>CM038469.1:36128461-37552660 GCA_021464415.1 Lonicera japonica | reverse complement strand
TCCGACACCGTGCCATCCCAACCTCGGATGTAGAAGGGCTCTAAATCTGAATAGAAATGAATTTCTAATGTCACTTCATTTGAGGTGATCAAACCCTCTATTGCAGTAGTGGTAATCCAAGAGATTTATTATGTACTCGAATTAGCTAGTTCCATTGAGGCAAAGTTCACCCAACCCCTAGGACGAATGGCTAGTTCCATTTACTTTCTTCCACTAGAGGGGCGCAAACTTATTGATGTTTTCGATTTCTCAAGGATAATTTTCAAATTAAGTAATAAATTTTCAAAAACGGGGGTTAGGGGGGTAGGGGATTTATCTCTGCCTGATCCCTCCTAGTCCTCCAACTTATAAATAAGGGAAATAATGATCAAATTAACATGATGCATGCTCTTAAAACAACAACATATACTCAAATGTTTCACTTGCACTAAAAAATGAACGAATTTTTCAGTTTCAGAATTCATATTCAAATTTAAGACTTCAGGGTGGGTGTGATAAAAAGTTGAAAAATGATTGAAAACACTACTAATTTTATGAGAAGGTGAAAAAACAGACAAGTGATTTGGTTGAGATAGTCTATTTTAGTTTTGGGTTTTTTCAGCAAGAAATAATTTCCATGAAAAAAGGGAAAGAAATGGAGATATTACAATTTACTCATCCCTTTTTTCAACTCTTCTTATAATTTACTATCATTTTCAATCATTTTCCAACTTTTTTTTTATAACCGAACCCTAAAGAGTCAACTTTTGTTCAATATAATTATAAACATACACGAAGTTGCTATCGGAATCTGATAAGTGTATTTTACAGGAGGAACACATGGAAAAGCGAGAAAACAGAAAGGAGGATCAAGTCTCACATGGTCGGCGGGAAGTCATGAACATGCCTTACACCACCAAAGTAAGAAGCATCTTTGATTTTTTTCTCCACCTGATAATTTTCTCCACTAAAAAAAATCCAGCAACTGAAATATTTCTTTTCACTCTTGTGTTCAGGTAATCAGTGAAAACTCTTCGCAGAGCCACAATCTTACTTGGTTTTCAAGAAAAGCTGCACAGGATTTTGAAATTGATGGTACAAATCTGTTAACTTACATTTGCAGCGGCATCATTAGGCTTTTGTACTTTGCCCATTTTTCTAGTACGAAATTAAACTTGCCTCTTTACCAATCATCATTTAACTTTGCCGCAAATACTGGGATATCTCAATGGATTACGTAGTCAACAATTACATGAAAATAAGGGTATGTTGATTAACAGAGGGAAAATATGGAAATCACTATACATTTTTATGATAAGTTGGAAAAAAGAGATGATTGATTTGGGTTTTCCATGGAATAAGATTCTTTCGTTGGTGGCTACATAAAATTTTCCATGAAAAATAAGGAAAATATGGTGAACATTTCACCAAATCACTCGTCTCCTTTTCTAACTTCTATAATATATAGCAGTATTTTTCCATAATTTTCAACTTTTTTTTTAAATCAAACACACCCTAATTAGACATTGTCCTTATTTTGACGTAATCCTTTTGAGTAACCCATGCCGCTCAAAGTCAAATGATTATGAATACTGGGTAGATTAATTTCACATTGAAAGTAGGGTACAGGCAAAAAGGCTTCAATGTGATTTAATTTGTGATTGAATTCTTTTTAACATACCAGGATATAAAATCAAGAAAGGCTGGTCTATTAACTTGGACGTAGTTTCAATTCACCATGACCAAAAAGTTTTCGTTGATCCTCATAAGTTTGATCCTTCTAGATTTGATGTAAGCATATATATTCTCAGTTCATCAATAATAACTAAAGAATTTCTTTCTATGACTTGAAAAATACTTGACTTTAAATAATTGCAGGAGCACGTAAAGCCTTTCACTTCCTTGGGTTTGGAAATGGACCACGTATGTGCCCTGGAATGAACTTGGCCAAGGTCGAAATTTGTGTTTTCATTCATCACCTTGTCTGCAGATACAAGTAAGCAAGCAAAGTGTACAAGCAAGAGTTGACCAAAACAAATCTTACCCAAGAAAGTAGTGCCTAGAAAATTCTCTAAATTCTCTAAGCTAAATGCTCTTTTGGTTACAGTTCTTGTGCTTTCCATAAAATCCTAAATTCGTAAATTCGCATATAAGTATCATAATTCATATTAATGAGTTTTTGAATCACTGAATGCAAATTCCTTTGCTGCTAGTCAAACTTTAAATGTGAAATGCCAATTTTCGATTCCAAGAATATATAAACACTCGAACCAAATGAGCACATGCAGGATGAACTGGAATACAATCGATAAATAACATCAATACATCACCATCAGATATAGAATATCTATGGGAGTTCATATGGCTGTTTCAAATTGTTGGAAATCAAGATTTTATTATCTATGGCAGTATCTTTTATTTATGAAATTTATTTCAGTTACGATATTGTTTGACTGTCTTTGGTCCAAAACATAACATATATAGGGGATTTTATTTATGGAGTCATTCCTTATCTTCTTTTTCTTTTAGGCTCTATTTGATAACATGAAAAATGATAGAAAAAACTTGATTTGTGTAAGAAGTTGAAAAATAAGTTGAGGCATGTGATGAGATGATCTCTCATCATGCTCATATTTATGAATAGATGTTCTCTATCCTTCAGTATTTTTTGTACAACTATCAAAAGAAAATTTTTCCATTGAAAAAGACAAAGTAAGAAGACATCACATGCCTCAAACTTATATTCCAACTTTTCACAAAAATTAACTATTTTTATTTCCTTTCTTCATTTTGTTATCAAATGGACCCTTTGTGTCACCTTATGGGTTAATTTGTGTCATTTATACTCACATTGGAAATCTTTGTAATTATACAATCACAACAACAACTATCAATAACAATTTCGTATTCTGAAATTTCACTCAATTTTAGGAAACTACGAGTTTTAATTTTGAAAGTGGTGACCTTATGGCAGGTGGACTCCTCTGAGAAAGATGACTCCGTACAGCCAACACTTGTCCGGATGCCGAAGAACAAGTATCCAGTCATCGTTGAGCCGCTGTAGAAACATTCCTGCAAAGAAAAGAAACCAAAGCATATTTCAATGCGTTTTATCTTCTTCTTCTTCTTCTTCCTTCTTCTTCTTTGTTGTGTGGGGGTGGTGGGGGTTCAATAGCAGTACTTTGGCAACATAGGAAATGACCTTAAGAAGAGAATAAAACATATATGTATACCCTGTGTTAAGAAAGCTAAAATGAACATTAAAAAAGGTAATGCTTATTACAGGTGTTCTTTTTTCCCCTTTTATTGCTGTTGACATAAAGAAGCTAAAAGTTCCCTTCAATGTTAAAACTCTTTCAACATGATGAAATACGTCATTTTTACCTATTGTCTATACTCATCCCACACAGGTAACAGACTCGTGGTAATTTTTTTTACAAGAAGTACTTGCATATTGTCGAACAATTGAGGAAAGAAGCCATTGTCTAAATGTGAGTTTGTTTCTCATTTCATTAACAAACTCAACTCAATTCAAAGATGCCTCTCTAATTTTGAGAGTCTAAAGACAATCAAATAGTAAAAAAAGTTCGAGAATTTTTTTGGCTTTATTACATGGGGTACATGACGAATACATACTCATTCTCCAGACACGTGCAGTTGGTCACCAGCTTAGTACATGTAAGAAATATGTAAGCTGAAAAATGAGCAAACATCAAACATCACCAGCAAGGATATCTTCAAGGCCAGAATATGGACCATTTGGTCAAATTAAAGAGGGATTTTTAATAATTATTTTAAATTTATAAAAAATAAAAATAGAAACAAATACATATTCAATTTTCAAATAAATAAAAATATTTTAAACAGTTGTAAAATAATAAAAATAAAACATGTAACCTGGTTAATTATAATAATATCAATTAAAACTTGTAAATAATAAATTAAAACAATTAATAAATCAAATAATAATTAGAAACTAAAATTGATAACAATAAACAAAAAAAATAAAATTTAAATCAAATTTTAAGTTAAATAAATCTTAAAAGAGCAAAATTTAAAAACAAAAAATGTATATTGTATTAATTTAATATCAATAAATTTTAAATAGGAATAATAAAAAAAAATAAAATATTATCTTATAATAAAAAATATAAAAATAAAAATTTAAAAAAAAAATCAAATAAGAAATAAATAAAATAATTAAAACATAAAAATCAAAATAAAAAGCAAATATTGAAAAAAAATAATCAAAAAAATTTAATCTTAAAAAATAATACATAACAAAAATCAATAAAATATAAAAAATAAAAAAAAAAATACATATTAATTACAAAATAAATAAAATTTTATTAAATAATTCTACTGAATATTTTGTGAATTTCGATTTGCTGTCACCAATAATAAAACAAGTCGGCAGTAGGCAATTTCAGGCTGAGATAAATTTTTTTATGGGATGAAACCATTAGCAGAAATTCATCCAAAGAACATGTACTGGTTATAGTTAAGCCAGTGAAGAACAACGCTAATAAAGGAATCTAATATAATGCAATAGAAACACAAAGCAAAAATAGAATAACCATTATAGGACAATACAAATCAATTCAAATAAATCTCGTTCCAGTTAAATTCTTAAATTCTGGTTCTACAACAAACAAACAACACGGAACTCAAAGGTTCTGAATTTGTGGTGATGATTTTACTTATGAAGAACGCAACTACAGTTCTGTCTCCCTAATATCGGCGGCAAGACAAGGAGGTTGAACTTTCTCGTCTTGATACCAATCAATTTTTTTGAACTAATTCATTCAGGAATTCATCAAGCTTCTCATAGTGACATTGGGCATCACAATAACATGTGCCATATTTCCCTCGCAAGCAAGTTGCCAACGACGAACAAATTCCTCATCCTGAGGTCGCTCAAACACAACCGTGCTGCTCAGCTCATTGAGCATAGCACTAATCCTTGCTTCTCTAAGGCGGTCTTTCAAGTAGTGAGCATTTTTGAGGCACTTTTGGACTTCTTTACGAACCCTTTGTAACCTTTTCTGTTAAGGGTGTACCACAGGAAAATTGGAGCATGGCCGTTCCGACTTCCCATGATCGTGGCGTCCCTTGAAGCAAGGTACTCGACATTCCTTGAGAGGACATTAATGTGCTCTATCCTTGTTATTTGGACACCGCAGGGCATTGGACATCCCACGAACTTATGTCCCGAGACGCTCACACTTCCAATGGGCTTCTTGAAACTAACCTTAGGTGCCTGTTCATAACCAAGAGTAATAAGCTACAAAAGAAAATATCAAGAGAAAAATATATATTTTCTATATATAAGAGCATACTGGATTAGTCTTGGATATGGGGAATAAATCTCACCAGCCAAGACAGCTTTTAGTGTATACCATGCTTCATTGGGGGGGGACCAGAAATAGGCTAACTGCCGGTTTTTCAAGTAATTAAATGATTCATCATTCATGACATGAAAATGGCAAATAGTTAGTTGTTACCTTTAGATATTCCTATAAGCCAGGATTGAATAGGTTCAAATATATTGTTGAGATTCAAGTTATTTACAATGGTTTTCAACTGCCTTTAGAGCAATAAAGCATGGTTTTCTAAATGAATTTCAGACACTATTTGATTTTATTATGCACTGAGATTAACAAAAAACCAGAGAACAAATTCAAGGTACTCGACATTCCTCGAGAGGACATTAATGTGCTCTATCCTCATTATTTGGACGTCACAGGGCATTGGACATCCCACAAACTTATGTACTGCTCACACTTCCAATGGGCTACTTGAAACTAACCTTAAGTGCCTGTTCATAACCGAGAGTAATAAGCAATGAAAGAAAATATGGAGCAAAAAACATATCTTTTCTATATTAAAGAGCATACTGGATTAGTTGGATTTGGATATGGGGAGTAAATTTCACCAGCCAAGATGGCTTTTAGTATATACCATGCTTCATTAGGAGGACCACAAATAGGCTAACCGCCTTTTTTCAAGTATCTATATGATTCTTCATTAAGGACAGGAAAATGGCTGCTAATTAATAGTTACCTTTAGATGTTCCTATAAGCCAGGATTGAATAGGTTCAAATATATTGTTGAGATTCAAGTTATTTAGTGCAATCAATACATAATGCTTTTAAATTTCCTGTGGAGCAATAAAGCATGGTTTCCTAAATGACTTTCACAGAGATTAACAAAGACCAGAGAATAAATGCACTTTGAAAATGTAAGAAAAAATCCCTGAAAAATCATGCATCAATGAATCCAAATCTTTAAGCGTGGACAGGTATAGACTGTAGTTACAAAAGGTAACCTACTTACACGTTTGACAAACGGCATCATGAGACCAAATAAAGCACCATCACAGTGTATATAAAAACGATTGTGTGAGAATCCACATTCTTCAAGTGTCTGTATAACAAGATCAAGATCATCAACAGCCCCTTTGACAGTTGTTCCTGCAATATGAAGAGAGAACCAATCAATTAAAGGGAGGGTGCAAATGTATGTGCTTGCCTACTTATCTACAGCCTGCATTAGGAGGAGGGGTCTTAAAGTACCTATATTGACATTGATAATGGCCGGTTTGTTCTTGTTAGGAAGTAGCTTGGATTTGAAATCTGCACAATCTATCTCGCCAGTGACTAAAGTGCCTACTTTTATACAATCCATTCTGTACATTCGTGCAGCTTTAAAGACCGAGTAATGTGACTCTTGTGATGCGTACATAATTCCATCGGAAACACTTCTCTTCTGCACAATTGAGTAATGCTTATGTTAGAAACCATTCTTGAACATCTATTAACCTTCATAGTTAGAACACAGGACATTACTAAGCAAAACAGCTAACAAATACTCACCCAACTAGAATTCCATGAAGATTTCCTTCCGTTCCACAATTTGTAATGTATCCCCAGTAGTCATTCTTCTCAATTTCCCATAGACGAGCGAACCAATCTAAAACACCAACCTCAAATTGTCTTGAATGGACCCCGTAGTTACTCTCAATGAAAGGATCACCAAGATTATTGATGGAGAAATGTTGCAACTGTATGAGAGCGCCATAGTCGAAGTCTAGGTTATACGGATATCCTGAACATTTTCAAAATTCAAAAAGCCTCTCAGTACCGGCTAGTACTACTAGTCCAAAAACTGAAAGATTAATATTCTAGAGGGAAACTCTATACAGGTCCCTAACCGGCAACATCTTTTTTTTATACAATCAATACATAGATGCACCTGTTGTTCAACAGGAGGGAGGGAAGAAAACAGGGGCACTGTTTTGAACTGTCGCAGAATGCGGGGAAACCCACCCCTTTTCCAACATTTCTAGCACCTGGGTGTTCCTAACTGAAGTGAACTATATGAGAACTAGGAGAACATATGGTTTAATGCTATAGTTTCATTATCGAGAGCCACAGGAACACAAATTAGAACAAATTGTTTTTCTTGTATCTGGCGTTACAAAAACACAAAACCTTACCTTGAACTTGTACATCTTATAGCATGTGCACCCCTTAACAATTACTTCAACACATTTTGTACGTAGGCCCCGCCAGACCCACAATTCCAAAGTCTTCTTAAATACAAATTATTACACAGGGCCCACTTAACATTCCACATTACTAAAAATTTTCCCCAAATCTCAGGTGGGGCCATCGCCCCCCCCCCTAGCCACGTGCTCGTTCCGCCCGTCGTAATAACTATTGTACGCGCTAATAATCATGTAACCCATAAAATATCATATTTGTATACTCAACAAACTTGTAATATAATTGTTCCAGTTTTAAATTGAATAGATATTAAACTGAGCACTGATATTGAATGCTGCTAAATGAGTACAAAAGGAAAAATGGTAATGAAGGTTTATGCTTCAAACCGATTGCCTATCAATTCTGTAACAATCCACATCGAAAATTCATAATATGCACTTGAACATTTAAGCTGCTCGTTTTAAAACCTTTGGTAAAATAAAACTACTTCCCAAACTAATTGGGAGTAAAATGGCCAACTTAGACATTTCAAGCAAACTCATAAAGAATCAAATTCAATTTTCGTCTTCGGCAAACTTTTTAATCTTCAAACATGCTGTGCACACAAGAGTTTTTGCATCAAATTTTCTCCTCCATATCAATCATGTAACACAATTTGTTATAAAGAAACTAATTCTGGAACCTAAACCCAATTATTTTCAGTCTCAGTCCAAGTTACAGAGAATGTATGAGGGATAGATGTGGGTGGGGGTGTGACACAATGTGGGTTTAGTGATTTGAAAATTTTCAAATAATAGGATGGGGTTGCGATGAAAAATAAAATAGTAATAATATAAAATATGTATAATAAGGGGTAATGAATTTTGAATCTTAAAAATGTATAAGGGATAAAGAATTGCGTGTATGCCTCCCAAAGCTCCCCATGGAGATCTATAGTTAACGGATGGGATATTTTTGTGAAACAGAACAAATTCATAGTGGGAAAAGTGGATAGAATTAGATTCTGGGAAGATAAATTTTTGTTTGGGGGGGGGGGGGGGGGGGGGGGGGTGGCGCAATGTTGTCTAAAAGATTTCTTTCCTCAGTTGTAACGTTGTCTCAGAACCGTAACATGTTAATTCAATCGGTTCTTTCTTGGCCCTATCAACCTGGGTGCTAAATTTTTCAAGAAAATTTAGTGATAGGGAGCCGAAGATTTTGTTTCCTTGTTGAACATCATCGAGTGTTCAAGTCAATCCTAATTCGCCGGATAAGACAGTTTGGGCAGGTCATTCTTCAGGTGTATATTCTTGTGAATCTCTTCTTGAAATATTATCAGTCTCCTTTGTCTTTTTTACCTCGATTCAAACTGATTTGGAAAGGGACGGCCCCGGGGGGGGGGGGGGGGGGGGGGGTTAAATGACCCTAGCCGTCTATACTAAAGCCAGTTTGAGGCAAGCTTTCCCTCAAAAGCAGAAGTCTTTGCTTGGCTAGCTTCTTTAGGGAAAGTGAACACTTGCGACATGGTTCAATTGAGAAGACCATTAGTGGTGTTTTGCCAGTATAGCAAGAAAATCGATAAGTTATGGAGATTTGCTATGTTGTCTTTAGCTTGGCTAGTGTGGAAAGAGAGAAATGAAAGAGTTTTTGAAGGAAGGAGCAGTTGCTTTGATCATATTCACCTTTTGATTAGAGTTTGGGCAGCAGCTTCCAAGTTTTTTGATAGCTCTGATTTTTATTCGTTCAATCTGAATTGTACTGATTTTTATTTTCTGTTTCATTTTCTTTTTAAATATTTAAGGATTTTAATTAAAATTGTACTACCTCCGTCTCAATTTAATTTTTTACGCTTTGAAAAACTAAAAGTTAAGGAGACATAATAATTATTTTAAGAAAAAATAATTATTTTTAAAAATGACCTTTACTTTTCTCTTAATAAAAAAGGTGACGGAATTTACAATAAACAAAGTGGTGAGAGTTTAAAGAGTAATATTAAAAATAATAAAAAAGTGCTATAATGAATGACTTGTTAAATATAAAAAGTGGACAATTATTTTGAGACATCCAAAAATAGAATAGTGGATAATCAAATTGGGACGAAGGGAGTATTTTGTAT
This sequence comes from Lonicera japonica, assembly GCA_021464415.1. NCBI lineage: Eukaryota > Viridiplantae > Streptophyta > Magnoliopsida > Dipsacales > Caprifoliaceae > Lonicera > Lonicera japonica. The sequence goes on along the minus strand of CM038469.1, from coordinate 37,543,078 downwards.
TAATTGATTTTATAATTCAAAAAATTTACTGACAAATTCACGATGTGATATTATTTTTTAATAATATATGTTTTTGTGTAATTGATATAATTGTAACGTAATATTAAATAAACTTATGTACATTGTATTAATAAATAAAAATCGCAAACTTAACTTTTATAACAAAAAATTATCATATATATTTTATTAATAAATAGGTTTTAATTTATAATTTATTAAAATAATCTTAAAATATTATTAAATAAATATTTTTGACATAATAATCTGTCAAATAAATAAAATACAAATTTTCTTTTAAAAAGTAAATTCAGACAAGTTATATTTTTTAATATCTCGAATTCGGATTTTATATATGTTATTGGAATATTGCGCAAGAAAATCTAGTGTAGGAATATATTATCTTTACCTAAATGGTTCTCAGTCCTCTCAACGAGTGTCTTCCGGTATCTCGCCAACACACTAGCCATATACGCTTCCTTATCCCCAGTCGATTCGTCATCCTCCTCGGGCTCCGTCACCTCAAGGCACGTGGTATGCACGTTCCTCCCCAACACGATCTCTCTCTTTTTCAAATTATTATTATTCACATCCCCTCTTCCCCCGTTAGAAACCACCACCGGCGGCAACTGCTCCGGCACCAAGGCCGTCGGATCTAAATCCTTGGACAGCAATTGAGATTTGCCGTTGGATAACACCGACATGGATTCCACTCCTACTGTACCGACCATTTCGCTGCTCTGCTGCTACAGATTTCAAGAAAAAAACAAGGGAACGTTTGAGCAAATTGGTTAAGATAAATGATGTAGTTATTATGGATCTGCGGAAAATGAGAATGAAGGTTACCTTTTTTTGTTGTTGTTGGAGTGTTTGATGCTATAATTATGGGGAAAATTTGCAAAAGGCTGTAGAGTCGGCGATAGGAGGAGAGCTGAGAAGCGGAGGAGAAAACCGTTTTGAGCGAAGGTGATACTATATAGGCGCGAAAAATAAGGGGAATCGGGGTTCTCTTCACACGAGTTTCACGCAAAAAAATAATACTTATGGTAGGAGACATAGTGACGTGTTATTTGTGCAGTTCCTTGTCCACGTAATCATTACACATTGATTGTACTATACAAAAAAAAACTAATAATAATTAAATCCACCTCAAAGTGGTAAACTTGAGAACCGTTGAACTAGAAATCTCTCTCGGGTTAGATTTTGTGCTTCTCTTTGTAAGACCATCTGCATTGCAACATGGATATTGCTAAATATGCATATTTCTTACTTGCAATGCAAGTAGAAAATGGTAAAAATGTATCCTAAAAGTGTAAAGGATAAGTAAAAATAGCATATGAATACATTATCTCTTGTGTAATGTTGTGTATGTCGTGTGATGTAGAAAATGTACGGTGCAACATAATAAAAATCGTGAGACAATGTTATTATATTGCATGACATTATGAATGTTGTGTGACTGCTTTGATGTGACATTACGAATGTCATGTGGTTGCTTTGAATAGCGTCATGACTCACTAATGCATTCTTGCAACACAATGAAAATCGCAAGATCTCTTTTTATACAGTATGCATTGCAAACTCAATTAGAACATGTATGCTATGTATAACCTTTTACCATATATTAATCCCCACTATTGATCAGAGGCGGCCTAAATTAGCTCACTTGCTCTAAGAATTTTGAATAATTGATTGAATAAAACATAAATTCAATCCCCTTTTTGAGCTCACTTGCTCACTTTTACTCTCTCTCTACCTCTCTCTAGATTCCTTCACAATATAAATTCATCCCCTTTTTGAGCTATCCCTTCCTCTTTATATCTGTATAGAATTAGGGTTACAATGTTCAATTGGGGCGCATGACTCAAAGACAGTTGGATAAGACGTGGGTCCCCCTGCATTAATTGTGAAATGATTTGCATTAAAGACCGGTCGTCTTTACATCACACAGATGTTAGGATTCAGTGGCTGCGTTCTGTACAAGCGGATGAGAAGGGGTGTGAGTAGATGACTTCTATCACAAGTTAGTGACTAAACACATATTCCTCATGATGAATAAAGTTTCGTCACATGACTTCGCACGTTCTCTACCTTGCCAAGTATGTTGGTCACGGGATTTGGCCGATGTCGAGGTGTGCCAAGTTCCCGTCCTTATCGGCAAGAAGCCGATTTCAGTGCCCAAATGCCTCCTTGTTAACCCTTTGACCACTACGCCGTCGAATTGGGTTTGGTTCGTGAGCCTCAAAGTGTTGGACTAGCCCAGTAATTCAATAATAATTTTATGTCCCCTTACTAACTTAGCAATTATTAATCATCAACTACTAATTAAGTTAGAGTGATGAATTAGACTTACCCTCTCATAATTTTAGGATGCTCTATTATTGTCAAGACAAATATGATATATTTGTGTCATATTGAATTTAGATTCTATCTGATAACAACATGAAAAATAGTAGAAAAAAATAATTTATTTGTACAAAAAGTACAAAATAAGTCCAAACATGTAATGAGATTAACTTTACTTTTTGCATTTTTTTCATTGAAAAATTATCTTGGGGCTTAAAGAAGAAAATGAGCATGTGCCTCAATTTATTTTGTAACATCTCATACACATTAATTATTTTTATAATCATTTTTTGTATTATTATAAAAATGAGCTTTAATTGCGCCATAGTTCCTTATAGCTCTACAGAATTAGCCACTTCCTTGGTTTGGTACTTCAAAGTAACCACGACTATAAAAATCTTTTATTTCAATGATAGTCTTTTATTAAAAGTATGTATGTATGGTATTTTTATTTTTTTTTGATTAATCATTCATATCAAAAATAATTCGCTGACCAAAAAGATGAATAGGCAAGTTTTTGCTTCGCAGACCCTCATGAGAGTCTCACCAACCACACAAACACGAACTGCCACAAACAATACCAACAACCACCCACATAAGAGGTAAATATATCACCAACCACCTATAAAGGGTGGACAAACCACTTTTATTAAATACTACTTTATTAAGTTCGAATACCACGTCCATGGCTTTTTTATTAAATACTAATTTATTAAGTTCGAATACCACGTCCATGGGTTTCGAATCTGTGACCTCTCTAATACAAAACTAGAGAGGATGCCACTAGGCTACAAGGCCATTGGCATGTATGTACGGTATTTAGCACAGCTTCGATTTAAGAATTTCTTTGATTGCCCTAACCTTACTCGATCGGTCCTCTCAGATTTTCCCTTTTTTTTTCTTTTTTCTTTTACTTTGATCTCTCTTTCTCTTCTTCTTTTTTTTTTGAATAGATAAAAATGCAAGGTCTTCTATTTCCATAACTAGTATTTTTAACAGCAAATTCGGATTACATCTAAGGACTACGATACTAATAAATATATATAACACATAATCTAAAGATGCCAACTCTTAATTATATAGAATGTAGAATTATATATATTTGATGATAAAGGTACGATTGGTACATGGAATTATATTATAAAATAAAATTCTTAATTTAAGACGTATTAAAAAAATAACTTTTAAGTTGATCTTTTTTAAAGATGTACAATTTGGCAAAGTAAACAGTGTCTTTAAATGGTGTTGCCACAAAGATAAATAAAGAAAAGTAGTTAATCAAAATTACTCATCTTCAAGTATTTAAGTGTACAAAAAATAAAAACTTGCATTCGACTAATACCGAATAGATCGAATTAGATCACACAGTCAAGACAGTTTTCAAATAAACTGGCAAAAAGTCAAAGGTCCGAGTCATGTCTCATCCATAAACTAGACCACTGCCCATTGCTATGTATCAAAAAGAAAAAGAAAAATCACATCCCCTTGTTCCTATATGTATTCATGTAAAATAGAATTGATAGAAATGGGTTATATTTATTATTTAATTTAAAAATGTTTCTAATTGAATTTGAGCATGAATTTTATGTTAAAAGTAAATATATCTCACCATTAAATCACTAATACTTTTAAGTTTTACTCTTTCAATATATATTAAATCTTTATGTATATAAAAATAAAACGAACACACCCACATCTTATGTGTGTCCATGTTTATGGCTCGTTTGGTTCAAGATTTAAATCATTATAGGAATACTAAATTTCATTCCGAAACGATTCTTGCGTTTGGTTCAAGTTTTAGGTCCGAAATAAATGATTACAGAAACCAACCTTTCTCCCCAAGTTCTCTCATTTAAATCATAAGGAATAAGCCATTACTAGTGGGCATCTTTTTTAATTTTTTTTGTTATGACTAAAATAACTCTATTTCTTATGAGTAAATAACTCTTTTTCCATCTATGTATGAAAATATTGTTTGGAACTTTTTTTTTTTAGTTATGTTGCTGCAAAAAAAAAAATGTTTGGAACTTTTTTTTTCTTTTTTCTTGTTGTAATTTTTTTTAATTACGAAAATTGTAATTTTTGTAATTTATTATAGTAATTGTCTCTTTTAAAAAATTAGTATAAGATGTCTTCTTATTTTATAAAAAAATAAAATTTTTGTAATTGATACTTTATTTCATTCTTATTCTCGGTTGAATTAAACATAGTACGTAAAAGTAATGTAATATTCTAAAAGTAGAATATTCATGTCTGAGTCAAATATCAACATAATATCCTAAATATAAAAAAAAATTCAAAAATTAAGTTTATTAAAACTTGAACCAAATCAACTCTTAGGCCTCGTTTGGTTAACGGAAAAGAAATCGATTCCCTTATCTTTCCCATGGAGGTGGGAAAGTAAATTTTCTGTCAAATTTCCTTTCTTGTGTTTGGTAAACCATGGAAAGTATTTAGGAAAGAGTATTATTGTCTAAAATTTGTGTAATAAATGATTGGAAAATCACATGGGAAAATCAATCCCATGTGTTTTGGGAGGAATGGTTTTACCTCCTATTTTTCCCTCTCTCAGAAAAGTGTTTTCAAAATTTGTGCTTACTAAATAAAAGAAAAGAACGACTTTCCTTTTTCAAATACTAAAATTCGTGAACTAAACGAGGTCTTAGTGTAACAAAATATAAGTTGTTAGAAGGGGAGGGGCAAAACAAAAATTAAACATCGTCCTTGGTTTGCATACTTGTCTACTTTCCTGGCAAGCTGGTGATGGACGTGTCTAACTTTGAAGGGTGGAAATAAAAAAACGTGGACGTGGGCCCACACGTGTTTGATTGAATATTCAAGTGGCCCTCACGGATATGTAGGTTGTCGTTTAGCGTAAAATATCAAGTCCATGTGATCCCCCACCACTGCCAACCACGTGGTGCCGCGTACTTGATCACTTCTTTTAATGTTTTCAGAAAAGAATTTACGGGGAAAATACAGTCGACATTCCTCTTTTCAGTTTCTTGCTTTAAAATTTTCATGCATATTTCCTACTCTTCTTTGTTTCCCCAAGAGAGACCACTAATTCTTTTTCCCGCCTTTTTAATTTATTTCCTCCTCTACTTTTGCGTTAAAAAAAAAAATTGTATTCCCTTCATTAACTTTGGGCTAAATAAATTTGGTAGAATGCTAATATGACGATGATGTGAAATTTTAATCTTTCAAAATGCCACCGTTACTATAATGTGGGTTTATGTTATTTAAGCTATTTCTAAAGGTTTTTTTTTTTACTATTTTGTTAAATTAGGCTACCGTTACTCGTATGTATAAAATTTTATAAAAATAAAATTAATAATAAAAAAAAGATGGTGGATAGGTAAATTTTGAGCATATAAGTTCAATTCATGCTTTAAAAAAGTTGAAATTGATGTATTGAAAAAAAAATCATTTGGTTTGTAGAGAGTTGATTCTTTAGTCTCGACTTATTCTATCGCAATCTTTTTGGAATATGAGGTTCCGTTTGTTTGCAAAGTGGGAAAAAAAATTGAGTTAGTTTTGATGGAAAAATGAAAAATAAGTTGAGTGATAGAGTTGATATCCTTTTAATTTTTAAGTTTTTCCATGAAATTTTCTTTGTTTGGTGGTGAGTAAAAATTTTTCACCAAAAATATTGAAAGATGGAGGATATATACTCATAAAATGAGTAACATATATCACTTTATTTTATATATTTTCACACAAACTAATTAAATTTATTTTTCTTTTCCATCTTTGCAATCAAACGGAGCCTAAGAATTTGTTCTTTGGCTTCGAATTGTAAAACGTGGGTGGTCGGTGAGATTGTATGCAAAGTTACAAATTTTGTCAATTTACTTTTATGAACATAAATTCAAGTGTGTCTAAAACGGGTAATTTAGATATGTAAAACATTGGTGTCAGAATGATCACACAATGTAAGAGTACCTCTTCATTTGAAAGAATTTTTTCCTTCCATCCTTAATTTCACCTTTTTTTCCAAACCCTCTCTCGAATGATGAAAAATACTGTAGACACCTCATTTTGCGACTCTATCAGACAAGACGCAACTCGCTTTCTGATAAAGCTGTGAGAATCCGCAAATGCGACCCCAGGTTCTCAGCCTCTGGTTTGGGAGTCTGAAACATCGGAAAGGATTCCGTTGTTCCATTTTCTTCTATGTGTTGATAATTCATATCGGGTGTCCTTCTATCCTATTTCTAGATGCAAAAGGGTTTGTTCAGAGTCGCCAGTACGTTTTACGAAAAAACGGACAAAATAGTTGTGTAAGAGAAAAGGCTACATATAAGCCTTTCTTTACACGTTTGTCTACGAAACCAGGATTCTATAGGGTTCGGGAACTATATTACGGTTTGGGAAGGTGTTAAGCACCCATTCCGCCCTTTCGGTCTCTAGTGGTCTTATATGTTTATTCTATGTTGGAAAACTTGGATGTTTTTACTGATATTCTACTGCTTTTTGGAAATAACTAATGAAAACCTGATTTTCGAGCGCGTTAGGAATCTACCACAACCATATTGCCACTTCGCTTACTAGGACGGGGATATTTCCACTTAAAAGACCTTCGCTTACTAGAGACTTTAGTTACCTTCCCGACGATATATATAAGAATAAGAGAGAGAAAATATAATACGGCAGAGAAGACCTCCGGCGAATATTAGCTTTTCCTCTTAGAAATATTTCCAGCGGTCTGACTCTAGAAGGTGGCACTCCGGGTGCCAAGATTAGATCCGAGACTCTTGCGAAAATAAATGTTATCGCAGATGCTTCCGGAGAAGGCTTAAAGATTAGAAAATATGAGAGAGAATAAGGAATTTTAGTATATAAATTGTGGTGAGAAGTTGCCGTCTAGAACCCATGGGGGTGTTGCCTTATTTATAGTGCTCGGGAGGGTTTGTCGCGCGACATTCCCCAACTTTATCAGTTTGTCGCGCGACGTACCTGTTTGTCGCGCGACATATCTGTTTCACTGTACCTGTTTGTCGCGCGACATATCTGTTTGTCGCGCGATAAACGACTGAAGTGATGGGTTCTGACACTGTGATATGTCAGAAAGTGGATGGTCGGGTGCAGAGGGGTTTGTCGCGCAACATAAGAGTGATTGTCGCGTGACATACCTGTATGTCGTGCGACAATCCCACTTAAAAATAGGTTTGTTGGCCAACAAACCCTTTCGGGGTAGTTTCGAGTGCTCGGATGGGTCCCGGACTTCAAAAACAGTAGTTCTCGAAGGTCGTTAGGGTTCTTGCGGGAGTCACAGATCGGGGTGTCTACAAAAGCAAAATCAGATTTGGCGATATAGAATTTCAAGGGACGCACGCTCGAGCAACTTAAAATTGGACCTGGACAATGTAAGATGAAGATCATCATGGATCCATACAGATGAGCCTCACGCCGAGTCAGTATACTCCAAATGTCGAAAAGAAAACTGTTGATTCTCAATTATCACTGTTTTTCAAGATCATATTCTGGACCACGTATAGTCAAACAGTGAGACGGGGACCTTCCCGAACTCCGATCACACCCAAATTACGGGAAAAGCTACAAAACATCCTGTGAAACATCATGTCCAAAATTCATCTTGATCCAACGGTGGGATCCCCGATTTTTCGTACGAACAATCCGTAAGCTCGTGATTTTTACAAAGTGTAATCAATTAATCAAATGAAGGCCTTTCTAATGTCCGATCGTGTTAAAATTTTGACATGAGCTACATAATATATTGTAGAATAACATATCCAAAAATTAGCTAAATCCAACAGTTAAAAATAGATTCACCGTCCGGACAATTCAGATTTCCCGTACGCGTAATCTGCTCAAACGGGCAATCCGGATTAACTGCCAGGTAAACCAGCCTTCTTGACCTTCGATTGGGCTGAAAGTTTTACATCAACTAGAGGACATCTTGGGGAACAACATATCCAAAAATCAGCTTAATCCAATAGTTAAAAATAGATTACATGTCTGGGAAATATCATTCCCCGTCCGGGCAATCTCATTTTACGGGTAATCGGCCCTCCAAAACGGGCAATCTGATCCTCCGTACGAGAAATTGAGTACCGAAGGCTAAATGAAGTTCTATATAAGCCAGGGCTAGCTTCTCAACACGGGTTCAGATTTTTGGGCAAAAACGCCCATTACAAAGGCAGAACAGATGAAAAAAACTTGTATTTTTATTATCTTCATTTCTAGACTAGTAAAAGCTTGGTGTAGAGAGAGAAAGCACTGTAATAGAATAGGTACGCAAGCAAAAACTCCGTCACTTGTTTATAGTGTTTTGTATTATGACTGATCGACAAAACAAAGTTTGTAACACAGATATATTCTTCCAAAACAAAGTTCTGTATTCGTGAAAGTATCATCTAAATTCTAATATAATGTAGATATCCTGCAAATAAAGTGTATATGTATATAATTATTCATATCCTGTATATATTTGTATAAGCTGTCAAAGCATGCCCAAAATTGTACCATGCCGTAATTCTGCCTGAACCTTGTTAAAATTTGATAACTTAAGTTGTGTTCTGATTTCCCGTACGAACAATCCCATTCCCCATACGGGTAATCTGCCTTCAAGGCAATTTTTGCATGTTGAATACAGTAGGCTTATTGTATCATATTTAGCAAACTGTATATTAATTTTTGGGCCAAAATAATAGGAAAATGATAAAAAATAAATGCAAGAATGTACATGTAGAAGCCGAAAGGGCGACGCGGGTGCCTAACACCTTCCCGTGTCGTAACATAGTCCCCGAATACACTCTGGTTGCGTAGATAGTGTTGCACCACAAAAGGGTACAAAACACACACTTTTGTCTATTTTTTTGTAAAACGTACTAGCGACTCTAAAACCGATCACAAAACGAGCCACGCGCCGAACAGCTTTGAGGAGTTCCAATCGGGATTCTCACAAAGACTTCTTTTTTAGAACGGCTGGTAATGGTAAGCAACCCTAAAGAAGGCCCTTTACTATTTATGTTGCCACCACGCATGGGCGTAGCCACATTGTGGCGAGGGGGTGAGCGTGCACCCCCGATGATTTCAGAAATTTTTTTAAAAATGAAAAATAAAAAAATATAGGGACTTATATGCATAAATTTATAGTTGAGGGTATATAATTATAAAAAATAAAAGTGGAGGGTCATTTGGAGAATTAAAATACACTTAAGTGATGAGAGAGAACCCGAGACTCTCACCCATTTCTTTTTCCGTTCTCTTCTCGTCTGTTCATATATGTATAAAAAAAACATAACGGCCATAAAACGATTGGATGTTATGATATGCAATTGGTTATTAATATAACAGCCATTACACGAATATCAATAATATGAATTTTATGATATGCAATTAGTTATTAATTTAATAAATGTTGAATTTATAGGGTTGATTTTAGAATGAAAAAGTATTATAGCAAAATAGGAACAAGTTCATCCTCCAACCGAAAATTCGTGGCTACGCCACTGCCTCAACGGAAGTGTTTCCGCTAAAAAATACTGCACTTATATATATATATATATATTATATTTATTTTTTAGCGCGGCCCTGGACATTTAAAATTCGGCGGACCTCTAATGCATGACCTTCTATGGGATCTCCAAAAATTATGTTATCGCCATAATATGTGAGAAATTCTATGGCTTCCATGACTGACACTAGCACCTTAAAACCAGCCATTTAATTGAGCTACTTAAAAAGGAGAAGAAAGCCCTAATGAACAAAGGATAAACGGGTAAGGGGTCTCTATGAGAACCCCCTTATCCAGGCCAAAGAACCCAAGCAGCAATCAAAGGGGGCATGAATGCGAGATGCTTGCGAAATGATTAGCCGGATAAAACCAAAAGGATTACCATTTAAAAGTACCGAAAATGAGATGCTAGTAACAATCTTATAATTACATTAATCATAGTTTTATTAAACACCAAAACAAACATAATATTTCTAAAAAACCTCCATTTCACTATATCATAAGTTTTACTAATGTCAATCTTAATATACAAGTGACCCTTTTTCCCTTTAATTAGTTTTATTTAAAAAAATGATCTACTTCAAATGTAGCAATAATATTATATGTGATAAGTCTGTCCAGCACAAAAGCTCCATGGGATTCATATATGACTTGAGGCACACCACTTTAATCCTATTAGTTACAAATTTTCACTGCAATTTTAAATCATGTTACAAAGACTAATTGGCCAAATTAGGACTTTTTTTTTGCCTCTTTAAGTTTCGGAATCAGAGCAATATTTATAGGGTTGCAAAGGTTCAAAAGCAATGCCCTTGTCTAAAAAATCTAGAATAGTAGAAGTGACGTGGAGCTTTAGACGAAGACAATTTAAATGCAGCAATACCCCTAAAACTTGAGTTTGCTTTCATATATAAGACATCTTCAATTATACTTAATTCAATTTATATATGGCCCATCTGATGGTTTTGGGTATTTTATTGTAAGCTTATTTTTTAATGATTAAATATAATTAAGGTTTATTCTATGGTAGTATTTTCTGAAAGATTATATGCTTTCCAATAAATGATAATTTTATAATAACATAATGCATTAATTACTTTCACAGTAGTCATTTCCGCAATACTTGCAATAACATCTCCTTAATTCTATTCTCAATGTAATTTTGACATGAAAATATTATAATCTTGATTAATGAATACATTACAAAGTCTTGATGGTTATTATTATTGTCATGTGCTCAATAATTCTATATCTGACTCCGTATAATTGTTTTTGATATGAATGATTAATAAAAAATGATTTAATTATATGAAGAGAGTTGAGTTTTCTATTTCAAATTCTTATTTAATTCTAAAAAAAGAAAATTCCATTTTCAATCACCACCTAACCCCTAATTTACACCACCTTCACCACTCACCACTCACAACCCCCCCCCCCCAAAACACACACACACACACACACGCTCCACCTTTATAGACACACATATATGTTTGTCTATTAAGATTACGTAAACATACTTACACACAAAGATATGTATATGTAATAGTATATATATATATGTATTGTAATATCCCGTAATGTAATTAGTATAAATTAGACACATATTTTAGAAATCTTGGTTGAACATGGACCAAATTGTAAAGTTGCAAAATGTCAGGGTTAAAATAATAAAGTTATGAAACTTCAGGGTTAAATGCTGTAATTTAGCAAAAGTTAGATTTTTTTTCTTTTAAGGCTAACCGACTCCACCACTTGAATTTTCCTCCATTTTCTTCATTCCTTTTGTTTTCATTTTTCTTAACCGAGAGAGACAGAAAGAAAACGTAAATAGGTACGAAGGTTACATCTTATAAATTGGTCATCAAAACTCCACCGAATCGAGTTGAGCCTTAAAGAAAAGTTATTCTATACGTCGAGGGTTACACAACGATATAAGAATTTTAGAGTTGTGCTGGTCGGAGTTCGGGTATCAACTCAAATTTCATTCTTTGGGGCTAAATATTTTGAGGTAAAGGTTTAATTATTTTTAAAACCCGATATTATAATTTTATTATATATGAATCATCATATTTTAATTGTCTTTGTTTTAAGAATTATTATATGATAAGGATGATGATGTTTTATGATTTATTAAGCCATAAGCATGTGATTTGAAGTAAGCTATACCATTATATTTGATATAGTTGTGTTATTTAATATACATGAGATATTCTTTGGATGTATAAATATTGTATATTTATGAAATTAATTAATTGATGAATTATATACATCAAGTGACATGTATGAAAATTATTGTAGTTATATGGCATAAGTTGTTTTCAATATTCATTTATTAGCATGTTATGCATACTGTGCATCGTTATTGTGTATACCCGGATTCTTGGAGACTTTTCGGCAAGCTCGGACTATTTTTATGGCCTATCATATGGGCATATATCTTGTATTTATGGTGACGAAAGCTTCTTATATTTGTTGTATTATTCTGGAACGTGATATGATCTCGTGATGGATTCGATTATGATTGTTATTGTGACCCTTAAAGAGAATATGTATTGACTAGTCCTTGTCAATTTGAAAATAAGTAGGGCTCGGTACCCTTGGGTTAAAAATTCCTAAACCCCTGGGAGACAGCAATGAGGTTGGCTGTTTAGAGTCAGCGGTGAGTAGCCCAAAAATCTAGACATCGGCAAAGCACTGGTGATTATGTGATATGAGATGGATGGACATGTGGTCCAATTCTGTTATGATATGATGATGATCTTTTATGGGCCGAATGATGTTATTGATGTGCCAAGAAATTGGTACAATTCAGGGCACTAATATATATCTTAAAGAGCATATATTACTAAGTTTATTGTGCTTTTGGAGCTTTTCAGGTATTTGGAATTAAATCGAGAAGTTTGCAATTGAAGGAAAAAATGGCTGCGCGCAAGGTCTGAGTTCAATAAATTTTTGGCATTAATCCTTACGGAATTTGAAGAAATTTCTAGATACAAAAGTTTTAGACCTTTGAGTTAGTTACGCAAAGTTATGGCCGAAATACGATCAGTGCATTGAATTGATTAATTCCTGCGAGAATGGGCCAACTCCACAATTCTTCTTGCAGGCCTTTCTCAGTTAATTCATGCAGCAGCCCATTCAATTAAATCACAGCGCATTTGTCAAAAGTTGGCCCAGCTAGCTATCCAATTCTCAAACCAATAAGCCTAAGCCATCATCAATTATAAATAGCAGCCGTGCACAGCAGCCAAGATGAGCCACAATTGCTTTTTTTTCTTTTCCTCTTTTGCACGTTTATCGAGGAGGGGATCTGTAAGTTAATTTATTTACATTTCTTTTCTTTTCTTTTCTTCTTGCCGAGACTACCTATTATGTTGGATTAATATTTGGATGCTTTTTGGATCACTACAATTAATTCAGAATTGTTGATCTTCAATTTATTTGCGCATACCAAGTAAGAATTTTATTTATTTGATTATGCATTATTTAATTATGTTTTGTATTTTAATTACAAGCATGCTAGGCTAGGTTATTTTCTAGGGTTGAGGATGAGTATATTTGATTGATTCCCTTGCACGTATGCATGCCAATTGACTCTACCAATTTAATGCTTTAATGTTAAAAATAATTTTTCCTACTGAATGCCTATTTTAATTGATAAAAAATAAAATTGGATTCTCATTATTTTTTGTTGGATTCACCTTATGATTTGTTGAGAGCGGATATAGGGTGTGTTTTGACGGATATAGCGAGTGTTTTGATTTTATACATTCGTTTGGGTGTGGAAGAATTAACACTTGAATTTTATAAATTAATTGGACTTAATTGAATTTATTTTCTGCATCTAATAGAGTCGATAGACCAAATTAGTGCGAGACAGAGAGCGGAGTTTGCTGGGCATGAATACTAGGAACATGATATCAAATATATGACTCCGCCACCTTAGTATTTTATTAATTGATTATTTCATTAGTATTTTTATTAGTTTATTATTTTATTCGTATTTTTTAGTTGATAAATCATCCCATTCAATTTTTAAGCTAGATTAGGAATTAATTAGAATTAGTGAGAGAGATACGTACGTTCCATCCGTTAAGTCCCTAGGGTTCGACCTCGCACTTGCCTAAGCTATACCAGTATTCGATTCGTGTACTTGCAAGTATTTAAAACATTCACAACAGTTGTATTGTGATTATGTTCGACTTATTCTTTAAGGCGGTCAGGCCCATTCTTCTTCTTATGATTATGTTTCGGTCCAGCTTCGGTATCTCTTGGGGGCGCTCAGGTCCATTGTTATTATTATTATTATTATTATTATGATTCGGTTCGGTTCGGCCTCGGTATTCTCTCAGTATAATGGTTGACACAAGAAAGGTAACCTGCATATGCACATCCATGCATTGTTTTATCGGTTGAGCCATGATTTATGATTAAATAGTTAATTATATTTTGTACGTAATAATGCCTATTATATCCCCTACTGAGCTGTGAGCTCACCTCGTTTTATGTAAACAAATTTAAGTATTCAGGAGACTGATACGACAGAAGAAGCGACTGGGTCAGGAACGAAGTAGAGGACCTTTGATACCAACTCATTTTTGTTGTGTAGGTGTGTACATGGCAAGCCACGGTTAGCCTGAGTTGTTGTTTACTTTATAATACATGTTAACATAGTGTGTATGTCTTTCGAATTTTATATTTGTGTGTAAATGTATATTACACTCATGTTTTATATTATTGTCCACGGCATGAGTATCAGGGTTGTTTATTCTAGGTTATGTGATTTTCTTGGATTTATTGTTTCATTATTTATTTTAGACTTACTTTAGCTCATTTAAGGTGGGTTAGTAACGCTCCAGGTCTTAATTACAGGTGTTATCCTACTAATTAAGGTGGGGTGTTACATGTATATATATTACATGTGTATATGTGTATTATTTACATGTGTATGTGTATATGCATATTAAAGTAACAACCGCCTAATGCCACCACTCATTGCCTAAGCTCCAGCGACCTTGACGAAGACACTATTATCGGAGCTTTAGCAGCCTTATCAGAGCTCCGACGATAGTGTTGGGGCTGCAACAATGAATGGTGGCGGAATTCTTTAAATCTATTGTCTCTTTGTAATTTCAAATGAATTCTACAATTATTCAAACAAACAAATTTTAAATTATGTTAGAATTCTAAATAAAACCATGTACAATATAAACAATGGAATTATGATTCTATGTCATTATAATTATTAAAATTGCGATGTCATATAATTATAATTCTTACAGAATTACAAAATTATGCATCCAAACACACCTTAAATGTGCATTTGATTGCAAGCATGGAACCTGCATGAAAATAAAATAAGTTATAGACAATTGCCTTGCCTAGAATTGAGTTGCATGAAAAATGTCAATTAAATGTGTTTGATTGTCTTAATTTTTTACCAGTAAAATATTGTATTTTTCCATTTTTAATGCATGTTTGATAGCCATTTTTTTCATAGACATTGTAACTTTTTTCAACTTTTGTTATTTGATAACTACTATTTTTCATGAAACTTGTATATTTTCTACATGAAAACTGAGATATGTTTAAATATATATATACACATAAAATAAAGTAAATTTTTTTTTTTGATATTCTAAATTAACCATAAATTTGGGAGCATAATAACTATAATAATAAAAAATATAATATATAATAGTGACAAATATATAAATATATCTCCTAGGTTAAACAACATAAAATAGTTGTGATACTTATTAATCATGTACTAGTGATCCATTATAAGGTAAGAAAATATTTTTTTAATTACTTGCAAATAAAGTTCCTCATTGCTTCATCCGTAATTATAAAATTTCAAAAAAGTAAAGATATAAATAAAAAATTATACAGGATGCAATTAAAAAAATTGAATCAAACTTAACTAGTATTATTTTTCATATTGTTAAATTAATTTTCAAAGATAAATGAAAAATATTTATGGGTAGTATTGAAGCTATCTAGAAATGCATACAAGTTACCTAAAAAATAAAACTTCATCTCCTTTAAAAAATATATTCTAATTTTTGGAGGAGAATAATGTCACATCACCTTAAAGTGAAAATTTACATGCATAAAAAATAAAGCCAATTAAATATGTTGACCTAAAAGTCACTAATCTTGTTTTGAAAATAACAATAACATTAATCTTGTGTAATTTAACTAAGTTGATGTGTTTAAGTATCAGCCAAATTATTTGATCATTCATCTACAAAATTCACAAATCTCTTTTGTCTTACACCACATATCTCAACTTGATCAAAGCTCATTCACCATTACAAATCGATGAGGATCAAAGACCAAAGCAAGTGAAGAATTGAAGAAACCTCCTAAAGTAATCAAAGACTCATTTATTTAATATTTGAATGAGTACTTTAGAATATGTGTAAAGCTTCTTATTTGATCATTATAATAGCTTATACTTTGTTTTAACCTTATTAGATTGATCAAATAAAAGTTTGAATCAAGACTCTTTCAAAACCTCTTCGTAACGCAAAATCGTTTTTGAAATAAATTCATTTTAAATTATAACGACCTTATTTTTGAGCTCTCCCTTATATAGAAGTCTTAAGAACTCATATTTAACATTCCTCAAGCTAAAAAATTGATTTTTGAGCTAATTTGCAAAAAGTATAAAATATTGGATTTATGGACTTTTTGGCAGCAAACCAGTGGGGACCATCAGTCAACTGATGGGCGTGGCTTAGTCAATTGATGGCCACTCAGTCGATTGATGGCCCAGAAACTAGCTGTTGGATTTCTGATTTTTTACCATTTTTTGTACCAAACCTCCACTAACTCCCTTAAAACTGCCATTTGATGTCCTATATTATATATACACTATCTAAGACTTATTTAAATACTCTTGAATCATTCTAACTCTATTCTCTTCATCTATATTCAATATTCAAAGATTCAAGAACATTGCTTTGATTAATCATCATTATTTTGAGCTATAATTTGTTGATCAAATTTAATATCTCTTAGTATGAGCTTAAATTATAATTTTCAAACACTTGAGAGCTATTGTACATTGGTGTTTGCTACCAAAATCTTATTCTTCAAACATTAAGAGAGGTTTATCTCTTAAAATAGTAAGAGGTTGTTCTTGTGTGAGTGTTATGAGAAATCAACATTTGTAGAGTGTGTACACTTGTAGAGATTTGTCTTCACCCGGAAGAAGATCGGTATTAGTGAAAATTCTCGGAGAACTATCCGAGCGCGGAAGTAGGGGCTAACAAGCCAAACCACATGGATAAAAAGTTTTCGACTTCTATCAATTTAATCTTTCTATCTCTAGCTCCTTTATTAATTGCTATATTTTATTTGTGATTGGAATTACTTGAATGTTTTGATTGATTGCTTGATATAGACTTTAAATATTTTAAAAACGGTTTTAAAAATATTTAAAGTTTTAAAAACCCTATTCACCCCTCTTCTAGGGTATTTTTCGACCTACAAAATATATCAAAAATAAAATTTTAAATAGAAAACACCTATTTTTTTGAAAAAAAATAATATCTATCGAACTCACTTTAAAGGTTTTTGCAAATCAACAAGTCGCATGAGAGCATATACACCGGGTATGATAAATGTTAGGGTAAATTTAGCAATTGTTTCTAAATTTCAAAGACTGCACATAGTGGAAGGGGTAAAAAAATTTAGTCACGCGAGTGTCTCACACTCGTATAATTTTTCTTTTTTTTTTTAAAGAATCATATGAAAAACTCACCCGTATGAGCTTAAAAAAAAGGCAAAATTTTCAACCATACGAGACTGCCACCCTCGTATGACTTCTTTTGGCAATTTTTTTTTAAGTTTTGTCTCTCCCTCAAATGAGTGCAAAAAAATAGAAGAGGTGGGGGGGATGCCCATACGAGTATGGTTAACTCGTATGGAAAGAAAAAAAAAAGAAGAGGAAAATGTCCATACGAGTGAGCCATACTCGTATGATTTTTTTTTTTATGTTTAATACGAGTGTACCATACTCATATGAGCCATACGAGTAAACTTCATCTGTATAGAGTAAAATTAAAAAAAATAATAAATTTACTCATTTTCTATCTTATATAACAAAAATTAATCGCCTAAATTTTTTTATTATGGTATGAGATAAAGTAAATTTAACCATTTATTCTATTCGGTGTAAATGCTCTGAGCAATTAAAGATTAACATTAGGTGCAATCTAATAATTGCTGAGGTACATTGTATTCGATCAAAGGAGCAGACAACAATAAATGCTACCTAGAATTATGGCATCGCGTTGCCATTAGGCATTGACTTCTTTTTTTTTTTGTTCAACATTTAGTCATTAACTTAAAGCGACATCATTGATATGTTTTGCCAAGAACTTTCTCAAAATAAAAAAAATTTAAACACGCGTATGTTTGGTCATATTTGAAAAAAATGTTTCTTGTTATGAAAAATATAACAAAAAATAAAATTATTTTGATAAGAAGATTAAGAAATTGCACTTTTTTTTTATTTTAACATATTCTAATCGACTGTGATAATATTTACACTTGTAATTATTTTGATGGTTAGATAGTTAGATTATTGTACAAGTGCCCTAAAATATTATTTTTTTAAAATGTTTTATGTAATATTTATGTGCTTTTACAAACTTTTATAACCATCCAAATCAATTTAAAACTTTAGTGTACAAAAATTATCTTCAACTTTCAAATTATTTTACGTCTTTCTTAAAAATAAATCAATATGTACATAATTTAAATCCAATATAAATAAACAAATATATTTAACTAAAATAAAGATACAGCATTTTGTATATAATATATACATCTAAATTAAAATCATAATCACCTCATTTCATCTTGTGGTAATGAAAAACTATCGAGGTTAATAGTACATTGGGTTAAATATTTGATCATATTGTCGACAAGGGTATTGATTACTATTAAATTAAATATATATGTTATACATATAATTAATAATATTTATATTATCAAAATAATTATCTCTTTCCTAAATTATAGTATTACTTTAAGAATACTATATTCTTTTAAATGTACGTTATTTTGACAATAAAAATAATTGTTTTTATAATAATACCACTCATAATTAATAACTATACACACGCAAAATGCAAATGCAAATTTATATAATATAATATATGTATAGAGACATATATAAGAAAACGTTTTTGTTTCATTCAATCTTAGAAAACATAATAAATGCATAAGCATGTAAGAAAACAATAAATTCTACAAAAAAAAAAAAAAAAAATACAAATTTAAAAATGAAAGCAAACATATTCATGCTACTTAATTTATTTATTTTTGGAAAAATTTTAGTTCAAATAAATGTCATTCAATGTATTTGGCGTGCTATTCGTAATATTTTACACTATAAGTAAATGTGCTCACACTTGATGCTTTCACATTAAATTAATATTAAATTTTTAAAAAGTATATTGGTAAGTATAATTAAAAAATATTTATCTTATATTATTTTATATCATGCCTAACAAAAACACTCTTAATGAAAAGAAGAAAGATTGATTATTGAGAAATAAGTATTAAATTGTCCCTTCGTTGAAATTTTTGCGTTCCTCAACAAACAAAGAAAGAATAAAGAACGACCCAAGTCTATTACAGTATATTTCCAGAACCGTCCATCCCAAAAATTCAAGTCAATTGTATAATTAAACTTTGTCATGGTCCACATTTGGACTATTATGCAAACTAAAAATATAAATTTCCTAAAATGCCCACAACCTCTACCAAGCAAATTTATCCACCACACCTTTTTTTTCTTCTTTTTCGGCAAAGCAGCAAAATTATATATACATACAGAACAAACAAGAGATCCAGGGGCATACCCCCACTGTACACAGTCAACACTCTCTCACTTAACCCCATTTCCTGCAAGTTTCCCGATTGCTATAATTCCTTCTAGCATCCTAGCAGACCACATACAAGTTTTAGAAACAACAAACTTCTCAATCTCCTTAATTAAAACACATTTTAATCTCTGAAAAATTCTAATGTTCCTTTCCATCCGCACAAAATACAGTCACAAAAAAAGCAACTCTACCGAGTCTAGCTTGTAACTCCTTCCCTTTAAACCACCTAATGGCTTGATCAAGTGTTCCTCCTCCCAACTGGAACACTTGATCAACTCCACCACACCTTTCATTTCTCCCGATCCCCTGCCCCGCCACTCCACTGTCAACCATGGACTCCTCGCCTCTCTTCCGTCTACCACAAGAGACCTTCCACCAGATCTTCTCTCACCTCCCCGTCCGTCAGATCATCCTCTGCAAATCCGTCTGCAAGTTCTTCAACCACACCCTATCCTCACCCTACTTTCTCCACCTCATCTCCACCCTACCACCGCCCCTCCCCTTACTCGCCCTCCGCCATGTGTCCCACGATCCCACCCTCCACGTGTTCGACTCCGACCACAATCAATGGCTCCGACTAGCCCTCTCCTTCCTCCCCTTCCGGTCCCACCAACCAGTAGCTTCATCACTCGGACTAGTCTACGTCTGGGTCGACTCGTCCGAGTCAACCAAATCGCTTGTTGTTTGTAACCCCTTAAACCGCTCCTTTAAAGCTCTCCCGCCGCTTCGCTTGGCCTGGTGGCTTCACGGTTCGGTAATGTTGAGGAAGTTCAATACTTAAGTACTTTTAATTATCGGTGGTTTGATTAAGAGTTTCTTTGATTCAACCACTTAAATCTAAAAAAAAATTTAGATTTAAATGGTGTGAAAGTTGTTTATTTGGTAAAAATTTAAATAAATAATCACTTAAATATCTTCATATAAATTACTTATTTTACTTTTATATAGTCTTTTTTATTTCTATTTAAAATCATATTATTTAAATAAATTAATAAGAGCAATGTTGTTATATTAAAAAAAACTCATTTTTCAGATATGTTATATTCAAACAAATAATATTTTTTCAGATACAGTTTTTAGAAGTAAACAAATAACTTTTTTAGTTTTAGTTTTTAGTATTTAGTTTAATTTTCAATTTCAGTTTTAAGATATTTTATCAAACTGGCACCTAAACATATCTTAACTTTGTGGTATTAGTTTTTTTTTTTTTTTTTTTTTTTTGCCTTTTAAGTATTAATTTCTAAAAGAAAATGATAACATATTAACTATACTATAAATAAAAAAAATATCACTTTACATGAGTATCTTTATCAAATTTATTATATGTTATAATTTAATTATTTTTATTTATAAGTGCGTAACATGTATTTTAAGGTACGTTAACTTGTCCCATTTGTAAAAACGTAAAATATTTTTTCAGTAATTTTTATAAAATAAAAAGATAAAAGTAAATCTATTTAAATAATATTTATTGAGTATTATATATTCAAATAAATAACACAACTAAAATTTTAGAATAAGTTTATTTTATCTTTGATATAGTGCGGGAGCAGTCTCCTTTTTGAAAAAAAGAAAAGAAGACGGTTTGTTTTAACAGATAAATTGATGTCTTTTTTAATAAAATTTTGTGAGGAAGTTTTTGTGAAAAATTCAAATTAAAATTGAGTGTATTAAAAATTTTGACATGTTTTTATTTTATTATTTTTTGATATACTTATATTGAATTTATTCTACTGCTGCATTTTTATTCAGTTTTGCAAATTGGGTGGATGTGTCATGTTATTGATTACTTAATAATTATTATTCTAAATAAACAGGTCTTAGTCGGCTCACCGAACCGAGTCATCATCATAACCCAAGATTTCACTCTCTACTACTCAAACTCCAACAGTAAATGGGTTAAGTTTTCATCCAACTTACCATCCAAGCCACATAGCCCTATTTTAATCAAGGACACAATATTCGCCCTATGCGACGTCGTGTCACCTCAACAGAGAAAAATAAAACTCTTCAAATGCAAAATCCGAGACCTTTCCCGATGGACTCGAATTGAAAAATACGAATGGGGAATCGTGTTTGAAATCCTAAAACGACCCCGTTTGGTGAGAGGAATAGGGAACAGTATTCTAATGATCGGGGAATTGATATCCTCCTTTTCGCTTGATTCTTCCAGATCGAGGATAAGTATATTCAGGTTGGATCTGAATAGTCTTGAGTGGGACGAAGCCAGTCGAATGCCAATTGAGATATATAGGCGGTTTCAAGGATTGGGCAAGTTTAAGGTGTTTGGGAGCGGGGCTAGGGTTTGCTTTTCCGCGAAGAGGGTAAAAGGATTGGCGGTTTGGGATTGTACCGGCGGAGAATCCGAGTGGCGGTGGATTAAATGTGAGTTGCCGACGGATGGGGATGGGTTTTATCGGGGATTTATGTTTGAAGCTCATCTCACTACTTTGCCTTAAATGAGACTTTTGAATGTTTGTGGAAGTGATGTGTTTTTGCCAAAATTAATTCAAAGTAAAAAAGATAGATGATACATGCAAGTGCAAGTGCAAGAGATCTTTATTGATTTTTATCCAAGCGATTTGATTCGTGCAAGTAGTTCGGAGAAGAAGGTGAGGACAGGGACAAGACTCGAATTTGGATGTAAAATTGAGCTTAAACGGGAATCTCGCGCGAGATTTTTTTGAATAAATCTTGATCTATCCGAGAGTGCCCCCTAAATTGTTACTTCAAATATTGTTTTGACACTGACTAGATACAAGGAAAGATGGGCGTTGCATTAAATACGAAACTCCAAAAATTCGAGTGATTTGTGCGACATAACTCAAGTGAGAAACATTTTATGGATATGTTATGATGGTATTTGTAATTTATATGTTTTCCGTTTTAAATATTATGTGTGTTTTTTTTGGTCTTTATATATGTGTTTGATTAATTGAAAATTTAATATAGTCAAAATTATATTAGCAATGAGTTTTAAGCGGTAATTTTTTAAATAGTTTCAAATGTAAATGTGTATAATAATTATATGATGTAAAAATAAGTGAATTATAATCATTATATTCACCGTTCAAAACAAAATTGCACCAATAATTTACATTTATATGAAATTACTAATTTATTCATGCAACGATAATTAAAAAAAAAGCTAGAGAAAAAAAAATATAACAATAAAAAGAAAATAAGAAGAAAGTTCAAAATAAATGGTATGTTTGTAATTAGTTAAAACAAACTCTTCTTCTTCTGCATTTTCTATTGATTGCAATTATCGAATATGAGTTTAGTTGAATATGAGTTTAGTTTTAATTAGTGAAATGAAAATTGATTTGCTTATAATAATTGATAGATTATATCTAAGAAGTAAATGATACCATTTTTGACAAAAAGGACAAATAGACCGCTTCTTAAATAAAGGAAAAAAAATCTCAATCTATCTTTTTAGTTTGTGTAGATCAGTCTAACCTGCTTAGACAGTAATTGAGGTGGCTATCTTTTCAGCCTTTTAAAATACTAATTTTTTATGCAAATGGTTTGTTACATTATTTTTTGGTGTGGAGTTCAAGAATTTTTAATTGAGTTTTTTCGTTACAATGCTTGTGAACAAAAAAATTAAAAATCACTGAGAGTAGACATTCAATAATGTAGATTGTTGACGTTTCCGAATGACCAACCGAGTTGCTTTACCACTAATGAATTTTCGCAGAGACGCCCTACATGACTACAAAAGGACACAGTGGTGGAACGAAGAAAAAATTTATAAGTGGAGTCAATTTTTTTTTTAAGTCAAATCAAATTCAATAATTATGTTTTTAGGTTAAATTTTTACTAAAATATTTTTCTATTTTATTTTGATATTTTGGAAAAGTTAAAAATGATATACTAAAATTAATTATATATTTTGAAATATTTTTATCAACTCAATATTCAACTTACTATAACCAACAAACACATATATTAATTTAAATATTAATTTATCAAATAACAATCTAATAAGCAAATTAACCTTAATACTCAAATTTAATATCAATAATCAAATTCAATACTTATAACATATAACTTGAAATACCGGAGTAAATGAAGACAGAGAGAAGAGCTTTAAAGTATTGCTTGGCTGCTTGCTGCTCGGAAAAAAAAACTGAATGAAAGAAGCTCACAGAAAGATTGAATAAAAAAGGAGAGAAAGGGGAGAAGAAGAAAACGGCTGCACTTTTAGTTTGCTACTGCTGCTTGTTTAAATTGTTAGAACCTAACCTAATACATATTACAAACTAAGACCTCTAACTTATGCCGTTTATTGCACATACCCCCCCCCCAAACCTTCGCCTGCACTTTACACCCGCGCTCCTTTTACAGCGCTATTCCGTATTCTTATAAGCTTAATTTCACAAACCACCCTCCCCATAATTGCGCATTAGCCCCTCGTCTTTTCCTTCTCGCACAAAATCCCCCATACTCTCGAAATTTTTTTCAAAAGTCCAGGTGGGGCCATGGCCCCACTTGGCCCCTTGCTGCCTCTGCCCCTGAAAGGACATAAGATAATTTAGGCGATATCCTTGACCCCAATCTAAGAAAGGGATCTATATTATATTATTTAAAGAGTTATTTGTATAATAATTTAAGTCAAAGTATATATATATATATATATATATATATATATACTAGTAGTTTTATACTTACCAGGCATGTTTTTTTTTAACAAGTAAATTAACTCCGGAAGTTGGCTTAGTAGTAACTCACTAGGTCGCAAGTCCTTGATCGACCGGTTGGTAATTGCAAGTTCGCCGGGATTTTGACACTGTTCGATTAAAAAAAAGTAAATTTAAAATTTGTAATTTGTTAAAATAATTTTCATTAAATATTTATATATAATAATTTGTTAAAAAATATGTAATATAAATTTAATTTTATAAAAAATTAATAATTCACTAGTTTTAGAAATTTGATTAAAAATATATTATTAAATTTATAAAAATATTACTTTCCATAAAAAAAATTTCACACAACATCTATTTTTCAATATCCCACTAATAAAGGGTGATTTTATGTTTATCCACCGTATCTTGCAGTTAATCCACCATTAAATCATGAAATATTTTGTACAAAATTTCACAATATTACTTTTTTAAAATTGATAAGTATATCCACCAATTAAAATTAATTTATAATTGTATAAATTTAGATTCCATTTTAATTAAGATTCTTAATCCAAATATAATTCCTTTTTAATTTCTTTCATATTAACCTTTCAAAAAATTTCAGACGGTTTAAAATTAGGGTTTACAGTTGCGTGTGGATCGATAGATTTGAAAATATCAATACGTATTTTTTCGAAGAAAAATACAAACCCTAAATTGGAATGGAGGGTGTATAGAGCACTCATATATATAAAATCCGACCAAACTCCATCATCAAGTTGCGAGTAGGTTGAGGAAGAGATTTTGAAGGATTTGGTTTATCGAATAATTCACCACCTATGCTCGATTTTCCTCCATCCAAGGCTAGATTCTTGAAAGAAACTTTGGTTTCAAATGTTAGATTTTCACCACCTATACTTGTATAGTTTGTATGCTTTCCCTTGTCCAAAAATTGTTTACAATGCAAATTGAAATTCTCAATTAGTGTTAGGTGCATTCGTGTAATTAATGTGGTAAGAAAAATAAAAAAACCGGGAGGCTATTTGCGCATTCAATTATGAATTAAACCCATTTGAATCCAACATCCAATTTCAAGGTTTTCAATTGTTCTAGTGATTAAATATGGAGAAACATGTTGAGTTACAATGAGGAAGAGATTTTGAAGGAGCTCGGCCTGATTTTATTGAGAGAGCAATGGTCGTACGTTAGAGAGAGAGAGAGCTCTTGTTTCTCGTCGAATTTTATAGAGAGAGGGCGATAAAGATCGAATGAATTTTAGAGAGAGTGAGATTGCTCCTCATCGGATTTTAGAGAGAGGGGGATATGGATTGTTTCGAAACAAGGAAGACTTAGTAATATTATAATTTTAAATTTTAAAATGGTTGTACTTATTAATTTAGTGGATATTTAAATATTAAATTACTATTCAAAATAATATTTATAAAATTAAATTAATAATATTCTTTTGTCAATTTATCTACGTTTGTGGATTAACTTAGTTGATAATACAAATTAATTGAATAGCGCAAATTAATTATAAGATATAGTGGATGAAAACAAAAATACCCCTAATAAAAACGAAACATTGCATAAGCCGAATGTCTAAAAATGAAACACTGCATAAGCAATTACCCAAAATACCCCCAACAAATTAAACAAACCAACCAATCCAAAAATACCACGCCCCCCCTCCTCCTCCTCGTCCTCCTGCAACGCCACTTAGCTAAAGAGCTAAACAACCCACCGCTGCCGGCATCCCCTCCTAACAACTCTCCCATCCGCCAAACTTTGACCGCCGCCTCCCCCACTCTCTCTCTCTCTCTATATATATATATATATATATATATATCTATATATACATATATATTTTCTCTCTCATCCGATCCCTACTCCGTCGGACAAATGGAGACACCACCAATCTACAACCTCCCACAAGACACCCTCCACCAGATCTTCTCCCACCTCCCCCTCCGCCAAATCACCACCCTCAAATCCGTCTCCAAATTCTTCCTCCAAACCATCTCCTCCCCACAATTCCACCCCCTCGCCCCACCGCTCCCCTTACTCGCCCTCCGCCCACCCCACCGCCACGTGTCCCCCAATCCCACCCTCCATTCCTTTGACCCCATCTCCAACCAATGGCTCCGATTCCCCCTCTCCTTCCTCCCCTACCGCTCCCTCCAGCCTGTCGCCTCTTCGCTCGGTCTCGTATATCTATGGGCCGAATCTCCCAACTCCAACAAATCCCTAATCATTACTAATCCTGTGACTCGCTCCTTCAAAATTCTCCCCCAGCTCGGCTCGGCTTGGTCCCGCCATGGATCGGTCCTGGTTGGCGAGCCGAGCCGGGTGCTTGTACTTACCGAACTAGCTGCCATTTACTTCTCTGGTACTGATGATACTTGGCTTAAATTCTCATCTAATTTACCGTCGAAGCCTCGGAGCCCTATTTTGGTGTCTGATTCTGTACTAGCATTGTGTGATGTTGGATCGCCGTGGAGATCTCAGTGGAAGCTCTTCGCTTCTTCGCTCTCCAACCTTCAAGCTTCTCATGTAAGAGTCCGTTTGTTTTTTTAGCCTGCTGAACGCTGAATGCCGAACGATTAATTGTTTTGCTATAAATGGTGAATAGATAGAATTTTACAAGTTTACGCTTATTATTTGATATATTTCAGTATCATAAGGATAGGGGCACCATTTGAATAAAATTTTATTGTTGTTAAATTAAGCATTCAACATTAAAAGGTGAAGAAACAAACAGTATTTCAGCCTCTTAATACTAAATGGAAGTTCGTTCAGCATTAAGACATAAAAACAAGCACCAACTAAGGAAATTTAAATTATAATATACCCATAAATAAATTTTGATTTAGTGCAAGGGTTTCGTTGTAACTTAGCCACATATGATCTGAGTTTGAAAGATGTGGAGATAGGTTGGTTAACCAGATTTTGTTATGTTTAATCTCTAGCTAAATACCTCTAGGTAAACTTTTAGTGCTTGTTTGGTTTGAGTTTTTGTTCATTCCTAAAATCCAAAATAGTAATTTCACATGAAAAGTTTGAGCCTCATAAATTTATGATTCAACCTCTTGACATGAATTATATGAGACTTCTAGTGTGAATTCACCAATTTAGCATTTTGGGAACAAACAAAAACTTGAACCAAATGAGCACTTAATGGGTAGGGTTTGCCGTTTGCCTAGCCTATTAAGTAGCTTGGTCCCCAGTTTTACAATTATCAATTCAATACAGTTTAGCCTAGTCCCATTGAAAGGTTTGAGCATAATTTTTGGAGAGAGTGAAGGATATGAGTAAGGAGGATGTTTATAATTTTAGTTGGCTTCTGGTATTGTGTATGTTTGCTAATTTTCCTTAAATTTCTTACATCTCAGCCGTGGACGAAACTTGAAAAGCACGAATGGGGGGATGTGTTTGATATCTTAAAACGGCCCAGATTATTGAGAGGGATTGGGAACAGGGTTTTGATGATTGGGGGATTGAAATCGTCATTCTCGTTGAATGCTGCGTGCTCTACGATTTTGATTCTGAGGTTGGATTTGGAGAGCCTTGAGTGGGACGAAGCTGGGCGAATGCCGGTGGAAATGTTTAGGTGTTTCCAAGAGTCAAGCAAGTTTAAGGTTTTTGGAGGTGGGAATAAGGTTTGTTTTTCAGCTAAGAGGGTGGGGAGATTGGCTTTGTGGGATTATTCGGCAGATTTGGGGAAGGCGGAGTGGCGGTGGATTCAATGCGTGCCTGGGAATGGCGACGGGCTTTATCGTGGGTTCATGTTCGAAGCTCAGCTTACTGCATCTCCTTAAGGGATTTGGTATGATCGTCATAACTTCAAAAATTTATGTTGTAAATTCATGAATCTCGAGTATTTCTAGTTATGCAAGCGTGCTGTATTTGGATTGTGATTGTTTGATCATCTTCTGTAATTGGTGCTTCTTTCTTGTATTGAATTTAGTTTTACTTGCAATGACTCATATTGGTATTTTACGAATTGAGTAATCGTCACATGTTCTTCTTTTTGCCATTTCTGAATTGCTTCCCTGTTTTGTTTTCTGGATGTGAAGATAAAAGGTGATGTGTTTAGTGCGGTCAATGAAATAAACAACTCAGAGCCAAAAAATTCTCAGAGATTGGAAATATTGTGAGTATTTTGAGCATGTGGCTAAAAGCCGTAAGGATATTTTGGAGTGGAGGTTTTTTTTTTTTTAAAAGCCAGAGGGCAATGCCCCTCAAAATTTTTAGATATCGATCAACTTGCTCAAACACTATTACTTTTACATCCACTACTCTACCTTGCACATGTAAAGCATAAAGAAAATTTAGAAAAAAAGCATTAAAACCAAAACAACATTACTCAAACTGAGCGCGTTTGTGAATATTTCGTTTTTGTCTGCTAAGACTTATTGAATTGTCACATTGAACTTTATCCAAAAGCAAAATTTCTTCCTCATCAAAGTTACAATGAGATTGCAAATCCTTATGACGCTTTTTTTTTTTTAATTTCTTCTTTTTATTCTTGGAGGAAACCTTAGTGAAGCTATCATCATCCGCAGTTCTCGACTCTAAACCGGGGACTTGGAAGTTACTAGAGCTGCATTACGGGTGCCTAAACATGACACTACAGCCTTGTCTTGATTAGTAGCATTATCACACTTCATTTGAGCAATATTACAAACACCTTTGAGGCATGCAGTAGCATTGGCCTTTGAGACAACCAAAGTGCATCCTTCACCGATTGAGTTCTTTCTGCCAATATATAGACTTTTTTCCCTCCTCAACTAAACTGTCACTATAACTATTCTCCCCCACTTGCTGTGCCTTTTGATTGTGATCCCATTCATGTCAATTAGTTAACATAGAAGCTTTGTCTGGATTATGTACTTCCAAAATAATCGGAACGTATATGAATCATTTTGGGTCCCTTCTCAACCTTTTGGTCCACTGGTTTCACAATTGCATGCTGAATCTTAATTTCTCTATACTCACATTGATTTTCCTTCCTATTGTCTTCAATTTTGCATTCAACCGCTCCATGACCTTGCTTAGAACACTTAGACACAGTATTTTGGAATCCACTTATAAGCAATCTTTTTGCCAGAATCCAGAGCTTCTATTTCCCAACCAAATTCAATGAGGCAACTTTTTCATAAGGTCCATTTCAATGCAAATCCGAGCAACACTAGGACGAACCAGAGTCACCGTTGCGGTGTCCATCTTCATTGGACATCCCAATGCACGACCAATAGAAAAGAGACTTTGCTTAGTGAAAAAATGTATAGGCAAATGTGGAAAGTTCATCCATATTGGAGTGATAGTAAACTCGGCATCCACTTAAACGCCCGCATCGAAAACTTCTTGAAATACCATTGCTCCTGGAGCCAAATCCGCTGAAAGCCCTCATGATTAAACCTCATCAAAACGTTTTTATTGTCGAGCAATCCAACAGTAAAGGCCGCTTTCAATCCAAACGACTCGATATCTGGCCTTCCATGGGAGAATTTTTCCGATGAGCGCAAGCTTAAACGAAGGCTGATAAAGGAATAATATCCTCTTCAGAAAAGAACATTGCTATTTCTCCTTTGTGAGAACTAGGTGTTTTCAGTTCAATATTTGCCAATTTAGTCCCTCCGACCACATCGGCAAAGGGTTTGGTAATTGGTAGGAGGGAGATGCACTGGCGAATGCGCGGAAAACAAAAGAAAAATAAGCAGAAGCGCTAGAGGAAGAAGTGATGGATCTGGAAAATTTTCCTTTACATTTGAGGATTGGGCAATGGTCCAATTCATCGAAGAGTGATTGACTTCCAATTCCGGCATCAGAATGGTGAATCGATCATTTATGGTCATTTGTAGAATCTAGGGCCCAATGCTTCTAAGAGAAAGGGTTTATTTGTTTTGTTTTGGAGTGGAGATTGTATGGTTCTGTTTCAAAAGAAAAAGAAGAAGAAAGAGTCATAAACAACCAACCTAGAAGAACACAATGTGGCTAGCAGGCCTATTTCCATGGTGACGCACCTCATGCTAGGAGTTTAGCTCTTGTGAATACCCCTCTCTCTCTCTCGTTTTCAGATGCCACTATGATATTTTTGCTACTGCGTTGGAACAATACTGGCAGTTCAAAGTTTAATGTCATTTCCTAATACCTCCCTGCAAAAGGATAGATAATCATTTTCGTAAGGGTATTCAGTAATATCATTATATAAAACCTATAGGTATTTCAATTGCCTGCAACCTTGTCAGTGTTTTCTCCCATTACATTTGAAATTTTATTGCTTTAAAAGAATAACGATGTGTCATAAGCAAGTTGATTTGAACCCCTTGCCTTTGAGAACGGTGTAGTAGTTCTTAACCACCAAGCCACTTGTTACTATTTTAAATTTTCTGTTATAAATCACCATGCGCACAGAAAAATCGTATTGAGCCTATATTTTAGAGAATATCTGATATTTGCTAAATAAGCACAATTTTTTTTTAACTACCTGTTTGGGTCCATAAAAGTTTTGTGATTCGATTTTACCATATTGTAGTTGTTTGCACCCTACTTCCTCTGTTCCTGCAGAGTAAAAGATCGGTATTTGATGAAGACCAGTGGACGATCTATGGACTTAGGGTCCGTATCCAAAGCTTCTTGAGGAGTTTTATTGCCTTGCGGGACTTAATGGTGGTACTTGCAGGCCTTTGAAGGTACTTTATCTCTCATACATCTCTCCAACTAATTAATCTCTTTGGTGTATTCTGGCCTTAGACGATGTCTTGCATGTCACAATACTATTGGCCGGATCTAAAAGTGATTATTCAATCCCCATTTAGGTAAAATTCGGATTCTGCTCCAAATTTGCGTGATACCGTCACAAATATTATGCTTATGTATATGTATATGTAAGCATTTGGTTACAATCCTAAGCCCTACATTATATTGTTGTATTATTTACACAAATACTTTGGATAAGATGTTTTTGTAGCTCCATTTAGCACTAGAAATGTAGCTGGTGTGAACAAAGATATTGAAGATTGAATTATCTGACATGGAAGAAATATTCGAGCGTGGTAGTGTCTGAATCTTTACTAATAAAATTAAGGTGGCATTTGAATTTCTTTGTTACAATTGTGTTCTTGGATGGTACCTCCACTAGACTCATGGAGGAAGATTAAAGGTTGAAGTTGCACTTGTAAGTAGTGATTATTTGAAATAGTGAAAGTGAATAAATGGTAGAACTTGGTTACCATTGTGAGATTTGGTACATTATGTCTCAGGGAAAGGAAATATTGAACTAAAAGGTAAGTGAGACCTTTAGTTTTAGATGGAGGGCTGTGTATTAGATTGCAATATATAAGCTTGGAGTACTTATGCGCTTTATTAGATAGTAATAAAACACCGAGTTCCAAGGGTAGTCATAGGCTGCTTGAGGTCATATTATGGGAAGGGGATTTGAACTCTAGGATCTTGATCTCAAGGTTGTGAGATATGGGCCCATACCGCTAGCCTGTAAACTCAGGTTACACTGGTCTGTATTATCTTCTAATAAAAGGATTATATGATTATTTGAGATATATTCTTACGTTCTAATGAAATATATTATGTAGGGGTATGATTATGTTTTGTGCACCTTGGCTGGTGAATCATGCTATGAATGTGGTATAAAAGTTGATTTCACTACCCCTTAGTGTGTGCTGATTATTAATTATTAGAATCACAAAATTAATTCTGATTCCAAGATCATGGCTATATATTAGAGAACCTATTAAAAATCTATTAAAATATCTGCGTATCGCGCGAAGTACATGCTTATTAAAACTGAAGTATATAACATAATTCAATTATTTAATAGTTTAAGATGACAAATCGATCAACTATTTTGTTAATAGGTTCCAATTTAGTTCATAAAATTTCAAAGAGACTTAATTTTATGATCATGGTAAAAGAAAACTACATATGAAGTAGGGATGAAGAGACTTGAAATAAATATGTCAAAAAAGAATTTTTTACATTGGAATTCATAAAATATATAAATGATGAGATTTATAAATATTAAGGGAAAGAATCCAAAACCTATAAAAAATGTCAAAAAAGAAAAGAGATAAACTGAATTTTATATAACAATTCATAAAATATATAAATGATGAAATAAATTAAAATGGCTAGCCTTGATATTCGACACCCACCATGTACCTTAAAGGAAAAAACAAAGAAAGAAATGAATGAATAACAAATAAAGAAAACATGCCAAGTTTTAGTTTTGTTTTTGAGACTGCGATTGTGTATGCTAATATAAAGAAAAGAAAATATATATTTTGCTTAATCAAATAGATGACCGGAAAGAAACAAACAACTATCAATTTGAATAACTTATTTTTCTAGGTAGCAAATTGCAATTACGTATGATTTATGAGCACCATGAAAAAGAGTTAGTTGGAAGTTATTGATCTCCGTCATCGAAGAAGACATTTGTACATTGTTTGCACATGGTGGAGTTAATGACTATTAAACTTTTGTGAACATAAATTGCACGATGATACTACTTTTTACATCTAATTGAGAAGAAGAAATGAACATATACAGCTTACACAATTACATTTACATATTTAAAATGAAAAGATGAAGTACAACTTACACAATTATAAACAACATATATACATATTTAAAATCTGAAAAGATGAAGTCAAACAACATAACATCGAAAAATCAACTAACTAAACACACGGCATGCACATATATATCAATCTTTTAGGGTCGATGATGGCGGAATCTACTAAAAGGAAAACACACATCCGTTTACATATATACTTATCTTTTATATATATATGGATGAGTTTTTAATGGTTACCTTCTCTTTTTACTCATTAATGGGTACTGACAATAATTAATGCACATTGGTGAGGTGTCAAATCCTTTAACCTATTATAGCAGGTTAAGGTGACCTATTCTATTTTTATTTTTTTAATTAAACTTTAGGTAGTGTTTGGTTGAGATTTTAAAATCAAGTTTTTAAAATTTTTACCAACAAGTCAACTTTACTTCACACTTTCCAAATCACTTTACTTTCTCTCTCATAAAAATTTTAAAACACTATAATTTTAAATTCAAAAATCGGAATTAGATAAAAAAAAAATATATTTGAAACCTAATTATCGAGATCTATTAAACAAGATCCATTCTGACTATTTTTTTTATTTTTTTTACGAGTTTTTTTGAATTGGTTGAAAAAAACTTCACTTTTAAAAACATGTTTTAAAATCTCAACAAAACAAGATTCCTTAAAAAATTTATTTGCCAAATAGACTTAGGATAATCCAATTCCAAATTAAGATAAGTGTTTATTGGTGTTTTCATTATTTCAGTTTTATAGTTAATTAATAACATAAGTTTATGAAAAATAACACTTTCAAAATATATTTGACTTTGAATTTTCATCTATATATAATAGGTTTACAAATTATATATAACTTAACAATTTCAATAACACTTTCAATATAATCATTTTATTATCATTCATGATAAATCATATCACAATAAAAATCGAAAAATTAATTTGAAGCATCTCATATAGCTTATGCTATTGGTTTTATTAGTCACTGTTCAACTAAATAATAATTTTAACACAATAACATAAAATAATATTAAAAGAAACATATTTTCTTAATTTAAAGTATTTCAAACAAACTCAACTTTTAATAATTTGATCAGATACGGAAGTATGCGCACAACTTCCTAAATAGCACTTGAAATATATCTTATTTAGTATTAAATAATTAATTATTTGGTTTAATAATTAATGTGTTGTGTTTGACAAACAAATTTTGTACCATTTTCAAAATTGAGAAGTATATTCACTAATTAAAATTAATTTATAATTGTACTAATTTAGATTATATTTTAATTTAGATTCCTAATCAAAATCTACTTCCATTTTAATCTATTTTCTATTTTCTTTTAACGTGCGTTTGAATTATATAATTGAATTTAGCTTTAAAATTCATAAATCTAAGATTCAAAAATTAAATATTTGAAATACAAGAGTTTAAAATTTTGAGTTTACTTAACAAATACAAGGAAATTGATTTCTAAAGCCAAATATTATTCCGCTAAAATTTATATTTAGTTGATTGGTAAGCTATTTTTTATTTTTTAACACCGTGGTGGAACTCTGGCTTACACAAAATTAACTCGTTTGACTCGACCCGCCCTTATTATAATATTTTATTCCTTATAATATAGTGTAATTACCACAGGACGGGAGTGGGTTTATGCGTACACAATTCGCGACGGATTTAGATTTAAAAAAAATAAAACAAGCACCGGTTGGGATGTGTTTATAAGCTTGTTGGGTTTGGGTTTGGACAACATACGCCCATTTGTCATCCCTTGTATTATTATTATAATTAATATTACAAGTATATTTATAATGGTAAAAAATAATAATTTGTTTAAAAATTAATTAATATTTTTTTTTCAAATTCGTAAGTTTGGGATCTATAAGGAACAACCATATCTCTAAAATTTGAAAGTTATAACTTTAAGATAAGTATCAAATCTCATTATTTGAATATATTTATAAATCTTAAATCATAATTTTACACCAAACAAAAATATTTAGATTTGAGATTCCAAATTCAAATCTAATGTTAAAATCTTCTCTCAAATCCACATTTCAAACACACCCTTAAAGAATTTTAAAGGGTTTTGTTAAAAAATATTTTCAATTAACTATGTTCTTAATACTTCCACCCCTTTCTTTCACATATGCAGCATAATAATAATAATGATTTAAGAATCAAGTATACATATTATTCTATGTTGACAATTACAATAGACCTATTTGAACGTTTATCAAATTTTCAATATATAATTATATAAAGTATTCATGATCATGTAATTAATTAACTAGCATGACATTTGGTATTGTAATTTATAATACGAATAGTATTTTCTTTCACTTGAATGGTTTGTGAGAGGATAATTATGCAAACAACATATCATAAACCTTTGAGATTTATTTTGTGCTTCAAAAATTTTTTATTTTTTATGAAATTATGTGAAATAAATGAGCCTATAAAAAATTCTAAAAAAATTCATCAAAATTTTAATTTTTTTTGAAAAGGATCACCATTCTCAAGTATTTTTCTTTTTCTTTTTTGCTGTACATAAACTTTTTTTCCTTTTTAAAATTGTAGCATCTTATCATTTGATAATTAATTTGAAATTTAGAGCTTTCAGAATTAATGAAATATAAATGTTTAATGCTTATGTTATTGGTTGACCTTTGTGATAAGATTTAGATTACATGTTCGAATTTGAAATCTTTGTTTGAGATGTTTAGTTTGAATTTGAGCTTTTTTTATTTATATTTTTTTATTATTTTATTTTTTAACAGTTGTTATCTTTAATAAGGGGTAGTTTTGAAAATGACTATCTTTTATTTTTAATAAATTAAAATTTATCTTGTCATTGATTAAAAAGTTGTCTTTGAAACTAATCCTAAAAATATAATATCCTTTGTTAGAATGAGAGTAATTGATTTGTGCTTTAAAAAAAAGCCCCATATTTTTATTTATTTAATTAAAGTAGATGTACCTATTAATCTAATTTATTTTTTAATATTAAATTATTTATAAAATTAAATCAATGTTAGTTTATCCACACTTACGGATTAATTTAGCAGGTAATATTAATTAATTTAACAATGTAGATTAACTGCAAGATATCAATATAAATAAAACCACCCATTTTATAGGGTAAGGAATAGGGATATCCTGTATTGGAATTACAAAAATCATGTAATGAATATCTAATTTATGATTCCTTAAAATTAAATAGAAAAAAAATGACATGTCATCAAGTTACCCACTTAACTTTGCATTTAATACTTTGTATTTCTCCAATGTGCATTAATTATGTTAGCCAACTACATATTTGATCTCAACCATTGATTTTTCATCAAATGGTTAATGTTACAATAACCATCAATGGGTAAAAAGAGAAGTAACCATTGAAACCACACCCATATATATATATATATATAACAAAAACACATACAATGAAACAATTTAATAAGATTACTTGAAATAATAAATATCAATTAATGGCTATAAATTAGAATGTGAAAAGAAAAGTGACTGATACATCTATATTAACCTAAAAATAATAATAAAAAATAAAGGATATGAGTAGGAAATTGGAAAAGTTTGGGATAGTGAGAAATATATAGGTGAAGGGAATATAAAAGGGCGGGTTAAAGAAAATGGGAGAGTGATAACAAGGCTCCGTTTAATTGCAAAAATGGAAGAGAAAAATAAATTTAGTTAGTTTGTATGAAAGATAGAAAATAAGATGAGAAATGTTACTTATTTTATGAGTATATATCCTCCATCCTTCTATATTTTTGGTGGAAATTTTTTCCTCACCACCATGTAAAGAAAATTTCTTCACGGAAAAACTTAAAAATTAAGAGGATATCACCCATATCACTCAATTTATTTTTCATCGTTTCACCAAAACTAACTTAATTTTTTTTTATTTTCCACCTTGCAATCAAACATAGCTTTTAATGTTTAGAAGTGGGATTGTAAACAATTAAACACATGAAGGCATGGGAAATATTTAATGTGTGCTATGTGGCATAATGTTATGGATGTAGTGAATTTTACTATCTATATATGTATATAATAAAACCAACAGCGTGGGAGTTGTTGGCACTAGATGGTCTCGTTTGGTTCACGGATTTGAGCACTCTGGAAAGGAAAGTCTTTCCTTTCCTTTACTTGGTAAACACAAATTCCGGAAATACTTTCTTGACATAGGGGAAAGTATGGGGTAAAGTCATTCATCTCAAAACCCATGGGATTGATTTTTCCTTGTGATTTCCTAGCATTTATCAAAAATTTTGGACGACAATACCCCTACCTAAATACTTTCCATACTTTACCAAACACAAGAAACGAAACTTGACAGTAACTTTAGTTTCCCCCTTCTTTGGGAAAGACAATAGAATTGATTTTTCTTCCGTGAACCAAACGAGGCCGAAATTCAATAAAATAAAAGAAAAAAAAAGAGCTATGAAAGTAATTTACCTAATAAAAGTAAATCAGTTTCATATTTTAAACTTATTTCTTTTACATCAGTGCACTAAAGTCTTTATCAAACACATATTTTCTTGGTATCTTATTTGGTTATTATTTTAAAATTTGGTCCTCTTATCATGTGATATGTGTTTGATGATTGAAATTAAATTTATTAAGACTTTTGTTTGTGTAATTAACTTTTCAATTTTTTAAATGATATAGCAACTTGACCAGATGATTATGTAGTCCCATTTAACACAAAGGTAGCTGGGGTAAATGGAGATTAACAAAGGATGATTCTTCACTAACACACACTATGAATCTTGATTAGGTTGCTTTAAAATTACATTGACATTTGTTTGTTATAATCTTGATGAAATTGCACTTGTAATAACGACAGCTTAAGCATCGTGTTCATGTATAAACCCAAAGATTAGTGAAAGCTTAAGCTTGGAGGTCATGTATAAAACCTCAAAGATTCTAGGAGTGTGGAATAACATAAGCATTAGGAGGAAACTTCCTCTTTTTTTTATGATAACCATGGGTATCAAGGCCCCACCCCCACTAATCCCGTGAGGCACTAGTTGCTCTACCAAGAGACGCCCTCGTGGCCCAAGAAAGGTTTCACGCAGTGGGGATTGAACCTGAGACTGTGCGAGGAGGAACCTTCATATTTCACAAGAAAGAATAGACATACTAGGAATTGAAGTTTAGAGGTCACATAATACATATTGAAGTATTTCTATGGAAAAAATGCTTTAGCCGATTCAACTACTAGAGCAAAGATCAGGCATTTACGTAAACTTGTTCTGAAATACGTTCCTTCCTTTAAAGTCCGTATTTGACTAATCCAGTTTTAAGAAAAGCGCAATGGTTCATAATACACTTGTCTGCTATATTGAAAATTGGTCCTACATTATATCTCAGGAAAGAAACACTCTTAATTTGAGACGTCTTGGAAAATAGAAAACTGGGACTCTTATTTTGAGCTTATATTATATAGTTTTATATAAGCTTGGGTGTCTAAGCACTTCATTTATATATATACATGTATGCATATAACTTGGGGTATCCAGGTCTTTTAAAATGCTCGAGTCCCAAGAGTACTCTTAGGCTCTCCAGTTCACAAACACAATATGAGACCTCAAGGTTGTGATATAAGGGCCATAATGCTAGACTATCCCCTTCAGGTTACACTGGGTCCTGTATTATCTTTAATAGGAATATATGATTGTCGTTTGCTACTACAAAATATGTTTAGGTTTGCCCTATCATTTGTTGTGACTTTATTAATGCACCTAGTAAGAAGAAATTTTGCTGAGATGCCAGCTGCGTACTTTGGGACAGTGAAAACTTTAGCTTGGAGTTGAGGCGTAAATCCAAAGATTTTAGGGGTGTGGGAATGGTGCAGCATTAGGGAGGAAACTTCATAGTTGACAGGAAGAATATACTGGCTATATAGGCTTAGAGGAAACAGAGATCACATAATACACATACAAGTTCTCTATGGAAAATGCTTTAGCACATTTATCTATTAGCTCGTTCATACTAATACAACAAAAATAGGGCATTTACATAAACTTGTTATGAAATACAATCCTTCCTTCACAGTACGCAAACCATATTTGACTTTTGCAGGCAAAAGAAGAACGCAAATTTCAACCTTTGAAAGGTCCAGAATAAACTGTCACCGTGAGCTTTCATGCATTCATTATGTCTTAAGAAAGAAACCCTTTGACGTTTTGAAAAAGAAAGTGAGACTCTTAGTTTGAACATGTAGGTTGTACTGTATAGTCATAGATAAACTTAAAGTATCTAAGCACTTGGTATTTATATAGTTGTACTATGAGATCTTAAGGGCGTTAGGTCAGATAACCCCATAACACAAGACAATCCCTTCCTGTTACACTGGATTTTGCATTGTCTATTTGTCTTCTAAAATTTTCTTCACCAAGTTAACAAGATATCTAAAATTTTAACGGCAAGAAATGCGCATGTATATTAATTTTTGGTTAACCCACTTCTCAGTTGAATTTTTTGAGGCAATTTGGTGGTGATGATCTAAGAAACACAAAGATCATTTTCACCAAATTTCATCTAAAAATTCATCCGTTTATATATATTAGAGGTAATTCAAAATGATCTCTATAAGAGCATTTCCATATATGTATATTAGAGGTAATTTGTAATTATCTTTAAAGAAGTAGAGTCCATCATGGACTTCTAAACGTTTTTAAAAAAATTGTTGATGAATTGATGCAGAGCTTAAACAAGGGTTCGATAGGTATTGGGTGTATATCGAACTCGTAGCGTATTAATTTTTTTGGTTGTGAAACTATATTCAAAAACCCGGCTTGTTAGGGAGATGTCTTAGACAATAAGATATCTATAGCAAAATTTGATATAATCAGTTAATGAGAAAACCCCAAACTAACTAGTGCAGGTTTTGTGTTGAAAAACTTGATCCCGCACCGTTTCTATATGCATACGCCCATACTCGACCTATCCAATTCCTCCCCTCCCACCCTTTGCGAAAACGTTATAATTATATGATATTATAAGCTATTTAAAAAAATATATATTATGTTCATATTAACTCAAGTCAAACAAATTAAATTTATGTGAACATGAACCCAACTTGAGCTGTTAGGTTTTTCTGGTGGAACTCTCGCCTACCTCAGTGTTAAAAAACCCGACTTAAATGGAGATTATAGTTCATAAATAACTATAGCGATATTCATTAAAAAGTATTCGACCTAACCTAGACTGTCCTTACGTGTTGTTGTTATATGATAACAAGAGTATTTAAAGAAAAATTATTATAATTAGGTTGGGATGGGTAAAACATTGTTTAATTCTTTGAATAAATATTAATATTCTTAATTTGCAATAATTTAGTAGATAATTAACTAATATTGAAACAAATTATAATTAGATAATTAATTAATATAGAAACAAATAGATTACCGAAATAGTTTTAAACCTAATGCAATATATGTATGGTACTAGTAATTATGATTTAAACTTAAGGGTGCACAAGGTTATGGGTAAATCGTAAACTGAATCAATCCGGTTTTATTGGTTTGGTTATGTTTATAAAATTAATTAGTTGATTTTTTCATAAACCGATATAATTGGTTTTGTTTTGGGTTCGGCTTTTGGATTAACTGAACTAATTAGAAATTGATAATATATAATAATATATATTTTTTATATTTAGTATATGTTTGTTTACTATGGTCAATTTGTCAAACAAGTATCCAACACAGGAAGTATACTACAGATGATAAAAAAAAAAAAGTGATTAATCCTAATTAAAATCCAAAAGCGGTTTTCATTTCTTATAATCTCTTAGCCATTTAAAATTTTACTCTAGTTAATACTTCTTTTTTTTTCTTAAACTGATCATAAATTATCACAGGGCAAAAAAGATCATTGGTGTAAAAAGTAAGAGTTTTGATCCTTAGCATAAAAAATAAATGTATCAAGTATTTCTTTATTTTAAATTTATCTACCTTTTAAACCTTATATGAATCAATCTGTTGTTGTTTGGTTTAGATTAGTTTAGTTTTTCTGTATAATTAGTTTGGATTGGGTACAAATTTTTTAAAACCGATAAGATTGGTTTGGTTTAGATTTAAGTTGTAAATCGATGCAATTCAAACCGTGTACATTTCTAATTTAAACTACCAAAATTCTATGACACATACAATGTCCCAACAAGTTTGGTAAAAAGGATAATTAGTTAATATGGAAATAAATATATATTTATGAAACAAATTTCAAACTTAATGCAATATATATAGCAGCAATCTAATAGTATATATATAAAATGGGAGGAGTGAGGAAGATTTGTTTTGGGATTGCCACATGGCACTCATTAATGCACTCATTAATTAGCTACATTAATTGTTAATCTTTTTTTTTTCCTTTTTCTCTTTGTTTTTTCTTTTCTAAACAAAATTTGTTAATCTCCTCAATTATTAATAAAGAGAAATATTTGTTCTCTTTATTAATCTTAACTTGCACACCTCAAGAATTTACAAATTAGTGTTTGTTTT
Source organism: Lonicera japonica (assembly GCA_021464415.1). Taxonomy (NCBI): domain Eukaryota; kingdom Viridiplantae; phylum Streptophyta; class Magnoliopsida; order Dipsacales; family Caprifoliaceae; genus Lonicera; species Lonicera japonica. The sequence continues at coordinate 37,501,582 of CM038469.1, read as the reverse complement.
TTATACTTTGATTATATTTTTTATTATTATTATATTATAGATCAATTTGAATTTCTTTTCAACTTTATAAACAAGACAGTAAAATTTCTAATTCATTTGTAGAACTATAGTTGACAATTTTTTTTGGTAACAATTTTTTGCTCAAACACAATTTTTATAAAATCGCCCGTGCATAGCACGGGTTATAATCTAGTTATGATTTAAACTATCAGAATATCATAACACCTATAATCCATTAGATTGACAAATAAATGAAGGAGAATAAATCTTAGCTATCAATTAAGAACATAAAAGAGCTCTTTGTGATTTATTTATAGATTAGATTAGTATATCCCTGTGCTTACGGGTTACGGCACTAATTTATAATTGTTGTATTGAATAGAAATTAAATATAACAATTATGAAATATTGAAATAGATTATAATTATTTATCATTTCTAACTAAATAAGATTGCATAAGTAAATAAAAATAATACAATAACACTAATATTAGTTATATTTAATTTCTATTTGTTATAGTAATTATAAATTATTGCATAGGCACAGGCATTTGCTACTACTACATATATATATATAGATAAAAAAAAATCATGGGTGAGTAATAATTTAGTTAACCGATAAAATTTATATGTTTATGAGTAGGCATATTATTTATGTTTAAACGTTACTTTAATGATAATTTTGTTAAATTTATATTTACTTTCAAATCAAACTGTAAATCTTTTATGAAAGAGGATGATATGACAAGCATAATATAGGAAAGTTGTCGTAAAAGCTAATTATATTGCATGGTACCAATATACGTACCTCATTAGGAATTTCCACACTAAGAGGAGCTGGAGGTTGGCAACTTTGAAACTTTTCCCCAATATCTTGCTAAAATTTATTTTAAAAAAAATAAATATCAACTTTTTATATTATATATATGAAATAGTAAAATACGAATCTGATTATAAGCTTTTTCCTTTTCGACGTTCGCATTAGCTAATTTTAGAGGGCTTTCAAACTTTTCCCCAACATATTGCTATTATTTAAAAATATAAAAATAACCTCATTTCTTGCTAAATTAAATATATCTGAGTTTATCAATAAAATTTCAAGAAATATTGTAAAGATATGAGAGTTTATTTGTAAGAATCTTTTAGAATGCATAAAGAATAAAAGGATAGACCTTATTAAGATTATTTTTTTCATGAGCGGCTTGGGAAGTAGGTACCAGTTCGAGGAGAAAAAAAAAAAGTAGGTACCAGTTCATTCTCTTTGTCCTTGCATTGTTATTTTTTTCAAGAGAAAATTTTGTATCAAGTTCTACGATAATAATAGTGGAAACAACACAATCACTCGCTATAAGTTACGTTTTCATGCACCAAATTCTGAAGTAACTTTGTTATTCTCCATTTCTAACCAAAATAATGTACAATCAAAAGTGTATAAAATTAGCATTATGCTAATGCCCAAGCTTCGGCAGTAAAATTTTATATTAACTAAACAGTTGAAGACGAAAGTGAAATAAGAGGAAGCAGGCCCGGCCCTGTGGGTGTGCAACACGGGCACCTGCGCAGGGCCCACCAAGAAAAGCCCCAACAGCCTTGTAAAAGAAAGGCCCAACATTTATGGATTAGCTTTATTTATTAGTGACGGTATGGGCACCTCGATTTTATAGCAAAAAAAGCACCATAATTTTAAAAAAATAAATTTCTATAAAGGTAATCAAACACTAACTTGTGATGTTGAGCCTGCAAAATACCAATTTTGACTACCCTTAGCAATTCGTCACCAAATATATGTACAAAATTCGGTATCCTTCAATCGAGATAGTGATAAAAATTGTCTGGCAACAAAATCGACAATCATTGGCTGAATCAAATATTAGAATTTGACAACAAGATACTGGATCGATGCTTGAATTTAAGATGTCCCCATATAATGCTATGATCAATAAAATTCTAGGGTTAAAACTAAAGTAGTATTTTAGATACAAAATCTGGGTTCCTGTAATCACCCTGATTCATAGATTAGCTTTATAAAGGATCCCAACAGTAAACTTTTATTAGTTTACTCAGTTCTTTCAAACTCTTTTAAGAAAGCCCAAGTCATCGTTCAGATGCCACAAAATGCATAGAGGCTTGATTTACATCATAACAGCTACATTAGAAGGCCTTTCTCTCTCATCAGTATACATTTAGAAAAATAAATAAATAAATTAAAGGTTGACCTCCTCCACCTAAAAAGTTCATAATATATTAATAAGACATATTACAAACGTTATTTTTTATGTATTTTACATTTATTACGTGGTGTGTATGAATATTTTTTTTTATGTTCTAATTTGTATTTGGTAACTCTTTTTTTTACATTATGTGTATTTTAATTAAAAAAAAAAAAAAATAAGCATATTTTTGACATTGCACTCCACATTATATCCCGATATTGGACTTACCACCCCATATTTTAAAAATCTTAGACATTACATCCCACTGTTAGTTGATTCCATCCAGCTCAGTTATCTATTTAGTTACTTGACCATTATGCCTTTTTTTTACTTGCACATTCCCTTTCACTTATGAACAATTTTTATTTTTATTTATTATATTTTGTGTCCAAAGTCTAAGTTCAAAAGCCATCAAATTTGGTTGGACTTGTTCACTTGAAGCACTTTGACATTCAACTACTTTGTTCAACGCAAATATGGTAGCTTTCAACATTGTTTTTGTTCCATTAGAAATGTGGTGGCTAAATTTGATTATATTTCGTTTGTTCATATCCTACGTGAAGCCAATTCTATCGCTCACTAGATTGCTTCGAAGGTTAGAGTGGCTGCTATCCTCTTAAATTGGAAGTCTAAAATTCCTCATGGTTTATTCAATTTGCTTGCTTTTGATTTCAATCGCAAAGGCGTAAGTTAATAATTTTATTTGTTAGTTTTGCTGTTTGTTTTTTTTTCACGGACCTGTTTGTTTCTTCGGCTATTGTTCTTGTTGTTTTCTTTCTTTTGTATTAAAAACAAACTTTGTGACTTGTTAAACATTGTTTATAAAAAAAATAAAAAATTATGTTATCTTAAATACTTACGTACAAAAATAATCTACGTAAATAATAATTAGACCATCCAAATATTCAAAAGTAATAATCTAAGTAGTACAATATTTTGGCGTTTACCAAACCGTCATTTAGGTACCTGAAAATAAAATAAATTTTCTTCTGTTTTAAATTGATTGTCACTCTAATTTTACTTCTTTTTTTTTTCAAAAAAATATTACTTTTGATATAACAAACAATACAACTTATTTTTTAATATCATTTTTTTGAACAATAAACAAAAGAGACAAACTACTAGCCAAATCTATAAAAGACACAAAAAAGGGAGGGACCACCCAAACCAATCACGAAAAAAATTAATAGAACAAGTTTGACTAACCAATAAATCGCTCTATTACAATTGATATTAACAAAATGAAAAGAAATACACCAAAGCTTCACTAAAATCCGGATATCAAAAACAATAGATGAAATTTTCCAAGAAAGAACATTCTTGGTACTACTCAATACAACCAGCCTCTCTGTCCGAAAACAAAAAAAAATAAAATACAACCAACCTCTCATTATCACAAATGCACAAGTGAATAATGTGTGCAACATCTAATTTAAAGAATGGCATAATGGTCAAGTTATTAAATAGATAACTGAGCTGGATGGAATCAACTAATAGTGGGGTGTAATGTCCAAGGTTTTAAAATATGGGGTGAAATGTCAAAATTTCCCTTTTGAAAATTTAAAATTTTGAAAGAACCGAATAAAAAAATAATAAGCAGCAGCAGCAGCAGATTTCTCTCTATCCAAAAACATCCAGAAATTGCGTGCAAGGCCAGGAAGACCCTAAAAGATGACTCCTCACAAGTCACAAAGCATCACTCTAAAGCCAAGGAGAATGGGCTAAAAACAAAATATTGGACTAGTCACTAAAATATAAAAAAAGATATGGGTTAAATTAAAACCATCCCCCTATAACTAAGTTAATTTCAAATTTTCTATAAAATTTCTATGAACTTTTCAATTCTTTAGCTTAAGAAATATAACCGGTGTGAATGAAGAACGAATCTTAACTAACACGAGAGAATATTAATGGGAGTGGTAGTATATGAATCTTGATTAGGTTCTTAAAATTTTGGACACTATTTGTTTGTTCCCTTTTTTTTTTATTAACCATGGGTATTGGGGCCCCACCCCCACTATTTGTTTGTTCTTTTAACAATATTTTGTAAGATATGGCTAGTTAAGTATATTGACAAACCTCTAATGCATAATTATGATTACGCTGCGCTTTGCAAGTAGTGATTACTTAGGAGAGTGAAAGCGCAATTTAACTGTAATTATGCATTCGAGTTTTCCTTCCAACATTTTGAAACTTTGGTCTCTGGTTTGTCAACATATTCAACTAGCCATCTTTTAAAAGGTATTGTTAAAAGAACAAACAAATGGTGTCCAAAATTTTAATAACCTAATGAAGACTCATATATTACCACTCATTAATATTCTCTACGTGTTAGTTACATGAACTCCAAGTTTAAGCTTTCAAAGAATAGACTAAGTAATATTAACCCCAAATATAGGGCATTTTTGTAAACTCGTTCTAAGAAAAATTTACAGAGTTTGTATTTGATTTTTATAGTTTTAAGAGAATACAAATATCAACATAGTCAATATATAATTCAAAATAAACTTATATGCCGTTGTGAGATTTGTTATATTGATAATGTTTCAGAAAAGAAATTAATTTTTTTATTTAGGTTGTATATAACTATATATGGTAGAGCCGAAATAAAATCTCAGAAAAATAAAATAAGTTGGTTTTCTTTTTCTCCTTTTCTATAGCCTTGTTTACGCGATCGTAAGAATGCTATTGAAGAATTTGCCGCCGTTTGATTATTAAGGTGAGAAAATTACACCTTATTTTTATATCTTTTTTGATGTAAAATAATATTTATCCTGATGAAAAGTGAGGTGGTACACATGCATTTATATTTATTACTTATTGCGCATTTGAAATTTCTTAATTATTTCCTATGGTTTTATACGACCAAATTTTTTACCCGTAATAGATGAAAATATGTTTTACTATTTTATATTTTAATTAAGTGATTAATATTTACCCTGAACAAAAATGCCCCTTAAGCTATTTACTTTTTAGTTGCGGCTTAATTAGTAATTGAGCAAATTTAGTATATTTATTCTTATTAAAGAGAAAATGAGAAAGAATCATCAACAAAAAAGAAAAAAAATATGCTTACATTCGATTCTTATTAGTATATATAAACAATGTTTAGTGAACCTTTGTGGGTGGTGAATCATGCCATTAATGTGGCATAAAAGTGAAAGGATTCAAGCACATATGGGAAATGATAACCACGTAAAAAATTCTATAAAAAGTTACTTCAAAAACACACTTTTCATTGTTTTAATCTAGACCCACTACTAATTTATCATTTTATTTAAGTCAATGCTGAATGTGTTTGTAAAATAACTTTCTGTGGATTTTTTTGTGTGTGTTTAGCATTTCTCATCATTTGTTATTTTATTATCATAATCATAAAATTAATTCTGATTCGATATTATTAACTGAAGGTGAATTAAACCCATAATATGAGATGAGAAAAAAAAAATCATGCACATTGAGCCTGCTTTGCATATATTATTAGTGACTCACGCATCATTCATGTACAAAGACTGATATATATGGATGATTGTTAGGCCGGGAATATAATTTTTGAGATAAAGCAGTCACCTTATATATATACACATATTGAGCAACACTATAATAATAATTAGTAATAAAATGTTCGAATTATATATGTTATGTACCCTTGTTAGTGTACTTGGTGTTAATTTGGGGTTTAGAATCCAGTAGACTGGATCTTCAATGAAAATTTCGTGATTAATTTGATTTGAATGCAGAAAACTAATAATACTATTTTTAACTGGTGTTTATATTTTCGATTTTACTATAAATAAGCTAGTTATACTTTTACATTAAAATTTGGTATTCAGATTTTAGCACTTACTTTTGAGATCGCTTCAAATTTGTTATAGAGTTAATTAAGCATATTAGTAAATCCATTCTGATTTCTTAAAGGGTTAAACTGGTTTGAATTCGGAAACAAATCTTTATTTTAATAATGTAGTGGAATCAGTTTCAATATAATTTTATTTATATTTGTAGGTCATAAGAATAATGGAAGAATGCATACATTAATTTATATATCGAAGGTGAGAGAAACCACTTTAATTATTTAAGAACAATTGACATTATGATAGTATAATATTAGGAATATTAAAAAATGAATTAGGGAAAAGAAAAGGTGAATAGACTCTTGGGGTGTAAAGTTAAAAAAAAATGACTAGAAAAAAAAAGTATAATTAGCTTTTACTTGGAAAAAATATGAATAGTTTGCTGTGAGTTTTCCCAAAAAAAATCATGAAAATTTTCAAGAATTAAATCCAATGGAAACCAATAAAGTTGTAATTAATAACAATGGGAAAAAAAACCTACACATTCACAACATAGTCGTGTTTCATTTTGGCGAGACTCTCGTCCCAATTAAAAAAAAAAATTGGAAGCAAATGGAAGCATGCTCATGTTATACAAATATGTATAATTGTATAAAATTGAGTCATTGTCTAGATATAAATGGTAGAGTTGATCATACACTTTAACCTTGATTGAATTTTCACTTTAACTGTGAATTTTTATTTTCGCTAATTTATGACATTTGACCTCATTGTCATTTAGTCCAAAATCTAATGAACTGTTTGTTTTTTGAACGAAAATATCACTTAAAGTTGACATGCAAGAAATAAATGACAAATTTAATTTTGGACTAAGTAACAAAGGTATCAAACTTCACAGATAGGATTGGTAAAAATTCAGTCAAATTTTATGGGGGTAAAATATAATTAACTCTTAAATGGTAAAAGCCTATTTTGTTTTGGTTTTGTGATCTCAAATTGTTTATGGATACTTATTATTCATTATATTTTTTTTTTGTAAACATGGTGATTTATTTGCAGGATATTAACAACTTTCAAATGGGTACTGGTATTAACAAAGTAATTATGTATTTATCAAAATATAGTGTTACTTTAAAATTTTGTAGTGTATGCTTTTAATCTTACACATTTTTTTTTATGAAAATGTATAAGTTGATTTAAATATACCATTTATTATGGGAAATTTTGTATTTTCACTCATGTTTTAACCCTTAATTTAATATTGCACTCTATATTTTAAAACTTTTAACTTTGGATCCCGTCGTCAACTATTTCTAATAAGCCTTGTCAAGGAGTTTATTAAGTGAGCAAAAAGCCCATTCTTATTCTTTTTTCCTTTTTCTTCGGTGCTCTTTTCTATTCTACCTTTATTTGTTTACGTATATGATCAATCATCTTTTAGGGTAACAGGCTTCACATCACCTTTTTCCTTTTTTAAGTTGATTATTGCACCTAGGTGATGGTGAAGAAACACTAAGTTGTAAAAAATTTGGATATATTATAAAGGTGCTTAAAAAAAGTGTGTTTAAATTAAAAATTATAGGTGCCTTTATTAACACCTTTCAAATAATATTACTGATAATAATAACAATTAACACTTTATGCTTATATGATATTACCATTGAAGAGAACATCAACAGCTTAAATTGAATTGATCGAGGTATAGTGTATGTTATGTAAAGAAAAAGGGGAGAGATTAATTCTTGTACAAGAAGGATATACTATTAGTTGGGTGTGGAGTGAAAAATTTCATTTTACCCCTGAGAACCAACTAAGATGTTCGTTATTTAGTTTTTAAAAGTTGAGTATAAGTTTATATACTTAGAACTTAAGAGTCGAGTAAAACATTCTTAAGTTTATATTTTATACTTAGTTCTCAAGAATTGAATAGCAGACACCTTACTTGATTTTTAAAAATTGAATAAAAAATAAAAGTGAAATCAAATATCTTGTGGAGTGAATATCAAGATAAAAAAGAAAGAAAGAAAGAAACAGTATACCATTTATTGTGAAAAAGAAAATAATAAATGGTTGCTCTAACTTTTAGACTAGTCATCCTCATCATAAAAGAAAAGCAAACTATATCATTTTCCTAAGTTTGGATAAACCAAGAATGTTGTTGTTCACTTTGTACTCGCAAAAGGTTCTGTGCCCCATCTTAAATTGAAATGGCTAAATTCCCATTATGGGATTTGGACCCACAGTTTCCAGTTTATAATTCTTCCACCACATACATTTTGTTGGAATATGTTATGATAATATATAAGCATCTTTTGTTAATGCACCCTATATTTTATACCCTAATTTGAGATTATATTTCATTTTTTAAATCTTTTAATTTTGCACTTTACCATTATACAAATATGTTAAGTCACATTAATTAATAAATCAATTGACTAAATTGGCCTTATCATTGCACATTTATTACATGTTAACAACTCTTTTAAACTTTTTCACGAAGTATTTTTTGAGTGCCAATTAATAAAATTTACACATATTTAAGGAGAATGGTGAACCCCATGCAAGATCTCCTCAAATGTCCCACAACATGGTATCCTCTTGCTTAGTTAATTCTTAATCTTATGTTTGTGCTTTATTATTTCTAATGCCTGGTAATAATAGCTAAGAGGTGTTCTAGCCTTCTTGGTCAGCATTTAGTTGCGTTTGAGCTATTGATACTAGCTATCTATATGATTTGGTTTTATCACCCTCTAAATGGGTCAAAAGCTATCTATGTCTACATACAGAATTAAAAAAAAATTAAAAAGGGAAAAGAAAGAAATAATTTAATTCCTCATATTGGTTACAAATACATGAGTAATTCAACTTAAATGTGGGCAACTCATCCTAAGCATGCATATTTAATTGTTGTAAACAAGAGCATTTATCATAGAATTTGTTGTAAACAAGGATAATTCTTCGTAAACATAAGTGGTGATCTAGCTTGTATGCGTCACAAGGACATAATTTGTATAGCGCAATCAACATAAGCGTGCAAGAACTAAAATGCCAACTTTGCTATCATCTAAAGTGGGGGTAGATTAATTTCTTTCCTCTCTATTACAGATCGATCCATCAGAATCCTCCCTTTTCCTTATCCCTCTTCCCATGTTCGAAGAGTAGGTGGATCCATTTATAGATTGTATCAAAAAGAAACAAAAATATGTTATGCGTATGTCTTTTTCACGTGTATTACATATATCTTGAACTATACATACATACATACTTCTTTGGAATGACGTGATTTTAACATAAAAGCGTATAATTAAACTTATCCTTAATCTTTTTTTAAAATAAATGGTCCCACTTACTTCTTTTAAATGTCTCGAATTTATAATTATGTTTTATTTCTAGACATGAACAACATATTAAATCTTACGACATAATAAATTATATTATCAATTATTTATTCGTATTTTTCTTCAAAAAATAATTAAAGTCGAAATGGAACGTTTATCTTGAAATGGAGGGGGTATTGGTTGTGGCCTCGTATGAAATAGTTTAGTGAGCCCTTTCCAAAATTTGAAATTTTGTAAATAATAATATATGCAAATATAAGTTAATCATAGCATTTTATGAAAAGTATACTCAAAGCATCAAAATATGGGCTTTGATTTTATTTATTTTTAAGTAAAATGCCTAGATCAGACACAAATTCAAGTGATCAAAAGAATGAGTATTCACCTCATTGGAGTTTACCTTTCTTTCCTTATAAATCAGTTAGATGTATCCATCGTTTAAATAAAATAAAAAATTTCAAAAAATTATTATTTATTTTACACTTCTCTATCATGGCATGTGCTATGTAGACCCAAATTTCACATCTTGTGGATATATCAGATCGGGATAGGACCCACCCACCAAACACTCACCTTATTCTGCTTTCTTAATTCAATCAACTTTTTCCCGTTGGTAGTGGACCGTTAATCCAATGGACAATCATGGTCCTTTTATATTGTAAATATGATCTCATCTACAAAGTTTTTAAGGGATTGAGACGTGGGACTCTTCTAAATTTCCCTCAAGTAAAAGATTAATTTGAATTTAAGGATACTCATCGATAAAGGAAAACAAAGCTTCCATTTATATTTGATGAAGGATTACTAAATTTAGTGCCACTTTGAGTCACTTTATAAATTTTTAAGTAGGGATGTAAACGGATTGGATACGGAGCGGATAATACATTATCTATTATTTGTATCCCTTTTTAAATTTACTATTTAAATTTTTATCCGTATTCTTTCGGATAGTATATTAAACTATTCTTATCTTTATCTCATCGAATATCTCGAATTCGGATAATATCTCTATCCATTTTTCTATATATAGCTCAATTTTAAAAATATATTTGACTGCATAACCTTTAAATTAAAATGACACATTATATAAGTTGTAACTCAAGAAATTTAACGAAACATTGCAAAAAGTATTAAAATAATTACTAACATTTTATATCAAACTTTTAACTCAAATAATGAATTTCTTGAATTTCTTTTGTATAATCCAATAAGATTTACGTTAAAATTATAAGATAACCACATAGATCGAAATGACAAATCAAAATTAAAAATCATTAAGATTTCTGGAAATGGGATAAAAAGTCTTGTGTGATAGTGTTTTGCACAAAAAATCAGGCGAATAATATTTTTTGAAAATAAGGGCCTAATTTCTATTATTTTTCTAAAATAATGGCCTATTTATTAATTTTGTTTTAAAATGAGAGCTTTGACCAAAATTATATTTTAAGTAAAACTTTACTTTGTACCAAATTGTGTTTTGTTCAAACTTAACTTTGAAATCCAAAACATTTAAAGCAAATTTGTTTTGCATGATGTCTTTATATTTTTTAACAAATACATTCTTATATTCCACTCATAAAACTCTAAAATAATATCAAATATACCCAAATGCATAGTAATATTTTAGAAAACAAGGAGTGTAAACTTAACTTTGCAAAAGCCCGAAACTATTATCATGTGTATTTTATTAATAAATGAGTTTTAAATATATAATTTGTGAAATTATTCTACAACGTTATCAATTAAAATACTTATTTATAATGATATGCTAAAAAACATGTAGTACAAACTTAATTCTACTCGATTCCATAAAAAAATACAATTTAAAATTTTATTGCAGAGTTAATTTTGCACTCCTTTTGGAGTTTGGTCAAATATAGGCACTTGATTTACAAAAATATTATTCATTTTTTTTTTAGCAGAAAACTCTTTAAAATAAGCCTCAATTTTCAATATCCCGTTACAATTTAAAATTTGTTATGGTCTCAAGCCTTTCATGCTAACAAATCACATGTGTTATAAATAGTCTTTCTCTTTCTTTTCCTTTTTTATAAGGTTTTTTTTTTCTTTTTCGGTTTGGTTAATTTTTGTTTTGGTAAATTGGGCTAACTTGTGCACACTAGCTTAAATTTTGACCCCTTTTTTTCTAAATGGGGAGAGAAATATATAATATATACTAAATTATATCGGATACGAATATCCGCTAAATCGGATATCCTCAAATATGGATAATCCACCTCGGATACGGATTATCCAAGTCGAATGCTATCATTATCCATATCCATTTTCTCGGATATTTATAAACACTATCCAAATCCTTTTTTTTAAATATCCATTCGGATAAATATCCACAAAATACGGATTCGGATTTTCGAATATCCATTTACACCCTTACTTTAAACTTTAAGAGACATAAATGTTACAATTACTATAATTTTCCTTATTTACTCCTTATGAATAAGACGACGCTAATTGCACACATCAAAACATATTCTAACGTTAGCTTGGGCCTATTGCAGCAAGATAATATGCACATACCCGATGCAATAGGACAAAGCCAGGATATTCTTTTGTTTCCCAGCAATAGCTCAGCCCTATTGTATCGGGATAATGTGCACATACTCGATAATATTATACTGTGTTTATGAGATGAAGTGTTTACGAGTAAAGTAGTGTATGTAATTAATACCACCCTACAAATATGCATGAAGAAGCATGTGGCAACTCCATTAATATATTATTAACGGCTGTCCACTTTTGAATAGCTAGGTTAAACAAGTTACAAACTTTTGGATTTTATGAGTGCATGTCTTTAGATTAAAGATCGAAGTAAAACTCAACTGAATATTTAGGGGGAAAAATCAAGATTCATCGATCATCAATGTAAGATTGGAAAAATGAAGATATATTGATATAAGATTAATATGTATATGTGTGTGTGTGTGTGCACGCACGTGCGCGCAGGGGCGAACGCAGCTAAGGGCAATAGGGGCAATCACCCCTCCTTGGATTTGGATTTGGATTTGGATTTTTTTACTACGTATGTGATATTTTTTGGAAAAAATATATATATGGACTTATGTGTAAAACTTGAACTTCAGGGTATCTAAGTGTGTATAATGGAACAGGAGGATCATCAATATATGTCTATTAAAATGTTTTGGTTAATTAGTGAGGCAACCAAATCAATTCAAAAACATGAAGCTTCTTCGGGTGCAAAATAAAGGCCTACACGACTAGACTTTTTCGGATTGACATTTGTGTTCGCCGGTCACGAATCACATAGTTCATCGATTCATGATTTACCCCCTTATGGGCGCAAGAAAGATCCTTATTTTTTTTGATTGCTAAACGAACTTATAAGATGTGATTCTTTATAAACCCACTAATTTTTTAACAAAGTTTTCATGTGGAACTTCCATTTTTTCATTTTCATTCAATTTTTTTCATTTTAAGTAGATCACTTTAGGTGACAATTTCTCATTCACCCTATAACCATTTTAAGCAAACAAATATACAATTTCAATGTACTAAAGGAAGAGAATATGAATCAATAATAACTTTTTACAACCGAGTGTGAGTCCTACTCAAAATTACTCTCAAAACGACTCAAAAAAATGTTTTCATACCCCTTTTTTTTCCAACAATTAAATCAACTTTTTAATATTAAGTTTTAATGCAATTAATTAAGAAATATACTTTACATTAGGTATTTGAGACTTTGAATTTATAAAATATTATTATGTTTGTGTTAAAATTTTATAATTTTAATATGTTTTTGTGTATTTTAAATTGTTTCCTCCTTTAAATAAATTTTTAACTCCGTTACGAGAGAGAGAGAGAGAGAGAGAGAGAGAGGAGCTTTTAGTGCTTTGTAGTACACAACAGGTTTTATGATTTGAAAATTGCGTGCACTTTCTTCCCTGTGCCCTACTTTTCAATTTGCCATAAATTGGTTATTTTGTCCACGTCAAGTAGGGCCTTCTTTTTTCTTTTCCTTCTCACTTTTGCTTTTCTTTTTCTCTTTTCCTTTCATATAACCCACTCCAAACAAATGATGATTAATCTTTCCATCATTTTGTTTAGTTCTTTCCATATCCTCTATCCAAACAAGTCTAAATTTGTTGCAAATTTTTGCATAAAAGATAAAAATATAACGATACTCCTATGAAAGTTGCAAACAAATCATATAGTAAGTTTTGGCATTTTATAAATGAAACTTATGCATGTCTATTCACATTTTAGTATACCATTCTTATTACTTTCGAAGATTTTACGTATCTTGATCAAAAGCAATGTTTGAATTATATATTCTTAAAATAGCATCTACACTATATAAAATAAGAGCAAATCTCTTAATAGGTTTGCGAAATTACAAAATTACCTTTCACGCTTCGAAATTACAGTAAAAGTAATGTTTTAGCAAGGAATTGAACACCCCCCCCCCCCCCCCAATGACCTTAAGCTTAAAAACCATATGTTATTATCATCAGTGGATCAAATTTCATTGAATATACTTTTTTTGTTTTAATTATCTATATATAATGCGAGAAATTATTAGGTATCATATTGTACACGCATCACGTATGCTATCGATTCTCTTACTGGTTTTTGCCACAATATATTTTCACGCCACATTGTGGTGCCACTAATTCTAGCATGATGATAATAAGACCACTCAAGAGAATAATTTTTTTATGCGTCCATGGACCAGGTTTGGACTTGTAAATTTTCAAATTTGAGCACACCCAAAAAAATTAAATAGAAAATTGGCCCATAGACAGGCCCATAAATAACCCTAATTCTTGCTTTTCCAATTATTTCATCAATTTATAAAACAAAAGGAATTAAAATTAGTGTATGTTTGAGAACTCCAATTTCAAAGTTTAATATTGGAACTAGGCCCGCCGTAGTTCAAAAATTGAATTTGTTTTCATTCTGATTCAAATTCTAGAACACGAACTTGGAGATGCTAGACATACACTAGTGGAATTAGAATCATAATTTAGGATATTGTCTGTTTTTCTTTCAGAAAGGTATTGTGATTCTTAGATTTTTTTGAGAATATTTTTAATTGTACTTGTTTTAGTTTTGTTTTTCATCACTAAATCCGCGAATCAAATGCTTTAAATGAGAATGGAATTTTTACGATAATTCTGAAGTTTAAAACTATTTAGATTTTATAATCTTTCCAGTGGGAATAATGTGAGATTATTTGTGTTAGGCACATGACAAACAAGGCAAAAAAAAAAATAAGGGATATTTTTTGATAGACAAATGGCCATTATTAGTATCTTAAAGGAACGATTTATGGGAACAAATTCTTAGTCATGTCTAGAAATGATGTAGCCACACATACTTTACCCCTATAGGCTGCCCCCTTTTATCTCATTTAAATTTAAAACAAATATAATGTATATATATATATATGAAAATATTTTTGTAAAAAAATCTCTTACTTTAAAGATTTTATATTTTAAGAGGTAATCGGATGAATTTTTTCATGAAACTTAATAAAAATGATCTCTATAATAAATAAATCATCTTCACTAAATTGTATCAAACAATTAAAATCATAAGTGAGTGTAATAAAAATGTAATATATATTTATTTTCGTCTATTAAAATTTTATGAACGTAATGAATTTTTTATGTTTTCTAATTTTATTTTGAAATATAATCAAGCTAGCAATTCGATCTTCTAGGACTGGATCCGGCTACCCATAAAAGTAGTAAATTTTCAGATAATACCCATAATTGAAACTAAAAGAAATTGATAAATTTTGTGAAAATGACTAAAAACTTATCCGTGCCAAACAAGCCCCTTTAAACTAAAGCCAGATCTGGCTTTAATTCAAGATCCGGAACTAGAAAAGCAAGAAATTCTTCATTCTTGTTGTAATGTCTCAATTCTATTGTTAATGAGATTATCTTTTTATTTCAAAAATAAAATAAATAAGCAGTCTTGTATCAAATTTGTAATCTCCTCACATTCACTTCACACTTGACCTTGTTAATTATTATTTATCTAACTGCAGCATAAAGTCAGCAACTAACCTTTCAATTAAAAAATATTATTACTCAATAATTATTATATATATGACTGCAACAATGTTGTATGCAGCTAATTTATTGAAATAAAGTATTGATTTGTAAGTCAATTGGATCAAATGAAAGCATAAACCATCCAAGGTTAGCGGAGATTCTCTGCAAACCCTTGACTTTATCGCCGAATAAGTTGGAATTATTAATTTTCTTATTTATTGTTTTTTGTTACTATTATAATTATTAAGTAGGCTTGTAAAAATTAAAAAGTTTGTGTTGTCTCATATTACTCATAAAATAAAAAATCTTAGTATTGTGTAATTGAATTACCAAAGCTAATATAAATTAATTTCTTCACATTAAAAAAAATAATTCTGAATATACATTAAAAAAAGGAGGTCAGATTTTATTTTCTATAATGTATATATAGTGTGGGTGGTAAAAAGTTAACTAAAACCATTTTAAAGAGAATTAGTCTAATTTACTTGTTTGGCAACCAGAAAATATATATGAAAATGATAAACAATTGTGAATAATAAAGTAGACCTAAGACCAAATTTATTTTTGGGTATATCCCTCCGATGACTTTAATTCCCAATTTGATAGTAAATCATCTCTTGTATGTGATGATTCTATTAACTTGAAAGTTTTAGAAAGAAAATACAACAACGAATTAGAATTTTTATTTTGGGGGGAAAGGAGAGAATGTGTGGGAATACATGAATGTAGAGGGTACTGGAATTGATCTTCCTTAAGGTTTATGGTGAATGGAATTTACTATAAATGGTAAATTTGGACACTACTCCAAGATACTACTGTCCTCTAACCTTGTTCACATTTATACAAGTGGTTATTTTATATTACTTATCTTCTAACTCAGCGACCTTCCTTTCGTTGGCCGATCAAAATTGGTCGATCCTCCTTCAATTTGTTCACGCTAGTTGGCATTTGGCAAATTACAACAGTTGATTAATGATCAGCTAGCATGTAAATTCATATTGCTCGACTAGTTAGTTCCCCATCTGTAATGAGAATAGGTCATAGGAATTTGAATTATGAGCCGACCAAAATACTGGGTTTTCAAGATAGGCCTAAACCACAAACCCATATATATTTAGTTTTTATCTCCCACATGTAGCACTTTATTTCTTCACATTTTTTATTACTTTAAAAACTTCAAACGATATGTAATTGAATTACCAAAGCTAATATAAATTAATTTAAGTTTGTATTAAATGCAACTATTTAGTTTTCGTGGTAATTCGATTCATGGTGCGTCACACATGAGTAATTTTGAATAATTTAGTGATTGACCAACAAAAACACGGACATAATTTATTGATTTTTGGATAGAGCTCGCAGGACATATGCAGCAACAAGATGGAAAATAATTGAATAAAGGAACCCTAAAACATTTGGCAAAATCAACTGTATAGTATTAATTTATGGCATTAATCATTAATTAGTCTGGAAGCTACTCCATTAAAAGTGTATATATACATATGATGATTTTACAATACAATATCAACTTTTATAAAACAAGGCATAATTTCACAAAAATACAACACATAATGGGTTGACACACAACTATCATAATAAATTAAGGATGGACCAACAAGGAGTATGATAACTACGTATATGTAGATCGAATTAAGGATCTCATTATTACAAAGATAAAACAGATGTTAACGGATTGCAAAGCGCATTGTTGGCCTTCACTAAAAATATTTATTCATTTTTCAAATACATCCCAAATATTAACATACTTTATACAAAGCAAATACAGAAATTCTTGAAAAATTTCTGAAAACATAAACGCATTTTATGAACACGTTTAAAGTGAAAATTTATAGAAGATATTTCTTTGCAATCTTTTTACAGCTGTTTGTCTACTTTCTTTGTGTTTAATGTGGGCAAGAAATGGGCTGAAATTTTAGGTTAAAATTTTAGAATATATCAAATTTGAGTGCAAACACAAATGGCAACATCAAGATTCAGATTGTACCCAGTTTACCAAATAATCTGACATAGGACTAATCATAGATTCACTGTTGCCTTTTGTCTTGTAATTCAAAAAATATAACCACCAATCCAAAGCTACATCTTCTTTTAGGAACGAGTTTTTGTTTAAAATAGGGTATTTTTAAAATTTATTTCGTAAAATAGGGTACTTTTGAGTTTATTTGAGAAAATGGGGTTGACATCATAAAATGTGATACCAAATGCCTATTTTACAAAAAAAAAAATAATCAATTCGTAAAAGTGTGAGATGGTATCACGTTTTTACCTATAAAAACGTGATTTGTTCTCACGTTTTTATGGGTAAAAACATGAGAGCTTCTCACACTTTTATGCTAAGTAAATTTTTTCGCTAATTCTCCCCCCCCCCCCCCCTCCATATATGTTCTTATATTTTTTTCTTATATCATTTAATGTCTTCTTTATTTCAAATAATTTTTTTTAATTCATTCTCACATTTTCCCTTTTTTTTAATCACATGAGATTTATGAAGTCACGTTTTTATGCTCTTATTTTTTTTTCTATATTATTTGTTTTTGTCTTTATTTAATAAATAAATTATTTTTGATTCACTCTCACATTTTTTTTTCTTTTTTAATCACATGAGATTGATGAAGCCATGTTTTTATGATTTTTTTTTCTATATCATTTGTTTTCGTTTATATGTAATGTTTTATCGTAAGTCCACTTTTCTTCATGTATCTTTTTAAATAATTTTGTTAAATAAAATTAGTAGTTATCTTTATTGTGTCTAAATAATTAAATTAATAGTAATAGTAGATAGGAAAATATAATTCATATTTTAATAATAATCGAACAATCAAAGTAAGATAAGTCTAAGATTAAAATACAAAATAAAAAAATAATTAAGAAAAAATAATTAAAATAAAGACGAAAACAAATGATATAGAAAAAAAAATAAAAAAATAATTAAGAAAAAAAATGTGAGAGTGAATCAAAAATAATTTATTCATTAAATAAAGAAAAACACAAATGATATAGAAAAAAAATAAGAGCATAAAAACGTGACTTCATAAATCTCATGTGATTAAAAAAAAGGAAAAAATGTGAGAATGAATTAAAAAAAATATTTGAAATAAAGAAGACATTAAATGATATAAGAAAAAAAATATAAGAGCATATATGGAGCGGGGAAAATTAGCGAAAAAATTTACTTAGCATAAAAGTGTGAGAAGCTCTCACGTTTTTATAGGTAAAAACGTGAGACCATCTCACATTTTTACGAATTGAATTTTAATTTTTTTTGTAAAATAGGCATTTGGTATCACGTTTTTATGTCAACCCCATTTTCTTAAATAAGTTCAAAAATACCCTATTTTACAAAATAAGTTTTAAAAGTACCCTATTTTAATCAAAAACTCTTTAGGAACAATTACCCAATTCCTTTTCTTTTAAAGCCAATCTACTAGCTAGCTTCGCATACCTTTGATACCAAGAACAAGAGTAAACCAATGATAATTTGTGAACAAGAACCAATTGAAAGTGTTACTAAAATAATAAAATTTTAAAAAGGTTATATAAGAATTACAAGTGAAACAGAAAAAAAAATTATAATTATTTAAAATTCTAAAATATTAAAGCGGGAGTACATTTATGATACGCACTGGTCTATACAGACTAAAGTTTTAGTGTCTTCTTTTTGTCACTAAAATATTGGCGAGATATTGTTAATGACAAAAAAAAAATGTTACTAAAAGCTAGCCTTCTCTGTACGGATCGACTTGTCGCACCAGGAATTTTCTGGTTAAATTGAGTACATTTATTTAACTTAGCAATAATATTTATATTTGTCACATGTGTAGAGTTTAGAGAAACGCAAGTTGTAATAATAAACGAGAGCCTAAGTTATGTGTGGCTTTGTGAAAAAATTGAACTTAGGGTCTTTTGTTTTACAAGGAAGATGATTGTAATTTCTAAAGTACAAGGGTTTTTTATGTGATTAATTATACCTTAAAATACATAAATTAGGGTAATTTATCCATGTAATACACACATATACGCATGGGCAACGCTAGGATTTGGACGAAGGGGTCAAAATTTACTCTATTTGGTTATACGTTATAGATATGATATATATTTTTTAATAGATTTAGAAGTTAGTTTGTTTAAATTTAGTGGTTTCATCAATTATTGTATTTCTAATGTTTGAAGATACCCATTTTTCCCATGTATGTTGGGACCCAATTTTCTCCAAAATTAAAAGCTAAGCTTAAATATACTTGGTAGGGTTTAAAGCAACCACATGCGAGACCACCAGTAAGGAGAAAGGAGAGGTTATCGGGAGAGAGCACTGGCAAAGAGAGAGGATAGCAGTACACTTCTGGTGGAGAGGAAATGACTTGCAAGAATATTGTTGCCGTGTGAAAAATCAAAGGAGGGAGATAATTTCGTTTAGATAAGAGAATATTGTCCTTAAGAGAGCATTTCTTTTAGATAGTAGGTTTTGTTGAGAGATAGGGAGTGAGCTTTAAAATTTGGGGCTTTTTTTTAAGTGAAAAAATAAGCACCAGAAATGTTAAAAGGTTAGGTGGTGTTTGGTTGAAATTTTAAAATCAAGTTTTTAAAATTTCTACCAAAAAGTCAACTTTACTTCACACTTCTCAAAATTCACTTCACTTTACTTTCTCTCTCATAAATTTTTTAAAACACCATAACTTTAAATTCAAAAATCGGAATTAGATAAAAAAAATATATTTGAAATCTACTCATTAAGATCTATAAAATAAGATCCATTATGACTATTTTTCGAATTTTTTTCATGAGCTTTTTTTAATTGGTTGAAAAAAAAATTAACAAAAATTAAATTCACTTTTCAACCTACTTTCATACTTCCCAAAAATTTGTCTAAAAAACATATTTTAAAATTTCAATTAAACAAACACCTAATGTGTATAAGATCTTAAAGAGTTAAAAAAAATTTGTTAAAATTCTCGCATAGGACCTTATAGAATTCAAATTATCCATAGCAGTGATGGATCTAGGGGCGAGTGGGGGCAGTCGCCACCCCAAATTTTTTTAAAAATAGATTAGATGTAATAGTAATTTTGTATTTATAAAAAAAATATAAAATCTCGTCCTCCCAAATTATTTTGAAAAGATTAAGTATGGCGCCCTCAATTATTTATTTTTTAGAAAAGTTAAACACCCGGACTAATATATAAGATTTACATTTTTGTAACAAAATAAACAAAAATTGTATATCCTTTTATACATCAAAATTTACAAAAATTTTATCATGTGGATTTCACCGAGCAAGAAAAAGTACACTTGGAATTTCAATTAGAAAATTATAAACTTGATATTTTGGTCCATTTAGAGTTTCAAAAATTTATCAACAATTTTAGAATTATGCCAAGTGTTGGTAAAAACTAGAAAGTTGATCATTTATCCTCTTATCGATAAGTTAATTTACCTTGTTTTAACGTTGCCGGTTTTATCAGTTACATTTGAACGTGTATTTTTAGCTAGAAAAATTATTAAGACTGCACTTCGTAATAGGATGGAAGATGGTTTTTTAACAAGTTATTTGATCACATATATTGAGAAAGATATTGCTCATGATTTCGATGCTAATAATATTATAGATGCATTTTATATCATGAAAGAAAGGTGAGCACAACTTCAAATGCCTAAGCTTAATAGATAATTGTAAGAGGATAATTGTAGTTATTATTTTTTGTAAGTCAATGTGTCTAATGTAACTTACTCACGTGGGTAATTATATGTATATATATATATGTGTGTGTGTGTGTGTATTTTTTGTAATTGTATATATATTGACATATTATATATGTTATATTTTTGCGTTAATTTGCTTTATTATTTGATGGTAAAATTTAGTTTAAATAATTTTTGTAATAATTATTTCTTGTTGTCGATTAATTTATATTCTCGTCTCTCCAAACTTAAAATCCTAACTCCGTCCCTGATCCATAAGACCCTATAATATATATATATATATATATATATATATATCTTGACCCTTTGCCTCAACATGCCTTCGCCCCTGCACACATGTATACACACATTAATAAATGGTTTGTGTTGTATTTAACAGTAATAACCGTTAATTATATGGGTTCACATAACTATTTATGCATGTAAAAAATTATTTATTTAGGCTCCGTTTGAAACAACAAGGAAAAAAAATAAAAACACTTGATTTTGTAAGAAGTTAGAAAATAAGTTGAGGCATGTGATAAAATGATATATATTTCATACCCATTTTATGAGTAAATGTTCTCCGACCTTCATATTTATTTTTTATTTTTCTTTCTCAACCACAAAAAAAAAAATTCCTTTACGGAAAAAGTCACAAAATAAGAAGACATATCACTACATGTCTCAACTTATCACAAAAATCAACTATTTTTATTTTATTTTTTCATGTTGTTATAAAACAGACCCTTAAATGCTAATAATTAGTTAAATTAATTTTAATTACATGTCAATAAATGAATTTATCTCCATATATATATATATATATATATTCCTTTTGTGTGTAGATTAACCAAATCACGAATTAACTAAACCTCAATTGTCTTAAGGAAGAAAAAAGATTGACCTGAGATAGCATCAATAACCTCCTTGAAACCCTTTTAGGTGGAGATTTTTGAAATAAGAGAAAATAGTAGGCTATATATATCTATTAGTAAAGTAATTATGATTTTGGTTCAATTGTTTTGGTAAAGCATACTGCTACGTTTAAAAATTATAACATATCATTTTAAAAGTGTATAGCATGACTGATATTAACATTTTACGTTTAAAAACCGGTTCGGTTCTTTATGAGGAACATAACCGAACCGGTTCACGGTTCGGTTTTTAAAAGTGTATATTGGCCTTGTTAACCGTTAACAAGATGTTCCTTAACGGTTAGGCCGGTTTATTGGCCCAAAGAGTTATTGGAAAGAAATAACGGTTCTAAGGGTTCCTTAATGGATATAATAATGAGAAATGATATTAACATTTTACAATTGTATTAAGGAACTTCAAAATAATTTTTAGTGATATTCATATAGATCTTTCGGAACATTTTTTATATCACTAAAAATAATTTTGAAGTACTTTAGTACAAATGTAGAGTGTTAATATCATTTTCCTATATAATTCAGTGGTCTAAAACATTATTCTCCGTTTCATAACAATATGAAAAATAAAAAAATAAAAATGTATTTTTGAGAGAATTTAGGAAATAAATTGTGAGATATTCTCTTAAGATTCATTTGATAACAACATGGAAAATAAAAAGAAAAACGCTTGATTTGTTTGGAAAGTTGAAAAATAAGTTGAGTCATGTGATGAGATATTTTTCATTTCATAGTTATTTTTATGAGTAGATGTCTTTATCCTTCATTATTTTTGTAATTTTTTCCCTCAACCCCAAATAAATATTTTCCATGAAAAAAGACAAGAAAAAAAAAGACATCTCACCACATGTTTCAACTTTTCACAAAAATTAATTGTTTTTTCTATTCAATTTTTCATATTGTTATCAAACGGACCATTGCGTTTGTACTTTTTCCATTAAAAAAAAATTGGTGGTGGCAAAGAAATTTTTTTCACAAAAACAAAGGCGGATGAATGATATCTATTCATTAAAATAAATGTGTGACGGATAAGATCTCACAACATCCCTTAATTTATTTTTCACATTGTCACACAAATCATTTAATTTTGATATCATTTTGACATTTTCCATTTTATTATTAAACGAACCCTTATTTACTACTGTACATGTATATTAGAGTTTGGAGCGATAAACCTAAATATATATTGTTGCATCAAACCCAAATTTAATTAGCTATATGCAGGGGCAGACCTAAGGGGAGACAGGGTCGGCTTTAGCACAGAGGAAAATTTTGAAAAACCTACTATCACTTGTAAAAACAAATAAAAAAATTAGTTTAAGTCCGTCCATTTGCTAAGTTTTAGCTCACCTTTTAGCTCAGCTCAAATATACATTAGATAAGAGTCTGTAATAGATGAATTTAAATTATTAAAAAACTCGTCAAGCTTAACTTTGTTAAATACTTTTCATTATATATGAATTTAAATATTTAAATTATGCTATTAATTTTTATTTTTTCACTATATAGTTATACTTTCAATATTGTTTTTTTTTATTTTTTATCTGTTACTATTAGCCCACCCCTCGAAAAATCCTTGAGTCCTCCTCTAGCTATATGTAGAGTAGCTCTTTATTTTTATATATTGCTTTGAAAATAAATTACTTTAAAGGGTTCTTATATATTTTGGATGTATAATTTATAGAGTTAATTATTGCACGCTAAATTTCACCATTGTTAATGCTCTTTTATGGGTATCATACACTATATAAAAAATATTTTACCACTGTAAAATGACATTTTAAAATACTTTGTTTAAATATCATTTTATGGTGCTAAAATATCTTTACAAAGTGCAAATAATTACTACGTCTGAATCTTAATTGATAAGGTTGACATACCGTCATACTCGAACCGTATTGTGAAATATGACCAAAATAATAATCATTATAAAATATTTTCTATACGTCAGCATATAATTATCGATGTATGCGTTTGGCGTGAGCACTGTAATTAGTATGAGTAATTAATGTCTCTTTTCCTTCTTTCTACCAAATGACGTTTCCGTGATTTCTTGGAATCTTGGACCAGTTTCTTAATATTTCCAGAAACTCTTTGAACTGCCATTCCCAGGAATTCCCCAATCTCCCATGTCCTTTCTCATAATTTCACTCTACCATTTATATTTATTACATAAACAAAACTTTCGGATCCCTATCCACTCATTTTTATTTCTTCATCCATCCCATCCTCTCCTACGCACAAACACTTAATGCTGCCCAACACCCACCGTTAGGCCATCTCTTTATTTTTAAAAATTATTTTAAATATTGTATATATAATTGGTATGATTTTTTTAACAACTTTACTTGGTCTAAAAGAAAAATTTATGAAAAGTACAAATTAAAACTCCTTTTAATAATAAAATAAAAAATAACAAAAAAACTAATTTAAGTGAAAAAGTAAAAAATAAGTTTAGAAATATAATAAGATAATCTCTATTTCATATTCATTTTTTTGAGCAACGTGTCATCCATTCTCTTTTATTTTTGTGAAAATAAATTATGGGTCATTTGGGTTTTAGGTAACACAAGTTATCGAAATTGGACACCACTAATTTATCAAAATTGGACTTTGGATACACAAGTTTTTGGTAATTGTGTTTTGAGTACCAATTTGTATCATTCCGTCAATCAACCAACGTTGACTGTTAAATCAGTTCAATTAATCACTCGTAAATGCCTTCACCTTTTGTCAACATACTCAACACACATTCACATATGATCAAAAACAAAAATATGGAGAGAGAAAGAGTGAAAATTGAACTAGACACGCAAATACTAATCGATTGGAATTGTTGTTGGTAATCCATTCAATCTACGCCAAAGAAAGTGAAGGAAGGTGATGATAAAACCCCATATGCCATTTGTGGAACTGAGGTGAGAATATATATATATACTGCTGCTATATATTTGTGTGTGGACCTTATTCTGGGTTTTTCCTTTTTTCTTCGTTTTTTTAATCTTTCAACCTTGATTATAGGCTAAATTAAACACAGACCTCATTATGGGTTTTGTTGAGTTGCTCGTAGTTGAATGGATTTTGGATTGAAACGAGGGTGAAACGAAGAAATGCATTTGAGAAATGCACCGTATATATATACACATCTCCGGCCATCATCTCTGACCAAATCTTCCTCGAACACCCCTTCTGCCTGCCATCTCCGACTAAATACCTGCAACCACCACCATTTCCACCCATTTCTTTTTCTAAACCATCACACTTTCTCTCTCGTCCCCCAACTCCAAATTCCCATTTCACATTTGCCTTTTCTCCACAAAATCCCTTAAGTCCATACAAAATCAACACGAATAGGCATTTCAGAGGGATAATTGGATTTATGCTCTAAACCCATACATGATATTAGACGGAAACAGGTTTGGAAGCTTGTATTTTGTGGGTTGTTCTTTAATTGAAATGGGTTGCTCTATACTTGAAGAATAATCGGGTACATATACTTGTATAAATAGGCGTTTTAGAGATAAATGAATAAGGGGAGAAAAGATAGATAAAAACAAAAGCTTTGTAATTAAATGAACATTGAAACAAAAAATTTGAAGAACTAAAAGATGTACTGAAAAAAACAAGATGAAATGTATAATTTCTCTTGCTCTATCCAAAATGTGTTTTTTCAAATTGTGGTGTTCTTGGTATTCTCTGCACATTATTAGATTTATTGCGTTAATAATAATAAAATAGAGGGCCATAAATTTAAAGTTTGTAGGCCAAGCTTCTTGTTTTTCACCATCACCATTAGCTGCAATCAATTCCCTCAGATTTATTGTATCATTTCATCTGCCCTTTGTTCGTTTCTTTCAAAGTGGCTTTTCATTAATTTAATTTATGCCAAAAAGGTGAATTCGATAGGCAATATTACAAAATAAAATGGATGATCATTTTTCCCACAAATTTCTTTTTGTTGAGATCTATTACATGTATAAATTGTAAGTAAATTTTATGGCTTATGATGTTAAACAAGGAAAGTTTGGTCACAAAAGTGTTAAGTTAATAATCAACGTTGGTTGGTTGATGGAATGGTGCAAAATGCTGCCCAAAATACAATTACCAGAAACTTTAGTATTCAAAGCCCAATTTTCATAAATTAATGGTACCAAAAACCCAAATAACCCAAAAATTATTCCCCACCACTTAAATAATTTTTTTCATGGAAAAAGTCAAAATGCAAAACGTAATCTCACCATATCCCTCAACTTATTTGTTAATTTATCATAAAACACATTTTTTTCTTACTATTTTCTATTTTATTATCAAACGAAGCCTAAAAGTAGTTTTTAATCAATTACTATCATTTATCGCCATCTCTCCACCAGACTCCCATACAAATTACACGTGTAGACACTTTACGGGCAACATGACATTTCGTATCTTTATAAAGGAAACATATTTCTCCAAATTATTCTTTGTCTATCCTATATTAAAACAACTTTGTTTTAGGGAGACAATATTGGCTAATTTATAATTTTTTATTAAAGTAATTCTATCTCAATTTAAAAGCAACAAAAATAATGTGATATGCTTGGCAAGAAAGTATTATTCTAATAATAGTATCTCCCTATATGCATATAAATTTGAGATAGTATATGGAATTGCTATTTCCTTAATGTCATATCATATTTACATTGTGTTCGGATGATTATTTTGCTATATCACAAAGACATAGACTAAGTATTAAATAGTCATTTTTTAATTGTATATCATCTATCATACATACCTCATAAATAAGTAATTGGAGTTGGACTTGTAGTTTGGTGCCATATTTTTCATGTTAGACCTTAGCATAATTTTCAAAAACATTTATTTACTAAACTAGTGCAATTGCCCACATATATCCCATTTTTTTTTCTCATAATAGGCTAGATTAATAGCTTGTATAGTTGTATACTTATCCTTTGTGAGGATCAGGCGCTTACCGTTGCGCCAAAAGTTATAACTGTTAGCGAAGGCACAACTTTATTTCCTTATACGCAAGGCCCATTAGAGCGCCATGGCATTCGATAACCTGCACACCGGATATACCCTCCGGATTCACCATGGAGAGGAGCGCAATTGTAGATTTACCTCCAACAATTCTCCCCTAATGGTGCGCCCCAGGTATCGAACCCGTGACCTCCTCTGATACCAATTGTGAAACTTTAGAAAAGGAAAACATAGATTTTAAAAAGAAAATCAATTATTTGAAAAAAGGAAAAAAAATGAGACTTCAAACTTACTTGCACTAGAAAATGAGGATTTGAAAGAAAAAGTAAAGAATTTAACTAATAGTCTAACCAAGTTCACAAATGAAAAAGATAAATTGAATAAACTATTGGGAGTACAAAGGTGTGCCTTTGATAAATCCGGGTTAGGTTACAATCAAATCCATAATCAAAAGGATTACAAAAATTTCTTTAAAACATACACACCGCATAATCCCATTAATCTTTGCTCAATTTTGTGGAAGAAACACTTATAATGCATATTCTTGTTATTATAAAGAAAATAATTTTGCTAAGAACAAACTTACTTGGATTCCTAAAAGAACCACTATGTATGCTAACCCCAAATGACCCAACTTATTTTAGGTACCAAAAGATAAGTTACTTAAGATTTTGGTGTAGGTTTGCACGAGAGAAAAAACTAGCAAAACAAAGTAGTTCTTGGATAGTGGATGCTCGAAACACATGACGGGAGAAAAGAGAAATTTCTTGAGTCGCACTCATAAACAAGGAGGCAACGTCACATTTGGAGACAACGCCAAAAGTAAAATCATTAGTATAGGTAAAGTTGGTAATAAATCTTCTTATATTGATAATGTTTTACTTGTTGACGGATTAAAACATAACTTGCTTAGTATTAGTCAATTGCGTGATAAAAATTATGAAGTTATTTTTAAATCTGAATGTTGCATTGTTAAAAATATTAGTGATAATTATATCTTATTTGTTGCTTATAATTTAATAACGTATATACTCTTGAACTTGATGATTTGTCTCAACAAGATGTTAAATGTTTATCTGTGTTAAATGATGATTATTGGTTATGGCATAGAAGATTAAGTCATGTTAATATGGATTGAATTAATAAATTATCTAAAAAGGAATTAATTAAAGGATTGCCTAAAATTAAATTTGTTAAAAATAAAATATGTGATGCATATCAACTTGGTAAACAACACAAATCTTCCTTTAAATCTAAGAAAGATATTATTACTACTAGACCACTTGATATGTTACATTTAGATTTATTTGAACCTAATTCGGTTGCCAGTTTATGTGGTAAATTGTATGCCTTTGTGATTGTTGATGATTTTTCTAGATTTACTTGGGTATTCTTTCTTGCACATAAAAGTGAAACATCTCATGTATTTGCTAAATTCTGTAGAAAAGTTCAAAATGATAAGGGTGCTTCTATTATACATGTTAGAAGTGATAGATGTAGAGAATTTGATAATATTGATATTGAAATTTTTTGTGATGAGCATGGTATTAATCATAACTTTTCGCCACTTAGAACTCCTCAACAAAATGGTGTGGTTGAAAGAAAAAATATATCTCTTCAAGAGATGTCTAGAACCATGTTACATGAACATTCTTTTTCAGAATATTTCTGGGCGGAAGTCGTTAATACTGCATGCTATGTAACTAATCATGTTATTATTCGTAAAAAGTTAGATAAGATACCTTATGAATTATGGAATGACAAGAAACCTAATATTGCATATTTTAAGGTTTTTTGGTTTTAAATATTTTATTTTAAATGATCGTGATCATTTAGGAAAATTTGATGTTAAATCCGACGAAGGAATATTTCTTGGATATGCTACTAATAGTAAAGCTTATCGTGTTTACAATAAGAAAAGTTTAGTTGTTCAAGAATCTATGCATGTTGTTTTTGATGAATCTAATCATTTTGCACCCATAGTGCATTCTGATAATGATGTTGAAATTATCCAAAAAGTTTTGAATATTCAAATTAATGATACATCTAAGGAAGAATCATCAAGTGCTCAAACTTCTTCTAAGAATATAGAAAGTAAGGCCGATGAAAACTCGAATGATTTACCTAAAAGTTGAAAATTTATATCCAACCACCCTATGATCAAATTATTAGAGAGCCATATAGTAAGATCATGACTAGATCATTCTTAAAAAATGTTTGCAATAATGTGGCATTTGTTTCTCAATATGAACCTAAAAACATAAATGAAGCCAAACAAGATGAATCTTGGGTGATGGCTATGCAAGAAGAGCCAATCAATTTGAGAGAAATAAAGTGTGGACACTTGTTCCCAAACCAAATGATTATACTATTATAGGCACTAAATGAATATTTCGGAATAAAAAGAATAAAAGTGGTATAATTGTTAGAAATAAAGCTAGGCTCGTTGCCCAAGGATACAATCAAGAGGAGGGTATTGATTATGAAGAAACATTTGCACCCCTTGCACGTTTAGAAGCTATTC
The DNA here is from genome assembly GCA_021464415.1 of Lonicera japonica. Lineage (NCBI taxonomy): Eukaryota > Viridiplantae > Streptophyta > Magnoliopsida > Dipsacales > Caprifoliaceae > Lonicera > Lonicera japonica. The sequence goes on along the minus strand of CM038469.1, from coordinate 37,472,064 downwards.
GCATGCTACTTGCTTACTCATGCTTTAAAAATTTTAAACTAGATCAAATGGATGTAAAAAGTGCTTTCTTGAATGGATTTATTAAAGAGAAAGTTTATGTGAAACAACTTTCTGTATTTGAAAATTATACGCATTCGGATTACGTATTTAAATTGTATAAAGCATTATATGACTTGAAACAAGCACCTAGAATATGGTATAATAGATTAAGTTCATTTTTGCTTAATAATGGATTTGTTAAAGGCAAAGTAGACACTACTTTATTCATTAAGAATCATGCCAATGATATGCTACTTGTGCAAATTTATGTTGATGATATTATTTTTGGTTATATTAACGACAATCTTTGCAAAGAATTTTTTACTTTGATGCAAAAAGAATTTAAGATGAGCACGGTGGGAGAGATGAATTATTTTCTCGGATTGCAAGTAAAGCAATTCAAAGATGGGTTCTTTGTCAATCAAGAAAAATATGTGAAGGAACTCTTAAAGAAATTCGACATGAAATACGCTAAATCAATGAGTACGCTTATGAGTTCAATGTTGAAACTTGACAAAGACGAAAGTGGTAAAAGTGTCGACATAAAGAAGTATCGAGGTATGATCGGTAGCTTACTTTATTTAACGGCTTCTATGCCGGACATCATGTTTAGTGTGTGTCTATGCGCACGATTCCAAGCGAATTCAAAAGAATCCCACTTACACGTCGTAAAACGCATATTCTGTTATCTTTTCGGCACTGGTTCTTTAAGTTTGTGGTATTCAAGAGATAACATATTTGATTTAATAAATTATTCTGATGCGAATTTTGCGGGTTGCAAAATCGATAGGAAAAGCATTAGTGGCACATGTCATTTTCTATGACACGCACTAGTATCTTAGTCAAGTAAAAAACAAAATTCGGTGGCCCTTTCAATGGCTTAAGTCGAATACGTGACGGCCGAAAGTTGTTGTGCACAAACTTTATATATTAAACAACAACTATAAGACTTTAGAATTAGTTTTAGCCACATTCCCATTAAATGTGATAACACAAGTGCTATTAACTTGACCAAGAACCCCATACAACATTCACGTACTAAGTATATTAAGATAAGACATTATTTTATTCGTAATAATGTGCAAAAAGGTGATGTTGATATTGAATTCGTTAGCACCGAATCGTAATTTGCGGATATTTTCACTAAACCACTCGCGGACGATCGTTTTTGTACTATCCATCGTGAACTTGGTATGACTAGATCTTGTAACATCTAGTTTGATTAAAAAAATCATTAATTATGCTGGACTTGGATTAATATTGGATGTCTTCATTTTGCATGTTAATGTAAACTAACAATGATTTTGCAGTTGAAGAATAATTATCTGTCATTAAAAAAAAAACCAATGACGAAAAGCTGTCTTCTTGAAAAGTCAAAATATACAGCGCCCCTGCGTGCATGTAGAATTCACTGCCCTCGCAAGGTCTAGATTCCTTTTTGATGTTGCCATAGGGGGAAAAAATGTGTGTATGGTGTTGGTGTTGTGGTAAGATTTTAAATGATTTTCTACGTTCACACTTTTGAAATATTTATTTAAATATATATATATATTGGGTTTGAAAATATTTCAAATATTTGCAATACTTTTTAATTGTCATATTTGCATAAATTGAGGGGGAGCATAATATTTATTTACATTTATATGCTATTTATGCTTGTTATTGTAAAAACACAATAATTTATTGGCATCATCAAAAAGGGGAAGATTGTTGACCTAAGGTCTTAATCTTATTTTGATAATAATAATAAATCAATCATGTGTAATTTAACATGTTTCTTAATATAAGTATATAGTTCATTTACTTGAAAAATTCAAGAAAAACATGACAATGATCACTCTTTCACTATTTGATCATTGGACAAGACAAATATCACTTTTTCACTATTCGATCATTGGACAAGACAAATATCACTTTTTCACTATTCGATCATTGGACAAGATAAGGAAGATCAAATCTCTCAATGCAAATCATGAAGTACAAATGATTAAAAGACTATATGAAAAACTTCTAAGAAAAAGTTTCAAGTGAAGATCAATTCGAATAAACAAATCAAGGCATTCGAAAACTCGTTAATTTAGTAATAGAGTGAGTGCTTAAGATTTATGTAAAGTTACATTATTGATCAAATCCTTATAGCTCAAACGTATTTATGCATTTTTTAAAGATTGATTCAAATAAGCATGACATTGAATTTATTTGAAAAACATCATTTTACAAAGATCGAGTTTCAAAATAAATTCATATTAATTTTAAATGACCATAATTTAAGTTATAATAAAAATAGGTTTCTTATAAACATATCTTTGAGATTCATAAATTATTATAATTGTATTTGAAACTAAATTGTTAAATTACAAAAATATTTTTATTTTACATTTAAAATTCGCTCAATTTTCGCACAGTTTTGATCTAACAGTAAGATGGACGCCTTCCCGAACTCCTATTATTTTGAAATTTTTACAGTAATTAAACAACATCTCTTAGCACTTTTGACTAAAATTTGAGTATGATCCAACGGTCAAATTGGGAGAAATTATCAAAATAAATTTGAATTTGTTTTTGTCGAAACTAGCTGTTGGAAAGTTTGAAAATGTATACATTTAAGCCAAAACCTTTCTTAATTATCCCTAACGGCAATATGGTTTTGCAAGCTATATATATGAGGTCCTAGACATGTTTTAACACACCTTGAATCATTCTAATACTCTATTATTCATATATTCAAATATACAAAGATTCAAGAACACATTTTGATCAATCTTTCATCTTTTGAGCTATATATTTTTGATCAATCTTGACAACTCTAGTGTGAGCTTTATTTGTAATCTTCAAATACACTTGAGAATTATTGTATTGGTGTGTATCACCATAAATAATTAATTCTTCATTTCAAAAGAGAGTTTGCTTCTTTGTAGAGCAAGGGAGCATATCTTGTGAGAAATGTAGTGTGTATAACTACATTGTGAGTGTTGCATGCATAAAAACATTTGTATTGAGGTTTAATCTTCACCCGAAGAAGATTGAATAGTGAAAATTCTCGGATAACTAATCGAGAGCGGACGTATGATTTAGAAAACCGAATCATGAGGACAAAAAGTCTCGAGCTTCAAATTGGTTTAATCTCTCTAAACTCAAGCTTTCTTTTTATTATTATATTATTGCTTGTATTTTGAGATTGCTTATTTGCTTGTCTTAGGATTGATTACTTGAAATTTATTATTTCCTTGATATTGTTGCTTAACTAAGTTACTTTGCTTAAATATTTTAAAAATGTTTTAATTCCGTATTAAGTTTTTAAAAACCCTATTCACCCCCTCAAGGGTTGTTTTTCAACCAACATCTTAATAAAGAGTTTATAATTAACTTTTACACTTTATAAGAATACACTAATTTTATGATAATCAATAATTTAAAATAATTTTATCTAAATTTTTATATGTTGATTACGTTTCACACATTTAGGCTCCGTTAGATAAAAAAAATAACAACTATTTTTTGTTAAAAATTAAAAAAATGAGTAAATTTCATATTTTATAAATTAACTAGGGCATGGTATACATGTGCCATCCGACACGATAACATAAATAAAATATGATAAAGGAATAAAAAAAAGTAACGAGTGACAAATTTGAACAAGCAAATATCAATCAGTCTATTTTGAACCAATTGTCTAACATAATCTAATGTTTTAAACAACAAAAATGCAAGTTCGATATATCTTAATGCCGAAAAAACTAAAAATAGACAAAATTAGACCAACTTGTTTTACATTTTTTAAAGAATCTTTTAATCATGTTTTGATTTCAGTAAAATATTTTTTTAACAAATTAAACTCAAGGCCAGATGTGAAAATAATTCACCACTTCTATCACTATGATTTGAAAATAGTCCAAAAATTGGACTGATGTCCCGCAAAAACTCTTAAAAACGATAGATTGAAATAACTAATAATGTATGAACGTATAAAGTATGTCCTTAAATATTACTCAATAATAATAATTTTTTATTTTTTTACATAGTTTTATAATCATGATGAGTCTTGTTTAATTGATTTTGATTAGTACATTTTAAAATTTTATTAAATTTAAATTTTTTATTTTAAGTTATAGTCTTTTTAATATAAACAAAATTATTGTCGCATGAGAGTTTATTGCGGGTATATTATTGGTGTGAGTGTTTTAATTTTGATGGACAGATTATATATATATAAAACTCATCAAATGGTATGAACTAATGCATACCATAACATGTGTATTTTTAACCATTAAATTCTTATACTTTTTAGATAAAGTTAAAGTCAAAGATAATATTTTTATAATGTAGATGAAAAAATTTAGTACTAATATTATTTTTATTCAAGGTCAGTGAGGCAAAATTAATATTATTAGTACTTTTTAAAAATTAAAGGGGATAACCTCAACAAATATAATATATATATATGTATGTAATTTTTGAAATTAATTAAAGGGCTAAAAATGTAATTTTCAAAAATTTATATGGGCATACAATTGCCTCCCTTTGTATGCACGTGACTTCCTCACTAGATAAGAGCTCTCCAATTTTAATTTTATACTTATTTTTATGAATAAATATTTTATATTATTTTAATTTTTCTTTTTGAAATAATCTTTCATTTGAATCTTACATGAAGTCGAGTGGCAAGAGTTTTTGTTATTTGTAATTAAAAGAAAAAGATTTAGGGGGGTGTATTGGATTTAGAATCTATAGGATTTTTATGGACTTTTAAAGTCAATGAGTATTCAATTGAGATTTTAAAAAGTCTTTTAAAATCATGATGTATTCAATTGAGATTTTAAAAAGTCTTTTAAAATCTTGATGTATTCAATTAAGATTTTAAAAAATCCATCTAAATCTTATGGTATTCAAAAGTCAAATGATTTAATAGGATTTTAATTATTGATGAATTTTGGTGGATTGTAAAGCTTTTTTTATACATAAAAATCCATCTTGAAATTTTCTTACTTACCTAGAGATTTCAGATGGCTTTCTAATTCTTTTAAGAACTTTACTCAACATTATCTCTCTCTCCCCCTCTTCCCCCTCCCCCTTTCCCTATCTCTCAAAATCTAAATTTTTTATTATGTGATGAACGCATTAATTTTTTATTCATTCCTATAAAGTCTTTATTTTCTCTTTTACTAATAATGTGGTTATCACGCATTAATATAATTTCAAATGATTAGACCGCTAATTGTTGTTCAAATTTTTAAAAACAATTCATGTCAATTTTATTAAAAAATACTAGTGGGGTGAGAAGTCTAATTTTGTGGGGCATAAAATCATTCATAGTTAAAATCGGTTCACAAAATTAAAATTCAATTAACTTATTATGTAATAACTGTTAATTTTTTACTATAAGCGAAAGTTAGGGACATAACATATTTTTTTTTGGTAATTCATTTCATGGACTAACACAGCATGCATTATTACACTTTTATAATACTCCAGATAGTAACATGACCAAAATCTAAAAAGTTTTAAGTATTAAATTTGGTTCAAACGTGAATTTTAAATTAATAGATATACATTGGAATAACAATGTTATAATTCTTATTCACTTTGTAATCAAAATTCTTTTATTATTTATCCTTTAATTTTTTTATTATAATCAAAATTCCTTTAATTTTTTTATTGTAATCAAAATTTTAAGTATTCAATTTGGTTCTAACGTGGATTTTGATAATGTTACTTTAAACTCTTAATTAATTAATTTTATTGTTTGTCTTTTGTCTTTTGATTTTTTATTTTTTTGATGAACTTATTAAATCTGTAGGAATTCATAGACTTATTAAAATCTGCAGAAATTCATGGACTTATTAAAATTTGTTGAAATCCAAAAGAATTCATGCATTAAAATCTATCAGATTCTATAAGGATTTAAAATAATCCATAGACTTACAGAATTCACGGATTTTAAAAAATCAGTTAAAATCTTTTGAAATTTGAATTGAATACACCCCCTTAAGACTTCTATTTAATTTTTTTTTTTTGTTTGGTATTAAAAAAATAAAATCCTATTTTTTCACAAAAAAAAAGAAAAAATATAAAAAATAAGGGAAAGGAGAAAAACACGCACTGGTGTGCGACTAGGCTTCTTGAGCCTTGGACTAAAAAACACACTCTCTCTCTCTCTCTCTCTCTCTTCCCTATCCCTACCAAACCTGACACACTATGCAAACGTTTTTTATACTCTTCTTCACCTCTTTCTCTCTCTCTCTCTCTAGAAAGAAAGAATAAGAAAGAAAGAGATTCACATTTCACAGTAAAAAGAAAGAGAAATAAAAAACCTCAGTTTGCTACAGTAATGGCGGACCAATTTACCCTTCCTCCTCCACCAAAACTTTCGATACCTTGTCTCTGTCCCTAGATTCCCATTCAACCGTCAAAGATCCCCCTCTGTCTCACCGATCCTTCTCCGATCATTTTCTCTGTCCAGAACACACTCTCTCTGAACTTGAATCGAATATGGAACTGGAAGTGTTTTGACTTGCTATTGTAGTGATTTTAGTTAATAACGAAGTTTGTGTGTATATTATATTTCTTATATATATATATATATAGGAGAGGTGTATATATGGATTTGGTTGAAGAAGTTGGAGAGAGTTCGTCACCGCCTTTGAGTTTTGCGAGTTTCGGTGCGTATGATATAAAGAACGATGTGTATAGTCGGTTGATAGAGATTGGAAATGAAGAAGCGGTGTGTAATCCTGAGTTTCGCGAACAGTTGGAGGTTCACTTTAATCGCTTGCCTGCTAGGTATGTATCCGGTTTATGTTCAAATTGTTCATCGTCCTCTTGTTTTGTTTCCATTATAGTTAACTCTTCCTTTTTTTTTTTTTTTGTGTATAATGAGGATATATTTTTAATCCTAATTGGAGAATTTTGAATTTATTTGGTTGCTCAAAGTCTGCCAATTCGGATGTGGAATCATTTGAAGTTGCTTTAGATGATACGGGATCACTTCTTGTCAGTGAGTTGTTTATGTATTGTATGATGGAGTATAGCTGTTTGTTTATACTTTATACTTCTAATATGTGTGTGAAACAGTTTCAAATTATTTTTTTGATTAATCGTAGTCTGTTGCCTGCTAGGTATGCAGTTTATGTTTATCGTCATCTTGATTAATCTGTTCACATGCATATAAATTGCTCGAACCTCAAGTTAAAAGTTTTTTTTTGTAATGAGGATAATTTTTTAATCCTAATTGGAGAATTTCAACTTGTTTGGTAGCTTAAAGTTTCCCAATTTGGGTGAGGGGATAATATGATGTTGCTTTAGATGATACGGAATCAATTCTTGTTAGTGAATTGTTTGTTTCCTTTACATATATATAAATACTTTTATGATGAGTATAATTATGTGTTTATACTTTAAACTTTGGTATGTATATGTGAAACAGTTTCAAATGAATCATTAAGTCTGTTGCTTAAAATGTGAATGCTACCTAGCGATTTACATTGATAATGGGCATACGCGCTTTTAAATAATTTTGTAGTTCAATTTTGTTTTTGATTTACTATTATATCTACATATGTTCTTCTGATTTAGGTCTTTATGTTTTTTAATGTGGAAATTTTGATGAATCTTGAAGTTTTATGTTTTATAATGGTTTTTTCTCTTAAGCAAATCGAAATTAGTCTGCAATCTCTTCATGATGTGGAGTATTGTTTAACGAGTTTATGTTTTTATATATCAGTTATGCTTTGGATATAAATCTGGAAAAAGTGGAAGATGTATTGTTGCATCAAAGGCTTCTTGCCCGGGCAAAGGATCCTGATAACCGACCGGTTTTCAATGTTCGTTTTGTGGAGGTACTAATTTTGTTCTACTATATTTGAAATGATTACTATTTCATTATTAGCTTTCAATAAATAAGGATAACAAAAAAAAGGTGAAACGATATTGGTTTCAGGGAAAACATGGTTCTCACGAGGTTTAGCTGAAATGCCAAGTTTCAACATATCACATTTTACTCTCCTCAATTTGATCGGATGAAAACAACTTAATTTGAGAATGCTTGAATACACTAGAGGATTTGCATTAATTCCACTTTTTGTATTTTTGCTGGTTTAATCACCTTAGAACTTCATAATGTGTGCATGCATGCGTTTTTTTTTCATCGTTTTTGTAGTAAATCTATTTCTATTTTCTTCCACGTAGCGGAATGTTATTGCTTGATATAGTGAGGCTACCTGTTGATGCCTGTTGAACAGTTGGAAAGGATAATGCCTCCTCTAGTTTTATGCATTCTTTAGGTTGGTCTCTTTGTTCACGCGCTCATGTAATCTGTTTTTTAATGACATTTTGTTTCTTACAAAAAGTCCTCAAGCACATCCATAAAATAGGGAAAAATAATGTTCGGCACAAAGGCCCTTCCTCAAGTAGGGCTACTTGATACTTAATTGTTAAACCCCTATACTTTAAAAGGTTCCACTCAATCACCTTAAACTATCGAGAGTTGATAACCAATTGGTGTCGTTAACTGCAACACGGAATGGCAATTGTGCCCCAATCAAGTCGATCACAAAGATAAAATAAAAAATGAGCAGCCTTTTCTCTTGACACAAACCGAGTCATGACCTTATCCATCCAGCTGAGTCAACACCAATTTCCCTCACGCACAGACTCTACTATAACAACTGACCCAAAAACAACTCAACTGTCACCTATCTGCACAGTCAAATCTGGGGGCAAGGGTGGAGCTAGCACACCACCCTTGCCCCTGTTTAATTCCACAGTTTTAAAGAATTTTAGCACTAAATATATGAATTATTCAATTTTTATTTGTATTAGTATTTCCGCTCTTCACCGAGCTTTCCTTGATATTTTTGATCAATCTAGCTTAGGAATATTGACACCGAGGAATATAAAATTGACACGAGTATTTATCCGATCTTTCTCAGAGTCACTATCTTCTATCTGATTTTTATTAGTTTTTACTCTTAGCATTTCACTTTCTTTTGTTTGTTTTCCATTCAATTGTCAGTATGCATGAGAACCCTTTCTTTTGGGATTCTGTGGTATTTCCAGGTGCTGAAGTTGCCATAGGCTCTCTTTGAGTCAAAGCTTCGAAAATTTTCTTTTCAGATGTCGAAGTATTAAATTGGATTGCTTATTGTTGTTATCATGATTTTGCTAACTGAGAACTACAGTGGGTCAAGAAGTTTATCAAGTATGAACATCAATTACCATATCTCTCCCTTTACCAGTATGATTTTGGACTTTAATGGAATTAATTGAAAGTTTCCCGAACAGATCATACCTCCCCTTTTATGAAGATTTCCAGATATGTATGCACAAGACCCAAATGAATGTATTTTTTGCTTGGTGCTTTTGTTGACTTACTAGTTACTAGTGTATAACTGTATCCATACACATGTATACATGTGTCTAGAATTGTTCTGTACATAAAGGGCTTTTTTTTAAATAAAATATAAATCTAATGCAAATGTTGGACTAACATAAATTATTATATGCCTTTCTCAATAAAAATTAGGATGAACATATTATTCATTAAAATTACTTCACTACTCATGTTCAAGTCACATGGAGGTTTTTTCGGTTATATTAGTGCTGCAGGGAGGGTGGGGTTTAAGTCCAATACTTACCACGTTGCAAATTAAGAGTCCATGTTTGACTTTAATACATTAAGAGCAATGTTTGACTTTAATACTTTTTTAACACTACGCTATTTTCAACATAGTTAGTGGTTAAGATCAACTGCTTTTCACTACCATGAGATTTGATACATTGGTTATATGTCCCGAAAAGAAAACTGGAATCTTAATTTGGGACAGAGAGAACATATAATCTATCTATAACATATAAGTAAAACAAAGGAAGTACTCATCCTCACTCTTATTAATTAGTCCGCATTAATAATCCTCCACCCAGCACTCAAAACATAGGAAGTGACATAATTGTAGTTATAATTGCGATCTCAATTCAAATGATTTAATTCTACTCCTCTTTCCCAAATATTTGTTTCTTCATTAAGGCATCCAATTCTTAATTAAGGAAGTAATAATTGTGGTCTTTAATTTCCATGTCTCTTTCACTTCTTCTCCTACCACAGGTTTCAAGCTTTTCTAATCTCTATATAAGTATGTGCCTATTTACATTCATAGATAATTTCAAAACTCTTACTCTCTTGAAAAGTTATTTATGCTTTATTATGTCTTTTTCTTCTAATTAGAAAATAAAAATTAGTTCATTTTTATCAAAATTATTCTCAGTGTAGAAAGTCTAATATTCTAGGCTTACGCTGTTTTCTTATCATGGACTTGAGTTTTGTACCTCTCGCTAATTCAAAGTATAGTTTTTATGTCATGAATTTTGTCCCTCTCGCCAATTCAAAGTATAGTTTGTATGTCAGTTTATTTATCTCGAATGGTGTTGGTCCCACAATCTATGTAAATGATATTTTTTTGTGCAAAGTAACTATCTGCTAATCGAGACAAGTGTTCCTTCTGGTCTTCTTTCAGCTTTGTGATATTCTACACATGTCTCAATGTTGTCGAGTATTTTCTATTTTTTTCTTCTATTTTTTTTTCCAATTATTAAGGGACTTTTTGATAGAAAAGAGAATTTGTCTATTAATCCAATTCTTGAGAATGGGTAAACAAATTTTTCATCTGAAATAAGAAAAGATATGCAAACATCTCACCATGTCACAAATATCTTTGATAAATCATTTTATCAAACAGATTCTAAGAAAAACATTTTACATTCTCTCTCTTTTTTTAATCTTTTTTTTTTATTTATAATATGACATTATTATTTATAATGATACCATCAGAGAGGGAGTTGGGGTGGCACCTATTACAGAAAAGATGGTTGAATCTCGACTTAGATGGTTTTTAGAGAGGAGACCAGTAGATGCCGTGGTAAGGAGAGTTGATCATATGGAGGGAAGCCTAATTGTTAGAGGCAGAGGAAGACCGAGAAAAACTATAGGTGAAACTATTAAGAAGGATTTAGAGGCAAATGGTTTCATTATAGATATGATTCACGACAGGCCACTATGGCGTCGTTTGATCCATGTAGCCGACCCCACCTAGTGGGATAAAGGCTTTGTTGTTGTTGTTGTTGTATGACATTATTATTGTCATATGCCCACGCATTGCGTGGGTTATAAACTAGTGATATATGATTCTTTACCAAAAAAAATTAATAAAAAAAATAGTGAAGGGTGCTGGACGATGCTACTTGAGAGGGTCTTAAAGTAATTAACCTTTTTCTGAAAACCTTTCACTGTTATGTTTCATTAAAAAGGAAAGAAAATCAGTGAAATTGAATTATTAGTAACTTAAGGTGTGATTTCTCTATGTTTATTTATTTTTATTTTTTTCAAAATGCCAGATTGTTTATGACTTGATCTTCATTTTAGATTTGTCACTACTGTTTATTACTTGAGAACCAAGTAGAGCCAAGACTTACTTTTATTTTTGGTTCCTAGTTTATCTACGTCTTCATCCCTAAACAATGATAAATAACGCAGCATTAATAGCATTGTAAGATATTTTCATATATTCTAACCTTGAGATCAGAATGTTAAACATACCTTATTGTTCTCTCTCTCTCTCTCTAATATGCCTGATGCCGGTTATTTGTGTCTATTTTCATTAGACTTTCTCAAATAGGGCTGATGACAATGATGAGCAGCAAGTTAGCGGTGTTCTTTCCACCTCAAGGCCATGTAATGTAGATAATGGAGTTGTACCATCACATGACAGGTAAATTTAGCAATCACAGTCTTAATTATGTATGTTTGTGCTAGTCTTTCCTTATCTGGTGAGTAATATATTAATATGGGATAAGTTGATATTGACTTCCATGGCCTGTGTGTCACTACTGGTGTCATTAAATGATGGCGCTTTCTCTTCTATTTTTATTACTTAGTGTAATAAGAGACAGGAGGATTGACTTTGAACCTTGCTCTAAGCTTGAGGACCTAAATTTGGATGTTATAAAGAATTCGAATTACACAGAGAGAAGAGATCTTGCAGAAGACTTCACCAGAAGGTAGTTTCTCAGTGAACTTCTGTAAAAACACTTTGTTTGCCAGTGATATTTCTGAAAAAAGGGGAGGCGCTAAATGCCACTTTCTTAGTGGATAATCAATTTTTCTACTTTTGATCGTTAATTAAGTGAGGGAGAATGCATCAATATTTACCAGCATTACTCCCCTAAAGAGAATAAATTACCCTCATGTCATGGGTCTGAAAAAATTTAGGATGCCTAAAGAAATAGAGATTTTGAAAAATTAATAGAGATTAGAAGGTGGGCAATGTGAAGGTGCAAAATCTTTGTTCAAAAACAATAACTGCAATTGGGTGAAGCGAGATCAGCATGGCTCATTCAACTGCGAATAACTTTTAGGCTTATTTGCAATCTCGATCAACATCCCGTTCCTGAGGATACCTTTTAAAATTTAAGAACAATAAGCATGTATTTGAGGTTTCAACTACCCAATAAAATTCTAGAGGTTCTAATTTTCTCATGTACATTCTCTGTCCCAAAATAAGATCCCACAAGTCCTTCTCAGGACGTCCCTGATGGAGAGTCCAGTTCCCTTTTCTGTACATAATCAATGCACCGAATCTCACCATACCAGACAATTTTTCTTTTCAACAACTGATTAGGTTGAACTTAGCATTTTATTAGGAAGTACCAAAGTCAAAGTGGGACTCTTAATTTGGGACGGAGGTTGTAAATTGATTAATAGAAGTGAAGTGTCCATTACAAAAAAGAAAAAAAAAGCTAGCGAAGAGGGTAACATCCACAGTGGGCTTCTTGTGACCCTAAAATACTATACTGAATCAATTGGGGATATCATGCCAGTAGTTTATGCTGTAGGACTTGGCTCTTCATTTTTTAATTACCATTTTGTTGTCTTGTTTGGCAACTATCTTATGGAAATGGATTTGATGATTTTCGATAAGCATCGATTACAAAAAATGTAGATATTTCACATCCACATTGGTCCTCTTGTGACTTAAGTACTGCACCGAATCAATTCGGGATGCCATTACCATCAGAAAGCGATATGTTGACGGACTTATATTTTCGTTCTTGAAATACCGTTTTGTGGTCTTTTACTATGCTTGGCAACTAACTTGTATACAAAAGGTGAATTGTTGAGTTTTTGGATGGAGTATTGGGACTATTTTTGATGTGCATGTGCACTATGCTAGGCGTTTGTAATGGTTCATGAAAACATGAATTAGCTTCAATGTTCCAAAAATATCTAGCCGCTCTTAGGTCGGCAAGAGGGGACTAGTGCCTAGGGGATTAGACAGCGATTAACAAATAAACGATTTATCATTATAAATATTATTTTAAATAACATAATACTAATAAAATACAAGAAATCACACAATACTTGATGATGGAGTTGAATCAGATAGATGGAGAGTGTGTGCTTGATTGAGTCGTGTTGTAGAGAGAGGGAGGGAGGGAGGGAGGGAGTGAGTGAGGGACTTCTCTTTGTGCTTGAGTTGTCTATGATTCTGTTAATCATATAGAGGAACAAACGGATTGGGGGTTTTGTTAGGATTAAATCAATGGAATAATAAAAAAGATGGAGTGACCTTGTTTAGGGAGTAGAGTTTTGTATTTTTTTTTTTTAAATCAAGTCATCGATTTGGCCAGTTAATCTCGATTTGGCCGATTAATCCCCGCTTTTTTAGCCGGCGATTTTACCATACGACTAGGCCATAATTGTAGCGTTTAGATGGCGACAAGTGTCTGGTGCCAATTAATCACCGTTTTTAGAACCCTTTGTTCATAGATAGGCCTGTGTGTTGGAAATGTAAACTTGTTACCCGACTCTGCGCCTTGGGTGTAATCTTATTTGTTAAAATGTTGTCTCAGTACTTGTAGCTGGGTAATATTAGCATTACCTTACGAGTGGTTTACAGCTTGATGCCCTTCTGTTTGGGCTGCTGCGCCTTTGTTAGAAGGTTTCGCTTGTTCTACAATTTTGAACAGTGTCTTTTCAAATCTAAGTCTGCTTGACGGTGAAACTGACTGCATGATTCAGTCTTTAGATTGACCCTGGTATTCTATATACTTTAAATTTCGTCCCATACATGGTATACCTATAGCGTTAGGTAAGAACACAATACGTCAATATTATTCATACCAATTATTTTCAGTCAAGTCTAGTCACATCTGTGTTTTTATAATTGGTGCCAACTTGGGTATCTTTTTTAATTATTGATGCCACTGATATGGGTATGGGTCCCTTTTTTCCCCCTTACCTTCTTATTTCTGAGTTCTAGCCAAGTTTTTTTTTCCCAGCCAATGATTAACATGAATTCATCTAATTGGGTGCTTCAGCAGTATACAATTGATAGATATCACATTCTCATCTATTGCTTCTGTCGGGAACAAATTGACCACTGTGAAGTGCTTTGCAGGCAGGAAATTCCACATGTGCCAATTCATGAAGTAATATTCTCTACCATTGACAAGCCCAAACTCCTTAGCCAGGTACTTACAGAAAGATCTGTAATGTGATGTGATTAGATCATTTCATGTTATTGCTTTGAAATTTACTTTCAGCCTCTCTCCTATTTGTCATTTGTGGTATTTATGTTGGGGCTTTTTGAATTGGCCCCTCGTTGTTAATGCAAAACTAGAATTAGCCCCTTGTTTTCATAATCATTAGAGTTTGCCCCCTATATGCTAGGGAATCTAAAAAAATTGTATACAAATGGGGGCCTATGTCTAATTTTTTAGCCTAATCCTTTGACTTAACCCTACTTCTATCTAATTCTTTGAGATTACCCATGGGGGGGCAGGGGCAAAGTCATGATTATAAAAATGATGGGTAAGTCTAGTTTTGCATATAAAATGTGGGGCAAAGAAAAAAAAAATCCCTTCTATTTTCCCAACAATGAGCAACCTTTTGACTCAGTTTATTTTATATTTCTTCCCAGCTTTCTGCTTTGCTCTCAGACATAGGACTCAATATCCGTGAAGCACATGTGTTCTCAACAACTGATGGCTATTCTTTGGATGTATTTGTGGTAGATGGATGGCCTGTTGAGGTACTTATTCTTTTGTGATACTTGAAGAATGGGTTTTTGTTCCAATTTTCCATATCCAAGTATTTTATGATAACTGTTTGCTTTAGTTGGGTCCATCGTTATATTCCTGATCTTAAAAGATTAATGAAATTGGTCCAAATTGGACGCGATGTAATATTCTTGCATTTGTGTTTGTGGTTGGAGTCCATGCCCAGGCTCTACTGGATTATTATTTTCTTAGATTTTGGTTATACAATTTAACGTTTTGTTACCAAATCTTCATTTTAATATACAGAGATCGTGGTTAGCCTAGGCAATGTGCCTTGTTATAAGGAGCACTGTGATTATATATCTTTTATGACAGGGATCTGTGCTGAGTCCAAATGTTGCTGACTTTGCAATGTTGTGGTCAGGATACAGATGGTTTGCATGAAGCTATGGAAAAAGCAATTGCTAGAAGTGAGGTACCTTGTTTTTTTATTGTAGTCCTTGTAATAAGTTAATTGTTTTGTACTATTTGATATTTTTGGGGGATCACAATTGAGGAAGAATGGTTTCTTGTCCAGTTTCAGATTGTGCTCGGTAAGTTCAAAATATGCCCTAGAAAATTTGAAGTGGCTACAAGCCTACAACACATTTTTCTTTACATTTGAAGTGACTTTGGGACCTTTTTGATGATATTGATATTGCTATTATTAGAGTTTTAATTAGATTATTTTCAGTTTTGTGTTCTTTTTACACCAAAGGTAGGTGAAGTACATAAGTACTTGCTCATTGTATCCTTATATTAAAATCCGATGAACTAAATGAGAAGGGGGAGTAGGTAATGAAGAACATAGTAGAATAGGGAAGAGAAAAAAAGGATGCAAGCAAGCAATGGGACTCTACTTAAAGCTCACAAGCTTTTCATTTCACAAATTCAACTCTGAAAAATTTGGGATTTCAACATTATATATACTTAACAAGAAAACCCTAATCTTAGCCTAAACACAAAAAAATGTACCGCGGAAATAATTGTCTTAAGGTAATTCTAAATAATTAAATTGCCTATAATCTTAAACTACATCAGTATCAACAATTTAGTAATAATAAAGTCAAATTAACAGTTGCTATAATTTTTCTGTTTCTTATGAAAAAAATAAAGTAAAAAGTGAAGTCAAATTAAATATCCTGAGAAATCTCAATTGGTTCCTCATTTTATAATATATATGCATCTGTACTAGTAATATTCATTTCATCAGAATGTGTGACTACTTGTTCATGTTATTTTATGAGGAGTCTATAAAATACTAGAAATTTAGTAAAAGATGGATAACAAGAGGAGAAAAATGATACTCAAATAAGAACTTAATACCGGAAGGAAGGGGCTATCAAGTATAGACACAGATTCAAGACAAGCATACCACACTTGACACAGACATGTCAGCACCACATATATTGAAAAAAGTAGGACACATATACTTTAGGGACATAAAGAGATATATAGACATAGATGATACATTTCTATATATATATAAATTCAAAAGGAAGGTAAGTCTCTTGTTATATATAAATTCAAAAGGAAGCCAAAGCCTCCCAAATGGGGGGTGAAGGGTGGCGCCACTTGAGCTAGAGCCCTTTGGCAAGTAAAGTGTAAACACCAAACATTATACTTTTGACTAGTAAATCTGATCCTCAAGTTTAGTAATATATAACAAAAACTTATATGTTATAGTTATTGGTAAATGATAATCGCCTATGTGATTTACACAATGAAGTTAGTGACAATTGCGAGTGTGCCAATGCTTGCCGATATGTGGTAATGTATGTGTATATTATATGAATGTATTATTCGATGCATGGATAGGGACACATGGAGTGATCAGACATTTTGAGACTGTTAAGCATGATATTTATTACGGTTCCTTCTCCTAACAGCTTAAGCTTTTGGGAGAGGTGGTTACTAACATGGTATCAGATGTTGGTTTTCTGGGAGGTCCAAGGTTCAAGCCTTGGCACCTCCATTCCCCATTTGTAAATTCAAAATTTGTTTGTTTGCTATCCACATGCGAGTATGGGGTCGCATGTGAGGTACGGTTCCTTCTCCTAACAGCTTAAGCTTTTGGGAGAGATGGTTACTAATAGAGACCATTGACTTTGGGGACATGTTCATTAATTTTTATAATATATATATATTAATAAAATAAATAATTAATATAAAATAAATAATTAATTATTACTGTTATGCCAGTTTAAAAAGGAAACAGTATATTAATGTAATAATGAACCCTTATCAAAATACAAGGGATAAATATTTTGACCCTTCATATAAAGAAATTTCTTTCTGCCCTCAGAACATGTTAGAACATGTTGGACTGTTTCGTCCATTGTGACAGAATTGTGTTGTTCATTGGTCGAACATTCACGCACGATCCCCAGGGAGTGTAGTAATAGTTAGATGTATATATATTTGCAATAATAGATGTAAACTATATGCATGCAAGTAAGAGCTAATCTTCTCTTCCTGCACTCCGTTTTACCAAATTTTTTCCTTATATTACTTCTATTCGAACATGCTTGTTTTTGGTTTTTTCTTAGCAATCATATTTCTTTCGTGTATAGAAGAGATGTATGTCTCAACAGCTAAAGTTCGTTGTTCATGTTTGACATCCAAGAAGTGTTAGACAGAGAATAAAAATTCTCTTTTCATAAATAATGGACACGTGAGAAGTAGTACAGAATTGTATGAGATTTTCGGGTATTGTTGCTGTGGGAAAAATGATTTTGGATTTTCGTTTGGTTAAGAGAATGCCATAAATGTATCATTTTATGCCGTTCAGGTGGACTACTAGTTCACTCACACATCTTGTAAGCTTTTATTTTATTTTTGGAGAAATTTAAATATTATTGGACCAAAGCAAGATATACTATGAGATCGAACAAAACCATTACGCAAAAAAAAAAAAAAACAAATCAAGACCACTAACACTAACCTGTTATTATTGTTAATAAATTGTCTATGTTTACAAAAAAATGTTGATTACCGAAGGTTGATGCTACTTGAGTTTGGCCTCTTATTTCAATAATATTCATTTAAAGCGAAACAAATTTTACCCAATCATCATTGAACATACTAAAATAGTTTTGTATTCCATATATACGTTTTGAATATATTGTTTTGAACTTTCTAGAGGACTTGGTCTGGTGCTTCACATTCTCAGTCAGCCGTAGAGAAAGCACTGGCAGTGCCAGCAAAATCAGTAGGAAACTGGGAAATAGAAAGAAAGCTATTGAAGATAGGGGAAAGAATTGCCTCTGGATCTTGTGGTGATTTGTGAGTGAGATTGTATTACAAGATTATATATATACATATAAATGTCAATTTGATCCTTGGTTTCATCTTTCTGTTACTCATCTTTTCTATATTCATCAAAAGGTATCGTGGAGTATATCTTGCTCAGGATGTTGCCGTTAAGGTTCTACGATCGGAGCATTTGAATGATACACTAGAGGATGAATTTGCCCATGAAGTGGCTATTCTTAGGTTAGTTGTTTTTGCTTCACTTCGGTTTATGTTTCGCTGGAGTATAAAACCAATATCTTAAAAAATAAATCTAGTATCACATAATTGCTATTGGGAGGTAATATTGACAGTAAGTTGATTGCCAAATTCTTTAAACTTCAGTTTATGTTTCACTCGATGATGAGTTAGTGTCCTTGTGTAGTTAGATATTGGTTTTAAATATTTTTTTTTCTTTAAGTGGTTGATATTGCAATTATTGAGCCAGTAATGATGCATATCATCAGCTGTAGATCCATGTTCTTTGCTTAATTTGGTAAAAATAACATTTTGAGAGCTAAAATAGTATACTTCCGCGGATTGCTTTATCAATCTCTCTGCTCGCTCCAACTTTCTAACATTCCATTTTAAATAAAATAATTTGTGTTCTTACAGTTTTAACTAGACTATTATAAAAGGAAGATCGCTTGTTATTGCAAAGTACAAATATGAAATTATGCCTCATTTGTGTGCATGT
Organism: Lonicera japonica; assembly: GCA_021464415.1. Taxonomy (NCBI): domain Eukaryota; kingdom Viridiplantae; phylum Streptophyta; class Magnoliopsida; order Dipsacales; family Caprifoliaceae; genus Lonicera; species Lonicera japonica. Next base: position 37,452,950 of record CM038469.1, on the reverse strand, counting down.
TTCATATGGATACAGGGAGGTCCAACATAGAAATGTGGTCCGTTTTATTGGTGCATGTACGAAGTCTCCTCATTTGTGCATAGTAACAGGTATGGAACCTCTAGTAGGAGATTAAATTCTTTGCCTTTACATTTGCAGTTCCCTTGGCTATAAGAATCAAGAACGAACAGAAGGAAGGGGATGAAGTGAACCCCCTAAACACAATTATATCAGAAATGAAAAGAAAAGAATACGAAACAAATAAAATAAAGATGTTTGATTCTTTCCACACCACACTGATTCTTTCTCCTCCGTATCTTACATATTTCTCTAATCATATGCAGTCTGATTATGTATATTTTGCTTCTCTAAATTATTTTTATATCTTTTGATGTTATTAGGTGCCAAATCCCGTTAGTTATGGGATTTGAGTTATCAACCCACATTGGGAATTTCATCCTTATGTATATCTTGTTTTGTGTATAAATAGAGACCCTGGCTCTCAATATTGAAAAAGCCATTACAAAATTCTCGTCTTAGATTATCCTAAAAAAGATAATGTATTTCACTATTACTGGAGATTTTTATTCATGTTTTTGTCTGCCACAATTGCCAAATTAGTTGCTGGTTTCTTCGTTATGAGAGATGTATTTCATAACCTGGTTGTGTTGAAGTATGAACCCGTGTTTTTGTTGTAGTAAATTTCCTTTCATTTAAATGAACAAAATGTCATTTTTATGTTGTGCGTATTATCTCTTGGTTTTTTTATGATGCCCATTAAGTGCTTAAATCCAAAATGTGGAAGTAGTTTAAATATATGCTTTAAGTTTTTGTTCAAATGTTTGTATATAGTGATCAATTGCATCAAACTGGTGCTTCTTGCAGAGTATATGCCTGGAGGGAGCCTCTATGAGTATTTACATAAAAATCATAATTTATTGAAGCTTCCCCAGTTGGTGAGGTTTGCTGTTGATGTGTGCAAAGGAATGGAGTACTTGCATCAAAATAACATAATTCATAGGGATCTGAAGACAGCAAATTTGCTTATGGATACTCACAATGTAAGTATTTAAGAAAGGGGCTATTCTGACTCTACCCCATTTTTATATGCTAAACTAGACTTATAGTTTTCAGAATTGTTATATTGAGGGAATCTCAAATAATTACATAGAAATGGGAGGTTAAGTCGAATAATTACTTTTACAAAATTAGACATTGCCCCACAATTTTTACGCAAGTCTCTGAGATTTACCCTCATGCAGGGCCGAAAGTGTAATATTTATGAAAGAGGGGGTTAAGTTTAATTTTGCTTAGAAAATAGGGGGCAAAGTCAAAAAAGCCCTTGAGAAAAAGACAATCTACTTTCCTTTCTTTAGGCTCCGTTTGATAATAACATGGAAAAGGAAAATAAAAACACTTGTTTTAGTAAGAAGTTGGAAAATAAGTGTTGAGGGCAAGTGATAAGATGTCCTCCAAATTTCATGGTCATTTTATTAGTGTATGTCCTCCATCCTTCATAATTTTTTAAATGGAAATTTTTTCTTCCTCAACTACCAAAGAAAATTTCTCCATGGAAAAAGTCACAAAGTAAGAAAACATCTCATCACATGTCTCAACTTATTTTTCGACTTCTTACAAAAATCAACTATTTTTCTTTTGCATGTTGTTATCAAATGGACCCTTAATGTAGATTATATGTATTGTGTTTTGGTTGGGATGAAATATGATTTTACTATTTTAGTTATTTACTTGTTTATGGAATTCTCACAATAAGGTGGAACATGGAAGGCTATCTTTTAGACTACAACCATGATTTTTTCTAGCTTCTTCCATGTCCTGTGTGGTTTTTCTTGGAGTAAGGGATGAATTTTTCTTTGAAATTTGATTTCTAGGGTTTAGGGTTAGGGTTTGAAGGGCCAACTGGTTGATGCTACCACTAATTGTCCCTTAATAATTTATTCTGAATTTGTACTTAAGTGGAACTCCAGTTGAAACTTAAATAATTTATTCCGAATTGTACCTCTATCAATGGATTGAGGACTGACTATGTTACAATTCAGTGGATTGAAGACTGACTAGTACAATTCAATGGATTGAAGACTGACTAGTACAATTCAATGGATTGAAGACTAACTATGCACATCTTCTCCTTTTTTTGAATGCTTTTAGTTTTTGTTACTTTAAATAACTAGCTTCTTTATGAGTTGGGTTCTCAGTCCAATAGCACTATTTTTGTTGCATTGATAACAGAACATAGTTTACATCATATTCTCGTCCTTCCTGAAATCCTTGACCATAAGGATTTAACCCATTCTGTTAAACTCATTTTACTAGTTCCATTATTTAATCGGGGATTCAATCTTAGTAACACGGTCTACTTTCATATATCTTTTACTATCTCCATCCCTAATTAAGAGTCCACTTTTCCTCGTAATATTTTGGACAGAGGGATTATGAGTTGCCTTTTCAGCAACTTATTCTACTTTCCTCTACAAAAGAAGAAACATATTTACTTAATTTCGATAAATATTGGAAGCTAGAAGGTTACATCAAAGAAAAATCCAAAGACGTTTTGTTACTCTCTCTCTCCCCCTTCCGGTTACATCAAAGAAAAATCCAAAGACATTTTGTTACTCTCTCTCTCGCTCGCTCTCTCCTCCTCGCCCTCCCCCATCTAAAGTTGTGTACATTGTTGTTTCCAAAAAATAAAGTTGCTTATATTGTTTATATATTGATTATGCTTATATTGCATCTTCCTAATTATATGAATTAAATTTTTTTGTTGCCTCAAGGTTGTTAAGGTGGCAGATTTTGGTGTTGCTCGGTTCCAAAATCAAGAGGGCGTAATGACAGCGGAGACCGGAACATACAGATGGATGGCCCCTGAGGTCTGACTTTCTTTCATTTTGCCATTTTCTTGTGCTTATGGAGCTTCTTATCTAGAATTGAATTTTTCCATCCTTATTCCATGTTTTCTATCAAACACGCCCTAATTGCATTTATGATGTATCTGACTCCGGACTCCCTAAAGATTCAATTCTCATGTTAGTATTATCTAAATGTTTTCATCTTTATAAAGGTTATCAATCATCAGCCATATGATCAGAAAGCAGACATATTCAGTTTCGCAATTGTTCTATGGGAGCTTGCGACAGCTAAGGTATTTTGTCTACTTCCCTGCCTCCTTAAGTGTTCTATCGATTAGTTTTAAAAGTTCATAACGGGTGAAAGTTGTTCTTATACCGGATATTTACCCATCTTTGTTACTTATCCCCATCCCAAGAGAAAAAGGAAAAATAAATTACCTTTGTTTTTGATGTTGTAGGTTCCTTATGATACCATGACACCATTACAAGCTGCCCTGGGAGTGAGACAGGTTACCACACCAATATATTGGGTTATTTGATTAAATAGTAAAATATCACTGCAGCTTCTATTATAATGTGTTTTTATGTTTGAAATGGTTTAGCGCTATGCAATCTTCTCCATGTCATGTTCTTTGGTATGAGAGGCAAAATCAGGAAAAACTCTTAGGTTCAATGTTGACAAAAGAGTCGTTCCAAAGTATAATTTAGATGAGAGGTATAACTTAGTAGATACTTGAAAGATAAGCTTGATATATACATATTTTGTCTGTGTTGAGCGGTAACATTAGTTGTTTTTCAATTTGAATACTTCATCCATCTCGTTACGGTCCCATTTTCTATTCCCGTTTTGAGACAATCAATGTACCAAATCTCACCATAGTAAGTTGTAGATTAGATTGAAGTTAGTGTTCTCAAGAAGTACAAAATCAAAAGGGGGACTCTTAATTTGAGACGCAGGGAATATCAAGTAAATATGAAATAATTCTTTGAAAGACCTTAGATATCATGGTTGTTAGTTACTAGTAACTTCCTCCTATTGAAACTCGATACTGCAGTAGTAGGAAACTGTTGAAGAGTATGATATACATTGTTGGCCCACTACTTAACAGCTTAAGCTTTTGGGTGAGATGGTTACTAACATGGTATCAGAGCTCAGGTTCTACAAGGTCTCGGGTTCGAATTCTCCCGCTTGCATTTGCTTCCCCCTTTGTATTTGTGCGGTATGCATGTTGTTGTTTGTGCACAAAGTGCACCTTTGGTTTGGCCGGTTTGGCCTTTGGTTTCGTTTGTCTATCCACGTGCGAGTGGCTCGCACGTGAAGGGGAGTTGAAGAGTATGATATACATTGTTGGCCCATTAATTAACAGCTTAAGCTTTTGGGTGAGATGGTTACTAACAGAAACTAAGGGAAATCTTTTAAGTTGACGTTATGACTATTTCAATAGCATTACCCGAGTGCATTATATGTGTGAATGTTAATATCCTATTTGGAGTGCTCTTGAATCCATTGTGCTCTCTCTCTCTCTCTCTCTCTCAATTCCACTGTTGAATTTGTTTTTATGTTCACAATGTTAGGGTCTTCGACCGGAGCTACCTGCAAATATGCACCCAAAGCTTTTAAACTTAATGCAGAGATGTTGGGAAGCTATTCCCAGTAATCGACCTTCCTTCACTGACATAAGAATCGAGCTTGAAGAACTACTACTTGAATTTCAGGTAAAACAATGTTATTTTTTTAAATTTGTTTAACTATACATACCTCCTAAATGTATTAAAATGACGTGACTTTCTCAGTTTGCATTTTTTGTGGTCATGCTAATCATCTCCAATTTTTACTGAAAAATTGAATCATTGTCCCACTAAAAGAGGAACTCCATAATTTTCTTAACTCAAGGGCATCCATTTTAGAGACTCCGTGTATAGATACGTAATCAACCAAACTCTAAAAAGGGCTTTTGCTCTTCAATTAACGAGCATACTCCTCCTTTGAAGGGGTAAATGGTTGAATTTTATGATGATAGTGGTGGAGATGATCTAAATGATGAGTAATGATCTAAATGATAGTGTGTGTGAGCATTTTTGGCTGTTGAAGTTTTAGATGGTTTCTCTCAACTACTTCCCAGTTGAATGAGTAGGTCATCTCCACCAAATTTCATCAAAAACTTAAACATTTACCCACTCAAAAGAGGGAGTGCGCTCGTTAACTAGAAGAGCAAAAACCCTTTTTGGAGCTTGACTGTATATACTTATGTATGTCAGGCCCCTATAAAAGCTTAAGCTAAAGATCTTGTTTTTTACCAGCTCTTAAATGGTGAAGAAAAGAGTACGCGGATGTAGTACATCCAATGATGGGAAGTATGGTCCTCTAAAGAGGGAGGTTTTTTTTTTTGATTTTAGGGGGGGGGGGGGGGGTCTTCTTTTTAAGCAATTTGCTGAACCCCCCCCAAGGTAGTTATAATAGTTGGATTTTTTGATGGAAATGTGGAGATCTCCACCAAATTTCATAAGAAAAGTCGACCTTTAACCTTTTAGTTGGTGAGACGAACATTAAAAATTTCAATGGTGTGAAATGCATGTGTGTCACTTTTTCACTGCATCTCGAGATTTAGATTTGGTGGAAATGATCTCCAAGGTCATAAAAAAAATTCGAAGGCTGGAGATGTGTGTGCACACAGAGAAATGTATACTTTTATTTTAGAAAGCTGTGTGTTTCTTATGATGCGTGGAAACACATTTCCAGGATGCACAGGACACAACAAATGGTAGCTGAATGAATATATATTGCGACTCAAAAATATCGTAAACGGCAACTTTTGATAGTAAGGTTAGAGAGCAAGCTTTTGTGTTTTTTTGGTCCTTTGTGTTGTAAGTGTTTGTTGTTCTTCATATAATGTTATAGAGGCCGGCTTAAAATATTACGAGGGAAGGAAAATTAACAGGGGAAACGGACACGTCGCCAGGAAGAAAGTAAGAAATAGGTTTGTAAGTTAGTAGAATCCTTTACAGTTAGAAACTTTTAGGGGACTCAAAGAGAAACTCCTCAGTTCAGTGCTTGTAGAAAAAGCTGTTTCTGAGATTTTCTAAGTTTCGGTTCAATGTGCTTTGTGAGTTGTATCTTACACCCGTTCATTTTGTGAGATATGTAGAAAAGCTGTTGTGGGTAAATGTGATGTGAAATGCAATTTATATCTCATTTCAGTTCCATGTATATATCATTTCAGTTCCATGTATATGTGCTTTGCGAGTTGTACCATACGCTCCTCTTTGTCAGAAAAATATACGCAACTAATCTCTAGGGCAGGTTGGCTGATTGGCGGACTAGTTCTTAGCAAATGAATTTTTTGTGGAAGTACATAGTCTGGTGAAAGCAGAACCTAGCTCTTGTAAGAATTCTTTCACGTGTGATAAAAGCTTATTTAGCTGGTGGCACTATTGCTAAAATGTACACTATTAAAAGTATATTGCACAATTTTTTAAAGCAATACTATACTCTGATAAAAGTCTAATTGCATTGGCAACACGCCTATCCTATTTATTATCTCATTTAGCTTCTCTCTATAGTACAAAATGCCACCCAAACATTGGGAGAGAGTATAAAATCTCTCTTTTAAAACCCACCATTAAGAAAAATCCAACTACCAGCTCAGTGATTAGTGCTCTTTCCCCTCAAAAATTGTTATTGAAAAGGTTACTACAACCGAATATGCAATTTATGAACTATATTTGTAACAAAAATGTATGCGTGTAACAAAAATGTATGCGTTCTTTAACGACAAAACATTCATGAAGAAATATATATTTGTTAGAAACTTAGAATGTACTTATTTGGTGACAAAAATTTGTATTTTGTTAGAATTTAAAATTTGTCACAGATTTGTGATAGCCTAGATATTGATAACAAAAAGGCTTTCACTAAAATTACGGTGTTTCTTAACATGGCCCAAAATTTTGGTAATGTACGAACTCTAGTGATCAAAACCTTTTAATGACAGAAATCATAATTTTTTGGCACTAGGGACTTTTAGAAATGCAATTTTAGTGACCAGTTTGTCACGCAATCTTTTGTCATTAAGCACTTGTAATTGTACAAAAATCATAATTTTTTGGCACTGGGGACTTTTAGTAGTGTAATTTTAGTGACCGGTTTGTCACGCAATCTCTTGTCATTAACCACTTGTAATTGTAGCGATAAATATTTGTCATTGAAGAGAGATAGTTTGTTGTTGTTTGTATTTTAGTAATCCCTCGCGTCTCAACTCTCTCTCTCTCTCTCTCTCTCTCTCTGTTTACCGGGTGCTTGTGTTCTCACTCTTCATCTCTCTGGTTCTCAACTAATATTGTTTGTATTTTGTGACGCTTCTGTTGTAGTATTTTTTCTTTCTTTCTTTTTTTTTTAAATTTTTTTTAAGAGATTCTTTAACCTTACAAATAAAGAAAAAAAAAAATTCCCTCTCACCTTTGACCTTATGATAAAGGTGGAGCAGGTTAACCCCTCTCTTCATAGTTTGTATTAAATAATATTAAACTTATTTAATTGATTGGCTTACGCCACTATAATAACTATCTCAAAATACACCATTATCTTGCAGGATATATTAATGTTCTTTTAGAAAATGCCAAATTCAAATTAATATTTTGGACAGGAGGGACTATTATTATTTGTTATACACACGAAAATTTCAGTTGTAAATGGAGATATTTTGGATAGTAGTAAAATGGTAGGTACTTTTTGCCATAAGTTATGATAGAAAATTTATCTAAATTTGTACGTTTTTGTTATATTTAAGATGATGATCTGTTAAATATATATGTGTGAATGTAATGATTAACATGATAAATACTTGATATTCTTGCTAATTTGTGGTAAATAATGGTGTGGTGTGATTTATTACAGTTGCATGCACACCATAGTGAATATTCAATATTACTTAAAAAAAATTAAATTAAATAGTTTCAATTCTTAAAAAAATCCTTAAATTGAACATTTTTTTTGACATCATTGTAAACATAATTAAAATATTAAATTACAAGCTTGAAGTCTAAAGATGTACTAATTTATAGAAGTATCTATTATAACTTATGGTGGAAATTACTGACCATTTCACTACTCATTTTTGATACTCATAATTAGGTGTATATGAATACCCAATATTATATATATAAGACAGTCTTTAAAAGAAATGGACTATATATATGGCAAGATTCAAGTTACACCGGTATAAGATTATATAGTTGCACCCATTCATAACTTTTTATCAGATTTATAATTTATCAATTTCACCATTGGATTAGGTATTTTTGTTATATTTATCAATTATGCAAAGTTTCAAATTAATAAGATATTTATAACCATTTGATCAGCGTGCTTAGTTTTACTTAAATTTTATAAAGTTCATAATTTAATATTTAACATGATTATGATTAGGGCTTCTACAACTCCAATTAATTCAATTTTTTGCATGCATCTTTGAAATATAATATGATATAATCTAATGGATAGATTGATGAATAATGAAGTTGAGAAAAAGGTATAGACAAGTGTAAAACCTTTTTATTTTATAGTTGGTGTAACTTGAACCTTCCCCATACACATGTAAATATAAAGGGCAAACTGATTTTAAATTTTACACTCATTCATAACTTTTTCTCATATTTATAATTTATCAATTTTACTGTAGAATTAGTTATTTTTGTTGTGTTTATCAAACTCGCAAAGTTTCAAATTAATAAGATATTTGTAACAATTTAATCGGCATTCTTAGTTTTACTTCAATTTTATAAGGCTCATAATTTAATATATAAAGTGATCATGATGAGGGCCTTTTGCTACTCCGATTAATATAATTTTTTGCATACATTTTTGGTATATATTAATGATATTATCTAATAGATTGATTATAACTATATAAGTAACTTGATATGCATTTCCCATAAGGACCTTAACTTAAGGTCCTTATTTAACTTTTGGCAAGTTGAGAAATTTGGTGGGGAAGAACATCTCCACCAAATTTCATCAAAAAATTATAGACTACATGATTGAAAAATATTGTAATTTCTGGCGTAATGTTCTACACACGATGAAGAACATATTTCATCAAAAAACTATCGGGAAGCGTGCCAAAAGGACAAATCCGTATATCTTAAGTTAAGGTCCTTACTTATTTTCCATATATATATATATATATTACATATAATAATTTTGTGAAGAAATACATATAAATATTTTAGTCGAAAATTACAACAACATTTATTTATTTTAAGTAAATCGAAAACTAAGATTGTAAAGCCAACAATTTTAACAGCCTTTACACCTCATCAACGCTGGAAAAAAACAGTGTGAAATGGGTGGATGAACTGGTTTATATATTTTCAATCATTAGCGAGTATTATCCCATACGTCTTTTAGAATATCCATATGTGAGTAGGTGAAATTAACACTCCATTTTTTGCATGCATGCATCCTTTTCAAACAGCCAATAATTGAACTCCATTCCACACACAAATGAATATATTTATATACATCAATTTTGTTTATTTATTAATTTTTCACAAACATTAATTTTTTTTCCCTGCACACCCAATCTATCTAATAAGTGACAATAATTTTTAAATCTCAGAAATGTATAAAGAATAAAAAGTTATGTGGTTAAAATGGAAGATTTTTTTATTTTTAATATAGATAGTACATTTAGAACAAGTTACGACCTAATATATATATCAATCTAGATTTGATACGAGCCTTTGTATATATAATGATTTTTAACGACGAATTTTCATCACCTAAACATAGAGCAATGTTTTTCGGTGACATAAATTCGACACTAAAAGCCATATATACTAGATTCCACATATATATATATATATATTTCAAAATGTTAGATTCCGATTAATTTTAGTCTAACTATTTGACAAAATGAGTTCACAATTGGCATTTGGGGTGGAGTTTTCTCCACGCCTATATACTCATTGAACCCCGACTACTATCTTTCGTATCAAAGTAAAACATTGCTTTTCAACATTTTGGGAACGGCTAAGGCCAAGAATTATTGTTTAAAAAGGAAAAAAAATGTATTTTGAGAAGGGTTATCAGTATTGTTAAAGTAATTATTGCTTTATTAGAGTAAAATGCTATTTTAAAAAGTTGTACTTTATTCTAACAATAAAAATAATTATTTATCAAAAAATAAACCGAAAAATTGTTTAGTTGATATTATGTCTAGCAATATACATATATATATATATATCAATTTTTTTAGATAACCACTTTCTGATTGATTTTTTCAATAAATTTAAGAGAAATGATCTATTAATGATAAAAATTATTTTTATCAAATTTCGTCAATAAAATTATTCATTTAACCTTTAAAAAATTTAATTCGTACAAAATAATTCGTAACCTTACTCCTTATACGAAATGTTCTCCTTATATATAAATATATACACATGTCACATTCGTATGGTGACTGATTGAATTAGGATTCTAGACTCGACCATGGTGGTGGTGGGAGCCCATTACACCTTTTTTTTTTTTTTGGCTAAACGGGGCCCCGGGCCCTAACTAACGTATTTATTATGATAGGTAGGATGTGCCCTCGTACTATGCTTAATTGATTGCCATATACTGAGACCTATATATACATATATATTTGACTTTATATATGATAGATATAGTAACACATATATTATATTACTCCACGTACTTTTTCATATAATCTTCCTTTAATTATAAATAATAATATTAATACTTTACAAAATTATTTTAATATTTTAAACTGATTTTTAGAAATATTTTATATAAATTTTTTAAGATATTTTTCATCATTAAAAATAATTTTAAAATACTAAAATATTTTATATAAAATGCTAATAAAATTACCTTTAATCATTTGAATTTGACGTGACATTACTATTTCAATACCTCCACCTCCAAGCTGATTAGCTGGACAGTAAACCAATCTCTGCTCCTTAGCTGTGTTTATGCATATTTTTTACCTACTACATATGTATAGTTTAATTATTATATATATATAGAGTTTGTTTCTGGTATAAATCGAGCATTTTTATGATTTTTTTTGTCTTAAAAACATTGAGAAATATTTTTTTTTAAAAAAATATTGTAAAAAAACTTAGTTCTCACTTGAAAATTTCTATATATCCATATATATATAAGTAGGATTATGTGTGAATTGTCCATATGTGAATCGTGCCCTAGTGACAAATTTGTGTAATAAATTTTACAAAATCTGATGTGAATCAAAAAGGGTTTAGCACTAAACCAATTTTTTAGGTAAGCCTAATTTTGACTTGAGCCTATCTTAATTTCTAATAATTTTCTCTGTTACACAAAATTATAAACAAACCAAACCTCTTACCCAATAACTTTACACATTCTCCTTTGTCAATTTGCAACCAAATCTCCCGGAGTTTTGACCAATTAAAATCATATAATAGAAATATAACATATCATAGTGATTTTTCTCTTAAAAAAGATAATGTAGCCGAATTGTGTCCATAAAAATACAAAAACAGACAAATTTCAAAATGTTTTAGACCTAGTTAAAAAGTGTGCATGAAGCCCGGCTGCATTAGAACTAAGTCCCGGTGCACGCAGGGAAAGTCTTTCTAATTTCTAAAATACTTTACCTCATATTTTTTCATCAAATATATATACGATTTTTTAAATTTATTATTATTATTATTATTGTTATTATTATGAAAACAAGTGCGATTACATTTGCATGGCAGGTTTCATCATTGAAAAAACAAATATTATGTCTGACCAAATGACGAAAACTTTTGAGGACAATTATTGAGTATTGACTCAGACATCTTCTTATATATATATAGTAATGATTATCCACGTCATTGCACCCTTCAGGCCAATGAAGAGTTCTTCAACTTTATAAACAAATTTCAATTTATATATTTTTCTTCTAAATTGGTGACTGAAATTATTTTTCCTTTGATAAAATTAAGCTAGTCTACTCTTCCACTAAATGTAAATATATATTATAATTTATATAAAAAATTATAAGTCTTGTTAAAACAAAAAAAGAAGAAGAGTATTTTTGAATAAATGAAAAAATAAAATTGTAGACACTAACCACTTCCATGAAATTTAATTATTTCCCAGTAATTAAGTTATCAAACAAACTCTTAGTATACAAAAAAATTGTAGACAAATACTTTGCTAGTATAATACTCTCGCACGCGCACATCTTTATATATATATATATTAACAATCATTTCAACTACACTTGAAGTTGTGTTACATTTTAATTTTAATTTTCCAAATTTACCTTCGTAGTCTTTTGCTAAAAAAATAAAATAATAATTAAGAACATATAATGCGAGCAACATGATTCAAAATTTTACAGCTAAACAAGTTAGTGTAATGCTATCGGCCACGTACTCATCATTGTTTTACATCTTTTGCTATGCATGTATATATATATATATGTATTACGTGTGAAAAGTAAAATAGACTTATAATTTGTGGCACTCAGTGTATATATATATATATATAGACATACAATATTATAAAGAGAAGTCTCATTTCAACAGCTTCAAGTTGTGCCATACATTCGATTTCCATTTTTTGCACTTGCTACTTCCTCTTTTTATAAAAAAGTAACTTGTTTACAACATGATTCAAACCTTTGCCACTAATTAAATAATGCAAGTCCATGTTTAACCAGAAGGCAATCAATAATTTTATTAAACATTTTTTCTGTGGTCCCAAAAAAACATTTTTTTCTAAAGTTATATATAGGCGAGTAAACGCATCATGTGTGCTTATGATCATGTATATATATTTTATATAGAGAGAGAAATTTCAAATATTTTATTAGATTTTTGGCCTCGGCTTTAGCCAGAGGTAGAAACATGCAAACATATGCGGTAATTGTGGTACACAAAAACATCGTAAACGTATGTACTGAGAGTACATAATGCATGATTAAAAAATAAAAATAAAAATACATATCTATATCTCTCTTCAAAACAAGAACACGAAAATACATAGCGAACCCATGCATCCCTTCTTTTGGCCTATTCTTCTTCTTCTTCTTCTTCAAGTCCCTTTCACACTCTATCCAAAAAAAGCTCTGCAAAGTTCACCTTTTCCCTTTATTTATTCAACACATTCCTGCATGGACCAATTTATATTATTAATTATTATTGGCATTTAGTAATCGGGATGTTTTTGGTGCAACTTGGTTAAAAATATAAGTACCTTAAATAACTAGCTAGTAACATTTTGAATCAAGTAATTAATTAATCCCAATGTAAAGTGTGTTATTTACACGTTAATTGTATAAAATGCGTTTTAATGATCCATTACTAATGACTCTATTAATTCGGTAAAAATAAGCTAAGATTAACTCCAAATAAGATACTTACCTTAAAGCTTTAAAGGTATATCTTAATAATGGTGAGGAGGAGGGGGTGAAGTGTAGATGTAGGGGTGGTGTGGTGGCGGTGGTGGTGGGGACTTGTATTTGTACGGCTTCTTGGGCGGTGGCGGAGATTTGTGGACCGGGGGTGGTGGAGGCTTGTGAACTGGAGGAGGTGGTGGAGACTTATACTTGTAAGGTTTCTTAGGTGGTGGTGGTGGTGGAGATTTGTGGATAGGAGGTGGGGGTGGAGGAGATTTGTACTTATAAGGTTTCACTGGTGGTGGAGGTGGCTTGTGAACCGGAGGAGGTGGTGGAGACTTGTACTTGTAAGGTTTCTTAGGTGGTGGTGGAGACTTGTGGACTGGAGGAGGTGGGGGTGGAGACTTGTACTTGTAAGGCTTATGTGGTGGTGGTGGTGGTGGAGACTTGTGAACCGGAGGAGGTGGTGGTGGGGACTTGTGAATTGGGGGAGGAGGAGGAGACTTATATTTATAGGGCTTCTTAGGTGATGGTGGTGGTGGAGACTTGTGGACTGGAGGAGGTGGAGGTGGAGACTTGTACTTGTAAGGCTTATGTGGTGGTGGTGGTGGTGGAGACTTGTGAACCGGAGGAGGTGGTGGTGGGGACTTATGAATTGGGGGGGGAGGAGGAGACTTATATTTATAAGGTTTCTTAGGTGGTGGTGGTGGTGGAGATTTGTGCACTGGAGGAGGTGGAGGAGGAGACTTGTACTTGTAAGGCTTATGTGGTGGTGGTGGTGGTGGAGATTTGTGAACCGGTGGCGGTGGTGGTGATTTATAATGATAAGGAGGAGAAGGTGGTGGTGGGTATTTCTTAGGAGGTGGTGGAGGAGAAGAGTAATGGTATTTTGCATTACTTTCTAATGGGAAGCTAAGAGACACTACTACCACTACAAGAGTGGTAATGAGAGAGACCATTTTAGATCCCTTCACTTTTGTTCCCATTTTAGCTACAAAGTGGGTTTTGGTTATGTTATTAAGCAACCCTATCACTTCTTTATATAGCTGCAAGTCTACCATTTACCACTTAGTTTATTTGTGGTAAATTTTTGTTCGGTTAATATATATTTTACGCTTTGTGAATGATTAATGTACTACAATAGAATATAATAGAATAGAATAGAACAGCATATTATTTTATTTATATTTAAAGGGGTTGCTACAAGCGTTTGGATAAATTTGACTAAAAGGCGTATTATTAAGTCATTGGGACTTGTTTGGTAGTGACTGCGAGCTAAGCAACAAATAAAATAATAACTAGTTGGTCCCTAATTTGTTTGTCGCAAAAGTTCCAAAGCCGTGGGGCTATTTACAACTGTCTATGACTATATGGAAAATATTATAACTTACAGCAAATGTGTTACATAAGTATGTCATGAATGAAAAGAATATGTCATACATAAATTTTTTTATTTTATTTAATATATGTCAGGCTCTTGTCCTTTTTATATTTATGTTTTTATAAGACTAGTGTTATTTACACCTCTAAATTTGTCATAAATATCTCTTCAAAATTTAACTAAAAATATATTTTAACACCGCTTTATTTGTCACAAACACTTCCTTCCATTATTTGATGTTCGGTGAGTGCTTAGCAACATACTCTCTTCATGTAAGCCGAGTTTATATAAGTGCACCCACCTCTCATTAGACAGACCTTATTTGAAAATATTCCAATAATCCATTGCCTGATTTTAGCGAGTTATTACAAACAAACTCTCCCTAAATGGGGCGAGTGTGTGCATCTGCATTCACCTCTCATTAGGAGAGTCTTGAGGGAGGAGGGTGTTATTGATTAGAAATTTATATTTGGGGGATGTTTGTGACAAGGGGTGTGTGTGATAGATATGAGGGGTGTAAATAACATCGCCCTTTTATAATATGTTTTTAGTGCACACATTAATATTACCGTGTGTGTGTATATATATATATAGGGGAATTTTCAGGTGCGGATTACTGTTCACGGACCATCCGTACGGATTGGTCCGTTTGGCACACTTCCCGATGGAATTTTTTGATGAAATTTTGTGGGGATGTTCTTCATCGTGTGTAGAACATCTCCACAAAATTTCATCAAAAAATTCAACCGGGAAGTAGGTTAACTACATGATTGAAAAATATTGGATTTTATATATCTATTTCTGGACCAGTTTTTTTCAATCATGTAGTTAACCTACTTTCCGATTGAATTTTTTGATGAAATTTGGTGGAGATGTTTACACATGATGAACATCCCCACAAAACACAAAAAATTCCATCGGGAAGCGTGCCAAACGGACCAATCCGTACCGATGGTCCGTGAATAGTAATCCGTATAGGATGTATATATATATGTAAATTTGAAATTGACTATATATATAGCAATCCAAAATGAATACTCCAATATTTTAAAGTTATTTTACTGACACTTTATATATATATTTTTAATGACAGTTTATTGTTGTATTATAGTACTCATTTTTAATACAAATAGAAGGAAAAAAAAATTAAATGACGGTTCTCAGGCTTTAGAAAGAAGACCTAGAGTGAAATATTATAAAAAAAAATTTGATTTGAAAAAGGAAAAAGAAGCAACTTGGAAGCACTAAAATAAAAATAAGGAAAATATAATTGCACTTCTTAACATGCTATAAATGATAACCTTTAACCGGCTTTGAAAATGAGTCAAATTATTTAACAATTTGAATAGCCACTTGAATCTCAGTCAAGTTCATGTATTTAATGACCCATCTTTTTTTATGTACGTATTTTTTAAAATATATCACCCGTCTACTTTTTTACGGGGAATTGAACCTTGAATCACGCGTGGAAGTGGAAGTTTTTTGACACACAAAATGGATTCGTACTTTCTAATCAGATCCTTAGTAGCATTTTTTTATGCTCACAAAACATTTAGCTAGATACGACTCAGTTTATAAGATTTTAGTACAATGATTCTTTAACGCACAATCACATTTTTACTAATTACACCAAAAACCAAACTAGGTTTAAAAGACTTGTTAATTAGGCTATTTTTTTTATTAAGGGTTAGCTTGATAAAAATTGCCAAATGATAAAAAAGACCACTATTTTTGTTGGAAAATTGGAAAAAAGATATGAGTGATTTAATTTGGTGATATGTTGTCTCCATCTTTTCTGTACTTTTTATGAAAAAAAATTCTTACCCACCCCTAAAAAATTTTATTCGGTGGAAAACTAAAATATAATAGATTATTCACTAAAATACTAATTTCTTTTTACAACTTATCATAAAAATAAGTAGTATTTTCTAATCATTTTTTTAACTTTTTTTTTATCGAATGCATATGTGGTTTAAAAGTAATTTCTTATTTTAAAAAAAAGTTTTCATCCAAGGTCTTTGAAACAAATTTTGTATCTTTTTTCTTTTAAGAAAAACTATACAATTACCCCTTTTTCTTTAATTTTCTGTGGATGCCTAACTTTTGATGATATTTAGGGCACTGGGCCAAGGCGGCGTGACTGTTGTCTCATCTCTCTCTCTCTCTCTACTTTTTGGGAGTTTGGTAAAAAAGGAAAACAAAAGAAAAAGAGGTAAAAAAAAGAGAGGAAACAATACAATCACTGCATGCATGGTCTTAATTAATTAATTAATTCATGTAGACGTAAAGACATAAATCAGATATATAAAGCTAGTAGTAATCATGATTAAAGATATCATTGCCGTATGTCCCTCGATGCTTTCGGTGGTTTTAGGGAATTTGTTTTTTGCAACTTAATTTCGAACTTTGGATTGAAATTTTAGTTTATAGAATTTCAACACTTAAAATTGTATATGCTAGTTTTTTTACTTTGGATTTATTAGAATTTACGGAATATAAAAAATTAGTTACAATATTTAAAATTTGAATTAAATACACTCCCGTACTCTTAATTCAAAGCTCAAAATTGAATTGGCAAATACATTGTGCCCATTTGAAAATAATCATTCAACTCTTTGTACCTCAAACTCAAACGACGTTTTGCCTTAATTTGATTACAAATCTTAACAAAAAGGATTGAAAATATAAGTACGAAAAATTGAAAGATATGATAGGCTATCATCTCAATACACGTTTAATGCTCGCTCCACATTTTCAAAAATTAGTGAAAAGTCTTTGGACTGCAACATCGTTTTAATAAACATGCCCTAAAAGAATAGTTCATGAAATTAATTTTTAGCTTTAAAATAATTGTCCGTACATAAGGTTTAAAACTAAACCTATATATTAAACGGTAGCGGGTCCAAATTGTTTTACGGGGATTTACGGTAGCGGCACCAAATTGAACCAATACTCCTTTGGTTCGATTTTTTATAATGGGGTTTATTTCGAGAACTAATACATTAATTTTTTACAAAATTTGGTTGAGATAATCTCTATAATAATAGATAATCCCTAATAAATTTCATCAACAAATTCAAACTAGAAGTAGGTGTGCTAAAATCTTTTGATGATCATATCATCCACTTTTAAATTGAATTTTATAATATAATTTTGTGAAGATGATTTATAGTCTACGCATTATAGAAATTATCTTTGTCAAACTTCATTAAAATTTTATCCTCTTAATTAGTTTCGATATCAATTTTATTGAAGAAAATTGAACCAAGAGGTATATTATAGAGAAACCAAATCTGCTAGTTGCTGCATGAAACTTGACCTTTGGGGTAAAAACTAGTTAATTGCCCGAGTAACTCTGCTCTGCCATGTAGATGAACATCTAATATTATTCATTTAAAAGAAATTTTATGTTAATTTTTTATATAAAAAATGTGAATTGAATAATGAAAAAACTATTCAATTTATAAATAATGCTGAAAGCCTAATGCAAAACAAATTTTTTTTGCTGGAAAGGGCAAGGGATTATGAATTTGCCTAGGTGTGAAAGGTAAAACATGTCAGAAGTTGGACAAGTTCTCATTATTAAGAAAACCCATAGTCTCGCACGTGTGTTCATGTGCTCCAATGTGACTTAATTAGTTATTAACCGACATTTTTTTTTAATGTTTCTCGAATCTTGACAAGTACAAAAAATATCTAGTAGTTAGTGATTGTCAACTATTTCATAAATAGAGATTAATTGATATCTGCGAAACCTATATGAATACTCAATCATATAAAAAAATATATGGATCAAAGAAAATATCATGAAAAAAAAAGACCTACCTAATTGATAACAAAAAATAGTGTCAAGGTGGGCAATTTATAATACTATATGTTAGTTAAACTAAAATATTTTTTAATTTTTACTAAAATTAATTTTTTCAATGCTACTAAAGTTAAAAATTGCTAGCTGCTTCGTTTGTTATTTTTCTTTGTTCGATTTATGAAACAAACAGAGGGAATTTAATTGGACCCGATTGCGATGTAAGTCTAATTTTGCGAGATTAAATTTTATTGTAGGACATACAATTTATTAAATATTAGACATTTACATATGTACGATTTATGTGCATTCATTTTTTTAATATCTAATTTAAAATATAAACTAATTAATTAATAGATGTTCAATAATCCAATAATACTATTTTTTTAACAAAAATATATAAAAACAAAACAAAATATATATAGAATTATTATCATAACAGACACCTACTTCTTTCATTTCAATATAATAGAGCTACATCAGATATAAATAATCATGCATGTCAAACAAGAATTATATTTAATTATTTAAAACGAGGGGTACTACGTTTACCAGGGTAGGTACAGAAAACATTTGTATGCATAACACATAGATATTCTTTTTTTTTTTTTTTATAATTATGGCAGTTTTGAATTTTAATTTGCAAAGTAGAATACTTTTGAAATTATTTGTAAAAGTGGGTAGAATTAAAAACGCCGGAGGAAATGGCGATTTTAGAAAAACAAATGCTAACTGTGGTGGCGATTTTGAGTTGGATCATTTTTCTCTCATAAAAAACGCCATCCGTGGTGACAATTATAAGCAAAAAATACATGATTTTTAAATTAAAAATTTGCCCAAGAAACCCCAAGAAAATGCCACATGAGATGTCGATTTTATTAGAAAAATATCAGTTCTACAATCGCCAATTAGGATGGCGTTTTTAAAGTTTAAATATACTCCCATGTCGTCTCTCACTCATTTCAGTTCATTTAAATAAACCTAATTTGATGCTCACTGAAGTAGCCGCATCTCTCCATTTTGTTTTTCCCTTCCATTATTTCTGCTAAAAAAACTAACTTCCATTTAATCCTTTCATTCATAAACATTTCTCCTCACCTCAAAAAGAGAAGGTATGTATGTTTAATATGCTATTTTAGTTATCAAATATTCTTATACTTCATATATTATGAACTTCTAATATAATTAATTTTTTTTGATTGTTTGTAGTGTAAGATCAATGGTTACTTGTATATATATGTAGTATTGGATCAGTAAAAGTTTACTTCTTTAATATGTTTATAGTGTAATATGAATGAATATATGGCTATATTTATAGTAATATTTTAAATTTTTGCATATTGTATATATGTGATTTTATGATATAAATGTGATTTTATGATATAGATGTGTATAATGTCTGTATTTGTGTTCATGTATTTATATTTGTTTTTAAGAAAGTTTTTTATTATTTTTAAGAATTTGTTGCTTATCACAAATTGTAATGCTTTATAATTAAAAATATTTAGTAGGGCTTGATATTAATTTTGTTTACTAAAAAATGATTTTATTATTTGTGTTCATGGTAACTAGACAAGTATTTGTAGGGAGAGACTTTATTAAGGAGAGATAATGGTAACCAGAGAAGAGGGGTTGGCCCAGTAGTAGGCAACCTCCACCCTTGTCTTGAGGTCAAGGGTTCGACTCATGGGGTTAGGTGGGGGGTTTTCCTTTATTTGTAGGATTAAGGGAGAGACTTAGACCTCCCTTATCAGTTAGTGATAAGTTTAAAAAAGGTGAAAAAACCAGACAAGTGTTTATGCTTCTATATTAGGATGGTAATATTATTAACGGAGAGCATGAATGTGGTTATAATATGTAGTATGGAAGAGGTATTGTGTTAAATGAATGTAGTACTTACTTGGAATTATTAGAAAAAATATATTCTGCAATGAATGTTGACCGATCGCCATCCACTTTAAAGATTATATATAGATGTGCAATGTTTGTGACCCTAAATACTTGCAATTACTTCCTTCATGAAATTAAGGATGACGAAAACTTACAGTTTACAATGGGTACCATTTTCAATTCTCTATTTGTCAATGTAATTGATTTGTATGTAGAGAAAGTTGAGCTGAATTATGACGTGCTCTGAATTGGGAAGAATATTTCATTGTATGGGTTGTACAGCTCACCACCATTGATGCAATGTATTCATATTTCTAACTTGCCTTCTAGTTCACGGAGTAACAAGAAGATTTGCAATTCATTCTAACCTATACCCGAACCCATGTATTAGTGCGGAGATGGTATAGAGTATGATGATGCCACTGATGAGGACATGGATTGGGACTCAGAATCTGACAGTGTTACAGAAATCAGCGACACTAAAAATGATGAATGAAAATAATTGAACCAGATTGAGGAGGTCGCGAAAAATATACCGTCGTTCTACACAAATTTTAATGTTATGTATGTGGACCAGGAGGTGATGATGAATGAGCATTTGGTAGATGAAAATGAATTGCGAAATGAGCTCACTTACGAGACTAAAGATAAGTTAAAGATTGCTGTAAAATAGTTTGTAATTAAGAATTCAAATGAATTTATTGTCGAGGAATCAAATGCAGATACATGAGCAATTAGGTGTAAATTATATAAAAAAGGGTGCAAATGGCGGCTTCGTGATTGTAAGAAGAAGAAGAAGAAGAAGAAACACGGGCAATTTGAGATAACGAAGTACGAGGGTCCCCACACGTGCATATTTGATCGTTTGAAACTAACTCACAAATATTTGGAATGTAAATTCATTGCCAGCAAAGTTCAACATTTGGTTAAGGTTGATCGTGCCCTTAAGATTTGAGTTATCGTCGCATTTGTTAAGGATGAATATGGTTATAAGATTTCGTATTGGAAGGTATAGAATGCGAAACAGAAGGCTATTGAAATAATATTTGGCAATTGGAAAGAGTATTATGCTATTATGCTTAGATATTTAGTTGTTATTAAGTAAAACAACCCATGCACGATCCACGAGTGAAGAAGCAAGTAGTATGATGGCCATTATCGTATTTTTGACATGAACTTTTGGGCATTTAGTGCCTCCATTGAAGGCTTTGTGCATTGCCGGCCTGTTATAGGCATATACCCGACATATTTACATGTCAAGTACACTGAGAAATTATTCGTTGCAATGGCCATGGATGTAAGCGAAGGAATATTTTCGCGTGCGTTTGGATATGGCAATGAGGAAAGCCATGACATATGGCATTATTTTCTCATGTGGCTTTGGTATTATGTCGTAATGGGACGAGACGGCGTCTGCTTGATTTCTGATCGCCACAGGGGCATATTGTCTATAATCAATTTTGAATCATAATTTCAAGAGCTGAATACATACCATCGGTTCTGTATGCGACATGTTCGTAGTAACTTCAAAAGTAAATTTAAACTAGATGAGACTTTAATGATACTAATGTGAAAAGTTGCCACTGCTTACTGATTGTCGAAATTCAATAAATACATGGCTATGATAAAAAGAGTATGATGTACATCAGAAGAGCGAAGGAAAGAAACCATGGAGATGGCTAAACCAAATTCTCCTAGAAATGTGAACTTTTGTTCACGATGGAGGGCATCGCTATGGAGAGAACGTCGACAAATATTTCTGAAATTTTTAATGGAGTTTTAATTGGAGCGAGGTCTTTGCCTGTTATTGTATCGGTGCAGTTCATTTTTCATCACATCATTACATACATTTACCAACGAGGTGAGCAAGGGAAAAAAATGATTGAAGATTTGGAGGTAAAACACACGACATTCATGGTAATTAAATCAGAACTTGTGAAGGATATTGCCAAATATATTATTTTTAGGCATAATAATTCTGAGGGAGTAGTTTCTATCACGTTAGCAAAAAAAAAGTGAAGAATATAAACATCCAGGAAGGTACGTGCAGCTGCGGCAGGTTGGGAATTTATAAATATCCTTGTTCACATGTTATGGCGGTGGTTGAACTAAGGCTTGATCAAAAGTATTTAATTGATCAATACTTAAGTCTTAAGGCATAC
Organism: Lonicera japonica; assembly: GCA_021464415.1. Lineage (NCBI taxonomy): Eukaryota > Viridiplantae > Streptophyta > Magnoliopsida > Dipsacales > Caprifoliaceae > Lonicera > Lonicera japonica. Next base: position 37,430,490 of record CM038469.1, on the reverse strand, counting down.
GTTGCTAACTATTCTAGTAATTTGCATCTTGCTTTGCTAAATGATTATTGAAAAACCAATTTGTGCCCTGTTGTAGGTTTTTTGTTCCCTAATCCGAATTTATTGCATCAAAAGGGTCAACCATCTACGTACATTCATAACGAGATGTACATAAGAGATCGTCGAAGGAACAACCATTGTGAAATTTGTAGGGAGGCGGGACATGATTGCCGTACTTGTCTCCAAAATAATAATTAATAGTTGTTGTTGCTTTCTAATTAGACATGCACTTTTACTTTATTATTTATATCTTTTAGATTTTAAGCTTTTAGTTATTAGGATCTTTATGTTAACTTATGATGTAATGTTAATTTAGATAAGTATGGTGAACTATGGAGAAGTTGAATTATTATGTTGTTGAGATCTTTATGTTTAACTTATTATGTAACTTATTAGGATATTCATGTTAACTTATTATGTTGTTGTATTTGTTAAGTATGGTGAATTTGAATTTAATAGATACGCCTAGAAATTGATGAAATTCTGCCCATATTTGAATTTAAAGCAACTGACATAATTGCCAACCTCTACTGTTATAATGACTCTTGCAAATCGAGTCATATTGTCATCTCAGTCAAAGAGTTGTCAGCCATATTGTTGTATTGTCAGCTCAGTGTTATAGAACTGTATTGTTATTTTATCTATATAGTAGTGTACTGCAGCAATTGCCCTTCTATCATGTCATAATATTAGTACCAGCGTAGCTTCATAATTTTGTAAATCGAGGCGTATTGTCATCTCAGTCAGATAGTTGCGCATGGGAGTATTAATGATTGTGTAGTGTATTGTCAGCTCAGTGTTATAAAAGTGTATTTTCATTCCATCTACATAGCAGTGTACTGTTGCGATGCACGCCTATATTGACATTATATAAGCACCATCTATAGATAATTTTCTTTTATCTCACTCTTAATAAACAATGGCTTATTTTAACTCAAACAATAATCAATCTGAAGACATAAATAGATTCTTAATGACTGACGAAATTATGCTATGTAATACTTGGAAATAAGTGACCCATAATGGTAAATGGTGTGAGCGGGATAACCCGCGAACATGTTAGCAAATGGTTGCAATTTTTAATGCAGCACCTAAGAAATTGACTTTCTTGTGGAAAGACAGAGTTATGACTCCCGATTAACTTGCTCAGTTGTGGGCAAAAATTGAACCAATAGTATGAAAATTTAACCGCTTTTACAATGAAAAAGAACGGCTTACTACTCATCCAAAATTTATGATTGATTATCTTGGAGTAAGGTCCGCTATCTTGCAAAATTCTATGGCGATATTGAGAGGGAAATAGTAAGAGCTAATTTTATTTATTACTTTGTATTAAAATTTTGTTTATGTTTTTAATGTATAATATTTTAATGTTTAAGTTGACGTCTTTCTATGTTTTAGTTTGTTTCATGTTTCATGTGTCATGTTTTCATTTGTTTCATGTGTAACGTTGCCACCACGTCAGGAAATGTTGTACTTCAATAAATGTTGAACTTAGTTTGTTATCTATGTAATTTGGTTTTAGTATGTAATGTTGTTCAATAAATAACAAGTTACAAAAATCATTACATAAAATTAAAATTTAACATGAACATAATAAAACATAAAAAGTGAACTTTGGACCACTCAATGGATGCAGTGAGCTTTGTTCGGATGCAACTACCCTTCAGTCTTCTCCAAACGCTTCAAACCAAAACTTGTCAAATAGAGTGTAGTCATAGTATACCCATTTATTCCATGTAATGTACAAATGCGATAAGAAGACAATATGCATGTGATAAGTATTTAGAAAATACAACAAATAGATATAGAATAAAGACATCCATGAGTGCAAAGGTATAGACGCTAGTGGTGAATGGAAGGAAAATTCGAGATTAGGCCAATGTATAGAAAAGCTCTTGGCCTCAAAAGAGGAGATGGAGTTTAGAACATCCCTAGACACATTCGTATGATTTTAAGAGCTCTATTTCTACGAACTCTATCTCGTATTTTTATTTGAATTTTAGATGGAAGGAGAGGAACCAAATCATCAATTTTGGAGGAATTACTCATGTTTTGTTTAAAGAATGAAAAAAATGATAGTTGAATACTTTTACTGAGATTGAATTGAGATGAGAGTAATACGAATATGTTTCTTATATAGGAGATTTCTCAATGCTTTTCATATTTTCTTGTGTTGTAAAATCATGCATTGATGAAATCACGTAAAAGGTTTAACATAGCTATTGAAAGTAGTCAATACTTTTTACAGTGACTGGTCAAATCATATCATATATTTCTCTGTATTTGTCAAGTGTATTCAAATCTCTTTTGTACAGTAAAACCTTGTAAGTGATTTGTTAATCTCCCCTGCAACCCATTGGATCATCAAATCAATTACTTTTTAGTGGCTTGTTATATCTCTGATAAAGTAAATGGAGTAGGCGTAAAACTTAATGGTTGCTTTGCTTAAAATCATGTTTATTTGTTTACGGTACTTTTAAATATTTTTCATGTTGTACTGCGTTAAAAGACCGTTGGTTTCAATCATTTAATATGCAATGTTTTCTATTTTTCACACTTAAATTTTAATTAAATTTAATATATTTTATCAAATTTTACCAAAAATAGTGAGTCGTGTACACATCAAATAATACAACTAAGCAAACCAAATATCCATGTACAATAATAAAAAGTAACAATCAACCTACTACGTACCACAACTAGGTTTTTTTTCTCTTCCTCTTAGGCTTCCATCCTTCTCGACTTTTGCATGGGTGTGTGCCTTTACACCCTCATAGCTTCCCTTGCCCCTATCCCTCGGTCTACTTCTCTCTCGACCTATACTAATAGGTATGACAGGTATATCTACGACCTCTGGTATGACCAACTGTGTCAAACCATTAGAATGCTCCATGGGTGTAAGTGCGGGTGACTGTGAAGACATATGCGGAACCTGCTACGACACACAGGTGAAGTAAATGTAGACTTCGCCGTTAATATAGTAACATAATGTCGCATGTCAATATCCTCAAATATGGTGGGAAGTGTAAAAAAATATGTCGTATTAGGCTGTGATAGGCTGTCAGGTGGTAGTGATGACAACATAGATGGATGTGATAAGATGGGGTCCGGAGGAAAAAATAATGTATTAGGTTGTGGTAAGCTAGAGGGTGGTGGGGAATCAAACATAGTAGTAGTAACATTAGTAGTGGCGGGTAATGCACTACTAGTAGTGGGCTATGGTAAGCTAGGGCGCCACGGAGAAGAAAAAGTAGTAATACTAGTAGTGGTGGGTAAGATGGTAATAGTAGTGATAGTAGATGTATGTGATAAGATGGGGTATGGTGGGGAAAATAATGTATTAGGCCGTGGTAAGCTAGAGGGTGGTGGGGAATCAAACATAGTAATAATAGTACTAGTAGTGGTGGGTAACGCACTACTAGTAGTGGGCCGTTGTAAGCTAGGGGGCGTTGGAGAAGAAAAAGTAGCAATACTAGTAGTGGTGGGTAAGATGGTAGTAGTAGTGATCGTAGTGGGCTGTGACAAGTTGGCGATTGGTGGGGAAGATAACATGGTAGTAGTATTGGGATGTGATAAGGTAGCGTCCGGTGGGGAAGAAATATGATGTGCACATGTAGACGGACCAGCACCCGATGACGATAACGTAGGAGGCCTCGCATAAGAGGTTTAGTGTTAATGCATATATTTTAGCAAGCGCATTACCTTGTACCATTAAAGTGTAATATAAATATGTAGTTGAGTTTACAAAAAATATGAATTTACATGTAATTGATGCAAATAGAATTTACCACGATCTCCAAGGTGACTCATACTGGCTCAGGACCGAACTCGGGAGGGTGCTTCATCGATGCAAGTATGAAACGTTGAGTAACGATACGAAACCAAACCATATAAGGATGGTCGTACTAAATCAGGCCCTGTAACACATCCGCGGCAACTACATGCTCCCGTCGGCGGTCCAAAAAGGCAATGAAGTCGAGGTGATGCTGCATCTAATTAACTGAACCCCCTCGCCCTTCCCCCTTAGATCTGTATTGTGTAGTTGTTCACTTGTGTCAAAATCCATAGGGATATTCTGTTGTAAACAAAATTGTCGCATCACTCTGTGTAGGAGGTGCCACTCCAGTATCTCAAAACAAATCAGGGGTGCCCGCGTCTGCTATATAGCCTGGCCAGCAACACAGTAGGGAGGCAATGATACGATAACATGTGCAGTATATGGCTACAAAATCATCTGTAAATTATCCAAGAAAGATTACAAATAATCAAAATTACATTAAATTAATAGTTGAATGTAAATAAATTTGAAATTTTAAAAAAATTGGCAAAGTTTCGTTTGTTTCTATGGCAATCCAATTATTTTTTTATTCACTTGTTTAACAAAGTTTATTCAAATATACCAAGCAAACAAATTCATCTCCCAATCAATCAAAATGAATTTATATATATTTGTCTCCAACTTAATCATAAAATCAAATATAGTGAGTTCACAATTTAGCTGGTTCGCGCGCAAATTAATAATTGATAAAGATAACATTCAAAATCATTAGAATAACCTGCTCCGCTCTCATGTGATCTAGCAAGTCCCTATAGTAAGTCAAAACATGTATCATAGTTCGATCCAGTGAAAATCTCGTCTGCCACGTATTAAGTAAATATAGAGTGTGAAAATGAAATTGTATAATATAATGACAATAGTCTTATTATATATTATTAAACCTGGCTCCATGTGGTGGTCTCCTAATCAAATGAACGACATCCTCCTCTTCAATAGCTATATTGACCTATTGGGGGCGAATGTACGACAAATGCTCCCAACACTATATCTAACAAAAAATTAAAAGCCTTTAATTCTCAACCGTGTAAATTTAAAAAATTTCGATTTTTTACTTAAGTAATTTAGATTGATGTATACTTGTAACAAGAACAGTGGACCTGTAATCTTCTTTAATCTAATGCGGCTGGCTCGGCACATTTTCCTGTACAAAAACGCAAGTGCGACGACGCTCAATTATAATTGCCCATTGTATTTAAATCGTAAAGCAGCGGAAATAACGATACTTTGACAAATGCGGATGACTTATCAACCAATATGGAACTGCCAGGAGATTGAATAATCCACACTTGTGCGTATCGCTCGACAGCAACGTCATAGGCATTGGCATCAGGTATCTCCTAAAACGTATCGGCTATCCAAAAAAGTTTCAGCTTTGAATTTTTTATAGCGTGGACAGGTGATCGGATACCCAATAGACGCTCACATTCGTCGGCCGGAGGAGCATTTGATAGAGGGGCGGTAACTTCATAGCCATCAATTGGTAATCCTAGCAATACAACCACATCTTGGAGTGTGATACTGCCACTCCACAACTGGCAAATGAAACGTGTGCATTTCTTGCCGCTTCGCTCGACCATAGTTGTAATTAAAGCGTGGTCGTACTGGATGTGACTTATGCGGTATATTCTGTAAAATTCCGCACGTACTAGTAAACGTTGTATCCTCTCAGGCATGATAATATGCTGGCCATCAGGTCGAGTGAACTCGGTATCACTATTACGTATTCATTAGATACGAAAAAAAATTAACGCATATTCAATACTACTTAATATACATAACTTAACAAACAAACCTACATTATATGTATAATTTAAAAAACATTAATTCATTAACTAATATAAATGCATCACATTGTAGCGTTACACATTCTAAGAAAAATTACATAAATTGAATCCATACATATTTAACACTACCTAATAAAATAAATTACATAAAACTGACAGAGTAAGTAACAACATGAACAAAGATACCCTACTCCTGGCACACTTAAGTGATGTATTGCATTGCTCATACTTTCTTTGTAATTCTTCTATTTTTTCCCTCTTGCTTTCCATACACTTTAACAAATGGGCGTTCAATTCCTTTCCCCCCTTCAGCTACTGCCTTCCAATCTTTTTTTCGACGATATATGGCCCTCATTTTACTGTAAATGTCTTGCAACTCTTCGTCCACAGCTTTCTCTTTGTCAACCCACTCAAAAAATTTGCATTGATTAATTACCAAATTTTTTGCAACTAAGGAATCTGCTACCCGGATTTTTCGCCGTCCATGAAACTCTAATAGGGGAAAGCTCTCCATAGAAGCAAGTGGCATATGAACAGGATGGTCCGGAATTAGAACTTGCGTTTGAAGACATTTATGCGCAAGTGGCATACTTGATTTAATATTAATTGCATTTTATATATTATGTGTCCATCTTAGCGTAATCATGTGTTATCTATCTCTAACTTCTGGATTTAATATTAATTGCATTTTATAGAGACTTAGAGATGGATAACACATGATTAAGATTCCACACAAAATATATAAAATGCAATTAATATTAAATCAACATATAGACATTATAGTGTTTTTGAGGTTTGTTTGTTTGTTTTTTTTTTTTTTTGGGCCAGGGGGTTGTAATTTTGTCGAAGTCCAAGAGTCTGATTAGTTTGGGAAGAAAGTTGGGTGTTGTAAAAATTGATGATTTTCCATAAAAGACTTTTTCCTTGTTTAATGGTGGGTATTGGTAGAATTTTCTAGTTTAGGTGGTAGTTGGGTGAGTCCACAATGGTGGTATGGTGTGGCAATGGAGGGAATGTGTTAGTTTAGTAAACTAAGGTTGGGACATTAACTCGACTAAATTTATACATTATTTAAATAAGCTTTAGTATAATAGATTCAATATAAAAGAAGTATAATTTTTAGTTTTAAAATCTGAAAGAGATAAATTTATTGGGTTTAGCAACTTTTATCAACTTTTGTTTGCCTTTAACAAAAAACAAGAAAACAACAACTTTACGTACAAGAATTACATGTTCAATTACCCCGGCCCCATTCTTTATACATGCTAAGACCTATGTTCTATACTCGATCCCTTGAAATTATGGACGATCGAATCAAGGTTTTTTTTTTTAAAAAAAATAAAATTTTAGTTCATGCAATAATTTCAAAATTGTTGGAACTGTGGGATCGAATAAATTATACAACATAATTTGTGTTGGTTTAATGGAGTTTGAATGCATAGGTTTTATGAAATTCAATTACATGGAATTCAATTCCATTATACAACTTGTTTCTCATGTTATTTACAAACCACTTACCCCCTAAAATTATTCCAAAATTCCTTTTCTTATCCACATAAATAAATTATTAAACCTAAATTCACATTTACATCAAGTTATGCTTCAAACACCTAAAACCCCACTAGTAAACTAAAGCCCACCTCGTTGATTCCAAAATTTCCAAACTGAGACCCTACAAACCCCACAAACGAACACAAACCCCACAAACCCCACCTGTTGCTTTTGCTGCTAATTTGGTTAATTCAGTTGGTGGGATGAATTAAAGGTTATGGCGGGCATAAAAAAAAAACACCCATGTAATTATTCAATAATCCTAAAAATCTACACAAAAATACTAACTAAAACCCCGACAAACCAGACAAACCCCACCTATTGCTTTGAAATTTTACTGCAAAAAACCCTCACAAATCAACATAAACCCCATAAACCAACACATACCTGCAAGCCAACATAAACCCCATTCAAACCTTGCTAAAAGATAACCCCATAAACTTGATTCAAATGCAAACATATACCATCACAACTACTTGCTAAAAGATAAATTAAGGCTAATAAATGCGTACCTAGTGGAGTAGATAGGCTTTTGAAATGACGGAGGGTGCGACGTCGGCAACTATGGAGTACGGTCGAAGCTGAAGCTTCGGGCTTCTAATTTTTTTTTACTTTGAATGATGAATGATGCACGATAAATTGGCACCGAGAGGGAGGAAGAAAGAACACAATTAGAGAGACCACCACCGAGAGGGAAGAAGAAACGAGGATCAGCAGTGAAAGAGAGATGGAAGAGGGGGGAGGAAGGAGGAAGGAGGGGTTTGGGATATTTTTTCCCCTTTCTCGAGTAAATTATGAGCTACAGTGAAAGAAATTGAAATCCTAAAAACATAAGAAGAGATGACGATTTTACGGTTAAATTGCTACTCTTTGTGGCGTTTTTAACCATAAACTCACTAACCTTTCAAGCGTTTTTAACTGAAACAAAATTAAGTTGCACAAAAATGACATTGAATGTGGCCTTTTTAACAGTAAAAATGCTACCTAAAGTGGCGATTTTATGTCGACCCCATTTTCACAAATAAGTTCAAAAGTACCTTATTTTGCAAATTAAGTTTGAAAATCAGCCTAGTTATGAAAAAAACTCTAACACACACTATACAGTTTATAGATTGAGTTATTTGAGGAGATAAGCGGATTAGTTTTTTAATAAATTTTGGCAAAATTTATCATGATTATTAGAACATTTTTACCAAATTTCATTAAAAATTAAGCCGAGAAGTGAGTTAACTAAAAACGTTGATATATATGCGCATTCTAGTTTTTTGATTGATTTTTTTGACAAAATTTGGTAGACATAATATACCAATCATAGAAAATTATATTCACAAAGTTTCATAAAAAAATTCATTTATTTACCCCCTCAAATGGCTGAGTCTGTGACTTAATATTTATAGTTTAGGACGTATGAAAAATGTTCTATATATATATGGTCAAACTTCAGTTTATATTGGTGTAAAATTACGAAATTTTATACTTCAGCCATAAATTTTTATTATTTTTTCTGAGATTGGTAATTTATCAATTTTATACTATTATATAAATGTAGAGTAGATTTTAACTACAGTGTGACATTGTATTAAACAAAAGAAACAAAAAGTATGCTAAAATTGACATTATGGTGGCACTATTGACAAAGCAATATGTAATATTAAAAGCATACTGCATAACTTTTTAAAGCAATATTATGATTTAGTAAATACATAATTGTTTTGCTAGTACGAGTATCCTTCAAATGAATATAATTTTTAACAACATATTAATATTTTCTTAAAATGTGATGAATTGTTGCAATATGGTTCGTTAAAAAAAATCACATTCACAATTAATCAACAAATTTTTCAAATAATATCGAAATTATATTAAAATTTTAGAAAATTCCGAAGATTCCAAACTTCTTATTTTAGGATTTTGTTGTTGAATTTTTAAAAATTTTAAAATTGAAAGGATATTTAAATTTTAAAATTTTTTGATTTTTTTTTTCAAATAAATGTATTCTGATCCTTCTATCCAATGAATCCCGATTCCCGTAACATAGAAAAAATGACAAGGCGCGTTCTGAAAACGTTTGAATTTGGATCGTTTATTTATCAAAACAAGTTTTGTCCGTTTCCCTCTTCTTTTGCATTGTTTATTGAGTCCTGCACAGCCATCTGCACCACAAGTTTTGTTAGTACTCTTACAACTAAGAGCATTTTTTTTAACGGTGTATATATTGTATAAAATTATGTAAATTGTCAATATTTTTTTCTGTTTATCAGTCTTTTAAAATTAAATATTATGTAAAATAAATGTGTAAAATATATTTTTATTTTATATGAAATATTGAAAAATAGGGCTTATATGAAAAAGTTTCTTGCAAAAGAATCAAAAAATAATATTTTTGTAAATTAAGGGTCTATATTAGACCAAACTCTAAAAGGAGTGCAAATTCAACTTTGCAATAGATTTTTAAATTTTATTTTTTTATGAAATCATGCAAAATTAAGATTGCATTACATATTTTTTAGTATATTATTATAAATAAGTGTTTAATTGATAGTGTTTTAGAATAATTTTAACAAATTACATATTCGATACTTATTTATTAATAAAATGCAAATAATAATTTTTTTGGAGTTATGCAAAGTTAAATTTTCAATCCTTATTTTTTAAAATATTACTATGTATTTTTGCTTATTTTACGTTGTTTTAAACTAAATTTTGTACAGAATTGCGTTTTGTGCAAACTTAAATTGCAATCCAAAAAATTTAATGCAATTTTGTTTTGCATGATGTACTTATATTTTTTATGTTTCTCTCATGATGTACTTATATTTTTTAACTTTGCATAACCCTAAAAAATATCATGTGTATTTTATTAATAAATGAGTTTTAAATATGTAACTTGTTGAAATTAATATAAAGCACAATCAATTAAACATTTATTTACAATAATGTTTTATAAAATATGCAATGCAAACTTAAAAACATGTTTTATAGATCTCAACGAGTATGTTTCAAATATATATATTTTTATCTAATTTTAATTTTTGGAATTAAAGTTATAGTGTTTTAAAAATATTTTTAGAGAGAGAAAGTAAAGTAAAATAAATTTTGTAAAGTGTAAAAGTAAATTTAATTTTAAATTGAGTTTTTTAAATTTTATTTTAAAAAATACCCACCAAACAGGGCCTAAATAACCATACTCCAAATTTGTAAACTCAACCCAACAAATACTCTCTCTCTCTCTCTCTATTCATCACTCTTCCCATTCAACCTAAGGAACAAAACTTTCAAAAAAGTCTCTCTATCCACTTTAAATTTCTCATCCAAATCGAACCTACCTTTGAGTTAGCATCCTTACCATCATTTACCAAATCCAGTGGCGGAGCCAGGAATAATTTTCAGGAGGGGCAAAAAAAATTTAAGTCAAATTAAACTCAATAATTATGTTTACAGACGAATTTTTCACTAAAATATTTCTCCATTCTGTTTCGATATTTTGGAAAAGTTAGAAATGATATACTAAAATTAATTATATATTTTGAAATATCTTTTGATATTAATCTAAAAAAAAATGAAAACTGTATTTCAAAAAACAAAAAAAGAACACAAAAAAACGGTAGTGAAAAATGGAAGAAAATAAAAACATAACATATTACAAACTTAAACCCTAAACTTATAATCCTGATTGCACAAAGCCCCCCGCGCAAAACACAGCCTCTTGACAAATATTACATCCCCTGTCCCTAAAACTTGTCAGCTAATTACACAATGGCCCCTAAACTTTTCCTTCTTACACATAGACCCCTGTACTCTTTAAAAATTTTCAAAAAGTCCAGGTGGGGCCATGGCCCCACCTGGCCCCCACGTGGCTCCGCCCCTGACCATATCCATTTCTATTTTATTAGCTTTAGCTTTTGGTTCTATTTATGGTGTTAAATTGAACAATATTTTTCTTACCTTTTATTATTTCAATTGAGTAGATTAATTAATGTAGAATCTTATTTTTTCTTTTCTTTGTTTTCTACAGTGACTCCGATGATTTTAGGTTCCTATTCAATATAATGCCCTTGAAATGGGAGTTGGATGTACATTAATTTTCAGATAATTCCATTTTGTAGGCGTTGGTTACTTGGTCATATATTTTCTTCATTTTTACAACTTTTAGAGTTTTGTTTTATGTATTTGTAAGATCTGATTCCAATTTCTCAAAATGATCAATCTAATCCAATTTTAGTTAGGCTTGGCGAAGTTAACATATATATAGGATTTGATTGTTTTTTAAAAAATTATAAAATACTAAATTATTTTTTAGTTCCACCTCATTGAAACCAATATAAAACCAAACCGATCCAACCTACCCCAATTCTTTCTCTACCCACACTATATCACTACAACATCGGCATCACAATCTATAACATCTTCTGATGCAAAACACATAACTGATTTGTTATTCAATTCGTCTTCATGATATATTCACTTCTTTATTATTAATATGTTAACTTTTTTCATCTAATTTTTCTTATTTTTTTTTACTTATGATTAGTTAAAAAAAGGAATTAACGTAAATGATGAATCGCTGAGGATATCTTATATTTATAAATGAGTTAAAACTTAATTGATAAATATTACTTTTATTCGATGGTATGATTTAAAGTTAAGAAAGTATGGTTAATTAACGTGAAAATTATATTATTTATAAAAATTTTAGTTATAACGCATGAAATAAATTGTAAAATATTTTATCTCCATGCAATAAATATTGATCCATCATCCATCACACTAAATATTTTTTTTTAAAAAAAATGCACTCAAGTTTTTCATCACAATCCACTTAGTTTTTGGTTGGGTGTTATCGGGATGTTATTTTGTGAAAAATTATTAATTATATTACTGTCAAATTTATTGTCTCGACATTTATTTTGTTCTAGTAAACTTACCCCACTAGTGGGGTGAGTTACAAGATTTTTAGAAAAGTTAGCGGGATGAGAATAAAGTTTTCTCAAATTAGGGTGAAAAGCAAAATTTAGTAGGTGTATTTAAAATCATTCAAAAAAAATGATAACAACTATCTTAAGGTTAATAATAAAATTAAATTCATAATTAGGACTAGAAAAATACTTTTCTTACTTACAAATCTGACCATATTCTTACCGGGTGCATTAAATGGGTTGTACCTTGTTGTATTTTGTGGAGGAACAACCATTGTAATGCACCCAATAAAAATAAGTGGTAAGATTTGTAGGTAAGTGTAGCATTGATTGACTAGGACTAAATCATTTTTTTCACTAACTTAATTAAGACAAAATTCTAGGAAATGCTTCTAAACATAAACACGCAACTTTTTTGAAACAAGCGATATCCTATTTTAGCGGAGGAGGGAGAAGGGGGATTTCAAATGCAATCTTCACTTCATTAAAAAGGGTTCAAATGTTCAATATTACATGTATGTGGATCGAACTCATGATCTCTTTGTTATGAGTACAAAGGGGTGACAACCACGACAAAAATTGTTGGCAATATATATACACACTCTTATACATTATTAATAATTAATATCTCATATTTCTCAACAACCATCATATTCTTTTGTAACCCTCCATAGTAAAAAAATCTCAATATACACTAAATCCAAAAAATAATTATCGATATATATATATAGATACATATTTGTATAGTCCATCTCAAGAGGGGACCCAGAAAAAATTGATTACAGTATATATACATGGTGCAAAGCATTGCAGATGAGCTGGTCACGTGCTAGATGAGAACTGTACATAACAAAGCACTAAATTCCAAAATACTTTGCATAAATTAACACGATGTATTTATCAGTAAATCAAATCTACTATCGTTACGGCCATATATATCGCATGGCGTTCCTAGTACACTAGGCCCAACAAGCTCTTAGGCGACGCACATTGTCCGTCTCCTAAGATAAGTATGTTCGTCTCCTAAGATTCAGGCGACGAGCAAGCCGTCTCCTAAGAGCCGTCGCCTAAGTTGCGTCGCCTAAGCTCTTAGGCGACGTACAAATATAGGTTCGTCCCCTAAGTATCTCTTAAGCGACGGACATAATGTACGTCTCCTAAGTATCTCTTAAGCGACGGACATAATGTGCGTCTCCTAAGTGACCACTTAGGAGACGCACATTGGTCAGTGTACGCCTCCTAAGTGATCAACTTAGAAGACGCACATTAGTCAGTGTGCGTCTCCTAAGCTTAAAACTTATGAGACGCACATTGGTCAGTGTACGTCTCCTAAGAGGAACACTTAGGCAACGTACATTAGTGAATGTACGTCTCTTAAGTCATACCTTTAGGAGACGTACATTGGTCAATGTACATCTCTTAAGTGTACCCTTAAGAGACGTACATTGACCAATGTGCGTCTTTTAAGATGGGACACAGGGCCTTCTTAGGCGACGTACATAGACCAATGTACGTCTCCTAAGTAAAAGACCATTTTTTCAGAATTGCTATAATTACAATTACCCATGCAGTAAAAGCTGCATTTTATATATCTGTTATCAAGATTTATACCAAAAATAACCTGTAATCCTAAACAACTAATTCCAAAACACCAAAATTCACAAAATTACAATTCATAAAGCTACATCATGCAATTCACAAAATTACAATTCATAAAGCTACATCATGCAATTCACAAAATTATAATTAAACTGTCAACATATACATTAAGTCTCAAAGTACTTGGGATGGACAAAATTAAATATTTGTTGAAGTCTCAAAATATACAGTCTCAAAATGAACCAAAAAGTTTACTTATGGCTGTTGGCGGGAAGTACTCTCGCCACCGGAAGCACTCCCTCCAAAAAGTAGCCGGAGTCGAGCTTCCATATCTTCCATCTTTCGTTGTTGTTCTTCCATCTTTCGTCGTTGTTCTTCATTTGCTCGTTCTTGTTCGGCCTTGAATCGTCGCATTTCTTCGGCCTCTTGTTCTCGTTCCTGTTGCATTCTTGCCATGGTGGACCGGAGCTCCTCGACCTCGGACGGATTCGACGTCCGTACGCCACCCTTTGAATGTGGATCCCTCCTGTGCCCTATTCCCAGACCGCGAATGACCGTCCCTCTCCGAACACCAACCTCTCCCTGAACAATATTAATCTGTGTCTCAATAGGGAGAGTCATTGGTGCTGGAGGGGTCGAGTCTGAGCCGCCTTCCACAGGCGGCGGTGTGGGATTCGAGGCTTCGAAAGAGGAGATGGAAGTCGCAACCGCGGCAGTCATAGCATCCTATAAATAATAATTAATTAATTTATAATTCAATAACAATAAATAAATAATAATAAAGCAACAAACAATTAATAGACTGTTACCGCTGCATCTGGAGCGTTCTTTTTATATACTTCCACCCAAGTATTGGGAATAGGGGCTATATCCCCAGATTCCTTCAGCTTCTTCGCTCGATAGGCGAAAGGGACCGGACCCGAACTGTGGTTCACCTTTTTGTCAGATGCCCTAACCGCCTTCATTTGCTCGGAACGAGCCTGCAATACAATGCAACATTTAAAAACAACTCAGTAGTAGTAGTAGTACTAGTACTACTACTAATAATAATAATAGCGATAGTATAAGTAGTAGTGTAGTAATAGCGATAGTATAAGTAGTAGTAGTACTAATAACAATAATAAAAGTAGTAGTAGTAGTAGTAGTACTAATAATAATAGCGATAGTATAAGTAGCAGTAGTACTAATAACAATAATAAAAGTAGTAGTAGTAGTAGTAGTAGTAGTAGTAGTAGTAGTAGTAATAATAGCGATAGTATAAGTAGTAGTAGTACTAATAACAATAATAAAAATAAAAGTAGTAGTAGTAATAGTATAATAATAATAGTAGTAGTAGTAGTATTTAAGTAGTAGTAGTAGTATTATTATTATTATTATTATTTAAGTAGTAGTAGTAGTAGTATTATTTAAGTAGTAGTAGTAGTAGTAGTAGTATTATTTAAGTAGTAGTAGTAGTAGTAGTATTATTTAAGTAGTAGTAATAGTAGTAGTAGTATTTAAGTAGTAGTAGTAGTAGTATTATTATTTAAGTAGTAGTATTATTATTTAAGTAGTAGTAGTAGTAGTATTAGTAGTATTATTTAAGTAGTAGTAGTAGTAGTAGTAGTTACTAGTAGTAGTAGTACTT
Organism: Lonicera japonica; assembly: GCA_021464415.1. Classification (NCBI taxonomy): domain Eukaryota; kingdom Viridiplantae; phylum Streptophyta; class Magnoliopsida; order Dipsacales; family Caprifoliaceae; genus Lonicera; species Lonicera japonica. Next base: position 37,415,133 of record CM038469.1, on the reverse strand, counting down.
AGGGTCGTAGTAGTAATACTTAGTAGTCTAGTAGTAGTGATACTAATAATAATAATAGTGCTAGTATTAGTATTAGTAGTAGTTACTAGTAGTAGTAGTACTTAGGGTAGTAGTAGTAGTAATACTTAGGGGAGTAGTAGTAGTAGTAGTTACTAGTAGTAGTAATACTTAGGGTAGTAGTAGTAGTACTTAGGGGGGTAGTAGTAGTAGTAGTAGTAGAAGGACAGTGATACAAAGATATTACCTTAGCCTCCTCGGTGGACCAGAGTGCCATGAGCCACGTCCACTCATCCACACGATCCACAAACTCTACAGGAACGTCTGTGCCGTATGTATTGAAGTGCTCCTTGCACTCCGACATCCAATTAATGAACCGCAAAGATGCCATTTTTTGGATGTATTCGAACAAGGCGATATTCTCGTAGCTGAAGTCATAGTAGGTCTACAAAACAAAATTAACATATATAAGTCGAATTCAGAAAATTTGAACAAGTATCTAGAAAATAGAAATTAGTTAGTCGCCTTTACCGAGATGTGATTGTAAACAATCTGAAGATGCTCTCTAGGCAGAGCCCAATATGAATGTGCCACCATTGGAACTTTGCCCCTTACGACACTGCCTATGTCGCGTATGAGACGGGCCTGAACCACCTGAGATGACGGCAATTTAAGCTCGTCGGACCACTCGAGCTTAATCTTTCCATGCTTTCGCACTTCTTCACTAGTCTTTTTACCCACTACTATGCCTCTCGTGTGGGTGGAGGTGGATGTGGAGGTCGAAGTACCTACAAATTAGAACATACAAAATAATTTATATATATATATAGTTTTAGTAGAAGAAAACAGAAAAGAAAAAAGAAAAAGATATGTAATCACCTCCGCTCTTGCAGCGAATGCTGCGAGGAAACGAACGCCCAGTGGTGAAGGTGCTCGTGGCAGATGAATGCTGGGTAGACGGAACCTGACCCGTAATCAACTGCAACTCCAAAGGTGGCGGTGCAACCTCATGATCGGAAGCTCCTCTAGAGGCTGTAGCAGCTGAGCGTTGTGCAACGCTTTGACGCAGCTGATCCATCGGGCCCCTGCTCATCGGTCTCCTAGATGTCTTAGGAGGCATCTTCGAATACCTGCATAATTAGACACATTAAAGAAATAGTAGTAGTAGTAGAATAAGTATAATAGATATAAGTAGTAGTAGTAGTAGTAGTAGTAGTAGTAGTAGTAGTAGTAGTAGTAGTAGTAGTAGTAGTAGTAGAATAAGTATAATAGATATAAGTAGTAGTAGTAGTAGTAGTAGTAGTAGTAGTAGTAGAATTTAATTTAAGTAGTAGTAGTAGTAGTAGAATTTAAGTAGTAGTAGTAGTAGAATTTAAGTAGTAGTAGTAGTAGTAGTAGTAGTAGTAGTAGTAGAATTTAGTAGTAGTAGTAGTAGTAGTAGTAGTAGTAGAATTTAAGTAGTAGTAGTAGTAGTAGTAGTAGTAGTAGAATTTAAGTAGTAGTAGTAGTAGTAGTAGTAGTAGTAGTAGAATTTAAGTAGTAGTAGTAGTAGTAGTAGAATTTAGTAGTAGTAGTAGTAGTCTAAGTAGTAGTAGTAGTAGTAGTAGTAGTAGTAAGTAGTAGTAGTAGTAGAATTTTCTAATAGTAGTAGTAGAATTTTCTAATAGTAGTAGTAGAAATAGTAGTGTAGTAGTAGTAGAATTTTTAGTAGTAGTAGTAGTAGTAGTAGAATTTAAGTAGTAGTAGTAGAATTTTCTAATAGTAGTGTAGTAGTAGAATTTTTAGTAGTAGTAGTAGTAGTAGTAGTAGTAGTAGTAGTAGTAGAATTTTCTAATAGTAGTGTAGTAGTAGTAGTAGTAGAATTTTCTAGTAGTAGTAGTAGTAGAATAAGTATAAGTGTAAGTGTATAAGTAGTGATATAATTATAAGTAGTAGCTAGTAGTAATAGTAGAATAAGTAGAATAAATATAAGTGTAAGTGTAAGTGTATAAGTAGTGGAATAAATATAAGTAGTAGTAGTAGTAATAGTAGAATAAGTAGAATAAATATAAGTATTAGTATTAAGTAGTAGTATTAGTATAAGTATTAGAATTTAAGTAGTAGTAGTAGTAGTAGTATTAGTAGTAGTATTAAGACAGCAACAGCACCTGCACCTTCATTGTAATACCAGCAATATGCAACAGTAGATTACCAAAGTCAAACAAAGGAATCTATCAACAGTAGATACACTATGCAGTAGAACTTTTATATACCTTACATTTTAATTTTAATCAAAGAAATACTGCCAATTCAATTTCTAGAAAAGATCAATGAATTAAGTTAGTATAAAGTCTCAGCATGAGTCAAGTTAGTATAAAAGTTAAATGCAAAATGCATCTAGTACAAGTCCCTTTCAAACATTTAATCGCGTAGAAAAAAGCACCATAGGAAAACGAATGGGAAATAAAAGAAACAGAAAATTTGGTAACTTATTCAGGGGTTGCCAAAATGAGTAGCAGATACATTAATTGTTTAGGGAAAAAAATGTTAGACACATAATACAAATATACAACATTTACTCTTCAACACAAAATTTCAACGGACTGTGACTATTCCTTATAAGGTTTTACCAGAATGCGATCTCGGAAATATAAATGTGGATTTCAATTCCCCCTTGATAGAATCATTTTCACGGTATCTGCGTATACGGAAGTTACATCACATGCACGGGTATTCGTTCGTTGGAGAGGAATTGTAACATCTACAACTTGCCCAAAGGTACAATTAACAAAACCAATAACCATTATGCTTTTGTGTTTCCTCATGTATAAAAAGGGTCAAGATGTGCAAGAATATAATGATTGAAATTAGAACTAGAAGTGCTGCATTTCAGTGATAAATATTTTAATTAATTTTGGCAATTGAGTAATTATGTACCTGCTTTTACAAACCAATCATGGTTTCACAAAATTCATCCAAGGCCAATTACAACATGATCACCTCTAGATGAGGTTTATTTGACAACAACAACAACAACAAAGAAGAAAAAAAAAAGAGTAACCGGATTTTGAATTTCGATACACACTGTTACACCTAAGAGGACATGTAATATGGTAGCTTTATTGTATATGACCTCAAATGCTCAAATAACAAAACTGGAAGCAATGGTGTAATTAGTTCATCTTTAACCATGACAAATTGGTGTAATTAGTTGAAAAATAATTTAAACAAATTAAGATAACAAAAATTTAGAGAGAAAGATTCACCTGACTGATCAAATTGCTTGGCTATCGATCCATAGAATACTTTGATCATCAGAGTTCATACGTAAAAGTTTGATCCTCTAGACCCAAAAATTGAACATATATTAATCATAAAAGAGACGTGTTTGCCTCATTACTGAAATTAAACCATGGGTCTGCTGCTTTAAGGATGCTAAGTTCAACATGCTTCCCTAGCATAATGGTTGCACCACTCCAGAATTCATTTCATTACAACATTAAAACCAACCCTCCTTTGCCCCCAACAGAAACCACTGGTCTATCGAATAATACATAGCGAGATAGAGATAGAAATTATATACACTTCCCTAAAATATTAGTGAAATTCGAATATTACTAAATCCCTAAAATATATACACTTCATTTGCTAGACAGACGCGTGTATACACATACACATACACATACACGCGCAGCACTACAACAGTAACAGCAGTGAGATTCGAATATTAGTGAAAAAAATTTGAAAAAAAAAATAAAAAACTTTACACAATACTGAGCTCGAATTCGAGAGAGAGATAGAGATAGAGAGGGAGAAAAGGGAGAGAGTTACTTGACGAGACTCGAGAGGGAGACAGATCTGGACCACCAGCGCCGGAAGATGACGAGAGGCCCGCCGGAAGATGACGAGAGGCGGTGAGGTAGATGAGGTCGAGAGGTGAGGCACTCAGGGAGAGATGGAGAGTGAGTATGTGCGCCTGTGAGAGAGAGTGATGGATTTAGGGAAAGACGGAGAGAGGGAGACGAGGTCGGTACATCTGTGAGAGAGAGTGAGAGATGAGATGAGTAAGAGAGGCGGCACTAAGATGCAGTTTGCTGATTGATGATGGCCAGGGGTGTGGGAGCTAGGTTTTTGGTTTGATTTGGTTAAAAAAAAGGGTAATTATTTTATAATTAGTAAGGTTATAAAAAAACACATTTTATATATTAGAAATTATGTAGAAGATTTTATTATATATTGATTTTTATTAAAAATTTAATGAATAATATTTTTTTTAAAAAGGGCTTATTTTTAATTGGTAATTAGTGTAAGAGACCTATTTTGTTTTATATTTTAAATAAAGGTATTTGAATAAATTTAAATATCATTTAATTAATAAAAATATGTTATGTATTACCTAAATTACCCCCTCTTGTCAGTTTTTTGTTACATTTTTATGGTGTGCATTAACACTACACCATTGTATGAGTTTTATACACAGATCAAGATGTCACATCAAAGTTAAAACACTCACACCATCCATATACACACAATAAATTCTCACACACCAATAATATTTAAATCTACTAATTAAAATCAATTAAACAACATCCGTCATGGCTAATCACCTATCAAATACTTGAGATTTTCTACTATTTTTGTTGTTTACTCTTTTAAAGAATGTAATATTTTGTGATTTACTTTTTTTTTATTTCACTGTGCCGGACAGTAGAGGCAATACCTAGTATATATATATGTTGTTAAAAAATAAGTAATATTAAATAGTTTATTTTCTTTTATGTAATGTTAAAAAATAAATATGCTAATTACCATGACTAATATTACATTAAGAAATTACATTTGTTTGAATTACAATAGGAAAACGTCAATCAGTATCGTCTTCATCATCGTCAAACTCTTGGGCATCGTCCTCATCACCTGAACATATGATGATGTCATTGTTAAAGCCTTCGGCATCATCGTCGTCGTCGTCCTCATCATTATCATCATCGTCCTCGTCATCTTCATCATCATCGTTATAATCGGGAGCATCCTGTTGTGGTATATCGCCAAGATCGATGGTAAAACCAGATATAGGAAAATAAGTCGTGTGGGGCTCTTGATAGGGTTCGTCTACTTCATACTGTGTGGTGGAGGCTTCCTCCCTTGCAAGTGCGCTCTCACTGTACGTACCTCTATGGGACATAACATTAACTACTTTCCAACCTGGACCAGCAAACGGATCATCTATGTAAAACACTTGTCTTGCCATTTTGGCAAGAATAAATGGACTATCTTCGTACCAACTGGTCCATGTGTTCACGGATAAAAGACCACGATCTGTCTTTATGTTGTCTGGTTCTGCAGGGTCAGTGTTATACCATTTACACTTAAACAACACAACAGACATGCCTTCCGTGTACTTAAGTTCGACGACTGCCTCAAGAACCCCGTAGTAGGAGATGCCATCTGCCTCTACCATAACTCCGTTATTCTGGGTCTTCCGGTTCTGGTCTCGTTGCCATGTAACAAAGTTGATTCCATTTACATCACATTGTGAGTAAACATAGTAACCCTGAGGCTCATATGAAAGAATCTCCAGTTCTGGCATGTAATGAGAGTCCATTTTAACTCGAAGATCAGTCATCTGCGTAATAATATAGAACATCAGTGAAAATTGAAAGAAATATATGCGGCAAATACAGGTAAATTAAGGGTGAGTTCTTACCCAATGACGAAAATGTGGAATAAAGCTTGCAATACGCTGTTCTTCAGTCGCGTGTGGATCTAATATGTTCAGTTGATCTCGGTGACCTGCAATGAACGATTCTGCTTCCCAACAGTTGTCTATGACACACCAGTGAGCCATTGAAAGTTCTTGTTTACTTAGCTTGTAATTTTGGAGGTAACCTTTGGTAATCACAAGTTCGGAGACAACAGATATATTCCACTTAGGTGCATCGGGGATGACTGTATCTCTTGAGGCGTTAGCCATATATAATTTGATATACGTCACACACTCATGCATAACGTACCGCTCAGTGATACACCCCTCAGGATAACGTCTGCTGCTTACAAAGTTCTTATACTCCCGAGTTGCCTGTAAAATTACGTAGTTAGTACAAAATATAGACAATTACGTAGTATCGTAAAAAACCAAAGCTTAGCTACATGTACCTCTCTATAGGAAACATCCATGTAAAATGTACAGGACCGGTAAGCAGGACTTGCTCTGGAAGGTGGATGCAAAGATGTACCATTATAGTAAAGAAAGCCGGAGGGAAAATTAGCTCCAATTTGCAGAGAATCATGACGATATCTTGCTGCATTTTGTGGACGTCTGATTTCTTCAGCTCTCGAGTACACAACATCTGAAAGAATCTAGATAGCTCGACTAGCGGATTAACGACCGATTTCTTCAAATATGGTCGGATAACCACTGGCAGAAGACGTTGAAGTAGCACGTGGCAGTCATGAGTCTTTAATCCATAAAACTTTTATCATCCAAATTTACTTTATTCTTTAAGCTTCCTGCATAACCTCTCGGGTACTTGACGTCAGCGATCCATTCGAATACATCGCTCCTATACTCAGGGGGGACTGTGTATGGTGCCGGAGGGAGCATCGGTTTGCTTGAGGACCCGGAACCTTTTGTCGCCCAGAGTTTCTTGCGTATTCCCATCTTTTCTAGAGTGGAACGAGCTTTTGCATCGTCCTTAGTCTTTCTTCCAAGACCTAGAACAGTTCCGAAGACGTTATCGCACACATTCTTTTCAATATGCATGATATCCAAGGTATGTCTGATCCTCGTTTCTTTCCAGTAAGGCAGCTCCCAAAAGATACTTTCGTGAGTCCAACATAATTTATCTTTATTCAAATCATGCTTGAACCCCGGATGTAAACTCATCACATTATATTGATGTTCATGAGATATGGTAGCTTCGTAAACCTCATTCGCAGACAAACTTCTTGGGGCAAGTCTGCGCTCTTTTTTACCGTTAAACTTTTTATCTTTCCGGTATGGGTGATCCTCACACAACCATCTCCTTGCGCCCATGTACGACATTCTGGAATCACTATGAACTGAATCAATATCGTCCAAACAAAGCGGACATGCCTTGTACCCTTTGGTTTGAATGCCTCCCAACATCCCTAATCCTGGAAAGTCGCTAATCGTCCAGATCACTGCTGCTCTCATCCAGAAAGGCTGATTTAAGTGTCGATCCCAAGTCCAAACTCCCGCATCCCACAACTCTTTCAGCTCATCGATAAGCGGTCTCATAAACACGTTGAGGCACTTTCCTGGAGATTTGGGACCAGATATCAACAAAACTAGTATGTTATACTCTTTCTTCATACACATCGAAGGTGGAAAATTGTATGGAAGTACGACAACAGGCCAAGTGCTATGGGGAGAAGCCCCTGGTCCGAAAGGGCTGAACCCATCTGTTGCCAAACCAAGGCGCACATTTCTAATTTCTGAAGCAAAATCAGGATGTGATCTATCAAAATATTGCCATGCTTCCCCATCCGCGGGGTGTCTCAGATACTCCGGATCTACGGTCCTTTCCCCGTGCCACCGCATTTCCTTCGCAGTGTGTGGAGACATGTATAGACGCTGCAACCTCGGCTTCAAAGGAAAGTAACGAACCACTTTCCTGGGAACCTTCTTACCTTTCTCTATATCCCATCTTGACTTGTCGCAAACGGGACATTGTTGTAATTTTGAATACTCTTTGTAAAACAAGCAGCAGCCATAGTAGCACGCGTGGATGACCTCGTGACCCAAACCCAATTTTTTTAGGGTTTTTTTTACTTCTTTGTACGATCCAGGATACTTGTTTCCCTCGGGTAGGACACTTTTTGTATGCTCTAACGATTCATTGTATGCTCTAATCGTCATATTATTACTTGTTTTGACCTGCATCGAGTTAATAATGGCACTTAACACATTCTCATTACTACCATCATATATTGGAGTCCGTGCTTCAGCTAAAAGAGACTGATAGTGCTCCATCACGGCCTCGGCAGTAGAGTCAACATGAACTCCAGTATTAAAATCATTTACACCATCATAACAAGGGGCAAAATCGTATGAATCACGAAAAGGAAAAGTATCGCCCAAGAGCTGCATAGTAGGATCAACACTATTACTTGAAGAAGCCTTATTATGTAGATATGCTTGCCTAATGTCCCACGCCGAAGGCGTATTTGAAACTTCACCGTGATGGACCCATACAATATAGTCCTCCATTATCCCATTTCTGATCAAGTGATAGTACATCTCATTTTCGTTAAGTTGACTCTTCTGGTTGAGACAACTATTACAAGGACAGTGATACAATCCAGTCGTCGAGTTTGCATTCTCTCTCGCAAACTTTATGAATTCTAGTACCCCATTAATAAAGGCATATGTTCCTTTATAACACCGCATCCAAGTCTTGTCCATGTTCCCTATTACACAAGAAAACTGTATAAAATAAAGGCAACAACTAACGCTAAACTATATTTTCAACACTAAACTTATAATTTTAACACTAAACATTATGTAACAAATTAATATTAAGTAACAAATTAATATTATATTATAAACTAATAAATTAAGTAACATAGAGTTCAACTTAGAATATCCACTATAAACACAAAATTAAGTAACAAATTAATATTATATTATAAACTTAGATTATATTAACGTAGAGATTAAATAAGAGCAACAACACTAAAACTAGATATTTAACACAAAACATACAATTTTAATACTATACCAATAATTTTTGACATTAAACTAACAAATTAAGATGATTAAGAAAGATTACACTAACCTTTAGATCAAATAGGAGATAAGATGTATCTCTTTGGTGATAAAAATGCTTAAAATCGCCCAAAATTAAACTCTTCTCACTCCTCTCCACATTTTGCTCGAAATGGGATGAGGGTTTGCTTTTATATCAGATCTGTTTCTTAGGAGACGAACATTGCTCAATGTACGTCGCCTAAGAGTCACGTTAGGCGACGTACATTGATCAATGTCCATCTCCTAAGAGATATGTCAAAGGTCTTTGAACAATTTAAAATGTGACCGTTGGAAAACTTTAGGCGACGCACATTGGTCAATGTGCGTCTCCTAAGTTAATTTTGAATTTTTAAAAAAATTCAAAATTTCGGTGAAAATTGGGTGGCTTTAGGGGACGCACATTGGTCAATGTGCGTCTCCTAAGTAAATTTCCAAATTTTCAAAATTCCGTGAAAAATTTAGGCGGGAAAATTACTCTAGGCGACGCACATTGATCAAAGTTCGTCTCGTAAGTTAATTTTCAATTTTTTAAAAATTCAAAATTTCGGTGAAAATTGGGTGGCTTTAGGGGACGCACATTGTCCAATGTGCGTCTCCTAAGTAAATTTCCAAATTTTCAAAATTCCGCGAAAAATTCAGGCGGGAAAATTTAATTTAGGCGACGTACATTTATCAAAGTTCGTCTCTTAAGTTAATTTATAATTTTTTAAAAAATTCGAAATTCCGATGAAAACTGTGTAGCTTTAGGCGACGCACATTGTCCAATGTGCGTCTCCTAAGTGAATTTCCAAATTTTCAAAAATTATGTGAAAGATTCAGGCGGGAAAATTAATCTAGGCGACGCACATTGATCAAAGTTCGTCTCCTAAGTTAATTTTGAATTTTTAAAAATTGCAAAATTTCGGTAAAAATTGGGTGACTTTAGGCGACTCACATTGGTCAATGTGCGTCTCCTAAGTTAATTTTGAATTTTTAAAAAATTCAAAATTTCGGTGAAAATTGGGTGGCTTTAGGGGACGCACATTGGTCAATGTGCCTCTCCTAAGTAAATTTCCAAATTTTCAAAATTCCGTGAAAAATTCAGGCGGGAAAATTTAATTTAGGCGATGCACATTGATCAAAGTTCGTCTCGTAAGTTAATTTTTAATTTTTTAAAAAATTCGAAATTTCGATGAAAACTGTGTGGCTTTAGGCGACGCACATTGGCCAATGTGCGTCTCCTAAGTGAATTTCCAAATTTTCAGAATTTTGGAAAAAAATTATCAGAAAAAATTACTTTAAGCGACGTACATTGGTCAAATTGCGTCTCCTAAGGGACATTTTAGGTGACGTACATTAATTTGTGTACGTCGCCTATGTCGTATCTTAGGAGACGTACATTAGCAATGTACGTCGCCTAAGAAATTTGTCAATTATGCGACGCATCTTACAATGTACGTTGCCTAAAGGTTAAGTTTAGGAGACGTATTATATGCGTACGTCGCCTAAGATTGAACTTAGGCGACGCAATCGCTTGTACGTCGCCTAAGATTGAACTCATCACATTATATTGATGTTCATGAGATATGGTAGCTTCGTAAACCTCATTCGCAGACAAACTTCTTGGGGCAAGTCTGCGCTCTTTTTTACCGTTAAACTTTTTATCTTTCCGGTATGGGTGATCCTCACACAACCATCTCCTTGCGCCCATGTACGACATTCTGGAATCACTATGAACTGAATCAATATCGTCCAAACAAAGCGGACATGCCTTGTACCCTTTGGTTTGAATGCCTCCCAACATCCCTAATCCTGGAAAGTCGCTAATCGTCCAGATCACTGCTGCTCTCATCCAGAAAGGCTGATTTAAGTGTCGATCCCAAGTCCAAACTCCCGCATCCCACAACTCTTTCAGCTCATCGATAAGCGGTCTCATAAACACGTTGAGGCACTTTCCTGGAGATTTGGGACCAGATATCAACAAAACTAGTATGTTATACTCTTTCTTCATACACATCGAAGGTGGAAAATTGTATGGAAGTACGACAACAGGCCAAGTGCTATGGGGAGAAGCCCCTGGTCCGAAAGGGCTGAACCCATCTGTTGCCAAACCAAGGCGCACATTTCTAATTTCTGAAGCAAAATCAGGATGTGATCTATCAAAATATTGCCATGCTTCCCCATCCGCGGGGTGTCTCAGATACTCCGGATCTACGGTCCTTTCCCCGTGCCACCGCATTTCCTTCGCAGTGTGTGGAGACATGTATAGACGCTGCAACCTCGGCTTCAAAGGAAAGTAACGAACCACTTTCCTGGGAACCTTCTTACCTTTCTCTATATCCCATCTTGACTTGTCGCAAACGGGACATTGTTGTAATTTTGAATACTCTTTGTAAAACAAGCAGCAGCCATAGTAGCACGCGTGGATGACCTCGTGACCCAAACCCAATTTTTTTAGGGTTTTTTTTACTTCTTTGTACGATCCAGGATACTTGTTTCCCTCGGGTAGGACACTTTTTGTATGCTCTAACGATTCATTGTATGCTCTAATCGTCATATTATTACTTGTTTTGACCTGCATCGAGTTAATAATGGCACTTAACACATTCTCATTACTACCATCATATATTGGAGTCCGTGCTTCAGCTAAAAGAGACTGATAGTGCTCCATCACGGCCTCGGCAGTAGAGTCAACATGAACTCCAGTATTAAAATCATTTACACCATCATAACAAGGGGCAAAATCGTATGAATCACGAAAAGGAAAAGTATCGCCCAAGAGCTGCATAGTAGGATCAACACTATTACTTGAAGAAGCCTTATTATGTAGATATGCTTGCCTAATGTCCCACGCCGAAGGCGTATTTGAAACTTCACCGTGATGGACCCATACAATATAGTCCTCCATTATCCCATTTCTGATCAAGTGATAGTACATCTCATTTTCGTTAAGTTGACTCTTCTGGTTGAGACAACTATTACAAGGACAGTGATACAATCCAGTCGTCGAGTTTGCATTCTCTCTCGCAAACTTTATGAATTCTAGTACCCCATTAATAAAGGCATATGTTCCTTTATAACACCGCATCCAAGTCTTGTCCATGTTCCCTATTACACAAGAAAACTGTATAAAATAAAGGCAACAACTAACGCTAAACTATATTTTCAACACTAAACTTATAATTTTAACACTAAACATTATGTAACAAATTAATATTAAGTAACAAATTAATATTATATTATAAACTAATAAATTAAGTAACATAGAGTTCAACTTAGAATATCCACTATAAACACAAAATTAAGTAACAAATTAATATTATATTATAAACTTAGATTATATTAACGTAGAGATTAAATAAGAGCAACAACACTAAAACTAGATATTTAACACAAAACATACAATTTTAATACTATACCAATAAGTTTTGACATTAAACTAACAAATTAAGATGATTAAGAAAGATTACACTAACCTTTAGATCAAATAGGAGATAAGATGTATCTCTTTGGTGATAAAAATGCTTAAAATCGCCCAAAATTAAACTCTTCTCACTCCTCTCCACATTTTGCTCGAAATGGGATGAGGGTTTGCTTTTATATCAGATCTGTTTCTTAGGAGACGAACATTGCTCAATGTACGTCGCCTAAGAGTCACGTTAGGCGACGTACATTGATCAATGTCCATCTCCTAAGAGATATGTCAAAGGTCTTTGAACAATTTAAAATGTGACCGTTGGAAAACTTTAGGCGACGCACATTGGTCAATGTGCGTCTCCTAAGTTAATTTTGAATTTTTAAAAAAATTCAAAATTTCGGTGAAAATTGGGTGGCTTTAGGGGACGCACATTGGTCAATGTGCGTCTCCTAAGTAAATTTCCAAATTTTCAAAATTCCGTGAAAAATTTAGGCGGGAAAATTACTCTAGGCGACGCACATTGATCAAAGTTCGTCTCGTAAGTTAATTTTCAATTTTTTAAAAATTCAAAATTTCGGTGAAAATTGGGTGGCTTTAGGGGACGCACATTGTCCAATGTGCGTCTCCTAAGTAAATTTCCAAATTTTCAAAATTCCGCGAAAAATTCAGGCGGGAAAATTTAATTTAGGCGACGTACATTTATCAAAGTTCGTCTCTTAAGTTAATTTATAATTTTTTAAAAAATTCGAAATTCCGATGAAAACTGTGTAGCTTTAGGCGACGCACATTGTCCAATGTGCGTCTCCTAAGTGAATTTCCAAATTTTCAAAAATTATGTGAAAGATTCAGGCGGGAAAATTAATCTAGGCGACGCACATTGATCAAAGTTCGTCTCCTAAGTTAATTTTGAATTTTTAAAAATTGCAAAATTTCGGTAAAAATTGGGTGACTTTAGGCGACTCACATTGGTCAATGTGCGTCTCCTAAGTTAATTTTGAATTTTTAAAAAAATTCAAAATTTCGGTGAAAATTGGGTGGCTTTAGGGGACGCACATTGGTCAATGTGCCTCTCCTAAGTAAATTTCCAAATTTTCAAAATTCCGTGAAAAATTCAGGCGGGAAAATTTAATTTAGGCGATGCACATTGATCAAAGTTCGTCTCGTAAGTTAATTTTTAATTTTTTAAAAAATTCGAAATTCCGATGAAAACTGTGTGGCTTTAGGCGACGCACATTGGCCAATGTGCGTCTCCTAAGTGAATTTCCAAATTTTCAGAATTTTGGAAAAAAATTATCAGAAAAAATTACTTTAAGCGACGTACATTGGTCAAATTGCGTCTCCTAAGGGACATTTTAGGTGACGTACATTAATTTGTGTACGTCGCCTATGTCGTATCTTAGGAGACGTACATTAGCAATGTACGTCGCCTAAGAAATTTGTCAATTATGCGACGCATCTTACAATGTACGTTGCCTAAAGGTTAAGTTTAGGAGACGTATTATATGCGTACGTCGCCTAAGATTGAACTTAGGCGACGCAATCGCTTGTACGTCGCCTAAGATTGAACTCATCACATTATATTGATGTTCATGAGATATGGTAGCTTCGTAAACCTCATTCGCAGACAAACTTCTTGGGGCAAGTCTGCGCTCTTTTTTACCGTTAAACTTTTTATCTTTCCGGTATGGGTGATCCTCACACAACCATCTCCTTGCGCCCATGTACGACATTCTGGAATCACTATGAACTGAATCAATATCGTCCAAACAAAGCGGACATGCCTTGTACCCTTTGGTTTGAATGCCTCCCAACATCCCTAATCCTGGAAAGTCGCTAATCGTCCAGATCACTGCTGCTCTCATCCAGAAAGGCTGATTTAAGTGTCGATCCCAAGTCCAAACTCCCGCATCCCACAACTCTTTCAGCTCATCGATAAGCGGTCTCATAAACACGTTGAGGCACTTTCCTGGAGATTTGGGACCAGATATCAACAAAACTAGTATGTTATACTCTTTCTTCATACACATCGAAGGTGGAAAATTGTATGGAAGTACGACAACAGGCCAAGTGCTATGGGGAGAAGCCCCTGGTCCGAAAGGGCTGAACCCATCTGTTGCCAAACCAAGGCGCACATTTCTAATTTCTGAAGCAAAATCAGGATGTGATCTATCAAAATATTGCCATGCTTCCCCATCCGCGGGGTGTCTCAGATACTCCGGATCTACGGTCCTTTCCCCGTGCCACCGCATTTCCTTCGCAGTGTGTGGAGACATGTATAGACGCTGCAACCTCGGCTTCAAAGGAAAGTAACGAACCACTTTCCTGGGAACCTTCTTACCTTTCTCTATATCCCATCTTGACTTGTCGCAAATGGGACATTATTGTAACTTTGAATACTCTTTGTAAAACAAGCAGCAGCCATAGTAGCACGCGTGGATGACCTCGTGACCCAAACCCAATTTTTTTAGTGTTTTTTTTTACTTCTTTGTACGATCCAGGATACTTGTTTCCCTTGGGTAGGACACTTTTTGTATGCTCTAACGATTCATTGTATGCTCTAATCGTCATATTATTACTTGTTTTGACCTGCATCGAGTTAATAATGGCACTTAACACATTCTCATTACTACCATCATATATTGGAGTCCGTGCTTCAACTAAAAGAGACTGATAGTGCTCCATCACGGCATCGGCAATAGAGTCAACATGAACTCCAGTATTAAAATCATTTACACCATCATAACAAGGGGCAAAATCGTATGAATCACGAAAAGGAAAAGTATCGCCCAAGAGCTGCATAGTAGGATCAACACTATTACTTGAAGAAGCCTTATTATGTAGATATGCTTGCCTAATGTCCCACGCCGAAGGCGTATTTGAAACTTCACCGTGATGGACCCATACAATATAGTCCTCCATTATCCCATTTCTGATCAAGTGATAGTACATCTCATTTTCGTTAAGTTGACTCTTCTGGTTGAGACAACTATTACAAGGACAGTGATACAATCCAGTCGTCGAGTTTGCATTCTCTCTCGCAAACTTTATGAATTCTAGTACCCCATTAATAAAGGCATATGTTCCTTTATAACACCGCATCCAAGTCTTGTCCATGTTCCCTATTACACAAGAAAACTGTATAAAATAAAGGCAACAACTAACGCTAAACTATATTTTCAACACTAAACTTATAATTTTAACACTAAACATTATGTAACAAATTAATATTAAGTAACAAATTAATATTATATTATAAACTAATAAATTAAGTAACATAGAGTTCAACTTAGAATATCCACTATAAACACAAAATTAAGTAACAAATTAATATTATATTATAAACTTAGATTATATTAACGTAGAGATTAAATAAGAGCAACAACACTAAAACTAGATATTTAACACAAAACATACAATTTTAATACTATACCAATAATTTTTGACATTAAACTAACAAATTAAGATGATTAAGAAAGATTACACTAACCTTTAGATCAAATAGGAGATAAGATGTATCTCTTTGGTGATAAAAATGCTTAAAATCGCCCAAAATTAAACTCTTCTCACTCCTCTCCACATTTTGCTCGAAATGGGATGAGGGTTTGCTTTTATATCAGATCTGTTTCTTAGGAGACGAACATTGCTCAATGTACGTCGCCTAAGAGTCACGTTAGGCGACGTACATTGATCAATGTCCATCTCCTAAGAGATATGTCAAAGGTCTTTGAACAATTTAAAATGTGACCGTTGGAAAACTTTAGGCGACGCACATTGGTCAATGTGCGTCTCCTAAGTTAATTTTGAATTTTTAAAAAAATTCAAAATTTCGGTGAAAATTGGGTGGCTTTAGGGGACGCACATTGGTCAATGTGCGTCTCCTAAGTAAATTTCCAAATTTTCAAAATTCCGTGAAAAATTTAGGCGGGAAAATTACTCTAGGCGACGCACATTGATCAAAGTTCGTCTCGTAAGTTAATTTTCAATTTTTTAAAAATTCAAAATTTCGGTGAAAATTGGGTGGCTTTAGGGGACGCACATTGTCCAATGTGCGTCTCCTAAGTAAATTTCCAAATTTTCAAAATTCCGCGAAAAATTCAGGCGGGAAAATTTAATTTAGGCGACGTACATTTATCAAAGTTCGTCTCTTAAGTTAATTTATAATTTTTTAAAAAATTCGAAATTCCGATGAAAACTGTGTAGCTTTAGGCGACGCACATTGTCCAATGTGCGTCTCCTAAGTGAATTTCCAAATTTTCAAAAATTATGTGAAAGATTCAGGCGGGAAAATTAATCTAGGCGACGCACATTGATCAAAGTTCGTCTCCTAAGTTAATTTTGAATTTTTAAAAATTGCAAAATTTCGGTAAAAATTGGGTGACTTTAGGCGACTCACATTGGTCAATGTGCGTCTCCTAAGTTAATTTTGAATTTTTAAAAAAATTCAAAATTTCGGTGAAAATTGGGTGGCTTTAGGGGACGCACATTGGTCAATGTGCCTCTCCTAAGTAAATTTCCAAATTTTCAAAATTCCGTGAAAAATTCAGGCGGGAAAATTTAATTTAGGCGATGCACATTGATCAAAGTTCGTCTCGTAAGTTAATTTTTTAATTTTTTAAAAAATTCGAAATTCCGATGAAAACTGTGTGGCTTTAGGCGACGCACATTGGCCAATGTGCGTCTCCTAAGTGAATTTCCAAATTTTCAGAATTTTGGAAAAAAATTATCAGAAAAAATTACTTTAAGCGACGTACATTGGTCAAATTGCGTCTCCTAAGGGACATTTTAGGTGACGTACATTAATTTGTGTACGTCGCCTATGTCGTATCTTAGGAGACGTACATTAGCAATGTACGTCGCCTAAGAAATTTGTCAATTATGCGACGCATCTTACAATGTACGTTGCCTAAAGGTTAAGTTTAGGAGACGTATTATATGCGTACGTCGCCTAAGATTGAACTTAGGCGACGCAATCGCTTGTACGTCGCCTAAGATTGAACTCATCACATTATATTGATGTTCATGAGATATGGTAGCTTCGTAAACCTCATTCGCAGACAAACTTCTTGGGGCAAGTCTGCGCTCTTTTTTACCGTTAAACTTTTTATCTTTCCGGTATGGGTGATCCTCACACAACCATCTCCTTGCGCCCATGTACGACATTCTGGAATCACTATGAACTGAATCAATATCGTCCAAACAAAGCGGACATGCCTTGTACCCTTTGGTTTGAATGCCTCCCAACATCCCTAATCCTGGAAAGTCGCTAATCGTCCAGATCACTGCTGCTCTCATCCAGAAAGGCTGATTTAAGTGTCGATCCCAAGTCCAAACTCCCGCATCCCACAACTCTTTCAGCTCATCGATAAGCGGTCTCATAAACACGTTGAGGCACTTTCCTGGAGATTTGGGACCAGATATCAACAAAACTAGTATGTTATACTCTTTCTTCATACACATCGAAGGTGGAAAATTGTATGGAAGTACGACAACAGGCCAAGTGCTATGGGGAGAAGCCCCTGGTCCGAAAGGGCTGAACCCATCTGTTGCCAAACCAAGGCGCACATTTCTAATTTCTGAAGCAAAATCAGGATGTGATCTATCAAAATATTGCCATGCTTCCCCATCCGCGGGGTGTCTCAGATACTCCGGATCTACGGTCCTTTCCCCGTGCCACCGCATTTCCTTCGCAGTGTGTGGAGACATGTATAGACGCTGCAACCTCGGCTTCAAAGGAAAGTAACGAACCACTTTCCTGGGAACCTTCTTACCTTTCTCTATATCCCATCTTGACTTGTCGCAAACGGGACATTGTTGTAATTTTGAATACTCTTTGTAAAACAAGCAGCAGCCATAGTAGCACGCGTGGATGACCTCGTGACCCAAACCCAATTTTTTTAGGGTTTTTTTTACTTCTTTGTACGATCCAGGATACTTGTTTCCCTCGGGTAGGACACTTTTTGTATGCTCTAACGATTCATTGTATGCTCTAATCGTCATATTATTACTTGTTTTGACCTGCATCGAGTTAATAATGGCACTTAACACATTCTCATTACTACCATCATATATTGGAGTCCGTGCTTCAGCTAAAAGAGACTGATAGTGCTCCATCACGGCCTCGGCAGTAGAGTCAACATGAACTCCAGTATTAAAATCATTTACACCATCATAACAAGGGGCAAAATCGTATGAATCACGAAAAGGAAAAGTATCGCCCAAGAGCTGCATAGTAGGATCAACACTATTACTTGAAGAAGCCTTATTATGTAGATATGCTTGCCTAATGTCCCACGCCGAAGGCGTATTTGAAACTTCACCGTGATGGACCCATACAATATAGTCCTCCATTATCCCATTTCTGATCAAGTGATAGTACATCTCATTTTCGTTAAGTTGACTCTTCTGGTTGAGACAACTATTACAAGGACAGTGATACAATCCAGTCGTCGAGTTTGCATTCTCTCTCGCAAACTTTATGAATTCTAGTACCCCATTAATAAAGGCATATGTTCCTTTATAACACCGCATCCAAGTCTTGTCCATGTTCCCTATTACACAAGAAAACTGTATAAAATAAAGGCAACAACTAACGCTAAACTATATTTTCAACACTAAACTTATAATTTTAACACTAAACATTATGTAACAAATTAATATTAAGTAACAAATTAATATTATATTATAAACTAATAAATTAAGTAACATAGAGTTCAACTTAGAATATCCACTATAAACACAAAATTAAGTAACAAATTAATATTATATTATAAACTTAGATTATATTAACGTAGAGATTAAATAAGAGCAACAACACTAAAACTAGATATTTAACACAAAACATACAATTTTAATACTATACCAATAAGTTTTGACATTAAACTAACAAATTAAGATGATTAAGAAAGATTACACTAACCTTTAGATCAAATAGGAGATAAGATGTATCTCTTTGGTGATAAAAATGCTTAAAATCGCCCAAAATTAAACTCTTCTCACTCCTCTCCACATTTTGCTCGAAATGGGATGAGGGTTTGCTTTTATATCAGATCTGTTTCTTAGGAGACGAACATTGCTCAATGTACGTCGCCTAAGAGTCACGTTAGGCGACGTACATTGATCAATGTCCATCTCCTAAGAGATATGTCAAAGGTCTTTGAACAATTTAAAATGTGACCGTTGGAAAACTTTAGGCGACGCACATTGGTCAATGTGCGTCTCCTAAGTTAATTTTGAATTTTTAAAAAAATTCAAAATTTCGGTGAAAATTGGGTGGCTTTAGGGGACGCACATTGGTCAATGTGCGTCTCCTAAGTAAATTTCCAAATTTTCAAAATTCCGTGAAAAATTTAGGCGGGAAAATTACTCTAGGCGACGCACATTGATCAAAGTTCGTCTCGTAAGTTAATTTTCAATTTTTTAAAAATTCAAAATTTCGGTGAAAATTGGGTGGCTTTAGGGGACGCACATTGTCCAATGTGCGTCTCCTAAGTAAATTTCCAAATTTTCAAAATTCCGCGAAAAATTCAGGCGGGAAAATTTAATTTAGGCGACGTACATTTATCAAAGTTCGTCTCTTAAGTTAATTTATAATTTTTTAAAAAATTCGAAATTCCGATGAAAACTGTGTAGCTTTAGGCGACGCACATTGTCCAATGTGCGTCTCCTAAGTGAATTTCCAAATTTTCAAAAATTATGTGAAAGATTCAGGCGGGAAAATTAATCTAGGCGACGCACATTGATCAAAGTTCGTCTCCTAAGTTAATTTTGAATTTTTAAAAATTGCAAAATTTCGGTAAAAATTGGGTGACTTTAGGCGACTCACATTGGTCAATGTGCGTCTCCTAAGTTAATTTTGAATTTTTAAAAAAATTCAAAATTTCGGTGAAAATTGGGTGGCTTTAGGGGACGCACATTGGTCAATGTGCCTCTCCTAAGTAAATTTCCAAATTTTCAAAATTCCGTGAAAAATTCAGGCGGGAAAATTTAATTTAGGCGATGCACATTGATCAAAGTTCGTCTCGTAAGTTAATTTTTAATTTTTTAAAAAATTCGAAATTCCGATGAAAACTGTGTGGCTTTAGGCGACGCACATTGGCCAATGTGCGTCTCCTAAGTGAATTTCCAAATTTTCAGAATTTTGGAAAAAAATTATCAGAAAAAATTACTTTAAGCGACGTACATTGGTCAAATTGCGTCTCCTAAGGGACATTTTAGGTGACGTACATTAATTTGTGTACGTCGCCTATGTCGTATCTTAGGAGACGTACATTAGCAATGTACGTCGCCTAAGAAATTTGTCAATTATGCGACGCATCTTACAATGTACGTTGCCTAAAGGTTAAGTTTAGGAGACGTATTATATGCGTACGTCGCCTAAGATTGAACTTAGGCGACGCAATCGCTTGTACGTCGCCTAAGATTGAACTCATCACATTATATTGATGTTCATGAGATATGGTAGCTTCGTAAACCTCATTCGCAGACAAACTTCTTGGGGCAAGTCTGCGCTCTTTTTTACCGTTAAACTTTTTATCTTTCCGGTATGGGTGATCCTCACACAACCATCTCCTTGCGCCCATGTACGACATTCTGGAATCACTATGAACTGAATCAATATCGTCCAAACAAAGCGGACATGCCTTGTACCCTTTGGTTTGAATGCCTCCCAACATCCCTAATCCTGGAAAGTCGCTAATCGTCCAGATCACTGCTGCTCTCATCCAGAAAGGCTGATTTAAGTGTCGATCCCAAGTCCAAACTCCCGCATCCCACAACTCTTTCAGCTCATCGATAAGCGGTCTCATAAACACGTTGAGGCACTTTCCTGGAGATTTGGGACCAGATATCAACAAAACTAGTATGTTATACTCTTTCTTCATACACATCGAAGGTGGAAAATTGTATGGAAGTACGACAACAGGCCAAGTGCTATGGGGAGAAGCCCCTGGTCCGAAAGGGCTGAACCCATCTGTTGCCAAACCAAGGCGCACATTTCTAATTTCTGAAGCAAAATCAGGATGTGATCTATCAAAATATTGCCATGCTTCCCCATCCGCGGGGTGTCTCAGATACTCCGGATCTACGGTCCTTTCCCCGTGCCACCGCATTTCCTTCGCAGTGTGTGGAGACATGTATAGACGCTGCAACCTCGGCTTCAAAGGAAAGTAACGAACCACTTTCCTGGGAACCTTCTTACCTTTCTCTATATCCCATCTTGACTTGTCGCAAACGGGACATTGTTGTAATTTTGAATACTCTTTGTAAAACAAGCAGCAGCCATAGTAGCACGCGTGGATGACCTCGTGACCCAAACCCAATTTTTTTAGGGTTTTTTTTTACTTCTTTGTACGATCCAGGATACTTGTTTCCCTCGGGTAGGACACTTTTTGTATGCTCTAACGATTCATTGTATGCTCTAATCGTCATATTATTACTTGTTTTGACCTGCATCGAGTTAATAATGGCACTTAACACATTCTCATTACTACCATCATATATTGGAGTCCGTGCTTCAGCTAAAAGAGACTGATAGTGCTCCATCACGGCCTCGGCAGTAGTAGAGTCAACATGAACTCCAGTATTAAAATCATTTACACCATCATAACAAGGGGCAAAATCGTATGAATCACGAAAAGGAAAAGTATCGCCCAAGAGCTGCATAGTAGGATCAACACTATTACTTGAAGAAGCCTTATTATGTAGATATGCTTGCCTAATGTCCCACGCCGAAGGCGTATTTGAAACTTCACCGTGATGGACCCATACAATATAGTCCTCCATTATCCCATTTCTGATCAAGTGATAGTACATCTCATTTTCGTTAAGTTGACTCTTCTGGTTGAGACAACTATTACAAGGACAGTGATACAATCCAGTCGTCGAGTTTGCATTCTCTCTCGCAAACTTTATGAATTCTAGTACCCCATTAATAAAGGCATATGTTCCTTTATAACACCGCATCCAAGTCTTGTCCATGTTCCCTATTACACAAGAAAACTGTATAAAATAAAGGCAACAACTAACGCTAAACTATATTTTCAACACTAAACTTATAATTTTAACACTAAACATTATGTAACAAATTAATATTAAGTAACAAATTAATATTATATTATAAACTAATAAATTAAGTAACATAGAGTTCAACTTAGAATATCCACTATAAACACAAAATTAAGTAACAAATTAATATTATATTATAAACTTAGATTATATTAACGTAGAGATTAAATAAGAGCAACAACACTAAAACTAGATATTTAACACAAAACATACAATTTTAATACTATACCAATAAGTTTTGACATTAAACTAACAAATTAAGATGATTAAGAAAGATTACACTAACCTTTAGATCAAATAGGAGATAAGATGTATCTCTTTGGTGATAAAAATGCTTAAAATCGCCCAAAATTAAACTCTTCTCACTCCTCTCCACATTTTGCTCGAAATGGGATGAGGGTTTGCTTTTATATCAGATCTGTTTCTTAGGAGACGAACATTGCTCAATGTACGTCGCCTAAGAGTCACGTTAGGCGACGTACATTGATCAATGTCCATCTCCTAAGAGATATGTCAAAGGTCTTTGAACAATTTAAAATGTGACCGTTGGAAAACTTTAGGCGACGCACATTGGTCAATGTGCGTCTCCTAAGTTAATTTTGAATTTTTAAAAAAATTCAAAATTTCGGTGAAAATTGGGTGGCTTTAGGGGACGCACATTGGTCAATGTGCGTCTCCTAAGTAAATTTCCAAATTTTCAAAATTCCGTGAAAAATTTAGGCGGGAAAATTACTCTAGGCGACGCACATTGATCAAAGTTCGTCTCGTAAGTTAATTTTCAATTTTTTAAAAATTCAAAATTTCGGTGAAAATTGGGTGGCTTTAGGGGACGCACATTGTCCAATGTGCGTCTCCTAAGTAAATTTCCAAATTTTCAAAATTCCGCGAAAAATTCAGGCGGGAAAATTTAATTTAGGCGACGTACATTTATCAAAGTTCGTCTCTTAAGTTAATTTATAATTTTTTAAAAAATTCGAAATTCCGATGAAAACTGTGTAGCTTTAGGCGACGCACATTGTCCAATGTGCGTCTCCTAAGTGAATTTCCAAATTTTCAAAAATTATGTGAAAGATTCAGGCGGGAAAATTAATCTAGGCGACGCACATTGATCAAAGTTCGTCTCCTAAGTTAATTTTGAATTTTTAAAAATTGCAAAATTTCGGTAAAAATTGGGTGACTTTAGGCGACTCACATTGGTCAATGTGCGTCTCCTAAGTTAATTTTGAATTTTTAAAAAAATTCAAAATTTCGGTGAAAATTGGGTGGCTTTAGGGGACGCACATTGGTCAATGTGCCTCTCCTAAGTAAATTTCCAAATTTTCAAAATTCCGTGAAAAATTCAGGCGGGAAAATTTAATTTAGGCGATGCACATTGATCAAAGTTCGTCTCGTAAGTTAATTTTTTAATTTTTAAAAAATTCGAAATTCCGATGAAAACTGTGTGGCTTTAGGCGACGCACATTGGCCAATGTGCGTCTCCTAAGTGAATTTCCAAATTTTCAGAATTTTGGAAAAAAATTATCAGAAAAAATTACTTTAAGCGACGTACATTGGTCAAATTGCGTCTCCTAAGGGACATTTTAGGTGACGTACATTAATTTGTGTACGTCGCCTATGTCGTATCTTAGGAGACGTACATTAGCAATGTACGTCGCCTAAGAAATTTGTCAATTATGCGACGCATCTTACAATGTACGTTGCCTAAAGGTTAAGTTTAGGAGACGTATTATATGCGTACGTCGCCTAAGATTGAACTTAGGCGACGCAATCGCTTGTACGTCGCCTAAGATTGAACTCATCACATTATATTGATGTTCATGAGATATGGTAGCTTCGTAAACCTCATTCGCAGACAAACTTCTTGGGGCAAGTCTGCGCTCTTTTTTACCGTTAAACTTTTTATCTTTCCGGTATGGGTGATCCTCACACAACCATCTCCTTGCGCCCATGTACGACATTCTGGAATCACTATGAACTGAATCAATATCGTCCAAACAAAGCGGACATGCCTTGTACCCTTTGGTTTGAATGCCTCCCAACATCCCTAATCCTGGAAAGTCGCTAATCGTCCAGATCACTGCTGCTCTCATCCAGAAAGGCTGATTTAAGTGTCGATCCCAAGTCCAAACTCCCGCATCCCACAACTCTTTCAGCTCATCGATAAGCGGTCTCATAAACACGTTGAGGCACTTTCCTGGAGATTTGGGACCAGATATCAACAAAACTAGTATGTTATACTCTTTCTTCATACACATCGAAGGTGGAAAATTGTATGGAAGTACGACAACAGGCCAAGTGCTATGGGGAGAAGCCCCTGGTCCGAAAGGGCTGAACCCATCTGTTGCCAAACCAAGGCGCACATTTCTAATTTCTGAAGCAAAATCAGGATGTGATCTATCAAAATATTGCCATGCTTCCCCATCCGCGGGGTGTCTCAGATACTCCGGATCTACGGTCCTTTCCCCGTGCCACCGCATTTCCTTCGCAGTGTGTGGAGACATGTATAGACGCTGCAACCTCGGCTTCAAAGGAAAGTAACGAACCACTTTCCTGGGAACCTTCTTACCTTTCTCTATATCCCATCTTGACTTGTCGCAAACGGGACATTGTTGTAATTTTGAATACTCTTTGTAAAACAAGCAGCAGCCATAGTAGCACGCGTGGATGACCTCGTGACCCAAACCCAATTTTTTTAGGGTTTTTTTTACTTCTTTGTACGATCCAGGATACTTGTTTCCCTCGGGTAGGACACTTTTTGTATGCTCTAACGATTCATTGTATGCTCTAATCGTCATATTATTACTTGTTTTGACCTGCATCGAGTTAATAATGGCACTTAACACATTCTCATTACTACCATCATATATTGGAGTCCGTGCTTCAGCTAAAAGAGACTGATAGTGCTCCATCACGGCCTCGGCAGTAGAGTCAACATGAACTCCAGTATTAAAATCATTTACACCATCATAACAAGGGGCAAAATCGTATGAATCACGAAAAGGAAAAGTATCGCCCAAGAGCTGCATAGTAGGATCAACACTATTACTTGAAGAAGCCTTATTATGTAGATATGCTTGCCTAATGTCCCACGCCGAAGGCGTATTTGAAACTTCACCGTGATGGACCCATACAATATAGTCCTCCATTATCCCATTTCTGATCAAGTGATAGTACATCTCATTTTCGTTAAGTTGACTCTTCTGGTTGAGACAACTATTACAAGGACAGTGATACAATCCAGTCGTCGAGTTTGCATTCTCTCTCGCAAACTTTATGAATTCTAGTACCCCATTAATAAAGGCATATGTTCCTTTATAACACCGCATCCAAGTCTTGTCCATGTTCCCTATTACACAAGAAAACTGTATAAAATAAAGGCAACAACTAACGCTAAACTATATTTTCAACACTAAACTTATAATTTTAACACTAAACATTATGTAACAAATTAATATTAAGTAACAAATTAATATTATATTATAAACTAATAAATTAAGTAACATAGAGTTCAACTTAGAATATCCACTATAAACACAAAATTAAGTAACAAATTAATATTATATTATAAACTTAGATTATATTAACGTAGAGATTAAATAAGAGCAACAACACTAAAACTAGATATTTAACACAAAACATACAATTTTAATACTATACCAATAAGTTTTGACATTAAACTAACAAATTAAGATGATTAAGAAAGATTACACTAACCTTTAGATCAAATAGGAGATAAGATGTATCTCTTTGGTGATAAAAATGCTTAAAATCGCCCAAAATTAAACTCTTCTCACTCCTCTCCACATTTTGCTCGAAATGGGATGAGGGTTTGCTTTTATATCAGATCTGTTTCTTAGGAGACGAACATTGCTCAATGTACGTCGCCTAAGAGTCACGTTAGGCGACGTACATTGATCAATGTCCATCTCCTAAGAGATATGTCAAAGGTCTTTGAACAATTTAAAATGTGACCGTTGGAAAACTTTAGGCGACGCACATTGGTCAATGTGCGTCTCCTAAGTTAATTTTGAATTTTTAAAAAAATTCAAAATTTCGGTGAAAATTGGGTGGCTTTAGGGGACGCACATTGGTCAATGTGCGTCTCCTAAGTAAATTTCCAAATTTTCAAAATTCCGTGAAAAATTTAGGCGGGAAAATTACTCTAGGCGACGCACATTGATCAAAGTTCGTCTCGTAAGTTAATTTTCAATTTTTTAAAAATTCAAAATTTCGGTGAAAATTGGGTGGCTTTAGGGGACGCACATTGTCCAATGTGCGTCTCCTAAGTAAATTTCCAAATTTTCAAAATTCCGCGAAAAATTCAGGCGGGAAAATTTAATTTAGGCGACGTACATTTATCAAAGTTCGTCTCTTAAGTTAATTTATAATTTTTAAAAAATTCGAAATTCCGATGAAAACTGTGTAGCTTTAGGCGACGCACATTGTCCAATGTGCGTCTCCTAAGTGAATTTCCAAATTTTCAAAAATTATGTGAAAGATTCAGGCGGGGGAAATTAATCTAGGCGACGCACATTGATCAAAGTTCGTCTCCTAAGTTAATTTTGAATTTTTAAAAATTGCAAAATTTCGGAAATTGTAAAAATTGGGTGACTTTAGGCGACTCACATTGGTCAATGTGCGTCTCCTAAGTTAATTTTGAATTTTTAAAAAAATTCAAAATTTCGGTGAAAATTGGGTGGCTTTAGGGGACGCACATTGGTCAATGTGCCTCTCCTAAGTAAATTTCCAAATTTTCAAAATTCCGTGAAAAATTCAGGCGGGAAAATTTAATTTAGGCGATGCACATTGATCAAAGTTCGTCTCGTAAGTTAATTTTTTAATTTTTTAAAAAATTCGAAATTCCGATGAAAACTGTGTGGCTTTAGGCGACGCACATTGGCCAATGTGCGTCTCCTAAGTGAATTTCCAAATTTTCAGAATTTTGGAAAAAAATTATCAGAAAAAATTACTTTAAGCGACGTACATTGGTCAAATTGCGTCTCCTAAGGGACATTTTAGGTGACGTACATTAATTTGTGTACGTCGCCTATGTCGTATCTTAGGAGACGTACATTAGCAATGTACGTCGCCTAAGAAATTTGTCAATTATGCGACGCATCTTACAATGTACGTTGCCTAAAGGTTAAGTTTAGGAGACGTATTATATGCGTACGTCGCCTAAGATTGAACTTAGGCGACGCAATCGCTTGTACGTCGCCTAAGATTGAACTCATCACATTATATTGATGTTCATGAGATATGGTAGCTTCGTAAACCTCATTCGCAGACAAACTTCTTGGGGCAAGTCTGCGCTCTTTTTTACCGTTAAACTTTTTATCTTTCCGGTATGGGTGATCCTCACACAACCATCTCCTTGCGCCCATGTACGACATTCTGGAATCACTATGAACTGAATCAATATCGTCCAAACAAAGCGGACATGCCTTGTACCCTTTGGTTTGAATGCCTCCCAACATCCCTAATCCTGGAAAGTCGCTAATCGTCCAGATCACTGCTGCTCTCATCCAGAAAGGCTGATTTAAGTGTCGATCCCAAGTCCAAACTCCCGCATCCCACAACTCTTTCAGCTCATCGATAAGCGGTCTCATAAACACGTTGAGGCACTTTCCTGGAGATTTGGGACCAGATATCAACAAAACTAGTATGTTATACTCTTTCTTCATACACATCGAAGGTGGAAAATTGTATGGAAGTACGACAACAGGCCAAGTGCTATGGGGAGAAGCCCCTGGTCCGAAAGGGCTGAACCCATCTGTTGCCAAACCAAGGCGCACATTTCTAATTTCTGAAGCAAAATCAGGATGTGATCTATCAAAATATTGCCATGCTTCCCCATCCGCGGGGTGTCTCAGATACTCCGGATCTACGGTCCTTTCCCCGTGCCACCGCATTTCCTTCGCAGTGTGTGGAGACATGTATAGACGCTGCAACCTCGGCTTCAAAGGAAAGTAACGAACCACTTTCCTGGGAACCTTCTTACCTTTCTCTATATCCCATCTTGACTTGTCGCAAACGGGACATTGTTGTAATTTTGAATACTCTTTGTAAAACAAGCAGCAGCCATAGTAGCACGCGTGGATGACCTCGTGACCCAAACCCAATTTTTTTAGGGTTTTTTTTACTTCTTTGTACG
The DNA here is from genome assembly GCA_021464415.1 of Lonicera japonica. Classification (NCBI taxonomy): domain Eukaryota; kingdom Viridiplantae; phylum Streptophyta; class Magnoliopsida; order Dipsacales; family Caprifoliaceae; genus Lonicera; species Lonicera japonica. The sequence continues at coordinate 37,386,771 of CM038469.1, read as the reverse complement.
ATCCAGGATACTTGTTTCCCTCGGGTAGGACACTTTTTGTATGCTCTAACGATTCATTGTATGCTCTAATCGTCATATTATTACTTGTTTTGACCTGCATCGAGTTAATAATGGCACTTAACACATTCTCATTACTACCATCATATATTGGAGTCCGTGCTTCAGCTAAAAGAGACTGATAGTGCTCCATCACGGCCTCGGCAGTAGAGTCAACATGAACTCCAGTATTAAAATCATTTACACCATCATAACAAGGGGCAAAATCGTATGAATCACGAAAAGGAAAAGTATCGCCCAAGAGCTGCATAGTAGGATCAACACTATTACTTGAAGAAGCCTTATTATGTAGATATGCTTGCCTAATGTCCCACGCCGAAGGCGTATTTGAAACTTCACCGTGATGGACCCATACAATATAGTCCTCCATTATCCCATTTCTGATCAAGTGATAGTACATCTCATTTTCGTTAAGTTGACTCTTCTGGTTGAGACAACTATTACAAGGACAGTGATACAATCCAGTCGTCGAGTTTGCATTCTCTCTCGCAAACTTTATGAATTCTAGTACCCCATTAATAAAGGCATATGTTCCTTTATAACACCGCATCCAAGTCTTGTCCATGTTCCCTATTACACAAGAAAACTGTATAAAATAAAGGCAACAACTAACGCTAAACTATATTTTCAACACTAAACTTATAATTTTAACACTAAACATTATGTAACAAATTAATATTAAGTAACAAATTAATATTATATTATAAACTAATAAATTAAGTAACATAGAGTTCAACTTAGAATATCCACTATAAACACAAAATTAAGTAACAAATTAATATTATATTATAAACTTAGATTATATTAACGTAGAGATTAAATAAGAGCAACAACACTAAAACTAGATATTTAACACAAAACATACAATTTTAATACTATACCAATAAGTTTTGACATTAAACTAACAAATTAAGATGATTAAGAAAGATTACACTAACCTTTAGATCAAATAGGAGATAAGATGTATCTCTTTGGTGATAAAAATGCTTAAAATCGCCCAAAATTAAACTCTTCTCACTCCTCTCCACATTTTGCTCGAAATGGGATGAGGGTTTGCTTTTATATCAGATCTGTTTCTTAGGAGACGAACATTGCTCAATGTACGTCGCCTAAGAGTCACGTTAGGCGACGTACATTGATCAATGTCCATCTCCTAAGAGATATGTCAAAGGTCTTTGAACAATTTAAAATGTGACCGTTGGAAAACTTTAGGCGACGCACATTGGTCAATGTGCGTCTCCTAAGTTAATTTTGAATTTTTAAAAAAATTCAAAATTTCGGTGAAAATTGGGTGGCTTTAGGGGACGCACATTGGTCAATGTGCGTCTCCTAAGTAAATTTCCAAATTTTCAAAATTCCGTGAAAAATTTAGGCGGGAAAATTACTCTAGGCGACGCACATTGATCAAAGTTCGTCTCGTAAGTTAATTTTCAATTTTTTAAAAATTCAAAATTTCGGTGAAAATTGGGTGGCTTTAGGGGACGCACATTGTCCAATGTGCGTCTCCTAAGTAAATTTCCAAATTTTCAAAATTCCGCGAAAAATTCAGGCGGGAAAATTTAATTTAGGCGACGTACATTTATCAAAGTTCGTCTCTTAAGTTAATTTATAATTTTTTAAAAAATTCGAAATTCCGATGAAAACTGTGTAGCTTTAGGCGACGCACATTGTCCAATGTGCGTCTCCTAAGTGAATTTCCAAATTTTCAAAAATTATGTGAAAGATTCAGGCGGGAAAATTAATCTAGGCGACGCACATTGATCAAAGTTCGTCTCCTAAGTTAATTTTGAATTTTTAAAAATTGCAAAATTTCGGTAAAAATTGGGTGACTTTAGGCGACTCACATTGGTCAATGTGCGTCTCCTAAGTTAATTTTGAATTTTTAAAAAAATTCAAAATTTCGGTGAAAATTGGGTGGCTTTAGGGGACGCACATTGGTCAATGTGCCTCTCCTAAGTAAATTTCCAAATTTTCAAAATTCCGTGAAAAATTCAGGCGGGAAAATTTAATTTAGGCGATGCACATTGATCAAAGTTCGTCTCGTAAGTTAATTTTTAATTTTTTTAAAAAATTCGAAATTCCGATGAAAACTGTGTGGCTTTAGGCGACGCACATTGGCCAATGTGCGTCTCCTAAGTGAATTTCCAAATTTTCAGAATTTTGGAAAAAATTATCAGAAAAAATTACTTTAAGCGACGTACATTGGTCAAATTGCGTCTCCTAAGGGACATTTTAGGTGACGTACATTAATTTGTGTACGTCGCCTATGTCGTATCTTAGGAGACGTACATTAGCAATGTACGTCGCCTAAGAAATTTGTCAATTATGCGACGCATCTTACAATGTACGTTGCCTAAAGGTTAAGTTTAGGAGACGTATTATATGCGTACGTCGCCTAAGATTGAACTTAGGCGACGCAATCGCTTGTACGTCGCCTAAGATTGAACTCATCACATTATATTGATGTTCATGAGATATGGTAGCTTCGTAAACCTCATTCGCAGACAAACTTCTTGGGGCAAGTCTGCGCTCTTTTTTACCGTTAAACTTTTTATCTTTCCGGTATGGGTGATCCTCACACAACCATCTCCTTGCGCCCATGTACGACATTCTGGAATCACTATGAACTGAATCAATATCGTCCAAACAAAGCGGACATGCCTTGTACCCTTTGGTTTGAATGCCTCCCAACATCCCTAATCCTGGAAAGTCGCTAATCGTCCAGATCACTGCTGCTCTCATCCAGAAAGGCTGATTTAAGTGTCGATCCCAAGTCCAAACTCCCGCATCCCACAACTCTTTCAGCTCATCGATAAGCGGTCTCATAAACACGTTGAGGCACTTTCCTGGAGATTTGGGACCAGATATCAACAAAACTAGTATGTTATACTCTTTCTTCATACACATCGAAGGTGGAAAATTGTATGGAAGTACGACAACAGGCCAAGTGCTATGGGGAGAAGCCCCTGGTCCGAAAGGGCTGAACCCATCTGTTGCCAAACCAAGGCGCACATTTCTAATTTCTGAAGCAAAATCAGGATGTGATCTATCAAAATATTGCCATGCTTCCCCATCCGCGGGGTGTCTCAGATACTCCGGATCTACGGTCCTTTCCCCGTGCCACCGCATTTCCTTCGCAGTGTGTGGAGACATGTATAGACGCTGCAACCTCGGCTTCAAAGGAAAGTAACGAACCACTTTCCTGGGAACCTTCTTACCTTTCTCTATATCCCATCTTGACTTGTCGCAAACGGGACATTGTTGTAATTTTGAATACTCTTTGTAAAACAAGCAGCAGCCATAGTAGCACGCGTGGATGACCTCGTGACCCAAACCCAATTTTTTTAGGGTTTTTTTTACTTCTTTGTACGATCCAGGATACTTGTTTCCCTCGGGTAGGACACTTTTTGTATGCTCTAACGATTCATTGTATGCTCTAATCGTCATATTATTACTTGTTTTGACCTGCATCGAGTTAATAATGGCACTTAACACATTCTCATTACTACCATCATATATTGGAGTCCGTGCTTCAGCTAAAAGAGACTGATAGTGCTCCATCACGGCCTCGGCAGTAGAGTCAACATGAACTCCAGTATTAAAATCATTTACACCATCATAACAAGGGGCAAAATCGTATGAATCACGAAAAGGAAAAGTATCGCCCAAGAGCTGCATAGTAGGATCAACACTATTACTTGAAGAAGCCTTATTATGTAGATATGCTTGCCTAATGTCCCACGCCGAAGGCGTATTTGAAACTTCACCGTGATGGACCCATACAATATAGTCCTCCATTATCCCATTTCTGATCAAGTGATAGTACATCTCATTTTCGTTAAGTTGACTCTTCTGGTTGAGACAACTATTACAAGGACAGTGATACAATCCAGTCGTCGAGTTTGCATTCTCTCTCGCAAACTTTATGAATTCTAGTACCCCATTAATAAAGGCATATGTTCCTTTATAACACCGCATCCAAGTCTTGTCCATGTTCCCTATTACACAAGAAAACTGTATAAAATAAAGGCAACAACTAACGCTAAACTATATTTTCAACACTAAACTTATAATTTTAACACTAAACATTATGTAACAAATTAATATTAAGTAACAAATTAATATTATATTATAAACTAATAAATTAAGTAACATAGAGTTCAACTTAGAATATCCACTATAAACACAAAATTAAGTAACAAATTAATATTATATTATAAACTTAGATTATATTAACGTAGAGATTAAATAAGAGCAACAACACTAAAACTAGATATTTAACACAAAACATACAATTTTAATACTATACCAATAAGTTTTGACATTAAACTAACAAATTAAGATGATTAAGAAAGATTACACTAACCTTTAGATCAAATAGGAGATAAGATGTATCTCTTTGGTGATAAAAATGCTTAAAATCGCCCAAAATTAAACTCTTCTCACTCCTCTCCACATTTTGCTCGAAATGGGATGAGGGTTTGCTTTTATATCAGATCTGTTTCTTAGGAGACGAACATTGCTCAATGTACGTCGCCTAAGAGTCACGTTAGGCGACGTACATTGATCAATGTCCATCTCCTAAGAGATATGTCAAAGGTCTTTGAACAATTTAAAATGTGACCGTTGGAAAACTTTAGGCGACGCACATTGGTCAATGTGCGTCTCCTAAGTTAATTTTGAATTTTTAAAAAAATTCAAAATTTCGGTGAAAATTGGGTGGCTTTAGGGGACGCACATTGGTCAATGTGCGTCTCCTAAGTAAATTTCCAAATTTTCAAAATTCCGTGAAAAATTTAGGCGGGAAAATTACTCTAGGCGACGCACATTGATCAAAGTTCGTCTCGTAAGTTAATTTTCAATTTTTTAAAAATTCAAAATTTCGGTGAAAATTGGGTGGCTTTAGGGGACGCACATTGTCCAATGTGCGTCTCCTAAGTAAATTTCCAAATTTTCAAAATTCCGCGAAAAATTCAGGCGGGAAAATTTAATTTAGGCGACGTACATTTATCAAAGTTCGTCTCTTAAGTTAATTTATAATTTTTTAAAAAATTCGAAATTCCGATGAAAACTGTGTAGCTTTAGGCGACGCACATTGTCCAATGTGCGTCTCCTAAGTGAATTTCCAAATTTTCAAAAATTATGTGAAAGATTCAGGCGGGAAAATTAATCTAGGCGACGCACATTGATCAAAGTTCGTCTCCTAAGTTAATTTTGAATTTTTAAAAATTGCAAAATTTCGGTAAAAATTGGGTGACTTTAGGCGACTCACATTGGTCAATGTGCGTCTCCTAAGTTAATTTTGAATTTTTAAAAAAATTCAAAATTTCGGTGAAAATTGGGTGGCTTTAGGGGACGCACATTGGTCAATGTGCCTCTCCTAAGTAAATTTCCAAATTTTCAAAATTCCGTGAAAAATTCAGGCGGGAAAATTTAATTTAGGCGATGCACATTGATCAAAGTTCGTCTCGTAAGTTAATTTTTAATTTTTTAAAAAATTCGAAATTCCGATGAAAACTGTGTGGCTTTAGGCGACGCACATTGGCCAATGTGCGTCTCCTAAGTGAATTTCCAAATTTTCAGAATTTTGGAAAAAAATTATCAGAAAAAATTACTTTAAGCGACGTACATTGGTCAAATTGCGTCTCCTAAGGGACATTTTAGGTGACGTACATTAATTTGTGTACGTCGCCTATGTCGTATCTTAGGAGACGTACATTAGCAATGTACGTCGCCTAAGAAATTTGTCAATTATGCGACGCATCTTACAATGTACGTTGCCTAAAGGTTAAGTTTAGGAGACGTATTATATGCGTACGTCGCCTAAGATTGAACTTAGGCGACGCAATCGCTTGTACGTCGCCTAAGTTAAGTCTTAGGAGACGGATGTAATGTTCGTCGCCTAAGGTGTATCTCAGGAGACGAACCTATTTGTGTGCGTCGCCTAAACCCTTTTCTGGCATAGTGGTATTTCAGCTGTTGGTGGCGCAAATTAAAATGCCGAATTATTTTCAAGGTAGTAAAAAAAAATGACAAGTTTAAACCAAATCTCACATCAATATTTGATTATGCACAAACCAAGTCTTAATATCTATTTTACCAAACTAAATCTCAATATCAACATGAGAATCATAGCCAACAAATTAAAATTACTAATCTTACTTGGGGTGAGGAATTATATTTATTTTAAGAATAATTATTTTTTAAGTTCAACAACATTTAAAAAAAAAAAAAAGTATTGCGGGTTTTTAAAATTTAACTGCACTTTAAAATCCGAAGTTGTGTTACCATATACTTTGGAAATATCTATTTTATGCCTGTTCATAAAAAAAATGTTTCCAGCAAGAAACCATGGGTAATTAACAATTAACTCATGCTAAATCGTCGTCCTATTATCCTTCTCGACAAATATTTCTCCTCAAATTATATTTGCATGTACATGCATAAAGCATCCTTCAAAATTATAAGTGCATGATATCCTGTTCGATATCCAATTTGAGATATCAGGCTCCGTTTGATAACATGTAAAAAGAAAATAAAAACACTTGATTTAGATAAAAAGTTAGAAAATAAATTGAGGCATATGATGATATGATCTCCATCTCATGCTCATTTTTACGAGTAGATATCTTTCATCGTTCATTATTTTTTGTAATCTTTTTTTCTTTCTCTACGACTAGAGAAATTTCTCTATGTCAAAAGTCACAAATTAAAAGATATTTCACCACTTATCTCAACTTATTTTTTAATTTCTCACAAAAATCAAAGGGTTTTATTATTATTATTATTATTATTATTATTATTATTATTATTATTATTATTATTATCAAATGAATTCTAAGTAAATCATTTCTGATTGAATAAACCACAAACCAAACGAGCTGAGAAACACTCGCATGTGTAAAAGAGAAATTTTAGTTTATTTATTTTATTCCAAAAATACCCTCCGTGTATGCAAGAGGTCAATACATTCACACAACAAAAAAGGAATACATGCATGGACAGCACATGAATTACAACTACATATGGTCTACAATACATTAAACTATTGAATCAAATCCATTTATGCATGGCTTGTTATTCTTCTTCTTCCGGTCGCTTTCTTCTCTCTCTCCAAAATCCACAATTCTTTATTTGGATAGTCTACTATCCTGCAAGAAAATATAGGCTCCTTAATTAGTTTCATTGGACCAGTTGCAAGAACTTCTTAATTAATTAAATATTTGAATTCACAATAAAATGCAATGAAAAGGGTTTCATTAATAATACTACATGTACCGACTTATTTTATCAAATTTCGTAGACAAAATGAACTAGCATACATGCATTGTCTGATGTACGATACTTGCAAATTTCATTTAGTACATGCTGCCACATCATTTAGTGTGCAAAATTTTGTCATAAAAGTCGGTCAGTTTGTATTCATATATCAAGGTTTTATCTATTGTTCAATGACACATTGTAATAATACCAGTTAGTTGATTATGATAATTACCTGTTTTTGTCTATGGCATTGATTAGGAGGAGGAGATGAAATTTCTTAGTAATGGTGGGGGGGTGGTGGTGACTTATACTTGTATACTGGTGTTGGCGGGGGTGGGGACTTGTAAACTGGAGTAGGAGGGGGAGGAGACTTGTACTTATAGGGCTTCTTTGGTGGTGGTGGTGGGGTTAACTTGTGAACTGGAGGAGGTGGTGGAGACTTATACTTGTAGGGCTTTTGTGGTGGTGGAGGTGGAGACTTATAGACTGGAGATGGTGGTGGGGGAGATTTGTGAACCGGAGGAGGTGGTGGAGACTTATACTTGTACGGCTTTTGTGGTGGTGGAGGTGGAGACTTATAGACTGGAGATGGTGGTGGGGGAGATTTGTGAACTGGAGGTGGTGGAGGAGACTTGTACTTGTATGGCTTCGTGGGAGGTGGTGGTGGGGACTTGTAAATTGGAGAAGGAGGTGGAGGAGACTTGTGAACAGGAGGTGGGGGAGGAGACTTGTACTTGTAAGGTTTTGTGGGAGGTGGTGGTGGAGACTTGTAAACTGGTGGCGGTGGAGACTTGTAAACTGGCGGAGGTGGTGGTGGAGATTTGTAATGGTAAGTAGGAGGTGGTGGTGGAGGGGATTTCTTAATAGGTGGTGGAGGAGAAGAGTAACGATACTCAGCAGCAATGGTATCAAATGCTAAACTGAACGAAACTATTACCACTAAAATAGTGGTAATGAAAGAAGTCATTGGAGACCCCTTAACCTTAATTCCCATCTTTACTACAAAATGAGGTTTTGGTTATGTTTTTAAGCTTCCCAATCATCCCCTTTATATAGTTTTATGTATTTACCTTTTAACACTTGAAAAGTTATTGCGGTAAAATAAAAATGTGAGTTTGATAAAATAACCACTTTGTAAAAAGATTAAAAATGATATCATATAGCTAGAGGTGTGTTTGAATAGGTCGTCATCGATATGGGGATAATTTTGACTTGAGTAGGTCTTGTACTTTTAGTTGTTGGCACTTGTTTGATAGTGGACGCAAGCTAAGCAAATTAAAGGTATAAAATTAATAATATATAGTCTTATTTCTTGGCCTTTGTAACAGAAAGTCTATCTTTCTTTTGCTCAATAGTCTTGCATTTTGTTTTAATTTTGAAGAGCTTTGAAAATGTGTGTGAAATGCCTTTTATTTTCATGAGTTATTTAATTTGCCATAGGACTAAGATTGTGAAAGTATTTTGATTACTCGCGCGTTGAGTTCCGTGGCTATTCTTTTATCTGATATAGATGACGCTTCATGTAAAACAGATTCATCATGCATATACAAAGGGAAAATATATATATATATATATATAATTATTCATGCATATACTTATTTGACATTCAATGATGTGTACTTGAAATATTATAATATGATACTTTGCCAGTACTTCCTTATGTTCTCTTACTAAAATCTCTCTCAAGTGCAGATTTTGTTAATGCGATGTACTCCACAAAAACCTTAACTTCTTATTAATTTGAAGGTTATGTTACAAGTAATGTTTTGTGAAATTTATAGTTCAGCTTATATGTTTACCTTTGACTGGTGGCAAAATTACATGAACATAAAAGGGGGGAGATTGCCCCCGCTAAATTTTCAAAAATTGCACTTTTATTCTCATAATTATTTTTAAAATATATTACATGTGTAAATATAATAGTTAAAATTTCCCTATTTAATTTTTAAAAATTACTAATAGTATTAATCTTTCCCAGCCCCCTCCCCCATCCCTATCTTGAACAAATATAATATTAGTACTAAATTTTTTCTTTAATTTGTGAAAAGTAGCATTACATTAAGCTTACCCTCGTTTAAATTTTTTTTGAACTTTGTCCCTACTTTTGACCAGATTAGAGAGGGACTTATTGTGGTGTGCCAAACTAGCCTAATTTACTCAAACTGTTTGAACCCAAAAAGAAAAAAAAAATCTTATAATATTTTTTATAAATTAAGCAAGGAATTATGTAAAAAACTTGTTAGCGTTAAGGCCTAAAAATATTTGGTATGTAAAAAAAAAAAAGAAAGAAAGAGGTTTTTAAGTTTTATATTTTTATAAAACCCTATATCGACCTCCAAATAAAGACAATATTCCCTTATTTTGTTGCCACTTCATGCGAAGTTGTTAAATTTATTGTTAATTTAAGGGAAAATAATCTACGATATATTATAATATATATATATATATATATAACGTAACAATCACCCAAGCTAGATGAGTCCAATAAATTAATCTAAATTTTAAAATATAACCTAGAAGCTAGCCAATCTCTCATTGGAAGAATATTATTACACGTACGATTCACCTCAAGAGATGCTTAGAAGCCTAATACATGCCAAATGCCTATTCTAATGAACAAAGGTTAAAAGATACATGTCGGTGGCTTTAATTTATACCTTTTTTTTTTGACAATTTGGTGTCCTCGGTAATAAAAAGCTTGTGGTCACACCACTTTATTATGAGCTTCCTTTTAGAGGGATTCTGCGTTGAAATTCGAAAAATGGATTTAAATAATCTGATATTGTTGCATATATATATATATTGTTCAATTGTCAGGTAGAGTAATAATAGTTTCATTATGTTGACTTCACGATTTCTACCTATAAATTGATTAATGCACTAATACTACATCATTATTTGAGTCATTTTTATAAATTCCAATTATAATTAGGGACGAACACAAAATGATATTTTAAAATTTTGTTAATAGTTTTAATACAAAAAAAAAAACATAAGAAAAAGCTTAGATTCTTAATTTGAAAGTTCATGAACAAACCCCCATGGCTCCCGTAGGAGTAGACTAAATATATCGCTTCTATAAATTAATAATTATAAAATAAAATAAAATAAAGCAATTTTTATTTTAAAGGGTTATATAAAATATAAATAATACAAAGATTAGATAAAAGTGAGCAATTACTAATCTATTCCAATTTATCGTCTACAAGAATTGTCCGTACGGGCAGATAAGCATTTTCTTTGTTTATTATGTGTATTAAATAAGTATTATATTCTAGTTTTCAAAAGTTCTTATTTCAATGTGTAATTAGTTAATAATAAAAATTATTTTTTTATACAATCGAAATATTTATCCTTTAGGGTGGTTTCATTAATCATATTAAAGTTTTGGGCTAATATTACAATATTCGCCATATATTTTTGCTACATGTATGTGGAGTGAAGAACATAAAAGAGAGCAGAACACCACTAAATAAATGGGGGGGGGGGGGGGGGGGGGGGGGGGGGGGGGGGGGGGGGGGGGGGGGGGGGGGGGGGGGGGGGGGGAAGGAGGAGGAAGAAAACAACGCCCAGTATAGGAAAATATGGAAGAAAACAACGGTCCAAAAAATAATATTGAAGTGATGAACTATATATTTCCTTCAGTCTTTTGGAAAAGTCAATCTTATCTAAGAGATTAAAGTCTCCTTTTTTAACAGTAAGGGTATTTTAGGTCATTTTGCACATACTCGACCAAGTTCTTTTTTAGTATCATAAAAAACGGGCGATCGATTGATACTATACAATTTATTATTATATAAAGTTGAAAAATATGAAGTATTAAATTGGGTTTTAAAATTTTTAGTTTTGCCCTTATAAACTTTTATTTTACCAAAAAGTTATTGTACAACATAAGTAATAAAATTTGAACCTTCGCGCTTTTGACTGTTACACTATTTAAATAGCACATATATCACATGTGCACAAAATCTAGTATATTTAAAAGACTTTACACGTTGTTTGATTCTCAAAAATTATATAAAATAAAATTAATCTTATAAGAGTCATAACGTAACTCAATACTTCATATAATACTTATCATAACTCACACTTGCTCTCTTATTTTTATAAAAGAAAAAAGACGAACTATTCAAATGTTCGCAAGAACTAATTAAAAAAATTATATATATATATAGAGCACAAAATTTAGTGCGGAACGTCCTTGTACAGATCATATTTTTAACAATAAATTTTCGTTGTTGAAAACATGTTCTAATATTTTAGTGATAAAAATTTCTCTCTAAAAAAATTGTCTATATACGAATGGTTGGTACTAAATTTAAAACCAATAAATATATCTCACATTCAAATATTCAATGGCCTCCGATAATTTATTACTTTATTAAAACTGGAACCTATGATCAAATCTTGTCCTATACTAATTAAATTTACAGCCAAAAAACACGCCTACTCTCTTATGTATCTCCTTTAAAATTTCCTGTTAATGGTAACTTCGTTGGTTTATATCATTCGGATTTTTTGAGTCCTAGGTTACATGTGCTTTTAAAATTGTTATAATTCTAGAAGAATATATAAATTTCATATAAAAATTGACATATTTATTGTTGCAGCATACATGGGCGTTTTGGTAGCGCATATTGCTGAACTTTCGTCAAGGTAAAAAATAAAATAAAAAATGACAAGTTCAAGCGAAATATCACATTAATATTTGACTATTCACAAACCAAGTCTACCAAATTAAATCTCAATTTCAACATGAGAATCATAGCCAAAAACTTAAATTTAGCAACCTTACTTGGGGTAAGAAATTAGATTTATTTCAAGAAGTATTTTATTTTTTAAGTCCAACAACTTTTTCTTTAAAAAAATTTATTGCGGAATTTTAAACTTGAACAGCATTTTAAAACCCGAAGATGTGTCGCCATTACTTTTGAAATATCTATTTTATGCCAGCTCATAAAAAAATGTTTTAGCAAGAAACCAATGCTGATTAACAAATTAACTCTTGCTAAATCATCATGCTATTATTTCTTCTTGACAAATATTTCTCCTCAAATTATATTTGCATGTACAAAAAGCGTACGTCCTTCTAATTATACGTGATATCCTGTTCGATATTCAATTTGAGATATAAGTGTATCATTTCTGATTGAATAAAATACAAACCCAATAAGCTGAGAAACACTCACATATGTAGAAGATAAATTTTATTTTATTTATTTTATTCCACAAATACCCTCCGTGTAAGAGGTCAAAACATTCACACAACACAAAAGGAATACATGCATGGACAGCATATGAATTACATATTTATGGTCTACAATACATTAAACTATTGAATCAAATCCGTTTATGCATGGCTTGCTATTCTTCTTCTTCCAGTCGCTTTCTTCTCTCTCTCCAAAATCCACAATTCTTTATTTGGATAGTCTACTATCCTGCAAGAAAATATAGGCTCCTTAATTAGTTTCATTAGACCAGTTGCAAGAACTTCTTAATTAATTAAATATTTGAATTCACAATAAAATGCAATGAAAAGGGTTTTATTAATAATACTACATGTACTGACTTATTTTATCAAATTTCGTAGACAAAATGAACTAGCATACATGCATTGTCTGATGTACGATACTTGCAAATTTCATTTAGTACATGCTGCCACATCATTTAGTGTGCAAAATTTTGTCATAAAAGTAGGTCAGTTTGTCTTCATATATCAAGGTTTTATCTATTGTTCAATGACACATTGTAATAATACCAGTTAGTTGATTATGATAATTACCTGTTTTTGTCTATGGCACTGACAAGGAGGAGGAGATGAAATTTCTTAGTAATGGTGGGGCGGTGGTGGTGACTTATATTTGTACACCGGTGTTGGCGGGGGTGGGGACTTGTACTTGTAAGCTGGAGTAGGAGGGGGAGGGGACTTATACTTGTAGGGCTTCTTAGGTGGTGGTGGTGGGGGTGACTTGTAAACGGGAGGAGGTGGTGGTGGTGACTTGTGAACTGGAGGAGGTGGTGGAGACTTATACTTGTAGGGCTTTTGTGGTGGTGGTGGTGGAGACTTATAGACTGGAGATGGTGGTGGTGGAGATTTGTGAACTGGAGGTGGTGGAGGAGACTTGTACTTGTATGGCTTTGTGGGAGGTGGTGGTGGGGACTTGTAAATTGGAGAAGGAGGAGGAGGAGACTTGTGAACAGGAGGTGGGGGAGGAGACTTGTACTTGTAAGGCTTCGTGGGAGGTGGTGGTGGAGATTTGTAAACTGGTGGTGGTGGGGACTTGTAAATTGGTGGTGGAGGAGACTTATACACGGGCGGAGGTGGTGGTGGAGATTTGTAATGGTAAGTAGGAGGTGGTGGTGGAGGGGATTTCTTAATAGGTGGTGGAGGAGAAGAGTAACGATACTCAGCAGCAATGGTCTCAAATGGTAAACTCAAAGAAACTATTACCACTAAAACAGTGGCAATGAAAGAAGTCATTTGAGACCCCTTAACCTTAATTCCCATCTTTACTACAAAATGAGGTTTTGGTTATGTTTTTAAGCTTCCCAATCCTCCCCTTTATATAGTTATGTATTTACCTTTTAACACTTGAAAAGTTGTTGTGGTAAAATAAAAATGTGAGTTGAATAAAATAACCACTTTGTAAAAAGATTAAAAATAATATCATATAGCTAGCTAGAGGTGTGTTTGAATAGGTCGTCATAGTTATAGGGATAATTTTGACTTGAGTTGGTCTTGTACTTTTAGCTTTTGGCACTTGTTTGATGGAGGATGCAAGCAAATTAAATGTATAAAAGTAATAATATATAGTCTTATTTCTTGGCCCTTGTTACAGAAAGTCTTTCTTTTTCTCAATAGTCTTGCATTTTGTTTTCATTTTGAAGAGCTTTGAAAATGTGTGTGAAATGCCTTTTATTTTCATGAGTTATTTAATTTGCCATGGCACTAAGATTGTGAAAGTATTAATTACTCGAGCGTGGAGTACCGTGGCTATTCTTTTATCTGATGTAGACGAAGCTTCGTGTAAGATAGATTCATCATGCATATACATAGGGGGAAAAAAAGAAGAAAAGAAAAGAAAAGAAAAACATAAAAATTATTCGTGCATATATACTTATTGGACATTCTACTATTGTATTTGAATATTGTAATGTGGAGTCCAGTACTACCATATTTTCTCTTACTAAAATCTCTCTAAAGTGCAAATAGTATTAATGCGATGTGTTACTCCACAAGACCCTTAACTTCTTATTAATTTGAGGGCCATGTAACAAGTAATGGTTTGTGAAACTCAAAGTATGGCATGGATGCATGCCTTTGATCAATGGCCGAATTACATGGGAGCAAAGGGGTGCTATTGTCGCCACCAAATTTTCAAAAATTACACTTTTATCCTCATAATTATTTTTAAATTAAATATATTACACATGTACGTGTAATAGTTAAGTTTGTTCATTTTAATTTTTAAACATTACTAATAATATTCCACACCCCCTCTTCCCCCACCCCATCTTCAACAAACTTGATATTAGTACTAAATTTGTTTTCTTTAATTTATAAAAAGCAACATTACATTAAACTTACCCTTTCTTAAAATACTTTTGACTCCGCCCATGCCTTTGATCAGACTGGAGAGTGACTTATTGTGGTACGTGCAAACCGACCTAGTTTACTCAAACTATTTGAGCCCAAAAGAAAAATGCATTCTTATCATAATATAATAGTTTTTTATAACTTAAACAAGGGTGTATGTCAAATACTCGTTAGCATAAAGGCTTAAAAATATTTGGTATATAAAAAAAATAAAAAAAAATAAGAGGTTAAGTTTAATATTTTTACAAAACCCTATATATCAACCTCCAAATAAAGACAATATTACCTTATTTCCTTGCTACTTCATGCAAAGTTGTTAAATTTATTATTAATTTAAGAGAAAATAATCTACAACCAAGTGATATTATATAATATATATATATATATATATATATTTTGGCTCCCCACGAGGTGTCCAGGCCACCTTTCGCGCACTTCGATTAATCCCCTCTCGCGGTTCATGACTGCCGCTGGCCAAGCATTATTTTGACAACGCCAGAGTTCGACTTTGAGAGCTCAAAGTCGACTCAAGGTTGTCCCAGTGACAACCTTATACCACTGAATTAAGAGGCTTGATTGATATTATATAATATATATATATATACGTAATAATCACCCAAGCTAGATGAATCCAATAAATTGATCTCAATTTTAAAATATGACCTAGAAGCCAATCTCTCATTTGGAAGAATATTATGATACGATTCACCTTAATTAACAATTTTTGATGAGAAATGCTTAGATTTTAAGACAAAGATCTAGAAGCTTATACATACATACATACATACCAAAAGCTTACGTTATTGAATAAAGGTTAAAAGATATAAGATGTCGGTGGGTTTAGGTTATACTTTTGTTTGACAATTTGGGGTTCTCCGTAATAATTAAAGAGGTCGTGACACCACTTTATTATGAGCTTCTTTTTAAATGATTTAAGATTGAAATAAAAAAAAAATTGATTCAAATAATGTAATATTATTATAAATATTGATCAATGATTGGATACAGTAACAATAGTACTATCGTGTTGACCTCACAATTCCCACCCGCTCACTTTTATGAATTTTAATTCTGAATCATTCCTAAATTATTTTTTTGAACTCGATCCAACAGTTTTTTTACCATTGAAATTTGCAATTGGCTCACTTAAACAATTGATTTTTTCTCCTATAAAATTTGCTAAAAATCACAGTCAAAATACATGTTGGTGTGAAAAAATAGAAAATGTTAGTTTCAATTACACAGTTACATGATTGATTTAAATGATTGGAACAATAATAGAATGAGCTAAAAGAGTCGAATATATATAAAGGAGGTTCGCCTCATATGAAGATATGAGTTAATCTTTCTTTGATGAATAGGGCTAAGAGTTCGATCTATTTTGTATTATAAAATCTGAGTTCATATTACAAGTTTACAAAATCTCTCTAACTATTCTATCATTACAAGGTTACCACAGGAGTATTTCTAAGCCACACGAGTTCCAAACTTTCTATGCTAAGAGCTCTGCTGTGGGCGTTTTAGCTCTCTCTCTTATGATGGTGACTTGGTTGCTCAATTCTCTCTCAGTTGTTAACTATTTGTTGCTTAATTGCTGAATTACTTGGTTGTTGAGAGAAGTAAATACTTCTCATATATATACATGATACATATGAGATGTGTGGAGGAAACTCTGTGGAGTAAGTCCAAGGCCATCCCTCATCTCCACCAACTTTGGCATTGCTTCTTTATGGATTTCGGTGTATTGAATGCAGTTGTTATGTATTTAATGAAGGTGATGGAGTTTCTGTTTCTGCTGCAAGGTAGGCGGCAGTCTCTCATACTTTTGTTAACCACTCTAATAGAGTGATTAGGCGTCTTCGACCTGAGTTCAACAAGAAACATCTGGAGGTTGGGCTCTATAGATTTAAGACCTCCATTGCACAAGAGATCTATTTCTGACCTCTTAGTACAAAGCTGGGAGTAGACCTCACTCTTCTTTTTTACCTCGATGATAATATCCACATATGCGCTCGTATTTGGTCCAATCTTGGTCAAACCCCTTCAAATATATGGGTTTTTTTTTTTGGTTTGGGGGGGGGGGGGGGGGGGGGGGTAGGGGGGGGGATGCGCAAGTTCTTTTTGGTTTCACGTACTTTGTTTAGGTTTCATGCCACATTTCCTTGAGAAAAGTATGTACAAGAAATTAGTGGAGTAAAGCTGGCATGATGAATAGCATTCATATAGTTATCATGTATGAGTTTATTTATTTATTATTAAAATTTTCACATTTTATAAAATAAACCTTTTATAATTTAAAATTGTGATTTAAAATCATTTCAATAATTATATAGTTTTTCTTTTTGAGGTATTTGCTCGATAATTATAGACAATTCACTGTCCATTCGATCTCTTCTTTTGCAAAGTTGATCTCCTCTGACATTTTCTTGCTCCAGAGTATTTTTTTTATTAATATATTTTATTATATAATAAAAATATCCTAATAATTGCCGAGAGTACGTGGTATTTTTTAAATAAATCAAATCATTTTATATAATAAACAATTCCTAATAATTGCTCGGGATTAATATTATTTTTAAATGGTTTTTTCTCTCTTTGTTTTGCTTTTCTCAGAAAAAAAAAACAAGAAAATATATTTTAGCTATGAAAAATGAGGTCCATATTTAAAAAACAATTAATTCTTCTTTTAACTTTAATTATGAAGAGAACTATTTTGTCCATTACCCCTTAAATTAATAAAAATTAAA
Organism: Lonicera japonica; assembly: GCA_021464415.1. Lineage (NCBI taxonomy): Eukaryota > Viridiplantae > Streptophyta > Magnoliopsida > Dipsacales > Caprifoliaceae > Lonicera > Lonicera japonica. Next base: position 37,369,107 of record CM038469.1, on the reverse strand, counting down.
GGACTTTTTTGACAATGCCTTCCGTTTTATATATGTGGAAGCAACTTATCAGATTATAGCATTTCTAATAATTGTGTAATGATTTATGACTTATGTATTGTGTAAAATTTACACAATGTGTAAAAATTTTAGTGTGCTCCAATGCTTGTGTATATACTTCTTGCCAATTCATTGATGTGTAAAATGTATGTGTATAATACACACCCACTTTATACATTTACATCATCATATCTTTTTCTCTCCACAATTTTTATAAAAAAAAATCTTAAAATGATTTAACTTTAAATCCAAAAATTTGATTTAAATTAAATTTATAAATTTAAAATATACTCATCAAGATCAATTGTGACTCTAAAATAATGTATACAAATTTTCATATTTTTTTTTGAATATTATGTATTCCATGTGTTTGTATACCATTGGTTTGTTCAAGGTTTACATAAATGTTTAGAAGTGAACCATTGGAACATAAAGTGAAGATGTGTATAATTTACATGTGAAACTAACACTTAACACATAAATTACATACACTCATTAGTGATGCTCTTACCTATTTCCCTAATCATTATACTTTGCCATTTGCATGCAATTACATGTAAGGGGATCTCAAAAAATATGTTATATATAAAAATGGTTAAGTCAAAGACAAAACAAAACAAAAAAAAATTACTATCCTAATTTTACGTATTTTTTTGAGATTTTCCCAGATATAGGCCAAGCGATAAGTAAAGATTGAGTATTCGAGTAAAAAAAAGTGAGGAGATTCAAACTGCTGATCTCTTACTGCTTATAACACACTCTTGCCATTTGAACAAGTTTCAATCTTTTAGTCTAATAACAACATATATAAATAAAAGTTAAGTTCAATTTGGCATTAAAAAGAGAGAGAAAGTCAATAAAACGCTAAAAAATAATTCAAGGGAGAATATGTCTTTCATTGGGTGGCAAAGCTTGTCCATCACACATTACCTAATTTCTACCGCATAACACGGAACTAAGATCTCATCTACAATACCAACCCCGGTCTCTCTCTCTCTCTCTCTCCCTCTCTCTCTCTCTCTACATATATATATATATATATAATAATTAAGAGAAAATAATTTTTGAATCTATACAATAGAAAGAATAAAAAATTGTGATTGAAATTACAAAATATTTTTTTTAAAGATAATAGTATATTTGGCACTTTTTTTTAAGCGAGAAATCATCTAGTCTTATATAAAAAGTGAGCTTAGATCGAGCAAAATACATATAAAAAAAATTAGGATTGAAAAGCTCAAATCTAGTAGCAAACACATATATATATATATAAGGGTATAGCCATGGACACTCCTCTAATATTCATAAGCAGTCTAAAATTAAATAAAATGACTTAAAAATCCCTAAAACTATTTACATCTTCAAACAGTACTCCAAAATAGAATAATTTGGCTTGAAGTGCCGGAGCATATTAATGCCCGGAGTGTCAACACGTACCCGTATTAAATTATTAATTAATTGCATCACGTTACATAAAAATATATATATATATATACAGCTGTAAAAAAGATTCTATGTAAGTTGATATAAAGTATATAATAAAGATAATGTATATTGTCAACTAAATTCATGGAAAATTATCGAGGCAAAAGGAGTGAGACTCGATCGAGAGAGGTGAATATATATAATATAATATTGTGGCAAAGAGGACGAAAAGATTGAATCAGACGTTAAACCGTCTTTTAGGTGGACTCGATTTTACCCAATCAATCAACAACAGTCTTTTCCGTACACGAATTAACGGATAAATTTATTTTACTTAAGGAAATATATGTGTAGTAATTAAGGTGGAATCTAGTTAATTCGACCAATTAAGAGTTATCCTCCTGTCACGACCATTTCAATCTCAAGACTTAGATTAGTGGTGTAATTTTTTTATTTTTTTTTATCGAAATGAAACACCGAGATTGATTTAGTATCAAAACTCTAAATCACAAACATACAAAAAATAACTATTGCGGATACCGGGGGGAGGGGTATCGTTACCCTTGTATATCTTACAGTACAACTTTAATTAATTAATTAATTGCATAAGCTCCGATTCTAGATGGAGAGAGAAATGGAAGTGTGAGCGCAAGTACAAAAGAATGGTTGAATGAATGATACTTACGTACCAATAAAATAAGTTAGTTTAAGATCTATTTGGACTAAACCCAGTCAACAATGTATCAATGAAGTGCTAATTAATTATATCTAGCATCGTATGGGAGCATTTCCTATAAGGATTACTATTCACGGACTTATAACGGACGGATTTGCCCTTTTGGCAAACGCTTCCTGATGAATTTTTTTGATGAAATTTGGTGGGGTGATCTTCATCGTGTGAGAACATCTCCACCAAATTTCGTCAAAAAATTAACGGGAATATGTTTAACTACATGATTGAAAAATATTGGTCCAAAATAGATATATAAAATCCAATATTTTTCAATCATATAGTTAACCCACTTCCCGTTGAATTTTTGACGAAATTTGGTGGAGATGTTCTACACACGATGAAGATCATCCCCACCAAATTTCATCAAAAAATTCCATCGGAAAGAGTGCCAAAAGGGCAAATCCGTAAATAAGGTCCGTGAATAGTAATCCTTATAGGAAATGCTCCCTATAACCTATTTAGACTATTCACTTTCAACACTTATAATTAATATAAAAAGCTAGGGTAAATTACAATAAATCCTTTTAAATTAAGTTGGGTTTCTGGGTCAACCCCCTTAAACAAAAATACCTAGTACTAAACCGTCTTGATCTTTACCTCTGTTAATACTGCACCACAAAAGTTTGTGAAAAACGTTAAAGTTTGGTAAAAAAAAAAAAAAACCCGTTGGAAGTTTATTTTTCCAAATTGCCTTTTTCCCCTAATGTGAGCATACTTCCTCACCATTTCTTACCACTAACACAACTCTCTCATTTTTCAATAGGTATTTTTTTTTCTCATCATTTATATTTTATCCCACTAATAAAATTTATAATTAATACATAATATATATATATAGAGAGAGAGAGAGAGAGTTAGGCTCTAAAGTTTTATAATATATAATATATATATATATATATATAACCTCACCATTCTCATATTTTTGTCTACTAATGGCATCAAGTTTTACTTCTGTTAACTCTCATATCTTTTGCCTTTGTGTTGGGCCTTCGCTATGAAAAACTGCACAATCATATGATAGCGCTTAGCCACAAACAAAAACTTAAATCGTTAGAAGCTTATCCAAAAATAGCCATTGAAACAGGTTTTCCCCAATTTCTCCATCTCCATGTATTTAACCACACTTTATCAACCATTCATTACCATTCAGTAGTTAACAACACAACTTTCTCTCATTTGTGAATCTTGCTTTATCATAATTTTCATTTTTTTCTACTAATAAAAAATTTTAAAAAAATTAATAAAAAAACTAAAATAACAAGAAAATAAAATAAACACAAGAAAACATCGGGGAGAAAATAGCTAAGAACAACTTAGAACTACATCATTGATTTTACAAAAATACATAAAATTTGAAAAAAAGGAAAAAGGGTATATCAACTTTCCAGAAAATCATAAGAACAAGAAACAAATAACCTAATTAAACAAATCGAACCCATATACATATATAGATTACATATAAAACACAAAAATCAGAGTAAGAGACCAGAAAACTTAATAAAATATCAAATTACAATAAAGAGATTCTACTGTACAGACCAATTAATTTTGAGAGGCTACCATTATTCTATATAAATTAAATAAAAAAAACTAGTGATTATTGAATTTTTCTTTTTAGGGGGCATTTGGGAAAAGCGCGTTAGTTCATGTGGAGTTTAATTAGTTTACCTTAGGTGTGGGCATTTTTGTCATTTATGTGTTTCCAATAACGGCTTAAAAACTTCATGACCCGAATATGTGTTGGATTTTTCTTTTCGGGAGCATGTGAAAAAGCGCTTTAGTTCGAAAGAGTTTAGTATAATTTACTTATATGAAAATTATATCTTATATTACCAAATTACTCATATTTAATTTTGTTCATTACGCTTTGTAGTTTTCGTGTCAATTTTATCCATATAGCCATTTTTGTTACCATCAAGCTCCCGGTCTGTCTACGTATGTGTGGTACGTACGTAATGGCTTAGGCCATCTCTAATAATATTTTCTATAAATTCGTTTATATCCTGTGTGTCATGGTGCTTTTAATAAATTTTTATACCTATTTGGCAATACAATTGTATAGATAAAAAAATCTCAAATAAAATTTATCTAATAGTGTCATTTCTATTTTACTTGGCATTTATTTAAGAATGAAAGAGAATGAGTGAGTTTCTTATATTCAATGAGGAAGTGTCATGTCACATTGAAAATTAATATCACAATTTCTGTATGTAGAAATATTTATAAAAATTATTTATATGACTCACCTTCCACCTATAGAAATAACTATAGAAATAGCTATGAATTGGAGCACTTTTTTTCTTTTTCTCTTTTTTAATATAAAAATTTATTTGGATTAAAATGACCATTGAAAATGGCCTTATTATCAATTATTGTTGGTAACAAACCAGTCAATTAATTGATACAGCTATACTTCTATATCTTTTCAATAATTTGGTGAAGAAGATAATATTATCAAAAAATGTTTCAGAATATTCTTACGTGAGCAGGTAAAGTGCTCCATATTCTACAAACAGACTTTTCCAAACATTAAATATATTATTCATTTATCATTAATTGCAAGTAATATTCAACATTGACGAGTCTAAATAAAAAAAAATATAACCCTCAATGGCCCCTACAAATTAATTGCGATTTGGTCTATTGACTTGATTTGGTGGAGCCTAATTTATCAGATCATGTCCGCGTCCTTTATATATATAATATATATTTAATTTGTATTATATATAAAGCGTGAGAATTACTTTAATTTGGTAAAGATTTGAAAATATATAAAATTGAAAATGGGACAAAATATATTGTGTGACAATGCTTTTTCAAAAAAAAATTCAGGAAATAATTTTTTTGTTAATATTTTTATAAAATAAGGACTTGTTTATTAATTGTATATTAAAATGATGGCTCTGACCAAATTTATGTTTTGCACAAACTCAACAAATAATCTAAAAAATTTAATGCAAATTTATTTTGCATGACATGTCCATATTTTTTAACGAGTATATTTTAAAGAAAATGGATTCCAAATGTCTCTTTTATAATTATATTTAAGTCAATGACACATTCTTATTCTATAATATACATAGAACATCATCCACAAATTATTTTAGTCATAAGGACAAATTTTAATCTTTGTTCAATAAAAATATATAACTTTTTTCCGATGGTCAATTATACTATTACTACAATCTTGTATTTATGCATCACCATTGGTGATTGTCAAGTTTCAACAACCAACTAAGCCTCTACCGTCTGCCAAGGCTCCGAGATCATTTTTAGAGCTTCGGCAAGAATTTTTGCACTCAAATTTATATATAATTGCTTACAGATTTACTACAAAAATAAATTTACACTAAAATTTATATCTTAATTTGTCAAAGAATTTGGTACAAAAAAAATATTTGCACTAAAATCAATAATATTAGTTGCTTGCAAATTTAGTGTAAAAATAAATTTACATTAAAATATGTATTATTACTTATTTACAAATTTAGTATAAAAATAAATTTTCACTAAAATCTATTATTCATTTATCATTAAATGCAAGCAATATTCAACATTGACGAGTCTAAATTAAAAATATAACCCTCAATGGCCCCTACAAATTAATTGCGAGTTTGGACTATTTACTCTTGAGTATGGTGGAGCGTACTTTCTCAGATCATGTCCGCGTCCTATGTGTGTATATATATATATATATATTTCTATTTAATTTATATTATATATAAAGTGTGAGAATTACTTTAATTTGGTAAAGATTTGTAAAATTACAAATCTAAAAATGGGACAAAAAGTTTTGTGAGATAAAGTCTTTTGTAAAAACATATAGGAAATAATATTATTTTTTTGAAATTAGGATCTGTTTTTAATATTTTTCTGAATAAGGGCTTGTTTATCAATTGTATTTTAAAATAATAGCTCTGACCAAAATTGTGTTTTTTTTATTTTTTTTTGCAAACTCAAGTTTGCAATCCAAAAAAATTAACGCAATTTAGTTTTGAATAATGTGTTTATATTTTTTTAACGAGTATATTTTAGAGAAATGGGTTCCAAGTGTCTCTTCTATAATTATATTCAGGCCAATGACACATTCCTATTCTATATTATATATACGACCTCATCTTCAAATTATTTTAGCCATAAGAACAATTTTCAATCTTTGTTCACCGAAAAGGTAAACGATTTTTTGGATGATCAATTATACCCTTTACTACAATCTTGTATTTCTACATTACTATTGGTGATTGTCAAGTCTCACTAACCACCTAAGCCACCACCAGCCACAGGAGCACCGGCGACCTTGGCTAGATCTCCGACGACCATCGACTCAAATCTCTGGCGAGAATTTTTGCATTTAAATTTACATATAATTGCTTATGAATTTAGTGCAAAAATAAATTTGCACTAAAATTTATAATTTAATTAGTCAACAAATTTGGTGCAAAAATATATTTGCACTAAAATCTATAACATTAGTTGCTTATGAATTTAATGCAAAAATAAATTTGCGCTAAAATATGTATCATTAGTTGTTTGCGAATTTAGTGCAAAAATAAATTTGCACTAAAATATGTATCACTAATTGTTTGCGAATTTAAAACATAGATATGCACTAAAATCTGTATCATTAGTTGCTTGTAGATTTAGTGCGAAAATAGATTTGTAATACTTGCGCCAGAGCTCCGATGAGATCTTGGCACTCAGATTAAGTAATATGATTCGAGCCCTCGCTATTAGTAATGGTAATAAGGTTCTTGCCACTGCTACTTATTAGTCAAATAGAACATGTGTCACATGTCCATGAAAATCTTGTTAAAAGTAAAGAGATCGCATGTTCTTTAATTTATATTACTCAAAATCATCTCTGTATAAGTATACATAAATTGAGTGTAGCACAATCACTATTAAAGTACAGAAGTATATATGACGAGTTGATAATAAAAGTTAAAGTAAACCCCATGCAAGGGAAATATATTTATTTTTGTAAACATTCAAGCTAGAAATATTCCTACATTAACAAATACAAACACAAATACAAGGAATCATCTCATATGCGTACATGCAAGACAATTTTCTATTTATCTCCAAAACAATAATGTATTGAACTAATGCATATATCCTCTCTCCTTATTGTAATTTTTGAAGAAGAAAAATATTTTGGATATGTTTTATACACACCAAAAACTCCCTACTCACATTTAATTAATATTGTTTATATATATACATTTATACACGCATGCACGTATGTTTGTATCATATATATGGATATATCTTTTAAAAATCTTCTGTGAATGCCTAACTTTTGGTGACTTCCTTTGCACATCAACTAAAAGTCTCTCTCTCTCTCTCTCTCACACACACACACACACACTACATGTAAATATATAATGGCTTTTATTGACCATATATTTTGGCCAAATATCTACGTATGTTGTTTCTTGCTAAATTGTTAAGCCATATTAAATCACTCCACCTCCACCGAAAAAAATAATTCATAATAAAAAAACTTGACACTTATTTAAACACTAAAAAAATAAAATAAGAACTTTTTATTTTTTAAATATTTCTTCATTTGAAACTAGGAGTCTAATTTTACTTTTACGACACGACGAATATATATCGTTTCATGAAAGTAAACAAATTGTAGTATTGTAATCACTGCATTTGCTATCTTTAATGTTTAACTTTTAAATGAGGTAATTATTATTTTTACAAAGGACCCTACACGTACAACAATATTGACGCAATGACATACCACTTGTAAAAAAGTGACCATCAAAATTGTCAAAGCATAGCCGAACTTGGCAAAGATGTCTTTTAGATTTATCTCAAGGTTTTCTCTCACATTTTAATATAATTAGTAAAAGATTTAAAACTCCAAAATGTATTAGGTAGATATGAGAAAAATTAGTTAAAGTACATGTAAGTTGATCCAAACAATTTTAAAAAAAAATAGCAAATTAATGATATATTGTTAGTATAAACACATTTTTTTGTTGCCAAAATGCAGCAAAAGTACGTTGGCTCCCCTATGGTAAAGCATCAAGCAATGGTCTCCTAAAGTTTGATTAAAAAGGATTTGAGCAATAGATTCCTCCTTATCTACTAGTTGGCATATAATTCTCAAATTTCACTAATGACTATAATACCAAGTATCGCCTTGAGCCAGGTTTTTGTGTCATCTTTGATTCAAGTTGTCGCGCGTTGATTTTAACTAACCGATTCAAGGATGGTTCTAGGAGAGAGGAGGGGAAGGGGTGGGGGGGGGGGGGGGGGTATGTTTTGATAATTTCTACAGTTATATTAGTATTTAGTATTAATTATAACTAGAAAAATAGTGATATATATCAATACAAGTTAAATAGCAAAATCCTTAGAAGTAAACAAATATGTGAATAGATTTTGTTATAAAATAAAAGAAATCAATGTTTTTCACTTTAACGCATCAATATACAAAATAAATCTTTAGTAAAGATATTGGAGATAAATTTTTTTTTGCAACTATATTGTTTACTGGTGCAAAATATCACCATAAAAATTCAATTTTTTTGATGTAAGTAATATATACTTTTATCACAACAAACCAACCAACCCCCACCGCGGCCACGGTCTAATTTCTGATTCGGTCCTTGCACCAATTCATTTAGTAATATTTATTAATAAATCAGGTTAGTCCTTAATATCTTAGGATTCTCCTAATTTATGTTCCCAACTAGTGGCTCATATTTAATTTGACCCTTTGTCTTTTAATCCAACGGCTCATATATAGCATTTACTTATCTTCCCAACTGGTGGCTCATATTTAGCTTTAGCCTTTATGTTTTAATCCGACGGCTCATATTTATCTCTTAATTAATTTATTTCCTAACTAATTTCAATGGTGATAAACCAAACAAGTATTTATTAAACATGCATTTATCTCTTAATTAGTTTGTGATAAATTTTAACTCTAATTTAATCTTATTTCTCTTTCTAAATCAAACATAAAATTCATACGTACTTTTGGATCTCTCCATCTGCGTTTCGTTTCTATTTCTCCTTATGAGTATAGTTTATATCTGTAACATGTAAAAACCTATTTCTAATTACCACTTTTTTTTTCTTTTGACATTTATTAAACAATATTCGATGTAATGTTGTATAATTATTATAATATGCGTAATGTTTACAATCTGTATATATATAGCAATATTAAAAAGTGGCAAACATTATATATAGCAATATTAAAAGAAAAATGTTATATTACAGTAGAGTCGAGTCAAATGGACAAAATATATGTGAACTCGAACTTAAATCACTTGGACTCATACTTTTCTTGATTATAAAAGAAAAAAAGAAAGAGTTCGCCTTATATTGGAATTTGCTTAGTCGAAAATCCGTCAAATCAGGCAATTTTCAATCCCTAATTGTAACGAAAGTGTAATTAAATAGACGTAATTTATTTTACCACTATTTGAATAATAGGTATACAATTATATTTTTAAATTTTGGTTAAGATTAAAAATTAAAATTAATACTGTAATGAAAAATTTAATTTTTCTTGCTCTCAAAATTAGAGTATACTAATACTTTTTGAGAACAATGTTCCAATTAATTTATTTGAGAAATAGCAACATTCAAATAAGAATTCTTAATATGAGATAAAAAAAAATATTAAAATTACGAGTAGTTATCAATATTAAAAAATAACAATAAATATGATTTTAGGTAGTGTCATTAATTACATATAGGCACAATCGAATCGTACCGTAGGCACGAGTATTAGCTAGTTAAACAATAATGCATGATAGTTAATACTATAATTCATGGTATAGTGGACGTATGTACAATTAATTTATACTTTTTTTTTAAGTATAAGAAATATACTATAAGATAGACCCAATGCTCGAATTCAACGGGGAAGGGGAAGAAGGGGAGGGTGAGTGATTGAACTCTGCACATGTGGTTAGAAACTAACCACTGGGGAGCACCCCCGGGTCTATGTACAATTTATAGTTACTTGGTAAGCTGGTTAAATATATTCAAATTTATGCAAGTGAAGACCTGGGACTTTGAACGAGGCGTCACGAAGTGCCTTGTCCTCGTGTCGAGGTAAGTTACTATCTTCAACGTGGCGAAACAACACATTACACAATAATACAATACGAAAGTATAAGTTAATGGGTTAAACCTTAACAAGTTTCAGGCCATATCAATGGTAACTCTATTAGACATGATAGTTAATGGGTCGGTATCAATTAATATTCATTAACAAGCTAGTTATCACACATTAAGACCCGTTAATTATATAGATACTTGTATAATATTATATGTATACATATCTATATGTATATTTTCTAATCTATTTATATACATAATTTGTATAATATTACATACATGTATTTGTAAATATATATATATATATATTAATTATATTTAACGGGTATAAATTGCTTTGTTAACGGTTTAATAGTTTGATCCATATTCGACTTAAAGTAATTTGTCATATTTAATGGGAAATAATGGGCTGTATCAAGTAATTCTTTAAAATAATGAATTGGGATTGAATTTTTATTTTTTTTTACCAAACACAAAATTCACTCGTTTATACTTGAACTGATAACATATTCAAAACACAATTAAAAAAACGACACAAACACGTTCTAATTCCGACCCATTACTAAATCTACATGTGATTGATATAAATCCAAAGTTGGGTGGTTGAGACACATGTATGGATAAAATGCCTCAGAAGTAATTGCTATAACTCAACTTGGCTTCCGATATAATATTAATAGATTTCCTATCTAATGAAAATTATATTATATACCAAAAAATTGTAAAAAAATAAATAAAAAATATCCAGGATAGTCTTTACTTTTGTTTTTTAAACATCGACCGACACATGACTTGATGCTTAACTTTAATTGATAACATGCATCAAAATTGTAAAATGTAGTTTTTCCTTAATTAAGATTTTTTTAGTTTTCAAAATATCAAATCAAAATGAAAATAACGTTAATTGCTTAAAATGCACCTAGACGTATTAAGGAAAATAGGGGAGGGTTGCAGAAGGAGAATAGTTAGAATGATCGTAGACGCATTTCCGTCTAGATTATGAGATGAATGAAGCAGCACTTCGTTTATGACAATTTTTAGATCTTCATCTCTTACTAAAAAAAAACAAAAATTATACCCCCCCCCCCTTCCTCTTTTCCTTTCAAGGGTTGGTCAACTCACTTTTATATATAGCATATTTTCTCAATTTAACTAAATTTTGTGGATTAGCCCCCTCCAAAATTAATTTAAACTTCTTTTTGGACTAAGTAAAAATAATTTAATATTTTACCAAATCTTATATTAATTATTTCGATTAAGTCAAATAAAGTATTAACAATAGGGAATAAAATCAAAATACTCCCCTTGAATTTTTATCAAGTAAATGTGTTCCGCTTGCAAGATTAAATAAAGAAAGTGAAGGAATAATATATTTTTATTATAACGGTGGGTCTGTTTTTTTAATTATTGTCAGTGTAGTAAAGGGAAGAGATCCAAACTTTCTGTTTTTTAAATAACCTATTAAAGAAGGGTTTAACATGTCCTTTTAAAGACACACTCACCTGAATGCAGGAGAAGTCTTAAGTTCAGAGTCTCGTGTAGATGAGGGAGAGTTTTGTCATTATTATAGTAATTAGAAGAAATTTAGAACTTTCATTTAAGAAAAAAGAAGAGAGAGAGAGAGAGAGAGACTTCTCCCTGAAAACTAATATTTGTAGGGTTTTTTTTTTTCCAATTTTGTTTAGCAAATTTGAACTGAGTCTTGGCACCATATCTTTCTTGGTCTTTATGGTAGTATTTTTTATTTTTATTTTGTCTTCTGTGAAATATTTCTACATCATATTAAATATAAAGTTAATTAAATTTTAATTGTGGAACTGAGTCTCACACTAATTAAAAAAAAAGATTAATATCCTAATACCACGTATCTTTGTCTTTATTAATTAAGGTCGGTCAGAGCTATGTTGAACTTTCAAACACCTTTGATTCAATTAATAATCATCGAAGGAATTACAAAAAATAATATTTTTGCCATTACCAATCATACATATGCATGGACACAATTGTCTTCCATTGGGTGTAAAACCATGTTCATCCCACATTTCCTACCGTATATCACGGATCTCATATCTTATTATAATTAATTGTGTGCTTTGGTTTTAAATTAATTATCTTCCTTGCTTTGACTTTTAATATTTTTATTTTTTTTAAGAAAATACCAACATCCCATAATCAAGGGTTAATAATGTCTCAAATTAAAATTTTCGTAAATTAAGATTTCTGTTTTAGAAGGTCAATGTACAAAAGTTCACCAAAATAAACTGGTTATATTTTAACCACTAATTATATTAAAATCATTTTATTTTTTAAAAAGTGTAAAAATAAAATTTGATTCTTCATACCGGTACATGGTAATTTTAGTTTTAAATTTTTTTCTTTATTTCTTTAACATATGTGATTGAGAGGATTTAGTATGGATCAGTATTTAGTGACTAATTTTTCTTGTTGAAAAATATCTTCCTATAATTTAAGGATGAAATTTGCCGTTACACACTGGTCCGGATAAATACGGTGTATTTATATAATGTAAAAATAACGAGCATAATATTTTACTTAGTTCTAATTAACACATGCTGTAGGAAGACCTTGGTAAGTTGAAATAATTAAAAAATGGTCGTTGTCAAGTAAATGAGATGTAAAGATTGAGCGGTGAATATAATAATTTTAAATTACAGCAATTGGGAAAAAAGTAGCTACACTAAATCAGGCACGAAATCTTCTTTGGCTTTAAGTCACTAATTAATAATAATATCTAACAAATCAAAAACAGCTAACTTACTATTTTTTATTTTTTTTTTTGGGGTTGAAAAAACTTAGGTTTGCCTTTCACGACAATTTTAGCCAACGCTCTGAATGTTGCCACCAACACCGACACATTCTAAATTATATTACAATTTTTTTGAAAACAATAAATTTTTCTCATTTTCAGATTAAGATTTTAGATTAACTTTTGTATGCCTTTAAAAATTTACTTAATTAATAGTTAAAAATTAAATTATTTACTATTATATAATATAGTATATTGAATATTTTCTTAAAAAAAAATTAAAATCTTAAAGTGCGTTTGATTTTGAAATCCACTAGTTAATATAGTGAATTGCAACTCTCTCTTTTTTGATCTGGAATTGCTACTTCTGTAAACGTGAGTATTTGACAAATTTGTAATTTTATATCTTGTGCATTATTGTTGGTTGTGATGATTTGACATCATGAACAGTAAAAGCATCAACCTAAACGTTTTATTGCCCGAAAATCAAATAGTATATTATCAATAGATTGGCGACTGTGGTTTTACCTAAAATGGCCGATCCGGTCTTTGGTCGACTGTGGTTATATATAGGCCAATCTATTTTTATGTTTATTTTTTTCACTAGTGTAATATGTGAAATTTTATGTTTTAGTTTTGTCCATTCTAATTAAATATCTGTATTAATCTACCCTCCAAAAAATCCTAGACATTCATTGAGTTCGAATCCCACCAAAGACAGTTAATTAATTCCTTACAAAAAGAGAAATAAATTGTTATTAATAAGTTCTAACTCACACGGTATCATTGTCACATGTTGAATCCTAATGATATGATTAAAAAACAGAGTTTGTGAACGCACCCAAAAAATCATACAGTTCACCCCAAGTAATTCACCGGATAGAATTAGAAAATTCAACCTACCACTTTTTTAAAATAATTCTTTTTCCTAAAATAGTAAAAATTTGAATAGGGGTGAATTGTTAGATTTCATGATTCTTCTAAGATGTGCGTACATATATACATATATGTAGACCTAGCAAAATTGAACACGGCATGATAATATGAAACGATTCAACATGAAATTATCAGTTAATATTTCGTGTTTAATATTTTTGGTCGTTTCGTGTTGGGTCCACCCGATAACCAAATAACCCGTTAATAGGATATACATATATATATATATATATATATATAATAGTATTATATTAATATTATAAATAAAACTTAAAGGTTTAAGGATACTGTTGACAATTTAATGGGTCTTAACGGGTGATACGGGTCAACGGATTCGAGTTACCCAAATTCACCCATTGCTTAACGGGTAAAACATGTCATATCGGATGACCCGTTAATTTAACAAATCGTTTTCGTGTTTTAAAATTCCACCCGTTAAGTTAACGGGTTGTGTTTAATTTTAGTGGTATACCACCGGAACCCGAAGTCACCTGACACGACCCGTTGCCAGGTCGATATGCTTATGTGTATAATATAGGGAGAGAGAGAGAGAGAGAGAGAGAGAGAGAGAGAGAGAGAGAGAGAGAGAGAGAGAGAGTGGCACACTTTGGTAGCAAATTAAAACGAACATAACTCGAGGAGATACTCTGGAAACTGAAATGGGCCTACACTAGCATTCCATTCATGGGCTATTTTACTCCGAGTGGGCCTACACCAGCATTCATGGGCTATTTGGAATCGTTAGTTTTCTAATATTGGTTAAAAAAAACAAACTAATACAATATATAAAAAAAAATGTGAGAAGGATTTTTCTCATTTGACTATTTGAGTATTTATTTTCTTATTTTGTTTTTATTTCTTGGTTCTAGTTCTGGCATTGATGAAAACTCTTTTTATAATGATTCATATTAGTTATTCTTTTATATTTCGGGATGTACCTATGAGTATAGATCTTTCATCCTTCTAATTTTTCAAGATTTTTTCTCCTGTATGCATAAGACCTTTGATATGGTTTATATCTTTATACCATTTATAAGCTATTTGAAATATTTATCTTTTCTTGCTATAATGTTTTGGTTCGATTATTAATTATATTATGTTCTTCTTCTTTAAAAAAAAATAGACTTATCCTAGTGTAATTATACTTGACTTTAATTTAATCCTACTTTTGGGTGACTGATAAATTGACATTTATTATTTTTAAGTAATTTCTTTTGATACGGGATGCTTTCTTTCTTGACACAAATGCATTTTAGATTATCTTAAAAAATTCATATAAATCCTAAGTGTATATTTGTGATGAAATTGCAATTTTGCATTCTTAAAAGATCATCTTACAGCATTAGTATATTTATACTTCAAATTAAAATCCAACTTTGTATTGATCATTCAAAATCTCTTTTTATGCTTTTTTGTGTAAGTTTGGGATTTTCAAGTGATTTAGGATCAAATTGCGGGGTTGATGTAAAAATGAAGCCAAAAGGTCTCAACTATTGAGGTTTTCGGTGTATTGAAAGTAGGAGCGGCCACTTGTAAGAACTATTATGCGGCCTAATAGATATTTATTTTACAGATGGATTAGTGCAGTTTATCACCACTCCTATAACGTAATCATTATAACCAGAGCCGTTCATGACCATTTTTAGTCATTGGATAAAATTTTAAAATGATATCCCTCTTATAAATAAATATATTAATTTTTTTATACTAAAAAAATAAATTAATTTTATTTCAATAAAAAAATAATGTATTGAAAATGACCATTGATCATTACCCATAGAGATATAGCTTAACTTAACTGTTCAATATAGTGTAATTATTAATGTTTGGATAATTTTATTTATATCAACCTCTTTTGTTAGTTTATCCCACTTATTAAATTTATCCACATTGGTATTAAGCTTACCTCCACAATGGGATAAATTGACCAATCATATTTTTGATTATTTTTTTAAAAAATATATTAATATTATTTAAATAATTTTGAACTTATCCACCTTGATCAGTTAAAGCCTCCCTTACAAAACCCATAAGCATAATTCCAACAAAGTCGAACGTAAGGGTAAAAATATATACTTGTGATGAACGATGATTTTCCTAATGTAAATTGTATTCTATGACACCCAACTCAACAAAAGAAGAACATATTTCAAAGCACACACGAAAATCTTATTAGCAGTATGAAACCCCAATCGATATGACAATTTTAAATTATTGCACTCTAGTCATTGTCCTCAGGGGCGAATTTAGTGAGGGTTTTCACTTGAGTTTTAGGTAAATTTTTTGTAGTATGGAATGTTAGGGGGTTTGTCGTAATTATGATCATAAATATAGGATAGGAGTTTGTATTAATGGAAACTTGTTTGCAATGGGGGACTGGGGGTTTGTTATTGGTGGGGGGTGTCTGTGCAATAAGCTTCGAGAGTTCAGAGTAAAGTCATGTAATTATGTTATTTTGGGTGCAAATTGCAAAGACTATAATAAGCTCTGTTCACTCTTTCGCCTCTTTTCATCTTTTTCCTTCTTTTTTTTTTTTTTCTGCTGCTCATTTTGTTCGCTGCTTTTTTTCGGTCCAACTCTCATTTAATTTGTCTCTGTCTCCAATCTACGGTGAATGGTGATTTCTTTGCTTCTAAGTCATATTTTTTTTATTTTGGACTTATTATAATACATGCAAAAAATATCGTATGATATTATTAATTTGGCCCTTCCTAAGATTAATTCCTAACTCCGCCTCTGGTTGTCGTTCTCTTATTTCTCCAACTCTCTTAATACTTCTTCTTATTAGACTTCGTCTTCTTCGGATACATAACATTATTCTCTTTGGATTTTTTTAATAAGAAATAAAGACAGCCCGGCTAGCTCCAATACTATATGAACTAGACCCACAAATTGTGCCAACACAATCTCTGAAAATACTTTTATGTCAAAACAAGCAATGTTGAAGAATGATGAAATTTTTACAATTCGTAAAATTCCCACTTATGTCAAATAATTTATGTATTTTTAGGAGCTACTAGTGATACGTACACATCAAAACTCTCATTAACACTCTAAAATTGACTTAGCTCTTAAGCAACGAATATATGTACACATAATCGATACTCAGAGGCCGAGTATTTATTTATCCATCGCAATAGAAGGTCCAATATACATAATATATGGTTAAACAAGGGTAATTTTTTCACTCCATTATTTAATTAAGACTTAGACTCTACTTTCTTATCTTAATTTTTTTCTTTGGGAAATTTTGTACAAGGAAAATTTCGTGGGCTAAAACTTCGTTTGATAATATCATGGAAAAGAAAAATAAAGCACTTAATTTGAGTAAGAACATGAAAAATTTGTTTAGGCATGTAATGATATGCTCTCCATCTCATGTTCATTTTTATGACTAGATATCCTCCATCTGTCATTATGTTTTGATGACCTCGTCTAACGTCAATTAAATCAAAGAAAGCCTCTTCTTGAGGTTTTTTTTTTTTTTTTTTAAACTTATTTAGCAAAATAGGGGACTTTTGAACTTAATTGTGGAAATGTAGTTGTTTTAAAATCGCTAGTAGCTAGCGTTTTTTCGTGAAGAATCGCTAGTCAAGCTAGCATTTTTTGTAGAAAAGTCAATAGCTCATATGGTGGTTTAAAACTAAACTAAATAAATTTCCACGTTAAAATCGATGCTATATTTTTCTTCTAAAATCGCTATTCATTTTCGCGTTTTTGAAGTTAATTTTTTTTATCCCATCCACGGAATAAGTTTGGGCTTCACAGATCTAACCGTTGCAGCTTCTTCTTCTTCTTCTTCTTCTTCACAGTTTGAAATGAACAAATTAACTGAGAAGTTCTATCACCACTCATTCATAATAATTTTTCTCTACTTCAAAAAAAGAAGATATGTCCATTTATGCTATTTTAATTATCATATATTGTTATACTTTATATATTATCAACTTATAATATGAATGAAATTTGTTTGATTGTTTGTAGATCCATGTTTGCATAATATAATATGAATGAAATCAATGGGGTATTATTGTAGATTTATGATATAGATTTGTAGTTATGATATAGATTTATAGATTTGTTTGTTTGTTTGTAGATCTAGGTATGAATAATATATATATATATGTGTGTGTGTGTGGGGGGGGGGGGGGGGGGGTTATGATATAGATTTGTAGATTTGTGAATGTATGTATTATTTAGATTTATTATCATATTATTGTAGTGCTTGATAATTATATTTTTTTTTGAGAAATTAAATTTTTTATTTTAAAGAATGTATTAGTTATCATATATTGCAGTGCTTTATAATAACATTTTATTTTAGAAAAATTGTTTTACGATTTTAAATAAATTATTTATTATAATATTTCGTAAGGCTTGATACTTAATTTTGTTTTTTCAATAATTATATAACTATTTTGAAGAATGTATATACTTATTTATTTTTTGAGAAAGTCTTTTTATTTTAAAACATGTGTTTATCCCTATATATTATAGAGCTTGACTATTTTAAATAAATTATATTTATTATCAGTTGGTGATAAATTTGTTTAATTGTATTAAAGGTTAATAATGACAGGCAAACAAGTGTTTATGCTTCTATATTGGGGCGGAGAGATTATTAATGGAACGCATGGTTGGGGTTACGATATGCAGAATAAAACAAGCATTGTTTTAGAAGAAGGTACTACGTACTTGGAATTAGTAGAAATGATTTATTCTACTATGAATGTTGATCGCTCGCCGTATACCTTAAAGATTTTATGTAGATATCCACTGTTTGTGACCACAAAAACTTGTAGTTACTTCATTCATGAAATTAATGATGACATAAGCTTACATTTTGTAATGTCTACGATTTACAATGCTTCTTCTGTAAATGTAATCGATTTGTATGTAGATAAAGTTGACCTGAATTATGATGTATTCCTAATTGCGAAAAAATTCCCGTTGTCTGGGTCGTATAGCTCACCACCATCGACATAATGCACTCATATTTCTAACTTGCCTTCTAATTTGTGGCCATCACGAAAGCTCTAATTTCCAGGGACACGCGGCCATACTCATAAGAACTACATACCCAAGCCCATGTATGAGTGCGGAGATTGTATAAAATATGATGAAGCCACTAGAGAGGACACGGACTAGAACTCAAAATCTGACAGTCTTACATAAATCAGTGAAATTGAAAGTGATGAATAGGAACAATCAAACTAGATTGAGCAGGTTACAGAAGACATACCAGCATTGTACACACAATTTAATGTTACGTATGAGGATCAGGAGGTGACGATGAATGAGCAGTTAGTAGATGAAAATGAATTGCAAAAGCGGCTCATTTGTGAGACTAAAGATAAGTTAAAGATTGTCGTGAAACAATTTACAATTAATAATTCAACTGAATTTATTATTGAGGAATCAAAGACAAATACATGGATAATTAGGTGCAAATTGCATCAAAAATGGTGCAAATAGCGGCGTTGTAAGAGGAAGAAAAAACACGGACAATTTGAGATAATCAAGTACGAGGGTCCCCACACATGCACATTTAATCGTTTAAAACTACTTACAAACATTTGGACTACAAATTCATTGTCAGTAAAGTAAAACATTTGGTTAAGGTTGATCATGGCCTTTAAGATACTCGTTATCGTTGCATTTGATCAATATGGTTATAAGATTTTATATTAGAAGGCATGAAATACGAAATAGAAGGCTATTGAAAGATTATTTGGCAATTGAAAATAGTCTTATACTATCATGCCTAGATATTTGGCCGCCATTAAGTACAACAACCTACGCATGATCCACGAGTGTAAAAGCAAGATGAATGATGGCCATTATCGTATTTTTAACAAGAACTTTTGGGCTTTTAGTGCGTTAACTGTAGAAATCCATGCTTGTCAGTGATTTCACTCATATATAAGAATCATATTCATATCACTCTCATCTTACTCCAATATCATTACAAAAATTCAACTACCATATTACTCCCATCTTACTATACTACAGACAAAACATAACTAACTCATCCGGAATTGATGATTTGGTTCCCCTCATTCCATTTGAAATTCAAAAGGCAATACGAGATTGATTCTTGCAAAATTGAGCTATTAGAATGATATCAATGTGTCAAGGGTTGTTGCAAATTCCATCCCCTCTTTTGAGGCTAAGAGAGTTTCTATATTAATGGCTTAATCTCAAATTTTTCTATCGTTCACCGCTTACGTTCGTGCCTTTGCACTCATGGACACCTTTATTTTTTGTCTATCTGTGGTACATGCTAAATGCTTATTGTCTTCTCACCACATTTATACATTACATTGAATAAATGGGTATACTATGACTACACGTACTTTGACAAGTTTTGGTTTGAAGTGTTTGGTGAAAATTAGAGGGCGGTTGCATCCGGACAAAGCTCACTACATTTATTGACGGAGCCAATTAATAGACATGTCCTTTTGATACTAACGTTTAACTCAAATAAACCTCCAATGGACAACGATAGTCATGAACTAACTCAGTTTGAATGGGTAACCAATATAAATAGATCTTTGCACAGACACGACCGAAAAAATTTACTGAATAATGTTTGCCAAACTGCCATATGAAAAATAGAGTCGTTGAATACAAATATTGAATATAATGCTAAATAAATAGGCATGACTCCAGATACATAGTTATAAATGAAAATTGATTGAAATCACAAAAACTAAGTCATTGTGTCATAAGAAAGAAGTGCTTTTGGATAGGTGTCTTATTTACTATGTATGAATGTATTGTTTATTTTCACTTTGTTTTTTTTCATTATGTTTGTGTTAAATTTTATTTTTATGTAATAGTTTTTCTTAACGTGTTATTTATTAAAGTCAGTTTTCTTGTTTTTTAAAAAATGGAATATGATGACACTTAGCTCAGTTCACCTTGTTTTAATTTATTTACTATGTAATGTTTCTTATTTTTTGAAAGTTTTAATTATATTTAATGTTTTTTCTCAAATTTACCAAAATTATAAGCTCGTGTACACGTCAAATGATACAACTAAGCAAAATAAATATCTATGTATAACTATTTGATACAACTAATGAAATTATTTTTTTTCTCAAATAACTAACAATTAACCTACTATGTACCACAACTAGGTTTTTTTCTCTTCCTCTTAGGCCTCTCATCCATCTCAACTTCTGTATGGGTATGTGCCTCTACACCATCACTTCTGCCCTTGTCATTAGCCTTACCCCTCGGTCTAGCTTTCCCTCAACCTATACTGATAAGTACCACAAGTACATATACAACCTCTGGTATGAATAATTGTGTCAATCCCTCATCATGCTCCATGGGTGTAAGTGTTGGTGACCGTGAAAGTACTGGTTGAAGTTGTTGTGACACGTGTGGTGTAGTAAATGATTAGTTTATCGTCAATATAGACACATAATGTCGCAAGTCATTGTTCTCGAATATGGCAGGGAGTGTAAAACAATCTGTCATACTGGGAGACGATAGGGACGAAAACATCAATGACTATGATAAGATGGGGTTTGGTTTGACAGTGGAGAAGAAAACGTTGTTGTTGTTGTAGTAGTAGTAGTAGTAGTAGTAGTAGTAGTAGTAGTAGTAGTAGTAGTATGTAGTAGTAGTAGGTAGTATGTAGTATGTAGTAGGTAGTAGTAGTAGTAGTAGTAGTAGTAGTAGTAGTAGTAGTAGTAGTGGGCTGTGGTAAACTGGTCTCTGGTGGGGAAAATAATGTTGTAGTAGTAGTAGTAGTAGTAGTAGTAGTGGTGGTGGTGGTGGTGGTGGTGGTGGTGGTGGTGGTGGTGGTGGTAGTAGTAGTAGTAGTAGTAGTAGTAGTAGTAGTAGTAGTAGTAGTAGTAGTAGTGGGCTGTGGTAAACTGGTCTCTGGTGGGGAAAATAATGTAGTAGTACTACTTGGCTGTCATAAGATAGTGTCCGGTGGGGAAGAGACATGATGTGTAGAGATAAATGAACCACCATCATAAGAAGATAACGTAGTATGATGTGATGAGTCAGCGAGCGGTGGTAAAGATAATGTAATAGGATGTGATGATGACGTACCCTTAGTGGGTCGCCTCTGATGACGACGGCGATGTGATCATGGGATCGGCTCGAGTATAAGGTCATGGACTTGAAATGAATCAACAGATAATTGAAAATCTTGTCGCGCGGTAACAAAAGCTGTAGATACCTAGTCATATATCTCATCCGATATGGAATCTCTTGTGATCGACTGTAAAGGATAGTTCATAGCCAATGTATATATCTTAGCAAGCGCATCATCCTGAACCATTAAAAGTAATATATAAATATCAAATTGAAATCAGAAAGCAGAAAGCAGAAAGCAGAAAAAATTCAAAATTACATTTAAGTGATGTAATTCCAACTTATCAGCATCTCCACTGTAACTCCAACTGGCTCAGGAAATAACTCATCGGGAGGCTGCTCCGGCACCGCAAGTATGAAACGTCGAGTAATGGTACGAAACCAAACCATATACAGATGGTCGTACTGAATTGGGCACTGCAACACATCCGCAGTAACTACGTGCTCGTGTAGACGGTTCTAAAAGGCGATGAAGTCGCGGTGATGATGCATCCAATCAACAAGATCTCCTCACCTCCTCCCTCTCAGATTCATATCATGCAATTGCTCACTTGTGTCAAAATCAACAGGGATATTTTGTTGTAAAACAAATTGTCGCATCATTCTATCAAGGAGATGCCATTCCACTATCTCAAAACAGATAAGGCATGACCGGGTCCGCCATATAACCTAGCCAATAAGACAATAAGGAGGTAAAGCTGTCATAACATGTGCGGTGTACGGCTGTTAGATCATCTGTAAATTATTAAATATAAATTATGAATATTAAAAATTATATCAAAACAATAGTTCAACGTAAAGAAATTAGTAATTTTTCTAAATTTCGGAAGAGTTACGTCTATTTCTAGAACAATCCAATATTTTTATATTCACATGTTTAACAAGTTTATTACAAATTTTCAAAAATGTTCATCTCCTAATCAATCCAAAATGAATTTAAATATAATTATCCCCAACTTAATCATAAAAACAAATATAGTCACTCAACAGTCTAGCCACTTCATTAGTATACTAATTAACTGATAGTAATTAAATCATATATAGTAATTAGATTCACCTGCTCCGCTCGCATACGATCTAGTTGGTTCCTATAGTGAGTCAAAACATGTATTGGAGTTCGCTCTAATAAAAACCTCGTCTACCACCTATATTAGGTAAATGTAGGGTGTGAAAAATAAAATCATAGCATATATTGACAATAGTCACTACAAGAAACAGGACCTTTCCTGGAGCGTTAGTTGAATAGCGTCGGTAAAGATAGTCTATAATGACGCGTTTAACTGAAATGCGTCAGCATAGACATATTAGACTAGAGGCATTTGCAATAGTTTTACCGGCACAATTGAAGCATCGGAATAAGTCACACAGTGACTTTTGCTGACACCATTGTCTAAACGCGCCAGCATAGAGTTTGCAAAAAAATTGGCGCTTGGGTTTGCCCGCCCTTTAGTTTCGCAGGAATAATAATTTTAGTAATTTTTTTTCTTTTTTTTGGAAAATACATTTGCTGACGCGTTTATTGCGCCAGCATAAGTAGATAAAAAATTGATGTCTAGACTAGCGCCAAATTCTCCCGCCTTTAAATCTGCCTAAAAATTTAAAACTTTTGTTGGCACATTTGACGCATTAGCATATGTATTACTTAAAATATATATTTATTTTATTAATTTATTTATTTAGAAATAATAAAACGTTGTCATGTAGAAGGAATTAGGATTTTAAGTAATCTATGCCGACGCGATTAACGCACCTGCAAAAATTAAAGTGTAAGAAAAAAATCTAGATTTTCAACTCTTAGAATCCTGTCGATCAAAGGAAAAAAAAAACTCTCAGTATCCTTCTCAGCTTGGACCTTTGCTCGCTCTCTCTCTCTCTCCCCCTCTCAATCTCCATGGCCGTTCCCATCTTCTCAATATCCATGGCCCCCAGATCTAATCGGGTCTTAAACCTTAAAACCCCCCCCTCGATCTCATCTAATTTTTCTTGGTGCTCTTAAACATACTGATCGGAGGGAATTATTGGAAAAGCCCGACCAGACTCAACCTACTTCATCAAGCTCCTCATTGGAAACAACAACAAGTCCTTTATATCTCTAAACTTTCAAAATTTTCTACTTCAACTATATAGTCTTGCTTGGTATTTTGATGGGATAAGTTTTGTCAATTTCTTGAGGTACTATTTTATTAATACCTAGTTGGGGTGAGTTAATCAAACTCTATTTTTGGTTTTTGGGTATCTAGCTTGAAGTCCGAACTGCATAGACTTGAATTGTTTATTTGGATTGCTTTGAGTTAACTTCATTTTGTAGAATAATGTGATTTAAAGATAAATGAAGTATTAATGTGGTTAGAATTGCAAAATATTTACTAATTTCACTAGGTATATCCAGTGATTGCAAATTACTATGGTGGAAGATGAATGAGTTGTGCATAAGTAGTTTATACCTTCCAATTTCCTCAAACTAAAGGTTTAGGAAAAAAAATGAAGTTCCCCAAGAAATATAGAGAAATTGGAATTTCTCTTATATGAAAGGATTTGAATTCATTTCAGGATCTATAATTGACTGGCACTTAGTTTTCAACACTGATGGTCGGCCTAGTTAATGAACTATGATTCTTTTATCTCCTTTAAATGCAAACAATGCTTGTTTAGTTTGAATTATTTAAAGATGCCCGCACTTGCTAAACTTCTTGAATTTTACTTGTAGGTTATTATTTTTCCGGCCTTTTTATAAAACGAAGAGGAGCCCCAAGGTCATGTAACAAACAAAATGAACAAGGTCAAGAAGACATTATAAGCTTCCTTTGTTGTAGCAAGGTTTTGGGTACTCAAGTGTGTATGTGTTAAGATTTCTTTGTAAGGATTACTTTTTTGGATTATTGAGTTGTTTAATTTGAACATTAGAATGGTATTAAAAAAATCATGTTTTGAACATTAGAATGGTATTAAAATTCCCCGTTTATAAGGATTATTTGATTAGGTATTGATTTGGAGGTTTGGTTGGTAAAATTATAATTAAAAAATGTATTGTTTTATTAATTGGTTTGATTGATGATATAGTAGCTGTATTATGAGCATGGGAAAAATTATATTTTTGATGGCTTTTAACAAGATATATGTTACTCTAGATTATTTAATTTCATAATTTATTATAAAAAAACATTTTTTTAAAAAAATAGTTAACCTATGCTGGCTCATTTTATGCGCATTTGTATTTATATTTAAGATTTATATTAAAAGAAATAAAAAATCTTCCACCTATGCTAGAGCGTTTTCACGCCACTAAAAAGAATTTTTTATGGCGCGTTTTTAACAAAGCCAAATCGCGATTTTGACTTTTGCCGACGCGATAGACGCGCCAGCAAAAGTGATCTTTACCAGTGCGTCTGAAACGCGTCACGGAAAGTGATCTTTACCGGCGCCCCCAACACGCCAGCACAACTGATCTGTCCCGGTGCATCTAGAACGCGTCACTAAAAGTTATATTTCCTATCGCGTCTAACGCACCATTAAAGGTCAAAATGCGTCGGCAAAAGTACACTTTCAAGACACGATGTCATACACTTTTAATGGCGCGCTGCTTTTTTCCGGCGCATTTTTGCACCACTAAAGATGACTTTTGTTGACGCATTTAAGTTTGCGTCGGTAAAAATCAACAGCTTATTTTTACCAGCGGACTTTTGTTGGCGCTCTTTTTCGGCGCGAAAACGCGTCACCAAAGGTACATCGACTTTTGCCGACGCGTTTTGTTTACTTTTGCCGGCGCGTTGATGCGTCACTAAAAGTCTTCATTTTTGTAGTGAGACTTGTTACATATCAACAAACCTGGCTCCGTGTGGTGGTCTATCAATCGAATGAATGACCTCTTCTTCACCAAAAGCTATATCGATCCGACGGGGGCGAATGTGCGATAATCGCTAGCTTGACTAGCAATTATTCAAAAAAAAAATGCTAGCTTGACTAGCGATTTTAAAATAACCCTATTTCCACAATTAAGTTCAAATTTCCCCTATTTTACTAAATAAGTTTAAAAAGAAGCATGGTTTAAAAAAAACAAAAAAAGACTCCTTCTTCTTTTTCTTTTTCTTTTTTTTTTCCGCTGTCAAATCAAATATACAGAAGTTGACTTACTTTCCTTTCCCTTTAATTTTAATGCCACTAAATTCAAAAAGAGTGGTGTTATTTACACCCTCCAAATTTGTCACAAACACCCCCTTTAAAATTTAACTAAAAACACATTTTAACACCACCTTATTTGTTACAAATACCCCCCTCTATTGCCTGATGTTAGGTGAGTACTTAGCAACACACTTTCCTCATATAAGCCAAGTTTATGTAAGTGCACTCACCTTTCATTAGGCGAGCCTTATTTGAAAAACACCCCAATAATTCATAGCCTGATGTTAGTCGAGTTATTATAAATAAACTCTCCCCAAGTGGGACGAGTGTATGCATTTGCACTCACCTCTCACTAGATAAGTCTTAGAGGGTATTAGTGATTAAAAATTTATCTTTAGAGGGTGTTTGCATGTGACAGAAATAGTGGGTATAAATAATACTGCTCTTCAAAAAAGAGAATGAACAGCCTCTGATTTTTTTTTCTATTTTGTTTTTTAATATTCCATAACGAAAAAAATCTTTATGACATCTACATACATATATATATATATATATAATTAATTATAAGAATGAATAAATTGCGCTAATATTACTTGCAGGAACTTTTAATCTTAAATTACACAAGTTTTGAAGATTTTAATTATGTCTGATCCTTATGAGATTAACTGTACATGAATTCATGATTCTATAGAACGTAAAAGTTTATTTAAGTTAGTGAACTTCCAATGTTTGAATTCCAGAATGTTCAATGGATTCTTTCTTTAAGATTGAGAAGAAAAATAAAGCATATAATGATTCGACTTGAGCATTATAACCCATGAGATTTTATATATTAGCTCAAACAGAATTCCATCAATTTAAATATAACTAGTATTAAATTTATACACATTACAAAGCTTATACCTATTATATATACTAAATAATTCTTAATATAATTAATTAAATATGTAAACCTATTTATAAACCAAATTTTCAACATGAACGTGTAACTTAGTGACTTCCTTTGCCCAGCAACTAAAAAGCGCTCTCTCTCTCTCTCTTACACACGCTACATATAATAGCTTTTAGGGGCAATTAAAAAAAAAGCTTATTAGAGAAAGATTTTCACACTAAGGCCAAGGAATAATTTTTTTTTTAATAAAGGGCCTATTTTTTATTTTATTGATAATATGACATGTGTCTTTTTTTTTTCATTATAAAATGACACACCAACCCTTAAAATAAACTAAAAAAATATCAATATGCATTAAAATATGGACTGCAATATGAACTTTGCAGTCTATATTTCACTGCAATATGAACTTTGCAGTCAATATTTCACTGCAATGTGAACTTTGCAGTCCATATTTTAAGTGCAAAGTTCATATTGCAGTCCATATTTTACTGCAATGTGAACTTTGCAGTCCATATTTTTAGTGCAAAGTTCATATTGCAGTACATATTTCACTGCAATAGTTTATATTTTATTGCAATATGAACTTTGCAGTCCATATTTTTTGTGAAAATTTCATAAAAAGAGGTAATTTAGGTAATACATAACATGTTTTTATTAATTAAATGATATTTAAATTTATTCAAATACATTCATTTAAAATATAAAACAAAATAGGCCTCTTACACTAATTACCAATTAAAAATAGGCCCTTCATTCAAATTACCAATTAAAAATAGGCCCTTCATTCAAAAAAATATTATTCATTGGATTTTTGGTAAAAATCAATGTATAATAAGCCCTTCTACCTAATTTCTAGTAGCTTTTAAACCAATCCAACTCCACCGACAAAATTAGTCCTAGTCTGGCAATTTGGACCCTATTTAAAAATTGAAAGTTTGTATACCCATAAATAACTAAGAAACTTGACATTTATTTAAACACTTATTTCAAAATTTTAGGATTCATTATTTGTTGTATTGGAATCATTACATTTACTATCTTTAATGTATAACCTCTTTTGAGGAAATTATTATTTTTACCGTAGACCCTACACAACAATATTAACACGATGACATACCACTCGTAAAAAAGTGATTATCAAAATTGTCAAATTAAAGTAGTAACCAAACTTGGCAAAGATGTCTTTCAAATTTTCGCCCACAGTTCAACATAATTAGCAAAAGATTTGAACCTCCAAAATATATTAGGTTGATGTAGGGGAGTGAGTCTTTAAGATATTGCCTAAAGAGAAATTAGTTAAATTGCGTTTAAGCTGAGCCGAGCAACCTTAAAAAATTTAACAAATTAATAATTGTTAGTATAAATACAAATTTTTGTTGCCAAAATATAGCAAAAGTATGTTGGCACCCCTAACATGGCCCCCTAAAGTTTGATTAAAATGGATTTGAGCAACAGGTTCCTCCTTGTCTACTAGTTTGCAAATAATTATAAATTTTCACTAATGACTATAGTACCAAGTTTGGTCTTGGGTCAATTTTCAATAATTCTAAATTGTATTCTATAACACTCAACTCAACAAACGAACTACATATTTCAAAACATACATGAAAATCTTATTGATAATAACAAACACTAACTGATATGACAATTTTAAAATAATGCAATCTAGTCGTTGTCGTCTTCTTCGTTGTCTAACTCTCTTAATGCTTCTTCTTCTTCAGATACATAATATTATCTCTTTCGATTTTTTTAATAGGAAATAAAGACTTCCCGGCTAGCTCCATTACTGTATGAACTAAACCCACAAGTTGTGCCGACATAATCTCTGAAAATACATTTCTGCCAAAACAAGCAATGTCGAAGAATGATGAAACTTTTACAATTTGTATGATTCCTACTTACATCAAATAATATATGTATTTTTATTAGGGAGCCACTATTGACATGCGTACACAACAAAACACTCACTAACATTCTAACATTGACTAGATCTCTAAGCACTAAGCATGTGCACACTTATTCAGCCTATAAGTACCCGATATATATATGCACATACTTAAAGGCCAAGTATCTGTTAATCGATTGAAATGGAAGGTCCATTATACATAGTATATAGTTAAATGAGGGTAATTTTCTCACTCCAATATTAATTGACACTTAGGCTCCGTTTGATTACAAGGTGGAAAAGGAAAATAAATTGAGTTAGTTTTGGTGAAAATATGGAAAATAAGTTGAGTGATAGATGTGATATTCCCTTGATTTTTAAGTTTTTCCATGAAGAAATTTTCTTTGCTTGGTGGTGTGCAAAAATTTTCCACCAAAAATATTGAAGGATGGATAATATATACTCATAAAATGAGTAACATGTCTCACCTTATTTTCTATCTTTTCACACAAACTAACTAAAATTATTTTCCTTTTCCATCTTTGCAATCAAACGGAGCCTTAGACTTTGCTTTCTTATCTTATTTTTTTTCCTCGGGAAACTCTGCAAGGAAAATTTCGTGGGCCAATAGATCGATTTCTCACTTAAATGAGAAAAGGTTTTAAGAAAATAATAACTCTATAGGCATCAGCATGCACAATGTAATGGCTTTTTTATACAAATATTTTGCTTGCTTCTATATATAAGAGTAATTTTATCGTTTGCTTCATTCTTACGTTTGTCTTCTTAATCTAAAGACAATATAAATAAGTCAATGGTCTTTGTAGTACGGTGGTATGGTGATTGACATATATATGTATATACATATACGGAAAAAGTGAGGAAGAATCAATGGTTTAAATTATCTCATAGTTGAATTAAAATAAAAAAGATTATAGAGATAACCCGAGAACACCTATGAAATTATAGCTTCAGCCCATATTATTTTAAATGTCAAAGATTTAATCCCTTATAATAATATGTCAAAGATTTAATCTCTTATAAGATCTGAAATTAGGATCACATCCGTTGATTGACTGATTCACCCGACAGTATTCCAGGTTGACAATAGTTTTTTAATTGCATGTTGTTACCCTCTAGATTATTTACGAAATGATTTATTAATTGATTTGTAAGTGGCTATCCATATGTACATACGTTTTGAACCATTTAAAGATATTTTTTAAAATTATTGTTTCGTGAAATAAGTGGTATACCTTAATTTCATGTTCCAAGAAATTAATTACAATATATTGTGAGAATCTGCAAATGCGACCACCGGGTCTCGATCCCGTTCCTGGGCGTCTGGAACGTCGGAACGGATCCCGTCGTTCCATTTGCTTCCATTGGTGTTAATAATTCATATCGGGAGT
This sequence comes from Lonicera japonica, assembly GCA_021464415.1. Taxonomy (NCBI): domain Eukaryota; kingdom Viridiplantae; phylum Streptophyta; class Magnoliopsida; order Dipsacales; family Caprifoliaceae; genus Lonicera; species Lonicera japonica. The sequence goes on along the minus strand of CM038469.1, from coordinate 37,338,684 downwards.
CTTTCTATCCTATTTCTAGATACAAGGGGGTTCGTTCAGAGTCACCAGTACGTTTTTACGAGAAAACGGATAAAATGGTTGTGTAATAGGAAAGGCTACGGATAAGCCTTTCTTTACATATTTGTCTGCGAAACCAGGATTCTATAGGGTTCGGGAACTATATTACGGTTTGGGAAGGTGTTAAGCACCCGTTCCGCCCTTTCGGTCTCTAGTGGTCTTATATGTTTATTTTTTGTTGAAAAGCTTGGATGCTTTTACTGACAGTCTATTACTTTCCAAGTGAGAAAACCCTAATTTCTGGAAAAAGCGGGGAAAGGGATAAAAACATTTGTGTTCTGAGATCCGATATTTTTATATTTTGAAAGATGTAAATAAAAGTGACAAAACCTTTTATTTTGAGAAAGTTTCCCGTATTATTTCCTCGGATAATGACGGTTTTCTCGTATTGTGATTACTTTTGTAAAAGTTCGGATCTTGTATCGGGACTAACTTAATATGGAATCAGAACTCTTTAAGGGGAGTTTTATCAGACACGTCGCAGTCTATAAAAAAGACAGGATATGTTGATTTTAATTCCTAGATAAGTCTTATCAATCTGGGTTTTGAAAATAAAATTTTATCCGGATGATAATGTACTTATACTTCTGTTTCTAAAAATGGTTTTATCGGGGTCTTTTGTTTTGAAAACGGTAGACTACTTTGTAACTTGGCAATAAGTTTACTCAAATAAGACGTGGACTGAATAACAGAAGTAAAACAAGTACACATATATATAATTTAAGTACTAGAAGAGATTTTCTTTACCTTCCCGACGAGAATAATAATAAGAAAGAAAATATAATACGGCAGAGAGATCTCCGGCGATAATGATCTTTTTCTTCTTCAGATATTTTCGAGAATTCGATTCCAGAGACGGGACACGTCGAGTGTCGGGAATAGATTCGATAATTTCTCGGAAATAAGATTATAACAGAGAATCTTGACGAAAGACTGAAAAATCATATATAAGCCAATAATTTTCCAAATCCCAGTTCCTTCCTCAAACCCTTGGGGGGTGTTGGCCTATTTATAGTGCGGGGGAAGGATTGTCGCGCGACATTTCCCCAGAAAGGGCAAGTGTCGCGCTACATGTTGACCAATGTCGCGCGACATACGGCTGAAGTGATATCTCTGACAGACTGATGTGTCAGAGAGTGAATGGTCGAGGTCAGAGGGGTTTGTCGTGCGACATAAAAGTGATTGCCGCGCAACACACTGATATGTCGTGCGACAATTCATCTTAAAAAACAGGTTTGTTGGCCAACAAATCATTTCGAGGTAGTTTCGAGTGCTCGGGTGGGTCCCGAACTCCAAAAACAGTAGTTCTCGTAGGTCGTTAGGGTTCTTACGGGGGTCACGGATCGGGGTGTCTACATATATATATATATATTCATATATTGAGTATAAAAAATAGTAAAACATTTGTATACATAATCTAATGTGTAGGGCTGGAGTTGAGATTTTCGGACTTGAGTCGAAAATTTAAATTGGGACCTCAATTTTTAGTGTGTATTACATTTTACTTTTTTTGTAAAAGTTTTCCAAAACTGAATATATAAACCCAAACTCTAAAAAAAATGAAATATATCAAATAATAAGGTGAATCCAACAAAAAATAATGAAAATTCAACTTTATTTTTTTAATTAAAATAGATATCCAATATGAAGAATTATATTTAGGGATTTTTTGAGTTTGCCCCCTATTATTAATTCAAAACTCAACTTACCCCCCTACGATTTGACGGAATGCTAACACCGTCCCATTTTCTGTCCCTTTGACCATTTTGCCCTTACTGTTCATCATCTTCCTCCCTCAATGATTATTCAAGAACCCTAATTTTATTTCTTCATCTTCCTCCCTCATTTCTTCTCCGTCTTAACATTCAAGAAACCCATTTTGTAATTGTATCAAACCCAACAACTTTCTCTCTCTAATTTCGAAACCATTTCGTAATTATATCCAAAATTAGTTTTAACTTTCTCTCTCTAAAATTAGTTGATTTGGGGATCTAGTTTTGAAAACGATTTTGAAAACGATTTTAGAAAGAAGGTGAACAGTGAACCCATTTTTGAAAAAGACGATGAATAGTAAATGGATTTGGATTTGTAAATTGGGTATGAAAATGGGTTTACTAATATAAACAATTTTGGATTTCGAAATTGAGTATAAAAATGGGTTTATTGTTGAAAATGGTTTTGGATTCATCTTTGAAGAAGAAGATGAATTGTAAACCCATTTTTGTATTTCACATTTGAAGAAGAAGATAAATAACAAACAACTTTTGGATTTATAAATCGGGTTTACTAATATAAATAATTTTGGATTTTGAAATTAGTAAACCCATTTTGGATTTGAAGAAGATGATGAATAGTAAACCTATTTTTTTATTTCACATTTGAAGAAGAAGATGAATAGTAAACGATTTATGAATTTGTAAATTGGTTTACTAATAGAAACAATTTTGGATTTCGAAATTAGGTTTATTATTAGGTTTATTGAAGAAGAAGATAGTGAAATTAGGTTTATTGAAGAAGAAGAAGAAGAAAATGATGATATGATGAATAGTAAACAAAGGGGTAATTCGGTCTAAGAAATTAAGAAATGGACAGTGTTAGCATTCCGTCAAATTGCAGGGGAGTAACTCAAAGGATTAGTAAAACAGGGGGTAAGTTGAGTTTTGAATTAATAATAGGGGGGCAAACTCAAAAAATCCATTATATTTAATATTAAAGCATTAAATTGACAGAGTCGATTGGCATGAATACGTACAAAGGAATCAATTAAATATATTCATCCTAACCCTAGCACAAATTTACGCTAATATAAATAAAATTAAATAACAAATAAGATTAAAAGAAAACTTACTTGGCATTAATTAAATTGAATAATAAAATTAAACCTTTAATCTTCAAAGTAAAAAGAAACAAATAAATAAAAATAAAGAAAGAAAGAAAGAAAGAATTGAAAATGGAGGAGAGGAGAGTGCTCGGCACTGTTGCTGTACTGCGGCTCAAATTTGTTAGTTGCTGTCCTCTTTTTATAATTGAATGACATTAGGACTCATTTAATTAATAGGGTTTGGACCTTCAAGGGTTCAATTAGTTGCTTAATGAAGATAAAATTAGCTCAGCACTTAAAGAAAAGCCTAGCCTACTTGCTAGTTTTTTTTAATGCCTAACGGACTTGGGCCATTTATTTGAGTACGCATTATTGAATTTTCGCCATATTAATTATGTTTACATGCATAGACAAAAAAAAATTGGGCCACCCAAATTTTTGGGCTTGAGTCGGCCGACTCTTAGGCCTGTACTCAGGTCCTGTCCTGCTAATGTGTTACAAATGATTTGATCGACTAATATATATATAGACTAATCTAATACGTTTTCATCGATAACTATTTTTGTATGATTAATATATTAAAAATATCTATTTCAACAAATAACATATTGTCGTTTACAAATTTTAACATATAAGTTTTAATGTAATCTGTTTCAATAAATAACTATTATTTTTAATATTACTTGTTTCAAATAAATAAATCTTATTTTTAATATTATCTATTTGAATAAATAACTTTTATTTTTAATATTATTTAGCTTTATCTGTTAAACTAAATAACTATTATTTTCATGTACATTTTTCAGAAGTATATTTTCCATAGTGCTAATTTTTTTGTAAATAAATATTATTCTTATATATTTCCAATGTTTCCATAGCTAACTATTCTTCACATAAGTAAGTATTAATATCATTTATAATTTCGGTTATGTTATTAAAGAGTGATTTTATTTCTATCGATAGCTTCTTGCAATTAATCCACCCTTAATAAATGGAATTTTTGAACCAACTTTCACAATATTACCCTAGAATTGAGAAGTATATCCACCAATTAAAATTAATTTATAATTGTATATTTTATTTTTAATTAAGATTCCTAATCAATTTACTTCCATATTTATTTATTTCCTAATTTGTGTTAAGGGTTTTTTTTAGAACCTTTTATTAAAAATCTTTTATTTTAACTTTTAGCATATAATTTGATCAATCAAAATATAGATTTTAGAAGTACATTAATTTAAACATACAACAACGAAACATATTTTGTCATCGAAAAAGATTCCACAATAGCATGGGTTAACGCAGTTAAAAATTATTAAAATTAGTGTTAAGCAGTGCTCATTTTCATACCAATCCTTTAGTTGATCAGAGACAAAACATTCAATGCATGTTTTGTTCTTCATTAGGAATTGCTAGTGTTGTGGATGTTTTAATTACTCGTAAGTGCATGAATCAGATACTAGTATAGCTTAGTCAAGAGCGAGGTCGAACCCTAGGGACCTGACGGATTGAACGTACGTATCTTACTCACTAATTCCAATTAATTCCTAATCTAGCTTAAAAATTAATTGGGATGATTTATCAACTAAAAATACGAATAAAATAATAAAATACTAAATAAATAATCAATTAATAAAATACTAAGGTGACAGAGTCATATATTTGATATTATAATCCTAATATTCATGCCCAGCAAACTCTACTCATTGTCTTGCACTAATTTGGTCTCTTGACTCAGATGCAGAAAATAAAATCAATTAAACTCAATTAATTTTTAGAATCTAATTATTAATTCTTTCACCGCCAAACGTATGTATAAAATCAAAACACTCATTATATCGGTCAAAATACACCCTATATCCGCTTTTAACAAATCATAAGGTGATTTCAACAAAAAATAATGAGAATCAAATCTTATTTTTACCAATTAAAAAATGCATTCAATAGAAAGAATTATTTTTGACATTAAAGCATTAAATTGGTAGAGTCAATTGGCATGAATACATGTAAGGGAATCAATCAAATATACTCATCCTCAACCCTATAAAATAACATAGCCTAGCATATTTGTAATTAAAATATAAAACATAATTAAACAATACAAAATAAATAAATTAAATACTTACTTAGATACGTGCAAATAAATTAAAAAAGAACAATTTAAATTAATCGCATAATCCAACTGTTCTACAATATTCACTAATGGGTAATTGTATACTCTCGAAATAAGGAATTAAAAAGAACATAATTGTAGGGGAAAAAACACTCTCAGCAAAAAAAGGCAGAAAAATTAATTAAAAAGCTCTCTAAAAATAATGCATAGTTATCGAAGTACAAGGAAAGGGAAAAGAATGAAAGCTACCCCCCCCCCCCCCCCCCCCCCTCTGGATGCTTTATATTGTTGTTGGCTTGACTTTTCTTGGGCTTAGATTATTCACATGGGCTGGGCTATTGGGCTTGGCTCTTTAATTAGCTAGATGGCTCTTCTTTTATAATGGACATGAGGTCTTGGGCTGCTGGCAGTAGGCTAGGCAAGTGGGCTTGGCCCATTACTAAAAAAATTCCATCTTCATTAAATTAATACATTCACGCTGTAATTAATTATATTGGTGCACTAATCGTATTTCGGCCATAACTTTATATTTCAAACTCCGATTGATGCAAGGTTTTCGTCCACGAATAACTAACTCAAAGATCTAAAACTTTCGTATCTAGAGTTTTCTTCAAATTCCGAAAAGATTAGTGCTAGAATTTTCTTGAACACATGCGTTGCGCGCAGCCAATTTTTTCTTTATTCGAAAACTTCTCGATTTAATTTCAAACACCTAAAAAGCTCCAAAAATACAACAAATGTAATAATATATACTCTCAAAAATATATATCAATGGACTACAATGTACCAATTTTTTAGCACATCAGCTAGTTGATATTATATTCTTATTTAAAGTCTAATAGAACAACTTAATTATGATTACAACATTACCAACTTCAATAGTTTTAATCTTTTGTTACTTTACATTTACATTCATATTGTTAATATTTATAATTAATTAATTAGAGTGGATATATTAATTAATTTTGTAGATATTTTAACATTAAATGGTTAAAAAAGCATTATTCAAAAAAAATTAAGTCATCAATTTTTATTTTTATTTTTGTAAGTCTATCTTACCCTGTGGTTCTACTTATGGGCAACGCGGATGGACTTAATAACACGAATGAACTACAAGAAATCGCAGATTGAAACAAAATTACCCTTTGGTTTTACATATTCAAATGTCAAAAACTGAAAATACCAACTTTTTTTATGTTGGTTTTTGTTTTATTATTTCAAAAAAAATATAGAAAATACCGAATTGAAAATACCAAAACTTAGAATACCAAAAATATCGAACCAAAAATACTAAAAATGACGGTAATACCTTAATTGAGTCGGTCAAGATAGATTTAACTCTATTAAATTGATATTATTTTAAGACAATGTATAAATTGAGTTAGGCAATAAAGAGGAATTATCTCTCTTTAACAAAAAGAAAGGACGATCATTTAAAGGGGTAATGTGATGATTTTTTTTATGAAATTTTGTAGAGATGATCTATATAGTGAATAGATCACCTTCACTATATAGCCTAACTATGTATATATTATAGCCTAACTCTTTATATATTATTTTCATATTATATATATAGAGATTATTTGTATAATTCTAAAGTTTATTAATATAATATTATATATGTCATAATAAATATAAAAAGACTCATAAGATATTATAAGATTATTAATATATTTATAGTCTAATTCTTAAAAATTGTATCTCATAAATTCAAAATTTTGTAAATTTTGACATTTTCATACTACTAAAATCATTATGATCCATATGTAAATATATAAAATAATATAATAGTATTCTTTAAATTAAGAGAAAACATGCTAAAAATAAAATTAAATATGAGGCAATTAGGTATAAGGACTCATGCTAATAATAATATAATTATAAAAGATACTTAAAAATTAGCCATGTAAATTAAGGACACTGTACAAAAAAGATACTAATACCCCTTCCTTATAATATCGTCTCATTATGACACTAATGACAACTAGAATGTGCTAAATGTATTTAGCACCCCTGGACAGCAACCAGAAGGACCCCCTGGACAACAACTAGAAGGTGCTAAGGTGCTAAATGCATTTAGTACCTTCTGAACAACAATCAGAAGATAGCACCACTTGGGCAATAAACTAGAAAGTGCTAAAATGATTTTAGCACCATTACAAAACAGAGAACAACAAAATTGATGAGATCAACATCTACTTAATTTATTTATACGTATATATATGGATTGCCATAGGGTTCGTAAAAAAAAAGAGTTACGATCATATTTTTTTTCAAATCCCGCCGAGCTGTCGAAATTGGTCGATTTCGGTAGCAAAACAACCTCTAATCATCTTAATTTTTCGCAAAATCATAATAACTTTGTCTTTCGAATAAAATATCCATAAATAACCCAAATCTAACGGTTCGATCAAAAGTTATGTATGTTTTACGATTGCACATCCAAAAAGAAAAAGAAAAAGATGAGAACGACACTCGCTCCTCTCGACGATACGATCGGAGAGTCAGGTGGTGGTGGTGGTGGAAGAGGTGATATTATTGGTGAGACAATTTCTATTTTCCCTTGTTCTCTGTTTTCTCTCTCTAAACTATGTGTATGTAAGAGAGAATAATATGTCTTTTGTATAATTAGAATAAATGATATAGCAGAGTATTTTTTGTCCATCAACATTTATCATTTTTCTTAAAATAAATTAATATTATGAAAAGTGTCCTTATTGCGAAACCAAATTATGAAATTAGTACTACTTTCCTTTATTAAATATGAGTCCGTCCTTTGAGTTATAAAACATTACGGAGTTAGCCCTTATAACCCATTATCTCATTAAATATATATACAAATAACCAAAATAAGTAAATACTGTAAACATACCAATTAATATCGAAAAAAATCAAAAAGATTACGAAAAAAAGCATGGTATGGTTTTGGTTTTGTGTTTTGCAAAACCAAAACCAAAATTACCGAACATCATGATTTTAGTTTCGATATAGGCCAATTACAGCAACATTTTCTGCCAATTTCATCCACTGTAGCAATGATCGGAATATAAACATTTCCTCCAATTCATTTCATCGCAGCGACAATTAGAATATAGAAAATAAAAGCCATGTTATATAAAAGATAGTAGAATTAAAGGACCCAAATACGTTTTTATTGAATGAAGTGGAGAAAACTATGAAATGATTAACTGGGTTTAGTTGTTCTGGCAAAAACAGTTCAAGGGGAAAAATATATTGAAGAGAAATTGAAGGTCATGTTGATGTAATATAATTCTAAAAGTGATTATAATCCATGTCAGAATTGAAATTATAAAATATGTAAGTATATATACATGTTTTAATCGATCATCATAGAGGTGAAAGAAACAAAATAAATTTATGAGCGGAGAATTGTTTGGTTAATTTTTTTGTTGTTTTGTATTAAATTTCAAAATGTTAGGTGGAGTGAGAAGAATGTTTATATGGGTTCAAATAAAATTATCCTATTTTTATTTACCTAATTAAAGTGGTATACTCATTAATTTAGTGGATATTTCAATATTAAATTGTTAAAAAAAATATTAATAAAATTTGAATCAATAAATATTTTTGTAAGTCTATCCACGGATTAATTTAATAAGTAATATTGCTTAACTTAATAACACGAATTAAGTGCGAGAAATGGCAGATAGAAATAAAACCACCCTTATTAAAAATGTATATATTTTTGGATTCTTGTACTATTTTCGTATTTATTTATTTTTATATCTGTTTCCAATAATTTAAAATTGTTTCCATAAAAACATTTACATTACTTATCAAACGATGTATTTTAGATTTCAATTCACCCGGAATCATGCAACTAAATTTGTATTTTTGAATAAATTAATTAATTAATCATATTAGATATTACACATTGGCCTTTAACATTTCTAAGTAACCATTTGAATTCAAAGGGTATTTTTCATCAATATTTTTTTTAAAAGGGTCAATAATTTTATTTTCTTTTACTAGTTGGTTTTTTCGTGGTGAATTAGGGAGAGTTCGTGAATCAATTCTCACTCGTTTTTCGGTTTCTAAAAAACCAAGTGAACAATTTGATCTCATACGTGATTTATTATTGTTCGAAGATGCCACCGATTTAATGATTTGAAATGTTGCACGATCATATAATACAGGGATTGTTGAGATGCAACCATCTTAATTGAAAGTGAGTGTTGAATTGAAGAGATTCATATTCAATATATAAAAGACGGTGCAATCGAACATGCGCGCATATTCAAATTTCGATCATATTTGAAACGTCATCTACATCATTGATAACTGTTCACAGGCTACAAAACAGGCGCACACTTATTCCTACATCATGTGTTTTATTAATCATTATGTACATTTAAGCACTTGTAATTTCATACCTCTTGTTTTTTTATCTAATCAATTTGAATTATATCTATCTATTGAACATAGATTACTCTCTTTCCAACGTCCTATTTCACTTTGAAATTCTAAATCATGCTTATTTCTCAATTCTCTCACTTACCATTAAACAACAACATGATATACCAAATTAAAAAGATATCTATTAATAAATCAGGTCAGTCATAAAATTATAGGACTCTTTATGTTTATGTTCTCAACTGGTTGGCTTAGATTTAATTTGGGCCTTTATGTTTCAATCTGACGTCTCATATATAACCTTCACTTATCTTCCTAACTGGTGGCTCAGATTTAATTTCAGCTTTTATGTTTTAATCCGAGTGCTCATATTTATCTCTTAATTAATTTATCTCCTAACTAATTTCAATGGTGATAAAAACAAACAAGTATTTATTAAACACTCATTTGTCTTTTAATTAGTATTTATTAAACATGTATTTAATCTCCTTATAAATTTTAACATGTATTTATATCTTAATACATACTTTTAGATCTCTCAATCTGTGCTTCAATTCGTTTATATTTCACCATATGAGTATAGTTTATTTCTATAACATGTAAATACATATTTTTTTTCTCTATTGACATTTACTAAACAATATTTGATGTTATATTGTATAATGATTATAAAATGGGTATATGTACAAACTGTATATATAAAACATTATTAAAAAGTGACAAACATTATATGTAGCAATATTAAAAAATCGGAATAGTCTATATGTAATGAAATTGATTATTATAATTTTATCATAATGAATTGCATATAATTTTACGTAATAGATATGTCTAATATTTTTACATAATTTAGACAACTGGAAGTATAACTAAAAAGATGGGTATGTGTTGTTCAGATTTTTGATATTCAATCACTGCCTTAATTTTAAAATGGATATGTATACAATGATCTATAGCATATTTTTAATTTTATCGTAATGTAATTGATTATTAATTTTACGTGATATACAAACATTATTTTTTAAATTTCACAATTTTTTATACTAATCTTCTTATTAAAAAAATTCTAACATCATTTTAATAATTATTTTTCAAATTGCATAAGTTTATTCAAAATAACATTATTAATATAAATTTAATTTCATATAAAAAAATGTTCACTTACCGGAAATTCTCTTACATTAAAATTCTTATCAATTGAATCATACCAAAATTAATAAATAAAAATAAAAATTGAATAGGTTAAATTAAAATTATAATCCAATTTTGATTTTGTTACTGAAATAACTTATTTAATTACATTTTTTCGTACATTTATTTGATTATTAGGTATGTATGGGTAGTTTTTATTGTCAACATCAATTATTTATTAATATTTTAATATTTAGTTATGTTAAATTAAATGAAAGTTTCAATGGTGGTGGTGGAGACTTATACTTGTAGGGTTTTTTAGGTGGCGGCGATGGAGGAGATTTGTAAACTAAAGGAGGTGGTGGTGATTTGTGAACAGGAGGTGGAAGGGGAGGGGGAGACTTGTACTTCTATGGTTTATGGGGTGGGATGGGGACTTATAAATTGGTGGAGGTAGGGGAGGAGACTTGTGAACCGGAGGTGGAGTTAGTAACTTATATTTGTAGGGTTTCTGGGGAAAAGGTGGTGACTTGTAAACCGGAGGAGAAGGTGGGGGAGACTTGTGAATCGAAGGTGGAGGAGGGGACTTGCACTTGTAAGGCTTCATGGGAGGTGGTGGTGGTGGTGACTTGAAAAATGGTGCTGGTGGTGGTAGAGACTTGTAAACTGGAGTAGGTGATGGTGGTGATTTTTTAAAAGGTGGTGGAGGAGAAGAGTAAGGGTAGGTTGCATTGGTTTCTAATGGCAAGCTTAGAGAAACTATTACAACTAAAAGAGTGGCAATGAGAGGGGCCATTATAGACCCTAATTTCACATTTCTTCCTATATTTAATACAATATGAGTTTTGGATTATGTTTTTAGGGAGCCTTCCACCCCCCCCCCCTCCTCCTCATCCTCCTCTTATATAGCCCTCAATTATTTTCCTGTTTAATTAGTACACTTGAGACTAATAGATGTAAAATGTGAATTGAATACCACAACTATTTCTCATAATATTTTCTCTTTCTCGATCAAATTTATTGTTTTATTATTTTCTTGAAATGTGTCAATTAAATTAATTAAGAGTGTCATTTCTTTTTTATATATGATTAATTAAGAAGATATAGTTAAAATATATTAATTATTGATTAATTAATAATTATGTTAGACTTGCTTTTACTCTGATTCCGTCATGTTCCATCAACATTCTGCCGCCCTCGAGATCTTCGTTTATGATTTGATTTTACGATTGTCCTCTAAGGGATTAATCAACATGTACTTTCTTATGCAGTAACTTATAACTAAAAAAATGAAAATAAAATAAATATAGTTTTGAAATAAATGTATAGTCTCTTATTTTAGAAAAATATTACATATCTTTTGGAAAGAAAAATAGATATTTACAACATTTCAAGTGAGAAATAAGAGTTATAGCACTTGAACTAAAGTTATTTGACAATAATTCAAGGGAGCTACTATTGACACATACCATTTAACTCTCTAACACTTTATATGTACACTTTCACTCTTCCTAACACTCCAACACTCCACATTTAATTTCAAGATTAATTAACATTCATCTAAAAAACAATCCACTCTCACCACTCCACTTTCTCTCATCTTCAATCTTCTTCTTCCACAAATCAACACATTGCCATTAAGCATTTTTTCAAAGTTCCGGTTGGAATTAAGCATTCCATTCTCTCTATACATTCAAAAAAACAAATCACACCACTCACCTCACAAATCTCATCTTCCAACTTCTTCTTCTAATTTTTCCTTTGGCAATCTAGTCGTTCCACTCTTTTTCTCTTGAACTTTTTCGTTATTGGTTAAAAAAAGTTCCACCGGTGCATACACCACGTCAAAAGAAAGTTCTACCATGGATGAAGGTTTACTCGGTTCCTAGGAACCGAGTGTTCTTCATCATACTCGGCCAAAAGGAACCGAGTAAAGCACAAGTCACTCGGTCCTAAGGAACCGAGTGGAATTAGAAAAATGACCCGAAGCCTAACTCGGTTCCTTAGAACCAAGTAAGCTGTACTTTACTCGGTTCCTTTCGGTCGAATATAATGAACAATACTCGGTTCCTAGGGACCGACTAAACATTCTTCGTGTTTTATTTTTGTTTTTTAATTTTTTTTAAGTTTGTTTGTATCCAATAATTTATAAATGAAAGGAAACATAAAGGAACAACAAAAAATAAATATCCTACTTCTTTTGGAGATATATGATGATTTGGATGGTGGTAGTAGCAACAATGGTGGAGGTGGTGGCAGCAATGAAGAAGAAGAAGAAGATACTTCTTTTGGAGATGGCGGTGATGAAGAAGTTGTTTAAAAGAGTGTTTAATGTTTTCATCATTAATTAAAAAGAAGTTTAAGGGATTGTTTAATGTTTTAATCATTAATTAAAAATAAAAAAGGTGGTGTGTGTCAATAGAATAATTAACCTTTTTTTTAACGGAGTATTAGAGAGTAAATTGGTGTGTGTTAATAGCAGCACCCTAATTCAAATATAAAGATTTACATATAAAGACATACATATATATACACACACTGACACACATGCATGCACGTATATATGTTTATTACTTTATATTATATATATATATGCATATATCTTTGAAAATGTGTGTGAATGGCTAACGTACTTTTGGTTACTTCCTTTGCCCAGCATCTAAAAATCTCTCTCTCTCTCTCTCTATCTCTCTCACACACACACACACACTATAATGGCTTTTATTGACCATATAGTTTGGCCAAATATCTGGGTACGTAGCTCCTTGCTAAATTGTTAAGCCATACTTAAATCAATCTTGAAGATTCAATGATCACTTACGATGTTAGGGCGGTTGAGAACTTACGATGGGGGTGAATACGTTGAGAGTTAATTCTGAAAGCAAGACTCTCATACAAAGACTAGGGATCTCGGGGAGTAGCACGATCCTAACAACCGGCACTGCCCCCTATCACAACAAGGACCTCCACCGAAAAAATTAGTCCTGGTCTGGCAATTTGGACCCTATTTAAAAATTGAAAGTTTGTATACCCATAATTAAGAAACTTGACACTTACTTAAAAAATTTAGGGTTCATTATTTTTTGTATTGGAATTATTACATTTACTATTTTTAATGTATAACTTTTTTTGATGAAATTATTATTTTTACATGGACCCTACAAAAAAATATTTACATAATGACATGCCACTTTTAAAAAAGTGAATATCAAAATTGTCATATATTGTAGCAGCGGAACTTGGCAAATATGTCTTTTAGATTTTCTCAAGGTTTTCTCCCACATTTCAATATAATTAACAGAAGATTTGAAACTCCAAAATGTATAGGTGGATGTGGGGGAGTGCGTTTTTAAGATATTGCCTAAGAAGAAATTACTTTTTTTTTAAACACATCAAATTTTCCTACACCTAAAGGGAAGGGGGAAAGGGGAGCTGCATTTTGCAGCTGGTGAGACTCGAACCCCGGTTGCCCGGGAGTTCGGGGGAGGGGCTTACCACTGGGCCTCCTCCTCCGCTCAGAAGAAATTATTTAAGGTGTGCGTAAGCTGACCCGAATAATCTTAAAAAAAATAGCAAATTAATAATTGTTGGTATAAATACAGATTTTTGTTGCCAAAATGTAGCAAAAGTACATTGGCTCTCATATGGTAAAGCATCAAGCACATGTGCCCCTAAAATGTAAGAACATGTCACTATTGACTAATACTATAAGGTCAACAAATCTTAGAATAAAAAATGTTGCTTACAAACAAACTTATGCATATCATATGTAAGAAAATGGATAAAAAAGAACACATGGATTTTTTGTAAGGGTACATAGTTATCCCAGCCAATTAATAGATAATAGGTTTGCTTTACATCCACCCTTTGGTGATAATATTGATATTTTATTGATGGTAGTAAAGATGATTACAAGATACAGTGATGATAATGCTTGGTGAATTTTTTGATAAATGGAAATATTAAGGGCATGTTCCTTTTATAAATGCAAAGAACTAGCTGTTACTATTGTGATAAACCTCACTCTCCATAATTAGAGGAAGTGAAGAAAATGGCGGATGTTTGTTATAGTGATAGGGGTTTTATTGGTCGTGGGCCGGGGCGTGCTGGCCACACTTTTATGCTATTGTTGCCATGTGTCAGACTTTGAACAGCTTTCTTTGGCTTTTGCTCCAAGCTCGGCCGCAGTCAACGGCTAAGTCGATATATAGGTTGGACCTCAGACCAAATTATTTTTGTGCCCTTCAAATACCATGCTTTGCCTTGGGCCAGGTTTTCATTTCAATTCATGTTTGATTCAAGTTGTCACATGTTGATTTTAACTCGCTGATTCAAGGATGGATCTAGGATAGATGAGGGGGCATTAGGGTTTAAATTTGTTTTGATAATTCTTAATATTATATTAATATTTAATTATACTATTCCAAAGTTACAAGGATTTGCACCCTCAAATTTTAAAAAAAATAAAATAAAGTAAGTAGCCCCATCCCCCACAAGTGTAAGTATAAGAATGATCATATTACGCATGCCCGTATACGAAATTTACATTAATTATAACTAGAAAAATAGTGATATTTACCGGTATAAGTCACATGAAATGGCAAAATCCTTAGAAATAAACAAATACATGAATGTAGTTATGTTATAAAATAAAAGAAATGAATGTTTTTCACTATACTGCATCAATATGCAAAATAAATCTTTAGTAAAGATATTATAAATTGGAGATTAAAAAAAAGAAAGAAAGAAATAGCGACTATATTGTTTATTGGCACAAAATATCACCATAAAGATTCATTTTTTTTGCTACAAGTAATATATATACTTTTACCACAACAAACCAACCAACCACCACCACCACCTCCGTTCTAATTTCTGATTATGTCCATGCACCGATTCATGTAGTAATATTAAACAATCATGCATGATTAGTTAATACTATAATTCAAGGTATAGTGGACGTTCGTACAATTAATTATACCTTTTTTTAATATAAGCAATAGACTATAAAATAGACCCAATGTTCAAATTCAATGGGGAGGGGGAAGAAGGGAAGGGTAGGTGATTGAATTCGGCACTTTGTGGTTGGAAACTAACCACATTGACCACTGGGGAACACCCCCGGGGTCTATATACAAATTATAGTTACTTGGTAAACTCATTACACATATTTAAGTGTATGCATGTGAAGAAATAGGGCTCAGAACGACATGTCACAAAGGACCACGACCTCATGTCGAGGAGAGTTACTATGTCCAACATGGCAAAACAACACGTTACACAATAATACGACACAGAAGTATAAGTAAATGGGTTAATCCTTACTAGTTTTGGGTCATATCAATGTCAACTCTATTAGACACGATAGTTAGTGGTCGGTATCAATTAATATTCGGTAAAAATTTATCACCCATTAAGACCCATTAATTATATATATACTTGTATAATATTATATTTATACATCTTTATACTTATATTTTTTAATATGTATATACAATTTGTATAATAATACATACATGTATTTGTAAATTTTATATATATTAATTATGTTTAATAGGTCTAAATTGTTTCGTTAGCGGTTTAACATTTTGATCCATATTGGACTTAAAATAATTTGTCATGTTTAATGGGTAATAGTGGGTTGTTTCGGATTATTCTATAAAACAATGAATCAGGTTTAAATTAGATTTTTTTTACCCAATACAAAATTCACTTGTTTATATCCAATTGATAATACCCAAAATACAATAAAAAACGATACAATCCAAATCGATCCATTACTAAATCTACATGTGATAGACATAAATCCTAAGTTGGCTGATCAAGACACATGTTGTATGGATAAAATGTCCCAGATTCAAATTTGTTTCTTATATTTCCAATTAAAGATTTTCAAAAGAAAATTATTGAATGGTAATTTTAGCATGTAAAAATAATTGATAACTCACCTTGGCCTCCTATATAATATTAATAGACAAGTGTGTGACTCATGCGATATGTGAGCGTTTCAATTAATATAATATATAAATGCTTTAAATTATATAAATATAAAAAATATAATGTATAATGGTAAATAAAAATACTCATGTAATATAATTACAAAAATATAAAGGTAAACAAAAACACAGAATGCATTTTATCTCTCTAGAATGAGAGTCTCTCCTCCCTAGAGAGTCATTTCTGGGTATATCTCAGTGCCTCGAGAAAAGTGTTTTTCTTTTCTTTTTCTCTTATCTCTTTTGTTGTCTCATCTTAGCACTTCTCGGCGCTTTTACTTTTCTTGTTCCTTTTCTCCATTTTTTTTCTTATTTGAGTGTATTTCTTCTTTCGCTTCCCTGTTCTTTCTTTTGTGGACTGTGCTTGCATCCATGTCAGTCTTAGATCTTGATGATGACCCTCGGCTGGTGGAGGAGGTTACCAATCTTACTTTGGCAGGAAATATTATTGCAAATATAACTCTTAACAAAGTGGGGGTAAGTAATATAGTGAAAAATTCATGGCAAACTTTGGAAGACTTCTCAGTTTCATAATGGGAAGGTAATACTTATTTATTTTGCTTCAATGATATGGCTGAAAGAAACAAAGTTCTTCCAGGCAGTCCTTGGTGTGTGATGGGAAATGTGTTAGTGTTAAAAATGCTTGAGAATGGGATGCTTATCTCTGAGGTAGATTTTTCCAAATCCCCTTTTTGGGTTTAGATCCATGATCTTCCCATTCGCAAAAAAGGGCGGATACTCTGAGAATAATTGCATAATTATTTGGGAGGTTGGAGGAAATAGACAAGAAATGGGTTCATGATGGAAATTTTATAAATTATGTGAGAATCAAAGTTTTGGTGGACATTACTAAGCCTTTATCTCCAGGTTTCTTTCTGAACAAGGATAGATCTCCTCCAATTTAGGTTAGTTTTGAATATGAACGCCTGTCGGATTACTGCTTTAATTGTGGAATACTAGGCCATGAGAATATCTCTTGTCAAGTCAAATTAAATAAAGGTTCTAACTGTATTAGACGAAGTTTGAGGGTTAAGTCGTTGGTCATTCACGGTAGGGGTCGAAAACGATGGTCGGCGGACGAAGCGACGGCAGGAGAATCATCCTCAAGGTTGCTTTCTAACAGACAAAATACTATAGCTAGTGGTGCCCATCTCATACACAGTTCTGAGATGATAGAGGAAGTGGAGTGTGAGAATGTCGAGTTGTCCCCCTACAGGAGTACAAGTGCCTCATGTACTGGGCATTTTATGGAGAAAGATGATGATATTGCTAGGGTGAAAACTATGAGAAAATAACTTCGAAGCAGAAATATGAGAATTCTTGCTTGTACCCTACTTTACAATACCCCAAATCAGTTATCCAATCTGGAGAACATGATCAGAATTGAAGAGGAACCAGGTTCCAATTTCTTAAATACTTGTAGCAGTTATAAGAAGATTTGTAACTTTAAGCCAAAGAAGGGTGAAATGAGGAATCACCAGTACTACGATGGACTGAGTTGAGCAATATTTCAAGGAATGTGTTGGATATGAAAAAAAAACCTCAGATAAGCAATAAACAAGTGAAGAACATGTACAAATATTAATATCATCTCCAGAATCTTTAATAGTCGATCTACGGGCGGTAGCGGCTAGCCCTAAACAGCCACAAGAGGGATGCTAGTTATGTTGTAGAATTGTCAGAGAATCGGGCGACCCCCGACAATTCGCCTGTTGAAGGCGTTGATATCCTCCTATCGCCCATCCATTGTGTTTTTATGGAGACGAAGAGCAAAAGGTGCAAGCTAGATTGGGTTAGAAGACAAGTGGTCTTTAATCATCGTTCTTATGTGGATCCTATTAGGTTAGCAAGTGTCCTAGCGTTGTGGTGGGGAGCAGATGTTGAGTTTTCTGTCTTAAAGGTTAATTAAAATTTAATCCATATTAATGTTTTGATCCAGCTTTGAAGAAATTTTGGATGTCTTCATTTGTTTATATAGACCTAAGAAGGAAGAGAAAAAGGTGTTGTGGAATTCCCTGAGGTTAATGACGAGATGTATTATAGACCCGTG
This sequence comes from Lonicera japonica, assembly GCA_021464415.1. Lineage (NCBI taxonomy): Eukaryota > Viridiplantae > Streptophyta > Magnoliopsida > Dipsacales > Caprifoliaceae > Lonicera > Lonicera japonica. The sequence goes on along the minus strand of CM038469.1, from coordinate 37,320,142 downwards.
GGTTATTGCAGGTGACTTCAACCTTATTAGTTCTCCGGAAGATAAAGAAGGTGGCTCTGATCTGTCGTTGAGATATATTGAAGAATTAAATGATTTGTTGTTTGATTGTGGGTTATCTGAGCTTCCATTCAAATGACCGTCGTTCACTTAGGATAATGGGATAAATAGATCCCGAAACGTTAAAGAAATGATTGATAAGGCTGCAGGTAATGTTAAATGGATAGAAGTGTTCCCTGATTAATTGTTTTACATGAAGTGAGACGTGGTTCAGATCGTTGCCCGATCCTTATTGACCTAGACCATACCCAATAACCTGACATATACCGATTAAAAATTGAGTCCATGTGGATATACATGCCTGGCTTTAAGGAGACGATAGAGAATGCATGGAAATGTAGTGTTGAAGGCTTTCAAATGTTTTTGGTAGCTCAAAAATTGAAGATGTGCAGGAGTAATGCTATACAATGGAAAAAGAAAAAGTTTGGCCGCGATAAGGCAATGCTAAATGCCTTGAATGCGCAACTCCGTGAACTACGAGCCTTAAAACCTATTCTCGTTAACAAAGTAGCTAAGAGAGAGATTTGTGACAAAATTGATGATATTTTACAGCAGAATGAGAACTATTGGCACCAATAGTCGCGGGTTATTTGGCTAAAGGTTGGGGATAAAAAATCGAGTTTTTTTCATGCTTCAATTAATTTTAGGAAGAGGCGTAACTGGATCTCTAAATTGAAGCAAAAGTCGGACGATACATGGGTGGAATCTCTAGCATGGATTAAGTAGGTTGTCGAAGACCATTTCACGGATATCTTCTCAATTTCGAGCGCTAGAAACTTCAATGAGGTATTGGGAGCCGTGGACTTAGTAGTTTATGCCAAAATGAACGCTAGTCTTCTGAAGTCAGTTTCGGTCGAAGAGGTTAAGGCAGCAGCCTTCCAATTGGGCGCGTTAAACGGCCCAAGTCCAGATGGCTTTTTAGGTATCTCTACACAAGTTTTTGGGATGTGGTGGGGAACGACATTTATCGGACAATTAGTGCGTTTTTCGAAAGAAATTTTATACTAAAAGAGATGAATAAAACAAATATAATCTTTATCCCAAAATGCTTCAACCCGGAGTCGATTTCTCATTTTTGTCCTATCAGCCTTTGCAACTTTATCTACAAAATTATTTCAAAGATTATGCGAATATATTAAAACTTCTTCTCCACTTTATCATCTCTTTTAATCAATCGGCTTTTATGCCCAGACGGACTATTCAAGACATGTTGTTGGTGGCTCAAGAAATGTTTCATGCGCTTAAGCTTAACACATCCCAGTATGATGTTAAGGCGGCCCTTAAAATTGACCTAAATAAAGCGTATGACCGTTTGGAATGAGACTTCCCTAGTTACAGTTATGAAGAATATGGGGTTTGCCGATAAGTGAGTCGCTTTAATTTTTTAATGTGTGAGCACAATGAGGTTTAATATTATGGTTAATAGGGAGGACTTGTGTGAGATTTGTTCTGGGAGTTTTAGACAAGGGGACCCAATTTCTCTTTATCTAATCTTGATTGCTAAAAAGGTTTTATTTAAAGCCATCTCCAATGTTGTGGTAACAGTGTGCTTTCCAAAGTCAGAACCAAATTCAATTGTCCCCCGATTTCGCATCTTTTTTTACAGATGATTCCCTCTTATTCTTGAGAGTGACATTCGAGGAGTGCGGAGCATTGTAAAAAAACTGGATAATTACTGCCTTGCTTCGAGCCAGCGCATCAATTTTTCAAAATCAAAAGTGTTTTTCTCGAAGGAATATGATGTCATCTTTGCCGCTATCATGGGTCATTATTTAAGATTCAATGTGTCTTATAAGCCTGGTAAACATTTGGGGCTACCGTTTTGTTTAGGCAAGTAAAAAAAGGCTACTTTGTCTTTTATTTTGGATCAAGTGCAACAAAAACTCTCAAATTGGAAACGCAACCTCCTTTCTCAAGTAGGGCGAGAAATTCTTATCAAGTCGGTGGTCCAAGCTATCCCGTTGTATACCATGTCATGTTTTATGTTCTCTAAAAGCTTTTGTGAGAAAATTGAGGCTCTTATTCGACGATTTGGTAGGGTGGTAATGAAGACTCCTCCAAATTTCACTGGAAAAATTGGGATACAATTATAGCTCCAAAATAGGTGAGAGGAATAGGTTTCAGGAATCCTAGTGCCTTCAACAAGGCATTACTTCCAAAGCAAAGTTGTAGATTATTAACCGAGCCTGATTCTTTATGCACTAAAGTTCTTAAAGGGAGCTATTTCCCTAATTGTTCTCCCTTAGAAGGGTTTAGAGGATCAAGGCCTTCGTGGACATGGGTGAGCTTGCTGGAAGGCATTTGAATTCTTAATCGAGGTGTGAGATGACAGGTTGGCAACGATAAAAGTATTCGGTTCTGGGATGATATGTGGGTTCCAAGTTTAACCGATTTTAAACTCTCCTAAACTAAGCCCACTAGCTGCTGTGTAGAGGCCGTGTCACAGTGTCAGATGTTGTGGATTCTTCAGGGAAAGGATAGAATGAAGGTGTTTTCGAATCTCTTTTCCTTCCTTTCAAAGTGGAAGTTATTAGGCAAATTTCACTTACTTTTTTAGATAAAGGTGACTTTTTGGTCTAGTATTAGAGTAAAAAAGGGTTATACTCAGTTAAATCGAGTTATGGAATTGCGTTGTGTCTTCTAGATAAGAGTGAGATCTTCAAGGCTTCGTCGTCATTCAATCCTCCAAAGTTTTTTTGGCATAATTTGTGGCGCATTCCCAAGGTTCCAAAAGTGGTGAATTTTTTTAGGAAAACCATCCAAAATGTTGTGGCTACGAAGGAGAATCTGTATGTCAGAAAGTGTTATCCCTCGCTTATGTTCCGTTTTTGTGAGATTGAAGCAGAAACCATAGAACACCTTCTTTTTTGATGTGAGTGGGTCTTGCTTGTTTGGAAATGGTGTGTTATCTTTTCTTATATCAGACGTTCGGTTGACTGGTAAATGGGTTGAGTTCATTCTCTCTTCTGAAAGTTCAAAAATGTTGGCCTTTTGTGCTTGCATCTGCAGGAATAGTTGAATCGAGCGGAATAATGCCATCTTCTCGAGTGGGCAACCTAACACTAGGGGGTTAGCAGAAAAAACTTTAAACTTTATTGAGGAGCATCGCTCAGTTTTATCAACTCGTGATTTCAATTCAGAGAGCAGAGTGGGTTGGTCCTTGCCGCTAGCTAGATGGAGTCATTAAAGTTAATTATTATGTCACGGTGTTGGGTGGTTTGGCGATGTTCGGTTGTATTACTCGTGACAGCTCGGGCTCAATTTTGCAATGCTTTGGTGGGTCTTTGTCGGTGTCTTCTGTCTTCCTAGCGGAGGCATTAGCGGTCAGGAAGCTTGTGTCTTTTGTGTGAAGGCTGGTCTCAGGGGAGTGATCCTTGAGAGTTACAATCTCTCAGTGGTGGAGTGGTGCAAGTCTATTAAACCAATTCCTCCTTGGGACTACTGAGTAGTGGTGGACGATATTCTTAGCTTAGCCGCTTCTTTTGATGCTTCTTTTGAGTTTATTAAGCGGGATGGAAATATTGCTGCCCATCGTCTCGCAAAGCATGTGCTCCGGAATAGCCCAATCAAAGATGTTTTTTGTGTCCCTCGAAAGCTCTTGTCTTCGTTTTGTGATAGTGTCTAGTTGGTTGTTTTGTTTGCCCACTTAGCGGGTCTTTTATTGTCAAAAATACAAATAAGCAAGGAATTCAACAACCTAATTATATAAAATAAAATTTATATGTATAAAAAGACTTTTGAATTAGTGCAAAATAACTAATACGCGTAGTTGAGAGAAAATGATAGAATTATAACTAGCGATAAGTTAAGTGCATATATATATATATATATATTATCATAACTGTTATTAATCAGCAATGTTATAATAGTAGAGAGAAAAAAGACCAAACAATTAAGAAAAAAAATAAAATAGTTACTTATAAAAGTAATTAAATATTGTATTAATTGTGCTATAGTTCTTCCATTTTATTATATAGCAAAGTAATAGATTTTCTATCTATTGTAATATTATTTTATCGTCCAAAAAAAATGTAAAATAAAATCACAAAAGAACAGTGTTTACTTTTGTTTTTTAAACGTCAACCGACACATGACTTGATGCTTAACTTTAATTGATAACATGCATCAAAATTGTAAAATGTAGTTTTTCCTTAATTAATTTTTTTTTTTAGTTTTCAAAGTATCAAATCAAAATGAAAATAACTTTAATTGCTTAAAATGCACCTAGACGTATAAAGGAAAATAGGGGAGGGTTGCGCGCAGAAGGAGAATAGTTATAATGATCATAGACGCGTTTCCGTCTGGATTAAGAGATGAATGAAGCCGCATCTCGTTTATGACAATTTTTAGATCTTCATCTCTTATTAAAAAAAATTGAAAAAAATTTAAGGTCATTTGGGGTTTTTGGAAATGGGATAGAACTCCCTCCATGACCAGTGACGAAACTTTTCAAAGGTTGGGGGGACCATGGCCCTTTCAGGATTTGTCGACTCATTTATATATATATATATCATATTTATTTAAATTTAACTAAATTTTGTGAAATAACCCTCTCGAAAGTTAATTTATATCTCTTATTTGACTACGTAAAAATAATTCAATATTTTACCAAATCTTATATTACTTAGATTAAATTAAATAAAGTATTAACAATAGGGGATAAAATTAAAATTCTCTGCTAAAATAAATTTAACATGTATAAATTTTATAATTTTGTAAATTTACCCCATGTTATAAGGACAACAAAGTAATAACAAAAATAATTAGTAAATAAAGGACGCCCTATATGTTATCATGTTCGGTAAATTATGATCAAGTAAATTCGCGCACCTTGCAAAATTGAATCCGGATTTCGCTCTTGTCCGTGATAACGTTTTTTAAGAAAAAAGTGAGAGAATAATATATTTCTATTATAAAAATCTGCTTCTTTAATTCTTGTTAGCGTAGTAAAGAGGAGTTATATCTTATTATAAGTAATTGTGTTCTTTGGTTTTAAATTAATTATCCTCCTAGCTTTGACTTTAATACTTTTTTTAAAAAAATACCAACATCTCATAATCAAGAATTAGTAATGTGTTAAATTAAAATTTTCTCTTTTTTTTTTATTTGGTGACGAGGAACCACTCTGACCCCAGACCCTTAGGATCCAAACCAGCTGTGTAAACCGCGGCCCGACAAACACACCCCAAAGCCTGCCGAGCATTTGAATCAGGAGACTCAGCTGCGGGGTATCGAACTTGCACCGTCATTGCGGGCAGGGGATCTACCGACCAACTGAGCTAGCCCCTGGGGGTAAATTAAAATTTTCGTAAAATAAGATTCATGTTTTCTAAGGTCAATGTACAAAAGCTCATCAAAGTAGACTAGTTATATTTTAACCATTGATTATATTAAAATCAGTTTATTTTTTAAAAAGAGTAAAAATAAAATTTGATTCTTCGTATGGGAGTATGTGATAGCTTCGGTTCAAAAAATTTCTTCATTTCTTTAACAAATGGGATTAAGAGGACCTGCATTTAGCGATGAATTTTTATTATTGAAAAATATTTTTCTATATTTTAACAACGAGCATAATATTTTACTTAGTTCTATTTAACACTGCAGTAGGAATACCTTTATAAGTTGAAATAATTAAGAAAATGTTTGTTGTCAAGTAAAATGAGATTTAAGGATTGAGTGTTGAATATAATAATTTTAAATTACAGCAAATGGGAAAACATTAAAGTAACTAGACTAAATCAGGCACAAAATCTACTTCGGGTTTAAGTCACTAATTAATAATAATATCTAACAAATCAAAAACATCAACTTACTTTTTTTCTGTTTTTTTTATTTTTTTTTTGGGGGGGGGGGGGGGGGGAGTGGGGTTGAAGAAACTTAGGTTTGCCTCCGATTGTTGCCACCAAACACCGACAGATTCTGAATTATATGTATTAAATTTTTTTGAAAACAATATAATTTTCTCATTTTCAAATTAAAATTTTAGAATAACTTTTGTACGTATGTCTTTAAAAATTTACTTAATTAATAGTTAAAAATTAAATTATTTACTATTATAAAATATACTATATTGAATATTTTCTTAAAAAAAAAAATTGAAATCTTAAAGTGCGTTTGATTTTGAAGTCCATTAATAATTAATTAATATAGTGAATTGCTCCATTTTTTTTTTGGGTCTGAAATTGCTACTTCTGTAAAGTATTTGACCAATTTATAATTTTATATCTTGTACATTATTGTTAGTTGTGATGATTTCATATCATTAACAGCGAAAGCATCAACCTAAAAGTTTAATTTATTGCCCGAAAATCAAAGAATATATTATAATTAACCTTCTTACGAAGAGTCCAGAATAATCGATATCAATTGATTGACATCTTATTTTTAGCTAGGGGTAATGCCCGTGCCTATGTTTTTAGTTTAAAAATTAATTACATAATTGCTTTGCACCTTTACTTTTATCGACTCTTTTTGTTATCTTTTACATACTATTGAATTTATTTTTTTGATTTTTTTAATATTAAGTGTATTTCATTATTAATAATAGGCATATTTATTGATTAATATTAGGTTTATTTCTTGATTAATTGCCTAATATTAATTATACTATTGACTAATCACATAATATTAGGTCTTTGTTAGATTAATTAAAAAATTGATAGTAGTTGCTCAATATTAGGTTCATTTCTTGATCAATTGCATAATAGTAGGCCTATTTCTTGAATAATTGATTAACTGCATAATATTATTGTAACGACCCGGTCCCACCTCAGTATGATATTGTCCGCTTTGGGGCTTTGTTTTTGGGAGCTCACGGCCAGCTTCTCAGAGGGTCACCCATCCTGGGATTGCTTTGGCCCAAGCACGCTTAACTTCAGAGTTCTCATGGGATCCGAAGCCAGTGAGCCTCCCAAAAGGCCTTATACTTAATTAGCAACCATTTCTTACTTATATGGGTCTCTAAGGATCCCCCATCTTCCGATGTGGGATGCCCCCTTTGAGCTACCTTTCCTCCACCCAAGGGAGTACTCCATCACTCGTCGGGCGTCACTACTCGGCGGGGTCCGCTCTGATACCATTTGTAACGACCCGGTCCTACCTCAGTACGATATTGTCCACTTTGGATAGCGTCCAATTGGGCCTCAGCCCCGGAACGTCTACCCTCACGGCTTTGTTTTTGGGAGCTCACGGCCAGCTTCCCAGGGGGTCACCCATCTTGGGATTGCTCTAGCCCAAGCACGCTTAACTTCGGAGTTCTCAATGGGATCCGCAGCCAGTGAGCCTCCCAAAAGGTATCGTACTTAATTAGCGACCATTTCTTACTTATATGGGTCTCCAAGGATCCCCCATCTTCCGATGAGGGATGTCCCCTTTGAGCTACCTTTCCTCCACCCAAGGGAATACTCCATCACTTGCCGGGCGTCACAATTATGTTTAGATTAGTTAATTAGTTGATTAATTGTACAACATTATGTGATTTAAATCTAAACCCCTAATTTTTTGTGTTATATTGAAAAGGAAGATGTATTGCAATACCTTCAAAATGTGAAATCCCTTACAATGTTAGTAATTTGTAGTATTAATACTATTATATTTGAGTTAAAATTTTATGGCTTTGAATTTATATGTTTGTGTGTTTTAAATTTTTCCTCTTTGATTGAATTCATGGCTTCGCCACTATATATTGACAAATTATACAATGGGGTACACATCATAATAAGATTACCATATCATATGAAAGACATTTAAAAAAATACTCAACTGAACCTAATTAAAGACTTGTGTTCACATATTTTTAATAATTATCATTACTATGTCAAAAAATATTTCAAAAAAAAACATGGATGTTTAAAGTTGATGTTTTACTAATTACAGGTGCAACAGTATTATCCGCCTTTCTTAATGTAATAATATTGACTTATTATTATTATTGTTGTTGTTATTGTTGTTGTTGACCTAGAATGTCTTAATCTTATTTTGATAACAACAATAAATCAATCATGTGTAATTTAACATATGTGTTGAAGTAATTATAGTCACATTTCAATGATCATCATACGTGGACCAAAACCGATCAATCTAAACTGAGATCATTCCTCTACAAGCATTCAAATTACATTGGATTGCCTCACTCAACATTTTTTATCAAGGAGCATTGATATACATATTCCATTGAAGATCAAAGTCAAAGTTTAAGAGTAGATCAAATTGAAGAAACAATTCAAAGCATTCGAAAACTCGTTAATTCGTCAATTGAGTGAGTGCTTAGGATTTATGTAAAGTTTCTTGTTCAATCATTTTTATAACTCAATCATGTACATGCATCATTGTTAGATTGATTGAAAACAAGTTTGAATTGAATTTATTTGAAAACATCAATTCTTGTAAAAACCGATTTTGAAATAAATTCATATTAAATTCAAATGATCATATTTTGAATTTTCCTGAAAATAGGTATCTTAAGAACATATTTGTGAGGTCTCTAAAACATTAGAATTGGTTTTGGAGCTTATATGCAAAAATTCAAAAATTGAGATTTTGGTTTGATGGGCACTGCCCATCAGGCGATTGATATTTCATAATATAGCCGTTGAAAATCTAACTTTTTACCATTTTTGTTACCAAACCTCTAAAACAGACTTTTGGGACTATATATACACTATCTAAGATACATTTTGATAAGCTTGAATTACTATAGAAACATATTATTCATCTATCTTCATCATTCAAATATTTAAGAACACATTTTGATCAATCATTCATTCATTGAGTTATAAATCTTGATCAAACAAGATAACTCTAGTGTGAGTTTCAAATTGTATCTATCAAACACTTGAGAGAGTTATTATTCATTGGTGTGAATCATCAAACACTTTGTAATATTCTTTTGGAAGAGGTAAATCTCATATGTTAGCAAAAAGGTCAATTCTTGTGGAGTGTAATGAGACAATTACACTTAAGTGTTGTGAGAGGTAAATCTCACAAATTAGTAAGAGTGTTTCTTGTGTGAGTATTGTGGTAGAACAATACTTGTGAAGTATAGTGAGACAACAACATTTGTAGCGGTTTGATTTTCACCCAGAAGAAAATCGATTTTAGTAAAAATTATCGGGGCACTATCCGAGCGCGAACATATTGTGTAGATAACCCGACCGCGAGAACAAAAAGTTTTGAATTTCAATCGGTTTAATCTTTGTAAACTCGATCTCTCTATCTCTGGCTATTTATTTTATTGCTATATTATTGATTGAGATTGCCATTTATTAATTACTCTTGAGTTTTGCTTGATTGGTTGATTAACTTGCTTGTTTCCTTGATATATTTGTTTAGCATAGTTGTATTGCTTAAACTCTTTTTAGAAAACTATTTAATTCCGCATTAAGTTTTAAAAACCTTATTCACCCCCTCTATATGGTTGTTTTTTGACCTACAATTATTATTAGGGGTTTAGATCTAAATCACCAAATATTCAACAATTAATCAAATGTTCAAGAAATACACTTTATATTAGGCAATTAATAAAGAAACAAAACTAATATTGTGCAAGTAATGAAGGAATAAAAAATTCCTAATTTTGAAAAGTATATCCAAAAAATATACCTAAAAATATAGTGGGCCATGCACGTGGTCATGGTGGTGTGGAGGTTGAGCGGTGAAGTGGTGTGGTGTGGTCGTGGTAGCATAGTTGTGTATTTGTGTGACTGAGACAAAAAGAGACGAGTGAGAGAGATGAAGAATAGAGAAGTAGGCAAGCAACTGTGTGATAGTAATAATAAAATCGTGGAGACATGGGTTTGCTTTGTTTAATTTGTGAAATTTAGAAGTTTTCAAATGGCTCATAAAGTTTTTCCCTTTACAATTGTATCAAGTTTATTTTTTTAGACATAAGCCTTTATATATATATATTCAAAAAGTATCCAATATATCGTATATATATAAATTTCAAAACTAACGGGGGGCGCCTGCCCCTGCCCCTTAGTAGTTTCGCCTATGCGAGGAGTGAAAAAGTGAGTTCATGTTTATATGTATAGTATAGTAAGTAGGATATGTTTTAATTTATTTTTTTTAAATAAATTTTTTTGTCAAGTTTAATTCATGTAATCATATTTTTAGATATATCGGGCTTGTTTGGTTAATGTTTCTAGATAAATTTTCTAGATACGTTTTTAAAAATTTGGTCTTTGGTTGAATGTTTTGAGTTAGAGTTTTTATGTTGAAAAGTGAATTTGGTTTTGTTTGACTTTTTTTCAACGAATGAAAAAAACGCATAAAAAATTTCAAAAAATAGTCACAATGGATCTTATTTTATAGATCTCGATGAATAGGTTTTAAATATATATTTTTTATTATTTTTTGATTTTTGAATTTAAAGTTATGGCGTTTTAAAAAAAAATTTAGAGAGAGAAAGTATAGTGAAATAAATTTTGGGAAGTGTGAAAGTAGAGATGGTTTTGAGTTGTGTTTTTAAAATTTTGAGGAAAAAAAAAAAGAGAGCAACCAAACAAGCCCATCGAGTCCAAATTTAGTAAAACCGAAAACTCGATTATTGTCTCTTTATAAATAACGTTAATCCCGACATGATCCATTTATATATGTCCATTAGTATCTATTGGATTATTAAAATTCAGAAATTAATGATCACGTATAGAATATGCGTATGTCAAGAGAATAGTTGCTTAAGTTTAAATTAATATGTTTACATGTAGGGTATGTTTGTCGCGTGGGTTTAGATGTATGATTGGATTAGTCAATCATATCCGGTATTTATTGTCAAAAAAGTTATGATAAACAAATCATATCCTATATTTGTTGCAAGAATGAATATATCATATTCTACATTTCTTACAACACGGGACATGATTAGACTCAGGATTAATTATCCTTTTATCCCATTATAACCAGATAAAACTATACATCACCTATAAATGATATTATTTTAGCCGGATAACAAAACGAATATAAAAATAAATTTTTAATTAATTTATTCCGATCTTCTTCTGTACGCCTATTAGATTTGAAAATTTTTTATCACCCAAAATCACAGTAAGCTGACTAACAAAATTCATTTCTCGAATAATTTGGTATTTTTGTTTTTCTTTAATTAAATGAAGGAAATTATAAGAAACTTTAATTTTATAAAAAAAAATTTACATCATAATTTGAAATTATACTTAATGCTTAATTCGTAAATATTGTATGTAATATAGAACTTTTCTCCAAGGAATAGTTTTTTACGAAACTTATTTATAAATAGGTCAATCGCATTAGCAAAAAAAAAAACAATAATTTGTGGACAACAATTAATATTGCATGTATTTTTAAAACAAAAGCGAGTTATGTTATATAATATCCAAACATGTAATATAGGACTTCTTCAAATACAAAGTTTATCAAATCTTTATCCGACTAATCATTATCATGTCCGATCCCACTTATTTTTTATATGGTGCGCCAAACGCACTCTCATATCAATATGATATTTAAAAATTAGAATTAGTTTTCAGAAAAAATAAACTTTTATTAATATATTTTTTAAAAAAATAATAAATATATATAATATTATATTGCCTTTATCACCAACTATTAACTTGTTTATTATTTATTTTTTTATTCTTTCTGACAATTAATTATATTTTCTTTCAAAACAAACTGAAATTGCAAATATCATTAGTTAAATGTATATAGGATATGATGCCCATTCTATTTATCTTTTAGAAATAAAGAGGCGTTAAAAATTAAAATTCCTACATTTAGAAAATTAATTTCTACCATTTATAATAAGAAAATTATAAATAATGAGAAAGTATAAATAATTTTGAACAATTGAAACTTTCATTGAATTTAACATAACTAAATATTAAAATATTAATAAATAATTGATATTGATAATAAAAACTACTCATACATACTTAATAATCAAATAAAGGTACGAAAAAATATAATTAAATAAGTCATTTCAGTAACGAAATCAAAACTGTATTCTAATTTTGATTTAAGCTATTCAATTTTTAATTGAATTTATTAATTTTGGAATGATTCAAGTGATAAGAATTTTAATGTTAGAGAATTTCCGGCAAGTAAACATTTTTGTACATGAAATTAAATTTATATTAATAATGTTATTTTGAATAAACTTATGCAATATGAAAAATAATTATTAAAATGATGTTAGAATTTTATTTTTTTTAATAAGAATATTAGTATAAAAAATTGTGAAATTTAATAATCAATGTTTGTATATCATGTAAAATTAATAATAAATTACATTACGAAAAAATTAAAAATATGCTATAGATCATTGTACACATACTCATTTTAAAATTAAGATAGTAATTGAATATAAAAAATCTGAACAACACATACCCATCTTTTTAGTTATATTTCCAGCAGTCTAAATTACGTAAAAATATTAGACATATCCATTACGTAAAATGATATACAATTTATTATGATAAAATTATGATAATCAATTACATTACATATAGACTATTCTGATTTTTTAATATTGCTACATATAATGTTTGCCATTTTTTAATAATGCTATATATATACAGATTGTACACATACCTATTTTATAATCATTATACAATATTACATCGAATATTGTTTAATAAATGTCAATAGAAAAAAAGAAGAAAAAGAAGTTATTAAGAAATAGGTTTTTACATGTTACATAAATAACTATACTTATATGGAGAAATAGAAACGAATTAAAACGTAGATGGAGAGATCTAAAAGTACGTATTAAGAAATAAATCCAGGTTAAAATTTATAAGGAGATTAAATACATGTTTAATAAATACTAATTAAGAGATAAATACATGTTTAATAAATACTTGTTTGTTTTTATCACTATTAAAATTAGTTATGAGATAAATTAATTAAGAGATAAATATGAACTATAGGATTAAAACATAAAGGCTGAAATTAAATCTGAGCCACCAGTTGAGAAGATAAGTGAAGGATTATATATGAGCCGTGAGATTAAAAGATAAAGACTCAAATTAAATCTGAGCCACCAGCTGGGAACATAAACATAAAGAGTCATATCATTTTAAGACTGATCTAATTTATTAATAGACTAGCCAATGCACGTGCCTACGGTACGATTTGATTGTGCTTATATGTAATTAGTCTCACTATCTAAAATTATATTTATTGCTACTCTTTTTTATATCTATAACTACTCATAATTTTAATTTTTTATCTCATATTAAGAGTTCTTATTCCAATTTTGTTATTTTTTTAGAGAAATTAATTTTAAAATTATCATATATCATACAAAAGTAGTAGTATACTCTTAATTAGAGAATGAGAGGAATTAAATTTCTCCCTATGGCACTAATTTAATTTTTATTCTTAACTAAGTTTTAAAAATATAATTGTATGCCTATTATTCAAATAGTGATAAAAGTAAGTCTGTCTAATTGCTCTCCTGTTATGATTAGGGATGAAAAATTGCCTAATTCGATGGGTTTTCGACTAAGCAGACTTCAATAGTTCAATATAGAGCGGACTCTTTCTTGTTTTTATTTTATAATCCGGAAAAGTATGGGTTACTAAATGACTTAAATTCGAATTCACATAAATTCTATCAATTTGTCTCAACTCTATTGAAATATAACATTTTTTCAGGAGGGAAATAGTGAGTTGAGGTTCATAGGTATATTATAGTAAATAGGGTAGATTTTATTTTTATTTTTTCAATGAATATACTTTTAGTCAAGTTTAGTTTCAACTATCTATATTTTAGATATTTCGAATTCGAATTGGTAATTCCTATAAATAAAGTTAATCCCAACATAATCCATTTATATATTTCTATTAGTAATTTTTAGATTTTTAAAATTTAGAAATTATTAATCACATATAGAATAAACATATGCCAAAATAATAATTGAGTAAGTTTAAATTAATATGTTTACATTTAGAAAATTTTAAATTAGTATGTTTAGATTTAGATCAACATAATATTTAAATAATTAGAATTAGTTTCTTGAGAAAATAAACTATTATTATTTTATTGTGAAAAAATAATACTTGATATGCTCTAAGTTTTGGATATACTCTTATCACCTACAATTAACTTATTTATTTTTTCTCATACTTAATTATATTTTATTCTTCAAACAAACTGATATTGTAAATATCACTACTTTAATCATGAGAGATAAATAAATAAATTCGTATGTTCTAAATTTTTTAATGATTAAAAATGTAGTTGTTAATGTATATATGATATGATGCCCTTTGCATTTGATTTTTAGAAATAAAGAGGTGTTAAAAATTAAATATTTTACATTCAAAAAATTATTTTTTACTATATATAATAAGAAAATATAAATAAATTTGAGAACATATAAATAATTATGACCAGTTAAAACGTACATTGAATTTAATATAACTAAATGTTAAAATATTAATAAATAATTGATATTGATAGTAAAAACTACTCATACATGCCCAATAATCAAATAATAGTAGGGAAAAATTAAATAAACTTAATTTAAGTTTAGTAATAAAACTTTTCATACATACGTAATACTCTAAAAAAATCTAACTTTTAATTTAAGCTATTCAATTTTTATTTTATTTTATTAAGGTCTTAAACACTTTAATAGTAATTAGGTAATTAATAAATACTTGTTTAGTTATCGAAGAAATATGTTACATAAATCGAAATTAATTAAGAAATAAATATTTTTTTAATTTATCACGTAAATTAAAATTAATTAGGAGCTAAATACATGTTTAGTTATCACATAAATGTGTAAACTGTCAGATTAAAACATAAATAATCAAACTAAATCTTAGCCAATAATTGGGAACATAAGTTAAGATTATTTGAGCTGTTGGATTAAAACATAAATATTCAAATTAAATCCGAGCCACAGCTTAAGAACATAAGTTTAAAGAGTCCCATAATATTAGGACTAAGAGTTGTGTAGCAATGGTTTATGGTCAGTTTTGAAGCGAGTTGTGCCAGATTCAAATTCAACATGTCAGAAAAATATAACAATTATGACATTAATCTTAGGTTGAAGAGAGTTTTAAATAGGGTGCTATTATTTACACCCCTCAATTTTGTCACAAACACCACCATCTCTAATTTGATAAAACTTATTTTTCAACACTCCACCTTTTTGTCACAAACACCCTCTCATTTAATCATTATTTAACTTATTTACCCAATGCTTAAAACATTAACCTATTCTATTTATTCACTTTTTAATAAACTAATCAAACATTAACCTAAATAATTAAACATATATCTCTCATTTTTCTCCATTCACAATCACATTACTTGCTTCAAGTAAAAAGATTAAGAAAGAAGAGATTCACTTCTTCATCATTTGAGCTCTCAAAATCAAGAAATCACAACCAAATCGAAGTACAAATATTATTGCTGGGAAGTTCAAAGCTTGGGGTTGGCCCAGTGGTAGGCAACCTCCACCTTTATTTTGAGGTCAAAGGTTCGACTCATGGGGTGGGAGGGGAAGGTTTTTCTTTATTTTGATTAAGGGAGAGACTTAGACCTCCCTTAATTTAAAAAAAAAAAGTTCAAAGCTTGGATTATAATAAAGAAGAAACATTGTTCATTAGATGGTGGATAAAGAAGAAGTTAAAGAAAAAGTTTGTACTGAAATTTCTCTCCAAAATGAAGTTAAAGAGGTATTATAATTGTTATTATTAGTGTATTAATGTGTTTATTAGCTTTCATACATCATTCTTCAACATTCAAATTGAAACAAAGACGTAATCCCTAAAACAGAGTATAAAACGGGTTTTTCTGTCCAGGCTTGACTCGTTTTATATAAGGAAAGTAATATAATTAAAACTCTCCTAAAATAAGGCGAGTGTGTACAAATACACTCACCTATCATTAGGTGAGGCAAGCCTAATTTGGAAAACATTCTAATACAATCAGCACTCCATTACTTTATGTTATGCGAGTGATTAACATCATACTCACCCTATGTGAGATGAGTACTTGTGAATGCAATCACCTCTTATTAGGTGAGCCTAATTTGAAAAACACTCAAGGCAAATGACAGAACCCAAGTAATATGTGTGTATAAATACAATCACCTCAAGATAAGCGAGTGTTTATAAACACATTCACTTCAAGATAAGCGAGTGTTTAAAAACACATTCACCTCAAAATAAGCGAGTGTGTACAAATACATTCAATTCTCCCAAAGTAAATTGAGCCAAAACTAACTTTGCATATAATTTTAGGATTTATCACATCAATCTAGCATATGGGGAGATATATCAACGTTTGAAAAAATTGATTTCACGGCAATGCAATTACAACAAACTCCTAAACCGGCTTATATTATCAAACGTACCGACCATATTGTTGAAGAAGAGAGTCCAAAGGATGTTAATTATAAGCTTGGTGATGTTGAAGAATATCATATAGTAGAAGAGCCTTTTTCTCAAACAAATTGCGTTGATCTTAAGTATGATGGTGGAGACGAAATTGTTAAGCATGGTAATAAAGGAGAGGCTAGTAATGATGATTATAATCCAGGCAAATCAATTGACGTGAGTAACGCTTTTACAACAGACGAAGTAAGTACATAATACTTTAGTACCATGTAGTAACTATTTAATTACAACATAATAGCAATTAATATTTGTTGAATTTATTTTGTAGGTATTTCATTCCCAGGAAAGTTTAGTTGACTGGGCTCAACGAAAAGGAAGAGAGATTAAAACTATAGTAGTTACCCGAAAATCTGACCAAGGTACTAGTAGAAGGAGGCCACGGTAGTTTTGGGTTGTGAAAGAGGATGGGTACCTCGTGATAACCGACCACAAAAACATGTACCTAGAAAAAAAGATAGTGCTATAAAAAAGTGCAATTGTCCATTTGTACTACGTGGTTTGAGTATCGGTGCGGATAAATGGAAATTAAAAATAATTTGTGGAATTCATAATCATGAGTTACCGAATACCTTACTTGGGCATCCGTTTGCAGGAAGATTGACGAAAGAGGAGAAGAAATTTGTTGCTGAGATGAGCATTGCTGGGGTGAAACCGAAAGATGTTCTTTGTGGGTTCAAAGCTCGTAATAAAGAAAGTTGGTCCACAATGAGAACAATTTACAATGTTAAGTCGAAGATGAGAGTGCATGCGATGGAGGGGAGGAGTGCCATGCAACAGTTAATGAAGATTCTCGTAGAGAGACATTATGTGTATTGGCATAGAAGTGAAGAATCATCCGATGAAGTTTTAGACTTATTTTGGGCGGAACCTAATTGTATTTTACTGGCTAAGCGTTTTCCCTCCGAGGTTATTGTTGATTGCACGTATAAAACAAACAAGTATAAGATGCCATTGTTTGCAATGGTAGGGATTACTTCTACCGGAAAGACATTCTCGATTGCTTATTGTTTTCTATATAAGGAATTGGAGGATAATTATGTTTGTGCCCTTTCAAAGTTAAGGATGTTGTTTGATGCTCATGAACTCCCAAGTGTTTTTTTAACGGATAAAGAGTTTGCATGTATTAATGTCATTCGACAAATCTTCCCGAAGCCCGTCGCATGCTATGTAGGTTCCATATTTCAAAAAATGTGGAACAAAATTATAAAAATCTTTTTCAAAGCGGGTCCGTTTGGCAACTTTTCATTCGTGATTGGAGTTATTGTATAATGGCAACATCAAGAGAAAAGTTCTTCACTCGATGGGGAGAGTTGAATCAAAATTGGAAAGAGTTTCCAAAGGCTATTGAGTACTTGGCACGTAATTGGTATGTTCATAAAGAAGCATTCGTGGTAGCATGGATTAACGAGATAAGACATCGTGGTAATAGAACAACGAATAGAGCCGAAGGGTCACATGGCAAGTTTAAGAGGCATCTTGAGTCGGGCGAAGGTTCTTTTTCAACTGTTTTTGCCGGGATGGCAAATATGTTACAACTACAACTTACTCAAGTCGAAGCCTCTTTTGAGAGAAGTCTTGGGTCTGTCAAGGTAAAACATCACGGTTACGATTTCAAAGAACTTAGGGGGAACGTTTCATTGTTTACTTTAGACATAATTAAGATGGAGAAAGATAGGTCAGCCGAAATTAGTTTAGATCCATCTGTATGTGATCACGTTGTTCGTACAGTTTATGGATTGCCTTGTGCACTGAGTTGTTACAATATGGTCGTGCGAATCGGCCTATTCCCTTGGAGGCTATTGATGAACATTGGCGAAGGCTCATAATCTTACCAAATATAGCTGATGAAGAAGATCTTTTCAAAACGGCCGAGATAACTTTATTAAAAAAATTGTTTGATCAATCGACGGTGGACGAAAAAAAGGTGATTTTACGAAAATTAAAAGATCTTGCCACACCATACATGGTGTCATTTAAAGAATCAACTCCAGTCATTCCCAAAGGTAGACCGCTAAAAAGAAAATTGAGTCAAAAGGAGAAAAAACATGAATCCTCAACGAAGCGGAATCCCTCGGGTTTTGAGTACGCGAAAACGGGTGATGAGGAAAAAGAATTAACAATTTCTGATAAATCTTCTCAAGTGTCAAAGCCGAAGAAACTAGTCGTAAAGAAGAAGGCCGAGTTTGATAAGACGACAAAGTGGGAATTCGAAGCTTATATGCAATACATCCACACCTTCATGCATCCATTCATCGCGTCTATAGAAAATGTTCCCGGTGACGGCCATTGTGGGTTTCGATGTATTGCAAAACAAATGGGATGGCATAATGATGATCAGGATTGGAAGATTGTGAGATATGATTTACTAACTGACCTTGGTCGACACAAGAATCTCTATGATGCCGTGTGGGGTAATTGGTTTTGCATTGAAAATCGAGCTAGAATTGATTTTTTTTACCCAAAGTCGTAGACCCAAAACATTGGATGTGCATGCCTGATGCGGGTTTTATCACAGCGTCGGCGTACAACTGTATAGTTGTGTTCTTATCAAATATGGGAAGTCTAACTTTCTTTCCCCACGCCGAGCCGCCAGTGGAGGGTAATGAAGTTCGTATTATCTGTATTGCACTTGTTTGCGGTAACCACTTTGTTAGCATTACCTTGAAAGATAATGCCCCGCTCCCCATCGTTGCTAGCATGTGGAATGTACTTTGAACTCCTGGGGCAGCTGCTTGGGAGCAACTTTTTGCCGATAGACTTCAATTTTATAAAGTAAGATATCTACCCGATCATAGAATAAAAGACTTACCAATCATAGTCAAAGATTAATGATTGCTCAGACTTTTGTTCTTTTTTGTTATGCGTACATGTCGCATAGTAAGTCCTATGTTTTTTTGTGAAGATGGGTACAACTGAAAATGTATATCCGTTATATATCTAATTTTTTTGTATAGTTGGCTTTAATTGACAATGTAAAGCTCGTATAAGTATTTTTGTAAAGTTAGGTTGAATTGAATGTTTCAACATCTTATATGTAACTTTTGTTATATTAATGACGTAACAATTATCTCTTATTAATATGTGAATTAACTCACCTCTGTTCTGATTTGGAAAACATTGCAATGCACTCATCACTCCATTGCCTTATATTAGGCAAGGCTCTTGCAAGACACTCACCTGATATGGGGTGAGTGTCTGTAAATACACTCACATGTCATTATGTGAGTCTTATTTCAAAACACTCAAGTACACTCCAATCTCCATTTCCTTATATTAGGCGAGGCTGTTGCAAGACACTCACCTGATATGGGGTGAGTGTCTGTGAATACACTCACCTGTCATTAGGTGAGTCTTATTTCAAAACACTCCAGTACACTCCAATCTCCATTTCCTTATATTAGGCGAGGCTTTTGCAAGACACTCACCTGATATGGGGTGAGTGTCTGTGAATTCACTCACTTGTCATTAGGTGAGTCAATGACAGGTTTGGACATCACATATCTATACTTTTATTATCCCTGGACAATCCAGATTTCAAAAAAACCATCAATGTAAATCAACAATCAAGTAGTGTATCACATCACATATCTATATTTCTATTATCCTTAGACAATCCAGATTTTGAATAAACCATCAATGCAAATCAACAATCAAGTAGTGTATGATGCACTAATAATAAAAACTTCATTAAACTAAAACTAGTACCAAAAGAGGTTCATATAAAAATAACCCAAGTTTATAAAATTACATAACGAACTACCAAAAGATGTTCATACAAATTTAACCCAAGTTTTTTAAAGTACATAATGTACTACCTAAGAGGTTTATACAAAAAAAAAACAATAAACTTAAGAACTTCATTGTCTTTAACTTAAACTAGCAAAACACAGTTCACAACTACTTCTTTGACTTTTTTCTTGGCGGGGCTTTGGCTCGCCCGGGAGTAGATACTGTTGGCGATAGATCTTGTAATCTTTTTGATCTACGCTCACCCATACTATTTTCGTAATCCCCCGTTCTTGTAACCTTAAGGATATCATAGACTCTATTAACAATCGCCGACATGTCCTGACTTTGACCGCCAAAGAGAGCTCCCTCTACCAGCGATAATGCAGCGTCAACCGCTACTTGCTGCTTAACACGAATTACACCATTAGTACTTAGACATAAACATCAAATAATATAAAAGTATATGACTTTGTTAAAGATGGTCGATCTTTACCAACTTGGATTGTACAACCTCTTGCGTCCTACGCATCCTTCTCGCTGTAGTTCTTTGCTCCGAGGGTTATATATATGGATGTGTGATCTTCATGAACCACTTCATGTACTTGGGATCACATTCCCAAGGAAACTTGGCAAGTACAGAACGTAACTGCTCGTTCAATAGATGATTGCGCCAATTATCTTGTTGCCATCGATTCACACTATAAACAAGCTTGTATGCTTGACTTGTCTTTCCTTGGGTCACACTTGAGGCTTGAATCATTGGCATTGTTGGAATTGTTTGTACTTGTCCAAATTGCCTTAAAACCCGCTCCGGATAATAAGGCTCGACGACATCGAACGATATGATTAACCTAGTATAAAAAGAAACCTCGTGCAGTGGGTGGACATCTCTATTATCCTTATACGGATCCCAACAAACCTGTTGAGTAAATAGGGTAATCAATTTGTAATAGATAATATATAATAAATAAAGCAAAAGGTACGTATTAAAGTAAAAACTTACTTCTATTTCAGTTAAGTCATCTAGTCTCTCCCGTAAGGCTACAATGGTTGTGTCTATATCGCCACTACATTTTTGAGCTTTCCATCTACACATCTGCGGTAATGATTCCTTGTACTCTGTGTTAGGAACCGGGCGTCGGCAATCACTGAAGTGCTCAAATATCCATGCTTATATTCATAACAAGACAAAAAATAACAATTAATAGACAATCCATAAGATAAGCAATTGAGAGATTAAGACTAGTAATGTACCACTATAAGAGTCAAACATCCACTTATCGACTTCACTCCGGATCTCGAAGCAAGTCCCAACTGCCGGTACGTATGTACTAGAATGGCCTTCCCCTATGCTATTTCACCCACTTTCTTTATATCTTTCAAGGCCCCTAAGTAGTAAACAGACACCTTCGTTTTTGTCTTATCCGGGAAAATGACACATCCCAATAAGTATAGAAGATATCCTCTAGCACATTGATCCAACTCCTCCTCCGTCGAATCACTCGTAGCTCGACCCTTACACACCAACTTAATCCAATCTAGCCTCACTACAAAGGCTTTATCACATTCCTTACTCACCTCCTCCTTTGTAACACCTAAACTACTTGCCACCAGGTCAATCGCTATAGAGCTCCCTATGTCTTTTCCTCCCTCCTCAGAATTAAAACAAGATCCATCGACCTTAACACCAAAGATGGTTCTCACATCATCCAACGTGATTGTCATCTCACCGAATGAGAGATGAAAGGTGTTCGTGTCGGGCTGCCATCGCTCAACAAATGAAGAAATAGCAACGTAGTCGAAGCAACGGTAGTTGTGATCTATCAATGGTGATAAACCACTATTTTTTACTCGAATTTGCACTGCATCAACCTCTTTACTCAAATCCCAAGACTTAAACTTTGGCCAGCGAGAACTAGTGTATAATTTCCTAGTTCCTTTCTGCATTAATTCAAATAATTAGTAACAATTATATACATGTTTACAGAGAGTAATACTTGAATACTTAAATTATATAGAAACTAGAATATTGATTAAGTAAATAAATACTAATTCTCCATGCCAAATAGCATATGCAATATGATCCTTAAACGTTGTCAAAACACTTTTGTCCACCGGCCCGCCGTCATCTTCTTTAGAAGCAATGCTGGACCCTTCACCTACATCATGTACGGGAGCTTCCGGAACCACTTCTTCGGCTTGGTGCTCCGTTTGGGTTTGACTTGGTGAGTAACCAGGGGTATACGGCGAAGAATCACTAACAGGACTTGCTAATTCAGTCGGTGTAGCTTTTCTTTTCCCCTTGCGAACGTATTGTTTGTTTTTTCTTTGTCTCTCAGAAGCAGTTATTGGTCTATTCCGAGTCATGCCTAAAACAAAGAAATTCAACATTAATAAAATTGGAATATATATGAACAGACTTATATAGGATAAACATAAATGTAATATGACTTAATAATGTAATATGTTACTTTATGTCTAAGAGATTTTAGTAGATATGCATAGTTCAAAACATAGTTACTAGTACGTGTATATATATATGCATGCTAGTTACTAGCTCTTACATTCATAAACTTATCCTAAAAGTCCCAAAAAAAAATTGGAAGAGAAAAAACAGTAAATAAAATTCAGGTAACCAGGATGATGCACTCGTGTGAAATGCAACCAAGGAGGCGTAGAATAAGCATAAGTTAATTGATTGCGTAATAAGACTGAATTAGTTGATTGTTATGTTTATCTTTTTAGTTGTTTGTGAAAATTAGAGGACCCAATAAGTTTTTTGATGAGCCTTTTTCTCCTCCACATTGTCTGCTTTCTCAGCAACCAAACAGAGGTCTACTCTTTGTATTTTTACTGTTTTATGTTTCTTAGAAGAATCTTATTTTACAACTGTTGATTATGTGAGTTATATATTATGTCCAGTAAAACCAGTACATTCAAAAGTTATTTTCTCTTCAATTTTGGCTGCTTTTTGAGTAACCAAATAGAAGTCTTCTGAGTATTATAAATAGTTTGCTGTTAGAGTAAACCAGCTCATCTTTATTGCCTACAAATTGAGACGAAATTGCTCTGGCAAATACCTCTCCGGCATAGCAATAGTATCTCCCATATTATTTTGTTGGATGAAATTTATTCTAGAATTTTGTGCTTTCTTAGTAGACCTGTTAGTTCTATTAGTTATGCTAGTTATTATTGAGTTGAGCACCTTCAGCCGGTTGAAGAAAATACTAAAAGACTGTCGGAAAAAGGAAGAAAGTACTAAAAGCACTGGGTAATCATGATGAATAATCAAAATTAATTTATCTCAGTTGTATAGATATCGAAAATACTAAGTTGTCTAATCTCCCCATATATATATATATATATATATATATCTAGTATATATGTTTCATAATTCTATCTTTCTTATTTTTCCTGCTAATAGTACTATTGTATTTTATTACGGATAATGAGTGATGATAATCCCTACATTACACCAGAGATGGATCCAACACTTACGAATCAAATACGGGAATGCAATTGGAAGGTTGTGAATGCCACTAATTCTGTAAATTATTTCCACGTACTGCGATGTCGGTTAAGTGAGTGTAACTAATTAATTAAATAAATAAATTATTTTTAAGGTTTAAACAAAATGAATTCATTTTCTCATAATGTTCATCATAAAATAATTTCTCGATCACAGATAAACAAGGAGTTTGTAAGCCTGTCATTGTGTTGTCTCCAAAGGACTTGCTTGGTCACAAAGAGGCAAGTCTAATCTATCCGAGTTTAATGATGTCCAAGGCCACCCAGGTTTTGATAAACAAGGTGGACCAAAATGACCACTTGGATCTCGAGGAGGGTAACAGATGTTTGATTCTTTGCTCCGAAAAGGCCGGTGTGCAATAGTCCCTTCGTTCTTTTTTATTTTTCGAAAGGGAAGTCAAAAATCTAAAATTTGATTAGAGTCATGTTATGACTAATATTTTTCAACTTTCCTTGTTATAATACTAATACCTTGAATTATTGTAAGCCCGTTATTGTCTATGTATGACCTTCGATAAGTCGTTCAAGCTAAGAGCCGTCTGTGCTGTAATGTTCTTAAATTATCAATGAAAGAAATACTAATGTTCCTTAATCATACTGAAGTTTATTATAATTCTTATTTGCCATGTATGTAGGCTGAAGATACATTGTTGGTTTACTTGGAATACGTGTCTGGTGGTTCGATCCACAAATTGCTTTAAGAATATGGTTCCTTTAGGGAGCCTGTTATGCAAAACTACACAAGGCAGATTCTATCGGGGCTTGCTTACTTACACGGAAGAAATACAGTGCATAGGTAACTATTTGGCGATGTAGTTATGGTTGGTATAATATTATTCCATTATAATTATGCTGCTTTATAAAGCAAAATGCACCTTTTTGGCAGGGATATTAAAGGGGCAAATATATTGGTAGATCCCAATGGTGAAATCAAGCTTGCAGACTTCGGTATGGCGAAACACATATGTATATCTCATTGTAGCCCTTTTGACAAGAAGTTTTATTCCATATTTCTATCATGCTGACAGCCCGTTTGTTTGGGACAAAGTTTGAACTTGAGGAAAATGGAAAAATAGTTCCCTTTTACACCAAATAGCACCCAAGAGAACTTAAGAAGAGTTAAAGTTATTTCGTAATTGTAATTTGCGCAAATGATTCTAAGTAGTAAACATACATCATAAAACTTGATTTTTTTTTATAAATTTATCATAACCTCATATAAATAATAATCATTCAAAAGTTCTTTACTCGTTCTACAACCACCAAACATTAAACGCATCAGATAGAAAAAATAATTCCAACATTAAACCAAAAATACTCAATAAGCTTCGAATCCCTAATTATGAAAATTGAAATTGTTAAAGCCCAAACTTCAAGAGGAGCCGGATAAATGAATGGAGATACACACAGAGTAAAATTAAGACAAGCTAAGAATCCAAACACCTTTATTAATAATTAATTAATATCTATTAGAAGCCCTAAATTAATTACAAAGAATAATAGATGGAGGAGTGTACACTGAGAAATAAATGGGGCAAACGTACCAGAGAGAGAAGCAGAATGATGGAGTGTGCTACGGTGGTGCTGGTCGACGGAATGTGTGAGCACAATGAAAGCCAAACGAACGAGAGATATAGAGAGAGTGTGTGTGCGTGAGAGCTGGAGAAAGGGTTTGGGTAAAATGGGTTTTGGAGGGATAGAAAGAGACGGAGTGAAAATAGTGGGAGGAGAGGGTTTTTATCTGTCGTTACTGGCCGTCGTTCAGCGCAGCGCGAAGGTGAGAGCTGCGGGAGAAGGTGAGAGATGCGGGAGAAGGAAGACGAGCGGGAGAGACGAGCGGGAGTCTTGTGTTAAGTAATTTTATTTGTAATTAAGGTACGTATTAACTTTTAATTGGGTGGTGGGTGTTTGGGACTAAAAATTGGTATGTGGGGGGTGTTTGTGACAAGGGGGTATTTGTGACAATGGGGGTGTTTGTGACAAAAATGAGAGATGTAAATAATAGCCCCCTTTAAATAAGATAGTTGAAAACTCCGCATTTATTATATGGCTGCCCTACCGAGCTTTGACATGAAGTATTATTAAGTATTTTTGGGCATATCCATGGGGATCGTCGAGTCCCCAAAAAGACTACTCTCCTTCACTAGATGTTTAGAATGTACCCGTGTTTACCAAAATTAAAAAAACCAAAAAATATCGGATCTTAGGGTCATGGTTGGTCAAAAACTAGTTGGGATGTATATTTTATCATCCTAAATCCTGATTGTTATTATTAAGGTAGTTTTATTTGTTATCGAACCAAATTTATATGTTTTTTTAAAGAACCAAATTTATATATCATTAATTATGCTTAAAGATGGTAATTTTTTTTAATAAAATCCTTTTTGCTTTCACAATAATATTAATTTATTTTTGTATGTACAATTTTTAAACTTTAAAAAAAATCATAAATAAATCAGTGTCCCTAGAAAAATGAACTTTAAATGTTGTTAAATTAAAATTTATTATATTTTGAAGTTTTAGAAAAAAGTTGGAGAGAGAAAAAGATAATGCGACATAGTGTAAATGAAATGTGAATAATATAGTGTAAATGAAATGTGAATAATATGAATAATATAGATAATCTACATGTTAGATAATATAAGGATTGTAAAAATATAGTTAGTTAACTAAGTACCTATTATTATCATTAATATTACTAACATGCCATGATGATCTTGAGACCGTTGGATTAAAAGATAAACATCCACGTTAAATCTAAGCCACTAGTTGGAAACATAAATATAAAGAGTCCTACTACATTAGGATTGACTTGATTTATTAATAGATTAGTTAATGCCCATATTTACGGCACGATTCGATTGTGCCTAAATATAATTAGTGACACTATCTAAAATCCTATTTATTGCTACTTTTTTTATATATGTAACTACTCCTAATTTTAATATTGTTTTTTATTATTAAGAGTTTTTATCCAATTTTTCTATTTTGCAGATAAATTAATTTTAACATTATCCCCAAAAAGTATTAGTATACTCTTAATTTAAGAGCACTAAGTATTAAATTTTTCCATACGGCACTAATTTTAATTTTTAATCTTAACCATATTTTAAAAATATAATTGTATGCCTATTATTCAAATAGTAGTACAATAAATTAAGTATGTCTAATTCCACTTCCATTACAATTAGGGATGGAAAATAACTCAATTCGACAATTTTCGACTAAGAAAAACCTAATTTAGGGTAGACTATTTCTTTTTCTTTTATAATTTAGAAAAATATGGGTTTTAATTGCTTAAATTCGAGTTCACGTAATTTTCTTTCATTTGACCCAATCTTTGCTAAAATATAATATTTTTTCTTTAAATACCCTTATGATACAATACAATTACAACGATTGAAGATGTGAAGAGTGAGTTAAGGTTTATACATATAGTACAATAAATAGGATATATTTTAATTTATTTTTTTAAAATAAATATATACTTTTAGTCAAGTTTAGTTTCAAGTAATCGTATTTTTAGATATATCGAGTTTGAATTTGACAAAACCCTAAATTTGACTATTATATCTCTACGAATACTGTTAATCCCAACATGAGTCATTTATATATTTTCATTAGTATTTTCTGGATTAATAAAATTTAGAAATTATTGATCACATATAAAATAAGTGTATGCCAGTAGAACAATCGAGTAAGTTTAAATTAATATATTCACATTCAAATCAACATAATATTTAAAAATTAAAATTAGTTTTTAGATAAAATAAACTATTATTAATCTATTTTGAAAAAATAATAAAAATAATATCAGATATACTATAAGTTTTGGATATGCCATTATCACCTACCATTAACTTTTTTATTTTTTTTTATCCTTTTTGAGAATTAATTATATTTTCTTCTTCAAACAAATTGGTATTGTAAATGTCACAACTTTAATGTTGAGAGAAAAAAATAATAAATAAATAAGTGAGTTCTAATTTTTTCTATGATTAACAATGTAGCGGTTAATGTATATATGACATGATGCCATTTGTATTTGTTTTCTATAAAAAAAGGGATGTTAAGAATTAAAATTCTTACATTCAGAAAATTAATTTTTACTATTTATAATAAGAAAAATATAAATAATTTTTGAGAAAGTATAAATAATTTGGAGCAATTGAAACTTACATTGAATTTAATATAACTAAATATTAAAATATTGATAGTAAAACTACATATATATGCTTAATAATTGAATATGGTACGAAAAAAAATATAACTAAAGAAATCATTTTGGTAATAAAGTCTTTGTATTCTAAAAAAACTGGATTCTAATTTTAATTTAAGCTATTTGATTTTTATTTATTAATTAAAGGTTTTAAAAACTTTAATAGTGATTAGTTAATTACTAAATACTTGTTTATTTATAACAGAAATATGTTAGGTTATCATATAAATTAAAATTAAGTAGGAGATAAATACATGTTTAGCTATCACAAAAATATGTGGGCCATTAGATTAAAACAAAAAAAAATTCAACATGAGTTAAGAGAGTCTCTGAGCCGTTGGATTAAAACATAAAGGTTTAAATTAAATCTAAGCCAGCCATCACTTAAGAATATAAGTTAAGAGAGTCCTATAATATCAGGACTGACTTGATTTATTAATAAATTGTAATAGATTATTTTACAAGTTATATGTCATATTCCGAGCCATTAATTAATGAGTTTTACCTAAAATGGCCGATCCGGTCTCTGGTCGACAATGGTTATATATAAGCAAGTTTAAATATTTTTTTCAAATATTTAAAATTTTTAATTCTAGTTTAGTCCAATCTAATTAAGTATTTACCTTAATCTACCCTCCAAAAAACCCTAGATATTCATTGAGTTCAAACCCCGGCCGGAAACAATTAACTAATTAATCCCTTATAGATAGAGAAACAAAGTGGTTACTAAGAAGTTCTAATTCACACGGTATCATTGTCACAAGTTAAGTTCTATTGATGTAATTAAAAAAAGGAGTTTGTGAATGTGCCCAAAAAATCATACAGTTTACACCAAGTAATTCACCCGGACAGAACTAGAAAATTCACCCTGCCACTTTTTTAAAATAATTCTTTTTTTGTAAATTCTAAAAATTTGTGGTGGAGTGAGTTGCTAGATATCGTGATCCATCAAAGATGTATATATATAGTTTGTACGGACCGGATCTTTTTACAATGTTTTTTTATCATAAAAACAATAGAAATGTTTTTTACGACAAAAAAATGTTGTAAAAATGCGCGATTTGTACGGAGTGATCCGCACTTAAATTTTTTTGTGTATATATATGTTTGTGTGTAATATATATATATATATATATAGAGAGAGAGAGAGAGAGAGAGAGAGAGAGGCACACTTGGTAGCAAATTAAAACGAACGTAATTCGAGGAGATACTCTGCAAAGTGCAAACTGATCAGTAAATGGGCCTACACTAGCATTCCCTTTATGGGCTATTTTATTCCGAGTGGGCCTACACCAGCATTCTTGGGCTATTGGAATCGTTAGTTTTCTAATATTGGTAAAAAAAAATAAATACAAAAAAGCCTATGCTATAAAAAAAACTTGAGAAGGATTTTGCTCGTTCAAGTATTTATTTTCTTATTTTGTTTTTATTTTTTTGCTTTACGTTTTGGTGTTAATGAAGACTCCTTTTAGAATGATTCATACTAGCTGCCTTTTTATGTTTCAAGATGTACCTTGTGGATATTGATATTTTATTCCCCTAATTTTTCAAGATTTTTTCTTCTGAATGCGTAAGACCTTTGAAATGGTTTATATATCTTTCCACCATTTATAACTTGTTTGAAATATTTATCCTTTCTTGCTATAATTTTCGGGTTCAATTATTAATGATATTACGTTCTTATTTCTTCTTCTTCTTCTTCTTCTTCTTCTTCTTCTTCTTCTTTTAAGAAAAAAAGAAGACTTATCCTAGTGTAATTGTACTTTGCTCTAATCTTACTTTGGGCGACTAATAAATCGACATTCATTATTTTTAAGTAATTTCTTTTAACATGGGATTCTTTCTCTCCTAACACAAACGCATTCTAGATCATCTTAGAAAATTCATATAAATCCTATGTATATATTTGTGATGAGAATGTGAATTGGCATTCTTAAAAGGTCATTTTACAATATTATTATATTTGTACTTCAAATTAAAATCCAACTTGTATTCAAAATCTCTTTTTATGCTTTTTTGTAACTCTGGAGTTAATTTTCAAGTATTTAGGTGCAAATTGAGGGTTTGATGTAAAAATGAAGCCGAAAGCGTCAAAATTCAAAGCAAGGCAAAATGGTCCTTTCATATAAGGAAAGCGTCAACATTTTAAGTCAATATTATTCTACAAGCACATTACACTTTACTGATACATGTTAATGAAATATTATGACAAGAGTACCCGATGAACTTGTCCATTCCACGAATAATAAGAATAACAAAATGGTAGAGTTAATAATCTTAAACAGGCCGGTAACAAAGTTAGGTTAATTGACAACATTACGGGGTCTTGTCGATCACTGATCGATCAATTTAACAATCTTGATGGAAACTAGGTGTATTTAAAAGGAATGGACGAGTCTAGTACCGTTAAATTTCATAGATTGAAATATACAAATGATCCCTACAATTATTATTATTATTATTACAAGCAATCACGAATATACCTGGTGTTTGATCATGAAAGATGGGAAAGATAGTGGGCATATGAAATCGAACTCAAGGTCTTTTAGCTTTCAACAAATAAAAAGTGACACTTGATCTATTCAACCAAGTGTTATAATTAGTATTGTTCACAATTCCAACTTGGAATTTTCAAATTTAAGAACAAATGGCCTCAAGAGTGCCTTTGGATTGCAAAATTGGAATTGACCTTGAGGTTCATAAATCTAAGATTTGAAAATGAGATATTTGAAATTAGGGTCATTTAGGTCTTGGGGTCTATAATTTTGCTATTCTTGAGTTAGGAGTTCACAATTTTCATTTATTAGGTTTTGGGATCCGTTTTTAACAAACTATCAGTCAAAGCCTTAAAAGTGTTAGTCTATGAAAATAAGGGGACAAAGTACCTATTTTGCCCCTTATTCATTAACACTTACCTTTACACTTTGTAAAAAACAAAAGCAACAAATTAAATGCCCAGCAATACACAGCACAAACCGCACAACAATATACACGTACAGTAACAATAACTCAACGGCTGGTCTGCTAGTTAAAGTCTTATGCTACACATAATAACAAAAATAAATGCCTAAACCATACACAACCAACCACAATAAATTCCATAAGATTTCAGTATATATAAGCCATTCACATTCAATTTTATCACAATCTCAAAGAACAAAATCAGGGAAAAGTGTAGAATGTCAAATATGTTTATTAGAAGGACATTTAGTACATGGGTGTATAGCCTATGCTCTGTACTTAACTACAATGTTATGTACTTGACTGAAATGGTTCCATAAAACTAATGCTTTCTAGTAATGAAACAACAAAAGAGAAAAAGGATGTTGAAATGTCATAATGAAAAATGTGGTGTAATGAAGTGGTTAGAAGATGCAATTAGAATAGGGGCTAGTTCATCATATACTAATTCTGAAGTCAATAACTCAAGTGAGTGATGCTTTCAATATGGACAAACTAATCATTGGTAAGGAGTTATCCATGGAAAAATAACCCTTGTCCATTTAGTTGTCAAAGTTCAAAAAAGTTATGGACATCTAGGCAAGACAATAGTTATAGGAAAAAATTCCTAAAGTGTTTGAACAATGGATCTTTTGAATGGTTGTCCAATGTTATAACTAAGTCTAAGAAGCCTAATCTTAAGGTTAAGATAGAAGTTGGTATTGATAAGTTATGTCATGTAAAGTAATTGTAATGAAATGAATGGTAATGGGAAATGTGTTTGCTTTAATGCTTGCATTGTCATAATTAATAATATTTATCATATCAATACTTATATCTAAAAACCAATGTCCATCATATTTAACTTAATATGCATAAACATTTAATATCCATCATAACTAAAAATAAGAGAGTTTTGGCACTGGGACTTAACATTAGTAGTATCAATACTTAGCAAAGAGAAAGAGAGAGTGTGTGTTGTAATAGGTATTAAATTAGATTCCAAGCGGTGGTGTGAACATAGCAAGTGGTTTGGATATTTTCTTGCCTTTCTTTTGCTCTTGTTTTCTTTCTTGGCGACCCTTAGCCTTACTTCTTAATCCTGAATTGGTTTTTGGCACTGGGGACATTGAAATTAAGAGTTGTGGTTTTAATTATGATGTTTGTATTCTAAAATAGGCCCCTTATAATCAGTCATACGCCTCACTACACCAACAAAGTACATCTACAGTGTATTAGACTAACTTTAATTTTTTAAACAGTGTATTACTTCTTCTTCCATTTTCATCAATGACTGTTTGTCCTTTACGGGTTTTGTTATTATGCCTTAGCCCTTCATATTTGCTGTATTTCTTTTGAGTTATCTTCTTAGCAATGGTTCATCAAGCCTCTTAATCCTATTGTTTATTAGTCTACTTTGAGGCCTTCTTAGTGGTGAAAATCTGATTACATGTTGGGGCTTTTATACATGAAAGTGAATGATTAAGAACAAAGAATCATAAAATAACTTAAAAAGTTAACAAAACAAATAATTGTTAGTAAACTAAAGAATGAACCTTTGGCCAATACTAGGAATCTTCCATAAATGTGACATGATTTTCAAAAGCAGACATGTATGCCTTCACAGTAAACAATGGAGAACAATACAAACATGGATAGTAAGTAAATCTAAAATACTTAAATTGAGCATGAAATAAAACTAAAATATGTATCAAACTTACTTAGTCCAATACTCTCTTCTTGGATTGATAATGTTGTAGCATGGACACAAAGAATGCCAGATAGCTGCCACTCATAATAAGAATATGTGCCTAAACTTAAATCTACCTTCCAAGTCACATCCCATTTGTTGATTGTCACATCCATCATATCTATGGATCCTTAAGTTGTGTACTTGTTGTATTCCTTCTTCACCTTTGCAATATTTTTCCCCACTGTTGGCATAATACCATTCTCATCTATGTCAAGACTTTTGAAGCTTCTTATATACAATAAAGACATAAAAAGTATGGTGCACTTGCCAACCAACTTCATAAATGACAGATCCCTAAAATCTAACGGCATTTTGTTGAAGGATTTAAACTAGTTGTTTGTTATATTCTTATACTCAAGTAATATCAAAATAAGTCGTTAAACACAGTTTTTTTTGCTTAACATTCAACTAATCAAATGAAGAAAATTTGGCATTCTCTAAATCTTCGATCCACCTATCATGTTCCTCTTTCTTATAGGCCCTAGCAGCTCTCGAACTCAATTTTTCTAAACAAGACCTCTTATTTCTATCATCTTTAAAGTTTTTGTACATATGCCTAAAGCAACTTCTATGAGGCCTATTAGGAAAACAACTTATACACATCATCAACCAACCTTTTTGCCCTATTTGACATGAAAGTAATAAGTAACTTGTGTTTCTTAAGGTATGGCTTAAGGATTTGAAAAAAATTGCTCCATGTATCATAATACTCCATCTACAAATGTAAATGACCATTGGAAAAAATCTATTATTTACATCTAATGTCACAACGGATAATATACCCCACCATACTTTTCATTAAGAAATGAACCATTTAACCCAACGATAAGCTTGTACCCATTTACAAATTCATTTAGCGAGGCTTTAAATGCAACACACAAGGATACAAAAATCTTATTTATTGGATTTCTTAACTAGTGAACCACACTACTAAGGTTGTTTTTCAAAAGTTTATTTGGAATACTTGGACACAACCTATACCTATCAACATAACTCCTTTAAATCATCTCATGACATATTACGTTGGCTATGTAAGTTGTATTGTATGAAATCTTCACCTTATACTTCTCCTAAATCTCAAGCAACACATATTTTTACTTGAAATCCTTGTGGTTTCTATTGGTCGAAAATCAACCCTAGAGGGGGGGGGGTGAATAAGGTTTACAAAACTAAATACAGATTTAAAAATTTTTCATAAATGTTTAAGCAATTTAACTAGTTAAATAACTATATCAAGGAAAATAAATAATTCAACCAAGTAATTAATAAATATAGCAAGTAAATAAAGAGATTGAGTTAAAAAGATTAAATCAATTGAAGACCAAGACGTTTTTTCCACACGGTTCAGTTTGCTAGACCATACGTCGGCGCTCGGTTAGTTCCCCGAGAATTTTCACTAAAACCGTTTTTCTTCCGGGTGAAAAATAAATTGCTACAAGAGTATCATTCTCACACACTCTTACAAGTATTACTCAACCACAATACTCTCACAAGAATCCCTCTTGCTAACTTGTGAGATTTACCGCTCATAATCACTAAACAATAATTTACGTTCTTGTTAACCTATGATATTTACCTCTCACAAATGAATACTAATTGTTTTGTGATTCACACTAATGAATAACAACTCTCAAGTGTTTGATATATACAATTTGAAGCTCACACTAGAGTTATCTTGATTGATCAAATGGATAGCTCAAAGATGAATAATTATGATCAATACTAAAGCTTGAATCTTTGAATGATGCAGATAGATGAAAAATGAGTTTGTATAAGTGTTCAAGCTAGCCAAAATGTGTCTTAGATAGTGTATATATAGTCCCAAAGAAGATATAACCCTTTTTAAGGTTTGGTAGAAGTTTGGTACCAAAAATGATAAAAAGTTAGATTTCCAACGGCTATATTTTGAGGTATCAGTCGACTGAGCAAAGCCCATCAGTTGACTGATGGACCCTTAGTCGACTAAGCATAAGCCATTAATCGATTAATGGGTACCACTGTCCATCAGGCCATTAGGCCAAAAATCCAAATTTTTAGACTTTTGTATTTAAGCTCCAAAATCAATTTTGATGCTTTGGGAATGTTAAAATCAAGTATCTAAGACACCTATTTTCATGAGAGCTCAAGATATGTTCGTTTGAATTTAATATGAATTTATTTCAAAAGCCGATTTTGTAAGAATGATGTTTTTGAAATGATTTTGATTTAAACTGTGTTTTTCAATCAATCTATGATGCATATTCATGTTTGAGCTATATAAACAATCAATTAAAAAACTTTACATTAATGCTAAGCACTCACTCAATTGCTAAATAGTCGAATCTTTGAATGCTTCGATTTGTTTCTTCAAATTGATCTTTTCTTGCAACTCTTGCCTTGAAGCTTTTGATCCTTATTCTTTTGTGTTTCATGAGATGCATTGATAGCATATAATGAGATAGATCTCCCTTCTCTATTCCAATGCTTTGTTGACTTGATCAGATATGGATTGAATAATCATTGTCATGCTTCCTTTGAACAATCATGCTTTTCTTGATTTACCAAGTAAATGAACTATAAACTTATATCAAGAAATATGTTAAATTACACATGATTAATTTATTATTATTATCAAAATAAAATTAAGGCCTTTAGGTCAACAGTTTCTAATTTTATTCTTAACCTCATTTGTAACCTAGTAACCTAACATGCAAGGGCTATTGTATTTTTCTCTTTCTTATCACACTTGCATGTATGGCTAGCCCTGACGCTTCTCAACATTGTAATGTGTTCTCTATGTAACCTTCTAATATACACCATCCAATTATAATGAAGGTCCTTGCACATTAATGTGATCTTTAAATTGTGGTTATTTTTCTGCTTATATTCAAAGTTTTTCAATATAGAATAACTCCACTCCTCATTTAGTCTCTATAATATTTCATTGCAGGCCACTAGATATTCTCCTATAGCTTAATAAGTTTGTCAGGTTTTTCTTGGAATTACTCATTTTCCTCATTTTCCAAACAAGTTGCTAGGTTCTTCATATGCATTATATTATTTTCCAATTATTTTTCTTTTGCCTTTATTTTTACCTTCAGTCTTACCCTCCTCATTGATATATAAGGCTGGATTCGTTTCAGTAACCGAACAAAAAACTATATTACTAAACCAAACCTAAAAAGTACGATAAGACTAAAACTCGAACTTATATCGAACCGACTATTAAACGATAATAGACAATTCGGTAACCGCAAATTCGGTACGATATATATTAATATTCGGTATTACCGAAATTGCCCAAAAAAAAAAAAAAAAACCTCAACAAATTACTAAACACTTAAACAATAGTAAATCGTCACTACTGGGCACTGAGAAACTAATTCACGGGAAATATAAGTACTTCTTAAAATTAAACATCAAAGTACTAACTACCAAGTATGTAAACAGTACATAAGTAAAAAACTATAGAAAGATAAATCATCTATAAAATTTTTAGGGCTAAACCTTGTCAAACTTCAATTTATCAATTAGAGAAATATATAAACAAGCAACTGAATCAAATATACAAAAACATAAGATTAAGTTGAGTACTTAAGAATTTTGAGTTTTAAGGCAAGATGGGATTTGAGAAAAGATTCGACTGTGGAAACTATACTATTAGAGTGTGGTCGGTGAGTGGATTGTGGAGTTAAGGCATGGTGGCGGTAGGTGGATAGAGAGAAAAGAGCGACAGAATAGAGTAGAGTAACAATTAACAGTGGAGACAAAGAAAGAAACTTAGAGTAGAGAAAATTCAAAATATGGGTTTTTGGTTTCCATTTTTTAATACGAGGTTGAGGAGTGGAGTTTAAAATTTTAAAGTATTTTAAAAACTATTTTTTTAAAAAAAATAATTTGGTTTGATTCGATTCAGTAAAACCAAACCATTCCACTATACATATTGCTGCCATACCATTTTGACTACAGTTATTCGATTGCCATTTAAAATTGGTTTGGTGAGGTTTGGATTATTATTTTTTTGTTCGGTTTTCCATTTTTCGATTAAAAATGTTAGCCTTACTAATGTGTCCAGAATGATTATACTCTTCAGTTTCTAGGTTTTAAAACTCTCTAAATAAAACTCAATTTGGTTAGAGTTGTGTGGTTAATTAATTTATTTAAGTGTGGTCCCCTACTTTCGGATTTGTTTCCCGTATTTCCTAGTTTGTTTCATGGTTCTTCATTTCCATTAAGGAGGTCACTAGGTTTAATTAAGTTATCTAAGGCCCAGTCCTCATCTTCATCAATCACAATAAGACAACTCACATCATTTTTATCCTTTTTTTTCTTCTTATTATTAGATGTTTGGAAACCCTTATTTTGTAGTCTAAGTGACCTTATAGGCTTGACTATAGGGGTAACTTTATTGGGGTTGGTTGGTTCTTCAAGCTTTGTGGGTGATGGTGACTTAATATTATTTGCCCGTGGAGTAAGCAGGGACGTACGCATGATTTTTGTTGAAGGGTACATACATAAAAAACTGTAAAAATATTCTTACTTAATAAATCATCACTCAAAGAATATGCAAATTACAAACATATATATATAAACGAGTAAAATGAAGAATTACATTCATAGGTATAATAGGCATTTTTTAAAAAAACGTTATTTGAAAAAAAAAAACATTCACAAACTTAATCGTTGAGAATTATTTATCTATCTTTACCTTACAAGAACAAAGATAAACATTAAGGGTCCATTTGATAACATGATGGAAAAGGAAAATAGTTGACTTTTGTAAAAAATTGAAAAATAAGTTGAGACATATGGTGAGATATTTTCCTACTTTGTAATTTTTTTAATGGAAATTTTTTCTTTGGTGGTTGAGAAAGAAAAAAAATTCACAAAAAAGAATGAAGGATGGAGGACATCTATTCATAAAAATAAGCATAAGATGGAAATCATCTCATCGCATGCCTCAACTTATTTTCTAACTTCTTACATAAATCAAGTGTTTTTCTTGTTATCAAACCAAGCCTAAAAGTTTAAGAAATTTTAGAAATAAAGAATGTTTCACCTATTGCCAAAATAATTTTTTGTGTCTCATTTACAAAAATGTTAATTAATTATTAAAAGGATAATATAATGTTTAAATATTAGAATTAACTGCTTCCTCATTCACAAAAATGAATCGTATTGTCAACGTTGGTAAAGACTACTCACTTTGTTTCAAATAAGGAGTGGCAATTTCCTTTTATATGAAGACTCATTAAAGTCTCATTTTCTTTTTTTGCACATAATAATATATCAACAATAATAAAAACATAATTAATAAGTTGTAATCGTGAGCACTGATTAAGTGTTAGTATTACTCTTAATTTGAGATGAAACGAGTAGTATATTTAATTTATGGTAAAAATTATCCTATTATTAATTATAAATACCAAACATAAAATATTTTTAATTAATATATATATATTGGAAAAAAAATCCAAAAATTGAAGGGGTAGGACCGTACCCCCTTGGACTCAAGTGTGTACGTCCCTGGGAGTAAGTAGTTGGGAATTATGTGGTTGAGGACCACCAAATTCTTTTTGTAACTAATGGTGATACATACCATTTTTACTCTTTATTTGGTCACACGTGTTCGTGAGTTGGGCATCACTATCTATGTAGGCCCTTACTTCTTCCCACATTAACTGAATTTTAAAGCCTTTAATCCTACAACATACCCTTTTCAATGTCTTTGACGAGATCAATTAAACAAAACTCATCTTCATCTATGCCAAATAATACAAAATGATTCACACCGGCCATGCAAGTTTAACCATTATTAATCTAAGATCCCCATAGTGAATAACAAACTCCCCCTCCCTAAGTAGAGAATTGTTTTGTTTACTTGTTCCTATAGCCAACACACAACAGACAACATAGCATAGGGGACATATTAGAAAGAATATATTGAATACAACACATAAAGAAACAACACAACCAAAATATCCCTATTCATTGACATTGATTTTTTTTTAAAAAAAAACACTTAACAAATTTTACAAAACATAACCCTAAATTAAACAACATACAATAAACCATAAATTAACTCAATAAGCCTTAAATCAAATTAGTTTTAAACATAAACATCATACAATAAATCAATTGCATACATGTATCTGCCTTCTTTTTCGTTCTCATCGCAATTAACCATAAAATGGAATCCATAATTTTGAACTCCTCATTATTCTCTTCACTTATTCGATGTCTCTTTTTCTCAATTTGATTGTATTGTGCATATAAAATTTTACACTTTGGGGTGCGTTGTTTTATGTACAAGAATAACGGACAAAATAGGTACTTTGTCCCCTTATTTTCATTGACTAATAATTTTTAAGGCTTTGACTGACAGATCTATTAAAAACCGATAACAAAACAAAAAAAAAGAAATCTAAGATCTATTAAAAACGGATCCTAAGTGTTATAATTATTGTTGTTCATAATCCAAACTTAGAATTTTAAAAAAAAAATGTCCTTAAGAGTGTGTGTGGATTGCGAAATTATAATTGACCTTAAGGGCTCGTTTGGTTGGAGTTTTCGGTGATTCCTGGAATCCTAAATTGCTTTCCAAATAAGATTATAATGTTTGGTTCAAGTTTTGGATAGAAATTTAGGATTCCTAGGAAACCTAGATTCTCCCATTTTGCCAAAATTTATTCCCTTCTAAATTGTGAGGAAACCTCTTTTATTCTCAGGAATCCTCTCACTTTTTGTCAAAAAGACAAATTTAACCCAACATAAAACCCATATTCCTTTCATATTTCATACTCTTCTTCTTCATTGCTCATAACCTCCATCACAACAATAACCAACAATGGCGAATTCCGGCCAGATCCCCTTTTATTCTAGCCAGATCTTGTTCGATTTATATGTTCATATTCACCATCACGTCCATCTCATCTTCGCTCCTCCACCACTGCCATCTAAATAACACTGCCTGCGATCCACCACCACCGCCTCCGCTCCACCACACTCATATATATATCGATCTACATATTTGTATATAATATATATATATATATGGATGAGTTTTCAATGGTTACCTTATCTTTCTACCCATTGATGGGTACTGACAATAATTAATGTACATTTGTGAGGTGTCAAATCCTTTAACTTGTTATAGCAGGTTAAGGTGACCTATTTTATTTTTTTAATTAAACATTAGGTGGTGTTTGGTTGAGATTTTAAAATCAAGTTTTTAAATTTTTTATCAAAAAGTCAACTTTACTTTACACTTCCCAAATTACTTTACTTTCTCTCTCATGAAATTTTTAAAATACCATAACTTTAAATTCAAAAATCGGAATTAGATAAAAAAAAATACAATTGAAACCTAATCATCGAGATCTATAAAACAAGATTCATTGTTATTATTTTTTAATTTTTTTACGAGTTTTTTTAAATTGGTTGAAAAAAACTTCAACAACAATTAAATTCACTTTTTAAAACATGTTTTAAAATCTCAACCAAACAAGATTCCTTAAAGATTTTATTTGCCAAATAGACTTATTGACTACGCTCAGAAATGCGTAATTAATACATCCAAGTGCAGGCGGTCAAGTTATAATATATATACTTGGAAGTTCAAGGTCGAACCACATGGAAGGATGGTAATCTTATTATTCTAGCTAAACTTTCAACAAGGAGAAAGAAGAAAAGAAAAATAAAAATAAAGAAAAGATAATAAATTTTTTAGAATGGGAAAGAATAGAATAAGAAATTAAATTTTAAACTTAAAAGAAAATAAATAAATAAATAAAATTAAATAAAATAAAATAAATAAATAAAGCAAGGATAAAATAAGCAGCAACTAAGCACAAGTATCTAATAAAATGAGAAAAGAGCGTTAGGGGTATCCATAACTACGACATTACAGATAATATGACCAACAGATTCAAGAGATGACTGTGGACCTGAGTTCCTTTTAACAATGAATGTCCTTAGCTTACCAATTATTAAATACTAAAGTTCAAGAGCATATCATGAGAAGTGCATGACAAGACTCATATAAGCTGCACGTAACTTTAGTTTTCAATAAGGGAATTTATGATTTTTTTTACAAAAATTGATTTTCACTTAGTAATGCTAGTGTGTGACAAAAACAAACTAAATTTAATCAATTTTAGTAAATATCAAAAGCTTAACTCATTTCTAAGGTTTGATTATGCGTATACATGACATACGTCAAAACCGTTCTTAAAAAGTCATTAAAAGCTAAAATTGGCACTATTTTAATATCGATTTTGGAATGACATCAAAACAGCGCTCAAAGCTCCTAAATTACTTGCATAACTAACTCAGCTCAATAAGGGATAATGACCGTCCTCTATTCAGCCTCGTTAGAGTTTTAGTACAAAAATTCGTAATTTGAGATTTTTCGGTTCTTTTGTCGAATAATCGAGAAATAATCTTAAAAATTTATGTTTTTAACGCATGAAAGGTTACTATATTTTTCAGATTTATTAATTGACCTATAACCAATGAGAAATTCAAGCCACAATTACAATTGAATCATATACTCACACTAGTCCGTCATGCTTTCGCTACGGACCGCTAACTATTAAATTACGCTAGCATGTTGATAAAAATTAAGCAAAACG
This sequence comes from Lonicera japonica, assembly GCA_021464415.1. Taxonomy (NCBI): domain Eukaryota; kingdom Viridiplantae; phylum Streptophyta; class Magnoliopsida; order Dipsacales; family Caprifoliaceae; genus Lonicera; species Lonicera japonica. The sequence continues at coordinate 37,278,909 of CM038469.1, read as the reverse complement.
TGATAAATTCAATCAAAAATTGACCAAACATATTTTTGAAATATAATTGAATAAGCATGCAAAATTTCACAGCAATTAAAACTAAGGAACGATTAATAAATAAATAAAATATGGTTTAAACAAATTTCGAAAAAATAACACACTAGCAGCCACGAAAATCGACTACTGTTCTAAGGAAATCTTAGAATTTAGATCCCCAAAACAGTAAGGTTTTGTAGAAAATTTGATTGCGGTCGTTTTGAAAGGTGGATCATCAAAATTGGCCAAGAAACGAGCAAGTTATGATTAAAATAAGAAAACACATATTTTTAGGGTTCTACGCGGGATTCTATAAAAAAAATCTAATAAAAATTATAAATTATGCATGGATTTCAATCATCAATCACATTCAAACACATAATTAACTAACAATCTAAGAATTAATTGAAATAAATTAAAAATAAAATTGCAAGAAAAGAAAAACTTACAGTTACGCAGTTATTGAAGAACTTTAATGGGACTCGCTCAAACTCAAATTGAAATAGAATTATACGATGTTTCTTCTTCAATACAAGCCATAAACCAAATGAAAATATCTCTCTCTGATAGTAAGGAAATTTGGAATTATTGAAGAACAAGAATGGCGACTCTCTTATTAAAAAAAAATATTCTCTCGACTGTTCTCCTACTCAAAAAAAAAATAGCGACTGTTCCCTAAAAAAATTAACCTAAAACCTTCACTGTTCTCCTATCAAAAAAAAAATAGCGACTGTTCCCTAAAAAAATTAACCTAAAACCTTCAATATTATCGACATTAATTTTTTTTTCAAAATTCAAAAAATATTCTCTCGACTGTTCTCCTACTCAAAAAAAAATAGCGATTGTTCCCTAAAAAAATTAACCTAAAACCTACAATATTATCGACATTAATTTTTTTTTCAAAATTCAAAAATTAAACTAATTAATAAAATAAACAATAATAAAGATAATAATCCAAAAGCTATTTTTAGCTTTGTCGTCTATCAAGTCGTTGGCAAGATTCGAACACTGGACTAAGCATGAGTATAGAGCTGGTCACTTGCCATCTAGGCTAAGGACCCTATTCAATAAATATTTGCATCATAAATTTAGGTATTCTTTCGCGCTTAAACTCAATCCACTGGTACATTGATCGTATTTTTGCCATAACTTTGTACTCCAAACTCTGATTGATGCAAGGTTTTAGCCTACACGTAGATAACTCAACTTCTATTTCTAGAGTTTTCTTCAAATTCTGCACGGATAAATACCAGAATTGGATAGAACATCAGCATTGCGCGCGGTGAATCTCTTCTTCATTCAAAAATTTCTCGGTTTGATTCAAATGACTCTTCTTTGCTTGGGACTGCTCTATTGGCTTCTCTTAGTCTCTTCCATCAACTTTCTTCATGCTTGAGCTTGAAATTTGCTTTCGGTTCACTTCTTGAACTCAATTCAGCTCCGAATTTGACCGGCAATGACTAACTTTGGGAGAATTTGCTTCTAGATTCATTCTTGTTCATTTTGAACCTGTAAAAAGGTTATAATGCACTAGAAATAAACATACTATCCTATTTCATGATTAAAGCTCAATTCTTATCAATTTAGGATAATTAAAATCAAATTCATGCATATTAAGCCACCTAAATACATATAAAAATGCAATATTTTGGCTTAATCACTTATGATAACCCAATTCCAAATTAGGATAAGTGTTTATGAGTGTTTTCGTCATTTCATTTTTATAGTTAATTAATAACATAAATTTATGAAAAATAACACTTTCAAAATATATTTAACTTTGAATTTTCATCTCTATATAATATGTTTACAAATTACATACACCTCAACTATTTTAATAACACTTTCAATTTAATCATTCGTGACAAATCATATTACAATAAAAATCCAAAAATTAATTTGAAACATCTCATATAACTTGTGCTACTGGTTTTATTAGTCATTGTTCAACTAAATAATAATTTTAACACAATAATATAAAATAATATTAAAAGAACGTATTTTCTTAATTTAAAGTATTTCAAACAAACTCAACTTTTAATAATTTGATCAGATACGGAAGTATGCGTACGACTTTTTAAATAACATTTAAAATATATCTTATTTAGTATTAAATAATTAATTATTTGTTTCAAAATTGAGAAGTATGTCCACTAATTAAAATTAATTTATAATTGTACTAATTTAAATTACATTTTAATTTAGATTCCTAATCGGAATCTACTTCTATTTTAATTTATTTTCTATTTTCTTTTAAGGTGCATTTTAATTATATAATTGAATTTAGCTTTAAAATTCATAAATCTAATATTCAAAAATTACATATTTGAAATACAAGAGTTTAAAATTTTGTGTTTACTTAACAAATACAAGAAAATTGATTTATAAATCTAAATATTATTTTGCTAAAATTTATATTTAGTTGATTAGTAAGCTAGTTTTATTTTCTGACACCGCGACGGAACTCATGCTTACACAAAATTCACCCGTTTGACTCGACCCGCCCTTATTATAGTATTTTATTCCTTATAATATAACGTAATTACCACATAGCGGGAGTGGGTTTATGCGTACACTATTCACGACGGATTTATATTTAAAATAATAAAACCTGCACCAGATTGGGATGTGTTTATATGCTTGTTGGGTTTGGGTTTAGACAACACATGACCCTTTATCATCCTTTGTATTATTATTATAATTAATATTAAAAATATATTTATAATAATAAAAAATAATAATTTATTTAAAAATTAATTAATATTTTTTTCAACTTCGCAAGTTTGAGATCTATAAGGAACAACCATATCTCTAAAATTTGAAAGTTATAACTTTAAGGCAAGTATCAAATCTTATTATTTAAATATATTTATAAATCTCAAATCATAATTTCACACCAAACAAAAATATTTAGATTTGAGATTCCAAATACAAATGTCATGTTAAAATATTCTCTCAAATTCACATTCGAAACACACTCTTAAAGAATTTTAATGGGTTTTATTAAAAATATTTTCAATTAACTATGTTATTAATACTTTCACCATTTTCTTTCATCATATAATAATAATAAAGATTTAAGAATCAAGCATGCATATTCTTCTATGTTGACAATCACATTAGACCTATTTCATGTTTATCAATTTTTCAATATATAATCATATAAAGTATTCATGATCACGTAATTAATTAGCTAGCACAACATTTGATACTATAATTTATAATACGAATAATATTTTTTTTCACTGGAATGGTTTGTGAGAGGATAATTATGCAAACAACATACTATAAACCTTTGAGATTTATTTGGTACTTCAAAAAAAAATATTTTTTTATGAAATTATGTGAAATAAATGAGCCTACAAAAAATTATAAAAAAATTCATCAAAATTTTAATTTTTTTTGAAAGGTTCACAATTCTAAAATATTTTTATTTTATTTTTTTGTTGTACATAATTTTTTTTTTCTTTTTAAAATTGTAGCATCTTATCATTTGATAATTAATTTTAAATTTAGAGTTTTCGGAATTAATAAAAAATATATATATTTAATACTTAGAGCATCTCCAACCTTAGTATATAATTTTGGTTTATGTAAAATTTAAACGTTTTGTAAAAAAAAGGTCTCCAGCAGTCTTTTAAGAAACTTTGGCACTTAGGATTTGTATAAAAATATTGTGTAAAATACAAACCCAATTCACACAACTACGTCAGATAATCTCGTGTCTATTTTTCCTCATCCCATTTCTAGAAATAAATTGATTTGAAAAGTAAGGGAATAAATATAGGATAAGTTCCACTTGTGCATATCTAATTGGTAGTTTAATATTTATACAAAAGTTTAAAACAGACTGTTGGAATATAAAACGAATTTTTTATTATTTTTGTGTAAATCCCACTTTGACACGTAGGATTTACACAAAATTTATACAAGACGATTGTAGATGCTCTTATGTTCTTGGTTGACCTTTGTGATAAGATTTCTATTATATATTCAAATTTGAAATCTTTATTTGAGATGTTTAGTTTGAATTTGAGCTTTTGTTATTTATATTTTTTTATTATTTTATTTTTTAACAGTTGTTATCTTTAATAAGGGATAGTTTTGAAAATGACTATCTTTTATTTATAATAAATTAAAATTTATTTTGTCATTGATTAAAAAGTTATCCTTGAAACTAATTCTAAAAATAGAATGTCCTTTATTAGAATGAGAGTAATTGATTTGTAATTTAAAAAAAATCATATTTTTATTTATTTAATTAAAGTAGATATACCTATTAATCTAATTTATTTTTTAATATTAAATCATTAATAAAATAATATTTATAAAATTAAATCAATAATATTTTTTTTTTAGTTCATCTACACTTATGGATTAATTTAGCAGGCAATACTAATTAACAATGTAGATTAACTGCAAGATATCAATATAAATAAAATCACCCATTTTATATGGGTAAGGAATAGGGATATCCTATATTAGAATTACGAAATCATGTAATGAATATCTAATTTATGATTCCTTATAATTAAATAGAAAAAAAATGCCATGTCATCATGTAATAATAAGTTACCCACTTAACCTTACATTTAATACTTTGTATTTCTCCAATGTGTATTAATTATGTTAGCCAACTATACATTTGATCTCAACCATTGATTTTCATCCAATAGTTTATATTACAATAACCATCCATGAGTAAAAAGAGAAATAACCATTGAAACCTTACCCATATATATATAATATATATGTTTGTATATGTCTTCTTCTTCCTTTCTTCCTCCCCTCCCCCCCCCCCACCCCTCCTTTTCTGTTTGTTGTTCTATTTGATCAATAGAAAAGGTTACAAACAATGTTCAGCATAAAAGAAAAAATATATATTATAAGGGTATTTGGGTAAATTGAAAATAATTTAGAATGTCAAAGAAAGAGCATTGTTATATGAACCAAACATTGAAAAGGGATTTTAAATTCCTGGAAAGAAGGTTTATTGAAATCTTTGGATTCCAATCCCTTTCTTAAAACTCGAACCAGACGAGCTCTAATATTTACAAATTTAGGATTTGAAAATCAAATATTTGAAACTGCAAAAATTTAAAATATTGTGTTTGGTTAGCCAATTTATATAATTTGATTTCTAAATCTCAAAGTTTATTTTCTAAAAATTACTTTTCATTAACACGCTATATTTAGTTTTAGCATAGATGCATAGTTTACATATGATAAATAACACCACTCATTTATATATTTTAAAAATTAATGAACACACTTTCAAAAAAAAAAAATACAAGAACTACATTTTTTGTATTTGAACATTTTTAGAATTAAAATATATTAAAAAAATCCATTTATATCAAATATTAATATGTTTAGTTTATATATTATTTCGAATCCCGAATCTAAACGCAGTCTAAAAATGTTCATTAAATTGGAAAAGAAAACACTCACGGGCAGGCCCATATATAATTATACTAGCAATACTATATTAATATGGGCAGATGATGGTAAAGAGTCCTTAATAATTTGTTCTTAAAGTTCATACCTTTTCTCCCCACAATTATGACACAAAACCCATAAGGCGGCTTTCAAGTTTTATTAAGTTTCGGATCTTTATATAATTAACACTATGATTATACATTAACTACTATCCTAAAAAGTTGTTATGGTGCACCTCATTCTATATAAAAAAAGAGTGCCTTAAATATATGGCAATACATGCAATATTAATACACAATACCAGTGCGACATTTTATATTGTTATTTTTACAGTAATGTACAAATATAAAGACATAGTTGAATGTGTACTATGTCTTATTGGTATGAACATAAATACTTGATACAATTAGCATATTATATTATTTCTCCCATGATTATTCAAAAAAAATAAATTTCTCTAATTTTATTTAAACCAAAAAAAAATAGTATCTAGCATTTGAACCCATTTTTCCCTTAAAGTTGTTATGGTGCCCTCCACCTCACTCTTTTGATGATCAATTTAGTTGCATTATTTGCCCCGTATTAACTATTTTTTTCTCCGGTTACTACTATGAATTATTTAGGGGGGGACTGTATAAATTTTTTAACTTTATAAACTAATTCACTACTATCACCATTTTCTAATTGGATTTCGAAAAATAAATTACTCCCTTTGTCTTCAATTAGGAGTCACCATACATTTTGATAAAGGGTAATTTCAATATAATTAATGATAAATAAAAAAAAATATCACAAAATTTGATCCAATTATCATGATCTATATAGATGCCAGTAACATTTTAAATGCATCTTTTTAAACACCTTTTGAAGTGTTATAAAACCCGCGTAGAGTACTATTACCCTTATGAAAGATGTTACTAGAATTAATAGTGCAATAATTGGAAATATATTATGCTATAATTTTATTTTATTTTTGAACTTCGTATGCTACTATAAAATTAACTTATTATTCGGACGAAATGAAAATTGTTTGGAAATGAACTGCATGGCCTTTTAAAAGTTATTAATATTGTTTAGAAAAATAACTTATTAACATATTACTTTGGAAAATTTGTTTGGAAAATTAACTTATTAGTATTACTTTCCAAGTCTACATGGCGTTTTAAAAGTTTAATCATACATATTTCTATATTGTCCATGCTTACTATAATTAATTAAGTTGGATAATCAATATGACTGGCAATTAATTAAAAAGGACTAGGTACAGGAATTGTCCCCATAAGGTATTATAAAAAGGTTTTGAAGTGGGGAGAAATATAATTGTTGATTAACTTAGAGGTTAATTAAACATAATTAGTCATTTTGATTAGTGTTTTCTTTAAAAAGAATAGGTACTCCCACTTTATGAGCATGCCAATCACTCTTGCAGTGATTGTTTTTTTTTTTTTTGGGTCCACGATTATTATTGTTATAGATTCATGGCATATATCAAAAATAAAAATTGTAGAATTATTGCTTTGTATCTATAACAAATATGAAGATATAAGTAGGGAATTTAGTTGGGATGGTATCCACTAACAGAGATGATTTATTGGCATCACATAATACTTGTTTTTAATATACAAGTTGCACACGTACCATATACGTTCACAATCTTTGTTTTTTTAAGCATAAGATCATTTTTATTGCAAATGCTAATATGGTAGTGTAAAATAGTATATTTAGCCTATCAATGAAAAAAAATAAAAAAACGCAATGCAAAATGGTAATATGGTAGGTTAACATAAAAAATATCATATACTAATAGAGAGTTAAGTTATAAAAAGTGATTCCACTACTTTAACAAAAAGAAAGAATGCTTGTTTGGAGGTGTGAATAGCTGATTTTTTGTAAGAAATTTTTTAGGGATGATCTGTATAGTGAGTAAATCACCTCCATCAAAATTCATAAAAAAATTAAATCTAAAAGTGAGGTGATGTTTGGTTGATGTTTTGAGTTAAGTTTTTGAGATGAGTTTTTAAAATCTGGTGTTTGGTAGAATTTGAAAGTATGTTGAAAAGTGAATTTGGTTTTTATTTGAGTTTTTTTCAACCAACTAAAAAATTTCATAAAAAGTTTTCAAAAAATAGTCACAATGGATCTTATTTTATAGATCTCGACGAGTAGGTTTCAAATATATTTTTTTTATCTAATTTTAATTTTTGAATTTAAAGTTATGGTGTTTTAAAAGCTTTTTTAGAGAGAGAAAGTAAAGTAAAATAAATTTTCAAAAATTTAAAAGTAAAGTTGATTTTAATTTAAGTTTTTAAAATTTTAACAAATAAACACCTACCAAACATGGCCCGAGTGTTTTGAAGAATTGATATATATGTGCATTTTCGGCTATTAAATTTTTTTATGATCATCTTATTTGATTCTAGTTTGAATTTATTTTTTTTATCAAATTTGGTGTAGATGATCTACTCATCATATGGATCATCGGTACAAATTTTCATAAAAGAATTAATCCATTTACCCTTTCAAATAAGCATCCATTCTTTTTGTAAAAGTGAGAAAATCCCTCTTTATAATATAACTAAGTATATATAACCATATATATATATATATTATCCAAAAAAATAGCATTAGCATGTGGGAGTTTGGCACGATCCACTATGTAGATCCACTATGTATTGTGGGAGTTTGTGCGAGATAAATTGTTGTCGACTGCTATATTTGCTTTTCAATACTTAGCATTTAGCCTACTTTACTTCCCTTTTAGCCAATGCAATGTAGCCCTAAAATGCTAAATTTGCCTTTTTAGCTTTATGCAATGGAGATGGTTTAAGTGATGGTAAGGATTAGGTGTTCTAAGGAGATAAGGTATGAATAGGGGACTCAAATTGTTGTCCTCTTAAAACCAACAACACACTTTAGACAATTAGCTGGACAACCCCGATCCTTCCATATACTCACAATTTTAACAACGCACAAAAAGTTCAATCTCTTCCATAATTATGGAAGTAGCTAGGGGTAATGTTAACTTGTGCCTACGGGTGTTTCTGGTTTTGATCGGGTTAGAAATTAAAAGACCCAAATTCATTTGTAGGTTCAGTTCAGTTTTGGTTTTTGAATTTTTTCAACCCAAACTCGAACCAAACTTTTCAATTCGGTTTTGGTTTGATTTTATTTGGTTTATATATTTTTTTTCATAAAATTCTATAAATTGTAAGGCAACACTTATTTTAATCAAAAAATAAAACCTTTAAACTTGCTTCGACTTATTTTGGACATAAAATATATTAACTCTTACATTTATAATATAGTTTCAATAATCATGATAACTCAAAGAGTCAAGCTCTTGCTAGAACTTGTAAATTTTGGATAGTGAAGTAATATTATTTTCGAGTCATATATGCAATGATTCAGTTTGGTTCGGTTCGATTTTGTACCGGCACAACCTAAACCCGAACCAAGGATATTAGGTTTTGGATCGGTTTCTTTGTTTCAATTTTGATTTTTTTCAATTCGGCTTAGTACAGTCGTTTGATTTTTGGGTTTGCAATAACACCCTTACTTGTGCCCTAAGGAGACATGTTAAAAACACTTCATTGGAACCCAACAATGTCCTAGCGTTGCCAGAAAGTTTGTTCAGCGGTTCATTTAGCAAATAATTATTTATCGGTTCTTACTATGGCACCCTAGCTAATACTCCTCAACCTCATATGCATGCTTAAAATGATTGTACTTTAATTTTGTTTAAAAAGTGATCGCGTTTGATCCCTTTTCTTCTTATTTTTTAATTAAAATTTTAATAGGATCGCTTATACATTATACCTCATAAATTTGTTATATACTATATATTTCTATTATATATTACAATATAAAGCCGGAAGGAATTTCGCTTGTTTGTTATTGAAGATGTGACAATTTTTTATTTTATTTATTTATTTTGCCCTTATGTGCTTTAATTTCACAAAAAGTTTAATATCTCAGCACAAGCAATACATGTGGTTCGAGCCCTTGCATTTACAAAAATAATAAAACTATTACTTGTTAGGCCACTTATAATTTTTTAATTTTTTTTTCCTGTAAATTACATATATGCACATTGCAAATGCATCACATGTGGATTAAAATCTAGTATATTATAAATTGAGTGGGGTCAAAGTCCCAAAATATAGTATATTATAATTATTTGTGTATATTATGATTTCTTGATAGTTTTTTTTTGTTATAATACACCACTGGAGTTAAAAAAATAAAATAAAGAAGTTAGGGTCAACTTTTACCCTCCAATGCAATGAACAAACTTACTTGAGGCGTGTTCCGCAGCTTATGCATCAAACAAACATGGTTACTCACCTGTAAAATCTAAAGTGGCTCCTCCCCCCCAAAAAAAAACGCTATTTCTACTTGTGCTAATTTATTTATTTTCAAAAAATCTCTACCTGTGCTAATTCAAGGAGGTGAATTACTATTATCTAAGCAATTTTGGTTTTTGGAGATATAAGTTAGTCAAGATTTGTTGCGAATAGGGTTGGATATGATAATTTTATTTATTTCTATTTAAAGATTAAAATATAATTAGAATACTTTAATTTTACCTTGCATTTGGTGATTTAAAATAAAATAAAATAGATTTACCTTATCTCACGTTTGTTGTAAATCTAAATAATCTACATTGTTGGATAGTTAGAGGTATAATTATTTACCTTGTACTTAACTGGTTAGAAAAACGCAAAATTTTGTGTTTAAATAACTTTTTCTTATTTATCTTCTTTAATTTGTTTTTTTTTTTAAAAAAATGCTAATTTTAATCTAATAAATTGATTTTTTCTAGAATACTCTTTTCTTGACTATCATTCAAAAAGATTTCAGATTGCCTAGTATTCCACCAATTAGCAACCCAAGATTCCAAACTTTATTAACTAAGAGAAATCCTCCAAGCTAGGCAAAAAGAAAAGAGGTGCAAGATATAAAAGAGAAGTGAACATTTTCTTTTTTTTCCATTTTTTCATCTGTGAATTGGTAATGAACCTGCCTCGTTTGTCGGCTCTATGCTATGAGATCTAATATTTCTCTCATGCATGAGTTCTATTACAAGGTATCGAGCCAGTGAATCCATTCACTGTTTTTTATTTGTGATTTCACAGTGAGTTTTTGAATCTAGAAATAATACAGAAATAGAAATAGACTCAAAATTCACTTCGAATTTGAATAAAAAAATAAAAGAAATAAAAAGAAAGAATAAAAAAATATTGTTCCCAGATATCCCAATTATTCAAATTCGAAGCAAGTACAATTTAATTAAAACGCTAAGTTCAAAATTTGTATATTGATTAATTTTTGAGAATGTGACGAGAGACTCGTAATTCAAAACATGTCGAAAAAGAAAAAGAAAAAAAGAGGATAAGATTCTTAATTTGAACATAAATAATGATATATTAATCTCTTCAAAATTATAAATAACATTCCTTTTTTATTTGGTAAAATACTTTGGAAATTTTTTCTTAATTCCATTTCATTTAGATTCATACTCAAGCTCAAAGGGGTAGAAATAAGAGGTTAAAGTGACTCCCTGAACAAAGAAAACCCCCACCCAAACCCTCCTTGGCGAAGGAGAAGATAGCACAACTTTCATTGCTCTATTATTCCGCTCCTCTATTCCTCTCCTACTGTTGCCAAGAAGAAGATCCCATTGCAAGAAGGAGAAGATCATATTCAACCCATGAGATTCGTGGAACGTACTTTTATTCATTGTATGAACTTATTTAAACCCACACGGCCTACAAAGTTCGAGTAATTTACTTAAATTCGGCCTATGGGTTTCGATTAGAGTGGCATCACTTAGTTCATATGAATCGAGTCTACTTGGCAAATGGGCAGTAAGTTTAAAGTCTGCTTGAGCCTCATGGAACGGTTGTAATCTACTATCTCGGCCTATAATATTTGAAGTAGTTGACTCTATTCAGACAAAAAATGTGCCATGTGACACATGGAGCCTCGTTGTGTAAAAAAAAATTAACTAGTTTTACTCATTGTGTAAAAGATTAATGATAGAGAATGACAGTGACAAATTTTTGAAATGACAATATAAGAAACCATCTTGCTTTATTAGAGGACGTGTATGACAAAAAATGTGATTAGCAATATCATAACCCAAAAAAAGGTGTGAGATTAAAACTTATAAGAGAGAGAGAGAGAGAAACTTTTAAGTGGATGGTTTTCTCATGCATTTTTACAAATGAGTGGAATACTCCAACAAATTTTTGTAATGTGTATAGTAAGGAACTTAGCCAAACTTAAATATACCATACAACTATCTATTATAAGAAACATTGTTTTACATAGTGTAGCGTAAAATTACTTATTTACCATACTTACTTAAACCATTAATGTGGATGTTTTTATACCATCCCTCTCCTCCACATCAAACCGATTGGTTTCATCTATATTTGTTTATATATACAAAAAATGTAATGCTATACTTACTTAGTCAACCAGTTATTTATACTTAATTACATAAAAACATCATATTGTACCTTCTCAAAGAATAGACTACGTAAAAACATTAATTGTACCTTCTCAAAGAATAGACTTTAAACCTTCATTTTTTTAAAAAAATAAATGGATGCCATATACGATAAAACTTCTCTATGGTGATATTTTATAAAAATTATAACCTTTATTTAGTCACAAAAAATAGCCGGTCTCATCTTGGGCTAGTTATATACAAGAATAAGCTCCACATTGTAATAAGTTATAGAATTTTTTGATCTCGTGTTAAGGAAATTTGCCTCCTTATAAGAATAATTTTCAATGATACGAAAAATAAGTAATTTCAAAATGAGTTCAGATATTACTCGTAGGTGGCATGAGTATTTTGTTAAATGAAAGGTGTTTATTTTAATTGGTTGAAGAATGCAAGGGTTTTATGTATATATTTATAGAATTTAATTTGACATTAAAACATTAAATGAAAGAATGAAAATTAGTAGATTTCAAGGTAACTCTTTGGATTAATTGTATCTTTTTTCAATGTTTATATGTTGAAAATAGGTGTGCTCAGTTATTGATGCATATATTTTATATCAGTAAGAGAACCTATCGGAGCCATAGGAAAAACGAACAGATAGATAAATAAAAAATAAAAATAAAAATTCAACTGAAACTTTATTTGGAGTTATAAAATTAGTTAAATCCCAGTATTATTATAAGGTTTTACTTAATTATCTTAAAAAAAATTCGGGATATTAAAAAATAAGGCTTGTTTGAAAAAGTTTTATACAAAAGAATTAGAGAATAATATTTTTATAAATTAAAAGGAGTGCAAAGTAAGCTTTGCAATAAACTTTTAAATTGTATTTTTTTTATCGAATCATGCAAAATTAAGTTTGCACTATATATTTTTTAACATATTATTATAAATAAGTGTTTAATTGACAGTGCTTTAGAATAATTTTAACAAATTACATATTCAAAACCTATTTATTAATAAAATGCACATATTATTTTTTTCGGAGTTATGCAAAGTTAAGTTTGCACTCTTTATTTTCTGAAACATTATTATATATTTGTGTTTATTTGACGTTGTTTTAAAGTTTTATGAAGGAAAATAAGAATATACTTGTTAAAAAAAATATAAACACATCATGCAAAACAATTAAATTTGTTTGATTGCAAAGTTAAATTTGCACAAAACACAATTTTGTGCAAAGTTAAGTTTGCACTCCGTCAAATCTGTTATTTTAAAATGCAATTGATAAACATGCTCTTATTTCATAATGATAATAATATCTAAACTTTTATTTTTTTTAAAAAATTATTCATTGATTTTTTATGAAAAATATTGTCACGCAATATTTTTTTCCTCATTTCTAGAAAAAAAAACCTTGCCTGCTCATACTCTTTATTCTTCTTTTTTTCTTCTCTCTTTCTCCTCCCATGATAGGAAGGGGAAACCCATTTTCTCTTTACTGTTTCTATATTATATATAGTAATATATGTAGATTTGGGTGTCTTTTGACATTTTTTTGGGATATATGAGATTTTCGACTCTCCTTTTGTGAAAGTTTTTCTCATCCTTTTTAGTGGATATGAAAGTGTGTTTCGAGCAGCATAGATTGGAGTGGAGATGGACAGATATGTTCCTCTAGGTGGAGATCTGGCTTAAAATTACGAAAATTTGTTCTTGCTCGTTTGGCAACATTTAGGCGTGGATGACTCTTTTTGGAAAGCTTCTTTTGGTTTTATTTTTGTGCTTCGGGGTGTGTCTTATGAATATTTTTCTTTAATATCCCTATGCTTTTTCAAAAATTTTCCTTATATTGGAAGACCATTGATTGATATAACTATGTCTTTACGACATTTGTAAACTCTTTGACACACTTCTTTATTCTCGTTGTAATGTTCGAACTCTATTATTAATGATAGATATTCTTATATATTAATTAAAAAAGAAGACGTTGGGTCATTCGATAGTAAATCATTAGTATATATTGATTTAGACGAGAATGACATAAAACAAACATTTTCAACCAACACCCATTTCTTACTAAATTTATATTATTGTAGACAAAAATGCCCATTTAGAATTATTTTCAATTTCCAAAATTTGAAATCTAATAAGGTAACATTTTATTACACCTTTATTTAATAATAATAATAAAAAAAAAAACTTACCTACAAGACTGCAAAAATATATATATGTATATATATTTTTAGAATACTTGAAAACTTATAATTTTACAATTAAGATATATAGAAATACAAATTAAGAAAAAGTGACTACACTATTTTTCATATATTCATATTTTTTCAATTAAACTTGCAATTTTCATTGTAATTCATATTTTTTTTCCATTAATCTATAACATTTTTGAAACACTTGCGGTGAACTTTTCAATTTTGAAATATTTTTTTTCTTTTTTTACAAGTTGTAAATTTTGTAAATTATGCTTGCAAATCTGCAATGAAATTTATAAATTTCACCTCAAATTTTATAGTGAAACTTGTAAACTTTAATTAATGTTTTGTAACCAAATTTTCAAAAAAATAAATAAAAAATTCATGATTTCAATAATTTTTTTTTGGTATTATCTAATGAATCTAATAAATATAAACAAAAACCTGATTAGCAAAATAAGAAATAAGTCAAGACAAGAAATAATTTGTATCAATATATATATATATATATAATATAATATATATTGATATGGGTACAAATATAAAATCTTATGCAATTAGTTCTAGTTTTGTGATTGCTATTATTTATAATAATAAAATGTGTCATTATTATATTAAAATATATTATCTTAAATTTTTGATAAAAATAAGATGATATAATAGTTTTTTCTCCCATTATCCTTCACTTAATTATCTTATTGATAACACCGTTAGAAAATCATTTTTTATCCAAAAAAAAAAATAAAAAAAATCCATTCCATTAAAGTTTAGAAAAAAAGAAAAAGAAAAAAAGAGAGAGAAAAGAAGAATATATAATTTCTTTTTCTTTCCTTTGTCAGGCGTTTTTGGTCTCATCTTTGACCGTGTCTGTATACTTTCACGGACTTCAATCCCACTCTCTCTCTCTCTACACATTTTCTCTCTCCTCCCTCGCCGTCGATTCTATTTTTCCCGCACCAAATCCCCATTTCCTCAGCCGGAAAACACTCCTCCGTCAGTCCAGTGCAGTCCACCAAGCTTTGTTGACTTTAGCCTTCAATGTAGATTATAATAAGAAGCTCTTCACCCACCGATTAGCCTTACCATTCGCAGATCTGTGAGTAGGTCCTAAATTCTAGGTTTCTATATGTTTTTGGGGATTGGTGAATAATATATTGTGAAGGTTGATGGTTTTTATTGATGATGAACGGAGACACTGAGAACAATCGGAGTGTGCGGTGGTGTTACGGTGAAGAATCATCTTTACTCACATGGAATGGCAGATCCTGTTAATGCAGACCGTGACATTGAGCAGGTACATATCCAATTTTGATTTTATTTATCTGAATACAAATATAACTGAGATCTTTCTATTGATTGTTTTAATTTGTTTACTAGATTTTTGCGGAAAAAAAGTTAAAAAAATAATAAGTAGCGTAATGGTTGCCACATTGCTCTCGCTACAGCAAGTGTTGAATCTTATGAAATTAAAAGTCCGCAAGGGCAAACTTACAAAACGAAAATCTGACACAGCTAGTAGACACTAGTTTCTGTTTGATTTCGATTTCCATAAAATGTTGATTAGTAGGCTTCTTATAACTGAAAATTTAGGGCATGGCTATTGGCGCTCCCAAGAAGTCATCCAGCACTTCAAAATCTCTTACAAATGTAAATAAACTGTCCCTAAATATACAAGAACTCATATTCGAGTGCTAATAGCCATACCCAAAATTTATAGGTTTATTTTGGGGTTCATTACATTCATGGAAGAAATTTAAAGAAATGTGGATATTGCTCGGTAAAATCCAGAGATTTCACAGACTATGCGTTATCTATTTTTATATACACACACACAATATTAAGTGCAATCAAGATTTTGTGTTTTTTTGCCTTAGTTGTATAAGATGTACCGTTAGTTGATTTGTTTTTAAGAAAAATCAGTCAGTGAAGATTTAAACCTATAGCCTTTTCAACTAAAGGCAAGGATGTTAAGCACTAAAGAAACACTATCTTTTGTGAATCATTATTAACATTTTTTTTTTATTGTACACAGATTGAGCGTGCCACAATTCTAGTCTTATTCTACACATTAAGGAAAAATAAGAAATAGTTCTTTTGTGCATACATTTCAGGGTTAGTTTGGGTAGTATGTGGTATGGAATGGGATAGATAAGCCTTTTGATGGATCAAGGTATTTCTTTCTTTGATATTCTAGAAGGCTCTTGTGTTACTTCTGTGATCCTCATGGAAACTCCTAACACAAGGCATTTACTGTGTACAACAACAACAACAACAAGCCTTTATCCCACTAGGTGGGGTCGGCTACATGGATCAAACGACGCCATAGTGGTCTGTCGTGAATCATATCTCTAGTGAAACCATTCGCCTCTAAATCCTTCTTAATAGTTTCACCTATAGTTTTTCTAGGTCTTCCTCTGCCTCTAACAACTAGGCTTCCCTCCATATGATCAACTCTCCTAACCATGGCATCTGCAGGTCTCCTCCATACATGCCCAAACCATCTAAGTCGAGATTCAACCATCTTGTCTGTAATAGGTGCCACCCCAACTCCCTCTCTGATGGTAACATTCCTGATCTTATCTTTCCTAGTCTTGCCACTCATCCATCTCAACATTCTCATCTCAGCTACACTTAGTTTATTCTCGTGTTGGCTTTTGACCGCCCAACACTCAGTCCCATACAACATTGCTGGTCTAACCGCGGTACGATAGAATTTTCCTTTTAACTTGAGTGGTACCTTTTTATCACATAACACACCCGAAGCTTTCCTCCATTTCAACCATCCTGCTTGAATCCGGTGATTTACATCTCCCTCTATCTCCCCATCTTCTTGTATAATGGATCCAAGATACTTAAACCGAGTGACTTGTGGTATGACATTATCCCCAACTTTTACCTCTAAGTTAGTAGTGCTCCGCCTTTTATTGAACTTGCACTCCATGTATTCTGTCTTACTTCTGCTTAAACGAAAGCCATGCGCTTCTAAATTTTGTCTCCAAGTTTCCACCTTCCCATTTAGCTCTTCTCTGGACTCACCCACTAGGACAATATCATCTGCAAACAGCATACATCGCGGTGCTGGCTCTTGAATGTGTTCCGTGAGTACATCCAAGACCAAGGTAAACAGATAAGGGCTCAAAGCTGACCCTTGGTGTAGTCCTATAGTTATAGGAAAATCTTCTGTGGACCCACTATGTGTTCTCACACTAGTCATAGCTCCTTCATACATGTCCTTGATAACACGAATATAGGCATTCCTAACCCCTTTCTTCTCTAGGGCTTTCCACAAAATCTCTCTGGGTACCCTATCGTACGCCTTCTCCAAGTCAATGAAAACCATGTGTAGGTCCTTTTGATCCCTCCGATATTGCTCCATCAAACGCCGCAACAAGTAAATTGCTTCCATGGTCGACCTTCCGGGCATAAAACCAAATTGATTATCTAAAATGCTGGTTTCTTTTCTTAGTCTCCGCTCAATCACCCTTTCCCATAACTTCATAGTATGACTCATGAGTTTAATCCCCCTGTAATTGGCGCAATTTTGTATATCCCCTTTATTCTTATAAATCGGGATTAGGGTGCTTCTCCTCCATTCTTCCGGCATCTTCTTTGACCTCAATATCTTGTTGAAAAACCTTGTGAGCCAACCAATGCCTTTATCACCTAGACCCTTCCAAACCTCAATAGGTATACTATCTGGCCCAACTGCTTTACCACTATCCATTCGTATCAATGCTTCTTTCACTTCCTTTTCTTGAATTCTGCGATAAAAGGTGAAATTTTGGTCATCCTCTCGCATGTTCAGCTCATCTCCACATGCTAAAATCTCGTAACCTTCATTAAATAATTTGTGAAAATAGTTCTTCCATCTCTCTTGTATGTCTTGTTCTTTAACCAAGACATTACCTTCTTCGTCCTTAATGCATCTCACTTGATCCAAGTCTTTTGTCTTCCTTTCTCGACCTTTAGCAAGTCGGTAAATAGCTTTTTCCCCAGCTTTGGTGCCTAAAGATTGGTATAATCCATCAAAAGCTTTAGTCCTCGACTCACTCACTGCCTTCTTAGTCTCTTTCTTTGCTTCTTTGTAAGATTCCCAATTTTCCGCATTCTTACATAGAGACCAAGCTTTAAAGCATTTCCTTTTTACCTTAACTTTATCTTGTACACTATCATCCCACCACCAAGATTCTTTATCCCTAGGTCCACACCCTCTTGATTCACCCAGCGTCTCTTTAGCTATCTTCCTGATCCCCTCGGCCGCCTTGTCCCACATATCATTTGCGCTTCCGTTTGCCTCCCAAAACCCTCCCTCCAGCACCTTGTGTTGAAAGATCCTTTGTTTTTCACCCTTCAAATGCCACCATCTAATCCTTGAAACCTTACCTTGGCCCCTTCTCTTCACTTTCCCCTTAACTCGTATATCCATCACCAGGACTCTATGTTGGGTAGTCAAGCTCTCTCCAGGTATGACTTTACAGTCCATACAACTCTTTCGATCTCCTTTCCTAAAGAGGAAGAAATCGATCTGCGAGCATGCTGCCCCACTCTTGTATGTGATGAGGTGCTCCTCCCGCTTCTTAAAACATGTATTGGCAACCATAAGATCATAAGCAGACGAGAAATCAAGGATATATTTTCCCTCGGTATTTACCACCCCAATGCCATAACCTCCGTGCACCCCCCTATAGTTTTCAGAAGAGCTCCCTACGTGCCCATTCAGATCCCCTCCTAGGAAAATCTTTTCTCTAAGTGGTATATCCTGGATCAAGCCTTCTAAGTCCTCCCAAAATTTTATCTTGAGGTGTTCTTCACACCCGACTTGAGGTGCATAAGCACTTATCACATTAAAAGAGTCCTGCTCCACTACGAATTTTAGGGCTAGGATCCTATCTCCTACCCTCTTTACATCTACAATGTCCTTCTTCCACCATTTGTCGACAATTATACCCACTCCATTTCTCGATTTAACCTTGCCAGTGTACCAAAGCTTAAAACCCGAAGTGTCTAATTCCTTCGCCTTAGCTCCAACCCACTTAGTTTCTTGAAGGCACATGAAATTGATCCTCCTCCTGATCATAGTGTCAACTATTTCCATCGATTTTCCTGTGAGTGTGCCTATATTCCAAGTCCCAAAACGAATCCTCCTATTATGAACTAGCTTCTTTACCCGCACCCGTTCACAAAGATGCGGGAACCCTTGCTTATTTTTCACTACACCCAGGCGGCGATGTAGCGGCCCTTGCTCATTTGTCACTGGACTCGGACGATCCAGCGCGTTGCTTCTGGGCAACGACCTAGCATTAACACTCTTATATCGTTTGTCCATGTCATAAAGATTCGACTAAGTTTAACGTTGGCTGCCGACTGCCTAACACAACCCTCCTCCTTTACCCGGGCTTGGGACCGGCAGCATTGAAGTAACACTGGCGGAGTTAAGGCATTTACTGTGTACATGCAATGAAATTTTTGTATTGAGGGGAAAAGAAGAAAATGCTTACCCTTGCAAATAGATGAAATTGCTTTGGATTTAACAGAAGATGTGCTGTTAATGGTGGAGCAAGTAGTTTCGTATAACAATCCTATCTTTATTCTAGAACCAATGCTTTCTGTTTACAACGGAGTATATTAACTCATTTAAGCTTATAGTACAGTTTTTTACAACAGGAATTACTTCCTTAAGAGACAAGCTAGCAATACCTATTTTTAATCATGACATGGTTTAAAAAATTGATGAAAAAGCAAAAAAAGCAAGTGTTGAGTCCATTTAATTTACTGGCCACAATATGACTACGCCCTTCCTCTTAATCAGAGTTGGTTAAAGTTGTGGAAAGGGAGTTCACGAGAGGAGAGTGTTGGCTGTGTTGAATGGAACTTGGAAGACTATGCATACAGTGTTGCTAATTATAGTGAATGCTGTGATGCCATTTTTGTGTTGTGTTGTGTATTATATAGGGTGCAAGTTTGTTCCGATCTTAGGAAAATTTCTAAATCCCATCCAATTTTGTTCCAAATGTGGTATGTTATATACAGAGTTCTGAAGTTTTGAAAACGCTTGGAAAAAAATGGAATTGAATTGGGTTCCCTTTGACATTTTTGAAATTCCGTTTTCCCTAAATATATGTATATCCAATTGTTTCAAAATTTAAATCTGTGATATTATAAGTGTAACCAAAATATCAGAGATTTATTTGAGTTTTACCATTCAAAAGTGAGATTATAATTATCATGTAAATCATCTAATTGTCCATCTTGGTAATGTAATTGAACTATTAAAAGCAAAATATTCTTACAAGCAATATTCCTAATCTTTCTGTCATCTCTCTCGACCCATGTCTAGTGTTATTTGCTTCCATATCTGGTTTAGTTTGACTGTGAATATAAGTGCTTTTGCAAATTTTTAAGTTTTTGGTGATAATTCCGAAATTTGTTTGGATCCTCCCCCACTCACAAATTTTCCGGAGATGTTCAAAAATCTGAAAGTTACAAAAATTCCCATCTTGATTGATTTTGGGAGTAAAATGTGGATTTATGATTGAAAGTATTTACTTAAGTTCATTTTCTAATTTTCTTTTCCTTTTGAAATACCATATCTATATCTTCCTGGCTGAGAATTAGTAATAGCACCAATTGATGCAGTAGTACTAATTTCAACAGTATTGCACTTGCCATCATTTTTGTGACCATGATTTTGATTGATACAGCATTTGTAGTGAATTTTTTAATACTTCTACACACAAAAAGGTATGTAACCCATACTTGTGACTCTGAAATACTTATCTTAATATTTTTCTAGTGTAATTCTTTTTAAATGTCTTATGGGAAATTGTGCATAATTAATCCAGAAGATTGAGACTCGTCTTTCCCCATTTTTAAGCTGCAGTATAACTTAAGTAATCCTTTGCGTATCTGCTGTTTACAAACTGCCAATCGCTTTGCTCATAGCTGATTTCTTACCACTTGCAGGCACTAGTTGCTTTGAAGAAGGGTTCTCAGCTACTTAAATATGGTCGTAAGGGAAAGCCCAAGTTTTGCCCATTTAGACTTTCTCATGTAAGCTGGTGCTCAACTAGGAGTCCTTAAAGCAATATCCATAATAGGTCTTATTTCTTATGGTTGATGTCCTATTACATTTATGTTGTAATTTTAAGATGTTCCATTGGTATGGTAATAAGAACGTCGATCATACACTGTGTTGCTTACTTTATTCTTTTTGCATGATAGCTAATAATTTTCTCATTAAATGTCACAGGACGAATTATCTTTAATCTGGATTTCTAGTAGTGGCGAACGAAATTTGAAGTTAGCTTCAGTTTCGAGAATTGTTCCTGGACAAAGAACTGTGAGATATCTATTTTTTATTTATTTATACCACTAGTCTGCTTAATCATGATACTTGCATTTTTATCTTAGTATTGTTTTTATGGCAGCAGCTAAGCCCCTTCTAACTTATACGTGTATAATATGTTCCAGGCTGTATTCCAACGATATCTTCGTCCGGAAAAGGACTACTTGTCTTTTTCTCTCATATACAATAACGGAAAACGATCTCTCGATTTGGTAAGTGATGAATTTCAAGTTTCTATTTAAATGAGACCCCTTTTCCTTTGGGTTTATAGTTGAACTATAAATATATCCTTGTGTGTTGGTTTTGTAGATCTGTAAAGACAAAGTTGAGGCAGAGGTGTGGATTGCAGGCCTCAAAGCATTAATATCTCATGGGCATGGTGGGCGCTCAAAGATTGATGGATGGAATGATGGTGGCCTCTACCTTGATGTAATTCTACCAACCTAGAAACTTGTTAATTTTTATAAGAAGCTGCGTTAAATTTGCCACACAATATATGTATATAATAGGTAATAGAAAACATTATTAATATAAAGGCTTTTTTTGACTTTGCCCCCTGTTATTAACTCAAAATTAGACTTGCCCACTGTTTACATATTCATTACAGCTTTCCTCTGCATGCGGGGGAATCTCAAAGAATTACATAAAAATGTGGGGTTAATTTAAAAGAAAATTAGGCAATGCCCCCCCATTTTTACGTGGTTCTTTGAGATTCCACCACATGTGGGGGTGGGGGGGACTTCAATGATTATGAAAAACAGGAGCAAAGTTGAAAAAGCCCTTGATATAAAATGGTGCCAAAGCTACAAAATAGTATCCAGAGGACAAGATGTCCACCAAAAACAGAAGAACAAAACCCCAACAACAATTATGATACAAGTTTGAGGCTGCAACCTTCCTAGAAAGTTGCATCATTATTACTAGATCTACTTGGTTCTGTGTTGTAGTAGGTTTTTATTTTTAATCTTTTTTTGTTTGATAAGAAACAAGATTTCATTAATAATATAAATTAAAAGTACAAATAGAGAGGGGACAAGGAGTCCACCAACAAGACATATAACCCAAAAAAGAAAAGAAAAGAAAAGAAATATAACAGGCCAAAAACCACAGCCAACAACACACCCCTAGAACAGATTATACAATGGAACACTATTCAAGAATCCAAGCTCTCCAATTGTTCTTGATGTCTTCCACTTTGTAGTTTTTGAAAGGCTTGGTGTTGGAAGCCCACAACGAAGCCATGAATTTGACTTTTTCCCACAGTTACTCCTTTTCTTCTACCTTTCCTTCAAAAATTCTATAACTCCTCTCCATCCATAATAGCCAAAAGGAAGCAACTTTGACACATCTCCATAGCTCCCTGCTCTTAGATTTGTCTCTGTAGCTATTGGTTTCCAACATAAGAAGTCCTGCGCCATCTTTGGGAATGGCCCAACTAAACCCAAATTCTGCACAAACTTTGTTCCATATGAAATATGAGTAAGGGGCGGTGTAACAACAAATGATTCAAAGATTCCCATCGCTCTTGCAAAGTTGAATTTTTTTGACCTCCCCCTTAGCAAGCAGCTTTTTTTTTTATTTTTAACCAAAAGTACTCAAGAAGTAATGATTTTCGTGTTGCCTTAAATTCCCATTATATATTTCCAACTTGCAAGATTTTTAGGTTATCCATGCTATCACATGTTTTTATCCTGCCTCTTTACTTAGCATGTGATGCACTTTGATTAGTTTTTAACTGTTTATTATTATTTATTTATTTTTTTGAATTTAGAGAACCGTGGAATTGTTTCTTACCCTTAGCCATCCCCTAGCCTTCTTAGTTGGATTAGTAGTTTTTTCATTTTTAGATTGTCAATGAAGTTTTTTCTTCCTGACAGTCTTAAGATCTTGCTCTCATATAAATATAATAAAACGATGGGCAAACCATGCATACAGATATGACAGGTGACATAAGTAACTATTCTTATACTGACTTGTAGGTTCTTGTGTGGAAAAATTTACATAGATTGAGAGCACTGGACTAACATCTATACAACACCTGATTCTATTTACTAGACACCGAAGCTCATGAAATGCCCATGTATGCTTTCCATCTTTTTTTTTTTTTTTTTGGTTTTGCACAACAAATTTATATTTTAAAATGAAAACTAACCACTAAAGACGGGTTTTGATTCAATGATGAAGAATTAACTCTCACTTATTGAAGGTCAAGAGTTCAAGACTTGTTGGCAACAAAATTCTTAAATATATTTTTAATTACAAAATAATGATGGGATCAAAATTGGAAATAACAAATTTGGTCTGCCCCTTAAAAACAGGTGAACGTGAACGACTTCTCTTTCTATATTAATATAGATGTCTTTAAGGCAAGGATCCTTATTATCCATATCTATCCACATCAATAAAGAAATTCCTACATATAATTCATAAGCTTCAAACTTCAGTAACAAAAAAATCACGTGTTTCAGATTTTTTTTTTGTGCTTTTTTTTACACCCTGTTTTTTAGGTGTAATTGTACTTAACCCTGCTTTTTGATAATCATTAGAGTTTGGCCCGGGTAATCTCAATGCATTACGTAGAAAAGGGGGGCAATGTCTAATTTTTTTAACATAATCCTTTGACTCAACCCCCTGTTTTTATATAATTCTTTAAGATTCCCTCGCATGTCTAACGATTATGAAAACATGGGGGCAAGTCTATTTTCACATATAAAATAGGAGGCAATGTCAGAAAAGCCCTTCGTTTATTGATTTGTTGCAGTTTACAATGAATTCACTCCGATTGTTATTTTCTACTCTAACAAGAGCTGTGTATGTATGTATCTTATTCCATAGTTCTGTTCAATTGATTTCAGGACAACAGAGACTTGACATCAAATAGAGCAAGTGAAAGTTCCATTAGTGTTATGCGAGATAGTACCTCCCCGGAGGTTTCGGTTAGTTCTAATACAAACACCTCTCCCAAGGCTTATTTTCGTGAGAACTCTGTACATTCCGAAACATCACATGTAGCTTTAGAGCAAACAAATATGCAAGTAAAGGGGTCTGGTTCAGATGCTTTTCGGGTTAGTGTTTCTAGTGTCCCCAGTACTTCCAGTCACGGTTCAGGCCCCGATGACTGTGATGCTTCAGGTGATGTATATATATGGGGTGAGGTAATATGTGATAATGCTAATTCTTCGAGCACAAGAACCGATGTGCTACTTCCCAAGCCATTAGAATCTAATGTGGTTCTCGATGTGCACCATATAGCCTGTGGGGTCCGGCACGTAGCCCTAGCCACTAAACAAGGTGAAGTTTTTACATGGGGTGAAGAATCCGGTGGGCGGCTCGGCCATGGTGTTAGGAAAGATGTTACTCAACCTTGTCTACTTGAATCTTTAGCCGTTTGTAATGTTGATTTTGTTGCTTGTGGTGAGTTTCACAGTTGTGCTATTACAATGTCGGGTGACCTTTATACTTGGGGAGATGGGACCCATTATGCTGGTCTTCTTGGTCATGGAACTGAAATCAGTCACTGGGTACCCAAGAGAATTTCAGGCCCGATTGAGGGACTACAAATTGGATTTGTAACTTGTGGGCCATGGCATACAGCCTTGATAACATCAACGGGGCGGCTCTTCACGTTTGGTGATGGTACATTTGGCGTTCTGGGCCATGGGGACAGGGAAGGTATTTCGTTTCCAAGGGAGGTGGAATCACTTTCTGGGTTGAGGACAATTGCTGTTGCTTGTGGAGTGTGGCACACTGCTGCTGTAGTGGAGGTTATCGCAACCCAGTCTAGTGCAAGCTTTTCGTCCGGAAAATTGTTTACTTGGGGCGACGGGGACAAAAATCGTCTTGGTCAGGGAGATAAGGAACCCCGGCTTGAACCCACATGTGTGCCAGCTCTTATTGAGTACAATTTCCATAAAATAGCTTGTGGGCATAGTTTAACCGTTGGATTAACCACATCGGGACACGTTTTCACAATGGGAAGCACCGTTTATGGTCAACTAGGCAATCCCCATTCGGATGGAAAGCTACCCTGTTTGGTAGAAGATAAACTCAGCGGCGAATTGGTTGAGGATATTACTTGCGGTGCTTATCATGTGGCGGTACTAACATCAAAAAACGAGGTGTATACATGGGGAAAAGGAGCAAATGGGAGGCTGGGCCATGGGGATGTTGAAGATCGGAAAACACCCATTTTAGTCGAATCTTTGAAGGACCGGCATGTTAAATTTATTTCTTGTGGGTCAACCTATACAGCTGCTATATGTCTTCACAAATGGATTTCTGGTACTGAGCAATTTCAATGCTCAGCTTGTAGACAAGCTTTTGGCTTTACTCGGAAAAGGCACAATTGTTATAACTGTGGCCTTGTGCATTGTCATTCGTGCAGTTCGAGGAAAGCATTAAGGGCAGCACTGGCTCCTAATCCTGGCAAACCCTATCGAGTGTGCGATTCTTGTTTTGCCAAACTGAGTAAAACCCCAGATGCATGTGTCTGTGTCAATAACCGGAGAAATTCTATTCCGCGTCTTTCAGGTGAAAACAGGGATAGGTTAGACAAGGTGGAGATAAGGTTAGCCAAGTCGGGGATACCGTCCAATCTGGATTTAATTAAGCAGTTGGATAATAAAGCAGCCAAACAATCAAAGAAATCTGCTCAGGCTCCTCCTTTGCTACAACTAAAAGATGTTGTGTTGCCTAATATGGGTGATCTGGGCCATACGATTCCCAGGCCTGTGCTAACGACTCCATCTGGCGTTAGTTCAAGGTCAGTGTCACCTTTCTCTAGAAGACCCAGTCCCCCACGTTCGGCAACACCTGTTCCTACGACATCTGGGCTTTCTTTTTCCAAAAGCGCTGCTGATAGTTTGAAGAAGACAAATGAGCTTTTGAACCAAGAAGTTCTTAAGTTACGTCGACAGGTTGGTCCAAAACATCTAATACACAATGTCTTATTGTCTGCTTACAATCCTGTTAGAGTAAATTACCTATATAGCCCTTAAACAAAAAAGAAAAAGAAAAACTTTTTAAATGCTCCTTAAACTATATAATTTTTCATTTTAGCCCTTCTATCAGTCTGTCAGATTGCCTAACGTCAAAAGGGCTAAACTGCTAAAGTGAACTTTCAACTATAGTTTAAGGGCAAAATAGGCAATTTACTCTTGATAATGAAAAAGTTCAAAACACAAATTCAATAAGTTGACTATATATATAGTTTATGCAAGAAACATTTAGGCTGCTTTCAGTGTATCGGATAAGAAGGTAGGATAGGATAAGGGCTGGAAAAGGATATGTCAGATAAGGCTCCTTGCAATGCATGCGTTTGGAGCTAGTCAACACACAAAATCTAGTAGTCGCTAATATGTAATTTTGGGTGGTATGATCTTTTTATAACATCCTCTTTCCCACACAATAGTTGGTATCATTTTATGTTTTTTGCATAATTTGTGGGATAAGCCATTCGGATAAGGTATTCAATTTTGTCTAGCACCGGATTTAATAGTAGGATAATTTTATTCTATCCTCTCTTTCTATCCAATAGGCCAAACGCAGCCTAAGAGTATTTATTTTTATATTATTGTTGATCATTTCATGGGCCTGATTTAGGTCGAAACCCTAAGGCATCAATGTGAACTTCAAGAAGTAGAGCTTGAGAAATCAACGAAGAAAACTCGAGAAGCAATGGCACTGGCTGCAGATGAATCCACTAAAACTAAAGCTGCAAAAGAAGTGATAAAGTCACTTACCGCGCAGGTATGTTCTTGCTTATGTAGATATAGTTTTCCCTTGTTTTCCTCCTGCAGCCTGATTTCTTTGGAATTGCTCTTTCAACCTGCTATGCATGCCTTGCCTTAGAAGCTATCGGTTCATTTGATAAAAAAGTTGGAAAGGGATTGTGAGCACCAGTCATTTTTATGAGAAGTTGGAATAAAATAGGAGTGATTGGTGAAATGTTCTACTACTTTTTGGGTTTTCCTGGAATAAAATTCTTGTGTAAGACTTTTTTTCCATGGAACATAAGGAATATATGGAGAACATCTCACCAAATCACTCTATCTCCTTTACCAACGTCTCATAAAAATGAGTAGCGTTTTCAATAATTTTCCGAATTTTCCATCTCTGATGAAAATTTGTGGGTGTTATCAGAAATTGGAAGGCCCGTTTGATTGCACTTATTTTCCATAGAGAGTACCCAAGATTCCATATTTCAACGGTCTGATCGCATTAATTATCTAAGGAATTGTTTCGGTGGTACAACTTACTTGACGCTAGTTTTAATAGGAATTATATTAATCTTTATCTACCTCCTATTGTAGCTCAAAGACATAGCTGAGAGATTGCCACCTGGTGTGTATGACATCGACAGCCTCAGACTGGCTTGTCTACCTAATGGCTTGGAGCCAAATGGCAATCATTATCCCAACACAAATGAAGACTGCCATTCAAGATCTGATTCGATCAACGGTTCTTACCTCGCCTCTCCCCCGGTAACAAACTCTACTACTTCCGTAAACGGAACAAATCGTCCCACTGAATTGGTTAAGGACCAGTACAGTCAAAATAAGGGACAGGCGACCTCCAGTGCTAGGGATGATAATAGTTCAGGTGCTCATCTTTCTAATGGGAATGGAGTTCAGGTGGGCCCCAAAGAATCTGCGGTTTTTCAAGATGGCGAAAATGGAACGAAGCCTAGAAATTCAGCAGATCCTGCTGGTAATGGTGAGGCAGAGTGGATTGAGCAGTATGAGCCTGGCGTCTATATAACGCTTGTAGCCCTACAGGATGGAACTAGAGACCTCAAACGAGTGCGCTTCAGGTAATTATGCTCATTATTTTCTCATTCTCTTTATTATGCATTTATGAATGTGGATGTCCAATGTGCTTATGTCTGTTATCGGGAATATGATTAATTCGGCACATACCCTTGAGTTAGGTTTAAGAGTTAATTCTATTTCCCATTAGGGCCCATTTGGCGTAGCATTGAAATATTTTTCCCCTAGGTAAAGCAATTCTAAAAGGAAGAAAGCAACTTCAAACCGGGTTAAACCAACATGTTAAATAATCGAATGATATGGTGAAAAAAGTACTTTCAGTTGTTACGGTAAACTTTTGTCTGTATAATATTGTGAAAAAGCAGACTATATTTTTGCACGTTAATATCACAAGATCAAACTAAATGTTCAACGCCAAATATGTTTGAGATATTTTGCACCAATTCACTCTTCACCTAGGTCAAAATTAGAACCACCAGGCATTTCAATGTACACTGCTTGTATGAAGAAAAGACTGGAATTTTTTTTATTTTTTAATAAAATCTCTAACCCCAAACTAGTGCATTAGGGAGAGTACCATAAAAACGAAAAGAAATAAGTACAAATTGGAAGGTGGTTATGGCTCACCCCCAAAGCCATACAAAAAGCCAAATTGGACTTTCTTTAGACGCTTGGACTAACCAGTCTAACCACCCTTCGATTCCACCAGGGTTGAACCCACACTCTAACATCTGTGGTGTTCTTATCTCCCTTTCCCCCCACCCACCATTTCTCCAATGAACTACAATAAGATTATGGGGGTGAGGATGTGATATACTATGACAATTGTCTATACACAAATATAAAAGCAATATTTTTATCTTCTTATGTTCATCTGCATAACAAGCCAGTAGTACATTGAAATTTCACATTATTTAATCTAATTTGTATTTTAATACCTGAGACATTATATTATAATTGAATCTTGCAGCCGGAGAAGATTTGGAGAGCACCAAGCGGAAACTTGGTGGTCCGAGAACCAAGAGAAGGTTTACGAGAGGTACAATGTTCGTGGTTCCAACAAGGCATCATCGGTCAATGGCCAACCTGCCCGCTTATCGGGAGGAGCGGTCTCACCGTCTAGCCAACAACCTTAGCAAAACATTAAATGGAGCAAGCTCTCGATTAACACATTTTTTTTTTTGCATCTCTCTATTAAGAAGGTTTCAAGGCTGAGCAAAATTATGGGAGGAAACAAATACCATTTCTCCTTTTCTTTTCCATTTTCAATTTTTTTTTCTAACCATTCTCCTTTCAAAGTCATTTTCTGGCTATTTCCCCGTTACCTATCTTGTTGTATTGTAGTGTATATAGAAAACTCACCGATTATTATAATCTTGGGAAAAATTAAGCTTTTTTATTCCCTTTCGTTTGCATGATCAGCTTTAGGCTCTATGGCATGCCAATTGAAACACGCTGCTAAAACGTGGTCCGTTAGCGAACATAAGAGAACAGCTGCATGTTCATAATGCTAATTGTATCTATTTATATTTCTGTTCAAAAAAGGATCAATCTGTTTGCGGATAGGCTACTGTGACCGATTTTTGCTGCTAATGGCATACAAACGCCTTTAGGTATGAAATTTCATGTTAAATGACTCGAAGGACCTGCTATATAATGTACATCAGTACATGTATAGATACCTGGTAATGGTTAAGGTGATGCGTATGTAATATTGTACTTGGTAATTCTTTAACACTCGGACAATTTCTGAAAATCTTTTGGGGGCAATGTGAACATATTTGATCGAATGATTAGAATTGTACGTCGTTAAAGCAAAGTAAGTGGTCAATCCTCTAACTGTTTGAAAATTTGATTGATTGCCTTGAACATAGTTGAAGATAAGCATTGAAAGCAGGCAATGCTATTTTGTATTTATTTTAGGCGACATTTTCTTGAAAGTGGTAATGTTAAAAAATGGTGATGTTATATACACCCCTCCTTTATAGTTAGAACACCCAAAATTTGAAACATTTTTTTTTGAAGGTAACTAAAATATTAATTATTTGGTATTGTGGCTACAAATTAGGAATTGGTTGCTTCATTACTTAAAATACAAGTTGGTTGGTGGCAAATTACCGACTTAAAGGTCAACATTAGATGTCAGTTTACCGAGTTAGAAGTTGAAATTTGATAACCTTTTACCAAAATGAAATGTCAATGAACTATTTCTCAAAATTGACTCGGCCAAAGTTTGCCGAATCGAATGTCAAGTCGGTGGAAGGTTACCAAATCAAATGTCGAAATTAGGCAACCAGATACCGACTCAATATTTAAATTTAGGGTTTCACCGTATGGGTGTCATGATCAATAAATTTAAAATTATGGTGTTAAGGTTACAATGATATTTTAGCTACAAAGTCGGGTGCCTATAACATCACCCTTAAAAAACAGCCCATACAAATCTGTTTCAAGTGCACAATCAATAGTGCCATTGAAGAGATAACCTCAGAAATATGTTCCTTTCTAGGCTTATCGGGTTTCTATGTACATTTAGGAACAAACATGTTATTGAAAAGGTTGGTGAATGTTAGTTTTGCTTCTATATCTGGTTTCTATCCAAAATTATATGATTCATTTTTAAACACAATTATAGGATTATTTGTATTTTAACTTAGAGGTGGTCAACTTTCGCTACTTTCAGCGCATGAAGGCAATTTTGCTCCCAATTTTCGAGCGCACTCTTTTGCTGCTTTGTTATTTTCTCTGGATTTTGCAAAGGGCGCGTACTTGAACAAAGACTGCCTGCAAGTACCGATGGAAATACTTTAGAGTGACAGAGCAGCAATTTGGAGTGAATGCAGAGGAAGGTCAAAGTAAAGTTTGATAGCCATAGAATCCACTCAGTTCTATGTCCTTGAGGCACTCAAGAAGATGTTTTGTGATTTCTCGGTGCCAATCTCCTTTCCTGGCCATCAATGGAGTTAGTTGTTGCCCCCATCCAAATGGAAAACTGAGTAAACACGCTTGCCTTTTGTTAATTTTCAAGCAATAGGAACATGACAAACAGAGGCGCTCGATCAAGAAATTAGTGATTCAAATGAAGTGCATGCAACAAGATTTGAACATTCGTCTTAAACAAGTTAAATTTGTGCTTAACTAGTAAAACTCTAATTGTTCTAAATTATACTTTTTTACAATGATAGCTTTTTTAAACTCAGAAAGTGGCTAAGTTGATCCGCCTCTAAGTTAACCTAAACTATTTTATTTTATTCACCCCTGTATTATATCAAATACCCATTTCTTATGATATGCGCTATACTTGCATGGATTGAAATTGGAGCAAAGTGGGTCCCTAAAATGGTTAGCCCTTCATTACACTACTGATGTGATATGCGGCTTTGACAAACTCTCCACATTAAGCCCACAACATCTTTGTCAGACTGGGGTTACACACAAACGATGATGCTCATTATCAACCTCCAGAAACACAACCCACAAGAATCATACATCCACAAATCTACTAGAGCCAGCTCTCCGCAACTGGGAGATCTAGTCCCCATTGGCCATTTGAACATATATAGGCGTCCAACCATAATCTATCAAACAGAAGTTGGGACTTGAGAGGGATAAAATACACGAATCTAATTATATATATAAATCCTGCTTTCATTAACTGCTAGTGGGCACTCGATCCCAGAGGCTAAAAATGTCTTTTTATTTGTTACCTTTTACCAAGGATTGTGTTTGTTTTTTCAGTTGGTTTGGTGATGGCAAAGGAAA
The DNA here is from genome assembly GCA_021464415.1 of Lonicera japonica. Taxonomy (NCBI): domain Eukaryota; kingdom Viridiplantae; phylum Streptophyta; class Magnoliopsida; order Dipsacales; family Caprifoliaceae; genus Lonicera; species Lonicera japonica. The sequence goes on along the minus strand of CM038469.1, from coordinate 37,246,911 downwards.
AGTTAATCCCTCTCATATTCTTTTTCCTCCTCAAATCAAAATTGCAAACTAGAATACTCCGTTTGATAGTAACATGAAAAATAGTAGAAAAAACAAATTAATTTGGATAAAAAGTTGGAAAATAAGTTGAGCCATGCAGTGAGATTAACTCTTGATCGAGCTCTGTTTGATAAGATCGAAGATGGAAAATTGTAGGAAAAACAATGAATTTTTGTAAGAAGTTGAAAAATTGGTTGAGGGATGTGGTGAGATGTTCTTTTGGTTTTTTGTTTTTTTCGTAGAAAAAATTTCTTTGGATGGTGGTGAAAAACAAATTTTACAAAAAATAAATGTAGATAGATGACATCACTCATAAATGAGCATGAGATGGAGATGATCTCATCACATTTCTCAATTTAATTACTCCATCCATCCCAATTTAATTGTACACTATTATATTTATAGTCGTCCCAAAATAATTGTCCACTTTCTACATTTAGTATATCATTAATTACAACAATTTTTTTATTTCCAATAGTACTCTTTAAGCTCCCCCACTTTCTTTATTTTGGGTCACGCCACCTTTTTTTATTGGAAGAAAAGTAAAGGACATTTTTGAAAATAAGCATTTTTTCTTTGAGTAAATATTATGTCTCCTTAATTTTTAGTTTTTCAAAGTGTGACAATTAAATTGGGACGGAGGGAGTATTTTATACTTGTTCATACAAATTAATTGGTTTTGCTACTATTTTAATATTATCAAAATGATCATTATAAATTTACAAGTAGAAATTAATTGAAGTGCGCAAAAGCTAAACTAAACACTTCATAACATAAATAAATTAAAAAAAAATCATATATATATATAAGAGGGACCAGAGTCCACCTTAATTACTCTCCTGAAAGATTGTCCACCTTCTCATGCGCCTCTACGGTTGCCTTAGTACGAGTACCAATCATTTCCTATTTTTGTGGAAATGCATGTCCACTTAATTCTACTAGTACTAGATTTCAGTAAATTTTTAACAGTTGCTAATGATGATTAATTAGCATTGACGGTAATGGTAACGTTAGTCATTAATATTGTTGAGTAGATTACTTTGGATATGGTGAGAAACATGTAACCAAAGGCCAACAACGATGCCAAAGTTCATGTTAAAGTCGGGTAAAATAAATTTGGTAGATGTTTCGGTGGAAATTTTTGCATCTATATTTGCCATATCCTTATTTTCAGTATTTTGAATTTAGAACACAAAATAACTAACCAATTTTGGTTATATTTTTTTAAAATTTGAAATTTAAAGTTTTAGTATTTTAACATCCAAATTATAGTTTTTTTATTTGACATTTAAAAAATTTAGCATTTGAAAAACAAAGGGTGCAGTTGGATTCAGGGTTTGAGGGAGGATTTGGGCTCGAGATTTGGATTTGGGATTTCAAATCCAAATATGTTGTTTGGGTAAAAAAAGGGATTTTAGATTTAGAAATCTCTTCAAATATTGGGATTTAATGTTTAGCTTAAATTGTCACTTCTCAAATCTCAGGGCGGGGGGGTGTTATTTCCAAATCCAAAGTTGGGGGATTTTGAAATAAATTGATTTTGGACTATTTTATAACAATAATAACAACAACAACAATAATAATAATATTAAAATTAGTCTGACCTGAATTAAACATAATATGAGTACACTTTATATAAATAATACATAAAATAAACATATCAATAATTGATATAACATAATGCTCTCTTGCTATATGTGATTCTGAAAAATAGTAAAATACAAAGAATTAGCTTTAGTAAAAAAATAAAATTATAATGTATTTGTTTTTTAAAATATACAATAATGAGCGATATTATTGACAATTCAACATTTTTTTTGCTTTTATTTATAATATATACGATATGGTAAAATTATTTTGGTCCAAATTTGGGTGAGTGAATATGGGTAATATTGGTAGATCGACCGTCTTAATTGTCGTCTCTTCATTTAATGTCAAACGACTTCCAATAAATATATTATATGTTAGCCATCTACTTTTAGCTCCTTGTTGAGAATTTATAATGAGAAAATGTTAATTTTTTTTAGAGTATATGTTAAATATATTATAAATAAAAATAATAATTATATGTGTGATAATTCATGTGTGCCCTATTCAAAGTTCATTTAGTTTTTTGGAGCAATTAGGCATAAGGGCTTATTCTAATAATAACATAATTATAAAGGACACTTAAAAATTAATCGTGTAAATTAAGGATACTGTACAAAAAAGACACAAATACCCCTTCTTTATAATATCTCACGTCTCATTATGACACTAACAGCAACCAGAAGGTGCCAAATGCATTTAGCACCACCTAGACAGCAACTAGAAGGTGCTAAATGTATTTAGCACCAACCAGAATGTGCTAAACCACAATTAGAAGGTGCTAAATGCATTCACCACCACAACCAGAATGTGTTAAATACATTTAGCACCAACCAAAATGTGCTAAACCACAACTAGAAGGTGCTAAATGCATTTAACACCACTTGGACAATAACCAGAAGGTAGCACCATTTGCACAACAATCAAAATGTGCTAAAATGATTTTAGCACCATTACAAAACATAGAATAACAAAATTAATGAGATCAACATCCACTCAATTTATATATATGTATATATATATGGATCAACGTAGGGTTCGTAAAAAAAAAAAAGAGGAACGATCAGATTTTTTTTTTCAAAATCCCGCTGGGCTGTCGAAATTGGTCAATTTCAATAGTAAAACGACCTTTGATCGTCTTGATTTTCTTTGAAATATAGTAACTTTGTCTTCCGAATAACATATCCAAAAATCGGCTAAATCCAACAGTTCAATCAAAAGTTATATCTGTTTTATGATTGCTTTTATAAAAAAAAAGAAGAAGATGATGGGAACGGCACTCCTCCTGGCGATACAATCGGAGAATCAAGTTGTGGTGATGGTGGTGGAGGAGGTGAGGTCATTAGTGAGATAGAGGTGGAGTATTTGATGGTTGAATGGAATCTAGAGAGAGAGAGATGAGGTATTGGAAGTTTAGGTGGGGGAGGAAGGGCTAAGAGATGTTTATATTAGTGGTATTTTTGTCCATCAACATTTATCATTTTTCTTAAAATAAATTAATATTATGAAAAGTGTCCTTATTACAAAACTAAATTATGAAATTAGTACTACTTCTCTTTATTAAACATTAGTTCGTCCTTAGTGTTATAAAATATTACGGAGCGAGCCCTTATAACTCATTATTTCTAATTTTTTTAAACAAATTATTAATATATATATATATATATATATAATTAAAATACATGTTAATATGACCCTAAAATATATAATAAATTTGGGTAGTTATGCTTGGTTTCACCAAACCAAAGTGAGATAATTAATTTCCCCCCAACTACAAAAAGATTTAACTTATTGGGACCATTGACCTAAATGTTGGATCTTTTCAATGTAAAGGTCTCAGACGTTGAATTCGAAGGAATAGAAAAAAGAATAATCATTGTTGACACTAAGTTTTATATTGAAAATTATAACACATGTTTCTAAAATAGTATAAGGAATAGAAAAAGGAATAATCATTGTTGACACTAAGTTTTATATTGAAAATTATAACAGATGTTTCTAAAATAGTATATAAAAAGGATCGTAAGGTTAATATTATGTACATATAAATAGAAAGAATTAAATTATAATATGTATTAAATTATGCACATATTTTTATGTAATGTGTTTTTATTTATTTATATTATGGTTAACTTGTACACCCCTAGGCACATGTTATCATTTTCTATATAAGAATAAGTAAACGGGCTATTCTATCTAGTTAACTAGTTTTTAGTTAGATGCTCCGAATATTAATAAATTGTTAGAGAGAAGTCTATTCACCTTGTCAAGGCTTAGTGTCCACACTAGCTCCGCGTCACCTAATATTAAACAATCCACGTATTATGTTCAAGATTATACCACACGTGAGGGGGCATGTGTCACTTCTCGGTCCGCCCTAACAAGATATTATCCTTTTTGGGCGGAGTTCGCACAATTTTGCTCTTATCCCCAAGAGGCCTCTTACCAGGTCAAACTAGGACGTGACAAAATGGTATCAAAGGGGAATTAATTCAGCTAGAAGTGTGCCAACGAGGACGTTGGGCCCCGTAAGAAGGGTGGATGTAACGACCCTAGTATTGTGGGCGGTAGTTGTAAATGCTTTGATGGTTGCTGGTTGCAGTAGGTGTTGGCAAGGTATACACTATGTGTGTTCATCCCACATTGCTTGGGTGAGATAAACTGATATACTATATATGTGTGGTCACTAACTCTTCCTATTAAAAGGCATATCAGGAGTGGCAATGTGTTATATAAAATTAAAGAGTTACTTCACCTATTGTTAATTAATTTTAAGTTGAATGTTGTCAACTTTAATAATCATGCATCTCATTTGGTGGGTTTAAATTTGGTAGGAAATTTTTAGAAATTAATTAGGGTTTGGTTTGGCCGGCAAAGGTTGTTGACTTTGTCTAATTCCAGTGCACTAAACTTTTTTTCAACCCTCATGCCTGTGGAAATTCTTTAAATAACTTCTTCAACTCTTTATCCTACTTTAATAATTAAATAACTACTCCCTCCATCTTTAATTTATTATCTCAATTTTCTGGAATGTTTAAAGTTGAGAGTGTCACTATTGTGTAGGACATAATACTATTGCAATACACTTGATACAAATATTATAATCAGTAATTTTTTTCATATCATGTAGATTTTTAAGATACATTAAAGACATGTGATTAAATGGTGATAATTCGTGTTCTTCTAAAACATAAAAAATTCACAATTTTAAGCGCGTTCAAAGTCTTCTTACTTAATAAATTATTCTTAACTATTGATTAAATAATAGTAGTTCAAAAGAGGAATAGTATTAAATTTTTTTCATTTAGAAAATTCTCGACTCCTCTAGTACATATATTTAAAGAAATAATTATGTCAACCCCAAACTAAAAGGATGTAAAATTAGTTCACTTTATATGACGAAGGATTGATTCCTAGTCTCATACATGATACTTCTTTTATCATGATACAAGCTAGAGGTGAGAAAATGAATTAAATTATATGTAAGTATTGATACTCTTTTATATCATATCTCTTATCTCCTATTCTTCTTTAAAATTCAAAATCGATACCCCATATTGTATAGATTTTTAAGTCTCATCATTTATAATTGGTATTTCTTTTTTGAAAAAAATATATATTATATCTCTGTTTAATAATAACATGGAAAATGAAAATAAAATTCTTAATTTTTGTTACATGATGAAAAATAAGTTGAGGCATGTAGTGAGATACTCTCCATCTCATGATTATTTTTATGAGTAGATGTCCTAAATCTTTCATTAGTTTTTTTGAAAAAAAAATAAAAATTATTAACCCCCAAAGAAACTTTTTCCATGAAAAAAGTCAAAAAATAAGGGTCTGTCTGATAACAAAATTGAAAAGGAAAATAAAAATAGTTGATTTTTGTGAGAAATTGGAATATAAGTTGAGACATGTGGTAAAATGTTTTATTACTCTGTGTTTTTTAATTTTCATGGAGAAATTTTTTTTGTGGTTGAAGGACAAAAAAATCATAAAAATTATGAAGGATGGAGGATATCTGCTCATAAAATGAGCATAAAGTGGAGAACATCTTAGCACATGCGTCAACTTATTATCCAACTTCTTACCAAATCAAGTGGGTTTTTTTTTGCATGTTATTATCAAATGGGACCTAAGAAGATATCTTACCACATGCATGCATCATCTTATTTTTAAACTTCTTACAAAAATTTACTATTTTTATTATAATTTTTCAAATTATTATCCAACGGACCCTATATAGATATAATTTGAAATGCTATTTTTTCCGTGACAAGGTCCTAATCAAGGCCCAACGCATGCCATCACCTTTCAGTCTCTTTCCACACATAAAAATGTCAACTTATAACTTATTTTAAGTTTTCACTTACTGATAAATGAATTAATATTATCAAATAAGGTTGTTACATTTACAACACTAGAGTCTTTATATCTACCCTCTTTACAAAAAGATAATTATACTCAAAATTGTGCTAAAGAGTGCATATATGTGTATATACATATATATTTAAGTTGTTACATTTACAATACTAGACTCTTTACAAAAGGACAATTGTACTCAAAATTGTGCTAAAGGATGTGTATATACATATATTTGCAGAAAAAGAGGCCCCTAAAAGTGTGGGATTGAAGAATTCGAGAAGCACCATATACATATTTACGGTAGTCATCAACAATCCAGGCAGTGAATCAAGACAAACTTGTTTTCCATGTAATATGGATCATGTCTTATTTTAATTTATAAGTATCTGAAATAGATACTTTATACCTTTCTTTTCTTGGAAATAATTATTTATTGTAATAAAAAAAAACTTATTTATTTAAAAGAGTTACATTTTATTTTATTTATTCATGTTTGCTAGGCTCAGTGAGATATTAGCATGTGGATTTCAAGAGTTCCGCATTAAATATGGAAAAAAACTATTAGACAGAGTTTTTAGTATAAAAAATGATGTATTGCATAATTGTACAGCTTGTATAGTTTTACAATGTAATTGTTACTTTGGCAATAACGTTAGTACGTACGTTTTTCACAGAAGTAATGAAAAAAAAAAAAAAGAAGCTAAATTAACTAAGAACTTAAAAATGACCCATTTTTACTCTACTGCAGTGATCTTGAATATCCTCGTGGCGAAAGGAAGAAAGATCGAAGAGAACATGCAAACAATGAGACATTATTGTCCATCTCTTCAATATAACTAAAAACGCATTATGCCTTCGTTTGATAGCAACATAGAAAATAAAAAGAAAAATAACTAGTTTAAGTGAGAAGATGAAAAATAAATTGAAAGATGTGATGAGATTAAGTCTTAGGCTTTGTTTGATTCAGGTATTAGGGTCAGTGGGAATTAATAATACCAGAATTAATAGTACTGGACTATTAATCCTGGTATTAATTTAATATCAATACCCTGTTTGATTCATGCAGTATTAATACTGGGATATCTCATGCTGATGTTAATACCATGTTTGATTCTATAACTCGTATACGGGATTATATTTTGGACTAACAATTTTTTTTTAAAAAAAAAAATTTATAAAAATTAATTTTAAAATTTTTTTTTTAAAAATTTGTAAAAATTTTTAAAAAATTTGTAAATTTTTTTTAAAAAAATTTATAAAATAGATTAAAATAATAATAATATAGTAGTAGTAGTGGCATTTTTGAAAATATATGGTTCATTTTTCTTAATCCTGGATAAACAATACCACCTCCCCCGGTATTAAATTATACCATAAAGAGTGGTATTAAATTAGTACCGGTATTAGTAATCCCAGCACATTTGTGCAAATCAAACAAGGTATTATAAAAGAAGTGGTATTAACAATCACATCCCACTTTTTAATACCCGAATCAAACGAAGCCTTACTTCTTAACTTCTTCCATTGAAAATTTTCTTTGGGCGGTTGTAAAGAAATTTTTTCTACAAAACATAAAGAAGGATGGAGGACATATATTCACAAAAATAAGTATAAGATGGAGAGTATCTCATCAAATACCTTAACTTATTTTCTATCTTCTCACCCAAACTAATTGTTTTTATTTCTATTTTTCATATTTCTATCAAACGAAGTGTGCATTTTTTAAAAAATTAATTAATTAATTACATATATAGTCTAGTTATTTTTTGGCAGAACTACCAACCGTTCTAGTTAGCGCATTTTGGTGTAATTTATATTAACCTTGAAATCGTTGTTGATTTATAAATTTGGCTTATGTTGTAATATTAACTTCATGTTGTAATATGGTGTAGATAAGCATGAACATACGAAAGTTTCACTCCTTTTTCTTTTCAAATACAACAAGTTATGTGATACGAACTCTTGTTGCCATTTTTAACTCCGATACGTGATTCAATATTGCCACTATTCTGCAAAGCCAATTTTATGATAAAGAGTAGCCAGCGTAATTTCTCATCTTCAATTTCTGAAAAATATAAATGTAAAATCAAGTAATCAACTACTTTTTCTCATTTTAGAGACGAATATACCTTTGATTTTATTTTTTGTTATAAAAAAAATAGCTTTGTATTATTAATAATTTTATAGAGACCGAATATGATAACATGTTTAGGGAATACACTGATACATCTCTCTTGCATTAATAAATATTTGTCGTGAACTAAATTAATTTAATGATCAATGTATTGATGATAAATTACGGTATTCCTTGATTATGTCACCACCACGTGTGCATCCGGGGATAATTGTAGTATAGCTTGCAAGATGGGAGAATAGGGTACTAATAAATAGGGCCACATGAAACTTCATTCATAACATCAAATCAAAATCATAGACCCTCCACCATGATATCACACCCCCTTTCAAATCTCTCTCTCTCACACACACACACACAGAAAATTTCATTATCTTGTACGCTTAATATTCAAACTTCAGAAATAAAAGGCAATAGTTTGAAAAGGACCTGAGAATGAGATAGCCCAAAATGTACAACACAACATAGCCCCAATAATTCCATCTCTTTTTTGTTTTGTTTTTTTTGGTACAAATAATTCCATCTCTTTCTTATACAGAAACAACATTAATAATTTCACATCGTATACATGTATTTAACACATTAAATTCACATATATAAAAACTACTTAAATATAATTAATTTGATTCAGTTTATCAGCTCTAAAAAAAAAAAACAAAGACACACCCTTTTTAGGGGATACATTAACTTGATCAATGTGGTGATAGAGTTGTGCCTATCTTCAAACCCTAAACAATGTGAAGAATTCCAGATAATAATTACTAGGGCTTATAACCCCCCCCCCCCCTCTTCTTTCTCTCTCTCTCTCTATATATATATATATATATATATTGTAGATAATTTTTTATGAATCTAGAAACTATATCCCACTTCAATTGCAATATTGATTTGTTAAAATTAACAATTTTTCTATCACCAGACAGAGATATTAGCTTGCCATTATAAATCGTATAGTCGTATAATTAATGTACTCGATCGAGATAGAATTTAAGGGTCTGCATGGGTCGGTTCACAAAATGATTTTCTATCTAACCATTTCAGGCCATAATGCCGAGCCGAAGCAAAAAAGATAAAATTAAACGAGCACAAACCTCACATATAGACACCTCTAATTTTGGGAACACCATACAAGCTAGGCCAGGTTTGGGCTCGTTTAATAACTCAATGAAAACACACACAAAAAAAAATAAAATAAATAAAGCAAAAGAGAAGAAGAGAGACAATTTAAGGTATAGCTAGAGAGTTACAAAAATTATACTATAAGAATACTCACCCAATTTCCATGTACAATAATGCCCTTGATCAATTCCCTTTGTACTATGAAAAAATGGAGAAGAAGATCAATATATCACTTAATTATATATCTATAGAGATCAACTGTTTTAATGTATATACGATCTTCAATTCATGGCAATGGCTGCGTGCTTTTGAATCCGATATCGTTGTGCCTCTTCGAAGGACCCGAAGGAGGAATCGGCATTGCCTTTGGCAAGAATCCATAAAAGCTACCATGATGAGAATTGTGGGTAGTCTTGGGCTTGACCTTGAAAAATTGTGTGTGCTTGGACCTTGATGAGCCATTTGTTGGACCAACCAAGAACATGATCATGATCAACAAAACCAATGTACAAAGAACAAGTAGAGGTTTTGATCTTCTAGCCATCTTAGAGAGAGAGAGAGAGAGAGAGAGAGAGAGAGAGAGAGAGAGAAAGAAAAAGAGGTGAGAGAGAGGGGGAGGGAGAGGGTAGTTTAAGGGTTGAAAAAGAAGTGTAATGCGTAGTTGAAAATAATATAGTATTAGTTGATATATATATATATATATATATATATTTATGTAGAAAGTGATGGGGGTAGGGTGACTTGTGTCTGAAGAATATGTAATACAGGGGAAAACATGAGCAGAGGTGGAGAGTCTGGAGACAGAGAGCATTAAATGAGGGTTCATATGTTTTGGTGTGGCTTAAGTTTTTGGTGACATATTTATATTTATAATATATATTATACATTTAGATCATATCTCCAAAAAAGATACAATTATTATACATTAGATCATGACAAGTAGCTAACGACATACCAAAATTTCCTCTCTACTATATTTAGCTTTAATCTCTTGATACAAGTTTTATAGTCTCAATGCTTGCTTTACACTAATTTTGAGTTAAACGTGTGAACAAATTATAATATTATGCAACTTGGAGCATTTACATTTGCTGATGGTCTTAACAAGTAGATGATCGAAATAATCCACTTAAGTATTTCTTAAAGTTGGAAAAATCCAAATAATATATATATATATATCTATATTATATATAGAGAGTATATTTCTCATACGGACTGGTCTGTACGGACTGGAACTTTTACGACGATTTTCAGTCTCGAATACATTGGAGATATGTTTCTAGTAATGAAAAACTGTCTCTAAAAGTTTCGGCCTGTACGGACCGATTTGCATAGAAATTTTTTCATATATCTATCTATCTATATATCTATATATGTGTGTGTGTGTAAAAAAGGCCTTTTTGTTTATAGTGTTAAAATGAAATTTATAAATGTACTAGCAAGTGGTACGACCGGGAATTACTTAGCTGTTCATGTCTTTTTGGAATTAGGTTTGTTAAGTTTTTCGATTTTAAAGAATAAAATTTGTCTTTTATCATGTATTTAAGCTTTCTCGACTTCGATCTCGGAACTTAGGACTTAATATATATCTAAATCTAATTATTATTTGTAACTGCATCTTAATTTTCAGATGAAACAAGCATTGTTTTTTGTTCACGTTATTTTCTTCTTTTATCTATACTATAGATAAAAGTATGAATAATTTTACGTTTTTTTCTTTTCTTTTCTTTTTTTTTCCTTTTTTTGTGAAGACAAATATGCCATTTGATTTAAAATAAAATATTTTAAGACTTACATTAAAAAAAATATAACTTAATATATTTTTATACTAGTATTCCAAATAAATTTAAATTCTATTTTATTTAGTTAAGCTAATTAAACAAGTTAGAGTTATATCAGTATTTGTATTTCAAATATATTTAAACCCTATTTTATTTGGATAAAATAATTAAATAAGTTATATTTTGTGTTCAATTATATGTTTTCTATAAGACTTGTATATAACTTCATATATTTTTATATAAGTATTCCAAATAAATTCAAACTCTATTTTATAATTGCTAATTGAATTTTACACTTGATATTATATATGTTTAATTTTGTTTATTTATTATTATTTTTTGTTTCACACTTCATACTAATTGAGTTATGTTAACGTGTGTCATAAGGGTACATGTTATCAAGCAATTTATAGTAAGAAAAAATCTTAAATACGCATTTAATTAATAAAGAACGGATTATCACACATAGAATTATTCTTTCTGTTCATGTGGCCTTAGGGTACAAGTTATCATTTTTCATACTAATTATTCAATTGTTAGTATGTACGAATTCATTAATAAACTTAATCGCCTTTGCAACGTACTAAAATCACGTACAACGTACATATACAAAAACTAGTTTAGTAAAAGTAGTGCATACTCAATACCAAATTAAAGAACAAATTTTTACATACTTTTGCGATGACAAAAGCCTGACTATGTGATGATCTTTGGCTCTTTCAATTTTTAGCTCAAATATTGTAATGGTCCTTTATTATTAATCATAATATATATATAAAAAAAATGAAGTGTGCTTTGCTAAATGGCATTGTGTTTTGGATTTATAAAATTAACACAAAATAAAATAAGTTTTAGAACAGAAAAGGTTAAGATACCATAAATACGGGGCCAATTAATTTATAAATAGGAGGAAAAAGATGACCTTATAATTTTTTATGCATATATTGTAAAATGGTTAGGTGGGGTATGCGTACCATTTGAAATTAATTAAATAGAACTGTGGTATATGTTACTTCCCATTATAGAGAATATTGTCCCTTTGTCCTGTGCTAGACAGAGGGTATTGATGAGAGGGATGGTGATATACGGTACCATGCTCTCTTTCTATATATATATATATATATATATATATTTTAGATATAACTTGTGACTTTAAGAGTATACTACTAACGTACGCAACAGCGCACCTGATACTTGGATTAACAAAAAGGTGGGATTATTGAGGTATTGGTATGTAGTTTGAGTTTGGCCAGCAGACTAATTTCTTCTAAACATAATCAACAGTACTGTATTTTTCTTTCTTTAATCAGAGGAAAGCTCGAGGACTTTTCTAAACTCAGCAAGCTTGCTTGATCGAGCACATTAATGAAATATATATTACTATTGTATCAATGTTGAATCAATTAGCCCTTTTTTCTCGGACCCTAATTTTAACTTGTGTATATGCTATTCACATTATAAATAATGTCCGTACAATACATTTTTTTATTGATAAGAGTTTACTGGCCGGTGTTGTCACATACCAGCATACACGTTACAATCTCCATCTCTGTCAAAACAAATTATTTCGACATTTAACAAATTATTTGTACTTCATTTCATTGAAAGAGTGAGAAATTTTTTTGGTCCTTGAGTCATACTACTCCTCTCTCTCTCTCTCTCTATATATATATATATATACATGTCACATTCAATTTATGGATTTTTTCAGACAATCCTGAGAAACAGTGATCAAAACAAAATGCTGTTGTCCTTTTGCTCCTCATTCTCTTCTGTGCCAAATGGTTCCTTTTACTTTGTGGTCTTTCATAAACTATTATATATATATATATTCCATTTGTTTTATTTATCTATTTTTAGTTCAAAGATTATTTGTTTCCAAATTGAGAATGGAAGGAAGCGTGTATAAGAGCATCCTCAGTGGATATGTTAAAATTTAATTAAATTTTAAATAAACTTACCTAAATTTTGAAGAACATCAGAGCGGATAGGGTAGAAAAGAGAGGGATACAAGGATGCCACACCTGTATAATTTTTTGCGAAAATAATAATAATAATAATAATAATAATAATAATAATAATAATAAAAAATTAATGATTTATACGAGTGAAGCTCACTCGTATGAGCCATATGAGTAAGCCACACTTATATGGACCATTTTGCTATTTTTTTTATTTTTATTTTTTTAACTTTTTCATTGCACTGTTTGCCACATAATTTTCATTAATTATACTTTTGACCCTTTCAATATTTTTTACCCTTTAATTAGATTTAAAAGACAAAATGTATTTATATGGTTTGTTTTAAACATAAAAAAGTTATTTACAATAATGGCACTTAAATAATACAAAAACAAAAATTGGTTTGAAATATAAATTTTAAAAACTTATTTACAATTTCACTCCCAAAAGTTAAAAAGTTAACCCATCATTTAACACCATCCAAACAGTCAATGCTTGCTTTTAACGGAGCTTTATATATGATAAATAAATAAATAAATAAAAAACATATATGTGTCTCCATACGAGTAGGCCACACGAGTAGGCCACACTCGTATGACTCATACGAGTGAGCCATATCCGTATCTTTTTTTTTTCTTTGTTTTTGTTTTTATACGAGTGTCCTAAATTCGTATGGATTATATGAGTGAGGCGCACTCATATGAGTAAAAATTAGTGATATAGTAAATTTATTCGTTCTCTACCTTACCTACTTAATTTCTACCTTGCTTCTTCTTCTGCTGTAGATAATGGTAGGGTAAATTTACTCTAGCCAGTGGAGATGCTCTAAGAAAGAGAGTAATAACTATCGAAATGAAAAGCATCACGAGATCTCGTCCTTTATCCAATCAATAATATTTAAGAGATTCCCTTTTGCCAAGTGGTACATTATGAAAAGCATTATTGTGGGGTTTAGTCACTTTGGAGTGGCATACGGCATGGCCCAAAAAAAAAAAAAAAGCCTTCCGCTTTGTATGCCAAGTGGCACTAAGTATATATAACTTATCTGAAACTAAAGGCTTTAATTTTCTACAATTACTCGTTAAAGTGAGTGTAAATATAGCTTAATTTTGAAGCTAGCTAGAGAGACTTGTTTTTGTATTAAAGGTGGATGGCTAATTCAATATGCATGCATGTAGTCATACTCGAGCGTACGCCATCTATCAATCGTAATTCTCTCAATGTATAAATTAAATTTATACATTCACATGTGAATAACAGATAAAAACATAATGCAATTATAACATATATATACAAGCGATAATTTTACAATATAATTTTTTGTATACAAATTATATAATATTTTTATATAAATCGAACCATGACTTTCTTATTATAAGAACAAAAAAGTGTTAATCAAAACAAAGGGTCGTTGGCTCAATCATAACTGAACGTATATTGTTGCGCTCATAATCTAATTAATAGAGAGAGCTGGAGGCCCCTTTGGAGGCATCTTAATCTTCTATCTGTATTAGTCCAATGTTTATTAGCTAGTGGGATAAAAGAAACTGAAAATTGTGAATAGGTACTTACTTTTACTTTAATTTCAATTATTTTCCTAATGTTTGTGACGTAATAAAATATTGACCCATGGCCGGCCCATTGAAATGCTACCCGATCCATCTCTAGCCCTAGAAAGGCCTTGGCCCATGATTGTGCAAGCTAAGGTATATTCTAGGGTTTTCTTTTATTTATTTTTTTGAACAAAAATTCTAGTTTTTAGTTGAGGTGACATTTTAAAACTCCAACCATAGTTTAAGGCGATATGCCTAGTTTACTTAAAAAAGGAAGTAAGAGAGGGTTACGTGGAGCTTGTTTTATTTTCTGAAATTTGAATTTTGAATATGAAGTTTAAAAATTTATTTATTTGTTTTCTGAATGTTAAATTTTAATTGGCGTTATTTATTTAGATACATCATATATTATACGCTAAATAAATATTATTTGAACTTTTCTTCCATATATATTATTTTGTAAAAATGACTATCTTAAAGTTGGAATGATGGAACACCTCAATAAATTTATGACGTACGGTATAAGAAACATATATATAATCAATTGGCCAAAAAGAGAAGGAAGAAAAGAAAAGTTCAATGTATCATGTTATATTGAACATCTCCACCAAATTCCATCAAAAAATTTTGTTTATGAAATCTGTCCAAAAAAAAAAAAAAGTTAACCCACTTCAGAGCTTGTTCTAAAAAAATTGAATCAAAAACAACGTAAATAAGGACTTTAAGTTAAAGTCCTTATGAGAAATGCTCTGTGTATATATATATATACAACATATGAACATAAAAAAAAATTTAGTCTGCTGGAAGGTTAAGTGGGACACTGCAGAGGAGTGATTTGATGCATACCCGGACAAAGTTTGTAATGTAATTTAATTAAAAGAATTAATAAGGATAAAACAAGTATTTTACTTCTTTAAATATTAAAATTTTAAACTTCAAAGAGAATAGAGCTTCTGAGTTTTTATGATACTAAATAAAGTGATTATATATTTTAAGTTTTTAAATTTACCAGATATATGTATTTAAAAAAAAAGGTAAAATCTGAATAAACCACTAATTTATAATTCAAAAGTAGAAACAAACAAATAACATGTACTTGAGAGTTTGGGATGGGACTGGGAGAGTGGGAGGCACACACAAGACAATAGACAAGAAAACAGAAACACGGATTCTCTTTGGACTGAGACTGAGTGCATGCACCCAATTGACTCTTAACAAATTAATTAAGCAAGCCAAGTCTTTAGTGGATTTGTCCATACAAAATACAATCCCTATTACTCTGTGTATATATATATATATTAGTTAATGCTCGTACTTACGGTACGATTCGATTGTATATATATATAATTGACAACATTATTTAAAATTATATTTATTATTAAATTTTTTATATTTATAATTACTTATAATTTTAATTATTTTTTATCTCATATTAAAAGTTCTTATCCAATTTTGCTATTTTTTAAATAAATTAATTTTAATATTTTCCTAAAAAAGTAGTAGTATAATCTTAATTTGAGAATAAGAGGAATTAAATTTCCCCTATGGCATTAATTTTAATTTTTAATCCTAACCAAATTTTAAAAATGTAATTGTATGCCTATTATTCAAATAGTGCTAGAGTAAATTAAGTTTATCTAACTATACTTCTATTATAATTAAGGATGAAAAATGGCCTAATTCGATAGGTTTTCGACTAAGTAAACCCCAATATAGGACAAACTCCTTTTTTATTTTATAATCCGAAAAAGTATGGGTGCTAAATGGTTTAAGTTCGTGTTCACGTAAATTCTTTCAATTTGTCTCAACTTTGCTAAAATATAGTATTTTTTCTTTAAAATACGCTTATGATACAATTTAATAACAACGGGTAAGGAGGGGAAGAGCGATTTAAGGTTTATACATATATATAGTAAATATGGTAGATTTTAATTTATTTTTTTAAAAATAAATATGTTTTTAGTTAAGTATAGTTTTAATTAATCATATTTTTAGATACATCAAGTTCAAATTTAGTAAAACCTCTAAACTTAGCTATTGATTCCCTATAAATAAAGTTAATCCCAACATAATTGATTTAGGGTACGTTCTTTTCGTGTGATTTTCAAATAAGATTTAGAAAATCATGTGATTTACATAATTTAAAAGTGTTCTTTTGGGATAAATTTTCATATTTTAAATTTTGCCAAATTTTGAAATCATGCGAATCACATGATTTCAAACTCCCCAGAGTTTAAATTTTATTAATCTCTTTTTAATTTTATCTATCTCCTATTATTGGTTACTAAAACTTTTCTTTCAAACTAAAATACCTAAATGTAGAAAAATCTTACTTAAACCCAACTAACACTACTATATTTTAAAAATTTCTAATTTTGTTTAAAAAACAACCTAAATTGAAAATTATGAGATTTTTAGATCACATATTTTTAAATCTTGTGATTTATCAAATCATATGATTTCAAAATTTGGGGAAAAGAAGACAACCTTATATATTTCCATTAGGTTTTATATATATATATATATTTGAATTTTTAAAAATTTGAAATTACTAACCACATATAGAATAAACGTATGCCAAGAGAATAATTGAATAAGTTTAAATTAATATGTTTACATTTAGATCAACATAATATTTAAAAATTAGAATTTGTTTTCAGAGAAAATAAACTATTATTATTCTATTTTGAAAAATAATAAATATAATATTAGATATACTCTAAGTTTTGGATATGCTCTTATCACCTACAATTAACTTATTATTTTTTTTTATCATTTTTTATAATTAATTATATATTTTTCTTCAAACAAACTGCTATTGTAAATATCACTACTTTAATCCTGAGAGATAAATAAATAAATTTGTAAGTTCTAAATTTTTTAATAATTAAAAATATAGTTGTTAATGTATATATGACATGATGCCCTTTGTATTTATTTTTTAGAAATAAAGGGGTGTTAAAAATTAAAATTCTTACATTCAGAAAATTAATTTTTACTATTTATATATAATAAGAAAATATAAATAATTTTGAGCAATTGAAACTTGCAGTGAATTTAATATAGCTAAATGTTAAAATATTAATAAATAATTGATAGTAATAGTGAAAACTACTCATACATGTCTAATAATCGAATAATAGTAGGGAAAAATATAATGAAAGAAGTCATTTTAGTAATAAAACTATTCATATATACCTAATATTCTAACAAAAAACTAAATTTTAATTTTAATTTAAGTTATTCAATTATTTATTTATTTATTACGGTTCTAAACACTTCAATAATCAATAATGATTAGTTAATTAATAAATACTTATTTAGTTATCATAGAAATATGCTACATAAATCAAAATTAATTAGGAGATAAATACTTTTTTAGTTTATCACATAAATTAAAATTAATTAAGAGATAAATACATATTTAGTTATCACATAAACATGTGAGCACTCAAATGAAAACATAAATAATCAGTTAAGAGTCTTTGAGCCGTTAGATTAAAACGTAAAAACTTAAATTAAATTTAAACCGCCACTTTAGACATAAGTTTAGGTATTCCTATAATATTAGCACTAAAAATTGTATAGCGATAGTTAATGATTAGTTTTGGAGCGAGTTGTGTCAGATTCAACCTCGGCCTGCCAAAAAATTTAACAATTCTAACATCAATCCAAGGTTAAAAAGAGTTTTAAATATGAAAATTCAAAGACGTCACATTTACTATATGACTTAACCTACTTATCTTTGATACGCGTTATTATTAGATATTTTTGGACATTGCCACGGGGATCGTCGAGACCCCAAAAAGACGGTTCTCTTTTCATCGGATATGTGAGTTTGTTTGAGTTTAACATGTTGTATTTACATGTACCTAAGATGTACATAACACAAATCATATTTATTTTAGAAGGTACCCATGCTTATCACAATTAAAAAAAAACATTGGCCTTGGGGTTATGGTTGGTCAAAACTTTTTGGGATGAATATTTTGTCATCCTAAATCTTGAATGCTATTACTAATTTTATTTGTTATCAAACTAAATTTATAAAAAAAATTTAAAGAATCAAATTTGGAGTTCATTAATTATGCTTAAGGACGATAAATTTTTTTAGCATAATCAGTTTGCTTTCACATAATATTAATTTATATTTGCATATACAGTTTGTAAACTTTAAAAAACAAAATCACAAATAAATCAATGCCTTAGAAAAATAAACTTTAAATATTGTTAAATTAAAATTTATTATATTTTGAAGTTTAAAAAAAAAGCTGCAAATACGATGTGAATATGCACTACTATTACTTGAGATATTCTTTATTAAATAATTTACATGTTAAATAATATGGGAAGGCTGAAAACATAGAAAAACTATAATTTCTAATTAAATAAAATAGGAATATATAACAATACTGGGGATGCTATTATATAAATAATTTACATGTCAAATAATATGAGACATATTAGAAATACATAAAGACTCTAATTTATAAATAAATATTTAATAACTATAGAAATATAATTAGAATTTTTATAAATTTTAAACTCTTTAATATATGTACATAAAAACAAATTTAGTCTGCCGGAAGGTTAAGTGGGACACTGCAGAGGAGTGATTGATGCATACCCGGACAAAGCTTGTAATGTAATTTAATTAAAAGAATAAGGATAAAAGAAGTATTTTACTTCTTTAAATATTAAAATTTTAAACTTCAAAGAGAATACAGCTTCTGAGTTTTTATGATACTAAATAAAGTGATTATATATTTTTAAGTTTTTAAATTTACCAGATATACGTATTTAAAAAAAATTAAAATCTGAATAAACTACTAATTTATAATTCAAAAGTAGAAACAAACAAAATAACCCAAGATGTACGTGAGAGTTTGGAATGGGACTGGGAGGTACATCACAAGACAATAGACAAGAAAACAGAAACACGGATTCTCTTTAGACTGAGACCGAGTGCATGCGCCTAATTGACTCTTAATAAATTAATTAAGCCAAGTCTTAGTGGATTTGTCCATACAAAATACAATACCTATTACTTTGTATATATATATATATATATATGAGTTAAAATTCCACTTCTAGAGGGTGAAAATTGTAAATGACATGAAAGGAGAAATGACATTGTACTTTCTACGCACGATATGCATACATAATCAATTTTTTCTAAATTGAATTCTAACTAAACTAAAACATTACGACGAAAACAAATTATTGTTTTAAAGAGGCTACAGAATTATAAAAACCTAGATCATATATATTAAGGGTGTCACAACAAGAGTTAATATCTTAGAAACAGAGGGGCATACAAAAATAAGTGCTAATAAAGTACACACTCTTATATATATTGTTTTAGTTTGATGGTACGTTTAGAAGCGGATTCAGGATTCTTCCGAAGGGTGAGTTAATAGTAATAAATAAAAAAATTCAAAGTATAATCATATAGTGAGTTATATAAATTTAAGAGAGTTATATAAATTAGTGGGCTTATTATATTTGAGCTGTGTTAAGGGATGAACTAAAATTTAACAAAGGAATGGACTAAAATTTAACAAAGGAATGGGCTAAAATTTAACAAATGGGTGGGTTTATATTATTTTTTTTAGTCGTACTATTAGGTTTTTCAAAATTTTGTCCTATGCTGTAACCCGCTCTGTCTTGCCCTGATTCCGCCCCTGGGTACGTTGTTACTCTAATCCATATTGTTCTAGCTAGGAAGACTTTCAAGAATAAGGATAATAAAATTTCAAGGAATAGGTAGAAAAATAAAAAAAATTGTCCCTATCGTAAAATTAGGTGCATTAATTATGTTAATAAGAGAAACTTAACTTTAATCTTGAGATATCTCCAAAAGGAATAGTACTTTTGATTTGAGACAAAAGCAAGAATACGCGTATTGGGAATATTAAGTTATTTTTTTTCAATCTCAAAGACTAAGGCCACGGAGATATATTTTATTAAAGATCAACATTACATGAAGTATTTTTACATGTATATAAATATCTGGCATAAAAAATTAACATATCAATGTATTAATTACTCATTGATTATAATAAATTGTGATAAAGTTCTTTCAACTAATACATAGTTGTCAAAGTTCTTTTAACTAATACATAGTGTTATCATTTGATATGATAATTTTTATGCCAAAAAATTATGTTTAGTTAAAATTATTGGTGTTACATGAACCGGATATATTTATCATATATTCTTAACAACATACATATTGTTTTCAAAATATAATTTATATATAACGCATTCCGATAAGAATTTCGAAAAGAAAAATAGTTTCTTTTATCGAAAAATAAATGAGTTTAAAGCTCCGTTTGATTGCAAAGTAGAAAAGAAAAATAAATTGAGTTAGTTTTGATGAAAAGATGGAAAATAAGTTGAGGGGTTGAGGTGATATCTTCTTAATTTTTAAGTTTTTCCATGAAGAAATTTTCTTTGCTTGGTGGTGAAAAAAAAAATTTCACCAAAAATATTGAAGGATAGAAGTTATATACTCATAAAATAAGTAACATCTCTCACCTTATTTTCTATCTTTTGAGACAAACTAACTAAATTTATTTTTCTTTTCATCTTTACGATCAAACTAACTAAATAGCCTCAACTACTCCTAATAACAGGAAAAAATAATAGTAAAAAAGGGAGGGAGACGGAGAAATTTCAACCAACCAATGGCCTTTGTCTAAAATAAAAAACTCATATTAAACTTCACGCTTTCTGTAAATATATAACATGACATTTAGTCATAAATGAGAACACGTGAATTACCCTTTTGACTGGGTTGGTTTGTTCAACTTCAACCTACGACTAAAAGGGAGTGTTTGTGTGATTTGGATTTCAAATAAAATTGTTAAAAGTCTTATTTTCTCATCTTCTCTATCTATTAACACGTTTACACGCCACTATGTATAAGTCACATTCAAGGAACAAAATTAAGATTACCTTTTCTTTTTCTTTTTCTTTTTATCTTAAATTGATAACTTTATTATTTTAATACTGTTTAAGAAACTAAAATTTGAAGTTAATTATTTTTTAGGAAAATAAATTATTTTATAATGTTATATATGATGTATTAATTATATTTAAAAAACGAAACATATTTATTAATTTAAAACATATGTATTAATTATATGTGATTGTTCAAATATTTACTCCAAAGAAAGCAAGACGCGATGTTGATTCATAAATTGAAAGAGTTATTATTAGAAGGTTCTCTCAGGGTGTGTTTGGATACCCCTTTTCTGTGAGATAGAATTGGAATTAGAATATAGTTTTCTAATTCTCGTGTTTGGATGCCACAAAATGTCTAAATTTAGAATTCAACTTGAATTCTAAAACCATATATTTGTGAAGGATCGAATTCTAAGCCCTGAGTTTATCCAAGTGAGTCTACCTAGGGTGGGTTCTTTCTTAGCCATGTATAAAGTTGTTTAATTAAATTGGGTTTAAAAGAAAATTGAATATATGTTTTTTAAAAGAAAATTACACAAAATATAAGGCATTTGAATTTGTTATCATCTAATTTATGACACACTTGTATTTGATTTTATAATGTTATAAAGCTTTATTGTTTATATATTGTGCATTTTAGATGTTTGATTTTCTGCTTGAGTGAGTTTTGATATCTTTCTATTTTTTGGGTGTTAAATAATTAATGGGTCTTCTTGTTTGATTGTGCTTATGCAGCCACCATTTCCCCTCATATACCTTGTTTCCTTCACCATCAATTTTTGGGTGTTTAAGAAGTTGTCTTGTTCAGTGACAAATTAATTTGTGAGTTATGCTTGTGCCTTACTAATGTTTGTACTTATTATATGTGTTTACGCAACTATATACGTGTTACCCCCTGCGAAATACTCTTGCTTTGGGACTACCCTAAAGTCTATGGTGAATTAAAACAGTTGAAATAATGAACTTAGTATTGTAAACATATGAGGTTCACAATCCTGATGGCAGACTGAGTAGGTGATGAATAACCTGCCTGAAAAAGTTGAAGAAGAAAACAAAACAAAACAAAACAAAACCAACCAAGATTTGCTTATTAGTAGTTTCAAAAAAAAGAATTGGAGAATTCTAGCTTGTGAACATGGTTTTTGGTGATACAAATAACTATTTTTTTTCATCATTATGAAGTTGAATTTAAAATAAAAAGTTTGAGAATTACACAAGATCCAAATAGCAAATCGGGTAAGTTCAGATTGGAAGAGAGGCTTGATTTGAACAGCAGCCAATATGTGAATGAGTTTGATACATTTCCAAAGGGGATATAGACTTGAACTACAATAGACATCTTTAGTGGTTTAAGACATTGATGGAGTTATGGTTTTTCTATTATATATATATATATATATATATTTGATATAATGGAATTGGTTATTAGAGATGATATATAATATATGATGTTTGTAAATACTATGAATATTGTTGTAAAAGGATTTCTAGAAGTTTATCAATATTGAAAGTTTATAATATTCTTTGTGTAGCCTTTTTTCTCTTGCACACAGATGCGCACAAAGACATATATGCGTGCTCACAATCAGTCAATATTTCTTCTCCCCTTCTACATACATCAAATAGACATATATGTTCTAAACTGAAGTTCTTACATCAATCTTTTTTATCCCCTTCTACATAGTTAATTTTAACTCCTATTTTGCTAATTTATCTTCTTTACTCATGTCTAGTTGAATGGTGTAGAGCCAGTTGAAAGTGTCGTGTTGTCAAGAGGAAAACCTAGTGAGTTTTTGGTGTTTCTTTTTTGCCACACTTTAGCCAAAAAACAGTCTCATATGTTTTTTTAAAATTTTTTTAATGCTCAGTCTTTCATTTCCATTACTACGTAAACATAAATTTTTGTTATAACTTGTATTCTTGATCAATTGTATAATTTTCTTATTTTGTACTGCATGCATCTATTATCTAAAAGTGACCTGAATTGGAATTAATGGTTCTACATTTCATCATTTCGGCATGCTTTTGAACTATAATTTAGGATACAGACTATGCATGTATACACATAGGGACATGTATATGTTTGCAGTGAAGGATTTACCATATTGAACTAATCAATTGCGCACTACATACACTTTTTGCACCGGAGAAGGTAGCAAGTGCACCACTTGATGTTATGAACGATCATTTCTTATACTTTATTGCCTGTTCATATAGCTCTGCTCAATTTCTGAAATTGGTCATTTGTTTCAGTTTCTTCTATTTGTGTGCCCTTACCTATTAGTTATATAATTTCTTCTGTTTGATTTGAGTAATTTATTTAAAAATCTAATTTTAACATAAACTAGACGACAATGCTTAATCTTTTCATTTGTTTTATGTTAGATTTGTAATGTGAGAATGTGAGCTCAACAAATATGGTTGCTTTTTTCCTTGTTACTCTTGAGGCCTTTTTGTGGACTATGTTTGTTATATAGATTTTAGCAAATTAACTCACTCTTGAATTATTAGAAAATATTAATTGGATATTTGCTATCAATTATTTGTAAATTGGTATGTATGTGTTATTTTTTGTATAAAAGTTTTTTTTATCATTATATACATTGATACATTGTTTTCACTTTCATACTAAATTTATCTCTTGAAACTTGTTTGAACTTAAATTTATAGTTGTGCAAGATGGATTCGAACTCTCAAATAGGTGAAGGAAGTAGTAAGGGAAAAAGCTACCTTACATGGACTCCTCAAATAGATAAAATATTGTCCTCTTGTTTCGCCGATCAAATGAATTACGGTAATAGGTTAGATGGGAAATTTGTGGTTTTTTTTTTATTTGCCTGGATACATGGGAATGCTATAGGTTGTCCATAAAAATTGTATTAAGCAGTGTATAGAAATTAACATCTAATTACAATTTTAGTTTTAATATGAACTGAAATTAAGACATAGATTTGTTAATATATGTGTATATATATGAAGAGAAAAATCTAATACAAAAAATAATGCATTTATTTTGTCAAACATAACCTTATTTATTAAATTAGATAGCATTTAGAGAGCGTTCAAATGTAGTCTAAAATATTTTTTTTAAAAGTCAAATGAACTCTACAAATTAGTTAAACAATCAAATTTAAAATTTTAATAAAATTCTAAATGAAAACAACATAATATTCAAATAATAATATTCTAATTTTATAACATTTCAATTCTTCAAATTACAATATCATAAAATAATAATTTTAATAAAATTCTAAAACTACGTTACTAAACACACCCACAGTGAATTCCGGGTATTGTGTTCCCGAATGAATTGAATAGTGAAAATGAACACGGAAAACAATGCAAGATCTAGGTTCTTCAATTTTGACTTGTTTGCCTCCAAACGTTATGCAAGGGTGTGTCAAGTCGATTTCTTCAAACGTGGGGACCACAAAACGACGTCGAAAGTGGGACACACATGCACACGCTCTTAACATGTATGTATATATATATCGTTTACGTTCAAAGGTCCACTCTGCCCGCTGTTCCACGTTTCCCGCATTATTGTAATAACTAATTAGTTTTTCTTTTGTTCTAGAGGTGAAGTATTTTAATTGTGAGCATTTGACATTAAGTAACCTGTACTCATAATTAATTATTGACAAAAAAAAACTTACATTTTTTCTAAAATTTTATAGTAGCACATGAATTGTTTATACAAGTGGTTTAATAATAATTAATATACATAATAATATGGATCATTTTAATATATATACTTAAAACGTAAAACACTTTTTATAAATAAATAAAAAAACAAACATCTTGTGGCATCAATATTTAAAGGTTAAAGAAGTGACTCGTATATACTATAATATGATATCAATGAAATAGATTAATTGATAAGTGAAGTTTATACACTTATCAAGGGTTGGCCTAGTGATAAGCAATTTTTACCCTTGTTTTGAGGTGACCTTCCTTAATTTTTTTAATAATATTAAATGAAATGAAACAACGTGGTTATTCACGAGACCTAAGGTTAACATGATCCACAATCGTACAAAGTCATACAAAGTCAGAAAATGCAACAAAATTCATATAATGTTTAGTATTATTAACGCTCCAAATTATTCCTCAATATTACTAACAATCTAACCTGATTTTTAGAGATAATTTTTCTTGTATTTAAAAAAATAAAATATATTAGACATTAAAATCTGCATTAATTAAATAAAGATTTCCTTAATTAATAATTAACCATATTTGTGTTTACTTAAAAACTCTAATCATTGACTGAAACGACGTCACTTCCCTTTGACCCAATCCTACATAAACCTCTCCCCCTTCAACATTGCCGTCCTAAAGATATCAAACACACTCTCTAAAACTTGTATCTTCTCTCTCTCTCTCTCTCTCAAACATTGCATCAAATTTTCAAATTAAATTCAGAAATGGTAAGAGAAAAGAGCGACTTACAAGTCACAGTACCCAGCTTCTTCAAGTGTCCAATATCAATGGACGTAATGAAGTCCCCCGTTAGCCTCTGCACCGGCGTCACATACGATCGCTCCTCCATCACCACGTGGCTCGACTCCGGCCACAACACGTGTCCTGCCACCATGCAGGTACTTCACTCGACCGACGTCGTTCCCAACCTCACTCTCCGCCGCCTCATTCGTGTCTGGTCCGACTCCCAGCTCCTCCTCCGTCCTCCGCCGTCGGATTCCGTCGCATCTCTTTTCGCTCCGGCGATCTCAAAGCAACAAATCCTCAATTCATTTAAATGCATAAAGGAAGCGAACACAAGTATCACTTACTTGAACTCTCTCTTTAAAATAATCGATTTCGGTAAGTATTCCGATGAAAACAGAGAGTTTCTAGCGAGAATTGATGAGTTTGTTCCGATTCTAGTTGACGTAATGATCAACGTCGATAAAATTGAAGTTATCGAATTAGTTATATCAGTTTTGGATTTGATTAGATCCGAAACTGGAATCAAAGAGCAACTTCACAAATCGATTATCAAATGC
Organism: Lonicera japonica; assembly: GCA_021464415.1. Lineage (NCBI taxonomy): Eukaryota > Viridiplantae > Streptophyta > Magnoliopsida > Dipsacales > Caprifoliaceae > Lonicera > Lonicera japonica. Next base: position 37,220,396 of record CM038469.1, on the reverse strand, counting down.
GATCCAGATCATTTATCTCCATTCGTTTTAGTTCTTCAGAAAGGCAATTTGAATGCGAAGATCCAATCCGCAAGGATTTTATCATCAATCGCATTCAACGATGAATCTCAACGCAAAATCACCGAGAAACAAGGCTTACTGTATGAACTGTACAATCTTGTAAACTCAGAGACCGATTTAACGGCAAGCGGTACTGGTTTGTCGACGTTAATCGCTCTCTCCCCATCTCGACCGGTAAAAAAAGACCTAATCAGATTCGGAATTGTACGAACCGCAGCAAAAATCGTCTCTGGTTTCCTTTCCGGTTCGAAACCGGACGTTATCGAAAATGCATTGAAGGTTCTAGAAATGGTGTCGACGTGTACGGAGGGAAGATCGGCTATTTGCAGCGATGAGATTTGCGTATCGGCGATAGTGAAGAGTTTGATGAAAGTATCGAGTGTAGCAACGGAGCACGGGATTACGGTGGTGTGGAGCGTATGTTATTTGGCTCGAGATCAGATGGCTCAGAATGCAGTGATGAAGAGCAATGGATTGACAAAAGTGCTGTTGGTGATGCAGAGTAGTTGTTCAAGTTTGGTTAGACAAATGTGTGGAGATTTGGTGAAGGTTTTCCGAGTCAACTCAAAGAGTTGTTTGGCGAGTTATGAAACTCGGACTACTCATATTACGCCGTATTGACTTGGTTTAATTTGTAGTTTGAATTGGTACACATCAAAATTTTTTTCTTTGGTTATTGACCAGAATGGAAAAATGGAAAACCATAAAGCTTATTAGGTAGGAGAGAGATGTACATCAAAATTCAAAGATAATTTATTCAGTCAATGAATATGTTCTATTAAAATTCATTAGGAAATTTGTTCAGTCAAAGAATACATATATAAACAATTCATTGGATTCTCAGATTTGGTATATATATTATAAATATAATGGTGTCTTTATTTTTTTTCTCAATTTGCACCGGCAATTGAAAAAATAAATTGTTCAACTATATATACTAACACACGAATTGCTTCATCTGGGAGTGGAAGTTGCTCTTATTACAAGAGTATTTAACTTAAACCCTTTTTTGTTATTTCATTGAGGTGAAACAAACCTATGATAAAAATTGTGATATCTAAGTCGCAGTTAAGTTAAAAAAAAAGGTTGGTATCTTGTATATTGTACTACTGTTCGAACCTTGACAATTTTAATTCATTTTCCCCTCCTTCAAAAGTTAATTATCATGGTTAAGTTTATCATTGTACCAATTGTATCAAAAAGGAAACAAAAACAAAAGAGAGAAAAAGAAGAAGAGGGTAATATGTTATTTAAGGTATGCAAGATATTCACCCTAATGTTTTTGTTTGTTAAAAAATGTAAATAATTAGTACATTTTTAGAATGATCAAATTATTCTGAATAGTTTTATAGCATAAAGATAAATATTTGTGAAGGCACGTACATAGACATAATTTATCTATTGCATAAACTCCGTCTAAATTCAATTTTTTATGTACAAAAAATAACAAACATTGCATTTTAGGGACACCCAAATGCATGGTACATGGTATTATAAATTAGGTTGGAGTAGTTGGTACCAAATTGTTTCTTTTGCCCTAGCTACCATGTGCTTATGTTACTTTTATAATTTTTTTGAAAGAAAAAAAAAGTCAAAGCAATTGGGTTGATTAATAAGAAAGAAAATTGGAATCCATATTCCATGCATAAAATAAATGGAATCAATACCACAAATTTGGATGTTGGTAAACCCTAAAACAATTAACTATTAACTATTATATATATAATGAAAAAATGGATATGGTTAATGATTCCCAACTTTCATCTCATCATCCTTTTCATAATACAGAAAGACAAATAGAAGGGACATTCACACAAGGCTAGCTGGAGTAGCAGCTGTATTCATGTAATACTTCAATAATATTATAGTTTATGTGTTTTAAATTAAGTTTTTTTTTTTTAATTATCTCGTACTAAACATCTCGTTTTATTTTGTTAAGAAAATCAATTCAATTTTCATATTTTACAATAGTAAAAAACTTATATTTTTCACTATTGATCATTTAAAATTAGTGTTTAAATTTGTTACGTGAGACTCTTAATTTATGACATATGGATTATATAGTTGGGCTTTTGGTTCTTACTATCAATTAAAAGATACATAATTTTTAACATAATTAATAGTTAAAAACAAAATTTGTTCACTATTATAAAACTTGTAGATTAATTTTACTCAAAAAGTAAAATGAAATCATAATTTACAACAAGAAATTGTAAATTCTTAATTTTGCACAAAAGGAGTACTTGGTTTTGGTATAAATAGAATTTGATAGATATTACTAAGTGTAGTCTCACTAAGATAGCACATACTAAGAATTTCATAGATATTAATACCCCCCCCCCCCCCCCCCCCTGTCTCGATCTGGGAAATAACTACTTAAAAGTTGGGCATAATAAAGAAATATATTATGTATTATTGAAATTTTCATTAATGTAATTTTATAATAGAAGGTTACAGGTGGTATATCGTGTTATCTCTTGTAACTTAAATCTAAAAACTAAACTTAAAATTTGACATATTTCAAAATTATAATATAATAAAGTATAAGATTCCGTATTTTTGTATATATTTGAGTGGTCGTTAAAAGCACCTTTAAAATTGCTATGCAACATTAACAAAATATTGAAAATAACTGTATATCATATTTGAAAAATAGTACATGTGGTCGAGAAAAAATGTTTTAAGTGACCTTTGCAACCAGTAACCACAATGTTATTTCTTAATCCGGAGTTTAAATGCTAAACTTACAATTTATATGTAGTAAGATGACTCAATGGTGGAAGATAAATTTAGCAATAAAATGCGAAGGTTACCATTTTATTTATTTATTTATTTGAGCAACGCTAAGGTTACCATTTATAATTTTATATGAACTCGACGGTATGACAAATCACAAATAAAAGGAAGAGACAAAGGGTCCTAGCTTGTACATTTAACTAACTTAAATGACTAAATTAATAATTTAAATAATGTATCAAATAACATTATAGTTACCGTGCATAATTTAATTAAAACACCAACCAATCAATAATGGATCTGGGGCTGGTCCCGCCCTAAAGAATTTGAAAATGTCTATTAGTATATTAATATTTAGTTATGAATATTTCAAAATTATAAGGATTCATCCATTTAATTTTTATTTTTAAAAGAACAAGTATCGCTACCCCCTCCCCCCAAACCCAACCCACACAAACACACACACACACACACAAAAAAAATTATATGTATGGTCCAATATATGATATTAATAGCAATTACAATATGAAAAATGTCTTTAAGTGGTGACATATTTAAGAGAAAATCTGATATTTGTCACTAATGGTCACATTTTATAGCAAAACTTTAGAAGCAAACAAATACGTGAATGCGATGATGTTATAAAATAATAGAAATAGATGTTTCTCACTGTCAAATGCATTATTGTACAAAATAAATCTTTAATGAGAATGTGGGAGTGGAAAAAAATTCGCCACTAAATTGTTTATGGAGCAAAATATCACCGCAAAAATTTAACTTTTTTATAATACGAGTAATATATATTTTTATCCCTCAAATACTAATTTTTGACTCCGTACCTGAGACCGATAATCTTTTTGTCACAAAATGCACTAACATTATTAAGATGGTTGATATATGATTACTCATATTTTACATAGAGGAAAGAGAAGATGAAGAAACTATTAATTGTCTATATGGGTAATAGCGCCTAGAACAAGAAAAGACTTCTAAGAAAGCAAAGCAGAGAAAAAAAGACCTGGGAATTGAAGTGAACGAAACACAGCCTGGCGTTTCTGTTTCAGCATTGCTCCTAAAAAGATGGGAAACCCCAAATTATTCATGCATTATTTTTGGCTTTGAATCTATGTAGCTGTTTGTTTGTCCCTCTTTTCGAAGACCAGCTCTTACCATGAGAGAGTTCCATGGCCACTTTATTGATTGTGAATTGTGAATCCATTTCCACTAACATTTAATTAATGTGAAACTAGTACACTTTGTGGAGCAGTGGCTATAAACTGTAAAGCTTTTATACTATATGATCATATATCAGATTGAATTTAAAATATATTTTATTGCATTATTGAGTAAGGAAAAAATGCTGCCCTTGCAGTTGATTAGACTCAAATCCTGAATTTATAAATTTGGGTGAAAATCTTTTACAAAGACATCCATCTGTTCAACCAAATAACATATGTAACAATTCAAGCTGTTGGCTAACAATTAAAGCCTAATTAGTCAAAATTCAACTAGTTTAACAAGTTAGTGAGGATTTCGCCCTCTAGAATAGTATCTCGGTGCAAACAGATTTTTGTGACTTTCCATCAGGATTCAACGATAACAGTTTTGTAAGGTGCGCTTACAAATATAGAGATCCACCGGAAGGTGTGACCATGTTACAAATATGTGCTATTGAGGATATGAGCCCCACACTGCAGCCTCTATAAGCTGACCCACGGTTTTGTGCTGGGCTCGAGTAGGAAAAAAAAATTAGTTTGGAAATGGACAAGGGCTTGCGAAATGTAACCAAAAAAATGAAAATCCTTGACGAAGTTTTGTTTGGGGCAGCTAGAGCTCTCGGTTGTGCTAGTGGAGTTCAATTAGTCATATATGTTTTACAAAGCATTCAGGCTTAGTTGTGTACCGTGGCGGGTGGAGCGGGGGAGCGGGGGGGCCAATGGGTGCGAAAATTTAAGTGGTACCAGTATTATTTTATTATGTATAAATATGCTATATTTTATTGGACCCTTTCAATTTTTTTCTTATAAGTAAAATTATAACCTTTTAGAGTTAAACATATAAATACAAATTCTAATTTTGCATATGAGAAGATTAACTGATATAAAAATACGGAGAAAATAACATACAACAATTGTGGGTCTTCCTAGTTTAGCTCATTTTGAGCTTATTTTTATGTCAAGTACTTTTATGTTAAAAAAAATGCATTCATTTTGAACCCCCTAAATTCAAATTTGAGAATCCGTCACTAGTGTAATATTTTCATTCTTCCTACAAGATTTCTAAAGGACATTTTTTTTTCTAGCCAGGGGTGTCTAGGCCAATCTTTGCGGCTTTGTGCACCTTGACTAATCCCCTTCGCGAAGGGTGCCAACCGTTGACCACTAGAAATTTTGCATATGCCAGGACTAACCTTGGGGAGCTCTTAGTTGAGCCCAGTTTTTTAAACCCATGATGGCTAACCATTGGGCCACTCTGTTGTGGTTAAAGGACATTGATATATGGTTTAAGGAAGTTTCTTTGGTCAATACTGAATTGAAGAAGTATGAATCTAAAGCAGCTTGGTAGAATGTGTGTAGTCCTAAGAAAGAGGGTAGTAACGAGTTGGGTTTGGGCCAGCGACAAATTTTGCTAAACCAACTTGACATGGTACAGATTTTATTTTCAAAAACCCGTCTTGCCCTACCCCACCCAGTGTAATTGTATTATATTAGACGCGTAATTACAAGAAAAAATATTATATTCGGAGTGGATCCCATCAAATGGGTTGAATTTGTGCAGGTCCAAACCCACACCAAAATTTTTATTTTAGAATCCAAACCAACACCAGTGTTAAAAAACTTATCAGATTGAATTGTATTGCCATCCATAGCATTAAATGCATTGTTGTTTGGAATAAAGCGTGCATAATAAGACACGTTTGGGACTGGCAAGGAGAAAACACTCGACGTGGGTTAAGTGGTGCTATAACTTCACGCTAAGAGACAGGAATTTGTGGCCTGCGGTGTTTCATGATGATATATATTGAACCGGAAGAAGTTGATGAAGCTTAGGGATCTTAGCATGGGGTTTTATCAAACACAAGAATGGGGATGGCAGAAGTGCATGATTTTGCTAGTAATTGGCACCCTTGTGATCCGCTGATGCAGCACATTTGGTATGCTGGTAGCAGTAGCATTACAACAAATTAAAGTTGCTGATTTCATTCTTCATAATGAAGATTGCAGCAAGCCTAATGCAAACTGTAGAGATCTTATCACTATTTTTAGGAATATGCCGCAATATAGGCATAACGGTAAATGTGGGCATTATAATTTTACTTGCAAATCCGTTTGGAATGCTTTAGAACTCAGCACCCAACTGTTCGCTGGGCTGACTTGTTCTGGCATAAAGACCACATTTCGGAGATGTAGTGTTATCAATTGGCTGGTTTATATTGAAAGATTAAAAAACCTACGGTATTGTGAATGATGATGTTTGTGCTGTGTGCTTCAGACTGAGAGTTGAGATTATCTATTTATAACCGCAACTTTACTATTTAGATAATAGCAAATTTTGCATTCCCATCCTTGATTACATTGAAACCCATTGGTTGCACTTAATTTGTGAACGAGCAAATGCACATAAAGTACACACCCCGTGCAAAAATGTAAAATACAACTGAAGATGAAGTTTATGGATCAAAATCCGGATTTAAGGGAAAATAATAAGCCTTTGTGGATGCATAGAGCTATTTACACAAGACAAAAGCAGGAAACCCCCCTGTTTTTGAATCATAAGTGCAACAACTGCATCCCATCTGAACAGAACAGAGAAAAGACCTCACAATATGCTTCCTCAACAAAAGGGAAACCTCACTAAGAAAATAATCAAATAAACCAATCCTATGGGTGATTTTGGGCCTCAAAAAGGTTACTATTCATTACCACAAGTACTAATTTTTAAACAAGATGTACAATTATTTTAAGCAGCAGGAGTGGCAACTTTCAGACTGCCAGAGAGCATTGAGCCCGTACTGAACACATTGTACTGCCCACTATGTTACTCACTGAAGGAGAGCAAGGAATAACCACCACCCAGTTATGGTGCAAGCAGTCAAATTGAGCACCACCAAGCCCCCCGGAGGGTGCTTGAATCTAAGAGTTGATTGAGGAGAAAGACCACACTCAGCAATTTTTCAGGTGCTCTTAGAAACCACTGTCATATAAATTTTACAACTAGCAAGCAAGATCAAGGGCACATGTCCGAAACGTGAGAGGAAAACAATCAAAACTGCGAAGATTAAGAAAACATCACTTGAAATCATAGAAAACAAGAGATAAGAACATGATCAAAAAAGCGAAAGACATAAACCAGCAGCCAGCCTAACCTAGAATGACTTATATAATAAAAGGGTAAAAATAAGAACTAAAACATCGTACAGTAATTTATATCACCAGCAAAAAGGGAAATCTATTGAACTTCTATTTTCATCCCCATCAAAACCGAATGGATAAATCAGAAATAGAAAAGCAACACACAATCAAATCATCCAAAATCGTTCACAATGTTACCAGATACAATTTGCTGTCGAGGGCATAAATAACTCAAAATAGTTTAACAAACAAAATTACCAATTCTGAAAGACTTGAAGTAGTAGAAAATGTTTTATACCACCCAAATGATAGAAAGAAAGATGTTTACTGATCCAGTTGATTCTGTTCGATGTTGCAAGTCCTGTTTTCACTACAGCTATCTTCGCTGCCACAGCTGAAATAGAGATGAACATGGTGCCATTAATTCAGTCATATACTGCAAAAAGAAAAAGGAACAGGGGGAAAAGGGAAGTTAGGGGGTAAGTGGAAGGATAATTTACATTTCAGCATTCAAGTTTTAAAATTTACTTTCACACCCATTCTTTTCTTTAAAGAAAAAATTTGCAAAATAACCCATCCTATCAAGAATTCAAGGTTGCCAGAATAAGGCAGATACTTATTTGGAGTATAGAATACATATTGGGCTGCAAATGCTGCCATATCCGAGTTGTATCTGTATCTGTATCCGATGCTATGTTCTATCCCTGCACTTAGGTGCTAATCAAGTGTAACACACATACCAGAGATTAACGAAGACCTCCGGCTCAAGGGCGTTCATATGGACCCGAACGATCACGATTATATCTATCATTTCCAGATCCTCCACGACTGCCAGAATCCCTACTCCTGCCACTGGAGCGATCCCCATTACGATCAGGCCCGTAGCGACTACCACCTCCGTTTCTATCATCCCTTCCACTGTATCTACTACTCCCTCTTGACCCATCTCCGGAAGGGCATTCTCGGGCAAAATGCCCGGGCTTGCCACACTTGAAGCAGTCCCCGCCGGATCCCCGTCCACCTCCTCCACCATAATCACGACCCCGGTCCCGGTCCCGGCCCCGGTCCCTGTCCCTGTCCCTGTCCCTGTCCCGGTCCCTGTCCCCATCACGGTCCCTACCAGAGCCCCCAGGCTGAGCTTTGTCTACTGAAATCGATCGCCCATCTAAATCCACTCCGTTCATTGCTTCGATTGCATCTTCCATGGCCTTTTCGTCATCAAAAGAAACGAATCCGAATCCACGAGAGCGACCAGAAGACCTGTCCATGACAACCTGAAATGTAACATTTATGAACAATCAAGGTCTAGCTTGCACCAGAAAAGAGGAATACCCAAAAGGTAAACAGCAAGTTACGTGGATTAAAAATTATGAGTAAAAAAATAATTACCTTTGCGTCTAGAAGACGGCCAAACTTTTTAAAAGCTTCCTTCAAATCTCTATCAGATGTTGACCATGAAAGGTTCCCAATGAAACAACGGTACTCCTCCTCTTCGATCATGCTTAACTGAAAGAAAACAAAAGTAGGTGTGAAGGAACAGCAATGTAGAATATGTATCCTGTTATTTAAAAGCTTAGGAAGATTTTTGTATAAGTAAACAGATATCCAACTTCCTACTCACATTTACCAATAAGTTCTATCAAAGAGTACAAGAATTGAACCCTACATAACCTTCCTTTTGGATGTGTAAAGATAAAGAAAGATGACCAAATGCCCTAACTTGTACACAAAAAATATTTACTGCATGTAATTTTGTGTGACACCTGGATCTGATTTGTAAAGCCAAAAAAGCAGGGTTTGGAACAAGAGAAAAGACCTAATACCATTTATAGAGATTTGTATATTAATCTCACCATTTTCACAATATTTAAGAGCCATTAAGGCATTCAGATAAAATAGCCAAGAGAAATTTTATCTTGAGATGGTAGGCTATAGTGTGTGTGTATATAGATATATGGAGAAAGAAAGAGAGAAAGATCTAGTAATTTAACGAGAAATTGCAAAAGAACATCATCACCGCATAAAACAGGACAACATGCAGCAACCGGGCTACCACAGAGTGTCGCTAACATAAATATTTTATGGATCCAACTAGGTTCCCTCTTTTCCACAAGATGATCCAATTTCCCTCCAAGATTACTAGAAAGCAAAATCTCTTGAATGTTAAAATGAAAAATCAAAACGCACAAAATGGCCCCTTAACCCCACACAGCATAGCCTTGCAAATACATTTAATGTCAAGAAGCTTACATTACAAAAATCCTTAAATTTCTTAAAGCACACGTAGTGCAACATCGTTTAACAATCAAAGTAGATACAACATAAACAATTTGTGACTAAACCATAATAATAAAAAAAACACAATCTCTCAAACTCAATCTTGGGATAGACCGATAGGCATTCATATTAGGACATTTATTTAAAGAGAATATCAAATCTGGGGTTTAATAGGCCTACCACTGTTGGCAATTGATAGTTTAAATGCTTTTGCTAAGGGTCGTCTGGGGTTTTCAGCCTCTTAGAGCTGAAAACTGAAGGTGAATTCTAAATGCTTAATGCTGAACAAAACCTCTGAAAAATGTGTTTGCTTTTCATCAAAATAAAACTCCAAACGCATGCTTTGGGCAATTTATTTGGCTTTGAATCCTGGATACACGGAAGTTCATAATTTTACCACTTGTTCTTATTACATAACATCAATACCCCTTGAATAAAAGAATTGAGGTAATGTTGGAATAATTTTTCGTTAACATAACATTAAAAAAAGTACTCCGGTAGCTCCCATAATCAAATTCTTTGAATACTTTTTGGACAATGTGAATCGTATACTTTGGCATGATTTACGTCAGACAAATACTTATAAGCACTTTGAATCTCATAATCTATGGGCAACCACTGACATAAAACTAGGTCAGAATAAGAATTTTCTGATGCTATTATTACATCCAAATTATAAGCACTTTGAATCACAATCTATGAAGGGGAATTCTTACTGTATAAGTTCTTTATCTTCCCTGTAAAGATTCTAATTTTGTAGTCTATGAGAAACAAAATCCATGAATGGAATCAATTAATTAGAATACATATACGAAACTGTGAAATAAATTGAGGCCAGATATTAGAAAAATTGAGTGATATACATACATACGAACCTGCGAGTAGATTAACGATGTCTCGGAGTGATTCAGCTGTTTTCTACTTTCCTTCGCAATAAAAACCCTAAACTAAACCTAGTCCTGTAGTCCGTATTAGAGCTCGACTTTGTCAAATACATTTGGGTCACCCCAACTTTACTTATTTGGCCCCTTCTAATATAAACTTTTACCCTTTACACCACTTTTTTCTTAGATAATAATCCCATAAAATTTTAATATTTATATAATACCCTTTCCATGTTTGTTCTAAATGTAATTTGTTTGTAAAAGTCGTAATAGGAATGACAACTTTAGCATTAAAAGCAACAGTAAAATTGCCGAGTTGCAATTTTAGAAGCGAAAACGGCAATAGTGGTTTCAATTTTAACATTGTCGAGTTTAACAATAAAATTGGCAAAGCTTTCGACGTTTTCAATAAATTTTTTACAAGTTTTCAATAAACGGTGATCATCTTACTCATGTCTAAATAAATTTTTTTGATGAAATCTGATGAAAGTAATCTACTAATTGTATATATCATCTTTACAAGTTTTCATTAAAAAATTTAAACATTTACCTTTTCAAATATGTATCTATTATTTTATTAAATAGAGTAATTTCCTCTTCATAACATTGCTTTATATATTTATATGGTAATTATTTAATTGGGCTTCTGTATATCCTTACCATCGTGGAACTATACATGTGCTTACATTTAGAAAGTTCTCAATGTATTTTATTTAGGCTATTGGATATGTGCAAATCTTCTATTACATAATAGTCAAACGGAGAAAGTTCTTCCATAATTACTGCATTAATTATCATAAATTTAATTTCTTCCTTTAATTAATGAATTGTTAGCCATTTTTCATTTTTCTCCTCTTCTTATTATTTTTAATGCTGCTATCATTCCATTCCACAAATCAAAAGTTTGAAATATAATATTCACATTAAATGTAGTAATTTAATTGTATAATTTGATTCTTCGGTTTCTCCTGACATTACTTATTTATTTCCCAGAGTCACCATTAAAAATGCAATATTGAACATATAAATAAGATATTTATAATAAGTTTGTAGGATAATTAATGTTTGTGTTAATACTCTTGATTAATTCAAGTTTGAGTATCCATAAATAGTTCTAATATAATAATACATTTTTAAAAATTTTGATTTAGTAATAATTTATGGAACAATTATGTAAAAATTAAATAATACAACACCCGCACATCGGGTGGGATACAAACTAGTATACATATGTTTAGCGTAACGGCCCGTCTATTAATTAGATGAACAAACAATTCGAATTAAATGTTGTTTACAACATATATTCACTTTATTTTATACGGTTCAAAAGACTATTATGTAAGGTCTCACAATTGCTTGATTGTTCATTCAATGATTTTTTTCTAATCATAAGTTTTGCTATGTTAATTATGTTTTGAAAAATAAAAGTGTACTCTTAATCACGAATATCTTAAAAAAAATAATGAATTCTTAATTTGAAACGGAAACAATATTTTAACATATTAAATTACTTTTGTGGGAGCATAATATTGGAACCCCTATTTGGGTCGGATATCTGAAGACCGGCCTAAGGTTTACGGAGCATGCCTAGAATGGGAAGCGTGAATCCATAGTATCCTAATAAAAGCATAGACAAGTAACCGAGTAAGGACGTATCAACCGAGTATTACTGCGAAACTAGAGATAATCGAAGCACCGACGTGAGCGTCTAAGCCAATACGAAAGAGACACGTGTACTTATGGGAACTATCAATGTTTTTTGCCGATGTGGGCCCCTGGACGAATAAGAGTTTAACATCTGTAAAGTGTAAAATCATTTGTGGATAAAAGCACATGCCCCCACGTGAAAAGTGCAAGTTTTATAAGCAAGTCATACCCTTTATGGTCATTTTACTGTTACCTAATAAGCATTATAACCCTGATTCTATACATATAAATACAAAGGGATAGCTCATTGAGGGGGATCCAACGTTTTACTTATTCTGATATACCCTAACTTTCTCTCCAAGAGAAGAACTTTATCCCCTAACTTTCTCTCCAAGAGAAGAACTTTATCCCCTTCATAGCCATTCTGAATTAAGCCATTTGAGCTAAGTAAACAACACCATCATATACTCAGGGAGGACGTACTGTCATACTGGGTATAAGAGCTACCGGGGGAACCTACCCTCACAAACAAAAAGTCTATTTTCATTGTTGCCATTTCACTGTTCATTTATGTCACTTTTGTCGAATTTGGTTAAAACTCTACCAGTTTGGGCCGATTCCGTTTCATCCAGGTTCGGCTAAATTTACACCACCCACAATTGGCGCAGTCTGTGAGAATTGGCAACAAAAAAGCCTCTTTATGGTAATTAGATTCAGTCTCTTTCTACAAATATTTTTACATTTTTTTTGGTATTTTTGGTGTTCTTCGTTTAATATTGTTTAATTCAAATATTCAAAACTATTTTTGGAAAATGGTTCATACCATAAGCCAGTTAGTATGGGACAAGAACCCTGATATAATACCTATTGTTGACCTTAATCTGAACCCAACCACTAGTCGAGCTGTGATTCATGATGTATACTCGACTAGGCACCCAAATAAAGGCCTAAGGCATTTCCAAACCCACTCTTCTTCCCCATTTAATGCTAACTATGCGAAAAGGGAACCCGCAGTTATGGGTGACAGTAAAAAATTTATAAATTGAGATAAGAAAAAGAATTTTTATTGCAAATGCTCAGGGAGCAGATGCTGAAAGATGTTGTGCAAGAGCCGGCCAGGATAGCGGGCCCAGCTAAAACCAATATCTCCTCCACCAGGGAGGAACCTGCTGCTGAGGTTAATTAGACCTACCGTGAAAAAGGCAAGTCAAAAGTGGTAGAGGAACCACGAATGAGGGTTTTTGAGGATGAAAGGCATCACACTACCCCCGTTGCAGCTTCGCGCCCTAGTGTCTTTAAATGACTAAGGGGCAGATCAGTCCACATGGTCGCCGAAACAGAAAGTCGCCTAAAGAACTGGGCAGAACAAGATCTGAAGAGGATGATCGTTTGACAATCGACGATAAAACGGATGATAGAGAGCCAACAACCGAGTTGGCAAGAAAAGCCTTGGGAGAAGATCATGGGTGTAACACCCCCACCTTAATCTACATGATAACACCCGTCATTAAGCCCTGAAGTGTCACTAATCCATCTTACATTAACTAAAATGGGTAAATATAAAAATGCATAAAGAAATTCAAATAGTAATATCATGCTTGTCAAACAACAGCTTCATAATCACACTGATGATGATAATACTATACATAAACATGCATACATGCATACAGTCGTTACACAAAACCAATCAAGTAAGTCCAAACTAACGTATAACACTTCGAGCTAGCCGTGGCTTCCGGGAGAACATATACATGACTGAAATAAGTTCGTATCGGAGCCTTCTATATCGATCCCGAACCCGCTGTCTTGTTAACATCCCTCGTCCCATGTGTACATGTATTAGTTAGAAAACGGGATGAGCTCAAAGCTCAGTACGGGGGATATAGGGGATAACGTGTTTGAAAAGCATAATCATTAATTTCTTAATAGTTTATACTTCAACCATCAATCCAAGTAAATGTCATTATTTCATAAAACCATGCATGCTCAAGCATATGCAAGTTACCACCCTTTGTGTCAACCGTTAAGCCATGTCACCAGAATAGAATGTGGGCCACCTATCCAAGAGAAGTGCCAAAGCTAAACCAAATCATAATAATTATAACAATGAGCCTGACCGCCCTCAAGAGATACCAAAGCTGAACAGCTTCATAATCATAATGACAATGGGCCTGATTGCCCCTAAGAGAAAAAGTATCAAGATCATAACATGGGCTTGACCGCCCCCAAGAGATATGAACATCAAGATCATAACATATATAACCCGAATATGGCCTCTCCGTCTCAGGTGAATACCAACAAATAATTAACAATTGGACTACAGTCCGTAATATCACATCAACCGATCATTATCATACCAATTGTCTCAACAATTGTCTAGATCTTCGGACTATTCACCGTGGGCTCTAGACAGCCGATGACTCGCTAGTGTCTTGCTATTGTCTAGATTTTTGGACTATTCACCGCGAGCTCTAGACAGTCGATGATTAGTTGACCCCCCGGAAGTTTAGGGCTTTTCAAACCAAGGGCACCAGGCCCTACCTATTTTCCCATCCCGACAAGCACTAACCATACCATTCCTTATCACCTGATGGAAGGCCAAACAGATACAGATAACCATGGGCAACATCCCACCATATATATAACATAACTGAGAATATATCCACATACGGATAAAGAACTTCCAAAGATAGGTAATCACGTGTTCAAGAATGCCACTTGAGCATAGAAAGCCATCCACAACACGGATATAAGATACAATTCTTTCAAAAAGGATATAATACTCCTTACGCCATGAGAGAACTCCAAACCTGTCCAGAGTATCGCTGAGAATGCTGGGTTGACACAATAATTATGCATAGCGTGCAATTTATACTCTAAATGTAAACTAGAAATAACCTATGCCATTTAAACTTCATTCATCATGTATCCATGTTCCTCAGCGCATACATAACCCATTTACAAATCTACTTAGATACAACCAAGCATGTATATCCAAAGAACATCACTTACAAGTCTATATTACTTAGATGTCAAGTTCAAGTGGCAAATCTTGTTCCAACTAATGCATCATAAATAAAATAGAAACTATATATGCCATATAAACTCTATCCAATTCACGTCTATATTCTTTGGTGTATACGAAACCCTTTATTAATCATTTTTCTTGTCAAACCAACACATATACATCCAAAGAACATCCGTATGAATCAATAACATGTAATCATAGAGCTTATATGGCATATCTTGCTTTATATCATAGAATCATAGCTTAATCATGCATAATTTATGAATATTAATTAACATGGTTTTCTTAATAATCATACACGCATAAATCATTCTAGGATACTTAATAACAAGGAACATATACTTTATATTAAACATATATATATAATCATTCACCTCTTTGGTAAATAAGATCATATCATCAAGTTTGAAAAAGATATAACCCCTACTTTATGTTTGTAAACCAAAAGAAGGAAGAAAGTTGTAAACCGAAGTCCCATTCGGTGAAATCCTCAAGCTCTCGCGTCAACACGTTCCTAGTGTAGTAAAATTCTCAAATCAATGATATATAAACCCAACCCACGTAGCCAGAGCTCACATTTGAGCTCCAATGGAAGATAACTAAGGTAGAAGATGATGAATAGTGCAAGAGAAGATGGTTTGGATGATTTCAAGCTTGATTCTTCGATAGAGGATGAGAAATGCGTAGAAATCTTCCTTTTTCTCTCTCTAGAACCCTCTAGAACTCTCTAGAGGAGTATGGAAGAGTTTGAGTCGAAGTTACGGTGGAAAATGACCAAAAATGGCTTTAAAACGAGCTTAAATCGGTGGAAATAGTTAATTGGCAAACCGGTATGCCAAATATCGAATACCGGTCTATGGAACTCAAATTTCCCAAAAATTTGTTGCCCAACCGGTATGCCAAAAAGGTCATATTGGTCCGCGTGTAATTTTGGTGCCCTGATGCACTGTTTTTGTTTCAGCCATAACTTTTCGCTCGGAAATCCGATTGAGCTAATCTTTATATCCACGAAAAGGTAATTCAAAGATCTAAAACTTCCTAAAAAGAAGTTTTCTCAAATTCTGAATAGATAATTCCTAAAAATTCACCGAAGACAGCTAAAGCGCTACCGAACAACCATAATTTACTAACCGACCTACTTCACATGCTGTTTTGACCAACTTGGAGTGTGAATTAGCTTTCAGCCAAAACATGAAAGTTGTAGAATGATACTTACGAGAACGAAATCTTAATTGGATAAGTAACGAAGAAATTACGGTAGCTTAAATTTAACTAGAATTAACAAATCGTGAAGAACCAAAACTTCCTATTTACCAACCGAAATCGATTCAGACCACTCGAATGACCAAACGATCACTCACATGAGTGTAAATAAGCTAATATAATTCAATTTAAAATAAATTAAAGTACAAGATATTACAATGGGTCCCCATTCACTCAGCGCATTCAGGACTCGCCACCACTCAAAAAGTTTAGCTAACCAAAGTTTAACATTTATGATGGCCATTCAGACCCAGCTGATCATATTAGGCACTACAAACAGGTGATGGCCTATTAGAGGAATGAAAAAGCTCATATGTGCCGTACCGGCCAGTTTAAAGGACACGGTACTCCGATGATTCGATAAACTCCCCCCTCTAGGATTAATAACTTTCGAGAACAGACCGAGCAATTCACAACCAGGTTTATCACTAACAGCAGAGTAGTCAAAGGGCCAGAAGCCTTGACTCATATGAAAAAGAAGCAAGGGGAAAGTTTGAGGAAATACTCATATTTCAGAAGGCAAAGGACAGTGATCTTAAACTCACAGTGAGCACTTTCAAGTTTGGACTATCATGGGACAGTAATGGTATCTATAGCGATCTGACGCGCTGATTAAGCCAAAATATTGCATTTTTACACATATTTAAACGGGTTAAATATGGCGATCCTAAGCTCACAGGATAATATGTTTGTTTTTAGTGCATTTTAACCTTTTTACAGGTTAAAAATGAATAAGAACGAATCCAAAAGCAAATTCTCCCAAAATTAATCATTGTAGGTTAAATTTGGAGCTAAATTGAGTTCAAGAAATGAACCGGAAGCAAATACCAAGCTCAAGCATAAAGGGAGTGGATGAAATAGACTAAGAGAAGCCAATAAATCATCCCAAGTGAAGAAAAAGTCATTTGAATTAATTTGGAAAATTTTCGAATGAAGAAGAGATTCACCACGCGCAATGCTTCTATTCCAGTTAATTCTGGTATTTATCCATACGGAATTTGAAGAAAACTCCAAAAATAGAACTTGTAGAGATCTGAGTTAGCTATGCATAGGTAAAACCTTGCATCAATCGGAGTTTGGAGCGCAAAGTTATGACCGAAATACAAATAGTGCGCCGAATGATCATATTTTAGTGCGAATGAATAAGATAATTACAGGTGCAAGAAATTATCGAATATGATCCTGGCCTAGATGGTCAGCATGTTAAGTTCTTTTTCATCATATACTTCTCTTTCAATTTGAGTTCTCGCAGCAATCGAGATTAATTTTCAATTCACATATAATCAGAGAGAGTCCCAGAGGGAGAATTCTAGAGAGTTTCAAGTTCTTGTTGGTATTGTATTGAAACAGAATTAATTAATACGATCATACACTTCTCTTTCAATTTGAGTTCGCACAGTTCCATTATAGTTTTTCAATCACTACGTATCTGTAAGTTTCATTTTCAACATTCTTTTTAATTTCTTTCAATTAATAATCTTTAATGCTTAGATTGTTTTTTAATTATATGTTTGAATGTGATTACTTATTGAAATTCATGCTTAAATTTGAAATTATTGTTGGAATTTCGGCTTAGAACTCTAGAATTCATGTTTTCTTAATTTAATCATAACTTTTTCGTTTTTATCCATTTTTAACGATCTACATATCAAAACGACCGTATTTTAATTCTCTAAAAAACCCTACTGATTTGGAGACTCAAATCCCAAGATTTTCAAAAGTCAATAGGCCATTTGTGTTGCTGGAAAATTGCTTATTTTCAAAAGTGTTTAACCCATAATTTTTATTTAGCGCATGTTCTTTATTTCTGATTGCTTTGAAATTTTGCATACATTTATATGCTTATGTTTTTAAGTGATTTTGTATTCTTAAATATAAATATTCTATTTTATTTAATTATTTTATTGAGCATGAATTTATTAGATATGTTTGGTTAGTTTGTTAGTTAGAGGTCTATAAGGATCAGGTATGTCGACGCAGTAATTTTTCGGATCCGAATTTAATTTTAATTAATTTTTTATAGGTTAATAGGTCATTATAAATCTGATTTTTATTAAATTATTATCCTAGTATGCTAATCAAATACTTTCATAAGAAATTTAATAAAATCTTTTCGACAAAACAATCAAACTAGTTTGAATCGTTGTTTTTATGTTAAATCCTAACCGTTTGACTTAGAGAGCGGTCTATACTCTCTAAATTAATTGGTTATGTATCATTTTAGATTTCAAACTTAAGTGCGCTATTTTCAGTATTTGTTTTAGACATTACTTTTTGATCCCGAAATTGCCAATTTTGTGTTTCTACCGCTCGTTTTAGTTTAAATTTGATTTCAATCATATTTTAACCTATTTGAACTAAATTATGATTTTAATTTAATATTTCTAATCTCACTTTTAATAAAATGTTTTGTAGTGTCAAGCACTGCTTCCCAATCGATCGCAGGGGAAGCAGCATCGAACATTATAGTATCACTATCAGCCATGGGAAGAAAACCAGTTTAGTTATTATTCTCTTTTCAGATAAAGGTGTTTAAGATGATGAGTCGAAAAAGTATAATGGAGGTTTATATAAGGGATTTCAGAGCTCTTGGCAGTTAATGCGATGCATCGTGAAAGGGAATGAACATCCGTTCCCTCTTTTTACACGAAGAGTCACATTGGAAATACAACGGATCATTAAATGATTACGGACCAATCAACAAGCGACAGGTGGTAAGCTGGGAATGTCAAGCTACGGAACACTAAGAGGACGCGCATAATTTGCTAAGTGCAATTTCTCTTCGGAAACTACTAGGCTCAATTGCTACTAAATGCAAATTTTATTTAGCCAGAGAAAATGTTGATGGAAAAGTATCAAGAATGTGCACGCTGAGTATCATTTGTGAAAGGTTCAACAAAAACACAAAGCATAATATAAGATTTTATTTGGCAAAAGGAATTAGTTTTCATTAAAAGCAATGGAAGTTACATTAAGCGGGGCTTCGTGGCCCAGCTATTACAAAAAGATATAAGCTAAAAGCCTAAGATTAGGCATCCCTAGCATTTGTACCTCCAATATCCAAGCCTCCTATATTCAAACCCTCAGTAAGAGTCTAGGCATCATTGGCATCATTACCACCCATGTCCTGATCCTCGGCCACTTCCTCGTCCTCCTGCTGCTCTTCATCGGGTCCTTGCGGATTATTGGCGAATAAGCTGGGCGGACAGAGCACTATTTTCCCAAATAACTCATCACCCTCAAGGATACCGACAGTCTCTAAGCTGAACTCATAATTGGCCTTATATATTATATCCTTGATCTTCATCATTTCCTCAACCCGCAAAGCGTCACTATAGCCTTATGCCTCGACCTCATTTAAATCACCCTTATGCTTGGATTTAAGCTCAGAGATGTTGTATTCGGCTACTTTCTTCTTCTCTTCCCTGGCCCTCTTGACCGTGTGATCTTTACGCTGATCGTTTTGTTTCAGGGAGTTTTGAAGATTGGCCACTTGGGTCCAAAGAGTCTGGACTTGAGCTTCCAAGTTGACTTTGGCTTCGTCAGCCGACTTTATTTTTACATTGTGGTAAGCTTGAAAGGCAGATAGCTTGCTCTTGGCTACATCTGCCTCTTTTTTGGCCTCATCCGCCTCCTTCCTGGAGTTTGCCACCTTTGCTTTACGGTTCTTCCTCTCTTTAGCATATCGAATAATAAGTTCAGTGAAGTACTGGGCCGTTTGCAAAAACCAACATTAAAGATCAGTGGCAGATGTGATAAAAATACTAAAGAAAACTAAATCGAAGAAAAGAAAAGCCTTGAACAACTTACCTCAGTAACCCGCTAAAAACTTTTATTTTCCAGCTCAGAGGTTCTGATGCTCTTCAATCTCTTATCATTTTTGGGCAGAGTCATGCTCATAACCAGTGCAAAACCTACTCAGCTATTTGCCATAGCAGAATCCTCAACGATAATAGGCATTTTCTCTTGGGGAATGTACGACCGAGAAACTAATACATCGACATACCTATTTTTAGAAAGGTTATCTTCCTCGAGATCACCCACGTCAATTCGAACATGAGAGCTGGTGACATTTTCAACCTCTAGAGTCTTTCATGTTCGAATATCAGTTTAGGAAGGAAAAATCTAAGCAGCTTCATTATTCTCAGTAGAATCCATTTCTAGAGTTTTTTCTTTCTAGACAAGAGCTCCAGAAAGCGCCAGCCTTCTTCTCTTCGGTCGAGGGGATGCCGAGCTCCCGAAAACACCGGCAATAGATAGAGTCCCGCCTTTAAAAAGTATGGACTAAATAACGCCCATAACTGATCCCCGACCAGTTATATCTTCTGTGTTAGAGGGCTGCAGAGACTTTGAAACTTGGGGAAATCATTCCTTTCTTGATCGTGTCTTTAGTGGGAAGTCGTCAACCTCTTCAATGATCTTTTCGTTTACGGTATTGATTGTAGGGAGCATATTAGATTCTTCGTTTGAGATAGTTACAGCTTCGCCTCGACCCCTAAAAATCGAGACACCAACTGAAAGTTCAGCAAGGGAAACACCATCTGATGACTCAGAAATTCTAAGGGGGCGGTTGATGACAGGAAAAAAAAAACAATTTCAACATCCAAAGATGGCTCGATATTAGGCTCTTTGCCATTCCTCCTACTTTTACTTTCTTTCCCCTTTTTCGTATTGGGACTAACAAATTCTAAATCGGTGGATTCCCCCACTTTCGTGACGTTGTCATATCGCTTCGTCCTTGAGAGCTACCCAAGGATTAACAATGTTAAACTTCTTGAAGAGATCATACTGGTCCCTATTTGAAGCAACTTTTCCAACCCATTTGACGATATTCGTGCGGTTGGAAAAGGTAGTGTACGACAAACTATAGCAGAGTAAATTGTGTGTCAATCTTGGATGATTAGCCATGGTCCTATTTTCGAGCTCCTCGTGGTTTATGATGGCGTTCAAATGTTCAACATTGATCTCATCAACCGAAGGTCTCTTGAAACACCTTTTGGCACCTCCAACTATAAAAATGAGAATTTGTTTAGACAAGAACATACAGTTAATGAAATTAGGTAACAATGAATAAGTTACAAACTAGGAGAGCCGAACAGACTAGGAACACGTCTATTATCAGGATCAGGCTCAATATTCCCAGTTATTACAACGACATCGTTATACATTCTTTTATGGGAAAAGGCCAACCCCTCTACTATGAAATGTGAAACGGGTCTAGCCTTAAGATTCCACTTGTCTTCAACCTCACTAATTTCCTTTAAACCTAATCGAAGATTGAACCACCTATTTAATTCAGCTACCCCCAGAACAATTATGATGACGTTAGGTGGTAGTTGACACATATGAAACCTAGTGTCTATGAAAAATCCACAAGAAAGGGATCCAAAGGTAGTTTGAGTCCAGCAGCTTTAAAAAAGGAAATGAAAATGGGGTACTGATCTTCAAGCATGGATTGAAGAACGTTATTCCTTAAAGGATCCTTATTATCGGAACACTCTCTTCAAATGACGCCACTGGGGATATAAAAATCCTCAAATTTTAATCATTTAGCATCGCCTAAAGCATATCTACCGATGATGATTGGTTGATTTAGGTATAAGAGACAAAATACAATCAGGGTTTATGGAAAGCGTATGAAAAAAAACAAAAGATTTAGGGCTAAAAAGAACTTACAACAGTTCGATTTCTATTAGTGAACACAACGTCGGAGGCTACAGGATGGTAAGGACAGAAAGAAAATTATCAGTTGGAGAAGTAAAACCCTAGGATTTGAATGAAGAAGATGAAAACAAAAATAGTGAGATAAGAAAAAAAATTACATTTTATAATTACTTCAACCTTCCTTTCTTTTCAAACGGCGTTTTCCTCTTTGGAAACTTGTGCCTATGATTACCCCCCATTTAATGAGATTTAATAACTGCTCCCGCTTACACTTAATCAAAATCGACCACTGGGGATATGATGCATGTAAACAAGTGGTCCATAGAAAACTTTGCTAAAGAGGTTTGGCCGATTAGGGAAATTTGATTCGGTGAGGTCAAGCACCCAAGTCTAAAAGATCGGAAAGACCTGAGTGCTTGGGGGAAATTATGGGAGCATAATATTGGAATCCCTATTTAGGTCAGATATCTAAAGACTGACCCAAGTTTCTGGAGCAAGCCCAGAAAATGAAGCGTGAATCCATAGTATCTCGATAAAAGCATAGACAAGTAACCAAGTAAAGACATATCAACTGAGCACAACTGTGAAACAAGAGATAATTGAAACTCTGACGTGGGCGTCCAAGCCAATACGGAAGAGACACATGTACTTATAGGCATTATCAGTACTTTTTGCCGATATGATCACATGGGCGAATGAGAGTTTGACACTTGTAAAGTGTAAAATCATTTATGGATAAGAGCACACGCCCTCACGTGAAAAGTACAAGTTTGATAAGCAAGTCATACCTTTTATGGTCATTTTACTGTTAATATAATGAGTATTGTAACCTTAATTGTATACATATAAATATAAAGGGATAGCTCATTGAAGGGGATCCATCCTTTTTTATATATATAAGAAACGAAATTTATTAAAAAATAAAAATAAAGTTACAAACAAAACAGAGAAATCCAGTGAATGAGATTTCCACAGAAGCTATGCCTTCTACTTGCAACAGTACATCAAATGTTACTATACCCAATACAAAACAAAATCAATCAAGACATAAAGCTGTGACAATCCAGCACAAGTATAAAGCATTTATCATAATAAAAAACGTTCAGGGCTCTAGCCCATAGCCCAGCTAAGTACATGCTTCATCCACAGAGCTGCATCTATCATCAAAGACTCTTTTGTTTTTTTCCATCCAAACTAGCCAAGCTACAGCCAACACCATAAGCCTCAAAATGCATTTAGACATGTTGCCGGTTTGCTTAAACGACCACTTGATTTTGATAAAATTAACCCACCTCCTAGGAAAAGCTCTCACTAACCCAAACAAATTAAACAATCTATTATATAGGGTCTCCACTTTTCCTACAGAGCACGCACCATGAGGGAGACAAGCACAGATAGGGTCTCCACCTTTGGATTAAATCACATGTATTCACTCTACATAATGAGACTAGCCAAGCAAACACCTTAATCTTAGAAAAGACTCCACGCTTCCATATGAAATTAAATTGTTGGAGTGGGATTGATGATTGTGGAATTGATAAAGAATAAAAAAAGACTTAAAAGAGAACTCCCCGGAATGATGTGCAATCTAAACCCTTTTGTTAAGCATTTATTGATTAAGACTTACATTTTGGATTACGCTAAGCAAAAATAAATACTCACCATATTCCCTATCATTGAAGTTGCTAGAGAAACTAAGATCCTACGAATATGTGGTTTTTGAAGACAAATAGACAATTGAGCCAATCGATATGCCTTGATTATTTGAAAGGCGAAAAATTCTAGGGAAATATTCTTTCAAAAGACTACCCCCAACCCATTTGTCTTCCAAAAAACGTATAATATCTCCCTTCCCCACCACAAGTCTAGTGTTTTGTATAAACGATTTCCATACTTTTGTAATAGATTTCCATGGAAAACGGAGAGAAGAATTGATATCGATGTTAGTATCTCATCCGTTAGGATGGATACTGTATTTGCTCACAATAATTTAATTCCAAAGTGATTCCTTTTCAAGAGAGAATCTCCATAGCCATTTCCTGAGCAAAGCCTCATTTCTTTTCAATAAGTTGCCCACACCTAAACTCTTATTCCTTTTTGATTTCGCAACCACTTCCAAACTTACTAAGTTGTTAACCTAAAGTCTTAATCTTATTTTGATAATAAAAATAAATCAATCATGTGTAATTTAACATGTCTCTTGATATAAGTTTATAGTTATCTTACTTGGAATATCAAGAATAGCATGATTGGTCAAATAAAGCATGACAAGGATCATCGAAATATTATCCGATCAAGTCAACAAAGCATTGAAAAAGACAAGGAAGATCAATCCCATCATAATGCTATTCATGAAAATCAAGATCAAGGATCATATGCAAAAGTTTCATAGCAAAAGGTGCAAGTGAAGATCAAATTGAAGAAATAAATCGAAGCATTCAAAGACTTAACTATTCGATAATTGAGTGAGTGCTTAGGATTAATGTATAATTTCTTAATTGATTATTTATATAGCTCAAACATGATCATGCATCATTCATAGATCAATTAAAACAAGCTTGAATTGAATTTCCCTTGGAAACATCATTCTTACAAAAACCGATTTTTAAATAAATTTATATTAAATTCAAATGATCATATTTTGAGTTTTCCGAAAATAAGTGTCTTAGGAACTTATTTTTGAAGTCCCTAAAGTATTAGAATTAATTTTGGAGTTAAAATGCAAAAGTGCAAAAATTAGAATTTTGATCTGATGGACAGAGCTCATCAATCGACTAAGCAGCTTTGCTCAGTTGACTGATGCCCTAGAATATAGCCATTGAAAATCTGACTTTTTACCATTTTTGGTACCAAACATCTAAAACGTCTATATCATTTTTGGGACTATATATATACTATCCAAGACACATTTTGACTAGTTTGAACACTTATAAAAACTCACATTTCATATATCTTTATTATTCAAATATTCAAGCTTTAGAATTGATCATAATTATTCATCTTTGAGCTATCCATTTGATCAATCAAGATAACTCTAGTGTGAGCTTCAAATTGTATCTATTAAACACTTGAGAGTTGTTATTCATTGGTGT
Organism: Lonicera japonica; assembly: GCA_021464415.1. Classification (NCBI taxonomy): domain Eukaryota; kingdom Viridiplantae; phylum Streptophyta; class Magnoliopsida; order Dipsacales; family Caprifoliaceae; genus Lonicera; species Lonicera japonica. Next base: position 37,195,393 of record CM038469.1, on the reverse strand, counting down.
GAATCACCAAACAATTAGTATTCTTTTGCGAGAGGTAAAATTTATAGGATAACAAGGAGGTTAATTCTTGTTTAATAATTGTAAGAGATAAATCTCACAAGTTAGCAAGAGGAATTATTGAGAGAGTATTGTGGTAGAGCAATACTTGTAAGAGTGTGTGAGAACAATACACTTGTAGAGGTTTGCTTTTCACTCGAAAGAAAAACAACTTTAATGAAAATTCTCAGGGGACTAACCGAGCGTGGAAGTATGGTCTAACAAACCAAACCGTGTGGACAAAACGTCTTGGTCTTCAATTAGTTTAATCTTTCTAACTCAAGCTCTTAAATTGCTTAAACATTTTTGAAACACACACTCAGGGAGGACATACTGCTGGACTGGGTATAAAAGCCACCGAAGGAACCTACCATCACAAACAAAAAATCTCTTCTCATTGTTGCCATCACACTGTTCAGTTTTGTCACCTTTGTCGAATCTGGTTACCAACTCTATCGGTTTGGGCCGATTCTATTTCATCCAGGTTCGATTAGATTTACACCACCCACACTTTTCCTCCACTTAAAGAAATTAATAAGTTATTAGATTTAGACGCTAAAATAACAACAAAATATAACAGTCTAGTATAATCAAATGATTATTTAAGTATTAAATACGAAGAAGGCTTCAAAAATATCTCTCTTTTCTATTTGTTCTAAAAAGGGTACATGTAATATCTTTTACACAAGTAGTTTTCAATTATTGCAAGGTGTTTAAAATCATCCACAATCTGGTACTGCGTTTTTAGGAGACTTCTAACTAAAGTGGTGTTTGTTTTTACTTCTTAATGCTGAATGCAAATATATTCAGTATTAAAAGGTATAATTGGTGTTTGTTTTTTTACTTCTTAATGCGAAATTTTAATCTAATTCAGCATTAAGCATCAAGAGGTAATTCATGTGCTAAATACTTAATTTATAGAACACTAATAAGGGTGAAATTGTAACATGCCATGAATTCAACATTCAAAACTAATTAAAACCAAACACATTTTTCAAAAGTTCTATTCAACATTAAGCATTCATAATCAGCATCCAGTATTCAGCATTCAAAAGCTAAAAAAACAAACAACCCTTAAAAGGATAACAATTTGAAATGATTTATAAGGAAACAACAAAATAACTTATGAAACTCGAACTTGCTTACTTAGTTTTCAATTAATTTTTTTTTATGTGGGAGTTATTTGTTTTAATTTTTTTTAGAGAATGCACGCTCTACAAAATAAATATACACGAAAACCCTTTAATTTTTTTTCCAGACTAGATGCCCTATCTATCATCAACAGAAGCCCCATCAATTGCTGGCCCTAACACTAAAGGAAAATTGATCCAAATACATAGCTTAAAACCATACTAGACAAAAATATATTTCCAACAACAATCCTATCACAAAAGATAAATATAATAAACTAAAAGCTCAGAAACTTATTGTGCGCAAGACAACAATTCATAAATGACTTGAATGCAGTTTTTTTTTTTTTAAAGCAAGGAAAAAAAATTAATTCTCAAAAGAAAGTAAGCCAACAACAATAATTAGGGGAAATGACCCATAACTATAGCCCAACCCATTTTTTGCTCACAAACTCCTACACGGTTGAAAATTTACCACTAACTCATTTCCCCTAATCTCTTATGAAATATCCCTGGATATTCCATTTATTTACACCCAGTGCTACTCTTCAACAAATAGTCGTTTTTCAAAAAAAACTTTTCACTCTATCCAGTACTTTCTACATTACTGCCATTTTCGGAGCCCACGATTCACAGCGAAGCTCTCTTTTTAACTATTGCTCTACTAAACACGAAAATACATCTTATTCATCATCTCTTTCGCGTATTCCATTTATGTGAGTTTAACTCCTACTCTATCTCTGTCGTTTTACTTTTATCGTGCTCTATTTCAGACATTTTAATTGGATTACGTTAATGTCGATCAAAAACTAATTTTCATCAGTAGGAAGATGATCGAACTATTTATTTGTTGAAAGCAATGCGCGATTCTGAGTAAAACTTTGAAATTTAGGGTTTCAAAAAATAAATGGAATCATTTATATCTGTTTCTATGTAATCTTTACGTAAAATCTTATATTCATATGCGGTTGTTGTTCATTGCTGATTGATTCAATGTAAATAAAAAGTAAGGTTTCAAACATGAAAAAATTATGTTGATTCGAGGAAATACTCTCAAATTATCGATCAGAAATTTGAGCAAAAGTTTGAAAACACTGATTAGTGTTCGGTAATCCCGATTACTGACACTAGTAATGTTGAACACATGACACATAGATTACCGACCCCAGTATCCACGAATACCGACCCCAGTAATCCTCAAATAATGACATATAGATTACTGACCCCGGTAATTTTGATTATTGACCTTAGTAATCCTAATTACTGTCATGTATTGAGCATTACTGACCCCAGTAATCCTGATTACTTGCAATAGTTAGTATTATTGACCCTAGTAATCTGTATTACTGATTACTTGCAGTAATCAGTACTATTGACTACTTGCAGTAATCAGTACTACTGACCTCAGTAATCCTGATTACTTACAAGTAGTCAGTATCACTGACACTAGTAATCAGTACTACTAACCCCAGTAATCCTGATTACTGTCATGTATTGAGGATTACTGACCCCAGTAACCCTAATTATTGGCAGTAGCCAAGATTACTGGACCCAGTAATTATAATTACTGGCAGTGCCCAATGTTACTACACCCAGCAGCCAGGATTACTGCCGTTAGTAATCTAACATACTGGCATGTATTCAGGATCACTAACCCCAGTAATCTGCTTAATATATTGTAATCAGTATTGCTGACCCAATAATCCTGATTACTGCTAGTAATATACTGTTTCTCGATTATTAGAGAAATAACTGTTACAAGAAATTTCTGAAGCTGCCTTGTTTCAAATATGGTAAATATAATGAAAAAAAATAATTCAACTAGTTTAAAGCAAAACATTATCGCTCGATAGTGTAACTTATCACTCAACAATAACCAATAATTATAATCCATTTGACATGATGATACTAGTCAATAGCCTTTGTACAAGTAAGCATGTTATTGCCGCCTTTTTTATGACAATAGCTACAATTAATTGGCCTTTTCTCATACTCACCACTTGACTTCATCCTTTTGCTCCTACGCCTACCCGGTAGCCTTTTTGCAGTGGGAGGAAAGATGTAGGCAGCTGTAACCTTTGAGGTAGACTCATCCACATTGCTTACTGGATGAATGGGAAAACTGTACGATTTCCTGAATAAATCGGCGTGAAATACGTAGTCAACAAAATTGTAAACATCCCCGTTCGAATATTTTTGTATGGCAGCAAGAGCATGGGGACAAGGGAAGTAGTTGATCTACCATTTAAAGCAAGAACATGTGTGCGCATTCAGGTCCACTAAATATGAAAATTAAGATCTTACCTCATACACACCAAGGAAGGATTCATGAACACTGAATCTATGAGACTTTTTTATCTCTATTTTTATATTTTCCTCCATTTTCGGTGTGAGCTTGGTTGTCCACAACAAAGACTCGGCTCTCCTCTTATAGTTTATTTCTATTTGTTTTATCCTCGTCTGTTCTAGCAGACAATATACTGGCATCAAACGCTCAATGCTAATCCAACTATTAAACAATTTGGCAATGTCATTCGCTATTACCCGTAACGACATCCTTTGAAAAATGCACGGCACCAATGTTCAATTGATTTTTCATAAAGAAATGAATTGATAATCTCAGCGCGACCTTCATCTTTTAGCAATCGAATGTTAAACTAGTATTCCTTTTCGCTAGAGGAGTATGCTAGCTTGAAGAAACAAGTCTTAATCTTCTCAAGAGGAACAAAAATACCTTGACTCGCGTACCTCTTGGCAAGGTTGTCAAATGCTTGTAACAATACAAATGAGGATTATCGGGGAAGACTTTCTCGAAGGCACTCAACAGTCTAACACCACTATTGCTGATGAACGTAATGATTCTTTGTTGACGTTCGAGCACATTCCTTAAGTTCCAAAAAAAGAAGTACCAATTATCTTCACTTTCAGAATCACACACACACACAAATCAAACCATTGATGAAAAAAAGTCAGATAAATGGTGTAGTTAACCTAGATTATTGCCCCAGTAATCTGACTAACTAGCCTGTATTTCAGATTACTGCACCTAGTAATCCTGATTACTTGCAAGTAATCCTGATTACTATCCTCAGTATTCTTGATTACTATCATAGTGTCATCTATTCAGTATTACTTGCCACAGTAGCTAGGATTACTGCCCCCAATAATCTGACATATTGGCATGTGTTCAGGATTACTGACCTCAGTAATCCTAATTACTGTATTGTAATTAGTATTCTTGACACTATCAATCCTGATTAATCCATGTAATATATTGTTTTCCCGGTTATCAGAGAAATTACTTGTTACAATAAAATTCTAAAATTGCCTTGTTTCAAATATGATAAATATCATTCAAAATTTCCAAATAAATGGTGTAAGTAACCTAAATTTCTGAATGCAGTAATTTACCTTTGTTCTTGTTTCTTTTGGTTACAGCAAGAATATGACCCTTGTACACACTTTCACTAAAAGTCCTATAAACATATAGCACATGGAGACAGAACTTGAACCCATTGATGCATCCTCCGTAGGCTAAAAATAGCCTCTTGAACCGATTCGTTGATGAATCAACTTCCAGCTCAAAATAAGACTCCGGGTTTGTCTCAAACACAGCTTCCTTATACCAAGTAAACTTGTTGAAAGAATCAACATCATTACTGTATAGCCTATCCCTTGCCTTCTTCTTTGCCTTCAAGGCAACCTTGTAAGTGATATCGAATCCGTAAGTACACTTAAACTTACTTATTATTTCATTCGGTCGCATTGACATGTTATACATAATGTCTGCTTCAATAAAGCGGGATACCACGACGGAGTCCACCATCGAATGCTTTTGTCTGCGAATGATGCCTGTGCAGGTGTGCACAATGTCCATCTCGTTAAAATAAAAGAATCCATTACACGGAGATGCCAAACCTTTGATGTACCAGTTGTACTTTTTTAAACCCTCATCTCGTCCAACATTTACACATATGGCATGGACGCGAATGCCGTTATTTCTATGTAAAACGTACTTAAAACCAATTGCCACATTGTACATTTTAAGTTTTTTTCGAAATTCAGTTACACCACCACTAAACTTCTACCTAAAATGTTTAATGTAATGACACCACTCATCAGATAAAAAGGGTTTCTCAGGTTTAGACCTATACGTCAAACCAAAAAAATCCTCTTTCTCGACGGAGCAGCTACCATGCCTGGAACCAGTGCTCGTTATGATTAAGTTTCCAATCTCTTTTGAAACTAAAATCTCAACGTGATTCAGTTTATATATCTTCGCCCCAAAAAAAAGCATCTGAAAGTTGACTTCACTATCTAGAAAGCACACATCACAACCTGGCAGTGAGTATTTTAGCTGAATGGTCTTATTTTGAAGAAAATTATATCAGCGACGTACTTCCTCGCACAACGAACTATATCACATACTAGGATTCAGTGGAAACAAGAAACGCTAACCATTAAAGTTAATTCTAATAAACAATGATGATTTGCCATTCCTACAAAAACAAAATTGGTCCATAAGAAAAAGATTACCACCAAGTCATTGGTAAACAACAACAATAATAGGGATTACTACCCCACAATAATAAAGATTATTAGGGGCAGTAATGTGATTATTTCCCATTAATTTGGATTAATCGGAGCAATAATGTCATTACTCCCAGCAATCATCATTACTAATCTCCAATAATCTGGATTACTGGGGGCAGTAATGTCATTACTATTAGTAATCATAATTACTGGTCCTCGGTAAATCACATTATTGGGGGCAATAATGTGATTACTCCCCACTAATCAGGATTACTAGAGGCAATAATGTCATTACTCCCAGTAATTATCATTACTGGCTCCAATAATCTAGATTACTTGGGGCAGTAATGTCATTACTCCCAGTAATCATCATTGTTGACCTTAGTTATCCTGATTACCACCCATTGGTTAGATCTCAATGCCATGTAACATGATTATTAATACCAGTAATTTATATTACCGCTAAGTAATCCATACTCGGTCCAATAATCATGATTCATGAATCTGAGACAACATAACCAGTGCCAACAACCTAATTAATGCTAAAAACATGAAACAGTGCCAATAACTTAACCATTGCTAATAAAATATCAAAAATTAACAAACAAAACAATAAGCATGAAAAAATATGATCTCAAAAATCAAATCGATACAACAATGAAGCTCCATTATCGTCCATCTCGCAAATCGAAAATACAAAAGATCAAAATGCAGAAAATCAAACCAAATAAAGTAATGGAGATAATGATCTTCTTCGCAATGGATATGATGCTTTGATCTGAAGATCCTGTTCGCAATGGAGACCGCCCCTGATATAAATGAGCTCACCTGCGAATGGACGATACAGTTGATCTCACTCGTTTTTCAAAAATTCGCCGCGTATAGAGTGCCTCAATCGTGCTGAGCACAAATGGGAATTCAAATTAAATATTCTCTTTTCCTAGGAGGGTAAAATCGGAATGAATCATTGGAATATACAAGAGATGTGTTACTTAGGAAAAATAGGGCAAATTATTTATGCTAAGAGTTAATGGGCAAACGGAGGCTAGAGAGTGTATTTATGGGTCATTTTCCTTAATAATTATTGAACGATAATTAAAAAAGCGGTGAGGAGTCATGGGTTGAAATCTAATTATTATTATGATTCAAAAGTAAAAACAACAATTAATTTATCAACTTGTTGCATCTTTGGAATAGTCCAATCACAAATAAATAAATAAATAAAATATCTTATCTTTAGGTCATTTATTATAAGGATAGTAAAAATCTATATTTATTAATCAGCAACTCATTTTAAGTACACCAAATTACCTAAAAACTTATGTGGTACGGTAAGGCCCGACTAAATAGCAATGGGCTAAATTATAGTAAGGCGGGTCAAATTAACCCGTCCTTCCACCGACAAGTTAATGTTGCCCATCTCTTTCTTGGTTGGGTACATTGACCCATCCTTCCCCCCCCCCCCTTTTTTTTGAATGTTTTTTTTTGATACTATTAATAATTTTTTTTTTTACTTTTTACCCCTAAAAATTTGATCATTAGATTTTGATATAGTTTGAGTTATTTTGTTTGGCGCACAAATAACAAAAATAAATAAAATCATTAAAGATACAAAAAAATATATCAAGTTTTTAAATCTATTGATACAATCCATAATAATAAGTGAAGAATATTAAAAAATTAAAATAAAGAAATTGCAATTTCTGGAAAAAGAGAATTAGAGATATGAGTGATGAAGAGTTTTGTTGTCTCTTCTTGAACAGACAACATTCACCTTTTGATCGTGACTAGCCGATGAAATTTACACTTCTATTTATAGCTTTGGTCATTTTCAATGGTCATTTCTATCCATATAAATTTCTTTGATGAAAAAAAAATAAAAAAATATGTTCTAATGGGTTTTTTATAACCATATCTATGTGAGATGGAAGTTGAGTCATCATTTTAAAAAATGGTGATAAAAATTTCTCATGTGATATGGTACATCCTCATTAGATATGGAAACCCACTAATTCTCATTTATTCTTAAATAAATACCAAATAAGATAAAAAAGTAAGATATAAATGACATTATTAAAAAAAAATGAAACTTTTTTATTTACACAATTATATTGTTAAATAAATATAAAAATATATTAAAAATATTATAAAACATAAAATAAAAATAAATTTATATAAAATATCATTGAAGATGCCTTACCAGTTACTCTTGGGGTCCGTTTGGTTCGAGCTTTTGATGATTCTTGGACTCTTAAATTCTATTCTAGATAGGATTTTGGTGTTTGGTTGGAGTTTTTGAAGGGAAATGAGCTTTCCTAGGAAAGTTAGATTCCTCCATTTCATTCATTTTTATTTCCTCCAAATTTGGGAGGAAAGCTTAGGATTCCAAGGGAATCCTCTTTTTTTTTTTCCAGAAAAAAATAATTTATATTTTTTTCCAAAAAATGAAAAAAAAAAATTCCAGAAAACGAAAATATCATTTTTTTCCAAAAAACGAAAATATATTTTTTTTCAGAAAATGAAAAAAAATAAAAATTTGCCGATTTCATTTCTAAAACTCTAACCAAACGAGCACTTAATGAATTGAAATAAAGATGTTAAAAATAAAAATTTTCTGGCATCTAAAATGCGAATTCCATTCCAAAAGTTCGAACCAAACGAGCTCTTGGTGGAATAACCCAGCAAATTTAACAATTTAACGAAATATTTACAATACCACAGTGGATGGTATGTAATAACTAGAGTAAATACCATCAATGGCCACTGAACTTTATTTTGTTATAATCGGACCATTAAACTTTTAAAACGTACTACCATTGGCCACTCCGTTAAATTCCACCGTTAATTTTTGACAAAACCGTTATCACCCGAAATTTTAAGGGCATTTTAGTCTTTTTCCTTTTTCTTTTTTTTTCTCTTTTCTTTATTCCCCTTTTCCTTTTCTTCTTCTTTTCCTTTCTTTCTTCATCTTCTTCCTCTAACTTCCGCCATTCTTCTTCTTCTTCCGAGCTTCTTCTACCATTCTTCTTCTTCTTCCATCCCCACCTCTCATCTCCACCACCACCGAAGACACACCCCCACCCCTCACCCTCATCGCCGCCACCACCATCGCGATGAGAGGTGCCGCAGCAGCCAACACACAGCATGCCCTAGAATTTCTCTCTCTCTCGCTCTCTCTCTTACCTTGAGAGAGAGTTTTGGTTAGTTTTTTGTTGATTTTCTTGTAAATTCGTCGCTGGAATTTTGTAATCGAAATTTGGGGTTTTTCGGAGTCAAGATCGGAGGTATTTGATCAATGGTTACTGTGTGATTTTGACATACTTTATTTTGAATCTATTGATTCTGCTGCTGTTAATTTCGATCTATTATTGCTGTTTTTTTGGGCGAATTTACTGTTCTTATACTCGAAATTATTGCTCTTCTGGTTTGTTATTGCTACTGCGTAAATCTGTTCTGAATTTGTTGTTGTTGATGCGGCGATGAGGGGTGGGGACGGAAGTAAAAGAAGAAGAATAATGGCTGGAGAAGAAGAATGGTGGAAGTTAGAGGAAGAAGATGATGAAAGAAAGGAAAAGAAAAATAAAAGGAAAAAGGGAATAAAGAAAAGAGAAAAAGAAAAAGGAAAAAGAAAAAGACTAAAATGCCCTTAAAATTTCATGTGGTAACGGTTTTGTCAAAAATTAACTGTGAAATTTAACGGAGTAATTAATGGTAATATGTTTTAAAAGTTTAATGGTCCGATTGTAACAAAATAAAATTCAATGATCACTGGTAAAATTTGTCAATAGTTCAATAGTCATTGATAGTATTTACTCTAATAACTAGGGTGCTATTATTTACACCCCTCAATTTTGTCACAAAAACCACCATTTCTAATTTGATAAAACTTATTTTTCAACATCCCACTTTTTTTGTCACAAGCACCCTCTCTCTTAACCATTATTTAACTTATTTACCTAATGCTTAAAACATTAACCTATCTATTTATTCACTTTTTAATAAACTAATCAAACATTAACCTAAATAATTAAACCTATATCTCTTATTTTTTCCCCATTCACAATCACATTACTTGCTTCAAGTAAAAAGATTGATAGAGAAGAGATTTACTTCTTCATCATTTGAACTCTTAAAATCAAGAAATCACAACTAAATCGAAGCACAAATATTATTGGTGGGAAGTTCAAAGCTTGGATTATAATAAATAAGAAGCATTGTTCATTAGATGGCGGATAAATAAGAAGTCAAAGAAAAAGTTTGTGGTGAAATTCCACCCCAAAATAAAGTTAAAGATGTATTATAATTGTTATTATTAGTGTATTAATGTGTTTATTAGCTTTCATACATCATTCTTCAACATTCAAATTAAAACAAAGATGTAATCCCTAAAACAGAGTATAAAACGGGTGGTTCTATCCAGGCTTGACTCGCTTTATATAAGGAGAGTAATATAGTTAAAACTCTCCTAAAATAAGGCGAGTGTGTACAAATACACTCACCTATCATTAGGTGAGGCAAGCCTAATTTGAAAAACACTGTAATACAATCAGCACTCCATTACTTTATGTTATACGAGTGATTAACATCATACTCACCCCATGTGAGATGAGTATTTGTGAATGCAATCACCTGTTATTAGGTGAGCCTAATTTGAAAAACTCTCTAGGCAAAGGACGGAACCCAAGTAATTTGTGTGTACAAATACAATCACCTCAAGATAAGTAAGTGTGTATAAACACATTCACTTTAAGATAAGTGAGTGTTTAAAAACACATTCACCTCAAGATAAACGAGTATGTACAAATACATTCAATTCTCCCAAAGTAAATTGAGCCAAAACTAACTTTGCATATAATTTCAGGATTTATCACATCAATCTAGCATATGGGGAGATATATCAACGTTTGGATGTGCATGCCTGATGCGCGTTTTATCACAGCGTCGGCGTACAACTGTATAGTTGTGTTCTTATCAAATATGGGAAGTCTAACTTTCTTTCCCCACGCCGAGCCGCCAGTGGAGGGTAGTGAAGTTCCTGTTATTTGTATTGCACTTGTTTGCTGTAACCACTTTGTCAGTGTTACTTTGAAAGATAATGCCCCGCTCCCCATTGTTGCTAGCATACGGAATGTACTTCGAACTCCTGGGGCAGCTGCTTGGGAGCAATTTTTTGCCGATAGACTTCAATTTTATAAAGAATGATATCTACCCGATTATAGAATGAAAGACTCACCAATCATAGTCAAAGATTAATGATTGCTCAGACTTTTGTTCCTTTTTGTTATACGTACATGTCGCATAGTAAGTCCTATGTTTTTTTGTGAAGATGGGTACAACTGAAAATGTATATCCGTTATATATCTAATTTTTTTGTTTAGTTGGCTTTAATTGAAAATGTAAAGCTTGTATAAGTACTTTTGTAAAGTTAGGTTGAATTGAATGTTTCAACATATTATATGTAACTTTCGTTATATTAATGAAGTAACAATTATCTCTTATTAATGTGTGAATTAACTCACCTCTCTTCTGATTTGAAAAACATTCCAATGCACTCATCACTCCATTGCCTTATATTAGGCGAGTCAATCGCAACACACTCACCTGATGTGAGGTAAGTGTGAGTGAATTCACTCACCTGTCATTAGGTGAGTCTAATTTTAAAATACTCCAGTACACTCCAATCTCCATTGCCTTATATTAAGCGAGTCACTCGCAACACACTCACCTGATGTGGGGTGAGTGTGAGTGAATTCACTCACCTTTCATTATGTGAGTCTAATTTTAAAACACTCTAGTACACTCCAACCTCCATTGCATTGTATTAGGCGAGGCTCTTGCAACACACTCACCTGATATGGGGTGAGTGTGTGTGAATTCACTCACATGTCATTAAGTGAGTCTAATTTTAAAATACTCTAGTACACTCCGTTCTCCATTGCCTTATATTAGGCGAGGCTCTTGCAACACACTCACCTTATATGGGGTGAGTGTCTGTGAATTCACTCACCTGTCATTAAGTGAGTCTAATTTCAAAACACTCCAGTACACTCCGTTCTCCATTGCCTTATATTTGGCGAGGCTCTTGCAACACACTCACCTTATATGGGGTGAGTGTATGTGAATTCACTCACCTGTCATTAAGTGAGTCAATGACAGGTTTGGACATCACATATCTATACTTTTATTATCCCTTGACAATTCAGATTTCAAAAAAACTATCAATGTAAATCAACAATCAAGTAGTGTATCACATCACATATCTATACTTCTATTATCCCTGGACAATCCAGATTTTGAATAAACCATCAATGCCAATCAACAATCAAGTAGTGTATGATGCACTAATAATAAAAACTTCATTAAACTAAAACTAGTACCAAAAGAGGTTCATACAAAAATAACCCAAGTTTATAAAATTACATAACGAACTAACAAAAGATGTTCATACAAATTTAACCCAAGTTTTTTAAAGTACATAATATACTACCTAAGAGGTTTATACAAAAAAAAAAACAATAAACTTCAGAAGTTCATTGTCTCTAACTTAAACTAGCAAAAGGCTTTATCACAATTACTTCTTTGTACGGGGGCCTCCAGAACCACTTCTTCGGCTTGCTGCTCTGTTTGGGTTTGACTTGGTGAGTAACCGGGGGTATATGGTGAAGAATCACGAACAGGACTTGTTAATTCAGTCGGTGTAGCTTTTTTTTCCCCTTGCGAACGTATTCTTTGGTTTTTTTTGTCTCTCAGAAGCAGTCATTCGTCTATTCCGAGTCATGCCTAAAACAAACAAAGAAATTCAATATTAATAAAATTAGAATATATGTGAACAGTTCCTCCCTAAAAAGGGTAATTACAGTGCATTTTTCTCTTACTAAATATACTTCACAAATTACAGTTCCTCCCTAAATTTTGGGTTTTTTAATTACTAAATTCTTCATTATCTACAATTTAATCAAGTCAAAGTTTTTCAAAGAAACTTTGACAAAACAAAGGTGAGAAATGCTTATTAGCCCAAAGAATATTCTAACATCCCAACTTAATAACAGAATGATAGATTTGAGTATTATTGAATTACTAAATTCTTCATTGTCTACAATTTGATCAAGTCAAAGTTTTTCAAAGAAATTTGGGTATTATTGAATTTAAGGGATATGACCTACTTCTCACTTCAGTTCAGTGTAACCATAACCGAACAATATTGGTTTATACATAAAGAAGCCTTATAGGATTAAGACATATTTGTTAGTAGGGCGGAGCCAGAAACTTAACAGTAAGAGGGCCTAAAAACTTAATTTTGACGTATGGTTACACAATGTTCTAAAAGGCACTAGTGCTCCTGGGCGTGGCTAGATCTAGGTAACTGATTATTTACTTTTTAGAAAGTATAATACTGCTAAAAATCTAACTTTACTTTTAAAAGTGACATACGGAGTTTGTGAATCGAACGTGCGATAATTCTAACATGGAAAAGATAATTTCAGAACAAGGAGTGAAAATTTCCACCTGTCCTGAAAAAGTGGACAAATGTATACATTGTTTTGAAATGCTAAAGCAGCAAAATATCGTTTATTAAGCCCAACCCTTTGTCGATGATATTGTGGAAATGAGGGCCAAAGCATATTCTTTACTAGAGATTAGCACAACTTAAAAGTTATGGTGGGAAAGTGCCCACCTTAAACAATTATTAGATGTGATGAACCAAGTGCTTACTAAGATTCAAGAGAAATCAGTTAAAAAAATTAAAAATAAATGGAAAAAAGAAAAAAGAAAAAGAAAGCGATTTAAGTTTTGGAATGAAACCAAATTTAAAGCTAAGGAGAGTCCACCAAAGACACCTAATCTAGTTCTGTATACATAAAATAATGATAGAGCATTTTTTCAGCAATTGGGCATTAAAATGTGTTCACAATTTTGGTTTAAAATTCCTTAATTATATTTTGTGCATTTATTCACAATTATATACCAAAAGATGCTCTCGAAATATTTGCAGCTACATACATATTCCTCATAGTGAAGATACAAATTGGTTTTTTTCCTTTATTTTATTTCCCTCGTATAATGTGTTCCGTATATCATTTTCTTCTTGCAGGGATAACTTCCACAATAATTTTACTGTTTTCTTACTATCTCAATTCTCAACATTTAGGTTTCATCGGAGATAATCATTTGCTCTATTTTATGAGTATCCCATTTCTCTCAATATTTTGAACAGCCGTTCTTTGAGTTTATCCTTTGAGGTCATCAAAAATGCTCTCAAAATTGAAAAGTTTCACTGTGATTCGGGATATGGGGTCTCGAACAGCCTTGAAGATGTATAAAGGCAATGTTCACTCAATCCTTGAAGCTTTAAATGGTTGTAGTATTATCGTATCCGAGAGTCTAATTACTCAAATGTTGAAGAGATTTAGCAAAGAATGGATACCAGCTTTTGGGTTTTTCAAATGGGCTAAATTGCAAACGGGTTTCAAGCACTCGCCTGATTCTTATAACTTAATGGTCGATAGTTTGGGGAAATCGAGGAAGTTTGCTCTTATGTGGGAAATAGTGGAAGAAATGCACAAATTGGGGTATGTTAAATTGGTGTTCTTAATAACAGAATGATATCAACTATACACATAAACAAGCAATAGACCTCCAATCATCGGTCATCACGATCACCATGAAGCATCAATTTAACAGTTATCACATTAATACATAACTAAAAAAGCCCTAATTTTATTTATAAAGAATGGGAGAGAGGAGATGAGCACATACCTAAAAGAATAGTCAGGGAGGTGGGATAAGGTTTTTATCTGTCATCAATGGCTGACCTTCAGCGCGGAGAGACGAGCGGGAGAGCTACGCAGGTGAGACATGAGCGGGACAGCTACGCAGGTGAGCACGAGGTGAGAGTTTCGACTGTGAGAGATAACTGGGATAGCGACGAAGATGAGAGCTACGAAGAGGAGAGATGAAGATGAGAGCTATTAATGAGAGAAATGAGCAGGCGAAGGTGGAAAACGAAGGAGAAAGTTAGACGTAAATGCATTCTTCCTTTTGAATGTTAAGTAATTTTAATTTTAATTAATGTTTGTATTAACATTTAATTGGGTGCAAATTGGGTGGTGGGTGTTTGTGACAAAAAAATGATATGAAAGGGGTGTTTGTGACAATAGTGATGTTACAAACAAAAATGAGAGGTGTAAATATTAGCCCCTAATAACTATGCATCCCAAAACGTGTGCCCTATATCCAAACACGTCCTTAGTGCACAACTGACCGCAAAGGTGAAATACCCTAAGCCATAGCTCACAAAAATCACAACTCCATTTGCAAAAATGGAGTCTCCAATTTCTAAATCCCTGGCCCTCCTCTCCCCAAATCCCATTCACAATGACTTCAATTCCCTCTTCAATCACCTCAACACCCTCTTATCTTCACCAAATCCCCACCCCACAAACCCTAAACCCCTTCACAAAACAGAGCAAAACACCAAATTATACTGTAATCTCAACAAATCCCTCAAATTCTCCTCAACTTCCATCTCCCTGGAGACCCAAATCGTAAACCAAGAAAAACCCACTTCTCAGAATTGGCTAAAACCCGCTACAAAAGACACCCCGTTAGCTCGTGCGCTGTTCAAGAATCTCTCGGTTGTTGAACGGTCCCTCATAGGCGCCGGCGCAGGAGGAATGGCCGGTGCCTTCACCTACGTTTGCCTCCACCCACTCGACACTATCAAGACCAAACTTCAGACCAAAGGTGCATCGGAGATTTACACCGGTGCAATTGACGCCATTGTCAAGACCTTCCAAAGCAAGGGAGTTCTAGGGTTTTACAGCGGCGTATCGGCGGTGATCGTGGGGTCCACCGCCTCCTCCGCCGTGTATTTTGGCACTTGTGAATTTGGAAAATCGGTTTTGTCGAAATTACCAAAATTCCCGTATGTTCTTATCCCTCCAACTGCTGGAGCAATGGGCAATATTGTCTCATCAGCGATAATGGTACCCAAAGAGTTAATTACACAAAGAATGCAAGCTGGTGCCAAAGGTAGATCTTGGGAAGTTTTGTTAAGGATTTTGGAGAAAGATGGTGTATTGGGTCTTTATGCAGGTTATAGTGCTACATTGTTAAGGAATTTGCCTGCTGGTGTGTTGAGTTACTCATCATTTGAGTATTTAAAAGCTGCTGTTTTGAAGGTGACAAATCAGGCAAATTTGGAGCCAATTCAAAGTGTTTGTTGTGGGGCTTTAGCTGGTGCGATTTCGGCTACATTAACAACTCCTTTGGATGTTGTTAAGACTAGGCTAATGACTCAAGTCCATGGAGCTGCAGGGGTATCTGAAACTGTGAAGCAGATTTTGAGGGATGAAGGTTGGGTGGGTTTTAGTAGAGGAATGGGGCCTAGGGTTCTTCATAGTGCTTGTTTTTCGGCA
Source organism: Lonicera japonica (assembly GCA_021464415.1). Classification (NCBI taxonomy): domain Eukaryota; kingdom Viridiplantae; phylum Streptophyta; class Magnoliopsida; order Dipsacales; family Caprifoliaceae; genus Lonicera; species Lonicera japonica. The sequence continues at coordinate 37,179,276 of CM038469.1, read as the reverse complement.
TTAGGTTACTTTGCTTTTGAGACTGCTAGGCTTATAATTTTGCATCAGTATCTTGCAAACAAGGAGCTTAAGGATATATCTGTTGATCTTAAATCTAAACCCTCACTTTGATTTTGGGTATTTTTCATTGGTGAATCCTTGATGCAGTCTCTTTTTGTTTAAGACGGAATTTAATGTTTAGGTTTTGGCTGAAAAAGGTATTTGCAATTGGATAATTGGCACAAGACACTTTGTTGTTGTCTTTTTGATTGTTTTTTGCTATTGTGTGTTCAGATTTAAGATGCTTTTTTGAATAGTTGGTTACGGCTTTGTGGCTATATATTCCTATACACTATTTACAACTTATGATATACAGGGAATTGATGCTACTGTGCTTTTCAGTGCTAAGTCCCTCTGATTTTTTAACTTCTATTTCTACACACAGTATGTGATTTTAGTGGTGCTCCCGTAGACGGATCGTGTTAATTATCTCTGGAAGTGGATCAACATTGAACTAATTTTTTATTTTTTTTTTGATAAGAAACAAAGCCAATCTTATTAAAATAAAGTAAGAAAACAAGAATCTGACAGAGGGCAATATATCCGCTGCACTAGAGAACAAAAAGAAATACAAGCATGCAGATTGATCAAATTAAGAAACTAAAAAAAAGGAAAATTTCAGCTGAATTGATAATATTAAATGTCCTAACCTACAAATCTGCTAAAAAAATAATATTCTCCCGAATCTTCTCAGCTCCACCGCATTTATCATAAAAAATTATGAAATTTCTTTCTAACCACAACTTCCAAGCCATTGCCAAAACCAAGATTTTAGCTATAGCATGATCCCACCCAAAACTCCATTTTATCATAACACAATCTATTCATTTATTTGGCATAACACCCTCAATACCAAACAAAGAAAAGAGTTTTGACCACATGAAATGGGTCACCGAGCAATGCACTAGAATATGATCAATAGATTCACCATCCGTCTTGCAAAGGATACAAACTAAAGGAGACATCACACAATTTGGTTTTCTAACTTGGATTTTGTCACATGTATTAACTTTACCCAAAGAAGCAAGCCACGCAAAGACTATAACTTTATGAGGAACACCCGCTTTCTAAATAAAATTGCATTGAGGAAAAGGTGGAGAAGAAGATGGACAAGAGAGAAATTCCAAGAAAGACATACATAAGAGAAGTAAAATCAACAATTTCCCTATCATTAAAATTCCTTGAGAAATTCAAGTCCCAAAAGAAGTCGGAGGAAGACTGCCATTTAAGAACCGAACTAATGACCGCATTTTGAGAAAGGGATATATTGATATTTTCTATCCCCCCTCCCCAAAACCAATTTGATATTTTCCATATACTTCTCCCAAATTCTAGCAATGGACTTCATTGGGGAACGAAGAATGGTATTGAAAAGCTTATTAACATCCCACCCATTTGAGTGATTACCATACTTACTAAGAATAATCGAATGCCAAAAAGATTTACTTTCCAATGGAAAACGCCATAACCATTTACTGAGTAATGCCATATTTTTGTACTTTAAATTTCGAACCCCAAGATCGCCACATTTCTTCGTTAAAGAAACTACCTTCCATCTAACAAAGGTGATCCCTTTTATACTCTCCCCTACCTTCCTAAAAAATTCCTCATCATTGCTTTAATAGCTTCTATCACCCTATACGGCAGGCTAAACACCGACATAAGATACACTGGCATGCTCCCCGAAACAGCTTGTAAAAGAGTCAACCTACCTCCTCTGGATAGATCGCCTTTATGCCAGCCTTCAAGTTCCTTGAAATTCTTTCAATGACCGAATCCCAGAAAGCCAAACTATTCGGGTTACCCCCGAGAGGCATATCGAGATAATTCATAGGTCAGGAGCCTCTATATTAATACCCACAACACTACTCTTTGGCATAGTTATCCTTAGCCCCGACACTCGGGTAAAAATATCCAAAATCCTAACTAAATTACTGACATTATTGAATCGATTTGATAAGAAAAAAATGTTATCGTCTGCAAACTACAAATAAGAGATTTTAAATTTATCGCTTTCCACTTCGAAACACTCTATCAAATCAGCCGCTAAAGCTTTTTTAACCAATCTACTAAGAACATCTGCCACCAAAATAAATAAAAAGGGGGATAACGGATCACCCTGCCTTAAACCTCTACTTGCCCAAAAACGTCCCATTGGTTTGCTGTTGATTATGATTGAGAAATTTGTCGATGAAAGGCATCCGCGAATCCATTTTCTCCATCTCTCTCCAAATCCCCTTTTTTATAACACAAAGTCTAGGAAATCCCAGCACATATAATCATAAGCTTTCTCAAAATCAATTTTAAACGCGATACCTTCTTTTTTTCCCTCTATACTCTTCCACTACTTCGTTTGCTATAAGAATGAGAGCAATGATTTATCTACCTTTAACAAAAGCCCCTTGTGTTTGATCGATAGTGTCATCTAGTACCTCATTTAACCTCAAAGAAAGCACTTTCGCCATGATTTTATAAAAAGAAGTCACCAGGTTAATTGGTCTGAAATCCTTTATCTTAATAGAATTTAACTTCTTCGGAATTAAACAAATGTATGTCGCGTTCGTCTTTGCATTAACCACCCCTTTGTCAAAAAATTCATGGAAAACTTTCATCAAGTCCTCTTTTATTGTATCCCATCCATTTTGTAAAGTCGACATTGTGAAACCATCTGGTCCCGGGGCTTTATCACCATCACATTGAAACAACGCCTTCTTGACTTCCTTTTCCTCAAATGGTCTCTCAAGCAAACTCCTGTTTCCTTCACTAATACTAGCCCACTCAAGCCCTTCTATCCCATATTTTGAACCATCTTCTTCTATGTATAACTTACTAAAAAAACTTGTAATTTCCTCCACTATATCCTCTTCCTTTTGTAAGATATTGCCTTGCGAATTCTCAATCTTGTTAATCACCTTATTTACCTTTCTACCACTGGCAACCCTGTGAAAAAGCCTTATGTTGTTGTCCCATTCCTTAACGCTTTTGATTATCGCCTTCTGATTCTAAGAAATTTCCTCATTCATGATCAAATCCTCTAATCTTCTTTTCATTCCTTCCCTTTCTGACCTCTCATTATCATTCAGAATCCTCTAATTTTCCTTATAGTCGAGCTCATCAATTCTGTGCAAAACAGCTTTCTTCTCCAATCTAATGTCCCCAAAGACTTTCGTGTTCCATCTTTTAATATCCCCTTTGATTGACTCCACCTTACTCATAAATTTATAACCCTCCCAACCCGTGCGCATGCATCTATCCCACCAACACTTGAAATTTTCTTTAAAATCCTTGTGCTTCAGCCACATGTTTTCAAATCTGAAAGGTGTCGGACCCCATTTAAAGCCATTAGTATCTAGAATAATTGGACAATGATCCGATGTGGCTCTTACAAGGGCTTATTGTCTCACCAAATTATTACTTCTCTACCACCCTGCCGTAAATAAGAATCTATCAATCCTCGAGCATGCCAAATTTTCTCTCATGTTCAACCATGTAAAAGCTGCATTGTTCAGATTAATGTCTCTAAGCCCCGTGCCTTTTATAAATTTATCAAACTCCTTCATTCATTGTGTTATTCTACCACCTTTTAATTTTTCAAACGGGTATCTCACTATATTAAAATCACCCCTCAAACACCACAAATCCCCACACAACCCATAAAAACTCGCCAATTCCTCCCAAATTCTCTTTTGTGCTTGGCCCGACATGGCCCGTAAACTCCCATGAATCGCCAACTCTTATCATTATTAACCGGTTACAATAACACTGAAATCGAGTGTAAACCCAAAACAGTGTCAACCCCTCTAAAAACACGAACGTCCCATTTAGCTTTTCAATTGTTCTCTCTCTCACATGTCATGATGTAAAATCTCATATTATTTATGCTGTCATTACTATCATTATCTGATTATTTTTTGCATGCCTGCACTCTGACATGGCAGAAATATAATGCCCGACTGGAACTGGTAAAACCTTGTGTCTTCTTTGTGCCACCCTGGCATGGAGGAAGAGTTTGGGTGGTTTCTCAACAGGTATGAGTGAAATAAGAAGTCGTGATGTTAGAGCTAAACACTCAGAAGGCATGCCTTCACAGTCTGAATCCTCAAAATTACCTACTATAGTATACACTTCACGCACGCACAGCCAGCTTCGGCAAGTGATTCAAGAGTTGAAACGAACCAATTACAGGTCGAAGTTGATTACAATCTCTTTAGCCGTCGAGTTTTTTTTTTGCAATAAATGTCCTTATCTATATGAGTCAGGTTAATGGATGTCGCGTTTTAAACAATAAGTGTTTTCTTATTATTACTAAACCAATTTTAATTTGAATTCAATGCTCAAGTGTATTTTACTTCTCCCAATTGAATCCAAAGAACTGGGTTTTACCAAGCCCGGGCCTTATATTTATGAGCTACTTGCTGATCTAAATATCACAAAAAAAACTGCTACTATGCTCATTGATATAATTGAGGAAGCAGCTCTACTCCTTAAGGAAGGTAAACCTTAATAATCATTGCCTTGACAGTACACACCACACCAAGGTTAATTGCTGCCAAGCTTGTTCTTGACATGACATATAGTTAAGCAATTAACTGCTCAAAATCTGCCTCATGTGCACCCTCACTCTCATGTAGATATTATTGTGAGTTACACCCATTGAACAACACTACGGAACTAATGTTATTTGGATTAACATAATGAGGTCCCAAGTGCAACTAGGAAGACTTAACCCCTAAAAACATTGTGGAACAAAAACCTTGATACCATTACTATGTCAAAACAATTGATTGCTCAATAGTCTAACCTAACAATATGTATCAAACACTAATGGGCATGCTACGATCGTCTTAGTTGGATACCATAGAACATGGTCTCTTTGTCCCCCCCTCTCTATATATATACTCACACACATCTCTATATCTCTTTTTTGTGGGTATTTCGTAGTTTTTATTTCCCATTAGTGGGGATTCTAGTCCTCCATAGTCCGTATTTTTTTTATAGGAAACATAATTTTATAAATTCTCAAAATATAAGTACAAAGCGAAGGGGGACAAATTGTCCCACCACCAGTATATAAATGAAAATACAAGCGTGATAAGAATCAATACAAGCATGGCCCTGCGCAAGGATGACTCCATAGTCTGTATTTTCGACACGGTACGTACTTTATAATATTTACTCTTATGCTCACATGGTTTTTTTATTAGTACGCCCTCTTTTTTTCTTCTATAATTTTCTTCTTCCTTCGTCTTTGATTGTTTCCATCCTTTTTTTTTCCAGACGTAAATGCTAGTGACAATGAAGCACGGCAGAAGACAAATAGAACCATTTGCAGAAAAATATCTTCAGAGATGGTGGTAATAATCATGCTAAATATTATCGTGTAAGTTTAAAAATTCTTCACTTGTATGATCGAGTCTCGTACTTCTGTTTCATGCCTATATTATATTTGTTGTTAATTCAAGGCTGCGTTCCAATGCCGTGTTGTATCATAATAGGCTCATTGTTTGACTTGGACTTTATCACTGTCTGCTTCAGGTTCACATTCAGTAAGTTGAATCAAGTGGTTCAAATGCCTTTACAGCTGGTATGAGAACATACGGACTTCACATTCGGGAAGTTGTATATGAACTTTTTTGTATTTGTTGGTTACCTAGTTGTTCGTTGTGATTGTTCGGCCATGTTGCTAAAGGTTTATTTGAGACAGGTTCATGATAAAGTGGATGAAACATTGGCATGTTTTAAAGCTAGGTTGTTATTGAGTTTGTCATGTTCTAAGCCTTCATTCTACATCTAAGCAAGGGAAGATTGAGCACATTTTGAAAGTTCATAAATTTATAAACCAAAGCTTGAACCATGGCATTTATATTTCTAAATAAACATTGAAGATTTATTTACATTGTTTAAGATTGGTAGATTTAACTTCTAAATCAATACTTTATGCCAACTCATCCCTAGGGTTTTGATAAACCCTTGCAGTTCTCTGTTTTGAAAAATTGGTTATTCAAAGTAAAATGGCTGGTGGATTTGAAATGCTCCATCCCGTTCGACCATTTTTGCCATTTCTGCCAGTTCCTCTGAATGCGGAGAACAGGAGAGTTCCATTTAAAGAGAAGCTTGTATTGTGAATGCATGCCATTCTCACCTCATGTCGTGGAACTCGGATTCAAAATTACTATGACACCTGGATTGGTGACGTAACTGTTAGATAGAACGAAGATCATTCAAGTGGATAACAACTTACGCAAGTATCGCGCCCTCTTATGGCTATTGGTGGACGAAGATCGTTGAATTGGTGCCCAGAAGAAGTTGGGGATCTTCATGGCGATTGGTGGGGCGGTTTTATATGTGATATATGTTCTCTCGGGGGTGTATGGTAGTATTGGATAACTCGGAGTTGGAAACTTATAATCAATCACCATTATTCGAGGACGTGCCAAGATGTGTAATGGCAGATCTCATAGGGCCGATGGTATTCTAGTAGGGTGTTGGCAAAAACGCCCTCAATTCCGGTTTACACACTTATTATTAAAATATAATAAGGTCATCTCCAATAGTCATTTTTATCCAAACAATTTTTTATGTCAGAAAAAAGAAAAAGGTAAAAAGTGCTCCAGGTCATTTCTATATGAGGTGGAATGTGAGTCATATAAGGAATTTCTATAAGTATTTTTACATGTAAAAATGGTGATAAAATTTTTCAATGTGATATGACACATTTTCATTGGATACAAGGAACTATAAATGGTACCATTGAAGAAATTTTATTTGAGACTTTTCTATTTATATAATTATATTGCCAAAAAGATATGGAAATGTATTAAATGCATTACGACACATATGATAGAAATGAATTTCTAGAAAATACTATTGGAGATGCCTAAGGGTGCTTTAATTAAAAATCTCTCTTCCATTCATCCTCTTTTTTTCAGTTCAATTCTAAATACAAAAACCAATTCCTTGTTTGTTTCTTTTCGACTGCCTTTATTTCCTTGTATTATAGAAAATTGACTCTCACATTGTTGTTGCAATATCACTAAAATAAATTTCATCGAAAGAGTATTCAAGTATGAAATGAAAACTCATCTACAACTCAAGGGAAAAAATGTTTCAATGAAGTTTTATATTAATCAGATTGTGTTTATTGAATGTAAATATTGCTTAATATTTTCTTTTTGGAAAAACTTTTTTTTTTAAATCTACTTCCAATATACTTATATATATAAATATATACATATACATAAATTTTCAAGTGCAGACTAATCCGTACAAACTGGTCATTTTTACAACGTTCTTTTCGTCGCAAAAACATTTCTTGATATTTTTACGACGAAAAAACGTCACATATATTTACATATATATTTCTTTCTTCCTTGATTGAATTCATAAATTTCATAACACTAGTATCTAATCTAAACTTGTAAGTCTTTGCAACTAAGTTACAAAACTCTAAATACAGAGGGCTTAAACTTGAATGTGTTATAGAAATTGTAGATTTTGCGTCATTGAGGCTAAGACTGCATCAAAATTGAAATCGGATTATTCTTACAAACAATGATTGAGCTATATAAAAAATGAGGCCGAGTAATTGTTGTTTTCAAAATCCAAAAAGATATATATATTGAGTTAAAAATAAAGTGGCTAGTTAAGGTACCTTTGTTATTTTTTAATAATGGGTGTGTAGACTAAATTAAGGTGCCTTTAGTGACACCCATTATAGTAGCCGTCATCATCATCTACTTCAAGACATTTGAGAAAGAAAGAGTTAACGGCTTGGCTTTTTAAGTTACTAATTGTTCGTTTGTGCAAGTATTGTAGAAGGTATCTTAGTCATTATAACAACATATAGTTTTCTTCTGTTCGAAGAGGGATGGTAATCAAGATGCGCATTGGATTGCGCTCAATCAAAAGTTAGCATCTTTTTGGGCTGTTTGGAATTCAAATTTGCTTCTTGCTCTGTTGGCCATCCTTTTAGTAAATTTTCCTTCTGTGATTCGTTTGATTATTCTTATTCCTTGTACGCCTACCTCTTTTGAAAAGGAAAGAGAAATCACTTTGGGCTTTGTTGGCATGGAAGTCTGCCCGGTAAATTGATTCCATTATGCGTCTTTCCTTACCAGAAAAGAAGGGAGTTAAATTAAATTACAGACCGGGAACATCTACTAAAGCTCGCAATTGGCATGTGGAGCCTAAATACTCACTCGGCCTACTTCTCATCAGTTGTAAGGTTTGGTGGCCCCAAAGATGCTTAGCCAAAACTGACGAGGTGGGTACGAGCTAAGCGAGGAAGCCTCCATAACTACTTAATAAGATGCTTCAAGTTTTGAGGGTTAAGTAAATAAAAGAAAAATGGATATATAAATAGTATTGAAATTAGATTTGCAAACTTCACCAAAACTACTTTCTATGAAAATAGAGAGCATAATTTCTATATTTTCCTAATTGCTTGACAATAGATATGTACAATTGTTGGATTGACATATTTGGTTAATTTATGTTAGTGTTAAACAATCTAAAAGTTAAATTTATACAAAATCTTTTCTTTGCTTTTTTTTTATACGAGACAATGGTAGATCTGAGTGTGGCTCTTTGGAAAAAGGAAGAGATGAGAGAAATCGAACTCGGGTGGCAAGGGTAGATACTCCACTTCATAACTACTGGGTTACCTCCCGGATCTTACAAAGTCATTTTTAATTTCACTAATATTGGAATACGTCAAACTTTTATATACATTTATCCTCGATCAAAAGAACAACGTAGGTTGTATTTTATACTTTAAGACTCCGTTTAATAATAACATAGAAAATGAAAAGAAAAATACATAATTTGTGTGAGAAGTAAAAAAATAAGTTAAGGCAGGTGATAAAATGTTATTCATTTCATAGTAATTTTTTTTGAGTAAATGTCCTATATCATTTATTATTTTTTGTGAATTTTTTTCTTCTTTAACTTCCAAAGAAATTTTTACCGTGGAAAAAGTAAAAAGTAAGAATATATCTCACAAAATGTCTCAATTTATTTTTTAAAACTCACACAAATAAAGTGTTTTTCTTTTCATTTTCAACGGTGTTATCAAATGAAACCTAAGATCTTGTTTGATTCAAGTTTTAAGGGATTCAAGTTTTAAGGAGTTTGTTTAATTGAAGTTTTAAGGAGCAACAATTTATGACACGATACAATAATACGACTATAATTTAACACGGAAATTGAGGGTTAAGGTTAAGGCTAAACGAGTTAATGTAATAATTGTCGACTGATGGATTATATACCGGTTTTGACCATTATTGGGTTATATCGGTACGCTCATAGCCAGAAGATACAAGCAAGGACGTGCACCGGTATTAACTTTCTTGGGTGATATCAGTACGCATGGTCGCATAATTTGTTTCCTTGTTAGTATGTATATATACACAATTTTATATATTTAGTTTTCTTGTATATATGTTGACTTATAATATCAAATCTCCAGTGAAGAGGATATGAACGCAGTATATCAAATCTTGAAGTACCTAAGGGGTGCCCTGAGAAAAAGGATTGTTTTTGAAGAGTGATGTTCTTGACATTAAAGGATACATGGACTTGGATTGGGTAGTTAATTAGGTAGACTAAAGGTTTACTTCGTATTATTTTGCCTTCATAGAACGTAATTTGGTCACATAGATGAGCATGGCAAAGTCAAGTGCATAAGCAAAATTCCGAGTTGTGTTTAGATTAAGAATGTGTTAAAAGAATTGGGAATTGAATAACAAAGATCTATAAGTATTAATTGCAAAATCAAATAAGCCATTAAAATTGTCCATAACCCTGTACAATATGACCGAACAAAGTACATTGATGTTGATTGTCACTTTATCAAAGAAAATCTCGATAAGAAGATTATATAGTTTCCATGTGTAAAATTCGAAAATTCGTTATTAGATGTGCTCACAAAAGCTGTCTCTGGGAAAGTTTTCCATGGCGTAATCAACAAGTAGGGCATGATTGATGTCTATGCTTCAACTTGGGGAAGTGCCGACTTATGGGTTGCGTACTGATATTGATTATTATTGAATCATACTAGTATACTTATGGCCAGAAGTTACAAATAAGGACGTGTATCAAAATTGAATTTTTTGAGTTATACCGGTAAGCACATATGCATAATTTGTTTCCTTGTAAGCATGTATATATAGGCAGTTGTCATATATTTAGATTTTTTTTATTTTTTTTTGGATATATAGTTAACTTGTAATATTAAATCTTAAGGATAGTTAAAGATTATCTTTTCATTTTTTTATCTCTTGTTGTAACCGAAATGTACCCTCATATATAAGGCCTCTTGTATCATTCTTAATTCAATTCAGTATACAAGAATCATTCATTAAAATCATAAATTCTACAATAATCGTGTTGTCTCACTTAACACCATTAATAATGAATTAGGTTAAGGTTCAACTGTCATAACACAATAATAACATGTATAACCCTTTTAAATTAAACGTGTTAATCAGTATAATAAAAATTCACATATCTTGTATCGTAACCGTTTAACAAAGGTTACTATAATAAAAATAAACATGAACCTAATCGTTTTAACTTTCCTTTTTTTTATTTCGATGTTTGAAAACTTTTTAACTTGACTTTTATGTGGTGAATCAAATATTTGTCTAAGTTTTAGCACTTTTTTTATGTCTTGAATCTTTTGAAACATTTTATAGTTTAATGGTATCTAATTTAACTGTGCCTATTTTAATGTGATAAGTTTATTGAGATTAATTTTTTCAATTTTATTAAATAGTTTACGTGTATCAACTCTTATCATGACTAATAAATAAATTAAGTTTGACTCAAAAGTTTTAAATATTACTAAGTTAATTATTTTTGCGATTGGAAAAATTATGTTTGTCTATTTGACACGGGAGTGCTATCACTGTCCAAAGAAAAAATAATTAATGAATTCTCGTAATCCTTTGCAAAACCTTTTCCTAAACTAGAATGAATTTGTAAAAATTCTTTCCTTTCTAGTAATCCTAAATTATTTTGAACACTAAACCAAGCACTGAAATATTAAGCTAAACCAAAGAAACCATAGATTTTCTTGCAAACATCATTGTTTTTCACCTTCTTTTAATGTGGTACGAGCAGAGCAAAATCATCTTTCCTTTTTAGCGCTTTATATCTACTTTTGTTCATTCAAGATCATCTTCTGTCCTCTGTATCTATATCTGTTCTGGTCAAAGTGAGTATACAAGTGTAGCAGTGCTTCTTCTTTTTTCTTTTTTTTTGTGGTTTTTCTAGGGTTTCTGAAACAAACGTGTACCTCAATTTTTTTTTTCCAAGTTTTATGATCTAGAAACCTTAAACCTATCCTAAACCGCAAAAGTATGCCTGTTTTACAGCAGCCAAGGTGCCCACTTTGTCGATCACTTACTCAATTTAAGAGTCACTAATTAGTGTTCAATCTCATTCTGAGGGAAACCAGTTAGTTCCTCTGTTCAATTTCTTGGTCGGAATTTGGATTTCTTGCCATCATGGTAAAATTTTCTTAGCTCCTCTTCTGTTGTTTACATTTATATGTATTACTTATATACATGTTTGTTTAATAATTGTAATTTTAGTTTATGATTTTATCTCAGTTGCTGCTATTGATCAGTATTTTTTGGCTATGGGGTTTTTCCCTCTTTCGATTTTAATTTATAGATACTACAAGCAGCTTAAAATTTATGTTTTACAATGATCTTTTGGTGGGTATTTGATTCCCATATTTGGTTAATGATGAATTAGTGTGTTTAGACAATTATTTAATTTTCCAACATTATTAGACCTAGAAATATTTGTTCCTCGTCCAAGTGTAACTTATGTAAGTGGGCTAAAAAACCTTGATCTTAAGGGCTGAGGATCTTGAAGAAATTTTGTTATGTTTACATCAACTTTATGGATAAATTTAGGCTACATTAACATTGGAAAGGGATATAGGATTGATTTTTTGTGTTGCTTTTGGGTGCATCTACTTTGGAAATTAAGATAAGAAGGTTTTTTTATTTTTTATTATATATATATATAGTTTATCAATACACGAAAAAACTCTTGTGTAGAATATCTCCGTCTGGTCAATTACCATCTTAGTTATGAAATACTTTTAGGGGGCTTGAGGCTGAAGTAGTGTCTGTATAGCAGTTAATCTATATTCTATAGTAAGCCCCAGGGAGATTCGGTGGTTACTCTTGGTGTGCTACTGCCTGCTGAGATTACAATGTTACCCAAGTGAATTTAGAAAAAGATATACTACTTGAGATGTAAGAATGGAGATTCAATCCCATAATTTTTCATGTAAACAAATATATCTTAACCTCAAGCAAACTCTATGATATGGCCTTCGCAGGTATTAATATCTACATACCTTAAAAAGTTATAAGGTATGATGCGTTAAAGCTTCTGTATTTTTGGGTTAATGAAGCTTTTCCAATTTCTCTCTATCTCTTTTGTGGATTTTTTTTGGCGAGTTTATATTGGAAACTGTTGAAGAGTATGATATACATTGTTGGCCCACTACTTAATAGCTTAAGCTTTTGGGTGAGATGGTTACTAACATGGTATCAGAGCTCAGGTTCTGCAAGGTCTCGGGTTCAAATCCTCCCGCTTGCATTTGTTTCCCCCTTTGTGTTTGTGCACAAAGTGCACCTTTGGTTTGGCTGATTTGGCCTTTGGTTTCGTTTGTCTATCCACGTGCGAGTGGCTTGCACGTGAGGGGGAGTGTTGAAGAGTATGATATACATTGTTGGCCCACTACTTAATAGCTTAAGCTTTTGGGTGAGATGGTTACTAACAGAAACTGTAATGTGTTAGTTACAATTGCGGTTGGAATACTTATCAAAAATAACATAAAATACTATAGCACACGCATCGAATGTGTGACGAGTTCTAGCATATATAGATAAACAATATCACCTCATTTTATGCTGTTGCAGGTGACAATATGTCAGCAATGTGGTGACAGAGGATATTCCAATGCTTTGGTTTACTGTGTTGAGTGTCTAAATTTCGCTGTGCACCGGTAAGTTTCCATTTTCTTATTTTGTCTTATTTGTTCCCTTTTATGGAAAATCTTTTGTTAACAATTTTGGTGGCATATGGAAGTGAAGTGGTTTTATCTTTTGTTTTCTGTGTTCTTCCTCTTTTGTGCTATTTTGACATTGGCCCCTTTTCTTCATGTGAAAGTAGATTTTCCCTCCTATTTCACAATCATCAGGGATAATCCCAAGGAATTACCGAAAAGTAAGGGGTTAAGATATCTTTGACTCATTTGTTCTTATTTTTAATGTTCTTTTAGGTACTGCCTAGAACAAATTCCAGAAACATTCGAGGAATTTGTCAATTGGGTTTGTGAGGACTGCAACCAAAAGGTGACAAACAAATCTCCTCCCTGCGAACCTAACTCTGTTCCATTAAATAAAGGCGATCATAATAGTCCAAAACACGTTGATCCGGTTCTTTGTAAAATGAAATCGAATAAGAAAAGGGTTGCAACGTGTTTGGATGCTGAGGAAGACGAGGACACATGTCACGATCCCATTTCCCCGCAATTTCCTGAAGCCCCTACAACTCCTAGCCCTGAGCGTCCTCAGGTTTTGACAAATGATATTATTGGCTCGAAACCCAAGGCAAATAAAAATAATCCCTCTCAACAACCCAATGAAGCAAATAAAAAACCGAAGAGGAAGAGGGCATTGTTAACAATGAGGAGGAGGAAGAAGAAAAAGGTTGTTAGCTCAGCAGCCAAGACAGAAGAGCAACGTCAAGAGGAACGCACAAAAATGGACCCCACTAAAAATGCTGATTTGGCGAGTGATTTTTCTCCCGTGGAAGGAAACTCGAAGCAAAACGAAGATGGTATTAATTCATTAGAGGAGACAGGAGAGGAGAAGCGTGAAAATAGCGCGTTGGAGGAAATTTGTGTTAAGAATAGGACAGCCGATGTAACTATGGATGTTGTTCCCGTGGCCATGGGTGATTATCTGCGGGTAAATGAGGAGACAATGAGTATCCCATTGTGCATTGAAAAGAGCAAAACGGAGTTTGTGCCTGAAAAAGAGCATAGATTGGTGCTTTCCAATGCCTCCAATGCTGGAAACTCTGACCGTGAGGTCTCTCAATTAGAAAACGGGGAAAACTATGTACCGCTTCACTACCTTGGACCTGCAAAACCAGTGATTGATCCAATATGGAGGTAGCTAACTAATTATTTATGGTTTTCCTTTTGTCCATGTATAATGTGGTTAGATTAATAATTGCTTCTTATGATGCCTATTAATTTTATCAATAATTTTTGGCCTTTGGGAGACAATTCTGGGACATGTTTCGGGGACATGCTGATGTCTGACTTGTGCATTGGTCAGCATTAGACTCCGTGTAAAGTCTATTCGTGATGGACACAGTTAACTGATCAGTGTATAGGGTGACACATCATTGTTTCCTCGGCATGTGTCCCTAATGCACATGGAAGCACTGTAATTTTATTGGTTTTTGTTTACAGGGGAAACTTTAGTACTTCCAGCAAAAAGTATGATACAATTGATGGTTTTGTGGCGCATTTGTCGAGCAAAGCGTGCCCTAAAGTGTGGAAGGAGGCGAGTTTTCTTCCACGGTCGATTTGCCTGGAAATGCTTCCCAAGGCCGACGTGTGGCCAAAGAGTTTTCAGATTTCTCAGCCTTCTGATGAGAGTATTGCCCTTTATTTCTTCCCGGTGGACAAAAGGTGTAATTTCAGTAGATTATGTCTGTCTTTAAGTATATATATATTTTTTCCAATTTCTCCATTTCCAATGTTTTAAAATGCTGAGGAAGATGCCAAAGGCATGCTTTTATTGCGTTTTGGCTCCTTTCATGTTTTTCCCCCCCTTGCTTTTCAACCACTTTTGTGGTTTTTCTAGATACCGAAAAACAAGACGTTTTGCCTTTTATTCTTGTTCTAAGGCACTCAGAGCAGTGGTTTATAAAGGGCTAGGTACTAAATAGGGTTCCCTTTCTTTAACAAAAAGAAGGTATATCCGTTTGGAAGGGCATGTAGATTGAAATCCTTTATGGAAATTTGAATGGATGGTCTATATGATGAGTAGATCATTTCCACCAAATTTTATCAAAAAATTAAATCTAGAAGCGGGTGAGATGACCATAAAAATTTCAACAGCCGGAAATGCACATATATATCAACTTTTCATTACTCCCTGTATTGAAATTTTTAATGAAATTTGGTGGATATGATGTACTCACTGTATAAATCATCGCCATGAATTTTCGTAAATGTATTTATTTATTTACCCCTCATAATGGACACCCCTTCTTTCTGTTAGAGAAAGGGAAGCCCTCTTCAGAGCGTAGCTCGATTTTATATATGTGTGTATGCATGTATATAAATAATCATGTATATTAGACCTAGCAAAGTCGGACACGATACATTAACATCACCCGGCACAAAATTATCAGTTAATGGGTAACAAATCATGTTTTGCTAGTCAAACCCATTAAGACCAGTTAGATTAAGAACCCTTATGAAGCGTATTTATGTTGTTTCAAGTTATCGGGTTTAGTGGGACCAACCACTTGGTTTAATGTGTGAAACTGGTCGTGTTGTGTTACCCGATAATAAGGTAACAATTCACGTTCGTGTATGATTTTCCACCCGTTATGTTAATGGACAGTGTACGTGTTTAGTAGTTTCTCACCCGAACCCGATAAGAATTGACAAGAAACCGACCCGACCTTGGCTAGGTTTATTGCATATGTTCCATTTTTAGGCTGAAGATTGAGGAGCCGATTAGCCTCTAAGCAAATCTTTTATGTTATTGGCCTGACTGAATATTTTGTTCAGCATTGATTCGCTTTAGTCTAGCCTCGTAAGATTTGAAAAATTAGGGCACCATGTTTTGGTATGACTATCTAGTGTTGTGAACTTGTGTTCGTATAAATGCGAGTTATTGCCTTTTTAATTGCTACTAACTTTTTGAATAATTATCTATAGTTTCTTCGAGTGTTATTTACAATTTTTTGTTCTTAAACACTACTTTCCTTAATTAAAAACATGAGCCTTCCCTTAGGCTTATGCATCGTATGTTGCCAAGAAAGGCCTCACCTTTTTATGTTGGTGCAGCTATGAGAAAGTGTTTGATCGCCTAGTGGAGGACTTAATGTGCAAAGAACTAGCTATGAGAACCACAGTTCAAAATGCGGAGCTTTTGGTTTTCACTTCTTTGGAGCTGCCTCTTCTACAATGGAGTAAGTCCAATATGTCTATGAAAAGCATTAGGGCTTTTCTAGTTTATCTTTCTATCTCTTTCTCATCTATCTAGTTGAATGGGACTTTTCGGGGTTTTTTTTTTGGGTTGTGGGGGGGGGGGGGGGCAGTGTTCTAAAAATCAGGATTAATTGGGGACTAACCGGCATCTAAACGCTGCGATTATGCCGAGTTGTTTGGTAAAATCAGCAGGCTAAAAAAGCGGGGATTAATCTGCAAAATTGTTGACTTGGGCTTCTTTTTTTCTAAAAGAAAAATTCTAGTCCCAAAACAACAACATTCCTTTGTCTTTTTATTATTCCGTTGATTTAATCCAAACAAATCCCTGTTCTGTTCGTTCCTCTCTATGATTCACAGACAACTGAAGCACATAGAGAAGTCTCTCTAGTCTCTACAATTCAACTCAACTCAACTCTCCTTTTCTCTCTCTGACTCTCTATGACATGACTCAATAAAGCACACATTCTCTCTATCTTTATGATTCAACTCTATCATCAAGGATTGTGTGACTTCTGGTATATTATGTAATTTAAGATAAAATTTATAATGAAAAATCGTTTGTGCGATTAATCCCCTAGGCGCTAGCGCCCCCCCCCCCCCCCCCCCCCCCTTCTCTCGCTGACCTAGGAGTGCCTAGCAATTTAAAACATTAAGGGCGTGAGGGACATGAATCTGGAACCTGCCTCATAAGAGAGCAGATTCTTAACCACTTTACCAAGCCCTTGGGTGTTGCCATTCGACTTTTTAGGGACCTTTTAATGTGCAGTCCACTCGGTCTATTTTCCCTTTTTGTTTTAGTGTGCATTCAATTTTTTTAGTTTCAAGGACAAAAAAGGTCCACTACCAATTTATCAAAGCATTTTTCGCAGGCATTTTATGCCCTGCTCTAAATTGAACGCATTATAGAAATTTGAAAGGCCTATCCAATTTTTAAGGACCTTATAGTTTATTTTACTTTTTAGTGGGCATCCCACTTTAATTTTTTTCTTTTTATTTAAAGGATAGATTTTGCTATAGGCTTAAATTGCCTACAAAATCTATCCTTACATAAAAGGAAAAAAATTAAAGTGGGCTGCACGCTAAAAAGTAAATAAACTATAAGGTCCTTACATGGACCGGCCTTCAATTTTCTATAATGCATTCAATTTGGTATGACTTTTAACACGAATACGACACTAGATTATTTCATTTCTAGATTGTTTACCATTTGTTGGCACACTCTTAGGTAGTAAATTGCTTGATGGTAAACTGTTTTCTTTTTCAGGATTCCAAGGCAAGTATTATTTATGGGGTGTATTTAGAGGAAAACAAGCGTCCCAGTCCCCTCTGGGGAATCAGCTTCCGACAACCAATGGTGGGACCCATGAGGATAGAAGACTTGCGAAAACTAAGATTCAAGACGCAATGAGTCCTCTTAGTCCTTTAAGCAACAGTGGTGGTAACTACGACTCTGATCTCTTTGATTTGTCCTAAATAGATAAATTGTAGAAGAGAAGATAAAAATGAGAGATAGCTGAGATGGTGGCACTGCATTGGTTATGATGTGGGGTCTGTATGACAGCCAACTTCCATCGCTCCACACTCGGCCACCTCAGCATGCCTCCTTTTTATAGCACATCCGTATGTCTGCCTATTGTTATTGGTCCTATCTAATTGTAGGGAGAGACAAGATGAGGACATATAAAAGTTGGGTCTGTGAATGAAATGGAATTCTGCCCGAATACGATCCAGTTAATCGGATATGGTAAGGGATCCTTAATCCATTTATTCAGATCCAATTTTAATCCGTTAAGCCTTTTGATCAACAAACCTTATAGATATATCATAATCTGATTCATTTGCGATCCCAATCCGGCTTATATACATATAACACATTTATACACGCACACGCAAATACTATATTGTGTATATATATATGATATCTGAAAATGGTGCAATTTTTTTGGTCTAGCAATAAAATTTGGATAAAGTCATGGCCAATAATTCTTTAATTTTCGGATCATCAAATATGTCTGGTAACAAATTCGGCCTTCAGCATAGAAGGAAGTGGGATAGCGGAGGATATGAATTATTATTTTACATTCCTGGATCAGATTCGGTATATTATTAGTCGGATTTTGATACAGCATGATCCGGTCCGTAATTGATCCATTGAGAGGCCAGGGGACATAGCTGAGGTAGTAGCGCGTCGTCCACATGGCACCCAACTGCTACCACTCCACTTTGAACTGACCAATGTGATGTTGCCACCTCGGCCTGCCCACTTTCTTTGTCACATCTGTATTTCTCCCTATACTTGATGGGACTATGCACTTCCAACATTGTTTTGTGTTTCAAGAACATTCGTTTTTTTATGAATCCATAAGTTGTTTGAACTAACAACATTAGGATTAAATTTCAGGGGAGCAAGAATCTGGAGACTTTGACAAGTCCGAGAAATCTAGTTGAGAGTGAATTCGGACCAAAACAATAGACTAAAAATGAGGATCGTCCAAGAGAAATGAAGCGACTGGGGATTTTTCAGCCTGAAGACTGCCAGGTGGTGGGGGGGGGGGGGGGGGGTGGCGTATTGGCATGAATATTTTATTTAATATTGCAAAGATGTGAAATTATTTCCTTATATGTTTTGAGTTGGCGTGTCCTAGATTCCGAGGGCGGGTTTCTGTACCGGTCTGTCCTTTTAATTTGTGTATGTATAAGTTGTTTTCTTCATGAAATGAGGGGTGCTGGTATAGGCAACAAGAAAACTAAACTTCGGCACCCTTTTTACTTGAAAAATGAAAATAATGAGCTACATCGAATGCATTTGAGAAAGGATTCAATGTTTTTCTTTGGCACCCATTTGTTCGGATAATTAGGCGTAGTTATTAGTTAACAAAGTTGTGAGGTTGGAAAACAATTTAAATTTGGAGTTGTGATCTGAAGCCTCTTTAATATTTATTTTTTGGGGGTCCTATGTGAGCCTCAACTTCCGTAAATACAAGTAGAATTGAAAGTCATTTTGAGAAAACAACTTCTTCCTACATGCTAGAAAACATTATACTTTTATGCGATATTGGAGATGTATTTTTGCTCCAAGGAGGCTAACCGTTCGTGTACTATCAAAATAGTAAGATTTTTGAAAGGAATAACAAAGCTAAAACAAGGGGGCATTTCAAGAATTGAACTCAAGAAGTCTCCAACCCTAAGCAAGAATTATATCTCTAGACCAATGCCTGATCTTTAGGTAACCTCAGGATTTTTAACTAATACCCATATAATAAAATAAGGGTAATGATATTAATACTTCACAAAAAGTTGTCACTAAAGATTATTTTAGAGGGTAAGAGAGTACTTTGTAAAGTGCTAATATCATTATTTTAAAACAATGGTTAACAAAATTATAAGTTGTCTAGATCCGGTAGCTATTTATGTTGCTAATATCTTAGCGCAATCAAGGACTCAAATTCAAGCCCTAGCATCCTGATTTCTTTCAGTCTCCTTTCATGGTATGAACAACCGAGCTATCCGTGATTTATATGTACTCCAATATATATATATATATATATATATTTATATATTTGAATTCAATCAAAAGTACTACTTTCAATTGAATCAGGAATCTCTTCGTCTATCAATTTCCTATGAGAAGATATAATGGATTGTAGGCATATGCAAATTATGCAAATAGGTATTAAGTTAATAAAGTTCACCGAGGTTATTAATAATTTTTAGATGGTAGTATTTATGGACTATTGAATTGGATCGATACAGAGAGTAAAACGTTAAATCAATTAAAATTACTTGCATATTTTTGAAAAGAAAATCACTTGCATATTAAATATACATAAATTTAACTCTTCTCTCCTTAGTCCTTACCACCATACACTCTCATTCTTCAACGTTATTTTATCTCTCATCAGCTTTCTAACACTTTAAGAAATCTAGTAAAATTTGTATTTTTTAAACTTACTAAATACTCGTGTAACACGAGAATCTTATATATTTTTTTAAAATAAATTCAATTCATTTGTGATTAATGATGCACTACCTGATTATCAACTTTTGTTCCTTTTACTAAACTGGGATTTATCAATTTTTGGTTATATATAACTCAAACACGTTTTCATGTGTTAGGTTGAAAGGAAGCACTTGTTTTAATTTAATCAAATAATTTTTTTAATACAACCAATTTATGTCATGCATACGTGCATACACCATCTTTAATTACTTTTGGCTATCAATTATTACATCCTTTTCTTATAGTGGTAGCCTCTTAATATAAAATTAATAATGTCTAATTAAGATCTTACATGGTCTGTCTTAATTTTCCACAAAACGTGCCTCTTTCATAACCAGCCCCACCTCTTGATTAATTAATTTATTTTTAAAGATACATGAAACATAATAAAGTCAGAGAATTAAAGGAATCTATTATTATTTTTTATTGACTTTTTGTGGCCCAAAAGATGTTTGACCAACATATGCCCAAGTTTGAGCCTAATTTATTATTGTGTAAAATTAATGACTCCTAATTTTTAAAATTAAAAGTAATTTGATTGTATTTTTTGGGAGTTACAAACAAATGTTTTTTTTTTTAAAAATAATTAATATATCAAGTCTCACAACATAAAATAAATTTATCAATAATTATTAGTTAAGTTAAAAATAATATTTCTTTAAAACAATAACAAATCAACAATCTTAATTTGAGATGATCAAAGAGAGCACGTTTTAGTGTGCTTTTCGCCAAAAAAAAAAAAGGTGATAGAATGAAGGTTTTATTAACATGCAATTTACTTGAGAGTTCAATAGTTCATTGGATCAGGTTTGGACTTTCTGCCATTTTTTTAATTAAAAAACTAAAAGAAAAAGAAAAAGAAAAAGAAACAAAAGCAGAACACTTTTCTTCTTCTATTTCCCCACGTGTACGTGTTTAATTCATTATTTTCTTCTCTTTAAAGGCTTTCTTTGTCTTCTCTTTTTCTATCTCGTATTAATTTATTTTGTACATGTGTCGGCACAAGTGTTACTACATATAAATAATTTACGAGAAAAAGGATAAATGCGTCTCTCCATAGTTAAGCATAACTGTAAGTTTGTTAGCAGCAAGAGCTTAAATCATATTACATTCTTAATTTTTTTTAAAGAAAGACTGCAAATGTACAATTGAAAATTTGCAAAATATGTGAAAGTTTTATGAAAGTTAAAATTCGTGTCTGTTATAGAAATATAGGTAACACTATTGTCAAAGTAGTTCTCGTTAATACTAAAGCAATATATATAAAATACTTAAAATATAATGTACAACCATATAATATATTATATGCTTTAGCATTAGTTAAAATTACTTTGACAATAATATTATCATAGCAAAATCTATAAATAATTTCATTCAGACCTCTCTTTGGATCTTTACTTTTCTTCAAACCACTTCCTTATATTGGTCACTCAGTCCTTTTAATTTGCTGTATTCCTTTGCAATGAACCTTCTTTCAATTTTAATTAAATACCCATATAGCATATAATAATATTCTATCCCACTTTCTTTGTATTTAATTGTCATTTTGATAGATTTAGCTTGCAATTATACCTATAATGATCACGTACGTATCATTCACATTATATATAATTTATTTGGAATAATTAAAAGAAAAAAAAAATACAAAGTTGTATACTCGTGTTTTTTTTTTCCAAATTTTTGTCTAAGTTCTTGGCGTGACGACGATGATGATTTTAGCTCGGTAGGTTTGACTTGAAATGAACGAAAAATAAAATAATCGTGACAAGTTTATTGAGTGTGACAATCACGTGAAATAATTTTCAATCACGTCAACTAATTATTAAATAAGTTAAAAGCGAGTCGGTTATTCAAGGGCTAGCTAAAATTGATATGTATATATAGGGTCCGTTTTTGGTACAGATCAATCCTTACGGATTGGTCGTTTTATGATGGTTTTCCGTCATAAAAACATTTGGAGACCAATCCTTACGGATTGGTTGTTTTGTCAGGTTTTGCGACATATTATAACGGAAAACCGTCATAAAAAGGACTAGTATGTACGTACTGGTCGGTCCGCACCCAAAATTTCCCATATATATGTGTATATAATAATAATTTAACTCAAATCTTTAAATGATTGACGTAAGTAAGTTTTTCATTAAGTTTTATTTATAGAGTAAATTTTTTTTTTCGAATTAACCCTACTCGATCAACATCACTATTAAAAAAAAAAAAAAAAAGGTTGTCTAGATCCCATGCCTGTATCATATTAGTTTTGAAGGGTGTGATAGACCCCAAAGTCTCGCCTATATGAAATTAATTAAAACTACCGTTCGCCAACGCTACATCTAAACTATTATAATATTATATAAGATGTGAAATTATTTAATAAAAAAAATTTTGTTCTTTATTAACGTGATAGCATAATAGACAACTAATTATAATTAACGAGTATAAGATATGGAAGCTTGTCGGTCCCAATAAAATTCAGAAAACAAATCTTAGCATGCACATAATTTATCTTCGACATATAATTTTCCTTTATTCGGACAATTTGTCGTGCGGTTCTATCTATATGGACTAGACTTTTAGTGACGATTTTTTATCATTAAAAATATCTTCCTAATATTTTAGAAAAAAAGAACCATCACTAAAATCAAGTCCATACCAAAAATATTATCTTCTTTTAATCACATAATATTTATCTTAAGCGAATATATAGTATTTAAACTGCCCCGATTGCATATGTTAATAAATACCATATGATAAAACCCAGTAGTAATATTTTTGTATTGGTGGGTTTGAAGATTGATTATGATATGGAAATCATACTGATACTTCCATGGACAATTATATGATGATTGGTACTATATTGTGGGGTTGAAAATTTTCTTAATTAATTTCGGTATATATACACATTAATGCTGTTTTAGTTGTTTTGGCACAATTATCTGCGTAGGTGGTTTTGATAAAGTTGTCGCCTTACGATGCAGGCCAGGTTGGAGGCATGTAAGGAGATAATTGTGTGCAATTGGAGCCGCTGTGACAGTTGTTTTGGCACAAATTGTAGCCCACTTGTACATTGAGATTAAAGATTATAGCCCCTTTTATATGCCTTGAGATGATAAAATACCTGATGTAGGGCAATTAGTGCCTATTGATCGCCAACATTTTATTTCCAAATAGTATGCGAGTCTCTTTTCAGCATTTGATCCTTCGGGTTGGCATTATTTATTTACATGTATTTTTTTTTGAGCAATATTTAATTGTATTTTTGGTAATACAAGTTTTCTATGTTTAGGTTGGAATCATGTGGCGTGCATAGTATGTAACTATGTATTTCTATTTTTTAAATATAATTTCACGGTACTTTATAGTATTTATTATTTATAATTATGCATACAAGTGGTTAAGTCTATTAATTAATTTTTATATTGCATGTTGGGTGTGTTTTCATAGTTGTATTATATTTTTATTATTAAAAACTCTTATAGTTTTCACTAAACTTATTTGGTTCACTCTCATTTTAATTTTCCAACAAATTTTGCAGGTAACTCTCGGGTTAGCACACGTGTGTGTACAAACTTTAGTTGCCCCTGATCTCCGTAAACCATGATATATATATATAGTTTCCCACGGATGGGAAAACTTGATTGATTATATTATTGTACTTTTATTGACAAACCATTAATATATAATTTTTATTGTAAATGTATACTGGTTTAACCCAAAAGTTGTATAATTTTATTGGAGACAATTGTATTATAATTGTACCATAATAACATTTGGTTGGTTAATGGAATATTCTTTTAATTTTGTTGGGTTGATTGTTGGTATTACATTTCCGGTGGATGTAAATGTATTTACAAGTTTTGTAAGAGATTGATTTTATTTTACTCATACCAATTTTAGAAATAAGTGATTCTTTTACTTGCTTTTAGTTATATTGGTATATTTGTTGTACTAAGATACCGTTAGAAAAAGCCTTAATACAAGTGTAGGATCGATCGGACAACTATGCATACAATAATTAAAAAAACAAGCATCACTAATATACAAGCAATACGAAAAACAAGAGATTAAAGAAGAAAATAACTAAGGTGATAGCTATTATTGATGAGACCAATTCTGAGTACAACGCGTAAAACAAACTCTAGCCGCTAATTAGAGCTCTCAATATTATCTTTCAAATATACTCTCTAATATAACTAGTAAATAATAATAATGCAACTCATTAATAAAACCTATGACAAGGGGTCTATTTATAGAGTATAAATCATATGGGTCTAGAAATGCATAAAGCCAAAACATACTAGAAATTGGATAATACAAATGCAACTAGAATTTGGATAATACAAAGCCAATTAAAAATTGGACAATATAAAACATAATAGGAATATAATTCATATACAAAGCCAAATCTTCAATTCTCGCATTCTTACTCGCTGTCAGTGTTGACTAATTGATCTTAGAGGAGATAATCTAGCTTATAACATAATTTGGGTATCTACATTTACATTATCACCTGCTGTAGGTGTTGTGACACCTTCTGGCTAACCGGTTTTAGAGAGAAAAATCTCATGACAAGATTCGGAGCGTCACATGAGACTTTCCTTCCAGAACCGATTAGTCATAGGCCGATGCCGCAACAACACAGCGAGTGATAATGTGAATATACCAATTAAATAAAAACAAGTGACAAGAATTTTCTATCTTATATAAGAACTTGTGTAAATAAAATTCTATCCATCGGAACAGTAATACCAATCATCAACCCAATAAAATTAAAAGGACACTCCATTAACCAATAAAGTCTACAAGTATACTTCCCAAAAAATAATTCCACATTCAAAACTTATATAAAAAATCTCTATTGTCTTCATTTTTATGACATAATAGTATTGCTGTCCAAAGAAATCATTCATATCTGATATTATATCAATAATTCTAAAAGAATATATTTGACATAAAAAATTAATATATTCAATATAGTTATCATGTGCATTGGTTATAAGGGGGATTCGTATAAAACTCATAACCCATTCTTATAACCTATATGATATATATATATATATATATTCAAATGGCGGTCTTCATAATAGAGTTGTCCAAAAAACCAATCTTCAATTAGCCGCTAAATATACTAGAACTTGTGGCACATATTCGATACATGAATAATAATAATAATAATAATAATAATAATAATAATAATATTATTATTATTATTATCTAGTAATTCATCATATTAGCTGGGTAGAGAGGTGATAATATGTATCATTCATAATGTAAATTATGGGTTCAAGCTCTAGTTTAAGCACCAATTTCTGTCCTAGAGATCGGCAGATATAGATTTTAATTTACATTTACATTTATGCTTATATTTATATTGATATATTCAGGAGTAGAGCCGGATATAAATTTAGTAGAGGCCAAATTAATTAGCATCCCGATCGATGGAATTTATTTTGTTTAGACAAGTAGCTAGTAAATGTATATGGATCGAGTCCCTTAGCCATAGAGGATGAGCATAGCCTCTTTTTTCTCCCTTGTTAGTATGAACGAATCAAAGCAAGTCAACTGAAGTTTTTGTTTCTTTGCCCTATTTAGAGCTTTTAAAAATGAAAAAAAATTAGTTTGTTCACTCTTTTTCTTAATGTCGTTTTTTCAATTTCACACTTTAATTTTGCTCTAATTTGGTCTTAACACAAACATATACAAGAGTGTTATAGTGGTTTGACCGTTTTACTCTCGCTACAATGCCCACATGCAACTCACATGGTCTTTTCTGTCCAAAAACATAATGGTGAGTTGGGTTTCGGACTGAAGTGACAACGGGAGCAAACTTTAAGGATTGGTGTTATGCAAAATGAACTTCATAGACGGAAATGCAAAAGCAGGTAAATTTTAAGGGGGTAAATTATTAATAACTCAAAAAAAGTTGAACATGCGCCACGCCACTTACAAATTGCACACACATCATCTCTACCAAGTAAACTAATATTATATTGATGGCTACATCAATTGAGCATCAATACATCAAGCAAAAAGAACAATTAAGCACTATATTAGATCTAAACAGCATAATTCAAGGTTGCAAGATGTCCATGTAAGCATATTTTCAAAATAGAATATAGATGATATATCATATATAAATAAAGAAGATGAAGAATTGAAGAAAAAATAACCAAGTAATGTTATCATATATAATATTACATGCGACAAAGTCGATCTATGACAAAAAATGGTATCCCATACAAGGAATGCATTCATGAAGAAGAACCAAAGAGTCCCTATGATTTACCTCCCCACCAATTAGATATTAACAAAGACTTTACCCTCCAACTTGCTTCTCTAAACTAAGAATAAAAGAAATAAGAAATTACAATTTAGTCCCTCATCTCTATCATATTCATCCTAACCGTTGAAGATAAACAAATTAAACCCTAACCAAAGTATATCCATCTCTCCCTTTCTATCTTTTAAGAGGATTAATTAAAAGTCAAAAAAATTGTTGAAAATGTCTAAAGATGGAGTTGGAGAATTAATTAAGTGCGATGAAAGAAAATTTGAAGGACTAGGCATGAAATTACCTTCAATATAATTCCTATTACTATGCAATACAGGGCTTAGATCATGAAAGAAGCTTAGAGGATTTGGATCCGACGGTGGAGAAAAAAAGTTTGGTGGTATAGGCGGAAGAGAACCCGGACCAGGTGACAAAATACCAGGAAAAAACCCGGTTTTTATTTGTACACCTTCATCCAAATCCATATCCATATCACCACCACTTTGTGTTTTTTTCACTTCTTGGGCCTTGTTGGTTTTTTCTAGGGAAGCGAACCGGGCCGCTGGTGAAATTGCACCACTATTATCTTGAAGAGAAGAAAAAGATGAGCTCATCGAAGAGGACGGGCAAGAGCCAGAAGTAGAGACAGGAGCAGGGTTGGGCCCAGTTAGACGTTGGACAAGTGTCATGAACTCACTAGGGTTTGCATGGATTACCTTTGGGGAGACGGTGTATATGATGACCGGTGGCCGGTGGTGGTGCTGATGCGGTGGCAGTTGCGATTGCTGAGCTGGTGCTATTGGAGGTTTTTTTATCTTGTGGGAGTCTTTACGTACTTTGAGTGGGGCCGGCCGAGGGCCCTGGAGCTCTCGGCGTGGCGACTTGCCGGTGGGAAACTCCGTCGAGTACTCCATGGTGATGAAGAGTCAGTAATGAGAGAGAAATGTGGAGGAGAGATAGAGGTGGTGGTGGTGGTGCAGACAAATGCATTATTTTTGTAATGCAAAACTTGAAAATATAGGGGCTGACACGAAATATTTAAACAGTGCAAAGTCAAGGGAAGGTAGGACTTAATATAAATATTAAGAAATAAAATATAATGTTCTTTACATTTGGATAATTATTGGCCAGTTGTATATGCTTATTTAATAATAATATTTGTAGCGCCTGGGCCGGTTTCGTAGTTTTCTGGGTGTTTGAAGTTTGACCTTGTCTATCTTTGATTATTCTCAAATAATTATCCGTAAATAGTGGGTTTTACCAATTATTTTATCAGTAAATTACTCTATCATATACTGGATTACTAAAATATCTTTAAGATTTATAATGAGACATGGACATTTAGGTCATTTCATATATTTGTGTGTGAGCTACATGTGGATATTAATGGAAGTTAAATGTGACCACAAATTATTTGATTGTTACATATGTGAAGTTAAATGTGACCACAAACTAAATGATTGTTACACACGTAATTGCTCAATCCATTGAAAACGGACCATGAGTATAAATGTGTTGCAAGTAATTACGTTGAGTATAAAGAACCTAATATGCCTTTTATACATGTTAAAAGCATCAATCATGATATATACATAAAAATTAAAGATTACACACAAAAAAAATGAAAAATTAGTATACAAACTAATAGATCAATCAGTACTCAATATTTTTGGTTACTTTTAGGTGGATTCTTATTCTTGACCAATCATACATTGTTATATAATTTTTAAATTTTATGTATTCTTTATCTATCGTAACATTGTTATACAAATATTCTCTTGCGTCCTATGAATTCTCTTGTAAAAGAGAATGTTACCTATGTACGTAATCTCTCAAATTTAAATTAAGAGTTATTGTTTGAGAACAAAACTTGTTCTCTAATCACTAATTTTAATACGTTGATTATTTTTAAAATAAAATAAAATTAGATGAATGAACTCTCTTAATTTGAAGTATCCTATAAAAAAAATAGTAGTCTTTTTGGGACAAAAGGAGGTTTTTGCCAAATAATATTGAAAAGTACTATTTTCGAAGGCATAAAGTTCATGCAATAAAGCCAACAAGGGACAAGTTCATGGTTACACATTTAATTGTGGCGAGCCTTTAATTTCAATCGATCGGACATGATTGCCATTTACAGTGAGTACTGAGCCCAATGGCACCACAGTTTGTGAAATATTTTAGGAGCCCAACCAATTAATTACGTGAATTTGGTCCATATATCTACAACTGGGTTCGCTAAATTTTATTTTCATGCATATATTATTATTAATTTATACCTTCAACACACACGTTAAGATTATCTTCGTATAAAAATATTCCCTTTCAAATAGTGTAAAAAAAAACACAAATTAACTATTAAGAGAGAGATGATTCTGACCAAAAAAATATTCAGCTTTTTCAATATATATACACTAGTTTTCTTAACCTACGACTATGATTAGTTGAAGAAAAATACGAAAATGAGATGAATAAGTAAAGAAGTAAATTCACACATGCTAATTTGTTAGTTTGACCCTAGCTAGATCAGAACTTCTAAAAATAAACCAGGTATATAATTAAGTTATAAATCCACACATGTAATATTAGCCATTAAG
This sequence comes from Lonicera japonica, assembly GCA_021464415.1. NCBI lineage: Eukaryota > Viridiplantae > Streptophyta > Magnoliopsida > Dipsacales > Caprifoliaceae > Lonicera > Lonicera japonica. Next base: position 37,150,105 of record CM038469.1, on the reverse strand, counting down.
TTGACCCAATGATCACTAAAATAAACCAGGTCTAGGTTTTGTAGCCCACGTCTTGTTTACTTTCGACAAAGTCCAAAGTCTGGACCAATTCATGCACTTATTACATCACCATACTAACTTTTTTTATTCATGAACCAGTCCGGCCTACACGCTCAACTAATTTCAGTTTTTTCCAAGGCTACAGCCTTATTACGTTTGTTTACGTCATTTTTATTCCTTTAATAAGGAGTTCCTCAATTTGATTTTTAACGACGTAGTATCTAACTCTTTATTACGGTGGTTGTCGAATTATGACATGTATAAAAAATAAAAATGGAGTTAGAAACATCACTCTTTTTTTTTTTTTTTCCATTTTTTCGCTATTCTCTCAGTTTAATTTTCTAGTGTGAAAATTCCTTACCCCCCTTTTACGTTTTGATTTTATGTCTGTTTTGGAATTTTCATGTTCTTTTTTATTTATGTTTGGTTTGAATACTAGAACATACTTAAAAACTGCATAAACAATATGAAAAGTGGAATAAGTACATATTATGAAACACTCATAAATTATAATATGGCGCATATTTCTATAATCCAAAAATAATAGTTTCAGACATAAACTCTCTTAATTCTAAAGTTTGGATTAAAGCATGTTAAAACTCAAACTTACACGTGGAATTACTAATTTCAAATTTCTGAAAAGCACTAAATTTAGCTTATAAACTGTCTTTAAGTTTCATTGTCCAAAAAAAAAAACTGTCTTTAAGTTTCGATCACACATGACCTTAAGAATTGGCATCATTAAACTTAATATACACCACGACATAAGCTCACTTAAAACTTGATCCCAAATTTAATAAAGCGGGCCTACCCGACCCAATCTACAGTACTATTCGTTTGCTACAAATTTTGAAAAAAGTGGATTTTTACATGTACTGTACAATAAAGAAAACGAACCTTGAGGATCTCACAAATGCAAATGTCCTCTTTTCAAGTTTATCACCACATCTTTAGCTTTTGAAGTGTCAATTTTCACATTATACAGACGAATACGGCAATGTCAAAATGTACATGCATTCTACCCCCACACTTTATGTTTGTGACTTCTTTCACTTATGGGACATGAACGTGTGTACTATCATAAAAAATGTCTTATAGGTCCAAATATTATGGTACAACGGATTGAATGGTAATTATACATAAAATTGATGGCCACTTCTTTAGTCTTTGTTGTGTCTCTTTTCATATTAAAGAGATGATCAAATGGAGCAATGTCGAAAAGTACCTTTACTTTCCACCACCACAATTACATGCAAGTTCGGCTAATAGCTTGTTTCTCTTATCTACATGGACCTATATACTACTAAGAAAAAGATTATGTTCTGATATTTTGATACAACAAATTGAACGAAAATTGTTACATAACGAAATTAAAAGCCGGTGACATTGACATTGAATTGAGCCCTTTCGATTCGGGTGGTATCGATCTTTTGATGTTGCACAATATATAAGTAACTATAATTTTCACATGTCTGCATATGCTCTACTTTTCCTATAAACATCACACGTTTCTATTATTCGTTCAAACACACACACACACACATATATATATATATCCTGTCATTTTACATGCATAGTGATGTGTAAGTGGAGCTTCACCATTTTATTTCTTGTGCATATATATAGATATGAGCATATATGATTTATATACGCATGCTGTAATTAAACCAAAAATACCAACGTGCGCTGTTAATAAACAAGTGAAGTATGTTATTTTGATGGTAATTAAACTTCACGTACTCAAGGTTAAAGGGACGTACTCATAATTTCAGTTAAAGAGCCGGGGCAAAATTTATAAATGTTATTTTTTTTTTCAATTATTAAAAAATAGAAAACAAATATTTTATGGTTTTGACACTAAAATATTACCCTACGTCCCTTTTCCTTTTCCCAAAAATATAGAACCAATATCACATAAGTAACAAATGTCGAACTAAATTTCTTACTATTGCACGTACCATTAATCTTTTCCTTTTTCTTCTTTTTTATTTACTATAGTTTTGAACAAACAGCGAGTGTAATAATCTCTTATTTTTATATATTATTTTAAGAAAAATGATCAATTCTAGACGTGAAATTCATTATTTTAAAGCGCACATATATATATATATATATCATATACATATAGCATCATACAGAAGCACAAAAAAGGCAAAAGAATAAAGCACATATACATCATGCATATTTTAGTGTTTAAGTCTGTGAATAATAAGAGAAGGGACCAATAAGACAAAATTAAACGATACAACTTCGTTTTAAAAAATTTAGCCACGAACATGATATGATCCGACTTACATATACAAACAAATGAAAACTTTAGGAGTAAAAACAGAAGAAATTGATAATTATTTGGAATCAATTTTTTTTTTTTGAAATATGGAATTAAAATCTTTCAGAAAAAAAATTGCGAGTCAAATTTGTTAATTTAATAAAAATTAATTAAAAGAAAGGGTAGAATAAATTAATGAGCGAGAGAAGTGAGAAGATAGAGAAAAGAGAAGAGATGAGAGCGAGAAAGAGAGAGAGAGAAGCTTTTAATACTTGAAGTATATATAAGGAGGTTACACACTCCATTTAATTACTTAAGACTTCATTCCTTTCTAACATTTCATAAATACGCTTTCTTTCTTCCTAACACTCCTAACATTTCATACTTCATTTTTAGATTAATTGAAACTAATCTAAAAAATACTCTACTCTCTCTCTACAATTCAAGAAAACAAATCAAATCACTCCACCCCACAAATCTCATCTTCAATTTTATGCTTCCAACTTTTTTCACAAATCAGTATCATAATCAAATGAATTCGACACTATGGAGTACTCAAATTCCATCTTGCTTGGTACTATGAATTCGGCGGGAATGGGCCAACTAAAACTACTTCTTCTTCTACACATTTTATTCTCTCTTTGAATGTGTTTTATTACTTGTTTATGAACCCTAAATTTGTTTAATTTACTAGTTTAAACCGTATTGAAAATGTTTTTACATACATAACCATTTAATTTATTGAATTAATTGGTTTAAAGATAGGTTCCATGGATAACCAAGTTTGAAGGTATAATCGATTACCCGTTACCAAGTTAAGCTCATGTTGCCCAGTTGTGTATCACCGAATCTAAGGCCATGTATTCGGTTGTTTATTGTTAAGTTTAGAGAAAAGAGAAACTATATTATTATTGAATTAATGATTACATAAGAAAGGGGCTCTATTTATAGAGCTAAACAAGACAAAAGAAAAACCTAGTCTAATAAGGAAAAGAAAAACTAATCCAATAAGGAAACAAACACGAAATAAATAAATAAACAAACTAAATAAATAATAAATAACTAATAACTTTAACACCCCCCCTCAAACTCAAGAAGGCTTAGAAAGCATTCGGAGTTTGGAAACGAGAAAGTGAAAACGGGCGGTCACATGAGACTTGGTAAACAAATCAGCAAGTTGATACTCAGACGAGACGAAAGGCAAGTGAATAGTGCCATGAGTGTAGTGATGTCGAACAAAGTGGCAGTCAACCTCAATATGCTTGGTACGTTCATGAAAAACATCATTATGGGCTATCTGAATGGCACTTTGACTGTCACAAAATAATGGCGTAGGAGTAGGAACGTCAATTCCCATATCTTTAAGTAACCAGCGAAGCCAAACAATTTCAGAAGTGGCATGGGCAAGGGCGCGATACTCAGCTTCAGCACTAGAACGGGCAATCATAGTTTGTTTCTTACTTTTCCACGCGATGAGAGAATCACCTAGAAAAACACAGAATCCTGTTGTAGACTGACGATCAGTTATATCACCCGCCTAATCGGAGTCGGAATATCCTTGCAACTCAAGACTGGAAGTGGATGAAAAATGTAATCCCTGGAATAGTGTTCCTTTAAGGTACCGAATGATACGGAGAACAACAGCAAAATGAACAGAGCGTGGTGCAGACATAAATTGGCTGACAATATGAACAGCGTAACTAATATCTGGCCGTGTGATGGTGAGATAGTTGAGACTGCCAACAAGTTGGCGATATAAAGTAGGATTAGGTAGCAAAGTCCCGTCAGAAGTACAGAGTTTGACATTCATTTCAAGTGGAGTATCGGCAATCTTGTTGTCAGTTAAACTAGCTCGCTGAACAATGTCGGAAGCGTATTTTACCTGAGAAAGAAAGTAACCAGTAGACAAACGATCAACCTCAATACCAAGGAAGTACCGAAGAATTCCCAGATCTTTCATTTCAAAACAAGAGCACAGATATGTCTTAAGCTTGCATATTCCATCGAAATCATCCCCAGTGATAATCATATCATCGACATAAATGAGAAGAACAACAATGCCTTGTGGAGAGGAACATGTAAACATTGCTGAATCATGAGCACTCTGTGAAAAACCATGGTGAATAACGGCTGTGGAGAACTTTTCAAACCAGGCTCTGGGTGCTTGCTTAAGACCATAGAGAGCACGACGAAGTTTACAGACTTGCCCAGGAAAGTGAGGTAGCCCATTAGGAGGCTGCATATATACTTCTTCAGATAGGTCACCGTGAAGGAAAGCATTTTTGACATCCATCTGGTGAATCGCCCACTTACGGATAGAAGCAATTGAAATAAGTGTGCGAACTGTAGTCATACGAGCTACGGGAGCGAAAGTTTCTTCATAATCAATACCATATTCCTGGGTAAAACCTTTTGCAACGAGACGAGCTTTGTAACGATCAACAGAACCATCGGCGTTGGTTTTAATCTTGTATACCCATTTGCTCCCAATAACAGATTTTCCAGCAGGTAAGGGAACAAGGTCCCATGTATTGGTTTGCTTTAAGGCAGCAAGTTCATCGGCCATAGCTTGTTGCCAAAGAGGATCGGTGGATGCTTCGCGATAAGAGGATGGCTCATGTAGGGACAACAGGGCGGAAAGAAAATAGTGATAATCTGATAACTTAGCTGGTGGCCGACGATCTCGAGTTGGTCGAAGTGGAGGATCGCTGTCGGGACATGCAGAGTCAGGGCAAGACATAGAGTTGTCAGCAGTGGATCTATCAGACACTAAGGGAATGGGGTTAGCCGGTACTGCATCAGGGACATATACTGGAGTGGGTGAAAGATGAAAGGCTTCTATTGGCGAGGACTCGGGGAATGGATCAACAGGCAGCACAGGTTCAGTGGATAAGGTGGTATTTTGGGCCATAATGTAATATGGAGTATTTTCCCAAAAGGTAACATGTCAGGAAATACGAAGTCTTTTGGCAATGGGATCATAGCAGCGATAACCCTTTTGTTGAATTCCATATCCTAAGAAAACACACAGAGGTTTTTGGTGTGAGTTTGGTACGCTCTCTTTTGGGAAGTAATACAAAACAGGTAGATCCAAAGACACGAAGTTCGGAATAATCAGGAAGAGTTTCATAAAGACGCTCAAAGGGAGAAACACCATTTGTAACTAGGGGTGTTGTCGGAAATCCGAAAACCGAACGAACGATCCGAACCGATCCGATCCGATCCGAAATAATCCGAACCGAAAAAAAAACCGAAACCGAAATTAAAACCGAATAAATCGGGTCGGTTCGGGTTCAGTTTCGGGGGACCCGTAATGGACCGAAATGACCCGAATAGTTAAAAAAAAAGGGACAAAAGGCATAAAAAAGGTAAAACATAGCAGATGTCCGTCTCTTCTCTCTCACTCTTCTGCTCTCTTCTCATTCTCAATCTCACGCAGCACTGCGCCACCGCTACTCTCTTCTCTCTCTCACTCTCAATCTCACGCCCAGCTCTCCTCTCTCTCTCACTCTCAGTCTAACCGCCTGCTTTCGTCTCTCTCTCTCACTCAACCAGCGTCCAGCGCCGTCTCTCGATCTCTCTCTTCCTCGTCCGATTGTGGAGTCTCGAGTGGGTTTGCAAATTAATTACACGGGTAAACCTTTCTAATTTTTCTAGTTATGTTTGAAATTTGTTGATATTTAAACCCTTAGTTCAATGAACTTGTAATATTTTTGTTAGATCTGAACTAAATCAAAATAAAAAATAAAAAATGTGTAGATCTAATGTAGATCTAGCCCCTTAGTGTGTAACTTGTAATATATACACATTTGTGATCACCATTCTTGACCCGCCCTTCAATGAAAATTATATCTTGAATATGAACCAGATATTTGCGGGAGTCTAATAGAGAGAACGTGAGTAGTTATTGAGATGGATTTATACTTGTTTTTGAGTTGTAATTTTGCATTTGTTTGTGTAATGCAGTATTGCTCGTATATAGATAAATATTAGGAACGTAGTTTCTTCTATTTATTGTCTATATAAGAGCATAACTTTTTAATGTATCGTAGTTGGTTAGGTATTGGGGTGAATGAATATGACTCTGGGTGGTAACAGACTAGCAGAGCAGGTGATGTTTTGATCGAAGGAAAGTTTCTCATTTGGTATTTTCCCAAGAAAAAAATGAGCAATTAATAGTTAATATTTATGAGTTGAATGAAACTAGTGTGATATATTATCACCATCCATGCCGATTGATGGAAACAGGGGGCTAGGGGGTTGGCCTTTAAGACAGTGCGAAGCAACATATTTTTTAATATTCAAATAAAAAGGTGACTGACAGTACCCATTAATTTTATACAAGAACAAAATAATAATAATAAAAAAAAAGGTATGTATTCATTAGTATCTGCTTTATTTCAATCTTTTTGACTAAAAAATTCATTTGAGTCTTTATGAGGCCCCATGAAAATGATGAAATTGAAAACATTTTTTTCAAAGTGTATTATTTCAATTTAGAGACCTCAGAGAAATAATTGGATCTTTTTCTCTTGCTGTTCTTTCAGTTCTTTTTATTTTTAATTTTTCCTCACTGAGCCTTTTTTTTTTCCAATCTTGATTTGAATAAGTGGGATGTTTGTCGAAAATGAAAATTTGAAAGTCGAATTCAAGAAACTTTGATAAGGAAACCTGAAAATTAAGGTTCAAATACAAAATAAATAAATGGTGATCACTTTCTCTTTTTTTTTCTTTTTCTAAGGAAAACAATTTATGTTGTGATGAAAGGAAAATGGGGAGCTATGACTTTTATTTTACAGATAAGGATGATGCAACTGTTATTATTTACAAATGTGACACCAACTTTCATTTACTAACTATTATTATTTTCTTCACCAGCACACTTTATTCTTTACAAATGTGACACCGACTAAGGATAAATTTATAAGGACATACATTAATTTCTTTTATATCATGCTTTTTATTCGGTCCGTATGTGTTACATTAATTTATATATAAAAAAATTCTTACATAAAATTTGTGTGAATGTATATGTTATTTTGTTTTACTTATAAAATTGTGTATTTTTTTATGTGGCATTTCTAGTTATTTACTTGTTTACTTCACCTTTCATTTCTTTGCTTCTACTTAATCTCTACATATTTACAAATTATTGCAACAGATGGAAAGCAATAAAAGAACTATGGCATCTCAGTCCAATGAAGGTCTTCCGCCTAAACGACCTAAGGACTCCGTCTCTCACCCTCAAACTTCCAAGGCTCTAAATACGAATTCATCCTCTCAATCTCAAGCTTCTGTACCTTCTCAGGTAAATTTTATAATTTATAATTTTATTTAATATGTTTTATCATACTTATTTTGATTGTTTGTATTTTATTTTTTTATAATTATGTAGGTGGATTCTGTTGGTGAATCTTCATCAACACATCATTCTGGTTTAACTGAAGAAGATGCAAAGAAATTGTTGGAAGCATTGACAAAGAGGAGCCGATCGCCAGTTTGGGCTCTTTATGAGAGGTATATACACTTTTCTGGTTCTAGTTATTCAATCAGAGGTAAGTGTATATATTGTTTAAAAGCCGATTATGCATGTGATACAAGTGCTAATGGAACTAAATCATTGAACACTCATATTGAAAGATGTAGGGAATACCCCCTAATAAAAAGAAAGTAGATGTCAAACAAAAGATTTTGTCTTTTGAAAATCCTACACAAGTTGCTATTGGGTTTGATCAAAAGGAAATTACTAAAGTATGTGTCGAGATGATAATTATGGATGAGTTGCCTTTTAGTTTTGTGGAAGGGGATGGATTCCGTCATTTTTGTTCGAAAGCATGTCCTCTTTGGAGAGTTCCATGTCGTCAAACAATTGCTAGAGACGTCCTTAACATGTATTATACTGAAAAGAGAGAACTAAGAGATATGTTAAGTGCATACAGAGTTTGCATTACCACCGATACATGGACATCCTGTCAAAATATTAATTACATGGTTGTCACCGCACATTTTATTGATAGGGATTGGATGTTGCATAAGAAAATTATTAGCTTTTGTGTAATTCCAAATCATAAGGGGGAATCAATTGCTAGGCTTTTAGAGGAGTGTTTGTTGGATTGGGGAATAGAAAAGCTTCTCACCGTCACAGTTGATAATGCTTCGGCCAATGATGCCGGTTTGAGCGATTTGATTAAGAGAATGAATCGTTGGACAACGTCCAATGCACTTTTACTTGGGGGTGAGAATTTGCATGTTAGGTGTGTTGCTCATATTTTAAATTTAATTGTGAAAGAAGGGTTAAATGAGTTGAATTCATGCATCCAAAGTATTCGTAGTGCCGTTAGATATTCAAGATCATCTCCGCAAAGATTAGATTCTTTCAAAAATTGTGTAGAGAAAGTGAAAATAGTTTCCAAAGGGCTTGTGATTATGGATGTTCCAACTAGGTGGAATTCCACATATTTGATGTTGCAATCCGCTCTAAAGTTTCGTGCCGCATTTGATAGGCTAAAAGATGATGATTCCGGTTATGAATCCTACTTTATTAGTGATAAAATGATTGGGCCACCAAATGATGTTGATTGGGGAAATGCAAATATCTTTGCAAATTTTTTGAAACCATTTTATGATATCACTTTAAGAGCATGTTGCTCAAATACACCGACGGTTCATCACGCTTTTATGGATGTGTTTAAGATTTTTGGTCTTTTGCACGAAACTAATGGCATTAGAGAGTTGGATTCCATTAGAGGTTCCATGCAATCTAAATATCACAAATATTGGGGGGACTTGGAAAAAGTTAATAAATATTTTTTCTTAGCCATTGTGCTTAATCCTCGCCATAAATTGGATAAGGTGATGATTTTTTTGAGGTTATATGTGGAGATGATGATTGTAGTGAAATGATGGTTGAATGTCACATAAATGGGGTGAAAGATTTATTGAAAAAGCTTTATGATGTTTATGGGGCCGATGCATCCGTGGTTGTTCCGCCACCACAAAGTGAGACTAGTAGCGTTGGGGGTAGTAGTTCATGCATTTCAAGTGGTAATGAGATATCAAGTTTGAGTTCTCAAGTTGAAAGGAGGTTGCAAGAAAAAAGTTTAATGAGAAAAGCAAAAAAAAGTGGTATTATACAAAATGATGTAGATAGATATTTATTGGATGCTATAGAGGGGGATGAGGATGAAAATTTTGATATTTTGAATTGGTGGAGAGTTAATGGGATATCTAAATATCCTATATTGGCACTTATTGCACGTGACATTTTAGCGATTCCGGTTTCAACAATTGCCTCCGAGTCATGCTTTAGTACAAGTGGACGCATCATTGATTCATTTCGCTCTTCTTTGAGCCCTAAGATGGTGGAAGCTTTAATTTGTACTCAAAATTGGCTAAGGGGTAGTCACGTTGCTTTAAATCATGAACCAACGGCGGAGGAAGTGGAGTTTTGTGAGAAGATTGAAAAAGGTAATTTTTCTCTTTGAATTAATGTACTTGATTTCAAATTGTTTGTATTTTTAATCTTATAATATACTAATTATTATATATACTTTTTAAATGTAGAAATGTCAAAGAATATCATGTTATCGGCAAATGATAGAAGATAAAGAGATGCAAATGGTTGAAGGTAAAGACTAAAGATGATGCCGTGTTATTATTGAATTTTTTTGGGTTGTTTGTACTTTGTAGACTATTGTCATAGATTGTTTTAAAAGTTTGTGAACTCTTTTATGGACTTTTAAATATTTATGGATTGTTTTATGAACTTTAAAATGCTTGCTATGGACTGTTTAATATTTATGGATATTTTATAAGTTGATTTAGTGCAATTTTAGTATAGCTTTATTGCAAATTTTAGTGCAGTTTTTTGTCTTGTTTTCATGCAGTTTTTCTTGCAATTTTTGTGCATATTTTGTGCAGTTTGTAAGCCAATTTTAGTGCTGTTTTTTGTGCTGTTTTTAAAGCAGTTTTTGTGCATTTTTTAAGCAGTTTCTGTGCATATTTAGTGCAGTTTGTAGGCCAATTGCAGCGCTGTTTTTTGTGTAGTTTTTAAAGCAGTTTCTGTGCATATTTGGTGCAGTTTGTAGGCCAATTGCAGTGCTGTTTTTTGTGCAGTTTTTAAAGCAGTTTATGTCCATATTTGGTGCTGTTGTAGTGCAGATTTAGTGTATTTTTTGGCAGATTTGTAGGGCAGTTTTTTAAGCAGTTTCTGTGCATATTTGGTGCAGTTTGTAGGCCAATTGCAGTGCTGTTTTTTGTGCAGTTTTTAAAGCAGTTTCTGTGCATATTTGGTGCAGTTTGTAGGCTTATTGCAGTGCTATTTTTTGTGCAGTTTTTAAAACAGTTTATGTCTATATTTGGTGCTGTTTTAGTGCAGTTGTATTGCAGATTTAGTGTATTTTTTGGCAGATTGTAGGGTAGTTTTTAAGGCAGTTTATGTGCAGTTTGGGTGCTGTTTTTTTGTGCTGTTTTTTTACGGTTGTAGTGCAGTTTCAATGTAGTTTTTTGCAGATTGTAGGGCAATTTCAGTGCTATTTTTTGTGCAGTTTTTAAGGCAGTTTTAGTGCTCTTTTTTTGTTTAATGTTGTTTTTAATTAAAGTGTTAGCAACATAAAATAAAACCGAATGAGACCGAACCGGACCGAAACCGAATAATTTGGGGATGGTTTGGGTTCTATTGATTAGAAAACCAAAACCGAATCGAACCGAAACCGAAACCGAACTATAAAATTTGGGGAGGGTTTGGGGTACCCCAATCTCTACCCCGACCGAAACTGAAAACACCCCTATTTGTAACAAGAGAGGGAATGCGGTTTATAATGAATATAGAAGTATGGATGGCTTTTCCCCAAAAAGTAGAAGGGACAGAGGACGACACAAGGAGAGTACGGGCAGTTTCGACAAGATGACGGTGTTTACGTTCTGCAATGCCATTTTGTTGTGGAGTATCAGGACAGGATAATTGAGGAAGAGTCCCTTGAGATTTGAGAAAGTCAAGGAAGGGTTTGGACAGATATTCGCCTCCGGAATCAGAACGAAAAAGTTTGCTAGTTTTAGAAAACTGAGTTTTAATCATGGTGGCAAATTCAATATAAATTTGAAGAAAATCGGAACGAGAGTGAAGCAAATAAGTCCAACTATAGCGAGAGTAATCATCAACAAAAATCACATAATATAAGGCACCCCCCATAGAAGCAATAGGAGCTTTACCCCATACATCAGAATGCACAAGATCAAAAGGAGAAGATGAAACTGTAGTACTATTATTAAAAGGTAGAGCTGGTTGTTTGGCCAGTTTACAAGCAACACAAGAAAAATCTTTATCTAATGTAACTGGTCCTAACAACCCTTGATTAATCATATATTTAAGACGAGAAAAAGAAACATGTCCTAATCTAGAGTGCCAAAAAGATGATAGGTGTGGGTGTGAGGTAGATGTTGTTAAGGATGTATTGGTTGTGGGGGGAATGTGAAGTGTGTCTGTAACATATAAGCGGCCAACTCTATGGCCTGTCCCAACTTGCTTGCTCGTCGAGCGGTCCTGCACAATAAAACCCAATGAATGAAATATAATGATTAGTCTAAGATCATATAATTGCCCGACAGATAACAGTTGCATTGAAAGTTGAGGGACAAAGAAGACATCGGGAATAGACAAGTTAGGAGTGTTTTTAATGGAACCAATGTGACTAGCAGTGATAACAGAACCATCAGCTGTGTGAATTTTGGGAGATGAATGCATGAGACTGAATGAGTCGAAGTGTGTAGGATCAAAAGTCATGTAATTTGATGCTCCGGAATCAAGGAACCAAGGAGAAGAAGATGTACCTGATGAGACTGAAAAAGCAGAGGCAATGGTATGATTATTACCGGTTTGGGGAGATGGTGGAGCAAGTACGGCAGCAGACGATCCATTTGAATTTTATAGTCCCCGCATGTACCGAGATGTAGGAGAGGGACAATTCTTGACGACATGCCCAAAACCCTTGCAGTAGTTACATTGAACCTGGGAATAATCTCGGGGTGGTGCCGTTTGGGTATTGTGAGGAGGGCGATATGATGTCTGATGAGGGCGTGGTGAAAAGGTATTGTGAGGTAGTCGGTAATTCTGATTCTGCGGGCGAGGAGATGCAGCATACGAGGTATTCGAGGCTGGTCGTGCAACAAAAACTGATGAAATATTCGGAGTGATACCCTTTCAAGTTTCTTCAGTAATTAATTATGTTAATGCTGATTCAACAGAGGGGAGGGGCTTGCGATGAAGAATAGATGTCCTGATCGGTTCAAATTCATCCCGTAGTACCATGAGAAATTGTACAAGTCACGTTTCTTCACGAAAGGTTTCCTATAAACCAAAGTCTATTGTCCATGGAGGTTCCATGAGTTCCAATTGATCCCAGATAACGCACATGCTAGAGTGAAAATCAAACACAGATTGACCTGGTTGTTGTATTAGCCCTCGTATATCTTGTTCAAGTTTATATTTCTTGGCAAAATTGGTTTGAACATATCTGTGTGCTAAGAAATCCCAAGCTTTCTTTGAGGTATCACACTTTCCAAGCTAAAGACTGATTGATGGAATGACAGTGTTGGCAATCCAGGTTAAAATTTTGTTGTTATTAATATCCCAATCAGCATACTTTTCATCGGTTTCAGCAGGAGAAGTTGCTTTGCCATTAACATAATTCCAGAGTCCCTTTCCTTTCAAGAAATTTTGAAACAAAATAGACAAGTGATTATAATTGTTTCCATCCAATTTAATGGTGATAGGAATTTCTAATGTTTTCATAACATAAAACTAAACAAGAATTAAGCAAACAGTGTAAAAAAATAGAGCACTTGACCTGATTTTATATCGTAGAGATTGAATTTGGATAGACGGAGACTGTTGTGTTCAGAATGCTTGAAAACCTCGGGAACCAGTCTTGGTTGTCAGAGAACCGGTCAAAAAAATAATTAAATGGTGTTAAAAGGAGTGCACTAGATCTGGTTTTGTAACTTGAAGACTGAATCTGGAGAAACGGAGACCGCAGTTGCGTCTGGAACAGTTAAAAACCTAGGGAACCAGTCTGAGTTGGCTGAAAACCGATCAAAAAATAACAAAACCGGGCAAAAAACTATCGTCTGAACCGGTCTAAGTTGTCTGACTAACGGCGTTAACGGAAAAGCTGACGGCGTTAACGGACGTTAACTTTAACGGTGAACTCCTGACGCCGTTAACTTTAACGAAAAAAGTACTAACGCCGTTAAAGTTAACGGCAACCTGACGGACGGTTACAGCGGTGGCGCGTGGTTTCGGCGAGACGCATCGTCTTTCACACTCGCGGCGCGTGAGGGCGCGTGGCTTGGTTTTTCGAGGTGATTCTTGCGGCTTCGGAATCGTCTCTGGAAGACGAAGGTTTTGGTATGGTATTTATCGAGGTTTGATATATTTATCGATAAGACGGTGCGGATCTGATTGGTGATGGCTGCGGCTGGTGGCTGGTGGTGGTGATTCAACCTTGCTCTGATACCATGTTAAGTTTAGAGAAAAGAGAAACTATATTATTATTGAATTAATGATTACATAAGAAAGGGGCTCTATTTATAGAGCTAAACAAGACAAAAGAAAAACCTAGTCTAACAAGGAAAAGGAAAACTAATCCAATAAGGAAACAAACACGAAATAAATAAATAAACAAACTAAATAAATAATAAATAACTAATAACTTTAACATTTATCACCGAGTTGAATGCCGTATACTCGATTGTTTATTACCAAGTTAGGCTTAGGATCATTTTTTCAATTTCACTCGATTCCTTAGGACCAAGTGACTTGTGCTTTACTCGGTACCTTTGGAGTGAGTATGATGAACACTGCTTGGTTCCTAGTAAATATTTTCCATGCTCTTTTTTTTAATCCAATGATTTTGGAATCAAATTAAATGAAACGTAAAGAAGTAACAACAATATAGTGGCGACATCAGTGGTGGTGGAGAGGGATGATGATATGGATGAATGATAATGATGATGACAGAGAACATAATTTTTAATTAGTGGGGTTAATAATTGGGGTTTAAGTGATTTGGAGTTATTAATTTGAGTTTTAATTAGAAAATGAAAAGGCAGTATGCATCAATAGAATAATTAGCCTTTTTTAGGAGTGTTAGAAAATAAAATAGTGTGTGTCTATAATAACCCTTATTCATAATAAGTGAGAGATTACGGAAGAGAGAATAAGGGAAGAGAGAGGAGAGAGGAGAGATAAGATTGTAGTGTTACATTTTGATTGACTTTAAGTAGCATATAATATGCCATATCGATACACTAATCATGGTAGTACTTTTTCAACTAGTACATATGTGTAACGGTGGAGAGTTTGTGCTCGTAAGGTACGTTGATAGAAAATGTTGTAAAATTAATTGATTTGTAAGAGAAGTTAAAAAATAAATTGAGAGTTGTGGTGAGATGCTTTCCATCTCACGCTCATTTTTATGAGTAAATGTATTCTATCCCCCTCTATATCTTGTGGAATTTTTTTTTCACCACCAGCCAAAGAAAAAAATTTCATAGAAAAAGTCAAAAGACGAGAATATCTCCCAACTTATTTTCAAAATGCTTTTGATCACAAAAATACATTATTTTTCTAACTATTTTTCATTTTATTACCAAACGAATCCATAACAATTACTTGTAATTTGTATTCTAGTCATAATATGACATAGCATTTGCATGTGTTTATTGTTTTGTGATCTATATCTCTAGTTTGTTTTCGATAGAAATTAACATAATATCGTGTTTGTGTCTAAATATTTTGTCACGTTACTTTGTGTCACACCCAAATACAATCCCAAAACATCAATTGTGCAACTCTATCAACAAGCATTTATACACAAAAAGTTTACAAAATGGAGAGCATAAAAAAGTACTTAATATATCTTTTCCCACTAAAAAACGAAGAGTCCAGATATATAAAAGCTCAAAAATTAAAGCACACAAGTACTCATTCAGTAAAAGTTCCTATTTTTTTTAAAAAAAAAAAAAAAAAACCAAAGTTGTTATAATATCCCATGTTAACAAATTTCCACATTCAAAATCAAACAAATAGACCGTTCAAATTTAGAATTGTATGTCAAAATCCAAATCTAACATTAAATTGTATATCTTCAATTCCATATCCAAATCTAACAATTTAATAATTGGCTTTGAGCACCATGTAATAAATACGTTTGTTTTCTTCTCTTTTTTTTTCTGTCACACTATATTAAAACTTGTTCTCTCCAATTCTAATTTCATACGAGTGCTTGTTTGGTTGGACATTTTGTTCATTTCTTGAATTTAAAATGAAAATTTTATATAAAATATTTGAATCTCGTCTCAACTTGTGATTAAACTTCATAACATAAATTATAAGAATTATTTTCATGTGAATTTAAAAAATAAACAAAATTAAGTTGAAACAAAACAAATTAACACCAAGTGTGAATGTGACGGCACGAAAATGTAGGTATTAGGCGTGAAGAATGAATAGGTACGACGACGTACACACACACACATATATATAATAATCATAATCGGTTTCGGTGTGCCTCAATTAGCAAGTAAATACCTGCAACGAAAGGGGAGAGGGCCCTGCCTCATGGTTTGGTATAAATATAATGCCCTGTACTGCAGGGCACCGCCCCATGTACCCACTGCACTCCCCACTTTGGCTTTTCTGTGCGTGCGTACGTATGTCATGATCATCCACGCTATTAATAAATTAAAGATATGCTTATTGTCATTTCAAATCTTATTTTCTTTTTATATTTGTGATGGATACTAGATCGGGCATTCACTTAGTTAAAGCGTCAATAGTCATAATCTAAATTAGAGATGGACATCCGATCAAATCCAGTGGTTTTTAGACCATTCACATTCAATTCAATCAACAATGTTAATGATTGTAACATTAATAATTGTAACTTGTTGGTAAAGATATGTGATTGACCATAAATTTCCCTGATTCAAATGTTGATGATTGATTTAAGAAGTATTTGATTATTTATGAATGATTTGTAACTGCATAGATGATGAACTCAATGTAACAATTAACGTGACGAGCTAATTGTAAAAGTAAATTGATAGTTATTTTATAAATTATTTAATTTAAGCATGGGGTATGACAGGATTATGCATTTGTAAACGTATGATAAACTAATTAATTATAAACTTGGACCTTGTTATAAATTTTTTTTAAATATAAAACGGATTCAAAATATCTTCAATGCAAGGAAGAAAAACAATAACTATAAGAGCAAGAGGGCTAATCTAGTTGAAGAGACATCCAATCGAACCAGTTTATAGTACGTTAAAGGAAAAGACTTATACTCTTTATATATATATATAAAAAAATCATAATGAATTATTTTCCACTTTTAAAATGAAAAGGGGCCGGGGGGACTAACAAAGGAGCTGTCGCACCTTTTTCTTTTCGTTTTTTTTTTCTCTTCACAAATTTTTTCATCCGTAATAAAAATTAATTTTTGGCCCAAGAGGTGAAAAAAAACCGATCTTTGTACAATGGAGGAAAAAGAAAGCATGAAATTGACAACAGAGAAATCTCTTTTCGTTGTAATTAATTTTAAAGATTCATTAATGGAGAGTCACGGGATAGTTGCAATGTCACTATCAATTACGAGTAATATTTTACTCTCAATATTTTGTCACTCTATATAAGCTTCACTTTAGAGCTTCTCTTATTCATTTGAATTTGAGTTCTTAAACTAAATTTTCTCAATTCTATTACATTGTTCTTTAGTTCTCAACCAGCTCTCAAGTAATTAATCTCTCTCTCTTATTTGTTTATATTTGTCATTATTTTTCTCTCAATTATTATTTCTAGTTTACTTCCTCCGTTTCAAATTATGTTTTACATTCTTTTTTGTCAGAAAAATAATCAATGTACTAAAATCTTAAAATAATAGAGTTAGCAAAGTTTATTTTTCATCTATAATTATGTTAAAAGTTATAATTACTATTTTCTGAAAGTGTGAAATTGTATTAGTAACTCTGAATTTAGGGCAAGTATATATTTTTTACTTTTGGTATGAAATTCTTCATTTTAAACTACATCTAAATTACAGAAATTTGTGTTGGACACTTACAAACAACGCATTGATTTTGAACTACGTTTTGATCATAAAATTCGTTTGTCTGGAAAGTTGGCAAATGATGAAAAATCTAATAAATTTTATTATTTTTACCAATTATTTTTTATGGACAATTTTTTTACTCATCTTGTTTTAACTTTCAAAATCTAATAAATTTTATTATTTTTCAATTATTTCACCTTGCAATTAATCGCACCCTATATTTCTAATATGTGGGAAAAAAATTGTCGCTGATGGTCCCTATGGCAAAAAATTATCTATTGTCAACCTTTTTTTGGACATATCATTGCACAAGTTCCCTTTTGTACCGCACCGGTACGGCTGCATGAATAATTTTAGTAAATGTTAAAAGAAATATTTTGATATAGTCCATGGATTTTTTAAAAAAATATTTGTCGTCCCTCAAGTATGATATTTATTTCTGTCAAAAATTCAAATACACAAATATTAAAATTTAGTACATATAATTTCTTGATTACAAACAATATACTTATCACCACATGCATAAACTCTCCACAAGTAAGATGGTATTTTTCTTTTTCGGATGAAAATAAGTAGATAGTCTTGATAGAGTAGGCCCACGTAAATTTGAATTGACCTCTTGTCTTAATTTGTTCATTTTTTGTATTGGTGATATATCCAAATCGCGATCCTAATGGCGCACATGCAGAAACAGTACATTTATATTAGAATTTGTGCTCTTCAGATAATACGCATATTTTCACTTTGTATTGGTGAATTTTATTTTAATTTTTAAGTAATATTTATTTCTATTAATTAAGGGAGGGTAATTTTTTTATTTCAGGGCCCACAAAAAAGTAACCGTATAGATCCCTTTGCGATGAATAAAATAAAAGATTTTTTTATTATTATTTTTTACAATTTAATATACCCATGCAACGTGTATATAATACAATTTCTAACACAAGTTAATACCGCTCTAGCAATAATAATGGACTACATAGACGAAAACATAGGAGCAGAGGGAGATATATGCAATCTTTGCCCTTCTCTGATTTTGAAAAGAGACACTGGTACAATTTTTGCCCCATTAATTTAAAAGAAAAAAGTACTAAAATTGTTCCCCGTATGTCAATAAAATTTGCGGATCCACCCTTGCAATAGCACAAACTATAAATTTTTTCAGCAGTACTGATAATTCTAGCTAGCTTGGTTGTATTTAACCAACACTCTTGTGCTTGTATTGTGTTAAATCAGGTTCAAATACTTTATGGAGATGGAAGGGGAACTCAAAATGGAGAGCTTTGTGGAGTTTGCTGAAAAGACAGGACCAGATTCTGTTTTGTTACCACCACCAAGAAATGGCAAAACTACCTCAAGCCAAACACAACATTCGAGAGATAACATTCATTCAATTAGTGTGCAAAAGCGGCATCGAAGCTTCGACTTGATAAGAGAATCTCCAAGTGGAAAAAGTATCCCAAGATTGACCAAATCTTTCAGCGATCACTTTATAATAAACATCGATAAAATTATTACCAATGTCAATATGAGAAGCTTTGAGGAAACAAGATCCATCCTCAGCACAGCTTTGAGCAAGGAAATGTCGCTTACGGGAAACAACAACAGAGTGCATGACTCTAGCCAAAGTAAGAAAATTGTAGTATTAATTAATTATAATTAGTACTGATTACAACTCTTAATTGTTTACATCTCACTTAAAAAAAACAAAATTCTGACCCTTAGGTAAGAGAGACAAATTTAGGCTAACCAGCTTTGGCCTTTTTCATTTTTTTTTTAAACAGAAGACAACGAAATGTACAAATCTTCTATGGTTGAAATTGAAGATCTGGACTCATGCAGATGGAGAAAAATGCACATGGAACCAACATTACCAATATATCTCAAGGTACATTAGTTCCAAGCTAGTATTATCCTATGCAAAAGTGCCTAAAGTTTTTGTACCTTAAACATTAAAAATAGTGCATTGCTTTGTTATAAGTCATTTATTTGCAACATTATTATTGAAGGACTTTCATCACTAAATGCATCTTTTGTCACCTATATGGATGCAACTATGCAAGCTGGCATTAGTCAATGACCCTAGAACTGTAACATAGTTGAATCAAGCTGAACAATGAGTTATTCAACCTTGCTTCATTAAAGCTCCCGACGTTAAGAATACTTTCAAGCTTGGCTTGTTTAACTCCTAAGCTGAGCTCAAATGAACTTGATCATTATCGAAACTAGATCAAGCTTAAGTAGCTTGATTTTCAACACTGCTTTTAATTTCTTTTTAGCGTATATGATTGTGTTTACTGACCAAGCACAATAGAATAATGAACACAACAAAAATAGGTTCAAGCTTGGTTCGTTTAATTTATCCCACAAACGAATCTTGATCGAGCCTTTCATCAAACGATTAGGAGCTTAGCTCAAATAGCTTGGTTCACTTCATATCCATAGTTAACGCTAGCAATTCAGCACTTCAATTAGTGACAATTTTTTCATCAAAGACCGGTCTATATTCTTAATAATTAATTTTTTTTAGCATTATATATACATAATAGATATGTAATTGAATTTTGGTTAATGTGCAATTGTTTTTTAGTTTGAAGATGTGAGGTACAAAGTAGTAGTGAAGGGATCAGAAAGGGAATCAAATAGAGATAAGTGCATATTGCATGGGATAAGCGGAGCAGTAAATCCAGGAGAAGTACTTGCTCTAATGGGACCATCTGGGGGTGGTAAAACAACCCTCCTTAATCTTCTAAGTGGAAGAGTTAAAAACAATAGTAGTGGTACCATCACCTACAATGACAAACCATATAACAAATCCCTTCAAGAGAAGGTAAATTATTATATATTATTAATTTACATATTTGTATATTATATATTGTCAAAACATAATATATATATATTGTTGGTTAATATGTAGGATTGGATTTGTCTTGCAAGATGACATTGTGTTTCCACACCTAACAGTAAAAGAGACCTTAACCTATGCAGCGCTGCTTCGCCTTCCAACTTCTTTAACCAAAGACCAGAAAAAAGAAAGAGCCATGTATGTCATTGAGGAGCTTGGTCTTGAAAGGTGCATGCTTTAATTAATTAATCTCCCTCTCTCCCTATCTCCAGCTATATATATATATATTAATACTGAATGGAAGGCTATTCAGTGTTGAGAAAGTAATATTAGTGTTTGTTTTCCCCATATCTTAATGTTGTATCTGATTAAAATTTAGCATTAGGAAGGAAATTACTGTTTTGATTGTTTTTGTTCATCATAACATGTTAATGTATATTAAAAGACTAAGAGGGTAAAAATGTCCAATGTTAGATATTTAGCATTCAAAATCAGATAATTTCAAACAAAAAGTAGGCATTTAGAAAGGTCATTCAGATGCAAAACAATCATATTTCTCAAAGCTTTCGATTTAGCAAAGTGCAGCTATTGAGCATATGTTCACCTATCGATCAATAGTCACATCTCATTAAGAAAACAGTTACTTACAAATTGGCGTTGCATTTGCATACATGCCTTATTCAATGGGAGGTGAACATCTACGCCATGTTTATTGATTTATGATGTACTTAACATTTAGTGAGAATTTCAAATGGAATTGATTGCAAAGTTGAAAAAACTCAATGCATTGATTTTGAGAATAGCGCTTCTAGTCCATTTTCACTTTCTAAAGACGTATGTGAGTATTATAGTTACAACCGAGGGTAAAATAACAATGATGTGTTTTTGCAGGTGCCAAAACACAATAATAGGAGGGGCCTTCGTGAGAGGGATATCTGGTGGAGAAAGGAAAAGAGTATGCATTGGCAATGAAATTCTACTTAACCCGTCACTTCTCTTCTTAGACGAGCCAACATCCGGTCTTGATTCAACCACCGCCCTTCAAATTGTACAAATGCTTCATAATATTGCTAAGGTATTCATAAACTAAAATCTTTTTTTTATTTTACTAAAACGTTCCTTTCAAGTCGGTCCAAAGATATGTAAGATTTCGTACCTAAATTGAAACTTAAGACAATTTTCACATATACAATTTACTTCTTGGATATTTATTCTAATACCATGTTTAAAATAGTATACCCCTTACATAAGATAAAAATTTATGTTATAGCAAATGCATTACGTAGTTGCCCCCCATGCACGCTCAAGGGAGGGCTGGTTCTTGTTCCCTTTGGCAGAGGCTAAAAAACCAACTAAAACGTACAATCTAAGTTATTCTAATCAGTTTGCAACCCTTGTACAAAAGAAATCAGTCAACAAGACTAACAACAAAAAAAAACTTTAAAAATTTAAAACCCTTCTTTATTAACATGAAAACTGTATGACTAACCAATAGTGCCTTATGTTGTAGGTTGGGAAGACAGTGGTGGCCACAATACATCAACCATCAAGTAGGCTATTCACTAAATTTGACAATTTGATTCTTTTGGGCAAAGGAAGCACATTGTACTTTGGTAAACCTTCTGAAGCAATGCCTTATTTTTCCTCCATCGGTTGCTCTCCACACATAGCCCTGAATCCAGCCGAGTTCCTCATTGATCTTGCCAATGGTAACATCAAAGACACGTCTGTCCCATCTAAGCTTGAGGATAAGTTCCTAGTTGCCGGTTGCCAGAATCTTGAAACCAATGGTTGCGGGCCTTCCCCTAGTGATGTTCATGAGGTATAATTACACCAATATATATATAAAGTTTGTCTTTGGTATGGACCATCCTTATACATACTGATCAGGCTTTAATGAAAGTTTTTCCGTCGACAATAGGAGATACATTTAACCACATAAAATTTTGCTAAAAGCCTGGTTTGTGTGTGGACCATTAGAAGATGGACCAACTTTGACTTATACTTTTACAACAAATCATGTAATGACAAAATAATTTTGGTCACAATATTTTTGGCCTCGCTTTGGTTGAACTTTTGCACATACTAGAATTTTCAAAATAGTAATTTCACATCTAATTCATGTGGAGAGATTGATTCATGGAATCTCTTTTCTTTGGGTAAATCAGCATTACTTTTTAAATACGAAATTAAGAAAAAAAATTAATAGAAAATAACAAAAACTCAAACCACAACAAAAATTAGGATGGATGAACCTGATAGAGTGACCGGATCGAGATTTAGTTTCCATAATTAGAACAATATCATTCTAGATAAGAATCCTAATACTATACATTTTTAATATTTACATAAATAACCATACTCCCAGCCTCTAGATCGGACTGGTCCATTCACGAATCAGTCTCTCATGATGAACTTTATTTCGTTAAATGCCTTTGGCAACAAAAATAGAATATTGCATCCTAAAATTCATAGGAACAAAAAGTTTCACTAACAAAGTATCTATGACTGGCGAGGATGGTCTTGATGTAGCTATATTATTCCTTCATTTAAGGAAAACAAGTACTAGGATCTTTGGAGAGTTACCTTATTTGAAACAAAGTATAAGAGTTTGACAGATCAGGATCCAATGGTTGAAATATGCAGTCACATTTTATAACAAAATCTTCTTTTCTTTTGTTTTCTTTTTGTTAATTATCAAATGTAATTTTTTGTATACAGTATCTTGTAGGAGCACATGAAGCAAGAATTGCAAACATGAAAACAACAAAGCACTGGAAGCCACTGCTGATTAACGAGCGGGGGGATAACGAATCGATACAAAGTTTGGCTAATGTCAATTCTTCGAGGGAATGGGGAGCTCCATGGTGGGAACAATTCTCTGTTCTATTCATGAGGGGAATTAAGGAGAGACGCCACGAAAATCTAAGCAGTGTTCGCGTTATCCAAGTTATATGTACCGCCGTTATTGTTGGCTTACTCTGGTGGCATTCTGATTCTTCTGCCCCGTCTGGACATCATGACCAGGCAAGTCATATATATCAGTCAAGCTCTAAAGTAAACCGTCTTACAATAGGTTTTTTTTTATTAATAATTACTGATTGTTATGTATAGATTTAGGACAAAAAAACTATACTTACAAGTACAATCTTCGAGGTCACCTTTAGAGACATGCGATGTCCATGTGTAAATGGATTTATTACCATTAGGGTCAGTCTTGAGATATACGGACCAACCATACATGAAAACTGAAATTGATAGCCCTTTTTCCAATATACCAAAGACTTTTCAGGTTTTGCACTCATCTATTATATAAAATATTGGCCATGATACTTAATTTAGAAAAACTTTTACTAAAACTAGGGTTTTGTGTGTCTGCTCACACTATGCACCTTCAAGCCTGAGGCTAGCCATAGTTATTATATAAACGCATAATAGAAAAGTCTTCTAAAATAAATGTAAACAACTTCCTAAAAGAAAATTCAAATAAAACAAGAGGACTATATATATTTTCTTAATTTATTCACAAGTTCAGCTTAATATATAACTATATATATGTGTGTGTGGATGCAGGCAGGGTTATTGTTCTTTATATCAGTGTTTTGGGCATTCTTCCCACTATTTACAGCCATATTTACATTCCCACAAGAAAAGGCAATGCTGGTGAAAGAGAGATCAGTGGACATGTACAAGCTAAGTGCATACTTGGTAGCAAGGAACACAAGTGACCTTCCTTTGGACCTCATTTTGCCCATTTTCTTCCTCCTCATTGTTTACTTCATGGTGGGATTGAAGTATAGCTTCCTTGCTTTCTCCTTCACTCTTCTCACAATTTTCCTTAGCATTGTTGCTTCTCAGGTATTTGACCATTACTTACAAACCTTTTCTTTTTCGGTTTTTATAAGGAATGTGTATAATTCCTATAGAGCTATTTTATTAAAACGAGGAAAGCGTTTGAACTGTACTATTCAAAAAAAAACTCCATTCTAATGGATTTATGAAAAATACATTGCTAGCTCACAGAAAATCCATAAAAACTATAAGACAAAATGAAACTAAAGATGGGTGAATGAGTATAAAGAACAAGAAAGCAACCAGAGAAAAGCAAACCTACCAATTATAAGTTTCAATAATTGAGAATTGTAAAATTTATGTTGTAATAATTATAATTATTTGAACTTTTTTATGGGGCAGGGACTAGGATTGGCCATAGGTGCAGCATTCATGGAAGTGAAAAAAGCTACAACATTTGCTTCAATAACTGTTATGGCCTTCATGTTATCCGGTGGATTTTTTATTCAAGTAAGGTGCTCTACTCCATGCATATAAGTGCTCTTGGTCACATGATATATAAACATGTGCGTGTAGATTTATTACCAATCAAAAATGACTTTTATTAGAGTAATATTGTGACTTTAAAGCATGATGTACAACCATTTAATGCATTAGTCGCTTTCTATATATATATATAAATATAAACATGTACTAGGTATAGTTCGTGCTTACGTCTATCCCTATTTATCTTTGTAGCATATATATACCATCAAGCATGAAAAATGTCATATAATCATATTTTAATAATTATTCAATCAGTAGGCTCATTATTTCATTAATTTCATAAGTAGTCTATTTATGTCCTAAATTAATAGTCCTTTGTTCATTTTTGAAATGTTTTTAAGTTAATAGTCTAGTTTCCTTATTAGAACATCTCCAATGTAATATACTTTAATTTTAAATTAAAAGTGCGAAGGTGAACCATCGATTGCAGTTTCATATAGATAGAGTACATGATTTAATTTAGAGCAATTAAATTATTAGCATGCATATTCAACATGTAATAATTACCTAATCCAACGTGTGTAATAGTGATCCTGTCCACTTTATTATTTTTATGTATATTAAAATTTTGGTTTTTTATATCATGGATGCAGAATGTGCCATCATTCATGTCATGGATAAGGTACATGTCATTCAACTACCATACATACAAACTACTAATAAAGATTCAGTACAACTGCATTAGTACTAGTCTATCATCAAGGGAAAGCTCATCATCATGTGACTATCCTTAATATCATCAATGGAGAAAGGGTCGGGTCGGGTGGAACCGAAGTAGGAGCCATGTTGCTTATGATTATTGGGTATCGGATACTGGCCTACTTATTCCTTAGGAGGATGAAATTGAGGACCATTCTTTAATTTATTTATTTTTGAATTTATTGTCTCATTTAGAAAATGAACTATATGTTTATGTTGAGATACTAGCTAGCTTCATTGAGTTTGTGTTTTTCGATTAAGGGAGTCTTTTATATCCCACCCATATTTTTTATGATCCATGTATGACTGTTTTGTGATTTGTAATGAATAATCCTTCTAGGGATTTTTATAGTTTTTGATAAGGAATTCTCATACTAGCGCAAAACTGAGAGTCTTAACTTTGAATATAATAATAGTTTTAATAAAGCATTCAAATTTAAACATGAAAATAAACTCCAAATTAGTAAGATTTGCTTTTGAGTAAACAATCCAAATGATCACTAAACTTTCGATTTAGTAGCACTTTAATCATCAAACTTTAAAACGAACCACTTTAGTCATCTAACTCTGGAGTGATTACCACTTTGACCATTTTATCTAATTTGGCTGTTAAATTTAAATGTATTTGCATGCCACATGACTTCATGTAAAGTCATTTTTGTCATATTGCAACAAAATGGCCTTTTTCTCCGATAATTCTCGCCAATATGAAATACACAAAGTGTATAAAACATAGCAATTTTTTAACAAAATGAACAACTTGGACTATTTTATAACAAAATTATCAAAATACATTTAAATAAGTCATGTACCTTGCGCATGATTTAATTATGTTCAATTTAGCAATCATATTGAAAGGAATGACCAAAGAGGTACTCATTCCAAAGTTAAATGGCCAAAGTGATTAGTTTTAAAATTTAATGGCCAAAAATAGTACTGAATTAAAAGTTTAAGGGTCATTTAAGCCTTTTTTTTAGCAATTTACTCTTATTTTTTTTTAAAATACAAGGTATAAACTCTCATGACACAAGTCCCATACTCCCGATCATACAATACTAGTATGTTCCTCACTTCAAAACCCCTTAAACTTAGGGCTAAAAAATTAAAACTGAGAAACCGGATCCGACCCGAATTGATAAAACCCAATTCGGTTTGGTTCTTAGAAATATGTTAATTTTTTTAACAGTTCAGTTCTTATAAGTAGTGAGCAGTTTGGTTAGCGGTTTTTTATATAATTTCTTTCCAATAACCGTTAAGGAACCGTTATTGGATTTCCCTTCTAAGCTCTATTCCAATGCTTAGGAACCGAACCGTTAGAACTGTTATTTCTTTCCAATAACCGTTATTGCTTTCGAATAACCGTTAATATTTTGGTTTTTCTCATGTTAACGGCTAACCAATAAACCGGATCTTTCCACTAACCTTTAATATTTGATTTTTTCTCTTGCTAATGGTTAACCAATAAACCAGATAATCCGAACCAGTTCGGTTCTTAAACCGATTCTTCACTTTTTCTTAGTAAAAACTGAACTCGCAGTCATCGCCACGTACCTCGAATACGACACTCCCTCACTCGCCATGTCCACCCTTCAACACTTTATTCCAAGTTCATTGACTTTATATGATGGAATGTTATGATTAGGAGAAATGTTAAGCTCAAGTGCCCTGATGATGGGTTTGAGATTTATCTTAAAATAAGGTGTGATGCCCCGAATCCCATTAAGAGATTTAGACTTCTGGGACTCTGTTAATCACGGTTCTGTACATCGAACGACGGGTAAAATATTACAAGAAATTAAAATTTTTGTCAAAAATTGATCATGTATAAGTTCTAATTTAGAAAATGTTGGTATGTGGAGTATGTATAATCAATAATTCAACCTGTGATGATTAAATCCGTTTATGTACAAAGCCTTTCCATTTTCACCTTGGATTAAATCTATATCCAATCACATAATAAAACCACTCCACATCTTATAAAAGTCCACTTTAAACATCATTTATACATCAAAATCGAAGTCTGGTTTATGAATAAGAGTTTATTTACAAATACATATTACTCAAGAAATACAAAACAATTATACGGTCTTAGTTCTTTTTATAAAGGACTACAAAATAGTAGTGGACTCAGAGGCTTTTAAAAGAATATACCATGCATCACCCACGAATCCTAATCTGCAAGAAATGGGAAAAAATGGAATGAGCCAAATCCGGGCTCAATGGAAACTATATAAGTTTGCATAAGAAAATATAACTAGCAGTCGAAAACACGTGCAATTTCTAAAAGAAGAAAGTAACGTAGTATAGTACATTAGTATTAAAATAATATAATTGATGTACCAAGAAATTGATATAGTTTATTCTATTAATTTATACATTAAAGGATATATATTATCACTAATCCTTATAGTTTTAGTGTTTTTCAGGTGTTAGTAAATAATTGGAAAAGATTAAGAAAATTAGAGAAATTAAAGATTGTGAAGACACCTAAAGTTGGTCAATACTTCCTGATGCATAACTTTTTACTCGGGACTCTAAATCATGCGATTCTTAAACCTAATTTAAAGAGAATTTCGAGAGTTACAATTTTATAGTTCAGCACTTTTGCAAATTCAGCCATCTCGAGGTCCGAAATTACGACGCAAATGCAAGTAGTCAAAAATAACGAAAATTCAATAGTATGGACTGAAATAAATGGGTCCAAGCCCACTCACCGACCATTAAAAGCCCAATCAATAAATTAATTAATGGAGCAGATTTTTAAATTTAGTAGCTCTTAATCTTAGCCCATTAGCCCATTTTATTAATTCACACAAGAAGAGCCCTAATCCTAATTAAATGAGGATACACAATTATATAAAGAGAAGGGCTGCAACAAATTAAGAAAATAGGAGCCGTGCTCTTCTTTCTCTTTCTCTCTTTAATTAATTCTTTTGTTTAGTTTTGTTTTGTTGGAGATTTGAAGATTTAATTTATTAAATGAATGCCAAGTAAGTTTTCTTTCAATTTTGTTTGCTATTTAATTTTATTCATGCTAGCGTAAATATGTACTATGGTAAGGATGAGTATATTTAATTGATTCATTTGCACGTGTTCATGCCAATTGACCCTACCAATTTAACGCTTTAAAATTGATTCGTGGGCTTGCGAGTATTAAAATTTATCACAACAAAATTCAAAAGAACCATTTCGTTTGAATTTTGTTGGAAATCTTGGCAAAAAAATCTATTTATTTTGATATTTTTTACTTTGCTCTAAGACTAGCAAAGTGTAAGTTGGGGAAAAATTTGATGCGCAAATAAATTGGTATAATTTATTATGTTAATTTATAATTTAGAGAGCGTAAAAATATTGTTACTATTTATATTTTTATTGTTTTGCAAGTATTAGAAAAGAATTTGAGAAAATTGAAAAAAAATAAAGAAATTAAAGCAAGTGAATACACCTAAAATTGGACAATATTTTCGAATGCATAACTTTTTATTTGGAACTCCAAATAATGTGATTCTTAAGCCCAATTTGAAGAAAATTTTGAGAGCTACAACTTTGCAATGGCATTTTTTCAAATTCATCCATCTCGGCGTCCAAAATTGCGATGCAAAAATGCAGCAACTTAAAAATGAAAAAAATTCATTGTACTCAAGTATGGGCGTAAGCCCATTTAAAAGCCTGAAAATATAATCAACAAATATAGCCCATGTTAAAAAAAAAATAGTTGTCCAATGTCCTTAAAGTGACAACCTGTATGGCCCAAGTCCAAAATTATTCTCTAACGTGTGGGCCTAAACCTACTAAAATTAATTGAAGCCCTAGCCCATCGAGAGTGGAAGGAGATTTTCCTATAAATTGGAGTAGCTGCAACAAATTAGAGAGAGAGGAACCATGCACTATTTTTGGTGGAGCCGAGCCACTACCTTTTTCTCTTTTCTTTATTTTTTTTTACCTTTTGCATTTATATTGTTGTATTTTTGAAGACTTTAAGATTTAATTTATTAAATTAATGTCAAGTAAGGTTTTTTTTATTATTTTATTTGCTATTTAATTTATTTTATGCTAGCGTAAATTTGTGCTAAGATAAGGATGAGTATATTTAATTGATTCCCTTGCACGTGGTCATTCTAATTGACTCTACCAATTTAATGCTTTAATGTTAAATACAAGTCTTTTTATTGGATGCCCGTTTTAATTTACAAAAAAATAAAGTTAGATTCTCATTATTTTTTGTTGGATTCACCTTATAATTTGTTAAAAGCAGATATAAAGTGTATTTTGACGGATATAGTGAGTGTTTTGACTTTAAACATAAGTTTGGCTGTGGAAGAATTACAATTGAATTTTATAAATTATTTACACTTGAATGATTTTATTTTTCACATCTAATAGAGTCGAGAGGCCAAATTGGTGCGAGATAAGAGTAGAGTTTATGCGCATGAATACTTAAGAAGATAATATTGAATATACGACTCTGAAAAGCCTAGTTAATTAATTCATTAATTTTATTATCTTGCTTAGTATTATTTAATTTAGTTCCATTACTTTAATTTACTTACTTTGCTTTATTTTATTTAGTTTGCTTTATTTTATTTGTTTAATTACCAATAACTTTTCTAGCTAGATTAGGAATTTAGTGAAAGTTAACAAGATAATTATAAAACATATTATTTGAATCTCTATGGATCAACCTTGCTTACACGTTACACTATAAATTGATTCATACACTTGCGAGTATTAAAATTTATCACAACAATAATGCAATCCATACTCATGCATGTTAAATCCCACTAAGAATCCCATCCTAAATACCAAAAGCTATCTATTCAACTAGTCATTCTCGCCCCTAAGTGTCCCACAGACATGATGCTCTACAAATTCATATACATCTTGGAGTTAATGATCTAAAATCACCATTTGCTGGTCGTTAGCTTCCTAAGGTTCCCACAGCTAACTTGTATATATATATAATGGAAGTTGATAACTCTGAACCAAATATTTTTATTTTACTTTGTTTATAGTTCATTATGAATTCCATACTTGACTAACCAAAACGGATATCGCCACTAAGGAACTCATCAATTATTACATATGCAATCGCCCATATTTTACGTCTAAGGCCAATGGTTATCTCATTTTAAACATTATATTGAGATATATGAATACCTAGTCATTATATTAAATGTAATTACCACCTTAAATAATAATGTATTATGAATCCTACATCTCATATCATTACTAAGGAAATAACTTCTTAAGCTCCCCATCTAGTGTTCCACTTTGAATATTAGTATATTATAAAACTCAACAACTATGTATCCAACTACTAATCCATATGTAAACGACTTTATCTTTATGTGCTATCATTTAGTTTTTAACACTAGATGGGAAACGGTCAAGCCACTATAACCTAGCAAGATAATTGTAACTTACATGCTTTGTACTTCCAATTTAATCATTAATTTTTTAAGTTCATTATGAATACGGCCTTATTAGTCAATGTGTGTACTCTATCTGCCATAACATGGTCTCAACATAACAATAACAGGGTAAATATAATAACATGAACTATGAATATGAACAACATCAAATGTAATAATAATGAGAAGGTAACGGTACATATATCAAATCTTTGTGACAGTCCAAATGTCTAATCAAGTCTGCATTTCATGGCTTTCCACCTACTTGCATCACGTGCGACACGATGGTTTAGGTCTGCATTTTATGGCCTTTCACCCATGAGGCAATAGGACCTCATGATAGTTTAGGTATGCATTTCGTGGCCTTTCACTCACGTGGCAGCATGGCCTCACGATAGTTTTCATGCACGATTTTGGGCTTTCACCCAGAAGACTGTGTCCAAATTTTTTGGCCCCATTTTATGGGATTATACTAGGGACCAACAAAGGATAGCGCAAGTGTATTCCCGCAACTACCCAAGCGTACAACCATGCTTATACAAACAACACATAGGACCAACAAAAGAATAATGTAATATAGTTTCACAATTATCCATGCGTACAACCATGTTCATATATCATGGTCAATTCAACAATCAACGTAGTTCATAAGTGTAGTCACGTCAACAACATCTAAATATCATTATCAATATATATCCCATGTCTACACAATCAGGTATACACATATAAATAATATAGCTATCTCATACACTATGGCACGTAAAATGAGTCGCTTTAGTATTTTCATAAATACGTTGTTATCTACTTCTATAGTTAATTTGTGTATTATTATCCTCTTATGTCATGGAACATATGTTATGAGTGTAATAGCAAGGCCATGCTTCAAACTTTAGGAATTCCACATATCCGATGTAGTAATAATACACTCGTTTTCTACAACTATGACCAAGGCAGCCAATGCTATACCAAAACAAGTTACAATATCTTTAAGGTGCATTTCTATTATATTATACTCAATACATACTTTCAAGAATGTAATATATCCTACTGTATCTTCAATTAGCTGAAACTAATTTAAATACGTAGGAGTATTTTTTACAAATCCTAATGATAATGATCGATATATGTATTTACTTGTGTAAATATGTGTATTTATTAAGTATAACTCATTATCAATCAATATTTGTGAATAATACTCAAAACCCCCAAATTTCTAGTCCATACACTTAATGTGAAATGGGTTTTATATGAAACTTCATGTATGTGAACGTAAATGCGAAATTACTAGTTCAATCATGCAATTCAAATGATAATCATCAACTATCAACCACTAATTGAAGTTATAACTAGTCCAACCCACATACATCAACATAAACTAAGGTTTATGCTAAAATCCCTAATTTCTGTAGAGAGATCTCTAACTCAACGCATAATGGTAAAATTAAGTTGAGTAATAGTATTCCCACCTTAAATGAAGCTTTAGCATAAAAGGATTGAAGTATTATTAAAGAAGTGAGTTTGCTTATGCTCAAATCCAAGATCCCTAAAGCTCCAATCAAATAAATAGTGGAGAAGGTAAAGAAGATGATGAATAGTGACCAATAATAGTCAAATCATGGATTAGCTGATGAAATCCATCAAGGATCCTTCTAAATATCCTTACCAATCTCTCTCTAGAGTCTATGATGTCATCTTGTGTTGTATGGGTTGAATGGTATTATTTAGGGTGGTAAAAGAAGAAGAAAATCGGGTCAAAGTTGGGTCAAACCTGCCTTTAGGGTCCTATGATCGATCCCATAAGATCTGGGATCGATATGGGGACAATTAAAAACACACTGCCTCATTTTTTCACTTCTAGGATCGATCTTAAAAAGTCTAGGATCGATCTTGGAACATTAGTCAAGTACACTAGTTAAATGGGTTCGACACATTGTTGATATTTTGGTTTAACTTATTGCTTTAAACTAGTATTCGGATTTATATATCACCGAAAAGAAGACTCGAAAATCTACAACTTTACTCAAGGAAGTTTCCTCAAATTATGGCTAAATTAATACTAAAAATCCATAGAAGAAAGCATTATGCCACGATGTAAACAATACGATTAGATTTTAACAATTATCTTACTTCACACCCAGTTTTAACCCACGACGAGCATGAATTAGCTTTCTATCAAAACACAAAAGTTGTTAAATGGATTAAAACCTAACTAAGGGCATTAATGGGGACTTAATTGAATAAAAAATGAAGAAGTTATGACTTCTCAAAGATAGCCAAAATTTATAAATTGCGTAAAACCAAAACAAAAAATTAACATGCCGATTTTAATTTGGATTATTCAAATCTCAAAACAATCACTCACACAAATGTTATATGTCTAATATAATATGCTGGAATTATTATGTCAACTAAGAAGGGTTCGAAACCAAAAGCCACCCCTCTACTAAAGGTTAAGTCTTAATAAAGCTTAAGAGGAGGATTATCACGAAAATGGGACACTGGGTATTACAACATCCCCTCCTTAAAAAATTTCGTCCTCAAAAGTTATGTGAAGTTGGATATAAGACAAAACAATTAAAAATCTAAAATCACATCCAATCTCCCCTCATTAAAAGGGTAACTACGACTCTTTATTACTAGGAACATTAAATGACACGGACCGATAGGGCTACAAATCCAAAATAATCCACAAGATCACATCTCTCATTAAAAATCCATAAGGACACTGAAATGATAAGAGATATCAATGTTTGAACTTTGTAGTTCATTCGCACAAGAATAAGTCTAACCCCTATATAGACATCCTAAGCCAAACACGAAAGGGTTTTCAATTTAGCACACTTCCCACAACGCAGCACCTAATTTCCAAGGCTTTATAATCATCCAATGATCTAAAACTCTAATTTGTCAAATCTCAAAGTTCGGCCTGAAAATGGTCTCCTTAATCCAAGTCAGTCATAACGCAACTCGCCACACAATGTGGTCTAGCAATTTGCAAGCCGTACATGATTTATAGGAAACTAAATCGAGTCTTAAACTATAAAATGCAAAAACTAACCCATGCTATTAGAAACACGGGATTCTCAATCCTTAATTGACATCAGTGTAATTCCATTTATAAGGAATACAAACCAAAATTGACAACACTTTCGAGGCATTTTCACCAATAAAGAATTGCATCAAATAAGTATATCACATATTCTAACTTCCCATGAATCCTAACACAACAGTACACAAGTAACAAACGTAACCATACTTATACCAATTTATTAAGACTCGAGGATTATCAAATTTCGGATTCGCCCTCAGGAATCAAAAAAATATACAAAGTGAACACATAGAATAGTATGACCCACTATAACTAATTGAGTCATATTTCACTCCCACTGGCGATAGAATACTGTAGATTTATAAAATATTCATCCATTGATCAAAAGGTTGACTAAAATATGACTCAACAGTCCCCTATTGCTAACCCAAGCAGCAAAATTTGTCCCGAGTACAAAAGCACGTTTTTGAAGAAAGGTAAAGAATTCACAAAAAAAATATATATCAAAACATGAATTATCAATGTAGAAATATATAAAAATAAACGATATCATTAAAATAAGCAAAATAAGAGATATGATCTTCCTAAAGATCATACTTTACCTACAAATGAAACAAGCATGAATTATAAACTCATGCTCTCAGTAGAGGATCGGATTTCACTTATATCGTTAGAATGACATATCTTTAAAAAGACAAACACATGAAGAACAAAAGATAAATGCCTAATATGCAAAAGAGGCATTTCTAAAGTAAATCAACACGAGACCTAATGGAATTACTATAGGTCGAAAAATACCCTAAAATGGGGTTTTGAAACTTAATTCGATTTTAAAAATAGTTTTAAAATAATTTAAGTCTATATCAAAGAAACAAGCAAACCAAGCAAGTAATTCCAATCACAATCAATAATATGGCAATAAAATAAAAAGCTAGAGATAGAAAGATTAAACCAAAGAAGTCCAAAACGTTTTATTCACGTGGTTCGGTTGTTTAGACCATACATCAACGCCCGAGTAGTGGCCCCGAAAAGTTTCGCTAAACCGATTTTCTTACGGGTGAAAATCAAACCACTACAAGTGTATTTTATCACTACACTCACACAAGAAATCCCTCTTACTATTTTATGAGATAAACCTCTCACAATATTAAATAATAAAGTTTGTTTGGTGACAAACACCAATATACAATAACTCTCATGTGTTTTAAAAGATTACAAATGATGCCCATACTAGAGTTATCAAGTTTGATCAAAGTATATAGCTCAAATGATGAATGATTGATCAAAATAAATTCTTGAATCTTTGAATAATGAAAATATATGAAGAATAGAGATAAGTAGTAATTCAAGATGGTTTGAATATGTCTAGGAAGTCATATATATAATACTAAAAGAAATATGGTGGTTTTAGGGAATTGGCAGAAGTTTAGTGCCAAAAATGATAAAAAAAAAATCATAAATTCAACGGTGATATTTTGTATCATTAGTCGACTGAACAAGGCCCATTAATCGACTGATGGGCACTAACTATCAGGCCAAAATTTTAATTTTTAGACTTTTGCAATTTGGCTCCAAAATCAATTTTAATACTTGGGATAGATCAAAAACATGTTCCTAAGACACCTATTTTCATGAGAGCTCAAAATATGCTCGTTTGAATTTAATATGAATTAATTTGAAAACAAAATTTTGTAGAATAATGTTTTTAAAAGTTTTTCAATTCAAACCTGTTTTCAATCAATCTAGCAATGATGAAATGAAGTGTTTGGGCTATAGAGTTAATCAAACAAGAAACTTTACATAAAAAATTAAACACTCACTCAAGTTGAAATAACGAGTCTTTGAGCGTTTAACGAGTTTCTTCAGTTCTTCACTTGCTTGAGTACTTTGATCTTCAATGATTTGTAATTCCATGTTGGGTTGATCAAAGTGTGAATTGCGCCAATCTGTTTATAGAGGATTGACCTTACTTTCGATTTTATAGGTTTTGTTCCACGTATGACAATCATTAGATTGTGGCTATACTTAAAATATCACACAAGTTAAATTACACATGATTAATATTATTGTTATTATCAAAACAATATTAGTGACTTTTAAGTCAACAATTACAACCGAGACACTTGTTTCAAACATACGTCTACCCATGAACCTGCGAAGGAAATTGAACCTATACCTCTTATACAAATTTTTGCCACCCCAAATCCCATTAAAAGATTAATACCTCTAGGGTTTTGTGTGTCTACCCACCCTACGCGCCTTCAAGCCCAAGGCCAGCCATAGTTATTGTGTAAATACACGGTAAAAAATATCTTCTAAAATAAATGTAAACAATATCATAAAAGAAAATTAAAATAAAACAAGAATAGTATATATATTTCTTAATTTATTCACGAGTTTGGTTTAATATTTAGCTATATATATATGGATGTAGGCAGGCAGGGTAATTATATTTATATTTGTGTTTTGGGCATTCTTCTCACTATTTACAATCATATTTACATTCTCACAAGAAAGGGCACTGCTGGTGAAAGAAAGATCAGTGGACATGTATAAGCTAAGTGCATACTTAGTAACAAGGAACACAATTGAACTTTCATTTGACCTTATTTTGCCCATTCTTTTCCTTTTCATTGTTTATCTCTTGGTGGAATTGAAGTCTAACTTCCTTGCATTCTACTTCACTATCTCATTATTTTCCTCAGCATTGTTACTTCTCAGGTACTTGATCATTACTTACAAACCTTTTTTTCGATTTTTATAAAGAATATGTATAATTCCTAAAGAGTTATTTTATTAAAACGGGGAAAGCTTTCGAATTGTAGCAATCCAAACAAAAAAAACTGTCAAAAACTCCATTCTAATGGCTTAATGAAAAATACATAACTAGGTCACAGAAAACCCATAAAAACTAGAAGATAAAATATGACTAAAAATGGATGAATGAGATATATCTTCGCTTGCCCATGTATAAAGAACAATAAATCAACTAAAGCAAAGCAAACCTACCAATTATAAGTTTCAATAATTGAGAATTGTAAAATTTATGTAGTAATAATTATAATTAATTGAACTTTTTTGTGAGGCAAGGACTAATATTGGCCATAGGTGCATCATTTATAAAGTGAAGAAAGCTACAACATTTGCTTCAATAACTATTATGGCCTTCATGTTATGCGGTGGATTTTTTATTCAAGTAAGGTGCTCAACCCCATGCATATAATTGCTCTTGGTCATATGATATATAAACATATCAAAAATAACTTTAGTTATAGCAATATTATGACTTTAAAGAATGATGCACAACCATTTAATGCATTAGTTACTTTCCTTAAATATATAAACATGTACTAGGTATAGTTAATGCTTACATCTATCACTATTTTTATTTGTAGCATATTTATACCATCGAGCATGCTAAATGTCATTCAATCATATTTTAATAACTGTTCAATCAGTAGACTCAATATTTTATTAATTTCATGGAGTAGTCTATCTCCATCCTAAATTAATAGTCCATTATTCATTTTTAAAATGTTATAAATTAATAGTCCAATTTTCTTGTTAGAACATCTCCAATATAATATATTTTAATTTCAAATTAAAAGTGCAAAAGTGAACCATCGACATTAGTTCCACATGGATATAATACATGATTTAATTTAGAGCAATCAAATTACTGGCATGCATATTCAACGTGTAATAATTATCTAATCTAACATGTGTAATTGTGATTATGTCCAATTCATTATTTTTATGTATATTAAAATTTTGATTTTTATACCATGGATGCAGAATGTGCTATCATTCATGTCATGAATAAAGTACATATCATTTAACCACCATACATACAGAGTACTAATAAAGATTCAATACAGCTGCATTAGTACTCATCAAGGGCAAGCTCGTCATCATATGACTATCTTAATATCATCAATAAAGAAAGGGTCGGGTGGAACCAAAGTAGGAGCCATGTTTCTTATGATTATTGGTCATTGGATACTGGCCTATTTATTCCTTAAAAGGAAGAAATTGAGGACCATTCTTTAATTTTTTGAATTTATTATCTTATTTAGAAAATGAACTATATGTTTATGTT
The DNA here is from genome assembly GCA_021464415.1 of Lonicera japonica. Taxonomy (NCBI): domain Eukaryota; kingdom Viridiplantae; phylum Streptophyta; class Magnoliopsida; order Dipsacales; family Caprifoliaceae; genus Lonicera; species Lonicera japonica. Next base: position 37,112,243 of record CM038469.1, on the reverse strand, counting down.
GAGATACTAGCTAGCTCCATCGAGTTTGTGTTTTTTGATTAGGGGATCTTTTATATCCCACCCATATTGTTAATGACCCTGTATGAGTATTTTATCATTTGTAATGAGTAATCCTTATAAGGATTTCTGTAGTTTTTTTATATGGAATTCTCATATTATCGCAAAATGAAAATATTAACTTTAAATATAATAATAGTTTTAATAAAGGATTTAAATTTAGACATGAAAATAAACTCCAAGTTAGATTTGTTTTTTGAGTAAATAACTCAAATGGTCACTAAACTTTCGATTTAGTACTACTTTGATCATCAAAAATTAAAACGAGCTCCTTTTATCATCTAACTCTGGAGTGAGTACCACTTTGAATATTATGTCCAATATGGCTGTTAAATTTTATAAATTTGCATGTCACAAAACTTCGTGTAAAATCATCTTTGTCATATTACAACAAATGACATTTTTCTCTGATAACTCTCTCCAAAGTGAAATACACAAAGTGTATAAAACATAGCAATATTTTTACAAAAAGCGCAACTTGAACTATTTTATAACCAAAATGAACAAATATATTCAATTTAACAATCATATTAAAAGGAATGACCAAAGTGGTGCTCATTCCAAAGTTAAATGACAAAAGTAATTCATTTTAAAATGTAATGGTCAAAATTATATTGAATTAAAAGTTTAATGGTCATCTAAGCGTTTATTTTTTTAACAATGTACACTTATTTTTTTTAAGATACAATTATAAAACTTGCACAATCCACTTTGTTGTTGTCTTTTTGATTTTTTTTATTATTATAACAAACTAATTAATAGCAACTTTTGTATTGTTAGTTACCTTGTTCTATATGAACATTGTTTCCTCAACACCAAATTATTCCACCAACAGCTCACAGTAATAGGCCTCCAATTCACACGCCCAAACACACTACTCTCAGTTATCACAAATTACCTCAAATACAACTCTCCCTCACTCGTCATGTCCGCCCTCCAACATCTTATTCCAAGCTCCTTCACTTTATACTAGTGGAATGTTATGATTATGAGAAGTATTAAGCTCAAATGCCCCAATGATGGGTTCGAGAATTATCTTAAAATGAGGCGACTTGGGTGGTGACCTGATGAGTATACTTTCCTTTTTATTCTCAAGGCCTATAGGGAGATTTACTAGTATAAAATGGGTGCTTCAATTCATGTTGTTGTCTGTGGATATGGGTTTGCGTCTAATGTGTTTGTCTGTAATGCTTTGGTTATCATGTATGGGAGGTGTGGTGGGTAGGATGATGCCCGTCGAATGTTTGATGAAATGTCAGAATAATGGGTGGTTAACGTGATTTCGTGGAATTTGATTGTTGTGACTTATGTGCAGAGTGGTGATTTGAGGACTGGGTTGACATTGTTTGTTAGAATGATGAGGATGTGTGAACTTGGGCTAAGATCGAATGTGTTTAGTCTTGTTAATATTTTACCAGCTTGTGCTTCGGCTGGGGTGTGGCTAAGAGGAAAGCAAGTTCATTGTTTTATGGTTAGGACTGGGTTGGTTGAGGATGTGTTTATGGGTAATGCCATAGTGCATGTATATGCAAAGTGTGGATTAATGGACGGAGGGAATAAGGTTTTTGGGGTATGGGAGCGAAGGATGTGGTTTTACGGAATGCAATGGTTATTGGGTATTCTCAGATTAACATATTCGAAAATACTCTAAGTTTGTTTGAGAAAATGCGAAGAGAGAAGATTGAGTTGAATGTAATGACCTAAAGTGCCGCAATTGCGGCGTATGCTCAAAGGGGACATGGTTATGAAGCACTTGATGTGTTTAGGGAGATGAAACTTTGTGGGTCAGAACCGAATGTTGTTAACCTCGTGTCCCTTTTTTCGGGCTGTACATCTGTGGGAGCATTGGGTCAAAGGAAGAAAACACATTGTTATGCCATTAAATGTATTCTAAATTTATATGAGAACGATCCAGGCGATGATATAATGGTGATAAATGGTCTAGTTGACATGTATGCTAAGTGCAGAAGTGCTAACCTTGTGCACAAACTGTTTGATTCAATAAATCCAAAATAAAGGAATGTGGTGCATGGACGGTCATGATTGGTGGATATGCACAGCACGGGGAAGCCAATGACGCATTAAAACTTTTCTCCCACATGCTAAAACGGGACAACTTTATTATGCCAAACGTCTTTATTATATCCTGCGTCCTAATGGCTTATGCTTGTTTTACAGCTTTAAGGTTGGATAAAGAAATCCAAGCTTATGTAATTCGCAACCGTACGTGTCCGTTATGTTATTTTTATCCAACTGCCTCATAGATATGTTTGCAAAATTCAGAGATGTAAATGCAGCTCAAGTTGTGTTTGATAACATGAACATTAAGAATGATGTGAAACTGAGTACTTCTACAACATGAGAAAGGATTTTGGGGTTGAACCCAGGATTGAACACTATGCTTGCATGGTTGACCTTTTAAGCCATTCTAGTCGATTGAATGAAGCTATGAACCTCATTAAATAAATGCTAATGGAACCCATCCTAATCGTGTGGCTAGCATTGCTTAGCGCTTATAAAACTCATACAAATGTGGAACTTAGCAAGTATGCCTCTTTTCGATTGTTAGAATTGGAGACAGAAAATGATGGGTCTTACACGCTTTTTTCAAACATATACGCAAATGCTAGGCAATGGAAAGATGTAGCTCAGATAAGGTCTTTGATGAAACATTCGGGAATCAGAAAGAGGCCCGATTACAGTTGGGTCCAAGGAAAGAAAGGGACATCCATATTTTTTTTTGGTAATAAATCTCATCCACTTTGTCAACAGATATATGATTTTCTTGCTAACTTGCTTCACCGTATCAATGCCATGGGCTATGTACCCGAGACTAGCTATGCTTTCCATGATGTAGATGATGAAGAGAAATGCAATATTCTTTTCGAACATAGTGAGAAGTTGGCTATTGCTGATGGCATTTTAACGTCAGCTCCAGGATTGCCTATAAGAATCACTAAGAATTTGCGGGTGTCTAGCGATTGTCATATTTCCATCACCTACATTTCTAAGATTGTTGAACATGAGATAGTATTAAGGGATTCGAGTTGGTTCCATCATTTTAAGAATTGGTCTTGCTCGTGCAGTGGGTATCGGTGAAGATGGATTGATTGAAAGTTGACCTGGTTAATTGGATACTCAATTGTATAAGAGAAATTAAGGAATCTCCAAGTGGAAATAGTATCCAGAGATTGACCAAATCATTTAGCGATCACTTTATAATAAACATAGACAAAATTATTACCAATGTGAATGTAAGTAGCTTTGAGGAAACAAGATCCATCCTCAGCATGGCTTTGAGTAATAAAATATTGCTTACGGGAGTACAACAAAAGAGTGCATGACTCCAGCCAAAGTAAAAAAACTATAGTATTAACTAATTAGAATTAGTAATGATTATAACTCTTAATTGTTTACATCTCACCTAAAAAAAATATGACCTTTAGATAAGAAAGAAACAAATTTAGGCTGACCAGCATTGGCCCTTTTTTTAAAACAAACTATAACAAAATGTACAAATCTTTTACAATTGAAATTGAAGATCTGAAGTCATACAGATGGAGAAAAATGCACATGGAACCAACACTACTAATATATCTCAAGGTACATTAGTTCTAATCCAGTATTATCCTGCGCTAAAATAAATTGTGCCTTAAGTTTTTGTACCTTAAACATTAAAGATAGCGCATTGCTTTGTTATAAGTCATTTATTTAAAACCTTACTGTTAAAGAACTTTCATCACTAAATGCATCTTTGTCACCCATATTGAAGCAACTATGCAAGCTGGCATTAGCCAGAAGTGCTAAAGCTATAGTTAAATCAAGCTGAACGTGTAGTTAGTCAAGCTTGTTTCATTAAAGCTCCCAACGTTAAGAATACTTTCAAGCTTGGCTTATTTAACTCCCAAGCTGAGTTCAAACGAACTTGATCATTATCGGAACTAGATCAAGCTCAAATAGCTTGATTTTCAACATTGCTTTTAATTTCTTAATGTGTGCTTTTATGTTTATTGACCAAGCTCAATAGCGTAATGAACTCTAAAAAATAGGTTCAGGATTAGTTCATTTTTTCCACAAATGAATCTTGAACGAGCCTTTAATCAAACGATTAAGAGCTTAGCTCAAATAACTTGGTTCACTTCATATCCCTAGTTAACACCAGCAATTCAGTACTCCAATTAGTGACAAACTTTATTTCCTAAAAACCTGTCTATATTCTTAATAATTAATTTTTTGAGCATCATATATATAGAAGAGATATGTAATTGAATTTTGGTTAATATGCGATTGTTTTTAGTTTGAAGATGTGAGGTACAAAGTAACAATGAAAGGATCAGAGAGGGAATCAAATGGAGAGGAGTGCATATTGCATGGGATAAGTGGAGTAATAAATCCAGTAGAAGTACTTGCATTAATGGGACCATTTGGGGGTGGTAAAACAACCTTCCTTAATCTTCTTGGCGGAAGAGTTAGAAATAATAGTAATGGTACCAACATCTACAATGACAAACAATATAACAAATCCCTCAAGAGAATGTAGATTATTATTGTTATTAAATCACATATTTATATATTATATATATTGTTGGTTAATATGTAGGATTGGATTTATGTTACAAAATGACATTGTCTTTCCACACTTAACAGTAAAGAGACCTTAACCTATGTGGCACTATTTCGTGTTGTGGATGTTTTAATTACTCTTAAGTGAACAAATCGGTATATAGTATAGATTAGGCAAGAGCAATGTCGAACCTTAGAAACCTGACAAATGGAACATACGTATTTCACTCACTAATTCTAATTAATTCATAATCTAGCTTAAAAATTAAATGGGATGGTTAATCAACTAAAAATACGAATAAAATAATCAATTAATAAAATATTAAGGTGTCGGAGTCATATGTTTGATATCATGCTCATAATATTCATGCCCAATAAACTTTAATCTTTGTCTTGCATTAATTTAGTCTCTCAACTCTATTAAATGCGAAAAATAAAATCAATTAAACCCAATTAATTTATAAAATCCAATTATTAATTCTTCCATAGTCAAACGTATGTATACAGTCAAAATACTTACTATATCCGTCAAAATACAATTTATATCCGCTCTCAACAAATCATAAATTGAATCTAATCTTATTTTTATCAATTAAAATAACCATCCAATAGAAAGAATTATTTTTAACATTAAAACATTAAATTGGTAGAGTCAATTGACATGAATACGTGCAATATAATTAATCAAATATACTAATCCTCAACCCTAGAAAGTAATCTAGCCTAGGGGTGTTTTCGGTTTCGATCGGGGTAAAGATTGGGGTGTCCCAAACCCTCCCCAAATTTTATAGTTCGGTTTCGGTTCGGTTCGGTTTCGATTTTCTTATGTATGGAACCCAAACCCTCCCCAAATTATTCGGTTTCGGTCCGGTTCGGTCTCATTCGATTTTGTTTTATATTGATAACACTTTAGTTAAAAACAACATTAAAAAAGAAAAACATCACCGAAATTGCCTTAAAAACTGCATGCAAAAAACAGTATAATCTGCACTAAAACTGCAAAAAAAACAACTCTAAACTACACCAAAACTACACACAAACTGCACTAAAATTGCCTTAAAAACTGCACTGAAAAAACAGCACTCAAATTGCCTTACAACCTACACAAAAACTACACTGAAACTGCAAAAAAAGAGCATGAAAACAACACAAAAACAGCACCAAAACTGCACTAAAATTGCCTTAAAAACTGCACTAAAAAATAGCACTAAAAGTACCTTACAACTTGCACAAAAACAACACTGAAACAACACAAAAAACTGCAATAAAACTGCACTAAATCTACTTATAAAATATCCATAAATATTCAACAATCCATAACAAGCATTTAAAAATTCATAAAACAATCCATAAATATTCAAAAGTCCATAAAAGAGTTTACAAACATTCAATACAATCTATGATAATAGTATACAAAATACAAACAACCAAAAAATATTCAATAATGACACGGCATCATCTTTAGTCTTTAACTTCAACCATTTGCATCTCTTTATCTTATATCCTTTGCCGATAACATGGTATTCTTTGACATTTCTACATTTAAAAAGTATATATAATAATTAGTGGATTATAAGATTAAAAATATAAACAATTTCAAGTCAAGTACACTAATTCAAAGAAAAAAAATTACCTTTTTCAATCTTTTCACAAAACTCCACTTCCTCCGCCGTTGGTTTATGATTTAAAGCAACGTGACTTCCCCTTAGCCAATTTTGAGTACAAATTAAAGCTTCCACCATCTTGGGACTCAAAGAAGAGCGAAATGAATCAATGATGCGACCACTAGTACTAAAGCATGACTCGGAGGCAATTGTTGAAACTGGAATCACTAAAATGTCACGTGCAATAAATGCCAATATAGGATATTTAGATGCCCCGTTAACTCTCAATAAATCTTGGCATTAGTGATTCCAGTTTAGGATATTTCCCGTTAACTCTCAATAAATCTTGAATGGGATGATTGTAGTGAAAAAATATTCAACTAAAATGCCAAGCATAAATATTCTCGTTAACTCTCACTAAAATGTCATGACTCGTTGGTGTATGGTTGAATGCTAAGAATAAATTTATTAACTTTTTCCAAATCCCCCAAATATTTGTGATATTTAGATTGCATGGAACATCTAATGGAATCCAACTCTTTAATGTCATTAGTTTCGTGCAAAAGATCAAAAATCTTAAACACGTCCATAAAAGCGTGATGAATCGTCGGTGTAATTGAACAACATGCTCTTAAAGTGATATCATAAAATGGTTTCAAGAAATTAGCAAACATATTTGCATTTCCCCAATCAATATCATTTGGCGGCCCAATCATTTTATCACTAATAAAGTAAGATTCATAACCGGAATAATCATCTTTTAGCCTATCAAATGCGGCACGAAATTTTAAAGCGGATTGCAACATTAAATATGTGGAATTCCACCTAGTTGGAACGTCCATAATCACAAGCCCTTTGAAAACTATTTTCACTTTCTCTACACAATTTTTGAAAGAACCTAATTTTTGGGGAGATGATCTTGAATATCTAACGGCACTACGAATACTTTGGATGCATGAATTCAACTCACTTAACCCTTCTTTCACAATTAAGTTTAAAATATGAGCAACACACCTAACATACAAATTCTCACCCCTCAAGTAAAAGTGCATTAGATGTTGTCCAACGATTCATTCTCTTAATCAAATCACTCAAACCGACATCATTGGCCGAAGCATTATCAACTGTGACAGTGAGAAGCTTTTCTATTCCCCAATCCAACAAACACTCCTCTAAAAGCCTAGCAATTGATTCCCCCTTATGACTTGGAATTACACAAAAGTTAATAATTTTCTTATGCAACATCCAATCCTTATCAATAAAATGTGCGGTGACAACCATGTAATTAATGTTTTGACAAGATGTCCACGTATCAGTAGTAATGCAAACCCTATATGCACTTAACATAGTCCTTAGTTCTCTCTTTTCGATATAATACATGTTAAGCACATCTCTAGCAATTGTTTGACGACATGCTTTGGAACTCTCCAAAGAGGACATGCTTTGGAACTCAAAAATGACGGAACCCATCTCCTTCCACAAAACTAAAAGGCAACTCATCCATAATTATCATCTTAACACATACTTTAGTAATTTCTTTTTGATCAAAACCAATAGCAACTTGTGTAGGATTTTTAAAAGACAAAATCTTTTGTTTTACATGTGTTTTCTCCTCATAAGATTGGGTCATGACTTGTATATTTGATGTGATTGAATAAATATGACAAAGCTTATATAATTTTATATGAATAATATTAAAACCCCTAAATTTTTCCAAGACAGTGATTGAATAAATATGACAAAGACAATGGTTGGTAAGATTTTGGTAAGCTGTTATCAACTAGTAACACTCGGCCCTCTTTTCCTTTTCCTTTTTTTAAGCAGATCCATCATCCATCTTTATCGTTCCAAATTAATTGATTACTTATATATATATATATATATATATATATCCTTATACATACACAAATCAACAGCAATAATCCTAAATTAACAGCATACATATAGTTATACACACATTATACAGTTATATAAACATAGTAATAGCAATAATCCATATAATTATGAATTTACGATAAAAAAATTGTAAAAAACATAGAATATATATATACATATAAACACACTTACATATACACACATACACTAAGGAATGAGAATCTGAAGGTTTTTAAAAGAAACAATGAAAAAAATAGTAAAAAGCAGATCTGAGTAGTTATAGATTTAGAGAAAAAAAAACCTTATTGTAAGGTATTGGGGGTGAGGCGCTGTGCGAGGGTGAGCCAGTGAGGAGCTATGCGGCGGGTGATGGTCTTGAGAAAGAGAGAGATTAAAGAGAGACGCTGATCTGAAACGGTGTGGGTAGTGGGTATTGCAGCTTGCGGCGGAGAGAATAGAGATGGGAGAAAAGTGAGAAGAAGTGAAACTGTGAAAGAACTGCTGTCTACTGAACTAGTAGGGTTTTTGCATTTTTTCACCTTTTTCTATCTTAAACGGCACTGTTTAAAACAAGCATAATTTTTTTTTAAACATTTGGTTATTTCGGGGCAAACTCGAGGAAACTAAATCCCGGACCGAACCGAACCGAATCAGTCGGTTTCGATTTCGATTTTGGTTTTTTTTTCGGTTCGGATAAATTCGGATCACAGCAGATCGGTTCGATCGGTCGATTTTCAGATTTCTGACAACACCCCTAATCTAGCCTAACATGCTCGTAATTAAAACGCAAAACATAATTAATGAATACATAAATAAATAAATTAAATAATTACTTAGTACGCGCAAATAAATTAAAGAAGAAAAAATTAATTCTAGTAAGAAAAGAGAAAAAGGCTTGCGGCTAGAGTGCTTGGTTACAACAAAAAAGAAGGAAAAAAATAAGAGAATTGTAGGTCTCCTCTTTCGAGGCTTGGCCCATTTGGCTGCAATGCAGAATAATTTACTTGGTCTAATGGGCCAAATAATATTAATAATTATTTCCATTGCCAAGTATTGAACTTGCATCCAAAATATGAATTTTCACTGCTTCAACCAACCGAGTTACACACATTCTTGTATTTTATTCCCGCCACTTTACTTCTTAACTGTAGAACGCTGCTTGTCAAATTTCTTTTCGCCAAGACTTTGTCTTAAGTCCAAATTACTCCCTTCATAAGCCAACATTTTTCATTTAATTCTAACCATCTAAAAAACACTTAAAATACAGCAAATAAAAGAATATGCATTTTCAAAAGTATAAATTAGTGGGTTACAATACTCCAATTTTTTGACAAATCAAATTCTCCCAACTTATACTTTGCTAGTCTCCAAATAAAGTAAAAGTCTTAAAATAAATTCTTTTCTTAACCCTAAAGTTCCCCCAAGAGGACGAGTGAAGTCTTATGATGATTTGCAGTGAATATACCAACAAAATTCGAATGCAATGATTCTTTCTAAAATTTATTCCCAATTCTTCACCTATATGAATAACTAAATAAAGACATCAAAACACCCATATGCTAAGTAATGTGACACACACGTAATATCAAAGTTCTCAAACTAGTGTTATGAATGTTTTAAATACTCACAAATGCACGAATCAAAAACTAGTATACCTTAGGCAAGAGCGAGGTCGAACCCTAGAAACTTGACGAATGAAACGTACTTATTTCACTTACTAATTTTAATTAATTCCTAATGTAGCCTAAAAATTAAGTGGGATGGTTTATCAACTAAAAATACTAATAAATTAATAAATACTAATGAAATAATCAATCAATAAAATACTAGGGTGACGGAGTCATATATTTAATATCATGTTCTTAATATTCATGCCCAGCAAACTTTACTCTCTGTCTCGCATTAATTTGGTCTCTTGACTTTATTAGATGCGGAAAATAAATTTAACTAAGCTTAATTAATTTTTAAATCCAATTGTTATTTCTCCCACAGCCAAACGTATGTATAAGATCAAAACACACCTTATATCCGCTCTCAACAAATCATAAGGTGCATCCAACAAAAAATAATGAGAATCCAATTTTATTTTTATCAATTAAAATAGGCATTCAATAGGAAGAATTATTTTTAACATTAAATCATTAAATTGGTAGAGTTAATTGGCATGAATATGTGCAATGGAATCAATCAAATATACTCATCCTCAACCCTAGAAAATAATTTAACCTAGCATGCTTATAATTGAAACGCAAAACATAATTAATGAATATATAAATAAATAAATAAAATACTTACTTGAGTAGGCGCGGATAAATTGAAGAACAAAATAATAATTCTGAATTAATCGTAGTTATCCACCAAGCATTCAAATATTAATCAACCATAAAAAAAAGAAATTGAATAGTCTTGGCAGGAAGAAGAAAATCAAAATAAAATCTTGCAGCTCCTCTATGATGCTTATCGAAAATGAAGAAATGAAGAGAAAAATAAAAATAAAAATAAAGGTAGCTTGTTTTTATTGAAAATTGTGCAACAAGAAAAGAGAAAAAAAATTAGAGCTGCGGTTCCCCCATAAATTGCCGTAGGTACTGTCTTTTTATACTTGATAGAATGGCTTGTTTTATAGGCTTGGGTTCAGCTTAATGAATTGCCTACTGGACTATTTTTCTTTTATATTTGATGAGGCATTGGGCTTAGATTTGCTACATGAGACATGGGCTTGGGCTAGTACATGGGCCCACTAGCAGTGGGGCTAGATTAAACAAATGGGCTTGCTATTTTAGTTGGCTCGTTGGAATTAATTATTTTAGTGCACTGATCGTATTTCGGCCATAACTTCCCACTTCGAACTTCGAACTTCGATTGATGTAAGCTTTTCTCCCACACGTAGCTAACTCAAATATCTAGAACTTTCGTCTCTAGAGTTTTCTTTAAATTCCATACGAATTAATGCCATAAATTTTTTCAACACATGCATTGCGTGCAGCCAATTTCTTCCTTCATTCAAAAACTTCTCGATTCAATTTCAAATACCTGAAAAACTCCAAAAACACAATAAATATAGTAATATATGCTCTCCAAGATATATATTAGTGGATTACAATGTACCAATTTCTTAGCACATCAATTAGCAAGATTAATAATAATATTTCTTTCTCTCTAATCTTATTGCATGTGTGAATTGACAACAATACAACATCATTGATATCTAAATAAGCAAAACTTTCAAATCTCGTATGAACTATGCTTTGACTTAACTCCTTACATGGTATACACTCAATAAATGAAACACTCAAGAATATGATGTAATGTTTTCATTACATGAGGGCTATAAAGAGTAAATGTATTCAAATTCAAATGTCTCTCACATGTATATATGAAAAAAGATAATAATGAAAGAACAAGAATCTCATGAAAGGATAAACCCCACTAGAAAAGCAAAATGCATAAATGGATCATCTCCATCACTTTCACCTCAAAACCAAATTCCAAATAATCATTAGAACTTTTTCGGGTTGTAATGCAAGGCCTAGGGTGATGGTTAATCAAACGAAAGGGTAAATATGGATTTAAAAATCTATGAAATACATTGAGATATAAAATTAACACTTCAGTCTACATTTAACTTCATATAAGCTTTTCTTTTTCTTTTTTTTCCTTCAATCTTTTCATTTTCACAACTCCTTTTTCATACAAATTTTTGCTTTGATATTTTGAAGGAGATTTCATTTCTTTTTTTTCACTATTTTTTTCTTTCTTTCTTTTCATTTTTCATTTTTCACTTTCTTTTTTTTTCTTTCTTTTTAACTCATTTTTTAATATTACGCATACATAAAATAAATAATCTCAACATACTCTTAGATACAGGGTAGGGTAGGCCATAAATATGGTTTACACTCCTAATTCGAGTAGGGTAAGGATATCGGGCTACCAAAGAAAGGTTATATATAAGGCTCAAAGGGGTGACTAGCGGTATATATTTTAAGGTAGGATTAGGCTGATATGTAAGCTGCTAAGGACGGCCTAAGTCATTTTATAAGGTTTATAGTTCTTCGGTTCAAGTAATTTCAAGAATCCTTAAAATAATTGCATATCATGGACGTACCTTTCTAGTATTCAATCAAAACAAAAATAATAAGATTGCTTTACGAGGTACGCTTTTCAAAAAATAAGAATTGATGTAAAAACCCTTAAATGTGAAGATTGACTCAAATACTCACAGGTTCTTAGCCTCCACATTTATGTTCTTCAGTAATCTTCAGTTATACTCACTGTTACATCTAATCATACATAAGTTGTCATATGTGCTCAAATATAATGATAATTAAAAATCATGAAATGTGAACTAAGCATGTATATGTAAAATATTAAGACGAATGCATCATTATTATTATATTGGCTGGAAAGGAAATCTCAGTCAATATCAATGAACTATTGTAAAGCTTTTTTTTGTTCCTTTTTAAAAAATTAAAAATTTTAGCTCATTTTCTAACAAAGTGCAATAACTGAAGTGTATGGAATAATAAGGTAAATAAATCTCACCCCCAACTGAAATCTTACATTGTCCTCAATGTATAAAGACAAGTAAATACGAATATGAATGATATCACCTAAAATCGATGAAGCTCAATAACAAAGGTAAATATGCACTTTTGTTTCTTTTCAAAAAATTAAAAATTTTAGCTCATTTTCTAACAAAATGCAATAAGTGAAGTATATGGAATGATAAGGTAAATAAATCTCACCCCCAACTGAAATCTTACATTGTCCTCAATGTATAAAGACAAATAAATAAGAATAGGAAGGATATCACCTGAAATCGATGAAACTTAATAACAAATGTAAACCTGCACTTTTGTTAGAAAGAGAACAAAAAAAAAGCAGAATATCCAATTTAATTACAAAATGTATATTTATCAAATGAAAGGTAAGATATATGATGAATTAAGCGAATAAGGTATCTCCAAAGGTGACGAGTCACTAGATTTTAACTCAAGTATACCAGGATCAAATGGGATAATTTACTTGAGCTAATGGGCCAAATAATATTAATAATTATTTCCATTGCCAAGTATTGCAGTTGCATCCAAAATATGAATTTTCACTGCTTCAACCAACCGAATTACATACATCCTTGTGTTTTATTCCTGCCGCTTTACTTTTTAACTATATAATGTTGCTCTTTTATTTTCTTCGCCAAGACTTTTCCATCTTAAGTCCAAATTACTTCGTTCAAAAGCCAATTTTCTCCATTTAATTCTAAGCACATGAGAAACGCTTAAAACAAAACAAATATAAAAATATATGCTCTCCAAAGTATAAATTAGTGGGTTACATTACACTAATTTCTTGGCACACATCACTTCGCCTTTTAACTTCTTTAACCAAATACTAGAAAAAAGAAAGAGCCATGGATGTCATTGAGGAACTTGGTCTTGAAAGGTACATGCTTTAATTAATTAATTTCCCTCTCTCTGACTATATATAGATATATATTAATACTGAATGGAAGGATATTCATTGTTGAAAAGTAATATTAATGTTTATTTTCCTTGCATCTTAATATTATATCTGATTAAAATTTAGCATTAGAAAAGAAATTACTGTTGTGATTCTTTTTGTTCATCATAACGTGTTAATGTATATTAAAAGACTAAAAGGGTAAAATTGTCCAATACTATATATTTGGCATTCAAAATTAGATAATTTTAAACAAAAAATAGGCATTCAAAAAGGTCATTTAGATGAAAAACAAGCATATTTCTCAATGCTTTCAGTTTGACAAAATGCAGCTGTTGAGCATTGTTCTCTTTTCGATGAATAATAACATATCATTAAAAGATTAGTTACTTACGAATTGATGTTGCACTTGCATACATGCCTCGTACAGTGGGAAGTAAACGATTACAACTGGTTTGCACCCATTTTATTTGATCAGAAATTTTATGAGCCATAGTTGATAAAACCCCGTATTTTTGAAAATGACAACCATATTTATTTATTTAAGGGTTATATTTTTTTTATTTGTATATATATATATAAGGATAACCATAGATAAGGTAAGATTGAATTTTGAATTGATTTCAATTTTAGATAGTGGATAAATAGGAGCTTGATTATCTCCTTATTTATAGTTTCACTTAATTATTTTTTATTTTAATAATAATAATAATAATAATTAGTTATTATTATTATTATTATATGGGCTATAATGTAGAATATTCTATATTTGTTAATATATATATATGTGTGTGTGTGTGTACTTTGTGCTAGCGGGAAAAGAAAGAGCATGGTGGAGAGAAAAAAAATATGAAAGAAAATCTGAATTTTTTTGCAAAGAGATATATAGAAAAGGAAGAAAGAAGAAAAAAATAGAAAAGAAAGGAGAGTAAACTTAGAATCAATGGGAGAAAGATATTAAAGAGGAAAAAAAAGAAAAAGAAAATAAAAGGGGGTAGATGGTGGCTGGCAAGAGAGAGAAAGAGAGAACACTATGCTGAGATCAGTTGGAAAAAAAACGTGTGTTCGTCGTTAATTCAAGGTAGAGGAGAATATCCTATTGAGTGCCTACTTAATTTTATTCATGTTTCAATTATGTTTGTGTGAACATGCCTATGATTATATTTGTGTACATCTTTGTGTTTACGATAAAATATAATTATCACTTGAATGTTGTTTGTTAGACAATGATGTTGTTATTGATTTACTTATTATGAATAAATTAGGTGGAGTGCATGTATTATCTGGGATTTTACTAGGCTTCGTGCTCACACCCCAACAGATTGTTTTGCAGGAATGATATTGTTTGAGCATGGTATTTGGATCTGTCGAATTTATGTCATTGATTTAATTTAAAGTATGATATTGAGATTAATCATTTTGTCATATTTGTGAAGGGGAGCGTGTAGATCATCTGGCAATGAAATTTTTGAAAAGCCTTTTGTATATATTTTTTTATTATAAGGATATCGTCACTATTGAAATTTAGATTTAATATTAAGATTACATTGTTATTTATTTATCAAAATTTCTCCTATTTTATTAAAATTCTTCTTCTTACAGCCCAAAAATTGGGTCATGACACCATGTTTAAAATATTACACCCTATACGTAAGATAGGATTTTATGTTATAACAAATGCATTATGTAGTTGCCCCCATGCACGCTCATGGCAGGGCTGGCTTTTGTTCTCTTTGCATAGGCTAAAAAAACCCAACTAAAATGTACAATCCAAATTGGTCCAATTGGTTTGCAGCCCCTGTACAAAATAAATAGGTCAACATGACTAATAACTAAAAAAAAACCTTCAAAAATTTGAATAACTTCCTAATTAACATGAAAACTATATGACTAACCAATAGTACCTTATGTTGTAGGTTCGGAAAACAATGGTAGCCACAATATATCAACTATCAAGTAGGTTATTCCTTAAATTTGACAATTTGATCCTTTTGGGAAAAGGAAGCACATTGTACTCTAGTAAACCTTTTGAAGCAATGCCTTATTTATTTTCCGTCGTTTGTTTTCCACGTATAGCCTTGAATCTAGCCGAGTTCCTCATTGATCTCGCCAATGGCAACATTAAAGACACGTGTATCCCATCGGAGCTTGAGGATAAGTTCTTAGCCACTAATTGTCGGAATCTTGAAACCAGTGGTGGCAAGCCTTCCTCTAATGATGTTCATGAGGTATAATTACACTAACGTATATGTATACAAAGTTTGTCTTTGGTATGGACCATCCTTATACTGATCAAGCTTTAGTGAAAGTTTTTCGTCGACAATAGGAGATACATTTAGCCACATAAAATCTTTACTAAAAGTCCGGTTTGTGTGTGGACCCTTAGAAAACTCACCAACTTTCACATATACTTTTACAACAAATCAAGTAATGACAAAACAATTTTGGTCACAATAATTTTTACCTCAGTTTGGCTTGAGCTTTTGGGCATTCTAGAAATTTCAAAATGGTAAATTCACATTTGATTCATGTGGAGAGATTGATTCGCGAAATCTCTTTCTTTTGGGTATAAATCAAAATTACTTTTAAATATGAAATTATGAAAAAATTTTCTTAACAGAAAAGAACAAAAACTCAAACCAAAACAAAAATTAGGATGAATGAACCTAATAGAGTGACCAGATCGAGATTTAGTTTCAATAATTGCAACAATATCATTTTAGATAAAAATCTTAGTACTAAACATTTTCAATATTTACACAAATAACCACACTCCTAACATCTAGATCGGACTGGTCCATTCACAAATCAGTCTCTCGTGATGAGCTTTATTTCGTTAAATGCCTTTGGCAACAAAAACAAAATATTGCATCCCAAAATTCATAGCAACAGAAAGTTTGCTAACGAAATATCTGTGACTAGCGAGGATGTTCTTAATATAGCTACATTTTTCCTTCATTTAAGGAATACTAGGACGTGGATCTTTGGAGAGTTATTTTATTAGAAAAGAAGTACAGATTTTGACAAGTCAGAATCCAATGGCTAATATATGTAATAACATTTTATAACAAAATCTTCTTTTATTTTCTTTTTGTTAATAATATAATGTAATTTTTGTATGCATTATCTTGTAGGAGCACATGAAGCAAGAGTTTGAAACATGAAGACAACAAAGCACTGGAAGCTATTGCTGATTGACGAGTAGAGGGATAACGAATCGATACAGAGTTTGGCTAATGTCAGTTCTTTAAAGGAATAAGGAGCTCCATAGTGGGAATAATTCTCTGTTATATTCAGTGGAATTAAACAGGGAGACCATGAAAATCTAAGCAGTGTTCGCATTATCTAAGTTATATGTACTGCTGTAATTGTTGGCTTGCTCTAGTGGCATTCCGATTCTTCTTCCCCGTCTGGACCTCATGACCAAACAAGTCATATATATATATATATATATATATATCAGTCAAGCTCTAAAGTGGACCGTCTTACAACAGTTTTCAATTATAAATAATTATTGATCATTATGTATTTGCAACAAAAAACTGTGCTTACAAGTACAATGTTCGGGGTCAGCTTTAGAGATACGCGATGTCCGTGTATAAATAGCTCTGTCATCGTTAGGGTCAGTCCTAAGATATATGGACCCTATATGAAAACTGAGATCGATGAGCCTTTTCCAATATACGAAAGACTTTTTGGGCTTACACTTTTCCATTATTTAAAATATTGGTCATAATACTTAAGTTATAAAATTTTTTACTGTAACTAGGGTTTTGTGCATTTGCCCACCCTGCGCTCCTTTAGGCCTGAGGCCTACTATAGTTAGTGTAAACGCACAGTAGAAAATGTCTTCTCAAATAAATATAGACAACATCCTAAAAGAAAATTAAAATGAAACAAGACTATATATATATTTCTTAATTTATTCAAGAGTTTGGCTTAATATGCATCTACATATATATGGATGTAGGTAGGTTTATTGTTTTCATATCAGTGTTTTGGGCATTCTTCCCACTATTTTTAGCCATATTTACATTCATACAAGAAATGGCAATGCTGATGAAAGAGATATCAGTGGACATATACAAGCTAAGTGCATACTGTTAGCAAGGAACACAAATGATTTTCCATTGGACCTCATTTTGCCCATTATCTTCTTCCTCATTATTTACCTCACGGTGGGATTGAAGTATAGCTTCCTTGCTTTCTTCTTTACTCTTTTCACTATTTTCCTTAGTATTATTGTTTCTCAGGTACTTGATCATTCCTTACAAAACTTTTCTTTTTCGATTTTTATAAGGAATGTGTATAATTCTTAGAGAGCTATTTTATTGAAATGGGAAAAGTGTTCGAATTGTACCATTCTAAATAAAAACTCCATTCTAATGGCTTTATGAAAAATACATAGCTAGCTTACCAAAAAGTCGTAAGAACTAAAAGATCAAATATGTCTAAAAATGGATGAATGCGACAAATCCCCGCCTGCCCACTTATAAAGAACAAGAAAGCAACCAAAGAAAAACAAACCTACCAATTCTGAGTTTCAATAATTGAGAATTGTAAAATTTATGTTGTAATAATTTTAATTATTTGAACTTTTTTTTGGGACAGGGACTATGATTGGCCATAGGTACAACATTCATGGAAGTGAAGAATCTACAACATTTGCTTCAATAACTGTTATGGCCTTCTTGTTATCCAGTGGAATTTTTATTCAGGTAAGGTGCTCTACTCCATGAATATTATTGCTCTTGATCATATGATATATAAACATGTGCGTGTATGGATCTATTACCAAATCAAAAATGACATTTGTTAGAGCAATATTGTGACTTTAAAACATATTGCACAAAAATTTAATGCATTAGTTGTTTTCCTTATATATATATATATAAACATGTACTAGGTATAGTTAGTGCTTACGTCTATCACTGTCTATATTTGTAGCATATTTATACCATCAAGCATGCAAAATGTTATATTAGTCATATTTTAATAACTATGCAATCAGTAGGCTCATTATTTCATTAATTTCATATAGTAGTCTATATCCGTCTTAAATTAATAATCTGTTGTTCAATTTTGAAATGTTCTAAATTAATAGTCCAATTTCCTTATTAGAACATCTTCAATGTAATATATTTTAATTTCAAATTACAAGTACGAAAGTGAACCATTGACTGCGGTTTCACATTGATAAAGTACGTGATTTAATTTAGAGCAATCAAATTATTGGCATGCATACTCAACGTGTAATAATTATCTGATCCAATGTGGTTAATCATGATTCTGTCCAATTTATTATTTTTATGTATATTGAAATTTTGTTTTTTATACCATAATGCAGAATGTGCCATCATTTATGTCATAGATAAGGTACATATCATTCAACTACCATACATATAGACTACTAATAAAGATTCAGTATCGCTGCATTAATACTAGTCTATCATCAGGGGCAAGCTTATCATCATGTGACTATCCTAATATCATTAACGGAAAAATGGTCGAGTCCGGTAGAACTGAAGTATCAGCCATGTTGCTTATAATTATTGGGCATCAGATACTGGCGTACTTATTCCTTAGGAGGATCGGGTGAAATTGAGGACTATTCTTTAATTTTTTGAATTTATTGTCTCATTTAGAAAATGAACTATATGTTTATATTGAGATAATAACTAACTTCATTGAGTTGGTGTTTTTCGATTAGAGGAGTCTATTATATCCCACCTATATTGTTGATGACCTTGTATGAGTGTTTTGTGATTTATAATGAGTAATCCTTCTAAGGATTTTCGTAGTTTTTTATAAGGACTTCTCATACTAGCACAAAATTGTGAGTCTTAACTTTGAGCATAATAATAGTTTTAATAAAGCATTTAAATTTAGATGCGAAAAATAAAATCCAAGTTAGTAAGATTTTTTTTTGAGTAAACAAGCTAAATGGTTACTAAACTTTCGATTTAGTACCACTTTGATTATCAAACTTTAAAACCACCACTTTGGTCATCTAATTTTGAAGTGAGCACCACTTTGACCATTCTATCCAATCTGGTTGTTAAATTTGATGTATTTGTATGGCACATGACTTTGACTTCGTGTAAAGTCATTTTTGTTATATTGTAACAAAACGACTTTTTTCTCTGATAATTCTCGCCAAAATGAAATACACAAACTGTATAAAATAATTTTTTAACAAAAACCGCAACTTGGACTATTTTATAACCAAAATGATTAAATTTGTTCAATTTAACTATCATATTAAAAAGAATGACCAAAGTGGTACTCATTCTAAAGTTAAATAGCCAAAGTGATTCGTTTTAAAATTCAATGGACAAAATAGTACTAAATTAAAAAGTTTAATGGTCATTTAAGCCTTTTTTTTCAGCAATTTACTTTTATTTTTATGAAGATACAATGTATAAAGCTCTCACGCAAGACACTTTGTAATCGTCTTTTTTTTTGCTATTGTAACAAACTAATTGATAACAACTTTTATATTATTAGTTACTTAGTTCTATATGAACATTATTGTGATTGTTCGGTCATGTTGCTAAAGGTTTCTTTAAAACAGGTTCATGATAAAATTGATGAAGCTTTGTCATGTTTTAAAGCTAAGCTGTTATTGAGTTTGTCATGTTCTAATGGAAGATGTACTGCCGTTATTGTTGGCTTGCTCTGATATCATCGATTCTTCTTCCCCCTATGGACATTATGATCTAGCAAGTCATATATATATATACATATATATCAGTCAAGCTCTAAAGTGGATCGTCTTATAATAGTTTTTCATTGCAAATAATTACTGATAGGGCTGAAAATTAAAACCGAGAACCGGTTCGACCTGAACCCATAAAACCCGGCTCGGTTCAGTTCTTAGAAATATGTTAAATTTTTTTAACGGTTTGGTTCTTATAACTAGTTAGCAGTTCGGTTAGCGGTTCTTGATATAATTTCTTTTCAATAACCGTTAAGGAACCGTTATTGGATTTCCCTTCTAAGCTCTATTCCAACGCTTAGGAACCGAACCATTAAAACCATTATTTCTTTTCAATAACAGTTATTTCTTTCCAATAATTGTTAATATTCTGGTTTTTCTCTTATTAACGGTTAACCAATAAACCGGAGGAACATAACCGTTAGAACCGGTTCGGTTCTTAAATCGGTTCTTCACTTTTTCATATTTAAAACCGAATAGCGGTTCTTCAAAAATTGCCAAAGAACCGAACCAGTCCCTGCCTTAATTACTGATCATTATGTATTCGCGACAAAAAACTATGCTTACAAGTATAATATTTGAGGTCAACTTTAGAGACATGCGATGTCTGTGTATAAATAGCTTTATTATCGTCATGGCGTTCTTGAGGTATACGGGCCCTATACGAAAACTGAAATCGATGGCCCTTTTCTAATATACGAAAGACTTTTTAGGCTTACACTCATCCATTATGTAAAATATTGGCCTTGATACTTAAGTTAGAAAAACTTTTATTGTAACTAGGGTTTTGTGCGACTGCCCACCCTGTGCACCTTCAGGCCTGAAGCCAGCCATAGTTATTATGTAAACACACGGTAGAAAATGTTTTCTAAAATAAATGTAGACAACATCCTAAAAGATATTAAAATAAAGCAAGAGGACTATATATATTTCTTAATTTTGTCACAAGTTTGGCCTAGTATATAGCTATATATATAAGGATGCAGGCAGGGTTATTGTTTTTCATACCAGTGTTTTGGGCATTCTTCCCATTATTTACAACCATATTTATATTCCCACAGGAAAGGACAATGCTAGTGAAATCTCAATCAATGGACATATACAGGCTAAGTGCATATTTGGTAGTAAGGAACACAAGTGATATTCCTTTGGACTTTATTTTGCCCATTTTTTTCCTCGTTATTGTTTACTTCATGGTGGAATTGAAGTCTAGCTTCCTTGCTTTCTTTTTCACTATTCTCACTATTTTTCTCAGCATTATTGATTTTAAGGTACTAGGTCATTACTTATAAACCTTTTCCTTTTCTTTTTCTTTTTTTTTATGAGCAATATATATAATTCCTAGAGAGTTATTTTATTGAAATAGGGAAAGTGTTCAAACTGTATTATTCTAAAAAAAAGACTGCCAAAAACTCCAGTCTAATGGCTTTATGAAAAAGACAAAGCTAACTCACAGAAAAACCGTAAAAACCATAAGATAAAATAGGACTAAATATGGATGAATGAGATAAATCCCCGCCTACCCATGTATAAAGAAAAAGAAAGCAGCTAGAGAAAAATAAACGTACCAATTAAGAGTTTCAATAATTAAGAATTGTAAAATTTATGTTGTAATAATTATAATTCTTTGAACTTTTTTGTGGGGCAAGGACTAGGACTAACCATAGGTGAACCATTCATGGAAGTGAAGAAAGTTACAACATTTACTTCAATAACTGTTATGGCCTTCATGTTATTCGGTGGATTTTTTATTCAGGTAAGCTGCTCTATTCTATGCATATGATTGCCATTGGTCATATGATATATAAACATGTGTGTGTGTGGAGATCTCTTACCAAAGCAAAAATGACTTTTGTTAGAGCAATATTGCGGCTTTAAAGCATGGTGTACAACCATTTAATGCACTAATTGCTTTCCCTATATATATATAAACATGTACTAGATATAGTCGGTTCTTACGTCGATCATTATTCGTACTAGTAGCATATTTATACTCCATCATGCAAAATGCCATATTAATCATATTTTAATAACTATTCCATCAATAGGCTCAATTATTTCATTAATTTCATGGAATAGTCTATCTCTGTCCTAAATAAACAATCCGTTGTTATTTTTTAAATATTCTAAATTAATAATCCAGTTTCCTTATTAGAAAATCTTCGATGTAATATACTTTAATTTCAAATTAAAAGTATGAAAGTGAACCATCGCTTATAGTTTCACATGGATAGGGTGCATGATTTAATTTAAAGCGATCAAATTATTGGCATGCATGTTCAACGTGTAATAATTATCTAATCCAATGTCTATGTAATCGTAAACTTGTCTAATTTATTATTTTTTGTGTACATTGAAATTTTGTTTTTTTTTACCATGGATGTAGAATGTGCCATCTTTCATGTCATGGATAAGGTACATATCATTCAATTACCATACATACAGACTACTGCTAAAGATTCAGTACAAATGCAGTACTACTACTCTATCATCAGGGGCAAGCTCATCATCATATAAACATCCTAATATCATAAAGGGAGAAAGGGTCGGGTCGAGTGGAACCGAAGTAGGAGCCATGTTGTTTATGATTATTAGGTATCAGATACTGGCCTACTTATTAATTAAGAGGACTAATATATCACCCGTGCGTTGCTGCATGTGTAACACACTAACACAACATGAAGAATATCGATATAGCAAAAGCTAATGATAATTAGTAATCGAACAAACAAACATCGCAATTATGAAATATAAAGTCAAAAAATTAGATATAATGAAAATGAAACAATAGACATATAACAAAATTATTACAAATTTTGGAAAACTTTCTTGTACACTACATTCGTTGTTGAATTAACTGGTAGTTCATCTTTATCATAAATAAGTGTCCTCAATTTATCACGCGTTGTGACTCTTGACACAATAACATACAATTGTCTATGGCAGGGATAAGTAATTTATAATTAAGTATCTTTAATCCATTGCGTGTTGTGACTTTTGACACAATAACATACAATTGTCTAGGGCGCGTTGTAACTCTTGACACATATGATTGATATCTTTCTTTATGATTGAATTTCTTAACTTTTTAAATAAATAATTTATAGTTAACTAAATAACTTATGTGGCATAACACTTGTTTTGCTAAAAAATTATAATGCACAGACACTTTCTCAGAGGTTGCTTGTCTTATCCGACACGTAGACACGCTCTGACACGCCTGGACTAGGGTGTTCAGAAACTAAACCGGTCTTCAATATTTAATTTTAAAACTTCGGTCAGACTGGAGGGGTATTATATATATATATATATATATTTAAATATATATTAATAATATATAATATTAATATTAAGAAGACTAGTTTGTTTTTGCTTCACCCATTTCTAGAGTCAAAATACTAGTTTTCTTTTAATTTTGAGATTGTTATAAATATATTAATTTTGACCGATTTATAATTTAACTTTTGTTTTATTATAAAATTTTATACTCACTGTTCTGAAAAAAGATATACAATTAATATTTTCATATATCTCGAAAAAAAAGCTTATGACATATTATAAAAAAGTTCAAAAAAATGGGCCAAAAATAGAAGCCCAAATGAGATGGATCAACTGAAATCGGATTGGTTTGGTTCGGTTTGGTCTTAGCACTCGTTTCGGTCTAATTCGGTCTATGAATTTATAAGATTGATATATCCGATGCGGTCCGGTATACTAATTTTTGGTCCGATCAAGCAGACCATGGACACCCCTAACCTAGACGCGTGACCAATATACTAGTCGGAGAGTGTCATGTCTTTTATTATTTTTTTTAATGGAACACTTGAAAAACACACTACACACTAAAATAAAATTAGATATAACTAAAAATATATAAAGTCAAAAATAATAATAATAATAATACAAGTTAATAATAAAACAAAATCTCCATCTGTTTCTCTTTCCCGTAAAACTTAGCCCCCACTCCCCCAGCCACCATTGAAAGTAGAAGCAAAACCCTAGCCCCAACTCTCAGCCATCGACGACTTCTAAGCCCCAACTTCCCGTCTCAGCCATCGACGACTTCTCTTCTCTCCAGCATCGACGACTTCTCTCTAGCATTGACGACTTCTCACAGGTACTCTCTGCATAGTATTTTTAAATGGGGCAAGTTTAGTTTAGGCGTTGTTTGTTTGAGCCACTTAAATCTAAAAACTTAAACTTAAAATTTTCAGATTTAAGTAGTATAAATATTGTTTGATTGACAAAAAAAATAAGTGGTATTTGACTGAAATCTGAAAATTTGTATAAAAAGTTTTAAGTGATAAAATTATCACTTAAAACTGAAATCCGGAAAACTTGAAAGCATATTCCCCATTTTATCCTCGCTCAAACCTAAAACACGCCGTTCTCTTCTTCTCATTCTCCTCGAAGCCGCTTCTCTTCTTCTCATTCTCCAGACGAAACAGTTGCTGCCTCTGCTACGTCTTCAAGCTTCTCTCTTCAACAGACGACGCCGGAGGTACAGTTCTTTATCTCCCTTCGTTCTTCTTCGTGGCTAATTTAGGTGTTTAATTCGTTTTTAGGGCTTGTGCATGATTCGTTTTTAGGGCTTTTTTTGATATCTTCTTGTTTGGTTTGGATTTTGAAATGGAATAATTTCTCCGAAACATCATGGAATTGGATTTTGATCAAGCTTTTTTTTCATGGAATCATTTTCTATAACAACACAATCGAAAAATTGAACAAAAATTCGAAATAGGCTGGCTGGCTGAGCTACTGTGGCTGGCATTTTTTTGCTGTATCCTCCTTGAATCTCTCTTTTGCCGTGGATATATATATATATATATATAAATGTGTGGGTGTATGGTTTATATGGAATTTGCTGAGGGAGACAAGGTGGTGACCCGGGCATGTATAATTTTTTTTTTTTTTTTGGATGGTTATGTAATTATATAGTGAGGGACAGCTACTTGCCTTTATAAAACAATTAAGCTAGGGGCATCGACCACCACCGCCACCTCCCAATATGGGATAAATGGGTCTCTCTCTACTTAATCTAGATTAAATTCATGTGGGTGGAGATTTTGTTGTGATGATTATAAAAGCAAACCAAGTGTTAAATATGTACTGTTTATTCACCTTTGTAGTGTGCATCTTTTATGAATGGTTTTAGAAACTGATTTTTCGCTTCTTCGGAATGTAAAATTTGGGACTACTATCTTTTAATGCCTCATCAGTCTTGAGAATTTTAGTTTTGCCAATAACACGTACCTTTTAGATTGAGGTCATGTTGGAGCATTTTTTGTTCTGGTGCAATCCTAAGAGTTGTAGAGTGCGTTTGATTGTATGGTCTTTTTTATTTCATTTGATCTATATAAACTAGTAAGGGCAAAATTGTCATATTAAAAAAAATTCAGTTTCCAGATGTATTATATTCAAACAAACAACATTTTTTCAGACACAGTTTTCAGAAGTAAACAAACAGTTTTTTCAGTTTTCAGTTTCAGTTTTCAGATGTTTTGTCAAACGCCACCTAAGTTAGTAATTGATGGAGCCTGCTTGATTCATCTAATCATTTTCGAAATTGATTTATTTCGAAAATTAATCAGAGCACTTGGAGTTGGAGTCGGTGGTATTTGGGGATGAAGTTCAAGATGTTTGCAGATATGTAGGACCTGATTACTTGAACACCTTAATTTTTAATAATTAAAAATATCCAAGAAAGATATGTGACATTTTGGTAAAATATATATAAGAGTAACTAAAAATCTGTTTAAATTTATCTATTAATTAAAATAAATATAATAGACACAATACTATAAAAAGTATCCAATATTTTCTTCAATAGACCCCCTTGGAATGGAAGTGCCCCCACTTGCAATTGATAAGAGAGGAGAAGAGAAGAAGACATAGTTAATGGTGAGAGAGATGCAAGTGGCCCTCAGGTGAGAGGGATGTTGTATTTGTTGGGCCACTCGTAAACATACGATAATAAAAAAAAAATAAGAAAAAAGAAAACATGATATATATATGCATAAGAACAAAACATGATATGTAGACTGCTAACCATTGTTCATTTCTCCATGCCTTCCTCTCTTGCCTGAAATGACCACATACTTTGTAAGCCTCTTCATTCCGAAAATGTTGTATCATACACGGACCAATGTTTTAAAATTCCCGACTCGTATTCGAGGCGTTTTGCTAGAATGAGGCGAGGCGTACGCCTTGAGGCGGAACGAGGCATAAGCCTCAACTTTTTTTGGAAAGAAAAAATATAAAAAATTATAAAATAATAAACCAACACAAAGTTCAACAATAATAATTAATAATACTAATAGTTCAACAAAAAGTAGAATAAAAACATCAAAGTCATTCCATGATTCATCATCAAATACCTACAAAAACAAGTGTCTTCAATCCAAAAGTTATGACAAGTACAAAATAAGTAGCACAACCAAGTTTCACTAATAACTTTCGAACAAAAATTACACTTTATGTATTTGTATCCCTTGCCTTCGGGCATCACAACTTCTGTGCAAAACTTCCAAGCTGGGTCATTTCTATTACCCGTGCCTCCTTGCCCCGTCGATCCTCTCACCATTTTCACAAGTTACTATAATATAACAATTAACAATATTAAATAATATAAGTTATAAAAGATCCATCAAATAGAAGCCTTCAATATCTTTAAATTAAAGAATTACAGTAAAAGCAGAAGTAGAGGTTCACATGATTCAACAATTCCAGACTCGTTTTAGTGAATAACTATGGGCCCACCTAAACAAAGGCTTGATGATCAGCTCACGAATATAAATGTTAAAAAAAAGTGACCAGCTTA
Source organism: Lonicera japonica (assembly GCA_021464415.1). Lineage (NCBI taxonomy): Eukaryota > Viridiplantae > Streptophyta > Magnoliopsida > Dipsacales > Caprifoliaceae > Lonicera > Lonicera japonica. Next base: position 37,085,146 of record CM038469.1, on the reverse strand, counting down.
AGAGCCATGGAGGGATCACTAACAATAATACAATATTAAGTAACCATTTGTTCAAAAAAAAAAAAGAGTAACCATTTCTTAAAAAAAGAAAACAGAGAATTATTAACACTCGTAAAAAAAAAACAGAGTAAACATGTGTTCAAAAACAAAGAGCAGAGAAACCATTTATTCAAAAAAAAAAACAGAGCAATTGGTAGATTTGGTACCTGTAAGTCTGGATTAGTGAGGGCTGGAGGGCTGGATAGAGAGAGATGATCTGAGACTCCGAGCAGAGAGGAATGGAGAGAGAGAGACGACCGGAGGTGAGCGGCGTAGGAGGTGAGCAGAGGTGAGCACACAGGGAGGAGGTGATTGCTGAGAGGCGTGAAGGTAGAAAGGGAGGGAGCTGAGTGTCATAGGGCTTGTTTACAACTAATAATAGTAATAGAAAGTTTTTAAAAGAAAATAGAAAAGAAAAAAAAAGGGTAAAAACACACCTGTTGATGACTCGTCAGCATCAAACGAGTCAACTTGTAGCTGAGTTGACTCGTCCGCCTAACACCCAAGACTCGTACGTTGCTGTTTTTACCCCTAACTCATATGACTCGGTGTGCTTCTCCTCCGCCTTGACTCGCAAGTCGACTCGTACGAGTCGCTCGTTTCTTAAAACATTGATTCGTACTAAGAAATAGTAAAACTAATGATATAAGACAATATAGAGATTCTATGCTGTAGAGAGAGAATAGAATAATGAAAAAAGAGATTAGTTTGAGAGAAATGTGAAGAAGACAAAATGGTGAGATGTAGTTGTAGTTCTAATTTATAAAACATAAATATTAAAGGAGCGCAATAATCCCAAGTAGTGCACTTCATATTCACAAGATGTTTTCATGGGAAATAGAAAAAATAATTGTATATAAACAAATATTTTTTATTAAACATGTGATAAACACACGATAAAAAAAACCAAGAAAAAATAAAATTATGTTAAACACAAAAAAAATTCTAAAAAGAAAAATGATTGAGATGGGAAATAGAAAAGTTCTTTTTGCTTTGAAGTAGTACATCAAAATGGATATGTTATTACTTACATTGAAACATTGACCTACCTATTACCTCTTAAGAATAACTCTCCATTATATAAAGACAAAACATATATATATATATATATATTTGTATGTGAAAGTAAATATTTTTTATTAAACAGTTATTGAGGTTTATAAAATAAAAGTATTTGTTTCTGTCTGTTTTTGTTTGTGTTACATAAACATATTATAAGAATTAAACATGATAATGTTCTAAAAATTTTGCCAAGGTGGAGAGTGGGGATTTATGGAAAAAATCGGCAAAAAATAAAAAATCGGGCATGTAATATAATAACATTTCCATTCCCACAAATAATTTTAGCCACAGTATAAACACAAAAAAATAAAATAAACTAAAAAGTACACCACAAATTTCTAATAGCCAAAGATTTTTAATAAACATATTTTAATATTTTATACAAATGAGAATTAAATACTTAATGAACCAAAAAAAAATCACTTAACCAAAGGTTTTTGAAACATATGTACACTTTGACCAAAATTTTTTATTTTCAAATTTTATATAAATCAGAATTAAATAATTAATGAAAAAAAACAAAACACTTAAACTATTGCACTTACCCTCTGAGTCAACACACAGAGAAGAGAGAGGCTCCTTGAGTGAGAGAGAGAAGGCCGTCTCTTCGACGGCGTCACAGAGAAGAGAGAGAGACTATTTCTCACAGAGGAGAGAGAGAGGCTTTTGCCTTTGAGAGAGAAGTATCGTTGTGCGTGAGACGAAGAAAGAGAAGACATGAAAGAGAAGGAGCCAATTTGGGGGTTAATTTTTTGGACTGCTTTACTTATTTGTTCAAAGTGTGAACTGCGAAGGGAAAAAAAAAGTTGTTACTTATGCCATCCAACTATTATAAATTTTTTAAATTTCGAATTAAGATTGAATAGTTCAACTATATAATTAAATTTAAAATAATACTCCGTTACTGTTAATATTTAACGGAAGCAACTATGTAACATACACACCTAGGGCTTTTTTCCTTTCCCTCCTCAACCCCATTACTTCTCCGAAACCCTAACGTACCACCTCTTCACTGATAATGAATCCCCACCAAAACTCTCGAATTAAGCATTCAGCATCGGAATAAGAAATCCCTAAATCCATCATCAACATGTTCGTCAGCTAAATTTCCCATCCCCTTCACCTTAACCTTGGAGATCCAACTGGGCCTCACTCGCTTCAACAGCCCCTCCTCCCATATAGCTCTTATCTTCTATAGGGTTTTTGTAGCCGTTGTTCATTGAAGCTCGAGTATGAGTCTTTCACAGGTACTGCTTGTTTCTGTTTGTAGTGTGGATTTTACGCTGGGCCGACGTTGGCGTTTTGTACGTTTTTAGTAATACCGCTAGTCGTCCAGTTCGTTAATTGAGGTTTATTTTGATACCTTTCTAATTTGCAGAAAAGCGATAAAGAAAATTATATAGTGAGAAGGACAAAAAAGCCCTTGAGTTATGTGTCTTCTGATTTGATATTAACAACAAAATTTCTGACCATTTTCTAATTATATGTTTGGCCAAGTTGAACCAATCTTAATTTGACTAATTTAAATTTTTTATAATGTACATTTGTTGTATTTATTGCAAATTTGATTTTTAATAACTTTGATTTATACCCAATGATTCATTTGTCCCTATTGATAGCCTTCCGATTTCTGACCACCTCAAGGAAATTCTAAGATTTCCGGTGATTAAACAGTGTTAATCGTTTGTATACTTGCAAAATTTGTAATCATTTGAGTTTTTATTGGTTTTGTTGTTTTGCAGATTGACCAGGGCGTCGAGGAAGATCCTAGGATAAAGGTTTTAAAGGAGTGGTTTGAAGGGAAGGATTGTCTTGACATTGGTTGCGATAGTGGTTTGATCACCATTACTATTGGTAATTAATTCCTTATTGAATCTTGCATTATTTCATGCTGGGAATTGAATCTATGATTTATTCTTCTAGTTTTGGCTTTTTGCGATAAACTATAAAGTTCTGTTTTACACCTGTTGAGAAAATTATGATTCTTGATCTAATTTACTTATGCGCGATGGTTCTTTTGTATCATCATAATTTCTTATAGAGAAACAATCCTAGATGCTTAAGCCACAATGCATCTGATCCTATTGAAAGAGTTACAGAACTTCTGTTAAAATTTTATAAGGAAATTGAAGAAGTGCAAAATTATTGGTTATTTTGTGTTTTGAGTCCCCTTGGTTGGTTGTTTCTTTGGTTTCCCTGTTGGGGACACTTGTCCCCCCTCATTATCTTACATATTCTCTTTTGAAGTGGCAATGAAGATTCTGTTTCTTATCAAAAAAAGAAAGAAAGAAAGAAAGAAAGATGTGGCATATGGATTTTTTAATAAATTACTACCATAACCACCACTTGCCAACTTATAGTCTCTTTCCATTGTCATCTATGACACAAGAACTTATCTGTCACCATTAGCCTTTAACTTATATTATGTGGAAATTGAACTTATTTTGAATGTGTAATTTTTTATTTTTTATTTTAAAATTTAGCTGGAGAGGCACCCTTTAGTCTTATTATAACATCTACTCCTGTTTGGGTTCACTCAGCAGGGTGATAACTCGATTCGCTCTTTAGCTTGATCCCCACAGACATACTCTGGAATGATACCCTACAACACGCATAGGTAATAGCATGTCCCCGCTGCTATCTCACACAAAGTTCCTATTGAACAATGTTCACTTGCATATGTACCTTTTTCCTTTGAAGTCTCTCACTATATTACTGTATAGCAGGGTCATTACTATTGAGACTGTTTCAAATTTCCGTTCTCTATGGCTTTGGAATTTTTTTTTCTGTGTGTATAAGTATTTTGGAAATTTAAAGTGGTTGGCGGGTTAGTAGTTGATGGCGACTTATCTTATGGAGTCTGCACAACCTATTATCTATTTGTCCTCCCTAATCTGGATGTGGTGAAGCAAAATAGAGATATGCACGTCGAATTTTTTGCCGTGTGGTAAAGGAAAATAAGTTAAGTGCATTATATCATCTATTGGGGTGAAGGAAGTGGGCACCCCACCTGCTTTGGCTGTCTAAAGCTTAGGAATCATGGCCTACTTAAGAAGGGTATGATAGGTAAGTGGTTATGGATGTTTGCTAAAGAAAAACAGCAGAATTTTTGGATGCAGGCGGTAGTGGCTAGATATTAATTGACGAATTGAAAATGCTTATTTGCAACCGGAAGATACAATATCTTCCAAGGATTGCTTATGTAAAACAAAATTATGAATAGTATCTTAAAAAAATTTAACCTCATAAACGAATTCTAATTTTTTCTAGCTAGTGGTCTAAATTACTGCTCTTCTCTAGAATGCTGCCAATTTTAATGGGTTCTCTTTTGAGTTTTTTGTTTAATTCAATATTTAAACCGTTAGTTTGTTGATTCCACCAACCTTTCAGAGATGGGCTCATTGGATTATTGAATTTATGGAAAATGAGAAGAAAAATATTAGGGCCTAGTCTCTTTTTTGAAACTTTTTAACATGTGGTCCATAACTTTGTTTAATAGCTCGTGGTCTCTGATTTTTAGCTTACGGTTCCTATGTTTATGGTATCGTTATCGTTACCCAACTACGGTTATCTGTATTTCTCGGCATTTTTTCCTGTTACCCAACTACGGTAACTGGTATTTCTTATGGTACTCAAATATGGTATCTAGAGATGTGAATCCTCGTGAGAGGCAGTTCGGTAGCTTGAAAACAAATAGGGATTGCAAGTTTAAAAAAAAAAAGTTGTGGACCGCAACTTAAAAAATTTCAAAAACAAGAATCGGCTGTGTTTTTTAGCAATACTTCGGTAATTATTAGAGATATTTTTAGCAATAAAATTTCGTGGCCAGTGTTTATAAAATCAGTCTCTTATTATAAAAGATTCAATAATATCTGGGTAATTTAGCAAAGCCATGCGGTAAAAGGTAAGCAATAGTTTTCCCTCTTTTTCCTTTTTTCCTCCTTTCAAACGCGAATTTTTCCCAAAAGCAAGTTAAAATTATTACTACTTTTCTTTTCGTCCCAACTTTAAGCAATAAAGGGTTATGCTGCAGCGGACCCATTTGTCATATTTGGCAGTGGTCGTTTGTAGGTAAATGTTTTAAGTGTTTTCTTTTTCATCCATCAACATTAAACTTTATGCCAATATCATCCTTACTTCCATGCTATAAATATAGTAACACAAAAATTGTCAAATGTCACGCATTCCATGTTTAGAGTCAACTAGATTGAAACAAACAAAAAAAATATAAACTCAGTGGTTTCATTCAGTGTTCATTTTTCAAAGGGTACAAATATAAATGTGGCCTCTTACACTTTTTTTTTTAAAATAAAATAAAATTAAGGGAGGTCTAAGTCTCTCCCTTAATCATACAAATAAAGAAAACCCCCCTCCCACCCCCATGAGTCGAACCCTTGACCTCAAGCCAAGGGTAGAGACTGCTTACCACAGGGCCAACCCTTCTCCTCTAAATGGCCTCTTACACTTTACTTTCCCCTTTTTTTTAATTTCCTTTTCGTTCATTATACAGATTCATGAAATAGATTAATAAGATAACCAAGACTATGGACTGACTCAAATTCCTTGCTAGATGCAGGGGTGGGTTGGTTTCAAAATCTAGACTTTGTGGGCTTCTTGATCTTAATAATAATATGTTGTGAAGCTGCAATGTTTATTTTGTTGTGTCAAGTGAACGCGAGGCATTGCATAATCTAATTTTGTCATATTCACTTAATTTAATTTTATCATATTCACTTAATCATTGTGACGTGTCCATTATGATTTTTTTTTTCATTGTTTATACTTTGTTACTTTATAATGAACATAACCTCGTTTCATTTAAGGAATTTTATGCATGTGAAATTATGAATGGAATAGACTTCAAACGTGGATCATGAATGGACAAATCTTAGAGTGAGTTGGCTAACTTAGTTGGTAAGGCACTTACCCGAATTTAGGAGAGATTCTGAGTTTGAGTCTCATTCAAGGTGGGGGAATTTTCATTATTATTATTGTAGTGAAAGGAAGAGACTTATAGATTCTCCCTTTTTCAGAAAAAAATAAGAGAAATTCTCGAAGGTTTTTTTTAAGTTGGTTGGTTTGACTCGAGAATAAAAGCTCAAATAAAAGCCCATAAAGACAGACATGAGATTTTTTATTATGTCTTTAATATGTGACTTGTGAGCTCCAAAATTGTAACATGGTCATGGCCGAGATGCGCTACTGTGAAAAGGGAACATAGTCAAAAGGAATTAGTTTGAGCTTTCGAGAATGGCTAAATTTTCTTTTGGCTCTTACAGGCCTTATATTTGTTTTCTATGCATTAAGGTTATGTATTGCATTTCTGGTATGGTTTGATACTTTGATTTGTGATGTTTTGATGTACTTCATATATACCCATTTAGTTGTTTGTGTCATGTCTTGCATTTCTAGAACATTTTTTTCCTCAGCAAGTGAAAAAATAATAAACTAACTAAAGATGAATTCTCATAGCTGAATCCATCATTCTATACTGATTTTCAGTAATTTTGTGTTATATTTTAGTGGAAAAATAATTTGAAACTAAGTCCCTTATTTTTCCTGGTCACTCACCCTTTTAAATTGTGACTTTTATAATTTAAAGGTTTATTGCTTCTGTTTTGAACAGTATTTCCATCCAGACAACATGTTGTCTTCGGAAAAGATGAAGCTTGAGCTTAAGAAAGTCAGAATCAGAAAGTAGATCTTCTGTGTTCAAGGTAACTTGTCTGTATAAAAGTTGTCTCTTCTCTAATTTATTTAATATACTCTCCCATTTTTATTATCCTTTAGCACATTTATGCTTGAACAGCCCAGGAAACCTTAAATGGATCTTCCCAGATTTTATCTAATTTTTTGGGGCTGATAATCCTTTTTAAACTAAGAATCTGTTAGAAAGTTCCATAAGGTGGCACAGCTCCTCTAACAGGACATGTTTACAAAAAACTTCATAAAGAATGTCATACTATGATCTATACCTAGGAAGAGCTATCCAAAAACACAACACAAGCACAGGATAAAACCCTTGTCCAACAAAAACAAAATAGGAAAGCAAAAAGGCACATTCAAAACTGCTATGGATATTTTCTCATGTTTTGGTTGATAATCATGCAGACTCTTATCTATATTTCCTTTCTGTTTGTACAAACTAATAATATTGATGATTTTTCCTTTTATTATGTCCTTTGAACACACCATCTATGAGGCATGTGGTGCAGAACTTGCATTTGTTTGTGCTGGAAAGCTAATCGTTCCTTTTATTATGTCCTTTGAACACACCATCTGGAAAATTAAATACACGCAAACACCATTTTATTGAGTATTGCATTATACATTAGATCTACTTTGTTGCTTGCTTAGAGTTGCAAAAACATAGGCCTGAGAAGATTTTGATGCTAAATATTGGTTATGTTTTTGTGTACTGGACAGCATTTCAAAAGAATGTCAAAAATTAGGGTAGGGTAAAATCATTACCTGGAAGAAGAGGAAGATTGAAGTGAACAAAAAAGGTACATGCAAGCACAATCATAAACACCTTTCAATTACCCATGCAGTGCATTAAATCCATGGATGATTATACAAATTCCCGTAACAATCACCCATGCAGTGCATCAACTCCATGTATGCTTTTACTTTTAATATGTTCACATTCATGCAAACTTTATTAAAAAAAAAAAAAGTACAGGAAAAAATTTAGGCGGGAATTCTGGCCAAACTTCTTGGTTAGACTAGCCCATTTTTATATAGATATAAATGAAATTGAGGACCATTCTTTAATTTTTTTGAATTTATTGTCTCATTTAGAAAATGAACTAAATGTTTATGTTGAAGATGCTAGCTTCATTGGGTTGGTGTTTTTCGATTAGGGTAGTCTTTTATATCCCACCCATGTTGTTGATGACTCTGTATGAGTATTTTGTGATTTGGAATGAGTAATCCTTCTAAGGAATTCTGTAGTTTTTGATAAGGAATTCTGGTACTAGCACAAAATTGAGTGTCTTAATTGAGTATAATAATAGTTTTAATAAAGCATTCAAATGTAGACATGAAAATAAACTAAAAGTTGGTAAGATTTGTTTTTTTGAAGATACAATGTATCAAACTCTCGCGCCACAAGTCCCATACTCCTGGTCCTACAATACTAGCTAGGGGTGTGCAGAAACCGACCCGGACCAAACTGAAATATAAGATTTTTTTCAGTTTTTATAAGTACAATGGTCCGGTTCAGTCCAAAATTTAATGAACTGTTACTATTCGGTCCGGTCTTCGGTCTGACTTATAAATATTACACAAAACCCGGACTGGACCAGTTATATTTATACATATACGGATTATTTCTCCTATGCACAAATGCGTCTCAAAGGAGCAGGGGCCTACATGCTTTCCGTAATAGAGAGAGAGAGACATTTAACAGAGAGAGAGAGAGAGAGTTATAGCCTAAATTGTTGAAAAAACAAAAGGAAAAGAAAACAAGTACAGTCCCTCTGATCTAAAAATAGACAAATGCTGTTTCTCTCTCTCTACGACCTCACCTCTCTCTGTTAAGCTCCATTGATGAAGCTACCAGAAAAAAACACAGAAAATAATCCCACACTTTCTCTCTACCGATCTCAAAGAATTGAGATCTGGCTTTGTTGTTTGGGTTTCTCTCTCTTTTGATGAGTTTCGAAACAGAAGTTTTGCCAATGATGACAGAGAAAGCCACATAAATTCTTCACAACTGATGCTGACCAAATTAACCCAAGACTACGGCTTATATATTCTGCAATGCATTATTAGTTTTAAACTGTTGATTTTTAATTTTTTTTTCACTTTTTTTTTGTTCTTTTTATTTTCATTCTCATGTAGTAGTCTTTCATGGAATAGACCCATCTCCTCATGGATCATTGGCTTATTTTTGCAAGTTGATGACATCTTGTGGAGTATTCCAGATATTCAAATCCATCAAATTGTACACTAGTTGCTGAAATAGCATAAAATTTAAAAGCAGGATGAGAAGGCATTTTATCACAAATGAAGTTTTACTTTGTCCAAATTTGATGTTGGGGATGAATCTTCCGGTTTGTATTAGTGATTGATTAGGATGAAGAATGAAAATAGTGTGAAACAAGACTTGCTTCTATTTTGGGTTGTATATTTTATTATCTCATTGATGGAGGTCCAACAATGGTTGTAGAGAGAGAAACCCGTTGAGAGTTGTCCATCGAGAGAGAAACCCAAACAGAAAACCGGATCTCAATTCTTTGAGCTCAGTCTAAAGAGAAAGTGTGGGATTATTTTCTGTTTGTTTTGTTTTTTTATATTGTACCTTCATCAATGGAGCTTAACGTAGAGAGAGGTGAGGTCGTAGAGAGAGAGAGAAACAGTAGAGAGAAACAACATGTCTATTTTATATGAGAGACTGTACTTGTTTTCTTTCCCTTTTTTTTTTTAACAATTTAGGCCATAACTCTCTCCGTTAAATGTCTCTCTCTTACGGAAAGCATGTGGGCCCCTGCTCCTTTGCACAAATGTGTAGGCATTTGTGCGTGGGAGAAATAATCCGTATATATATATAGTTTTTTTTTTAAAATATATATACTTATTTTATATTTTTGTCTAACCTAAACCTAATAACTAATAAGCTCATGCCTCTCATATTCTAAGCACAAGCAGCCTCCTCTTTCTCTCATCTTCTCTCCCCTCTCTCTAACACAGCACCATCAACCACTCCATGGCTCCACCGGCCACCAGTCACACCACCATCGAATCTGGTAACATCTCTGTCTCTCTCTCTCCTAATTCCTTATATATATACACACATATATACACCTATTCCTTATATATATACGTACATATATGTACCTACAGATGTACCTTATACATACATAGTTACATACATACATACATATATACACAGACACCTACGGATCTACCTTATATATACATACACACCTACAGATCCTTGGTTATCCACGTAGGAACCTTCAATTAGAAACCAAGAAAGATATATTATGGAACTGATTATAATTGCAAATACATAGAAATTGCAGATCAATGTATTGAAGTAGGTAAATCATAAATGTGTTCGTAAAAGTAGGAAAGGGGAAAGCCGAAATTGGCAATAACTTGGCTGGTTTTTGAGTTTTGGCTGCATGATTCTCAAATAACTTTTGTGTTTGAATTATGACTTATGAGAGAAATGTCTGACTGGAGAGGTTTATGCCTTTTCATAGAGTAAATAAAATTTTCCTCTTTTTATATAGCAAAGTACAAGAAGGTTGACCAAACGTTTACCATAAGAGAGAAGAAAATAAACAAAGAAGAAAAAGAAAACTGCTCAACAAAACAAGCTACATGCCTGAGACAATCAAACAAGTTTACCAATACACTGTTTTGAGTTTTGGCTGGTCTTACTCTATTAGTCTATTACCAAGTTTGGATTTGTGGATCTTATAAAAAGTGTATTGGTAAAAACAGTGCATGCTCTTAAATTTTTTTATTAAAATTAAAAGCTCGAACATAATTTTATTCCAAATTTACTCTTTCATGTTAACTCCAACTTGGGTAACTCTTTCATGTTTATTGCCAGGTGTGGATGCAATCAATCAAAAGTTAGAGATCCAAAGTTCGTTGAAGCAACAGTGCATGGCCCTAATCAATCGGAGAAATGATCAAAATACGCTTAAATGAAGTCATGTGCTTTGCGCATGATTTAATTCCGTTCGATTCAGAAGTCCGTGTAAGCCCCTCTTATATATATATATAACAATTTACTCTTATTTTTTTGAAGATACAATATATAAAACTCTCGCACCACAAGTCCCTTACTCCCAATCGTACAATACTAGCATGTTCCTCACTTCAAAACCCCTTAAACCCCCAACAATACTCAACTCAATCATCCCTAACTTTTTCTCAACAACACCCTCATTAGTCCCTCTCGCCATCACCAACCTTTTCACGAAATGCAACTCTCTCCTCAACACCAAGCTCCTCCACCAACACCTCACAGTAACAGGCCTCCAATTCACACACCCAAACACACTACTCTCAATCATCGCCAAGTACCTTGAATACGACTCTCCCTCACTCACCATGTCCACCCTCCAACACCTTATTCCAAGCTCATTGACTTTATACTGGTGGAATGTTATGATTAGGAGAAGTGTTAAACTCAAGTGCCCTAATGATGGGTTTGAGATTTACCTTAAAATGAGGCGACTTGGGTGGCGACCTGATGAATATACTTTCCCTTTCGTTCTCAAGGCTTGTGGGGAGATTCCGTCGTATAAAAGGGGTGCTTCAGTTCATGCTGTTGTTTGTGGATATGGGTTTGCGTCTAATGTGTTTGTTTGTAATGCTTTGGTTGCCATGTATGGGAGGTGTGGTGGGTTGGATGATGCCCGCTGGATGTTTGATGAAATGTCGGAACGAGGGGTGGGTGATGTGATTTCGTGGAATTCGATTGTCGCGGCTTATGTGCAGAGTGGTGATTCGAGGAGTGCGTTGAAGTTGTTTGTTAGAATGACAGGGAGGTGTGAATTTGGGCTGAGACCGGATGCGGTTAGTCTTGTTAATGTTTTACCGGCTTGTGCTTCGGCTGGGGCGTGGCTAAGAGGGAAGCAAGTTCATTGTTTTGCGGTTAGGACTGGGTTGTTTGAGGATGTGTTTGTGGGTAATGCCATAGTGGATATGTATGCGAAGTGTGGATTGATGGACGAAGCGAATAAGGTTTTTGTGGGCATGGGAGTGAAGGATGTGGTTTCTTGGAACGCAATGGTCACTGGGTATTCTCAGATCGGTAGATTTGAAGATGCTCTAAATTTGTTTGAGAAAATGCGGAGAGAGAAGATTGAGTTGAATGTAGTGACCTGGAGTGCTGCAATTGCAGGGTATGCTCAAAGGGGACATGGTTATGAAGCACTTGATGTGTTTAGGGAGATGAAACTTTGTGGGTCAGAACCGAATGTTGTTACCCTTGTGTCCCTTCTTTCGGGCTGTGCATCGGTTGGAGCATTGTGTCAAGGGAAGGAAACACATTGTTATGCCATTAAACGTATTCTGAATTTACATAAGAATGATTCGAGCGATGATCTAATGGTGATAAATGGTTTAGTTGACATGTATGCTAAGTGCAAAAGTGTCAACCTTGCGCAGAAACTATTTGATTTTATAAATCCAAAAGAAAGGAATGTGGTGACATGGACGGTTATGATTGGTGGATATGCACAGCACGGGGAAGCCAATGAGGCATTAGAACTTTTCTCACGCATGCTAAAACAGGACAACTTTATTATGCCAAATGCGTTTACTATATCCTGTGTCTTAATGGCTTGTGCTCATCTTGCAGCTCTAAGGTTGGGTAGAGAAATTCATGCTTATGTAGTTCGCAACCGTTACGAGTCCGTTATGTTATTTGTATCCAACTGCCTCATAGACATGTATGCCAAATCTGGAAATGTAGATGCAGCTCAAGTTGTGTTTGATAACATGAACATTACGAATGTCGTCTCTTGGACATCATTAATGACGGGATATGGTATGCACGGTCGTGGTGAGGAGGCTCTCCAATTGTTCAATGAAATGAAGACGACTGGTTTGCCAATTGATGGTGTAACTTTTCTTGTCGTGCTCTATGCTTGTAGTCACTCGGGTTTGGTTGGCTGTGGAACTGAGTACTTCTACAACATGAGAAAGGATTTTGGGGTTGAACCTAGGATTGAACACTATGCTTGCATGGTTGACCTTTTGGGCCGTTCTGGTCGATTGAATGAAGCTATGAACCTCATCAAAGAAATGCCAATGGAACCCACCCCAATCGTGTGGCTAGCATTGCTTAGCGCTTGTAGAACTCATACAAATGTGGAACTTGGCGAGTATGCCTCTTCTCGGTTGTTAGAATTGGAGTCAGAAAATGACGGGTCTTATACGCTTCTTTCAAATATATATGCAAATGCTAGGCGGTGGAAAGATGTGGCTCGGATAAGGTCTTTGATGAAACATTCGGGAATCAGAAAGAGGCCCGGTTGCAGTTGGGTCCAAGGAAAAAAAGGGACGTCCACATTTTTTGTTGGCGATAGATCTCATCCACTTTCTCAACAGATATATGATTTGCTTGCTAACTTGATTCACCGTATTAAAGCCATGGGCTATGTACTTGAGACAAGCTATGCTCTTCATGATGTAAATGATGAGGAGAAAGGCGATCTTCTTTTCGAACATAGCGAGAAGTTGGCTCTTGCTTATGGCATTTTAACGTCAACTCCAGGGGTGCCCATAAGGATCACTAAGAACTTGCGGGTTTGTGGCGATTGTCATACTGCCATAACCTACATTTCTAAGATTGTCAAACATGAGATAATATTGAGGGATTCGAGTCGGTTCCATCATTTTAAGAATGGGTCTTGCTCTTGCAGAGGGTATTGGTGAAGATGGATTGATTGAAAGTTGACCTGATTAATTTGATACTCAATTGTAGAAGAGAAATTAGGATGATATTTGAATCCTAAGGGTGCATTTGATAAAAAAAAAGTTGGAAATTGATTGAATACCCTTACTAATTTTTATGTGAAGCTAGAAAACCGCAATTGAGTATAGTATAGCCGTGAAGAATGCTATGGCTAATCGCCCGCCATCTCCCGTCAGGTTCTCGCAACATGGGCAACGTTTGCATAGAAGCTCTTTGCCCATTTGGTGAAATGTTTTATTACTTTTAGTTTTTCAACTTCCAAGTAATAAAAATTCTTTGGGTGGTGGGTAAGAAAAATTTTCCATGGAAAATAAGAAAAAGTGGGAGAACATTTCACAAAATCATTCATTTTTCTTTTCCATAAAATTTTGTAGTATTACTGATTTTTTCAACTTTTTTAATCTATTGGACCCTAAACAAAAAAAGTAAGGGCCAAAATTCAAAAACACAAGAATCGCAATTTGGACTTGGGAGGTAAAGTAAATGCTCCAAAAATCAATGCTGGGGAATGGCTGTGTATATATATATATATTTAAGAAGGGGTTTCTACATCATTTGGAGCTTGTTTCAAGCCATCAAGTATAACTGCAGGAGTTGTATTGGCTGCTTGAGCCCTTGTGGTAGTTCTTGAGGAAACGGCAATTAGGGAGATGGAGGAAAATAGTGGGACCATTTATGGCTAGATAGATCAAATTGAGATGACCCATACCATCAAGAATCAAGATTTGTTTCAATGTCAACTAAGGATACTTCGCAGATTCATTGGGTGTGGGTGATTTTATCAGATATCATCAAGTTATAGTGATGAAGCCATGCTTATGAAGCACATTGGTAAGATTGATTTGGGCTATGTAAATTGCGGGTAAAATTTTTAAGCTTCAAGTTGAGGCTTTAATGGAGATGGCTAGAAAATAGGATACCAATTTAAAGTTTAATGTGAGTTTAGGATTTTCTTTTTGTTATATGGAATGTTGAGAATTTTGGATTTAGAAGTGATGTTACTAACTACAAGAATGCGTACGTTATATGCTGTTGAATGAACCACTTTTATATATCTAGCTCTTAGACAGTTAAACAGACTCGGGCTTAAAGCGGATACAATAATTGATACCACTTCCTTGTCAAATTAAGAGTACACTATTTTCATTTTAGATGACCTAAATTTACAATAAGTTATTCTCGTTTAAGGCATTTTAAGTTAAGAGTCCAATTTCCTTTCTGAGACATGATTAGTGTATCATATTTTGTAATAACACATGATATATGTGTTATTCTCGATCACTTATAGTTTACTTATGAGAAATCTAACAATATGTTACTGAGATAGAACTTTTAGCATATGTGCGAAATTATGAAATTGTCAACCTCAAAGATGGAGAACATGCGTAATTGTCGAGACAATAAATATTACGTTTAGAAAATCACTATAGCTTTGGTTTGGATGCTTCAAAATATAATATGGTATAAGAGGTAGGTTATTTACCAAGTGTGACAATAGTAATCACCAGATAATCATTCGCTGTTACATGTGCTTTGAAAATATAGATAACAAGGTGTTAGTATGGTTAATATTGCCAGTTCTAGGTTTTTTTAAGTTTACTCATATTGCCAAAGCAAATATCTTTTTACCAGAGCATATGAATGTTTTTATAAGTTATATCGTATGTTTTAAAAATCGTATATTACTCGGGAAATAAACATAATTGTTTTGATAGTAATACAATCCTTTCTTTAATGACATTAGAGTGTTTTTGCTTGTGCACAACCGATTGAGTAATAATATGTGGTCTATTTAATTGCAAAATTAAAAATGATTGAATATACATATATATATATATATATATATGTATATTAATGAGTTGGAAAAGGGAGGAACACTTGCCATCTCGTTTTCTCATTAAAATTTTTTATAAAACGGGCCATTAAACTCTTTATCTCTTGGTTTTTACCCAAGACATTTATCGCCTGGTCTACCAAAGCAGGTGAATAGTTCTCCATAATTTGTTTTTTTATTTCTTGCATAAATATATTCTTACCCATCGATTATAAAATTGTATTCCTTAAGAAATTGAAAAACAAAAAGTAGCTTGTGAAATCATTCATCTCAGTTTTCTGCCGCGTAAAATTGATTGTATTTTTATATTTGTTTCTAGCTTTTGCAATAAAAGGGATCCATAAAATGTTTAATTTTTAAGAACGCAGATTTGGGGAGTAATAAACAAATAAGATATAACTTAATATGCATTTTTTTGAAAGCTTTGATCTAACTTTGCCCTTTTTCTATTTTAGACACTTTGGGTATGCGATGCATATCCACACTCTCTGTTATGTATATGAATATTGAGGTTAAAATGAATTTTATTTCAAAAGTTAAGTAGTAGCTAAATGGAAAGGTTATTTCCATTTTAACCTAGAGCGTGCTGTTCGAGTGTTGAGTGTCATAATCGAATTGAAGCGTTTCTAGTTTATATATGCATAGACATAGATGAGGAAAACACTCTCTCTTGATGACTCAAAATTTGAACCGTTCAATTTAAAATTGATGGTTCAGAATGCATACTTTAAAGTGATTTTTGTCACGTAAGAGAAGCTAAATCAACCATTTTTCGTTTTGGGGGCTTCGTGATTTTGTCACCGGCGGGAAATAATTTTACTTCTAATTCAAATTTTCTCGTTTTCTTTATTTATTTGTGTTTTTTTTTAACATTTGATTGCTGAATATTGAATACTAAATGTTGAGTCTTGAATTCAATTTTTGAAAATGATATTTGTTTTATTTTGAGTGAGCTTCTAAATATTAGCATTTGTTTAAAATAATAGTTTAAATTTAAGCATTTAATGGGTCCGATACTTCTTAATACTAAATGCTTAATCATTGAAGAAAAAAAAAACTGCGAACCCTCTGTTTGTTTGTCATCCAATTTATGAATTTGATCATTTAAAATTATTTAATTCGTAAATTATCTAATTGTAGTGTTTGGTTGTAAAAATAAATTAGCATATAAAGTTATAAACTTAAAGTTAATTCTTAAGTAATTAAATAGAAAAAAAACGTAAATATAAATTTGAAATTACATAACTTATAACTATGATACAAGTTTATGTAGAAAAATTTACACACAATTTTTTGTTAATAATTAAGAAAATTACAATTTAACAATTTACCATGAAATAATTATAAATTAGACAATTAATTATATAACCACACGGCCCTTAATAATTTTAAAAAATAAATAATTTATTGCACATTTGAATGCAAAATCAAGCACCCCCTTCCCTCACAACTGACCTGAACTCTCAATGTGTAGTTATTAATTCAAGAAATGTAATATCACCATATATTGACCAACTTAGTTAGCCCAACTTAGTTATGAGACCCATCTTTTTGTTTGTAAGTGAAACCCAAAGATATTATTAGCAAAATTACAAAAATAAAGAACAAATTAAAAAAGATGCTTCATATCCTTATCACAACATTGAGGCAAAAATGTACAATTGAAAATCAAATTACTTATAATGAGAGAAGGAAACAAATAAAAGACTAGAAAAACTGCCAATTCCTAACCACATTTTGGGTAATTACATAAACCCAGCAGTCTCTACTCTCTGCCACTAACTCTCCCAGGTGTGCCCATCATGAACATAGTGAGACCCCAACAATGGCAACCTCTCATGCTCTTGAGGAGACCACCTTTAGCCACTCCTATTATTGAAACTATTTTGTACACCTCACGCAGTGTTTGATTTTGCCTCTTAATATTTAATGAGAGAATTTTAAACATTTAGATGTGCAATAATATATATATATATTTTAATTATTAAGATGTTAATTAATGACTCTTTTTTAAATGATTAATCATTCAGTATTAAGCGGTAGTAGTCTTGCTGAATGCTTAATACTAAATTTAAATAATTGTTTTAAAAAAATATTTGATATTCAAAGTCTCACTAAAAAAAACACCCAATAACTTCAGAACTTGAATTAAGACAAACACACCAAAGACTTTAATTTGACTTTCACATATTTTTAAGAATACACTAATTTTAATATAATTAATAGCTATCTATAAAATTTATTTACTATCATAGGTTTCAGTACTTTAATTATCTCTTTAGAAAAAAAAAAGGGATTTTTAATTTTGGGCATTCTTTAAAAGTTAGTGAACTCGTAATTAATTGGGCAGGTGAGCAGGTGGGGATTCTTCTCATTTCCTCATTGATTTCTAGTCTTCTTACATTATCTTGCAATATTGATATCTTCTTTATCACTGGGCCAGGGCTTCTCTATAGAGCCCATTAGACCGGATCTTAAGCTAGTTTATACCATTCGCCGGTTGATTTTTTTCTCTTTCTTTAATAGATAATAGATAGTGTTAACATATGCCTTAAAATATACAATAAAAACATAAATGTAAAAAGAACAAAATCATAACATGCATTATATGATGCACAAATTCCATGGAAGATTTAATTATTTCTATCTATAATATTCTTAGGGCATATATTAATACTACCCTTAATTTATATTACTTTCTTGTTTGGGATATTTGAACTCTATTTTTTTTAATAATAAAAAATGATTATTCAGATATTTTACTTTTTTAGATTCCTTAAATGCAATTCGTATTTGAAGCAAAGAGAGTTGACTCCTCTTCATTACACTTTCGTTCAATAAAGAAGAGCCAAGTTCAGAGAAAAGAGAGTATAATTTAATAATATCATACACTTGCGAAATAATCACCTACTTTGATGAACAAGTTATTACCAATACCACAACATGCATTTTTTTTTTCTTTCAAATATCTATATACATTATGTTTGGCGCGCAAACATATATATCGTATGTGCCACTGAGTCTAGTAGAGCTTCCACATAATCCTATTGCATGAATGGAAATAATTAATCAATCTATTGGTCACACGTTACAGTGTTCTAAAAATTCATCTAAACTGTACGTTATCTTCTAGAAATATTGGATTTTAGTTTTCCAAATTGAACATGAAGATATGTTTACACTATTGATGTTGAAGAAGCGGTTATATTGTGACATCGTAGAAGAAGCTAGGAAGAGAGTTTTATTTAATGAATTCAAGTTGAGACGTGGAAGCTATATATTCATTTTCTGTTCCTCCGAGAAAATGACATAGAACACCCACATGAGAATTGGCTTTGTTGTCTTCAACTCAAATTCTCCAAGCAGATTACAACTAATAACTAACTATATATATATATTTTGATTTTTTTTTGGCCTCTTTAGGGCAATAAATAATTGGTGTACATGGTCTATGTCAATGCATGAGAACTTGGGTTACTGTTTGATACTAGCTTTTAAAGTGAGTGTGGTCACAAATAATTATATTGGTTTCCAAAAATAACTCTTGGTTGATGATAAGTAATGATTTAAGGTGCAGCTAGCACTCCTTATTTTAAGATGGACTTTATTCGTTTGATCATTTAAAACGTATAACGATCAAGATTTTTCAACTATATTTAAAATATTTATACTGCAACTTTTGGTTTGGGTATTTCAAAAGAAATCTAGATTTTCAAGGTATACTTAGTTCCTTATTAAATTCATATAAAAACGGGGAAAGATAAGGGGATACTCAAAAATCCTCTCCTATCTTTAATTTTTACAGCAAACTACCTTTCTCATTAAAAAAATATCCTAACACTTTCCATTTAATTACAATATTTAATTACGTAAGTAAGGTTGGACACTTGATTTCAATTAGTTGAGGAAGGCACAAATTAAAAACACTAATTTTTTTAATGTACTAAAAAATTGCTTATGGTTGGATTCGATCTTAGCCCTAACTAAGAAATAATTTAAAACCTTCTTTCTTGCTTCCAAACCATCTTTGATTATTATTAAAATTTTCTTCTCAACTTATTTATATATGCTACTAATATTCGAATTACATGAAAAATTTGTTGCTCGTAAACAAGAGCGGACTTATTATATAGAGTCGAAAGCAACCTTTTCTCAGTTGGAATTTTGAGATTCTTTTACTTATATAGTTTGAAAAGAATTCTAAAATTTCAAGCAGAGCATCTGCTACTCTCGTCCCAATATAATAAGTGTGCCCTTGTGTTTGAGTGGAAAAAATTAAAGAAAACGAAAAAGAAAATCTCAAATGTGAAATAATTTTTTCTCTAAATATCAATTATATAGAACCGTAGATCAATTTGTGATACAATTCATTAAGGAATAATTGAAGTGATATGCAAATTGTTGACCACAAAAACTGATTTTATTATTCCTCGAAGAAAGGGTTTGACTTTGGAGAATGACGTGTATGGCAACCCACCATGAACTGTGTGTGAGAGAGAGATCACCTCACTCTTCACTTACTCAATTTAATTATTATTATTAATCATTTTTATACCCCTAAAAAGTATGATTATTAAAATGGGTACGTATTTAAATAAGTGATTATGACTTACTAATCAAGAAGCTAAAAGTCTTTGGAATTGAAAGAAAATCTAAACGTATGAAAGCAAACCACGTAGCCAGGTGAGCACGTGGGACCCCAACGTGCCCGGTTACGCTATCAAAACCTTCCTCGTCCTAATTCTCTGTTTTGGTGATCCCCATGCACTTATTATAGTAATATTATATTAATATATATAATGTGTACGTTGTATTTAGTCTCTCACACATGACAACGTATCTTGCTCTCTTCAATTGCAAAATTACGGATTTGCCGATTCATACCACAAAGTCAAAGGGTTCTAATGAGTGGTAAGCCTATCTTCCCTGCGAATCTCAAAAGGTTAAATTAATAAGTTAAATTT
The DNA here is from genome assembly GCA_021464415.1 of Lonicera japonica. NCBI lineage: Eukaryota > Viridiplantae > Streptophyta > Magnoliopsida > Dipsacales > Caprifoliaceae > Lonicera > Lonicera japonica. The sequence continues at coordinate 37,064,799 of CM038469.1, read as the reverse complement.
ATTTTGATAATTTTGTAAATATAACAAAGGTAAATAGAAGCTAAATTTTCACTTTTAGCTCAAGCGGTGCACATGGCCAAAGACCATCTATAAGAGAATAATTAGAGTCTAAGTAATTTTATCTTATATGCGCATGTAATTATGTTTGGTGGCTTAAAATATTGTTACATATATATATATATATATATATATATATGTTAGTGATATTTTACATTCAAATACAACAATATTGTAAAATTATTAATCAACTCATAGCAACTCATAGCTATATCATCATATAGCAACAATCAATTTATTGCATTGTTAAAGTCAGTTAGTTGCCATTACAACAAATTTACAATTCATACATTTGCACTCAAATACTTCAAATATTAATGATATATTATTGAATCATGACAATATATGATCAAACAAATATTGTTACAAATAGTTCATAATATCATATATCTATTTTTAGTACTGTAATCATAACCTCTTATGATTCTTATATCGTCTATTATAAAATTTACAACCAATTAATTGTAAAAGGTTTAGATTAATCTGTGACAACTTAATCTATTAAGACTAAAAATCCATTACATTTTTAACAATTTGGTACCATATAAATTCACTCATGAGGTAGAGAACTAAACATAATGATATCGACGTGAAAGGGGCTATACGTACATTGCACTAATGTAAAGTCAATTTTCTATTCATGAGTTCATAAGACACATTTTTTAAAGATTGGTGAAGTCACAAAGGTTGAGTCATGACAAGTGTTTCATAAAGCATAGATGATGAGTTCTTTAGTCCTGGCGTGGATAGTCTGTCTTTGATCGAATTGGGGAGGAATGAGTTGATATGCATGTAAGTTGAGACATTGACATCCTTAACATTAAAAAAAAAACGCTTCTTATAAGGTCAATAATGCAAAAACTTTAAGAACAAACACAAACTCACAAGAATGTGCAAGGATTTTTTGTAAATGTAGCTCTCCAAATGATCTGTTTACGTCCAACATGGTGGTGTTTAGTTGGTTGTTTTACTGATAATGGAGAATGTGAATTACATGTAAAAGAATACAAGTAATTTCAAATGATTTATTAGCAAGATGATTGGTCCTATTTATAAGTGATAGGCCAAATCGTTAAATTTTAGGTTAAGTCGCTCCCTAAAATAGGGGATGGTGGTAAAAGTGGAAAGACACATGTCTAACTTCTTAGTAGTTACACGTATCTAATGGTCACATGTTAAAGATGTGGAATCATTTTATTCTCAGTTGGGTTACTCATAAGCTCAATGTTTATTTTACATAATGATGAGTTATCAATTCTTTTTATGGGAATGTTTAAGTCTCTTTCTTTTATTAAAATAATAACAAAAATCTCTTATCACCCCAAATGAGACTTGAACTTGGTACTTTTGCTGAATTCCAGAGCATGACACAACCATTAATTAGAAGAATAAATTTTTTACACATTATATAAATTTTATATATTATTTACATGACACATAACTATTAGAAATGAGCTAATGAATTACTCCCTCTATCCTAAATTGTTGGTCCCTTTTGAAAAATTCAACTTATTAATGACTCAACATCATCATTGCACTTTTTGCTTAATTTACATTGATTTTCCTTTTTTATCCTTTTCTTTAATCAAAACTTTTACTTGAAAAGTGAAAGTACAAAAGGGCAAAATAGGTATTTATTTATCTTTTATAAAAAGTGGACATTTATTTCGAGACATTAAAAAAAAAGGGACCAACAATTTGAAACAAATGTAGTATTATAATTCACGATTAACGGAGTTCAAGACACAAAAAATAAACAAAAGTAAAGTAAAAAAAAATGGTAATAAAAAAGAATACAAAAACAAAGGGGATAGATTGGTCATTTTCACAAGGCAACAGTGAGAAATGGTGTAATGACTGACAACCAGTAAGGTTTGACGAGACGAAGAAAGATCAATCACGGTCCAGTCAGTAGATAGCCAATTAGGAAACGACATGTGAGCCAATAGAGACATTCATAATCCGCTAATGGAAACAGTAGAGTATTTGCAAGAGAGAAGCTTAAGCTGTGCACGACTTCACATTTACGATTCTTACTTGGTCCTAACGGCTCGGTAACCGCCCACGATCTGTAACCCACACAACCCCCACGCCACCCCTACTACTTTTACGCGTACACACCTATAATATAAATTAGAGAATTATTATTTACTGATTTAACCGTTAATTTTTATATTTACAATTCAAAAAGTTATAATTATTTTAGAAAAATTTAAAATTTATTCTATTTAATTTTTTTTATAGTTTATATTTTATTTGTTGTTTCATACCTTCGGACACGGGCATACCCTAATATATTAGATATTAGACTTGTTATCAGATCATATTTAGATATGATCGAGGTGAATTTAAATTTATAATTAATTTTTTTTTGGATTGATTTGGATCTATTCAAGCAACGGATCACTAAAATCTCGATTCATGTCTAAATTTATTTGGATCGCATTATATTTGATCCATTTAAAATTTTAATTATATAATAATTAGTTTGTAAATATATAAAAAATAATGAAATTAACATAAAAGTAAAACTTAATAATAATCAAATTTATTCTATTCTTATAAAAAGAATTATTTAATACTTTTTGGGTTATATTTATTTTTTATGAGTGTCTTAATAATAATGTAGTAAATATAAATATAATAAATTTAAGCATAAATGTGTATTTTTGATCGGATCGGCATAAATTCATATCCGATTTGTTAATCAATGGCCTAACGAGTTTGGATCGAATTTGAATATACGAATCATAAATCTCAGGAACTAATTCGATCCATTGACAAGTCTATTTGATATAAAAGACTGATATATATTAAATTAATTATTATAATATATTATATTATAATAAGAATAATTCTTATATATATATAGTCAGGGCTTCAGAAACGGTATCATTCTTTTAAGTAAAGACCAAACTTTGTCTTTTGAGGGGGTAAATGATTGAATTTTTTAACGAAATTTGGTGGGGATGATCTCCATAATAAGTAGATCAACTTCACCAAATTTCATTAAAAAATTCAACCAAAAAGTGGATAAACTAAAAATTGATATATATATATATATATATAATAATTCATTTGTAAATATATAAAAAATAATGAAATTAACATAAAAGTAAAACTTAATAACAATCAAATTTATTCTATTCTTATAAAAAGAATTATTTAATACTTTTTGGGTTATATTTATTTTTTATGAGTGTATTAATAATAATGTGGTAAATATAAATATAATTAATTTAAGCATAAATGTGTATTTTGGATCGGATCGGCATAAATTCATATCCGATTTGTTAATCAAAGGCCTAATGAGCTCGGATCGAATTTGAATATACGGATCATAAATCTCAATCCATATCCGATTAAAGGAATATGATTCGGGAACTAATTCGATCCATTGACAGGTCTATTTGATATAAAAGACTAATATATATTAAATTATTAATTGTAATATATTATATTATAATAAGAATAATTTATATATATATATAGTCAATGCTTCATAAACGGCATCATTCTTTTAAGTAAAGAACAAACTTTGTCGTTTGAGGGGGTAAATGATTGAATTTTTTGAAGAAATTTGGTGGGGATGGTCTCCATGATAAGTAGATCAATTTTACCAAATTTCATCAAAAAATTCAGCCAAAAAGTGGATAAACTAAAAATTGATATATATATATATATATATATATGCACATTTCTAACCGTTGAGATTTTAAATTTTTAGATCTCCCACTTTCTAGTTGAATATTTTGATGAAATTTGGTGGAGTTGATGTTACTCATCATAGAGATCATCCTCGCCAAATTTCATCAAAAAAATTAATTATTTATCCTCTCAAAAGAGGAAGTTCGTTTTTTAATTAAAAAAAAAATGCCATTTCTGAAGCCTAACACTATATATATATATGTATCTCACTTTTTAATTAATATAGGATGACTATATTAAATCCCCTTTCTCTGCACATATCTAGTATTGTATTCTTGCTATATTGTATCAATTTTGTATCATAAATTATTTTACTAATATATGATTTGTTAAGCGACTTTTCGTACTTGATTTTTCTAATTTCTAATTATATGTAATGAATATGTTTCAAGTTTAGCGACATATTGATTACTCGTTACTAACTTGAAATTGATAATTATGATTTAGTTTGTTACGTGTTACTAATGGTCAATAATTCTATTCATAAATTGTTTCAATCTTATTGTATATGTGTAATCTTAGTTTTCTGTTGTAGTTAAAACATGTTAGTTATATGTGTTTTTGTATTGTTTTTAGCCAACTATTAATCACTTTAATTGTCATTGATAATTTGTGTCAATTCTTTTCATGTCATTGTATTGTATCTTACCTTGTTATATTTGCACACTTCTAAATATTTGTTTCTACTTTATAGAGTAATCATGAAATCACGATGCGTGTGCATGCATGCTTTTTTTTTTTTTAGTTTTTTTGCACACATATCATGTAATGTAAATAGAGTTTAAGAAATAAATAATAATGACTCAAAGATAGTATAGTTACGAATTTGAAGTTTGTTATTTATATAAATTCTTTGTTATTTTTAGAATAAAGTAGTTAAATTAATCACAAAATTTGGTCTCTTAATAACTTGTGAAAAGTATAGCCATTGCTTCCCAAGTAATAGAAATAGACCAATATAATCTATAATGATACACCTCGATCTATTATATATGGATATGGAATTGACATATTGGTAAAGTTTTTCTTTCAAATAATTAAAGTGCACGTGGGTGTTTGATTGTATGTAGGGATACATGAAAAATCAGTTTGCTCAAAACATATATTGCAAGTAAAACCCAATATATATCATTGATCACGCCAGTCACACACACACAAATTTTCATTTTCTTTACGAACAAGATTTTTCTGCATCATTTATAAATAATCAAACACATTTATAATTTAATTTTTTAAATAGCTCCAATTATGTTGAACTTATAATCTCGAGTTTATAATTTAATATCACATTATTTTAGTGGGATATCAAATCTTATATTAATGATATGATTTTGTTTTTGTTGCGTTTGTCTGAGTTTTGATCGATCACTCCATCTAAAGAAGTCAAACCTATTAGTGACCAAAAGTTAATAACATTTTAACCATTTAATTTTGATTTATAATTTGGCATTGATTAAGGATGTAGCTAATATAAAGTTTAACACATACTCTAAAATATATTACAAATTAATGTATGTAAAGTGTCCCAAACTATACATTTGGACATTTTCCTAAAAATCATATTAAAGTGGTCAAAATACTTCACATCACATTTGATGTAAAATTAATCATGACTTATGAGTCTAAAACTTATTACTGGCCTTAATAATTTTGTACATGCTAAAGTTCAAATACAAAATATTTTCGAATCTAATAAACAACGTCCTGCACCACCACCTCCTATTAGTCATAACATAACTTAATTTAAAGCCTAATACTTTGGTTGAATCTTATTTTATTACTAAACCTAACCTTTCACTCACTTTCATACATCCTACTTGCACTAACTCCAACCCCCTTCTATATATTTATCTCTTCTTCCACCATTCTCCCTCCCTAATCACTCTCTCCCTCTCCCTCTCTCTCACTCTCTCTCTCGCTAAATTGTTCACTCCAAATGTTCGACCAAATGCTCCAGAGTCCACTAACAATGGAGCAGAGAAGATTTCCATCATCAAATGCAAATGCTCAAGTAATAGCACCAAATTGCCCAAGATGTGCCTCTCCCAATACCAAATTCTGCTACTACAACAACTACTCCCTCTCTCAGCCTCGCTACTTCTGTAAATCCTGCCGTCGTTACTGGACCAAAGGTGGCTCCCTCCGTAACGTTCCCGTTGGCGGTGGCTGCCGGAAAACACGCCGATCAAAATCCTCCAAATCCCACTCAAACTCCAATTTTCCCAAAAACCCACCTAGCCCCTCCCCATCCGGCTCCGACAACCACTTGCCGGAGATCGATCTCGCCGCCGTTTTCGCCAATTTCTTGAACCAGAACAACTCGGGATCTGAAACCAACGAGAATTCGAGCAGATCCAGTTCATTAGAGGTAAATATACTAGTGGACCCTGTAAATATTGCCTCACATTATCTGTCAGTCGTGGCAATGAGTCAATTTTATAGTATCTCGTATAACTACGATTTCTGTATCTGGTTACACTCATGATACAAATATTGCATGCCCAACGATCGTATTCTTATTAAAAAAAAAAAGAAAAAGAAGAGGTTCTGGCTTGCAGTTTTTAAATTATCCAATTCAAGACCTGATCTTAATTTTGTTTTTCATAATTTTAATTATTTAGCCATAGTGGAAGCATGTTTTAAATTATTTATGATACATTGTTTGTATGGAGGTATACAATTATTTAGTTGTAAATAATAATTGTACGGAAATTAAGCAAGCCTTCTATTTTTTTCTAGACTCGCACCCATATTTAAATCAAATTTCCCAACAACTAACTCATTTAATTTTATTATTTTTACACAACGTTTTATAAACTAATTCAAATGTTTCACTTTGAAATATCGAAAGCCCTTATTGATTTTGTTAATTACATTTTTCAACAGATTGATCGTGAGAATCCGTGTGATTTGATTGATGAATCTCGATTTGGTGATGTTCTTCCTCGGATTGAAGATGATGTTGAAGAGTTCTTGGGTGGTGAGGTGAATGGGTTCGAGTTGCAGGGCATGATCGGCGCTGAGTTGCCGGCCCCGGAAAGTTTGCCGGATTTTGTGTGGCAAATGCCGGATTTTGGATCCTTTTTGGCTGAAGATCAATTGAAGATTTCAAATAATTTAATTGGGGAAAATTGGGGATCTTTTGATGTACCTGGATATGAGTTATTTTCAAGACCTTGAAATTTGTTGCTTATTATTATAAAGAGGAATTATATTTATAATATATATTTTTTTATTGTAATTTTGAAATTTTCTCTTGGATTTAAATGTAACATTTCCGAGAAAGATTAATTCTCATATATATATATAGAAATGATAAATTCTGTCTTAACGCACATCATAGAGATACTCGAAATAATAAGAATAAATATACTTTTTTTTTTTTCCTTTTCTTTAGGATGGCGTTGTTCTTATTGTTCTGCTTTTACTATGTATTATTATTCACTTCAGATTGTGATATTAAAGATCCCCTCAAATATAGTGTTGGTGGCTAATAATCTTCTCGTGTTGCAAATAACTTCTAAATTATTTTAAGAACGGAAGATAAATAAATTTAATTACTCCTTTGATTATCTCAAAAAATAAAATAAAATAAAATTATATGTAGCTACATCTTATTTTAGCTCACTTAAAAAAAAGTTTCAGCAAAACTTTGATAGTTGTCTAAAGGCTGACTACATTTAACCTTTTGGAAGCTAAGAAAATATAGAACATACCTGATATGTTATGTACGTAATGATCACTCTGACATGTTATACATCTATTACTATTGTCCGATGTTAAGAACACTTTGACATGCTATACATCTAGTTATGTTGTCCAATGTTAAGAATGAGTGTGTTATTTTATACTAATTCGGAAAGTTGATAGCATACCTTAATTTATTAAATTAAAACTCTTAATTTATAATTCAAGGAGTAAATTAATTAATTAATTATTTTTATAAATTGATCTTGCTAATATATCTAGCCCCGGAAGATTACTAAATTTAACAAAATGGCATAAAATCATAAAACAATAGTGGGAGTGGTTCGTGCAAATATTAATGAAGTGAAAGGCAAAGCAATTATGGCATATGAGAGCTTCAATGCTTCACAATGTAACAATTTCAATGTTTGGACCCATGAAATGATTAAATCTTGTTAGAAAATTAGTATTGGTAGCTAACCATTCATTGGAGGAAGTTGGCACAAGAAATATGCGTCAGAAAATTTACTGATTTTATTAAATGAGGCTAGTATAACAATCCATGAATTTGAAGGAGAAATTTACTCATTAGTCTTACGTTATGAATCATGGGTTCGAGTTTAATGAAATTTAAATTTTGAGAGTAAGGTTAGAAGTAATGTCTTACAAATATATTAGTCTCAGCATGGATATCTCCATTTTTGATTGGACCGGAAAAGAATTAATTTGAAGTATGTGCAAGCTAATTTGAACTGTTGAAGCAAAAAAAAAAAAAAAAGAGGGAGAAATTTATTACTCGTATCTATTTCTTTATTTAACATAAAGAATATTTATTTTATGTTTTTACAATACATTATGTTTCGTTTTATTTTTAGGATGTTCTAATTAGGCTTGTCAATGGATCCAATTTGTACCTGAATCCGATTCGAATTCAATCCGTTTAGTTGGATATGTATTGAGATTTATGATCTGTATATCCAAATCCGATCCGAACCCGTTAGGCCTTTGATTAACAAATCGGATATGGATTTATTTTAATCCGATCTGTTTGCAATCCGATATGATCCAAGATACACATTTATGCTTAAATTTATTATATTTATATTTACCACATTATTATTAATACACTTATAAAAAATAAATATAACCCAAAAAGTATTAAAAAAATTTATTTTTATAAGAATACAATAAATTTGACTATTATTAAGTTTAACTTTTATTTTAATTTTATTTATTTTTGTATATTTACAAACTAATTATTATATAATTAAAATTTTAAATGGATCAGATGTAATCCGATCCGAACAAATTTGGATATGGATCGATATTTTGGTGATCCGTTACATGATCTGATCCGAATTCGATCCGAATTTTTTTTTAAATATGAATTTGAATTCACCTTGATCCGATCCAAATCTGATCAATTGACAAACTTAATTCTAATACCTATTCGTTTTCAAGGCTGTACCTGTGTTAGTGCACTTATTGCTTGGAAAAAGAATTAAGAATATAATATTTTATCATGTGCACGTGTTAATGCATTATTTTTTAAAAAGATAAGCACAAAAGATATAAAATTCCACTGCATATACTTATATTTAATTTTTCCCTTCATAGTGAATGAAGCAACGCCAACGAGATGGGTTATTGTTGCAATTTTTAGCTCATTTTGGAGGTGCATCAAAAATGTGACGCGGTCACACAGGTCAATGTGTTGTTTCTGTTAATAGAAAAGAGGGACCATAACTTTAATTTATTCACTTTTGTTTGAATGAAACTACTAGTTTTAATAAAAGAAAGAATAAACAGAGCAATAAAACTCACACAAATTTATATTAAAAACTTGACCAAACTATTAGGGGATTAGTCTAGCCGATAAGGAAGGTGCTCTTTCTTTTTGTCAACTAAGTTCGATTCCTGTGAGAAACACTCTGGGAGTTTAAACTCCTATGCACCAAGCCGATATGGGGGAGTGCGTTCCTAGGATGTCTTAGGGAAGGATTAGTCAAGATGCATATAAATTGACCCGAACAATCCTTATTCTCGAAGTGAAAAAAAAAAAAGAGACTTGTCATTTATATAGACGTACAGCAGCTTGAATTTCAGGGATGCTACACCCATCAGCAACTGAAATTTGGATGCAGGGAAGCAACATTTGACACAATGACAGCAGGAACATTGCCCGGCCTCCCTGTATGAAGATGCTGGTCTGTAGAATGGCTTCCGAGTCTTTTTCGAACCAAACGTTGTGCCTTCCGTTTTTGTATTCGCATCGAGAAGGACAACATAAAATTCAGCATAGAAAGCAGTTTCAAGGCCTAAGCTTTGGGCGAAAACTCCGCTTACAAAACCCCTACAATTTCCAAAGACGCCTCAACTTAATTAGCTAGCCCATGCATTAGGCTTAGAGAGCTGAGTGCCCAGGCCATCTGAATTGCATTTCATCCACAAGGACACTCAAAACAACAAATGTCACTTTGCCTATAAATTAAATTAAATTTTATTCATTGATTTAATTCTTTGAGAGGAGTACAGCAATTTCAAGAACTAAAAATTGTATAGCACAACAGGTAATGATGCGTTTAATTATAACCATGATATACTTGATGTGGGTGCAACATTTTATCTTTTAAATTTTGATAATCTATATAGATGATTAATACGCTTTAAAACCTCGTAATAAAGTTGGTTGAGTGGTTTTGTCACCACCCAAATGTCGCACATTGATAGTGTAATGTAATTTGGAGGTCTTTGTTATATATATGTGGGTGCAATAAACTCAAATAATAACTTTGGACCAATCATTTTGGAGGATGGTTCGAGTTGTTACATATAATATGATAATCCACTACCATATGAATGTGCAGATATTTTGAGTTTTGTTTGTGGGGCAACTTGGGCTAACCAAATATCCCACATAGGTGAACCAGAGTTGTTAGTGATTGTGAATTCAAATCTTAGTTCAACTAATATTTTAAAATCGAGTATTTGTGTTTTATAACATTTTTGCCGACCCCGCTTGAAATTGAAATGACGGTTCAACTCTAATCGATTAACGTATTAAAATAATGAATACTGATGGTTGGGGATCACGTAAATAAAGATTACTAAAAGCCCTTATGATCTCTTCTCCTCGTACTATGAATTTTGGAATCCCAAAAATTAGATGAGATTTGATTTTATTTGATTGATCGCGATCGTTAACGTATCTTCCATAGTATGGATATATCCAAATAGTTTGGCTAACTGCACTCAATAATTATATTATTATTTGGTAAATCAGATCGACTTCTTATCAGTTTTGAATTTATTACACTCTAACCAAAAATACCCTTTAACCAGTGTTGGAGTTCTAGGCAATTAAGGTGTGTATCGGTTCAAAACTAATATTTACTATAATAGATTAGCCAATTTAATCCAACTTTGTTTTGTATTTTAACATCCAATCTAATCCAATTCAATTCGAGGTTGGATTGAATTGGATTGTTTCAAAACTGGTATCATTTATTTAAAAAGTTTTCAAATTTCAACTTTTCACATATCTAAATTATTCATCTAATTTTTCAAATTTTCACAAAAAAAAAAAAAAATTATGAATTTTTCAAATCTAAAATCAAAGACACCGTGTCATGTAGCTGCCTAACATTAAGCGGGTAAGCGACAAAAACCACTAAGACACAAATAAGACCCGAGATCAATTTTAACTGGACAGCCCAAACTGTTTCCCTATGTCCAACTATATATTGGGCCGCCAATTTCAAAGAATGGTAGAGCCCAAGCATATCTCCATTACTAGGTTGTGTACTACCTAAGACCTCATAGTAAACCCTAAAATGCCATATAACTGTCTTTCTTTATGAATAAAACTACATAAATCGATGCAAAATTATCGTTGAACTAAAGTTTCACAAAAACAAAAAATTATCATTAGTTTAAGGTTTCATTGTGTTTTCTTTTTTGTAAAAGAATAAAAGTGCTTAATTAACTTTGATTCAAAAAGAGTTGACACGTTAAACATGATCACACTAAGTTTGACCGATACAATTTGTCCATACACAACGTAAACAGTTAAGGCAAGACATGAGATAAATATGCCACAAATTTGATAAGACGCGACTAGGGTGGCAAAAAACTCCAACCAACCGGATTCCCGACCTGATCCAACCTGGTGAGTTGGGTTGCTTAAACTATATTACCTATTTGTTTAAGTAATTACCCAAACCCTCCCCACCTACACCTAATAAAGGGGCTCGAGTTGGGTCAAACTTACTTTACAGAGCCAACAATCTTAATTTCTAAAAAGGAAAACGTCAGTAGACTATATTATTCAATGGCATATCTAAATTCAAAATCAAATCAAGTAATAAGCCAAATTCAAACATCCAAAGAATGGCAAAACATAAAATAAAAATCCATCTCAGGTTCGGAACGGGGTAATTTATAGGCTGGTCAGGTTTAGGTTTGACCATACCTGTTCGAAACCTAACCTGTTGCCATCCCTAGATGCGACCATTAACATATCATGTACGAGCAGAGTAATATAAACACAAAAAAATAAATAAATAAAAAATTATATAATACAAGACAAATATAATTCTAAATTCTTAACAAAATATTATTCGTACCTCCCATCTCTTATTTTTTTGTTTTCTTATGATGTGCCAATGTTACAGGGCCTGAAAAAGTACCTCTCGGTCCCCTCTCCTTTATGACTAGAATAATTTAATAATGGGTTATAAGGGCTCACTCCGTATTGCTTTATAACTCAAAGGACGGACTCATGTTTAATAAAGGAAAGTAGTAATAATTTCATAATTTAGTTTTATAATAAGAACACTTTTCATAATATTAATTTATTTTAAGGAAAATGATAAGTGTTGATGGACAAAACTACCCTGCTATATCATTTATTCTAATTATACAAAAGACATATCATTCTCTCTTACATACACATAGTTTAGAGAGAGAAAACATAGAACAAGGGAAAAGAGAAGTTGTCTTACCAATAATCTCACCTCTTCCACCACCGCCACCCCCTGACTCTCCGATTGTATCGTCAAGAGGAGCAAGCGCCGTTCTCATCTTCTTCTTCTTCTTTTCTGGATGTGCAATCGTAAAACATATATAACTTTTGATCGAACTGTTGGATTTGGCTGATTTTTAGATATGTTGTTCGGAAGACAAAGTTACTTTAATTGCGCAAAAAATTAAGACGATCAAAGGTCGTTTTGCTATCGAAATCCACCAATTTCGACAGTCTAGCGGGATTTGAAAAAAAATATGATCATAACTCTTTTTTTTACGAACCCTACGTCGATCCATATATACATGCATATAAATAAATTAAGTATGTGTTGATTTCATTAATTTTGTTGTTCTATGTTTTGTAATGGTGCTAAAATCATTTTAGCACCTTCTGGTTGCTGTCCAGGGGATGCTAAATGCATCTAGCACCTTCTAGTTGCTGTTAGTGTCATAATGAGACGATATTATAAAGAAGGGGTATTAGTGTCTTTTTTGTACAGTATCCTTAATTTACATGGCTAATTTTTAAGTGTCCTTTATAATTATATTATTATTAGAATGAACCCTTATGCCTAATTGCCTCTTTAATAATTATTCCAATCATAGGGGTGACAATTCGGATTTTCGGCGAATCAAACAATAATTGAAAATAAAATTATTTTCTATGAAAAATTGAAAAAAGGAACATTCCCTTAAGTTCATGTAATGTTCTCCTTTTTCTTATTTTTCTATAGAAAAATTTCTTTACCCAACAAGAAAAGAATTAGATTACATAAAATACCGAAACACTAAGATCATCTCACCAAAAGTCTCATTTCATTTTCCAACTACGTGTCATAAAATTAGTTGTTTTTTCAAGTGTTTAAAGACTTCGCAAATCAAAGGCACACTTTCTGTGGGTTTTTGCCCCACAGCATGATAAGAACCAATAAGACAAACACAATACGTTGTCGTTTTAGTATTTTCCTAACATGCATGAACACCTAGTCCTCTTTCTTTGAGTATTACATAGCCGGGAATGAACTTCCTTTTCATAGCTCGGAAAGTCGGAATGAATTTCCGTAAGAAGTGCAAGATTAATTAACTACTTACCTAAACACAAAATTACATAACAAAAACACTTACTATTTTTACACCCTAATAAACACGATATAACACGAGTAAACCCAAAATACAAATAACAAGATGTAATTCTTATACTTCATGTCAATTTCGTGTCAAAATTAAAACACAAACACCATAAGATTTCATGTTATAAACTTCTAGTCACGAACGATACTTCTAGTTCAATTTCGTCTTGTTTTGCTCTATCACATTGTTTTTAAAATTGCCTCTCCTATTCTGCATGCACGTGTTTGTGTGCGTGTGAGAGAGAGATGTTTGTCATCTTCTCATATCCATCGTCCATATTTTAGGGGGTGATGGGTTGGTATCAAAAGAAGTATCCAAACAAGGTAACTGCAAAATTAAAGGAAAAAAAGAAGATAGACTGCTGTCACCACTCACGATCCGGACATCGCTTTGTCCCCCACCTTTTATCAGTTAACCCTTCACCAAAATTCACAAAACATAAATTGTATTATTAAGCGTCAATTCAATTAAAAATATTGTTTTTTGAAAAAATAACAAAGTGAAACTCTATTTAAAACAGGAGTACGAAAATTTAATGCGGGCCCGCACTCCACGCCTGCATTTTTATTGGGTATATAGTACCCACATAATATGAGAAGATCTATAAGGAAAAAGATTGTCAAATTCGATAGATAAATGAATAAATTTTTTATCATGAAATTGATAAAAAATTTCATCAAATACATTCAATCTATTAGTGGGTGAAATTACCATCAAAGTTCTTGGTGTTCGAATATGCATATAAATATATATATCAAGTTCTTTGCTGCACACACTTTTAAATTGATTTTTTTTATAGAATTTTGTGGAAATGGGTCTACTTATTCATGAAAAACTTAATCCATAATCAATCCAAATAGACAGATCTTTTTCTTACAAAGATGCATGTCTTCTTTAGAGTGGAACTGCACATACATAATTCTCGATAAAACATAATATTTTCAAGCAGGAAAGTGGATAAGATCCTAGAAATGGACTAAATGGAAGGGAAATATTATAATAGCACCAAATAATATTAATTTTTAGTATTAATAAAGGTAAGGTGCATGCATGGGAAAGAGTGGGCTACCCTATTGGAGGTTCGGAGTTTGATCCCATCTGAAAAAGATAAATGGATTACTTTTCTTCATTCATTATTATAAGGTCCATTTTTAATCAGAGAGAGATGATTTTGAGATCTTACCATAATAATCTTTGGAGAAAAAGTTGTGGTGTCTACCCATCTTCTTTTGGTGCTGGTTTGTCCTTTTCATTTGTTGTATACTATGCATCTTGATTCAACCTAAAAATTAGAATATATAGTAAATATCACATGAAAGCCTTGGATAATTGAAGGATTGCCGTCCAAACACTTCTTCATGCAATTACAAACATATACATCATATATATATATATATATATATTCAGTCAAGCATGACTAACATATCTAAGTTAAAACAAGGGCTTGTTTAGGTTGAGTAGATCAATGATAAGGTTACATATTAGAAATAATTTGGCCCCTCAAAGGTTTTAATCTTAGACTTTGGCAACTCCACCATAAAAATTCTACACCCGCCACTGCATGTACTCTATAAAAACTATATCTATTGTCAAAGAAACTTTGACTTCACCAAAGCAAACAATTATTCTAAAAATTGTACCATATGCTTCTATTATTTAACTTTGCTTTGGATACAGATGCATCATGTACTTTTGGTGTTCTTTTGGTTCGAATTTTGGAATTTTGGTTCGTTCATGTAATTTTAAATTGGCAAATTCACACTAGGAATTTGTTATAGTTCACATTATAAGGTTGAATCATAAGTTGATGAGGCTAAAATTTCCATGTGAAATTATTGTATTGGATTCCACAAACGAACCAAAACTTAAACTAAAGGAACACTTAAAGAAAGAGAAAGTAAAATCACCTAAAAATAAGGAAAGGTAACAGTTGACAAAGACCTTATTTCATCATCACATTCACAAAACCTGCAAAAAAAGGAATTTTCATGCACAACAATAATACTTCTATGCATCCGTTCATTTATACCATTTGGTTAACCTTGTCTTCTCTTGTCCCTTGCTGTCAATAGCATCAACCCAAAAATCATCCATTTCCATTCATTATTATCCTCTCAACTATTTCAAGATTTCGCGCTTTCTTCATTCAGTAACATCCCAGTGTCCCACAGAGAAAATTTCGGAAAAAATTAGAGTCGGTCCATTTCGTTGAAAAATAGAATGAGATAGAACAGAACAGTAAACTGAGTACAAACCTGAAGATGTCAGGCAGAGCAATTACAATATTATTCCTGTTGTTTCTCAACATCTCCCTCTTCTCTTCCATCTATGCTTTGAACCAAGAAGGTCTCTCTCTGCTCTCATGGCTATCGACCTTCAACTCTTCTTCTTCTTCAAATTTCTTCACTTCTTGGGATCCAACTCACCAAAATCCATGCAAATGGGCTTACATCAAATGTGGTACCAATGAGTTTGTTTCGGAAATTACAATCAGCTCCCTCAATCTTCCCACCACTTTCCCCACTCAATTCCTCTCCTTCAATTTCCTCACCACCCTCGTCCTTTCCAATGGAAACCTCACCGGAGAAATTCCTCAGGCGATCGGAAACTTGTCGTTTCTGATCACCTTAGACCTCAGTTATAATGCACTAACCGGAAAAATACCACCGGAAATCGGAAAATTATCACAATTACAGATGCTATCATTAAATTCAAATTTCTTCCAAGGTGAAATTCCGGCAGCAATTGGAAACTGCTCGATGCTCCGGCAGCTTGAGTTGTTCGATAATCAGCTCTCCGGGGAAATTCCGGCTTCGGTCGGAAAATTGGGGGGTCTAGAAATTTTACGGGCAGGTGGAAACCAGGGAATTTATGGGGAAATCCCAATGCAGATATCGAACTGCAAAAGGCTAGTTTTTCTGGGTCTTGCAGATACAGGAATTTCAGGGCAGATTCCATATAGTTTAGGTGAACTGAAGAATCTAACGACACTTTCGGTTTATACAGCCAATCTCACTGGTGCAATTCCACTGGAGCTCGGTAATTGCTCAGCCTTGGAGAATTTGTTTCTCTATCAGAACCAAATTTCTGGAGAAATTCCCAGGGAATTGGGTTTTCTGAAGAATCTCAAAAGGGTGTTACTGTGGCAGAACAATCTCAGTGGAACTATTCCAGGAGTTCTAGGGAACTGCTCAAGTTTGACAGTAATGGATTTCTCTTTGAATTCCCTGACCGGAGAAATTCCTCAGTTTCTTGAAAATTTAGGTGCAATGGAGGAGCTTCTTTTGTCTGATAACTACATTTCCGGCGAAATTCTGCCGCTTGGAAACTTTTCAAGCTTGAAGCAACTTGAATTGGATAACAACAACATTACTGGTGAGATTCCACCTGCCATTGGAAATTTGAAGGAGCTTTCTCTCTTCTTTGCTTGGCAGAATCAGCTTCATGGCAAAATACCAACTGAGCTAGCAAATTGTTCGAAACTTGAAGCTTTGGATCTTTCACACAATTCCTTAACTGGGTTGGTTCCAAATTCTCTTTTCAACATCAAGAACTTAACCAAATTGTTGTTGATATCGAACAAACTCTCCGGCAGGATTCCACCTGACATTGGAAATTGCACTAGCTTGACCCGCTTACGACTTGGATCCAATATGTTATCTGGTGAAATTCCCTCGGACATTGGGCTACTGCAAAGCTTAACTTTTCTCGAGTTATCGGGAAATCAATTCACTGGGGAGATCCCACGTGAAATCGGCAACTGCACAGAGCTAGAAATGGTTGATCTGCATGAAAATAGGCTCCAAGGCACAATTCCTTCCTCATTTCAATATCTTCTTCAACTTAATGTTTTAGACCTTTCGATGAACAGAATATCAGGCCCCATCCCCGAAGACTTGGGCAAGCTCACATCCTTGAACAAACTTGTATTGAATGGAAACCAAATCAATGGTTTAATTCCTCAATCACTCGGTCAGTGCAAGGATTTGCAGTTCTTGGACATGAGCAGTAACATAATGAGTGGTTCAATCCCAAATGAGATTGGAGACTTGCAAGGATTAGATATTTTGTTGAATTTGAGTTGGAATCTTTTGACGGGACCGGTCCCGGAAATTTTTTCGAAATTTTCCAAGCTCGCAAACTTGGACCTCTCTCACAACAGGCTGATAGGAAACCTAGGAGTTCTCAGTAACCTTGACAATCTTGTTTCGTTGAACGTATCGTACAACAATTTCTCAGGTTTTCTTCCCGACACTAAGTTCTTCCGAGATCTCCCTCCCACTGTTTTCTTAGGAAATCAAAATCTCTGCACCAACAGAAATCAGTGTGGTTCCGGTGGAGAACTCCATGAAAGGAAATCCGCAAGAAATCATATTATCTTTCTTGTACTCGGTATAATTCTAACCACAATAATCTTGACCATTGGAGCAATCTTATTCATCAGGGCTTGTGGTACCACAGTGACCAAAAACGATGAAGAAAATGGCCTAGAGTGGGATTTCACCCCATTTCAAAAGCTAAACTTCACTCCAAATGATATCATATCAAAGATTTCTGATTCTAATATAGTCGGAAAGGGTTCTTCGGGGGTAGTTTATCGAGTTGAAACTCCAATGCAACAGGTTATCGCAGTGAAGAAATTATGGCCTACGAAGAACGGTGATTTCCCACAGAGGGACTTGTTTTCTGCAGAAGTTACAACATTGGGATCAGTAAGGCATAAAAATATAGTGAGGCTATTGGGTTGTTGTAATAATGGAAAAACTAGGCTGCTCTTGTTTGATTATATCAGTAATGGGAGTTTAGCTGGATTACTACATGAGAAGAAGATATACTTGGATTGGGATGCAAGGTACAAAATTATACTTGGAGCTGCTTATGGTTTAGCTTATCTTCACCATGATTGTATTCCTCCAATTGTCCATCGCGATATTAAGGCCAACAACATTTTGGTTGGACCACAATTCGAAGCTTTTCTTGCAGATTTTGGACTAGCTAAGCCAATTTCTTCTTCGGGTTGTTCAAGACCTTCCAATGTAGTGGCAGGTTCTTACGGGTATATTGCTCCTGGTAAGTATAACTGTTTACTGCTTTCATACACTTGTACGTATGATCTTCATATACCGATAAACATACTCAGAAATTTGAATGTTGTAGAATTGTTATTCAATCCTTTTAGATAGCCGTTTTCATAGAGTAGAAAGCATTGCCATCAAAATTGAAAAAGCTTGAAAATCCTTAACAATGGAGGAATTTCGAGTTTGGAAGAGAATGGTCTACGAAATGAACTGACTGCTGCTATATATATACTCAGCTGATCTGCAAGCAACAGTTGATTGTCGTAGTTGAACAGTCACTTCTTTCCATAAATTATATATTGTTGACCAAAGTCAACGTAGGCACTACAGTCGACTATCTAGTGGAACAGTAGCCTGTTGACCCTCGACAATTGCCTATCCTCTATGGGCAATTGTGGATGGACAGGCAACTGATGGATTCCAGAATGTTTTGGAGCACCTCTTTGAACTATACTAACAATTTCAAGTAAAATTAGCATAGACTATTAACTATTAATTGTTGGCCCAATATTGCAGAGTATGGATACAGTTTGAGGATTACAGAGAAGAGCGATGTCTACAGCTTTGGTATAGTGCTACTTGAAGTACTAACAGGGATGGAGCCTGCCGATAGCAAGATTCCAGAGGGAGGTCACATTGTTAGTTGGGTCAACCGGGAATTACGTGAGAAACATAGAGATTTCGTATCCATTCTTGATAAACAATTACTCTTACAGTCGGGCACACAGATACAAGAGATGCTTCAGGTTCTTGGGGTGGCTCTTCTATGTGTGAACCCTGGCCCAGATGAACGGCCCACAATGAAAGATGTGACGGTGATGCTCAAGGAGATTAGGGACGAAAACGAGGATCTTGAAAATCCGAAAAAGATTTTAGGCAAAGGACCGTTGCCTAACCCAAAAGCAGCGGTTCATTGTTCTAGCTTCTCAAGATCATCCGAGCCTTTAATTAGATCTCCATGCTAGTTGCCATAATTTACTCCCGAATCTTGTGTTTGAGTTGGCTGATTCTTTTGAAGTAAACCATAAATTGTATAGATTGTCGTTGTATGAATTAATAATAGATTTCTTTTTGCATTCGTATTCATTGTAAAATTTAAATGAATATTTTGTATGATTCCGTTTAGAGCAAAGGTGCATTATGAAGCTATAATCTACTAAGCACTAGAATCTACTAAGCGCGGATTCTTCTAAGTGGTCAGAGAATCCGAATCAGAATCTAGTTTGAGCCCACATGCGTATCTAGTTTTCACTCATATTTGTTTAGTATTTCTTGTTGAATTTTGGAAGAATCCTGTAGGATCCTTTAAGAGTTGCAAAATTATCTAGGACCGATAGGAATTCTCCAACCAAAGTCCAACATCTATAAGCCAAGGTGAAGCAAACTAAAAAATCTGGTTTGGTTTCAAGAGATTGGATTTCTAGGATTAGAGCTAGTTATACGGTTAATAGCCTAATACATACAGCCAACTGAATATCTCTATATACAATTTCAAACAAGACTAAAATTTTATTAAAAACATAGAAAAATTGTAGAACTCAACATGGGTATATTAGTAGGGGAGTGTCACAACTTAGTAATGAGGCTTTTTAAGATAAAACTCCACACTCATAGCCCAAAGGTGTTTAAGTTGGGGACAATATCGTTACTATGTGCCGGACCGGCAGGCCCGGATTGGTGCCTTGGGCTCTGCCCTATGTGCCAGTGGGCACAACAATTGGTATTAGATGTTGGTTTTTTGGGAGGTCCAGGGTTCAAGCCTTGGCACCTCCATCCATTAATCCATTTGTATGTTCTGCGTAATCTTGTTCCGTCTGCTCTCTACGTGCGAGTATAGGATCGCACGTGAGGGAGGGTATTAAGTATGATATTCATTACGGTTCCTACTCTTAACAACTTAAGTTTTTGGGAGAGATGGTTACTAACAAAAACCAATAAATGTTTAAAAAATGACAAAACACACCAAAACCAATGTTCTAAAAAGCACCAGGAAGAAGTC
This sequence comes from Lonicera japonica, assembly GCA_021464415.1. Taxonomy (NCBI): domain Eukaryota; kingdom Viridiplantae; phylum Streptophyta; class Magnoliopsida; order Dipsacales; family Caprifoliaceae; genus Lonicera; species Lonicera japonica. Next base: position 37,044,114 of record CM038469.1, on the reverse strand, counting down.
GGATGGTAGGAGGGGGCCTATTGCCTAGGCAGGTACTAGGTGGCCAATTCTTTTATTTGTATTTTAGAAGTACAATATTACCAAAATCTGCCTTTACTTCTAAAAAGAACATCCAGAGTTTGTTAAACAAATATTTCTCAAAATTCAAACATGAAAAATCTGATTTTCAAAACAAAAAGGAGTGAAAAACTCCTTCAATCCAGCCGAATTGTTATCCCGCTGAACCAGGCACCCTAGCTAAGATAACCGGCATTTCACAGCCTAAGCCCCTAGGGGGCCTAATCCGCCGTAGGCGGGGATTTTTAGAAGAACGGCAAAACCTCCATAGCAGCACAATAACAGCTGGAATTCAGTAGCATATAGTACAAAGCAATTAAAAAGTGATGCAATACCAAAGTTGCCTATCAACATGGCCAAGCAAGAAACTGCAATTACCAAACTGGGCCCTTAAAAGAAACCCATAGCTTTCAGGCCCATTGGGTTGTCTGTGGGGTTGTCTGATTGACAAAAGGGCATAGTGGTGCCAAAAATCTTGGTTGGCATGAGGCAAATGGAACATATAATTGTGGGGAAGCAAATGAACCCATTAGTCCCCACCAATTTCTCCTTACATCTATTTCACTAAAGATAAAGAAACAACATGCTCCATGTTCCTGAAAGAGACATTGCCTTTTTCATTTAGCATCATCACCATCTTTGGTCCACAAGTAGGTTACAGTACCCTGTCATACTTCAATGGTTAAGATGCAGCGAACCATCAACAGTTTTTTTTTTCTTTTTTTCACAGTACTTCCCATACAAGCAATAACTTATTTTATTTCCGCAATTACATAACAATCTTCGTATGGGTTCTAACGCCAATTTTTTCTCATCAAATCCGTATTGGCAAGTACTAGAAAAATTAGGATAATGTCAAAGTGAAGATATTAGGCGCCATTTTACTCAAAGTGAAGATATTGCACTATTACAAAAGAGTCGATGCTTTTCAAGTTTACCTGTTCATTCCGAAACATGAACACTCTTTCCTTTTTACCTAAAATACCTTTCAATTTTTTTAAACGAAAACACCCAACCCCCTCCGCACTTGTACTCCTGTGAAGCAACCCCGAACTGACGCCCCCCACCCCCTGTTTTTTAATTTGTTGGTTGTCTGTTTTATTTTATCATTTACAAAATCTATGTATGCATACACATATATACACAAAACAAATTTCAAAAATCCCCACTTAGGGCTGGTTGATTAGTCTCCGCCTAGGCGCTAGAAGGAGGTCTGCCGCTTAGCCTAGCTAGACAGCTGCCTAGTCTTGCGGGATGGCAATTTGGTAGGAATAATGAAGTCTTTCACTCCTTTAATGCTAAAAACTTTTCTTTTTCATATTTGGAATATGGAAGCTCTCAATGTCATTTTTAGAAGGAAAGTTTGATTTTATTTGTATCATGTTATTTTATATAGTTAATAAATATAAAAATCGTTTGTCCGATTAATACCCTAGGCGCTAGTACCCCTTCGTCGCCCTAGGAATGTCCAGCAATTTTTAGAAAATATATACTATTTTTTGTGCACGTGCATTGCGCGTGGTTTTAGTGCTTACAAATGTGATTAATTAAGTCCATTAATGAATATTTACATACTAAGAATTGAATAATTAGTATGAAATAAAAATAATCACAAATAAGCAAAAACATATTATCAAGTGTAAAATTTAATTAATAATTATAAGAAAATCATAAATCAATCAGATATATAAAAATGTTATAGCTACATGATAAAAATTGATCAAATATATAAGAGAGTATTATATTTTTAATAAATTTTTAGAATTGGTAGATAGTTAATTATATTAAACTTATGTGGATTATTATGCACAATATCACAAAATAATATAACACTCATATAAATAATAGATGAAAAACACCTAATTCAACACAAACTCTAACTTATATAATTATTTTAACCAAATAAAGTAAAGTTTAAATTTGTTTAAAATACTAATACTGATAGAAAAATATATTGAGTTATACTCTATTTGAAATACTAATTCTAATATAATTATAACTTAGTTTAATTAGTTTAACCAAATAAAATAGAGCTTAAATTTATTCAAAATACTAATACTATAATATAAAAATATATGAAGTTATATTGTTTTATTTTTACCGTAAATCTTAAAATCTATATAAAAATATATGGAGTTATACACTATTTGAAATACTAAAACTAACATAATTCTAACTTATTTAATTAGTTTAACCAAATAAAGTAGAATTTAAATTTATTTAGAATACTAATACTATAATATAAAAATATATGAAGTTATATATATCCATATTTTTTTTTAATCTAATCTAAGTCTTAAAATCTTGTGTTTAAAATCAAGGATATATCCATCTCTACAAAAAAAGAGAAAAACACTTAAGTTATTCGTACTTTTATATATAGTATAGTATAGATATAGATATATATACATGTACATACATACACACACACATACATACATACATAAACGAATGAAGTTGCCGAAGAGATTGACGATTGGGGGTTCGGGTGGGTTGGGTGGTCGCTAAAGCTCCTGCAGTGGGTGTCAACGGTGGTTGGTGGCCTCATATGAGTGAGATAAAAATAAAATGGTTTGATAAGGGTTATAATTGACTATTCAATAGAAGGGAATGTGTTCTTGTAATGGACAAATATTGAAAACCATCTTTATGGCAAAAACAAATTGTGGAGGAAGCACCACATATGTTATGAAAAAGTAAAGTGTCATTTCCTTGAATACAATTCGTGGAAGCCAGAAGAACATTAATTACTCATTGTAAAAAAATTGTAATTCAATTTGCATTTTTGAACAATTGGAAAAATGTTAAATCCTAAGAAGTAGGCCCATTCTACATTGCTTAGAGCATCTTCGAGAGACTATTCAAATAACTAATTTGCAAATCTTTTGTAAGGCCACATCATCTTTACTTGCTCCAAAAGACTCTTCAAAATTGCTCTTAAAATTGAAGAGCAACTTTTGGCTCTTCAACTCCATCCTTACTTTCAAGGAAAAAAAATTGACTCTTCAACTTGTTGGAAAATGTGAAAAATAATATTATATATGCGGGTATTCAAGTGTTTCCATTTTCTCTCTAGCAATTTTTTAAATTAAAATAATAAAATATAAAAGTTTGAAGTGTCTTTTGGAGCCACAATTCTATACATAGCAAAAAAACACTCTTCAAATTACCACACAGTACAATTTTGAAGAAAAAATTTACTACTCTAAGAGATGCACTTAGGGCACCAACTTCTCCTGGGCTGCCTCCGCATCCTCTGCTAACTAACATCATCATGACTAAGCATATTATAGGAAGATATTTTAGTGATCATGGTTTTTCTGTCTTTTTATAGGGTATTTTCAATGCTATTCTATTTTAATCTAATGCTTCTATATGGTTACCTCATATTTAATGTTACCCTTCAATTCCTAAACGTGAAATTTCATCCTTTCTGTGATTCTAACACTGAAAACCTAATACAGTTTTAACTATTCACAACATGTTAAACAATATTCAATTTAGGTAATGCTTTAATGATTAATTATCATGCATAAAAGAGATAAGGAGATAAGCCTTTGTAATTATAAATATGGATTTACATATTGGTAAGCACGATGAAATCAAATATGGAAACACTTCGGCTCCAATAACAAAAATTAACGATCCACGAAATAGTTTTGTCTCACGGTTGTTTTTTACGAGAAAGAAAAAAAATGGAAAATGCATAAGGTAGGACTAGTCCCAACTTGGTCCTTGCTTGCATTCCGGTGGTCCATTATGCATGGACCATGTAAGAGGTATCATTTTCACAGTTGTGAAATACTTTTAGTAAGCTTGTTTGTTTCACATCTAAATAACATGCAAAAATATGCCGACAACTTCTTGATTGCTTCTAAAGTAAACTTGACTAGCCCATTGGCCAGCTTCACATGCAAAAACCATGGGTCATGGGTGAGATGGAATGGTTCCAAGAATAAAGTTACCAATACAGATGAACAGACTAGGCTTTGCCAGTAAATATCTAGTATGCACATAAGTGAAATTTATGCGTACTTTTCTGCACACGTAACACAAACATTGGGATGGCAAAAATGCCCAACCAGGCGTCAACCCTAACCCTAACGGGCGGAATTTTGTTTTTAATTGGGGTGGTTTCTGGTTTTTCAAAGAAAAACTCACCTCAGAACAGATCGGGTTTGAGTAAAACAAACCCATTTGAACCGACCCAAACACAATGTTTTCCTCCTTTAATTGAGAGCGAGTTGGGGTTAGTTCTGATCATAAACGTAGCATACAAGTAGATGGATCAGGTTTGGGTTTTTCAAAGTAAACCCGTATGGGGTTGGGTTTGGGTCGGATATGTATTTAGGTGGTTGGCTTCAGATTTTGCCAAACCCAAATAGTACTATCCAGGGGGGAGGGGGGAAGAAGAGAGAATTCTATCTATATAGTAAATTATATCGTTTTAATGCTCATTTACATACCGCTATACAATACTTAACCTAATCTAGTTTTGCAGAAATTTTCCACTATTCCACCAATTTGGCATTCTAGATGAGAGGGCGAATACAACCATTTAAAATTGTCTCTATCCTATTTTGAAATAGAATACTCAAAGTGAAAGCTCTACATATTACATATTACATATTACACATGCAAATATGTTATTACGGAGACAAAATACGTAACAACACCTCCCATTGATGCTTCAAAGACTGAAATGGAAAGATAAGAGCAGTTGAGGTATAAGATGAGCAAAAGTGACAAGGACAGTGTATGTTTCATTATGATACTACAATGGTCATCAGCCATAAGGGCCATAATAAAGATAAAATTACGCACCTTGAAGCATGCAGACTATTGAACTCGGGAAAGTTGAACCAGCATCAGTCATCACATCTTCGTCTCTGGATGCCACTTTATGCCGCATCCAAGACTTGATAGAAATTGGAGAAAATTATTTGAGATTATGGCCATGGATCATGAGAATAAGGAACATTTTGTTTTACTTTGTCTTGACCCCCATTTTATATGCAAAATTAGATTTACCCCAGTTTTCATAATCATTAGACTTTTTGCCCCTGCATGTAGGATTGCGGGGGAATCTCAAAGAATTATGTACAGTCAAACCTCTATAAATTATTAGCTTTGGAACCAATGAAAATCTATTAATTTAGCGAATATTAAATAATCTTTATTAATTTATCAGACTAATCCTTATTTTCTTAATAGTCCATTGTATTTAGTTTCTTGTTTTACGAACTAAAAATTCTACTTAATTGTTTAATAAATTAAATTCAAGAATCTACTTATTTTTCCACAAAAAAATTGTACGTTGTTCAACCTACTAAATATTCCACTTTATGAATGTTTAACCATGCAAATACTCTACTTAAATAAACAAAAGCTACGATAACATAACATATTTACTAGAGCACGAAAAAACCACACCAGTGCTTCCTACGATTTTAAGAAAAAGTTAGAGATGAGATCAAGGTGACATCAATTTCAAGAAGAAACAAACAATGATTGAGTCACGTTTTAGGAAGACCTCACAATCGAATCATAAGCACTATGTTTGAGGAAATTAATAATTTATATATTACATGGGACCTATAAGAATTATAGTAATTTTTTTTTTATATAAATTTAGCAAATTACTAATTTAGCACGTTATCCCCATGTCACCGGCTAAAAGATATTATTTAACCGAGGTTATTAATTATTGAGATTCTACTGTAAAAGGAGGGGTTAATTCAAAGGATTGTGTATTAAGGAATCGCCAATGCTTTCTTGAGAAGAACAACAACAATAAGCAGCTATTCATGAAGGTATACCTGGGTTTTTGAACTGATAATCCTGGTTGGCCACTGAGAACACGGTCGATTGCTTGGCTCAAGTCCCTAGTCAAAAAATTATAGCAGTTCATAAAAAAAGCACACAAACAGCAAAAAGGTTGACAATGAAGGCATTTTTAACATGTATTAAGTACCGCTAGGAAGCGTAGAAAACCAACCTTCCTGTAACACGCAAATTATTACTTGGCCGTGAATCATCAAATTGTCCATGATACACTAGCTCAAAGGGCCTACGACCATCCTTTTACAAAAATGTCAAAAAAATAGTTTTTGTTATATGGAGAGAACCATACCGTAACTGTTCAAAATTACTCATTCAAGAAAGAAACGATGATAAAAGCTGAGCACCCCTGAGAAGGATGCATTACGGCACCACAATTTGAAGAAAAATTGTAGTCTAGTGAATGTCAGATTTACCTTTTTGAATAGGAAAAATTCAGGTGTGCAAACAGCTCCAAAAGCTCTTGCAACATCTTGTGACTGCATATAGCATGCTGAGTTGAGTAAGATCTTCTAAACTTTTTCACAAAATCATCTACTTTGACAGCAGAAATTTTTTTATTAACTAGGATATAAAATCTTCATGGTCAAAGTTCAGTGTGTGTGAATGTGCAGGATCATAATACTACTAGATGTACACAATATTAGAGCCTGATGCACGATTGCCAATAAACAGCTAATACTTAGAAGTGTCTCAGCAACAGATTTCACCTCTTGGATAGCAATTTTTAATCTTGTTCTATTTGAGATTAATCTTGAATAACACAGAAGGAAAAGTTCTTTTGCCTGTAAGACATGTGGAGTTGGTAAGGCTTCTTCGCCTAATATTTTAGCAGAAGAAACAGCGGAGCTGAGACAATTGTTCTAGAATCCAAACCTTGTTCAATTTTCCTGGGAAGATGAAATCAGTGCTGAGAAAGATGATAACTTGCTTCTACCTTATCTACTTTTTCGGTTTTTACAGTATAAGACAAGCATAAATTCCATGGTCCCGGAATATCAAAGCCATAATACTACAGAGATCTTCATAAAATGCAAATACATCATGTATATGACGACTCTAATTTCACAGCCACAGAAACTTACTTATCGAGGCTAAATCCGTTAGGCTCAGTTGACCTGACCAAAAGTACACAAGTAAGCTCACAATGAAGAATAGACCAAAGTAGCCAAGTCTAAACCTGAATTATGAAAACACCCCTAAACGAGCACCAACGAAATGTTTACAACTGAAACACTAAAAAATATCTTTGACATAACTTCTATGTTTCATCCATTTTAAAGGATCCCCCTCAATGTGAAATTGAGCCAAATACCCCTTTTCTCTTCTCTTCAAGTTTCTTTTCTTTATATTATGGTAAGCAATAATAGTTGGCTTGCCAATTTGAGAAAGGACATGAAATTGACAAGAAATTACCAGAGTATGGGTGGAGACTTGACAGATATGGGTCATTAACGGGTGGACCTGTTAAACCCATTTTTCTTATTGAATCGTGCATATTCGGGAACCCAGTAATGACCCGTCAAAAAAATTGTGAATACTTTGTATAGTTTAGGGCACCTAAGTCATTGACCCTAACAAGAAAACTCAAAGTCTTAACCCATGTTTCCTCTTTTCTGTACTGAATTGTGTTTCATCGTGGTGATTTATTTCAGCTGGTGCTCCAATTTTACAGTTTCAACTTCATGATTTTATGTTAATGAGTTAAATCAATCGGGTCATGTCATGCATTAACACAACAGGTCGTGTACAAATTTAATTTTTCTACTTGTTAGTAAATGAATCGTGTATGGGTGAAGCCCCTTTTCACAATTTCAATTGACACTAGGTCAACCCAACCCACTCCCACGCCTAGTTAATTAATAGTCATGTTCCTAGGAGAACTCAAATCCAATTTCTGGTACGACATGCAGGACACTTTACTAACCAAGCAATCCATGCCCACTAGAGTACACTATCCCAAAAAAGTAGTACTAACGAAGACTGCATCAAATAATATTCATCTGGAGCATGCAGAGAAAATCTGTGGAAATTACAACAAAAACCAGGATGTGACAAATTCTAGCAAAATTTTGAGTGGATTTACTAGAGGGGAGGAAAAGAAATTAATCACTTACTTAAAAGAGGAGTGCATGGTGATTGAGAGAAGCTTACCTCATCATAAAGATATGGGAAAGGATAGTTAAATAGTCTAGCTTCTTCTGCCATGAAATCTGGTCCATCCTGTGAGGAATATTCAGTTCTTGGAGTAAATCATATTATTGGCATGAAAAGAGATGAAATTCCACGACTATAAGGTCATCCAAACCTGTGGGTGCGTAATTACAGAGTTTGATGATATTGCAACTACTGCAAGCCCCTTCTGCAGCACAGACAAGAAATCTCAATTATGTAATAAATACATACATACATATACATATGTGCAACCAGACTCTAGAAAGGGTTTATGCTCTTTAGTTAATGAGCGGAATTCCCCTTTGCAGGGGTACATGGTTGACTTTTTTTGTAATGAAATTTGGTGAAGATGATCTCCATGATGACTAGATCAACTACACCAAATCTCAGCAAAATATTCAACCAGGAAGTGGGTGAACTAAAAATTTCATATATATGTGCATTTCTGGACATTGAAACTTTAGATGTTCGGTTCACCCATTTCTTCAGTTAATTTTTGTGATGAAATTCGGTGGAGATGCTCTACTCATCAAGGAGATCATCACCAAATTTTATTTAAAAAATCAACCATTGGGTAGTCAAAAAGGGAAGTCTGCTCGATAAACTGAAGAGCAGAAGCCGTTTCCAAAGGTTGGCTGATATATGTATACATGTGTGTACTAAAATTGCACCTGATAACTTAAAAATAAACATATTATTCATATATGTACATTTTAATGTTGTAAAATGGAAATTATTGGAACTAAATTTGCTCCCTGCTGTATAACTAATGGCTCCCTCCCAACATGTAAAGAAAGAAGAGAAAAGGGATCAACAACAGCCCTACCTTCATATAGAAATTTGAAAGCTTCACGATATCCTTTTTCAAGTGTATAACAAATGGGCAGTGGTTGCAGATGAACATAACCTGCACCAAACACATTGTTAAATCTGATGCATAAAGGTTCAATATTAGCAAAGAGACAGAACTAGATTAAGAAATCAAATGCTACAAACTGTCAGCAGCTACGGATCTTATCAAATTCACCGTAAGCGGAAACTCACTGACTGTAACATAATAGGACCCCAATTTATTTCCCCAAAAAAGGTCCTTAAATTATTTTTTATGATACTTTCAGTTGCAATCCAACTTCGTACTTTCTTCTTCAAAAAGTTGTCACTCATGCATTAAAAGTTTCACAAAAAGTAATAAAAACGGGTAAAACTGCAAAACATGTATTAGGAGTTGCAATTCATATTTTTTCAGTCGTGCTTTTGTTATACATGACACAATTTGATTGCTTTTGTGCATACGTGTAAAGCAGCCCCTGTTTTAAAAAGTCACTTTGGGCCCCAAAATCTTCTGGGCCAGCCCTGATTGACAATTTGATATCTTCAATATAATTTATTTTTTTGATACTCTTTGCATCAATAAGCAATTCCCCATATTTTTATATGTGGATCCTGTAAAATTTGACTTGTATGTTTTGAATATGATCGCTTTTGTATGCAGCAATGCACCATATGCTCCCCTCCCCTCCGCACCGCACCTTCTCCCACCCTGTCTGCCACTTTATAGTCCTTGAGCACTCACTGAAGTAATTTAATCGACTACTGTAAACTATTGTGTACAACTCAGTCCTTCGATTTTCAGCCAATCTCCCACTTTAGTATTTGTCTAGCAAATACCCAACAGGATAAGGTGGAATGTCACATGAAAACCAAATTGCTCCATTTTCTTTTATGCATATAATGTGGTGATCAACAAAAAAAGAAGAAACCCTTTAACAAAACTACTTGTTAAAACTATAATGATATGTATTCTAAGTCCTGATCCATTCCAGACAGGAGCTATTCAATGATGAAGAGTGGAACTGGCAATAAGGATTTGTATTCTGAGTCCTGATCCATTCCAGATGGGAGCTATTCAATGATGAAGAGTGGAATTTGCCCTCTTCCTCCCTCCCCTTTAACACAACTACTAGTTAAAACTATAACAATTTGTATTATGAATCCCGATCCATTCCAGATGGGAGCTATTCAGCGATGAAGTGTGGAATTTGCTATAACGATTTGTATTATGAGTCCTGATCCATTCTAGACGGGAGCTATTCAATGATGAAGAGTGGAATTTGCTATAACGATTTGTATTATGAGTCTTGATCCATTCCAGATGGGAGCTATTCGATGATGAAGAGTGGCATTTGCTCCCTCCCTTCACCTCCCCCCTCCATCCCTTCCCCCTCCCTCCCCCCTTCCCCGCCCCCATGTTATCCTCAAAACCCCTAATATTTAGAAACAACAGCAGTAATAGTACTAAACTTTCCCCTTTAATTTTAAAAAAAAATTAATAGTAAACTTCCCTCTAATTTTAGGGGGGAAAAAAGATTTGATAGTAAATTCCCCAGCCCCTTAGAAACTTACCTTCTCCACTCTCGCCATTCCATGAGTAACAAAAATGGATGCGATGTTTGTGGTGGGCACACTTTACTTAAAATATTTAGTTCTCATGGAAAGATTGACGCAGCCTATAATCCACAATGATGCTATATGAAAATAATAATCAAACTATAAGCTTGAACGAACACTACAAAGCATAGTAAAGTTAGGTCATATATAAAAAGGAAAATGAGAGACTCACCAGTAATGCAGGATATGATTCAAAGTCCTCTAATTTCCACACTGCCCCAGTTAAAGGTTCTGTAAGCTGAATCACTCAATCAACACAGAGTAGCCAATTAGATCTCAAATTTGCATGAAAGATTTATTTGGACTTCAAACCATTATTAGCCACATAAAATGCACGAATAAATAATTCAAATTGATGCAATAGTATACACATGTTGAATTTGAGTGTGGACACAATTGAATAAACTCCAAGTGTACATTGTGGGCGCATTTGATTGCACTTATTTTCCATGGAAATGGTCAGGATTCCCTATTCCCCATTATCAGTAGCATTTGATTGCAATAATTCAAAAGGAACTAGTATCTCTCGTACAACTTGTTTTGGCCTAATTTTCTAATTTTCCTTTGAATTAACCAACCCCAACCCCAACACCCAATCCAATAAGTTTTTATTTTCTAAGGAAAATCTCTCAATGTAAAGCAATTCTAACGAATTCAAATCTTTTATATGTAAAACAACCAAACAAATCTCAAAATGTACAAACCTTTTATGCATAGATGCAACGGACAAAACATTAAAGGTGTTCGAGTTTTGGTTAGTTCTTGGAATCCTAAAATGGTAAATTTATATTACAAGGTTTTTATAGCTCATGCCAAGAGGTTGAATCATCGGTTGTTGAGGTTCATACTTTCCATGTGAGACTACTGTATTGGATTCCAAAAACGAACAAAAACTCAAACTAAACGTGTACTAAATGTGTGGCCCATCGGTTTATTTGATTAGTGCCAGGCAAAATAAAACATTTTTCAAATTCGAAACACGTTCCGCAATCTACTTCAATTGTACCAAACAATTTATACATAAATACCTACGTATCAATGAAGAACAAACGCATTACAAAATGAGTGTATGAGTGTGAATTTTAAAGGTGAAAAGAGAAGGACCTCAAAATAAGGGGCCCTGGAACCTATAGATGTCGATTTTGACTCGGTTCTTGCTGCTCGAATCACAAGCTTTCTCGAGGCTACACTTTTTCTTCCGTGTAATTTCAGAGAAAAATTACAATAACGAGATAATGTTGAGGAAGAAAATGACGATGATCCTAAAAAGCAATCCCAAGATGTGGCTAACGTGAGCCGCAGTCCTGGTAAACGTGCGCCGGGGGAACAAACGTTTACGTTAGCAGTGGCCATTGAGTTGAGCAGAGAGCACGTTAGTGTTAAACTTCTGGTTCACCGGGAGCGTTTAGCATTATCGTTGGGGAGAAGGGTAGATTCGTCAGTTCGAATTGTTATTTGGTCCATTTGTATACAATTCGGTATTTATATAGGCCCAGTTTTCTATTGGGCTGATTAATGAGGCCCAAAAATTAAAGCATTGTACTCTTTTAAAATGGTCAAATGGATTTTAGTTAATGAATATATACAGAGAGAGAGAGAGAGAGAGCTGCATGCATAATGTTGTGTGTTTAGGTTGAAAACAAAATAATTATAACAATAATAATTCATTTTTTAATTTTTTATTTTGTAGTCACCTGGCATTTTATATTGTGTTCTTGTTTTGGTTATTAGTGCGTGTATATATTATCTTAAATATATGTAGCTATCTAATTGATACAATTAAATGTTAAAAATGACCAAATATTACACGAGTTCAACTAAAACAAAAATGTAACTATGAATTGAATATAGAAAAACTGGCTTTGCGATGTAATGGTATAAAAAGGAAAGGAATTTTACTGAATATTCATAAGCTCTAGGTTTCGGGTTTAAAAAGTCTGTAACTATGCATATAGATTTTCCATTTAAGCTCATTCAGGGCGAATCTCGAAAATATATAGGATTTTATATAATAATTGAATTTGAGTACCATTTTTCATATACCGTACACTTTTTGTGCCCTGATTTTAAGGTATTGTATATAATATTGAACATTAACAAAACAATATATATTATTTTAACTAAGTACATTGTGCAGTAGCCTCCCCACACCCCAAATCCACACGCAGAGTTGGCCATTAGCTCATCCACAATTTTACCTTCATACTTCACGCTGTTTACCATAATTAATTCACCTAGTATAACACATGTTGTAGTATATCAAGGTTTCATTTGATTCGGGTATTAAAAAGTGGGATACGATTATTAATACCACTTTTTTTATAATACTTTGTTTGGTTCGCACCAATGTGCTAGGATTACTAATATTGGGACTAACTTAATACTATTCTTTGTGGTATAATTTAATACTAGAGGCAATTATGTATAAGGGTTCATTCTAATAATAATGTAATTATAAAGGACACTTAAAAATAAGCTATGTAAATTAAGGACACTATACAAAAAAGACACTAATACCCCTTCTTTATAATGTCTTACGCTCATTATGACACTAACAGCAACCAGAAGGTGCTAAATGCATTTAGCACCACCTGGACACCAACCAGAAGGTGCTAAATGCATTTAGCACCTTCTGAATAATAACCAAAAAATGCTAAATGCACAACCAGAAGGTGCTAAATACATTTAGCACCACCTGCACAACAACCAGAAGGTGCTAAATGCATTTAGTACCACCTGCACAACAACCAGAAGGTGCTAAATGCATTTAGCACCACCTGGACACAAACCAGAAGGTGCTAAATGCATTTAGCACCTTCTGAATAATAACCAAAAAATGTTAAATGCACAACCAGAAGGTGCTAAATGCATTTAGCACCTTCTGAACAATAACCAAAAAATGCTAAATGCACAACCAGAAGGTGCTAAATGTATTTAGCACCACCTGGACAACAATCAGAAGGTGCTAAATGCATTTAGCACCACCTGGACATCAACCAGAAGGTGCTAAATGCATTTAGCACCTTCTGAATAATAACAAAAAAATGTTAAATGCACAACCAGAAGGTGCTAAATGCATTTAGCACCACCTGGACAGCAATGCTAAATGCATTTAGCACCTTCTGAATAATAACAAAAAAATGTTAAATGCACAACCAGAAGGTGCTAAATGCATTTAGCACCTTCTGAACAATAACAAAAAAATGCTAAATGCACAACCAGAAGGTGCTAAATGCATTTAGCACCACCTGGACAACAATCAGAAGGTGCTAAATGCATTTAGCACCACCTGAACACCAACCAGAAGGTGCTAAATGCATTTAGCACCTTCTGAATAATAACCAGAAAATGTTAAATGCACAACCAGAAGCAGAAGGTGCTAAATGCATTTAGCACCTTCTGAATAATAACCAGAAAATGTTAAATACACAACCAGAAGGTGCTAAATGCATTTAGCACTAATGAATTTCATGCAATCTTTCGATAAGTTTTAGGTAAAACCTTTTGAATTAATAGATTTAGATTGAAAAACTTCCCATTATTTTTATCCCGAACTAACTTAGGAACTTGGCCGCGCTTATAGGAATCCAAAATTGCCAAGTTGTGAAAATTACTCATTGCCAAGCTACCCATCATTCTAACAGTCATTACAACAAACACCTGAAGTGCTTCTTCATCATACATATATAAATCTCACATTAGAGCTTATTTATGCACATGACTATCAAATCAAAAAAGTAATAAAATTATAAAATAATACATATGAGTCATTTTCTGCCAAATACATACATACATATATATATGTCTCCATAAAAGAGTGAAATAAACTATCAGTGCAAGCATTGCACAAGGAATTGTAAGATGAATTATTGTTAGGTAATCATAGACATATTATATATATATATAATATAAATATAATAATGTAATTGGGAAGAAGAATGACTGACAATGGTGAGCAAATTTCGCAGTGATTCAGATGATGAATAAATCAAAATCGTCCTTGTAAAAATCAATCTAATCCCTAAAAGTGATTCAGTCCCCCAAACATGGCCTTCTCCTCCACAAACCCAACAACTCTCAGAACATCTCCTTCTTCTTCTTCAATTATTCCAAAACCCTACTCCCTCTCCTCATTAACCTCTTCTTCTTCCCGGTTCAAATTGCAAAGATATATGTCTTGCCCTTCCTTCACCACCAAAACCCCTTCTATATCCTGTGTTCTCACCGGTAATTCGGCTCAGTCAACAATGGGCCAAGAAGCTGAACCGCTTCTCCTCCGCCCCGACTCCTTCGGCCACTTCGGCAAGTTCGGTGGCAAGTACGTTCCCGAAACCCTTATGCATGCTCTCACTCAGCTCGAAGCCGCTTTTCATTTACTCGCCGGGGACCATGAATTTCAGGTTTTCGACCTTCGTTCGGGTTTAGAGAGAGAACGAAAAAGGGAAAAAACTGGTTGACCCACAAAAATGTTGCTGCGCGATGAAAACAGTGTGGACACATCAACTTTTTAGTTGGGGGTATTTTTGTCCATCAACATTTATCATTTTCCTTAAAATAAATTAATATTATGAAAAGTGTCCTTATTGTAAAACCAAATTATGAAATTAGTACTACTTCCTTTTATTGAACATGAGTCCGTCCTTATAGTTATAAAACATTACGGATCGAGACCTTATAACCCATTATCTCTTAATACTAGGGAGGGGGATGGTATTGTTTAATTTTTTTTTTTCTGTTATTATCATTTTTTTTGTTATTCCAAAATATAATCTCGTATACGAGTTACAGAACCAAACATGGTATTAACATTAGTATGTGATATCTCAATATTAATACTGCATGAATCAAACATAGTATTAGTATTAAATTAATACTAGAATTAATAATCCAGTACTATTAATATTGGTATTATTAATCCCACTAACCCTAATACCTGAATCAAACGAGGCCTAAATGCAGTAAATATTTTATCTCCATTAAACTGGAGGAGAAATGATAGGTTCCAATTTTCCATATTAAGGTGGCATTTGATAAAAAAACAAAAAAAATGAAATTGAAAACTGAAATTAGACTTGGTAACGGGTCATGTCGATTCAATTTTGTGTCTGGTAATTTCAAGTGAGGGTGGCACACCACTAAAACCGAACACGACACGTTAGCATAATGGGTGAAATTTTAAAACACGAAAACGATTCATTAAATTAATGGGTCACCTGACACGACCTGTTTCACTCATTAAGCAATTGGGTGAATTCGGGTGACTCAAACCCGTTTCATCTGTTAAGACCCGCTAAATTGTCTACAATACCATTCAATCTTTAAGTTATTTACAATGTTAATATAATACTATTATATATATATATATATATCTATATCATATTAACGGGTTATCGGGTGGACCCGATAAGAAACGACCCGAAATATTAACTGGTCTTAACGGGTAACTAACAGGTCAAACGGATCAATGCCAACTCATTTGTTAATTTGTTGTGTCTTATCGGGTTCACCCGATAACAACTCGAACCCGATAAGAGTTTACCCATTAATTAATAATTTCATGTCGGATCATTTTGTGTTATCGTGCCGTGTCCAATTTTGCCAGGTCTAATTAAAATTGAAAAAACTATTTGTTTAATTCTGAAAATTGTATTTGAAAAAAATGTTATTTGTTTGAATATAATAAATTTGAAAAATAAATTTTTTTAGTATGACAATTTTACCTTTATTAATTTATTTGGATCACATGAATCTAAAATGTAAAATGATAAAATAGGTGTTTTACACTCTTTAAAATTAAGTTTTTAGTTTTAAGTGGAGAAATTTATCACTTAAAACTTTAGATAAAAAATTTCAGTTTTAAATGGAGAAAATTAAGTTGGTACTTATTATTATTTTAATTTTTTTTTGTCAATAAACAACTTTAAAATTTAAAATCTTTAAATATTCAGATTTAATTTAGGTGATGTTATCTAACACCCAAGTGTAAAGTCTCAATCATGTTCGTAGGAAATAACTATTAAAAAAAAGTCAAGCATACACAGTTCAGATAGATTAGAAAGATTCCTATAAACAGAGGGACATGACATCGTAAGATAGGCACCTAGCTACTTATGCAGCCACCCCCGCCCTCTAGCTACATGATTTAGATATACCCGGCCAATTGAGAGTTATATACATATATATATATATATATATATTTCAAGAATTAAGGATCAAGAGAGGGAGAGAGTAGAGATCACTGAAATGAAAAGGAGAAGAGAGATGGAGAAGGGGTCAGAGATAAGATCTGGCATTGAAGAGCTATCAATGGTGGTGTTTTTCAAAGCTAAGCCTACTGCTGCAGTTGGTGATCATCATCATACTAACAATACTACTTCTACTGCTGCTGCTACTCATTTGATCTCCATCAAACCCTTTCTTTTTGTCTGCAACTTGCTACTTCAAGTTCTTGGTAATTACTCTCTCTCTCTCTCTCTCTCTCTCTCTCTTCCCCTTAAATTAATATGTTTTCAACTAAGAATCATCGTTTTCATCCAAATACTACACAAAAATGCATTCCATTGATCAAAAACTGCAGCCTACACACTAGAAAATAGTTAAAATCAATTAACTATTGATTAATCCAGCAATTGACACAGCATTTTATGTGTTAACTTTTCGTGTGTTGTTTTAGTTATTATGTAATTTGGTCCTTGGATTATGTCTATCAAAAAAAATTGTAACTCTTAATTTAGAATATTACATACAAATAAACACAACTCTTAACTTAAAAGTAGGGCTGGGATAATAAACCGGAAAACCGAAAACCGAACCGAAAAAACCGAAAAAAAACCGGTTCGGTTCGGTTCTTATTATTAAAGTGGACTTTTTTACCGGTTCGGTTCCTAATTGTTATTAACGGTTCGGTTCTCGGTTCCTTGGTCAATTTAATTAAAGGAACCGTTAGGAACCGTTCTAAGGGTTTTAAACCGGTTTTTTAGCAATTTTAAGGGTTTTAACGGTTCTAACGGTTCTAACGGTTCCCCGAAGAACCGTTAGAACCGTTTTTGGCCGGTTCCTACGATTATTAACGGTTCTAACGGTTCTAACGGTTCCAACGGTTCCCCGAAGAACCGAACCGTTAGAACCGGTTCGGTTCCACTTTCGGTTCTTGAAAAAAAAAGCTAAAAACCGAACCGTTTTTAATTTTTGGTTCTCGGTTCCGGTTCTTATCATTTAGGACAAGAACCGAACCGGTCCCAGCCCTACTTAAAAGAGGAATAAAAGAAGAAAGCTTTTACATGGAGAAAAGACATATTTATCATCTGAAATTTGTTTGTTTGTCGTATACTTTGCTGCAGATAAGATAGGGCCAACAATGGCTGTTCTAAGACAAGACATATATCAAAATATCCAGGTACATATTATTATTTGTAACAGTCACGCTATTTTTTTAATTTTACTAATTTGGACAACTATTGCATTATATAAATATATGTAGGGTACATTTGAAGTAAGGTCTTAACTTAATACTCTAAGTTAAAGATTGAATATTTTGGGGTGTCAAACGGATGAGCTTTTTGGATGAAACTTGGTGAAGACAATCTCGGTAACTATCCTTACCAAATTTTATATAAAAAAAATCAACTAAGAAGTAAGTTAACTACATAATTAAAGTGTATATCTCCGGTATAAGGACATATATATTTTAATTTTATAGTTAACTAACTTTTCGGTTGAACTTTTTTATGAAATTCAATGGATATGATCTACTAATAAAATCATTTCTACTAAGTTTCGTCAAAAAACTCATCCGTTTAATTCTTCGCAATAACTTAAGGTCTTTAAGTTAAAACAGTAATTAAAATTTACCCAATAAATATATATATATATATATATATTATTTATATGCAGTGATAAGTTTCATTAATTTTAATGTTAAAAAAGAAAAGAAAAGAAAAGAAAAGTAAAGGAAAAGAAAAGATACTCTTCCCTTGATACCCTCCCCAAGGCACCCTCGTAAAACCCATTAAATTATCTATGATCTCTCTCTACATTGACTTTCATTCACGATCATCCACGACTGTATAATATAAACTATACACAACAATTTTGGTCTACTTGCACTTTCTTTTGTCTTTTACTAGTTATTCGAGTTAAGATTTGTTAACAATTTTTTAAAAAGGCTGATAATAAAATAATTATGATGGATCATTAAGTTTTTTTTACATTCACTAATTAAGTGTAATAGTTATGATCCTTCTTAAATAAGGGTCAACACATTCTAACTCGCATTTTAATATTCGGTACAAAATATTAGGTAGATGTTCTTTTAAGCTCAAATTAAAATTGTTTGCCTATGCTATTTTGTTTTGATAAAATAAATGATAGAAATATCAAAACCAAAAAAAATTCAAAAATGTGAATGGCCTCAAAAAGGTTGTAATGGAGAATGACTTAAATTAGTTGTGTCACGTCTTCTTGTGTTTAAAACTAAGACAAATAGAAATTATATAATTATGCTTTTGACGTCATATTCTGTTTAACTGATTTATGTTAGTTTCAAATTAAGTGGTTATCAGTCCGGTTAAAGACAAGTCATCCTAAATTATATAACATGGGATGTGCGCGATGTTTACCCTTAATTAAATATGTCTGTTTGTATTAAAATTTAGAATAAAGGGCACTTTGGTAATTGAGGTTGCTCTGTTTTATGCTCAGAGACTGGAGAAGTTTTATGAATCAGACCCTTCAAGGTACTCAGATGTGGTTGAGATTATAAAGAAAGAAGCAAGTGAGGGCAGAGCAAGAAAGAGTACAAGCTGTAGTAGTGCCTTTGTTTGGCTCACCAGGTGAAAACCTATCGAATTAAGGGGTGATAATTTGAAAAATGGCACGCTAAAATAATAAGAAACAAAATTAATTTCACACGAACTTGTAATTTTTGACAAAAAAATGTGTTTATTAATCGATTCAATTAAATTTTTTTTCATATTAAGATTTTCCGTCTTTAGTAAAATTTCTAGTTCTGCACCTGTTTGATGTGTCATGTTGTCTCTGTCAGACAAAAACATGATCAAAAGACAAAGATATGCCACCCCTAATGCATACACTACCTTTGAAGATGATTAACAGAAAATCAAATTTTGACTTTTAACAATTAATGTTTAAATTTACAGATCTCTGGATTTTACAGTGAAAATGTTACAGTTAATAATTGAGGATTTTGGGCTAAACATGGAGGAGGCAGTGGAAGAGTCATACAAAACCACTCTAAAGCCATGGCATGGATGGATCTCTTCAATTGCTTTCAGGGTAAAAACCACTTTTATATATATATGTGTTTTCCTTTTCTTTTGTGCCATTTCTTTTTTATAAATAATAAGGGTTTTCGGGTCATATTTTTTTCGAGAAATGCTATCTGAACCTCAACCATGTACCAAAAGTTATAACCCAAAACGTTTGTACTGGCATCTGGAACAGAAAAAGTGACGAGAGATTAAAAGGCATTTATACGTAGTTTTAATTTTATTTTAAGAATTTGTGGGCTACGGCAGCATTGCTCATATTAATTTGCAATGTTTTCCTATCTATTTAAGTTTTTTGTCAACTATTTGAGTACTCCATTGCAATTCTTCACAGGTAGCTATCAAATTAGTACCAGATAACAAAACTTTAATTAATATCCTAATGGCAAAAGATGAAGATCATGAACAGCTTAAAGAGGAAATTCAGACCTTCACTTCTTTGCTTGTACCTCTTCTCCAAGATATCCACTCCACTTTGGTAAGCAGTTATTTACTAATCCCATTCATATATCTTTTTCTATCTTGTTCTTAGTTTGATCAAAATGTGTATTTTCTTTTTTTCATCTTCAATTAATGTGCATGCACTAATTCTATCTCATTCATAATATACTTTTTCCGTCTCAAATTAATTTTTGTTTTCCTTTTTAGATGTCATAGATTAACATTACCATTTGAAATGTATTTTTCCCATCTCAAATAAGAATTCCATTTTCTTTTCTAGGTGTCTCATATTAATAGTTCCATTTTCTTGAAACAGGGTTCTAAAATTCAAGGGGGTTCTTTTAATTATCCAAATCATTTGTCATTTTCTCAATTTTTTTTTTAATATAATGTTTCTTTATCTTGCAGAAGACATTTGGCTTAAATGAATTGAAGACAATCTGAATACTGTAGAGAGATTGGGAAGAAGACAAAAAAAACCTCTACATAGTAGTTCCAGTTTGTTTTTTGTCTTGTACATTCCTATATTTGCTCTTTGTAAATATAACTAGCTACTTGACTTCTTCACTTTCTCTGTGCTGATTAAGACTATGATTTTTTTATTTTTGAGTACAAGCAATCATAGATATTACCCGGGTTTTCCCCCAAAATATATAGCTATTCCTGAGATCCTTGTCAGGCCTCTCCTTATGCGGCTGACATGACCAACAATATCTGCACTCAAGTTGTAAATTAGAGTCATAGTCCCCACGTATGACCTTCCCATTACACTTACATGCGGGGAGGGGGAGGGGGAGGGGGAGGGGGAGTCGAGGCATTAGAACTCAAACATCAGACCTTTTGGTCACAATCAAAATCTTTGACCACATGATCTTTCACACTTTTCTAAGAAAGCACTAAATTCAAATTGAGGAGATACTATTGCTAAAACAATAGTTCTTATTTTGAAAACATTAAAGATGAAGCAACTTGTTTTAACAAGAAACTATTGCTTTGACAATATCATTTCTCATATTCTATTGATATGAATACAGTAATAGTCTTTGATCATATGGGCGATGACTTTCTTTCATCCATTTTTTCCTTTGTTAAATATAAAAAGTTTAAAACATAGATATATGACTAATGGGAACACAAAATTTAGAGATTGGCCAGTATAATACAATTTATGGATCACATTAAACTAAAAAAATAGGGATAGGGTTCACACTTAACCAGTATCAGTTTCACATCCCATCAATAACAGCCATAAATAATGTTGATTAATTATATGAAGGAATTAGATGTACATTTTGAAAAATCCCCAACTTGTCCATCCCGTTAGAGCCAGAAGTGTGACTTGGAGGATCATGAAGTGAAATTAGGGCAGCAACAAGGCCAGCATTGCTGGCTAGGGTGGGCTCAGTGAACCAGGGCTTGTCCCTTTGATCTAAAAATATGTCATTTTGGTCAGGCCCAGCAACCATGGCTCCTAAAAGGACATTAGGGTTTGGGTCCTTGGAATTGAGCCATCTTTGTCCCTCATCACAAGTGTGCTTTTGGTTGTCCCAAGGGATGGATGCAGCCCTGTGGTGGACATGGGTTGGGTAGTGGTTTCCATACCCCACTAGGTAGCTCATCTTCATTGGGTTGTCTCCAAGTATGTAATTCACCTAAAAAAAATTTGAAGTTTGAGTTTTAGCAGAGGAATTGAGAGATCAATATAGGTATATGCGAATTTAAAAGTGGGTGGGTCAGATTAGATTCCTGTCGGTTTGAGTTTTCTTAAAATTGTCTGAACAAGCATTGGACCTGTTTAGAAATGTTTTTGGTCTGCAGTAAATTTGTATCGTATTTAGTCAAATTAGTGTCACTCATTTACTCAAGTGAGCTTGGCAAGTCAAATCAAGTTACGAGAAGTTCATTCCAATAGTTACAAAGTTTTCAAAATAATTAAAAAGTCTAGGGATCAAAAATTGGAGATCCCCTGTTTTGGGACAAATCAACAACTACAAAAGTTTGGTTGGCACATCATTACTTTTAATTGGATCTGTACTTCTGAGTCACTCGGAGCAAGGCCGGCCTTGAGGGTGTGTAAGATGAACAACTCCACTAGACTCTTTTCAAAAATAGAAAGGTGGGGGGGGGGGGGGGGGGGGTGGCGTTTATTTAACCCGTGCCTAACGGCCAACTAATATGTGGAGAAAAATATCTCCGTTTTAATTTTGCACAGACCACCATGCCTTAGAGAATATATAATATTTTTTTGAGTTTTAGTAATTTTCTAGATGGCGCGCCGAAACACATATATATGTAAGTATATTTATAAATTACTTACCTGAGAATTTGAGAAGGTCCTTAGATTTTCCACTGTAAAAACAGCAGAACCACAACTGCTACCAGATCTTCTCAAAAGATGAAGAAAATCACCATACAATTTGGTTAGAAAAGATGCTGTGGCAGCATATTGCAATGGTGCTCCGTAATCAGGCTTTAACAAGATCAACCCACCTAATAATTTTCCCAGGATCGAAAATAAGAAGAGAAAGTGATGAGAAGGATAAATTAAATAATCAAAATTTGCATTACATTTATCCACATTAATTTTACCTTCTGTCATGTTGAAAACTACTTTAGAAAGATATGAACACATGAGCAAATCAGTCCTGTTTGTTGATGATCCAAATGCAGATTCATATGGGTACCCCAGATCACGGAAATATCTAAGTCTTGTTAGCAATATCTACAAAAGGAAAAAAAAAAGGATACAAAAAACAATACATTACACCAACAATTTTTGTATTAAGAACTCACAATAAATAAAAAGAATATATCAAATTTAAACAACAACAATGTTTGTACTAAGAACTCACAATAAAAAGAATTATTCAAAATTACCGCATTAGCACTGAACTTGTTGTTCCAATAAAAAACCCCCTTCTCGGAAAACAATTCCTCCTCCGCAGCTGAATCAAAATTACTAGTCGCATATTGAATATACGTATCATTCCCGGTGGCAAAAAATAGCCAAATTCCTCCCCAAACTAGCTCATCTTTGTACCCAGTTGAGTTATAAAACTCTCTTGCTGGTCCGCCGCAATTTTCATCCAAAGTGTACGTTCCTTGTTTATTAGCAGGGGTGGATTTAGTCGAACTTTCGAATAATTTCTCAGCTGAATTTATTAATTTTTGCGAATATTCTTTGTTGTCTTTAAATACTAATGAGGCAGCTGAAAATGCAGCAATAATTTCTCCAGCTAAATCTGAAGCTGTAGCTCCACAAACTGAAACTGGCCTTTCATAGCTCATATCCTCTGGTCTTTCCCAGCAACTTATGTCATTTTCTATTTTTGTGCCATTTCCTGTACCCACCTAAAAATATTCAAGTAGGACAAAATATTTCATTAGTTATACTCAACACTAAATTTATTTTAACTAATTCTTCTGTGATCTTTATAAGATGTGTATATATACGGTGGCGGATGTATGTTGGCGCGAGGGTTGCATTTGCATCCCTAGAAATGGATTTGATTATTTATATATGATGAAAAAATTAAGGCGGTTTAATGTAGGAAAAAATTAAGGCTTATTTGTAGTTTTTGTGAAGTAGTTTTTGAATTTTTAAGTATTTTACTTCAGAGTTCAGGCAAGGACCAAAAATTTCCGATTCATATTTTCTTTAGGTGGCTTTATTGTCAAAACACATGTCCACGAAAATATAATGTGAATATATATAGAGAGAGTTTGTTTCTGGTATGGACCGGGCCTTTTTAAGACATTTTTTCATCGTAAAAAACATTGGAATGTTTTTCGACATTTTCACAGGTAAAAACGTCGTAATTTCCCTATATATATTTACCTGTGCATACAAAATGGTGGGATCAGTAGTTGAATTGGGAGGAATAAAGAGCTTGAGCAAGTAGTCACTTCCCCATTTGATGATTTCTTTAACATGATCAAGCTCTCCTATATCATCATATTTCTCATGATATTCAATCACTGTCCAACTCAACACACTTATGCTATAAGCTGTTGGGAAACTGAACTTTATATTGTTCCCTGAATCATAAAATCCTCCCACTAGATCTGCATTTGTACTACTAGTGTTCCCATCTCTTAATCCTGAATCTCCACGAAAGTTCATCAAATTGTTCTTCGGTAAATTCCCAGCTTAAAAAGCAAAAATACAAATTAGGATTTGATATTAGCTGCATAAAAGAAAAGTAGTAGCTAGGTTGTGTTGTTCCCGAAACAGATATAGCTTCTGTTAGAATAGTACATTTTGCTTCAAACATAATGTACCACACACAACGTATTAAGGTTATAACAGGAGACAGTTTAGCTTTGATAATAGTTTTTCCTTAAAAAAAAACTAATGGAAACACAATGTTAAACCTCTCAAAACGAGACAGAGACATATATGGATCAACATTGACAACACAAAATTATTGATTTATGGTTCAATTTGGAGATTGTGTGACTACTAAGTTGATATGTAAGATGCGCTTACACAAAATATATGAGTAGTACTCGATTATACAGAGTGGCAAATCCTGAAATCCACTAGAACTCCACGAGTAGTGGAACACAATATAGAAAAGGAAAAAAAATGGAAATCTATTCAAATGTGACTTTTTCATTATTTTCAGAAAAAGGAATAATTGCAGGGCTAAAGTCCTAAGATTCAAAAAAATTTCCATCTAGGGACACACCTATAAAATTGTAAATTGTCATTTTGTGAAGTTTTCAAGTTATAGTGCTAATTTATTAAAATTAGACAATTTTTCAGGGATAAGGTCACTCCTAAGCTCCCTAAAATTAAGCTCTGCACAACATTAAACATGACACAAAACTAATATGATAGATAGTATTGTATTGTATCAACTATCAAATATAACACGGCATAATTACAACACAACATATTATCAGAGTTGATAAAAATTCAAGAAAATTACATTTTTGAGCATCAAAGAACGTGAGAGCTTGACTAATTGCGAGGGTGAGATTCTTGGAGGAGCCATGGTGGTGGTGTTTGTGAGGCAAGAAGTGCAAAAGAAGAAGAATAAATGAAATGAGAAGAAAAGCGGAGCTTATGACGTAAATAAAGCGCTTAAAGTGCTTTTTATCAGTAATAGTGAGATTAAAATCGACAGATTTAGAGAATCTTGAAGGAAGAGAATCATATCCAAGTGGATTTTGAGGTCGTGGGAAAAGATTGAAATCGACTTCAATTGAATTCCACCGGCTAGGAGCAGGGAGAAGCCGGCCCCCCACTGAAACCGAAGGGAAATAATCTGCATCAGATGCTGAGGTTTGTGATGGGGAGCCTAGAGAGTGAGGCATTGTTTTAATTCTGTTTGGTTGGATAGAAAATGAAAGAAAATAATTGAGAAAGGGGAAGGAGTAAAAAAAAAGAAAAGAATTCGCCCCCTTTCCTCGTGTGTTTGGGTGAGTGGAAAAAGGGAATGGGCTAATGGGAAAGCTTTGTTTCTTTTTAATTTGTGTTTGGAGAGTAGGAAAAAGAAATGATAGGGGGTGTTTGTGAATTTTTCTCAAGAGAATTAGTGGGAAAATTAAGGAGTACTACTACTACATGAGGTAATGTACGAAGTGGATGGTTGAGGAATGTTAAATTGATGACTTTGGAAATATAGGTAGTTTGGATGAAAACCAAAAGTAACTGTCATAACGGTCATTCCAATGCATGTTTTTTTTGTTATGTGGGTATGTTTTAGGGGAAGAGGCATAGATTCCTAGCTCTTGCCGTCCAAAGGCAGAATGACAATCTACATTGTGGACTTAATGCTGGTTTGATAATAATATTAAAAATAATAGAAAAATAATTAAATTATTTTAAAAGTTAAAAATAAGTCGAGTGATATGGCGAGATATTCTTTATCACATATTTATTTTTACTAGCTCTTATGCACGTCGTTGCACGTGACTTTAGTGTCTGACGAAAGTTATTAGACTTAGTAATAAATATATAAAAAGAATTGGTTAATGAAGTTAAAAAAAAAAAGCTCTATCCAAAGCAAAAGCTTGATATATATATAATGAATAAACCAAAAACAATAATATCAAGTGTAGAAAGTAATTTAAAATTGTAAGAGAATTGTATAATCAATTAGGTGTACTAAAATTGTTGTGCCAAATTTTCGCGGGTGGCCAAGCATATACATGTATTGAAGTATATTATATAATCAGTACATTTATTATTAGTTTAAATAATTGTATTTTTGGTTTAACCAATAGACAAGGAAATTAATTAAATTTAAAGTGTACGCAACCAATAATAATAAAAAAAACACTAACCAATAAAAACAGTAGTGTCAACCATTAACCAATAAAAAAAACACTAACCAATAAAATAGTAAAAAAAAATCATTTACGCAGAGAGAGAACTATTGTTGAACATAAAAAAATTATAAAAACACTAATCAATATGCACTCTTCTATTGAACCATTGTTTTAGGAAATAGGATTCGTTTATAATAATAATATGTTTGAAGAGAGAGAACGAACTGTGTATATTTTGAGGAGTTGGTAATTTATCTTGTGTTTTTTGATATGGCTTATGTGTGTATATATAAGTTTACAAATTAAAATTGTAGTTGAAATAAATTAGGATGTATTGTAAGAGATGTAATATCATTGGAAACGTAGAGAAATTAAAATAAGTAGAGTTTAAACTAAATTAATATGATATCATCGTGGATTTTGATACTATTGTGAATTTCATTTTGAATATAAGACATAAATACATAATTTTTTTTTTCATTAGTACAGTAATTTGATACTATTGTGAATTTAAGTTTGAGTACAAGACATAAAATACATAATTTTATTTTTAGTACAACGTGATTTTCATTTTGAGTAAAAGATTTTAATTTTAGAATAAAATGGTATATTTGTCCATATAAAAAAAGGAAAAAACGCTTAAAGTTATTCGTACTTTTATATATTGATGAGCAGATGTCCTTCATCCTTTTTTTTTTTGTGAAAAAAAAAATTCTTCTCACTTCTAATGTGACAATGGTGGTGTTAGTAACTAGATTACTCTCCTTATATATATAAAGCGAGTAAAGCCTGGACAAAACCTGTTTTATACTCTGTTTTGGGGATTACATCTTTATTTTAATTTGAATGTTGTAGAATGATATATGAAAGCTAATATACACATTAATACACCAATAATAATAATTATAATACATCTTTAGCTTCATTTTGGAGTGAAATTTCATCACCAACTTTTTTTTTGAACTTCTTCTTTCTCCACCATTTTATGAACATTGCTTCTTATTTATTATAATCCAAGCTTCAAACTTCCCACCAATAATGTTTGTGCTTTGATTTGATTGTGATTTCTTGATTTTGAGAGCTCAAATGATAAAGAAATGAGTCTCTTCTCTCTTTATCTTTTTACTTGAAGCAATGAAATGTGATTGTGAATGGGGGAAATGAGAGATATATGTTTAATTATTTGGGTTAATGTTTGATTAGTTTATTAAAAAATGAATAAATAGATAGGTTAATATTTTAAGCATTGGATAAATAAGTTAAGTAATGGTTAAGTGAGAGGGTGTTTGTGACAAAAAAGTGGGGTGTTAAAAAATGAGTTTTATCAAATTAGAAATGGTAGTGTTTGTGAAAAAATTGAGGGGTGTAAATAATAGCACCCAAAAAGTAAGTGAACATCTCACTAAAATTCAATTTTTTTTTTTATCATTTATCATTTTATTATTAAACCAACTAATAGATCAAATAATGTGTCAAAATATGTATTGACCATTGTATGTTCTCTGCTTAAAACACGGATCAATGCATTTTTAGAATACTTTACTTTGTTCATTAACTTGGCTATCAGAGTTGTTTATGGAACTTCATAATGATATCGATTCATGCACAGTGAATTTTTAACTAGTAGCATAATCAAGTCACAGTTTCAGTACCGGATTCGTCAGGGAGAAACTAAATTAGACATTTTAGGCTCCGTTTGATAGTAACATGGAAAATGAAAAGAAAAATAACTAATTAAAGTAAGAAGACGGAAAATAAGTTGAGAGATGTGGTGATATTAACTCTTGCTTTTTGTTTTTTTCCATGACAAAATTTTCTTTGGGTGATAGTGGAGAAAATTTTTCCACAAGATATTAGAGGAGGATAGAGGACATATACTCACAAAAATGAGTATGAGATGGAGAGGATTTCCATCTTCTTACACAAATTAATTGTTTTTATTTTTATTTTCCATGTTGCTATCAAACGGAGCTTTAATGTATCATTTTTATATTGGCAAAAAATTCAATAAGAGTCCAAATTATTAAATATTAACTTAACAATTTCTTTGTAAGTCTATCTTATAAGGTGAGTAAACTTAATATTCAACGTGAATAAACTAAATAAACTTTCAAAATATCGCTAAACTAATATAAATTACATCGACAAATGCAAAATCACACAAACAATTACTATAAAAAAAAAGGGAAAAAAATAATACCCGCATAAGAGAATTGATCACACCACTAGAGTCTAATAGCTTTTTGGGCACACATTGACCATTGCACAAGTGGAATATATGCGTGCACAATGTATATATGCATATGTAACTTAAAAAATAAAAATTTGAAAAGGTCAAAAATGGATCAATTGTACCAAAGTATTAGACTCCTATCTAGACTAGCATCAAATTCTTACTATTTGTGCACAAAAAACTACTAGTATATAAGTCTAATATTTCGTTACAACTGAACAAATCTTAACTACCATTTCCTCTTGTTAAGATTTACAATAAAATTTAACTATCTGGACAGCCCTGATCCTTCAACAACCAAGAACTTAATGACAATCAAGATTAGCAAACGTAAAATGCTTGCATTCTCTTACTTTTCTTTGGGTTCAAATATGAGAAAAATGAGTGCGTAAAATAAATAGACTCAATAGGTGTGTAGTTGTTCCATTGATAACCGGTAGCATGTTGTTCTTGGAGACAAAGGGTAAGTTGTACCTTGAAAAATTAAACAACAATTATTGAATAATACGAGCGTGGATATAAAAAATTAAAGCTGAAAAGAGAGTTTAAGTTAAGAAAGAAAAAGTTAATTACCACATGAAAAAAAAGTAATTAAAATGTAAAACTTTATTGTAAATAAAACTCGCTTTCCTACCCAAATATTACCGTCTTTACTCAAAATTGTTAACTATAAGAGAGAGAGATGAGAGAATAACTTATATTGATGATTTTATGAATGAGTACAAAGGTCCCTTAAATAGGGAGTGAATGAGCTATACATGGAAACAAAAATAATATCCCATAATTATAGGAATTATGGTGGTAGTCAACTATACCATTTATATATATACCATATCTATATATCCTACCATATCTATATATTCTAATACTCCCCCTCAAGTTGGCACACATATATCGAACATGCCCAACTTGCTAATTAGCTTGGTGAATATCTTCTTTGTCACGGCCTTGGTGAGAATGTCGGCTAACTGATCTTCGGAGCGTACATGAGGAACAGAAATAACTTTCTCTTCTAACTTCTCTTTGATGAAGAACCTATCCACTTCAACATGCTTTGTTCTATCATGTTGAACTGGATTGTGTGCGATATCACATGCTGCCTTGTTGTCGCAATATAGCATCATGGGTTCTGTCGGAGGAAAACCGAGATCTGTCAGTAGCAGTTTTAACCACAATAACTCTTGAATACCAACTGCAATTCCTCGATATTCTGCTTCTGCGCTTGATCGGGATACTACATTTTGCTTCTTACTTCTCCAAGTAACCAAGTTTCCTCCTACAAATGTGAAGTACCCTGATGTAGACCTTCTGTCACATATATTTCCTGCCCAATCAGCATCAGTATATCCCTCAACCTTTAGGATATCCTCATTTTTTTGGAAAAGGATTCCATTTCCAGGAGCTGCTTTGAGATAACTGATAATCCTCATAACTGCCTGCATATGCTTCTCCCCTGGATTATGCAAGAATTGACTAACAATACTCAATGCATATGATATATCAGGCCTTGTATGTGCTAGATACATCAATCTGCCTACCAATCTCTGATAGCGCCCTTTATCGACGGGTACTTGATCTGTTTCGACCCCTAACTTCAATCCTTCATCCATTGGAGTCTCTGACGGTTGACAAGCAGACATTCCAGTTTCATTCAGTAAGTCTAGGGCATACTTTCTCTGAGATAGAAAGATGCCTTTTGATGATTTAGACACTTCGATCCCCAGAAAATACTTCAAGCTACCGAGATCTTTCATCTCAAACTCCTGAGATAAGAGCTTCTTCAATGCCTGTTGTTCTTGAGGGTCGTTTCCTGTGAGCACCATGTCATCTACATAAACGATAAGAGCCGTAATTTTTCCATGACTCTTCTTCAAAAATAAAGTATGATCGGAATTACTCTGGCTGTACCCAAACTTTCGCATCGATCTCGCAAATCTCCCAAACCAGGCTCTAGGGGATTGTTTTAGCCCATACAAAGATTTTTTCAACTTGCAGACTTTATTTGTATGCTCAGCCGGGATCTTATATCCAGGTGGGAACTCCATATATACCTCCTCCTCTAAATCCCCATGTAGGAAGGCATTTTTCACATCGAACTGTTGTAGAGGCCAGTCTAAGTTTGCAGCTAATGAGAGTAACACTCGAACAATATTGATCTTTGCTACGGGCGCAAATGTCTCTAGATAATCAATCCCATGCCTTTGTGTGTAGCCTTTCGCCCAGTCTCGCTTTGAATCTTTCGATTGTTCCATCTGCTTTAAATTTCACAGTGTACACCCACTTGCAACCCACCTTCTTCTTTTCTGCTGGTAATTTGGTCAATTCACATGTGTCATTTTTCAACAAGGACTTCATCTCCTCATCCATTGCTGATTTCCACTCAGACTCACATAGGGCTTCCTGCACACTGTTAGGAATAGATACAGAAGATAATTGATTCACAAAAGATTTGTTAGATGCAGTTAACCGATCATAAGACACATAATTACTCATAGGATATTTGGCTTTACTGGTAAAATCTGGATCATACGTGGGTTTAGGTACACCTCTATTTGCTCGGTTAGGAAGTTTCTTTATAGGAATAGAAGAAGATGATACCTGGGAGACCTCAGTTTCAGGAATATTTGAAGTGGACCATTGGTTATTTGTGTCAGGTGGTGACGGAGACGGAGACGGAGACGGCACAACGTCATTTGGCAAGATTTCTGCTGTTACTATGTCAGGGGATGACGTGATTTCGGTTGTCTCTGTTGCTGGTGGTAAATTCGAAGTCAACTTTGGAACTACCTCTATTGAGCTTATTTCTTCCTCATTGATATTCTCAAATAACTGAACTTCTTTATAATGCTCCCCCTGAAGTTCAGTTCGGTGAAAGTACATAGTTTCTTCGTGAAATATCACATCCATAGTGACATACATTTTCTGGGTGGGAGGGTGGTAACATCGATACCCCTTTTGAGAAGAAGCATACCCTACAAAGACGCACTTGAGAGCGCGCGGTTCAAGCTTGTTCCGTTGCTCCTTTGGTAAGTGGACAAATGTAACACATCCAAACAGCCGGGGAGGAAGATTTGACACGGTAGGAGCTGTAACCGACTTAGCTAAGATTTCAAAGGGTGTCTGAAAATCAAGTACGGCTGAGGGGATGCGGTTTACTAAATAGACAGCCGATGAGAGTGCTTCACCCCAATATGAGGTTGGTGCGTTTGCGCCGATCAGTGATGCCCGGACTATTTCTAACAAATGACGATTTTTGCGTTCGGCAACCCCATTCTGTTGAGGAGTATAAGGACATGTAGTCTGATGAATGATTCCATGAAGTTTGAAGTATGCTTGTAACTCAGTACTCATATATTCCCCACCATTATCACTTCGGAGAACTTGAATAGTAGCATTATATTGTGTACTGATCTGTTTATGAAATCTCTGAAACAAACCATTAACTTTTCCTTTGGATTTCATGGGACAAACCCACGTCATTCGAGTGCAATCATCAATAAACGTGACAAACCATCGTATACCACCTAAAGAAGAAATGTGAGACGGTTCCCATACATCAGAATGAATAATCATAAATGGAACTGAACTCTTGGTCAATGAAAGTTTAAAGGAAGTACGATGACTTTTAGCCAGTTCACAAATCTCACAGTGAAAACCAGAAGAATTAACTTTATGAACTAAACGGGGAAATAATTTCTTTAAGTAGCCAAACGATGCGTGTCCTAACCGACGGTGCCATAACCAAAGTTCATCTGTAATTTTCTTTTCAGAGGTACTAGTGTTCAAAGCTTTGTGCAAGCGATCTGTGCTTTTGAACTCCAGGTCCAGATAGTATAATTTACCGCGCTTAACACCATAACCAATCGTCTTCTTCGTCTGAATATCCTTAAAAACACAATGAGAAGGCCAAAAAACGACAACACAGTGTAGGGCATTAGTTATTTGAGAAACAGATAATAGATTATAATCTAAGGATGGTACTACTAAGACGGAGGTTAGGTTCAATGTGTCGGATAGAGTGATTGATCCTTTTCCCTCTACAGGGACTGGGGCACCATTGGCTGTGGAAACAAAGGTCTGAGATGATGGGATTAAGGGAGTAATAATTTTTGAATTGGATGTCATATGATCAGTTGCACCGGAATCAATTACCCATGTATTATTCAAAACAGAGACAGAATGTAAAGCCGTACCTGTGGTAGTGAGTAAGCCCGAGACTTGTTTGTTACCTCTTCCTGTGGTCTGACTTGGTCTGCGATGGCGAGAATCCTTCCACCAATTTGGATAGCCAATGATTTCATAGCAACCTTTGCTCGAGTGTCCCATTAGTCCACATATAGAGCATGGAGGGTATTTGTAAGTCGAACCCTGAGCCATAAAGTGTAAGTCATTTGTTCGGTTCCTAAATGAAGTATATGCAGATGATCCGGTCATGTTTGTGGGGTCGAGAGTTTGTAATACTCAAAAATAGAGACGGAATTTAGAAATTCTGAGGTTGTGGTTGTGTTCAGAAGGTTGAAAAAAGCTAGGAACCGGTCTGGTCTTCTGAAAAAACCGGTCAAAAAGTAGTGAACCGGTCGGTTAATTGTGCAAAGAACCGGTATGGTTGAACCGGTTAGGGTTTCTGAATTGGTCAATGGGTCAATGGATCTGGTCAACGGGTCAACGGTCTGGTCAACGGGTCAATGGGTCTGGTCAACGGTCAACGGGTCTACGTGGGGCTAGGGCTGACGTGGTAGATGACGTGGCAGTAGAGCTGATGTGTCAGGGTGACGTGGCAGTAGGGGGGGTGACGTGGCAGTAGGGCTGACGTGGCGGATGACGTGTCAGGTGACGTGGCGCTAGGGCTGACGTGGTAGCAGGCGCAGTGACAGAGGCGCGTGGACGGAGCGCTGCGGGAGATCTGATTGTATTGGAGGCGCGTGAGAGCGCGTTCGGGCGTGGACGGCGGCGATTCAAACGGATTCTGAATCGTCTATTGAAGACGAGGACGTTGGTGTGATTTTTGGTTTGATTGGGTATCTGTAGGTGATGGACGAATGCACAGAAGTTTGATTCGGTTGTGTGTGGTTGGCTGTGGGTTGTTGGATAGGTTTAGGATGGTGTTGTAAGGTGATATGTGGGTTGTTTGTGTGGTGGTGGGACGGCTAGGGTTTTGTGTTTGTGTTTCCCTCTGATACCATGTAGAATTTGAGCTTGATATGGTTCACTACCATCACCGATACTGTCCCCGACTTAACCACCTATCACTAGGTGCGGGGTTTTTTAACTCAAAAGGCCTCGGTGTTATTAGAGATGAACCACTTATTATTTAGTTACATGTTTTCCTCTTATATTTTACGATGTGGGATCTTGCTGTTCTTCAACACGCCCCCTCACGTGCGACCCAATATCGGCTCGCACGGGTAACCCAATTCCCACATCGGGAACTAGTAAATTCGGGAGCCAACGCCACTCTTTTCGAAGGTCCCTAGAAACTTGGAGCCAACGCCATCCTTTTCGAAGGCCCCGGGCCAACGCCATTCTTTTCGAAGGCCCAGTATTCATAACCCAACCGAGCCAAGGACGTGAATCGGAATATAATCTCCCTCTGATACCATGTTAACTATAAGAGAGAGATGAGAGAATAACTTATATTGATGATTTTATGAATGAGTACAAAGGTCCCTTAAATAGGGAGTGAATGAGCTGTACATGGAAACAAAAATAATATCCCATAATTATAGGAATTATGGTGGTAGTCAACTATACCATTTATATATATATACCATATCTATATATCCTACCATATCTATATATTCTAATAAAAATCTCATATACAATTCCCATTATGCAAATTGCAGAGTAAATAGGAGGCGCTGCTGCTTCTTTTTACTTGTTTCTAAAAAGAATGGATCACAATGCAATCAATCAACTACGGATACATTGGTATAAAAAAAGGGCAATGCAAATTCAAAAGCCTCCTATATTGACGTGCACAATTTGTTAAGGATCAATGCAACGAAGAAATCAAGAAAAAAAAAACCATAAAGAAAAATCAATTTACGCCATACTTGAGTAGGTAGCTTTTTGTGACAAATAAAAAGTTCACAGAAGACAACAGCCAGTTACGTGGATAAAATTTAAAAAGTCACTGTATAATTACTTTGTGTATTTATTTTTTATCATTTAGTTAAAAGGCTTAGAATAGTAAAAGTTAAATATCGTGAGAAGTTAGGTGTTGATTGTAAGAGAAAGAAGTCTCTTCTCCTTTATAAAAGAAGATTGCAGTGTAACGAAAAGATCAACAAGTTATTGTAGTTTCTCTCTTACTTCTAAAAATTTATGTGATCAATATCGTATGAGGTATGGGTGTGTTGTACATAAGTAATTTAAAAAAAAATATTAACAAAAAACTTTAAAAGGTAAAAAGTTGTTCATTGGTAATGAAGTATTAGATCCAATGTACCCTTTATTTTGCTATTTTTTTTTTCATACAGCAATGTGAAAATAGGATTTACACATATAATAAAGATAGGGCTCATAGATCGTACACCACAATAAAAGGTTGATAAGATAAGGTAAAAAAACATATTATGGGGAACAAAAAAAAGAAGAAGAAGAGAAGTACTCATAAGACAACAACAACAATCAACCAACTGTTGAAGTATTAACGAAGATTTGAGGATAAACAGCAATATTGTTTGTTGTTTTAACTGCATTTCTAACAATTTTTTTATATTTTTGTTTTATATAAAATTTACATAATTTGTAATTTCTTTTATTTGTAACAGTCTTTTAAAATCAAAGTTTGTGTAAAATAGTTGCGTAAAATACACTCCCATTTTACAATGCCGCATCAGCTTTCTATCTCTTTATTTTTTAAATAAAATTTGAAATAGTTATTTCAAAATTTACACAAGACATTACAAAAGTACCATTAAAGTATTTTTTTTAGTGTTCAAGTTTTTTGTAAAAGTGAGTTGTTTTCACACTACTATTGGAGATACTATGAATATTTTTGAAAACTAATGTTGAAATCCGAGTGTTTAATACTAAATGAAAGTCCAAAAAATGTGTTTGATTTTATTCGGCTCTGAATCCTGAATAGATACATTTTATAATTTTATTCATGCTATTATATATATATACACAATAGCTAATGAATAAAAAGAATAGGAATACAATTAAAATAAAATTTTATTAACATATTGCTCAGTCCATTAATTTCTAAAACGTAGATAGCATTTAGCATCGGACTTGTCTGTTACACTAAATTTTGAATTATACTTAAATATGATATTAAAACGTGAGAAAACAAATATTATTTATGTCTCTTAATGCTGAATATACTTTAGTGTAATATAGATGAATTGTTGATATATATTTGATACAATGCAATAATTTCATAACAACAATTTTTTCTATACACAACTATAACCATGTGCAATCAAACCTCCCTCTCATGAGTCCAAAGAGAACACCAATGAGCTAGAAGGCCATTTGCATGAATCATTGATTAAAGGTGGCAAAATGGCTCGACCTCGTGGGATTTTAACTAGCCCCGCTCTAAATGGGTTGGTTTTGGGTCGATTTTTTTTCATTTGAGTCAGTTTTGGATTTGCATAAACTAAAACTGCATCAAGTCAGCTTTAGGTAATATAAACCCATTTGACCTATCTAGACTTATAGTAAATATATTGTTTTTTTCACTCATAGTACTTTATAACTATACCGGATTAGTGCGCGTTCGAATTTTTAAATTTAAAACTCGTCCAAAGTCACGTATAGTAATATTAAGGCGGATCAGAGTCGGGATCAGGCCGTTGGGGGCATTGCCATCTATTGATATTCATTTGGGCTATGTAACAAAAATCAAAAGGGGCAGCCCATGGACCAGCAACTCATAGCCCAAATCAAAAAGAGACCAGACAACCGCTTTTTGGGTTTTTCTGATTCCACATTTGCTACTCAAGAAGAAGGGAAAGAAGGCAACACACGACCCGGATGACGCTGCGGTGACCTCAATTTTCTCCATTCCATCACAAAATTTTATTTTAATTCCTTCAATACTCTTCTTGGTATGTTCTTAACTGATCCCCTTTCTTTCTCTTCATGCTGCAGAATTAGAAATAGTCATCCAATTATTCTTTCTTTCTCAAGTTTCTTTTTCCTTTTTTAATTCTTGATATGATTTGAATTGAAAATTGGGTCTTCCTAGTTTAGCTACATTACATATCCTCTCTATTCTTCTTCTTGATTTTCCTTTCATTGATCTCTCTGTGTAAAGTTTGACCTGAAACTGTTGTAATTTTACCATTTGAATCAGATACCCATGATCCCAATTTCGTGCAAATTCTCACTCGAAACTAATTGAATGAAACCCTTATGTTTTTCCTCCTAAGATTTCCTTGTGAGCTTTCTTGATTTTCCTTGCTCTATGTAAAAATTTCCCCTGAATCTGTTTTATTTTGTTATATGAACAGATAGTCAAGAATCCATTGATCTCTTCTCTAAATTTCCAACTGGGCAATCTTGAAAGTTTCACTTGACACTCAATTTATCCCTCTCTCTAACAAATTTGGCCTGAAGTTTCTTGATTTAACCAGTTGATTCATATCCTTATGATCCCATTAATTTCTTCTCTGAATTTCCAAGTGGGTATGCTGGAAACTCCAAATTGAAACGAATTTTCATGGCACAATTGATTTATCCTTTTAAATTTATATCAAAGTATGTTTGATATCAGTCTATCATGATAAATTATCCATTTGGATCAAATAGTCCCAAGGCTTTCAATGCCTATCCAAGAGGCGAATTTGATCTAGAATCCGGAACTATAAGAAAAGTCCGAAAACCTAAATTATCGCCCATCAAAATGGTCCGATCTTTTGGGAAGCATATTCATTACTATTACAAGCTTCATCCAGTAATGGGTTTCTTCATTGCCTTGTCATTTGGTGTCACAATTCTCATAATCCTCTCTATTTACGAGAGCCGGTTCCATTTGACAAGTAGTTATAGGGGAATGGATTTGGGTTCGGATAACTACCCATTTGCAAAGCTTCGAAATCTTGTAATGGTTGCTGGGCATTCGGTTTATACGAGCAGTAGTTGTGCGAAAGTTGATAAGGAGGATTCTTGGTTTTTGGAAACTTATCAGAAGCATCCGGGCCAAGCTTCCACTTTTGTGAAACATATACAAGAGGGAGTTGAGATTACTGCCAAAGATGATGAGGCTTTGCTTTTGTTTAGTGGTGGTGAAACTCGGAAAGACGCGGGCCCAAGAAGCGAGGCGCAGAGTTATTGGACTGTTGCTGAATCGAAACGTTGGTTTGGTGAGTTCTTGTGTTTGATTCTTGCTTATAACAATTGCTTTAAAATGTTTCTTTTAATTGGATTATTTTTTGAATTTGTTAAATTATGGTTCATGATTCTTGATAAAACAAAGCCAAGAAAGCATAGGGAAAGTACAAGATTTTGCATCCATGTTGATATTGTCGATACAAAATACAAGTTAGAGTTGAAAGTATCGGGTTGTCAACCATTTAAATGAGTTTCAATTTCAGAAGAAGCTATTTTACATTGAGAAGTCTAGTTTTGAAATGTGAACTTATGCGCATATCAGATTTT
This sequence comes from Lonicera japonica, assembly GCA_021464415.1. Classification (NCBI taxonomy): domain Eukaryota; kingdom Viridiplantae; phylum Streptophyta; class Magnoliopsida; order Dipsacales; family Caprifoliaceae; genus Lonicera; species Lonicera japonica. The sequence goes on along the minus strand of CM038469.1, from coordinate 37,005,741 downwards.
TCGTTTTAATAGATATCTTTGAAGCTAAAGTAAGCCTTTCTCCACTTAGAAGCAAATTAGTTCATTTAAGTTTATCCATGTTAAACAAATCAGAAATTGAATTTTCTTACACTAATTTTTTTCCCCAATTTTGGACATTTATCTATTTAAGTGAGACTTCTTGAATATTTTTGAACATGATTAACAAATCTTGAATGTTTTGCATGATTTTCATTTGCATGGAAGAACAATTAATTGTGTTGCATGAAATTAGATTAGAGGTGACATAATTGTGTTGAATTGCTTGATAGTATCTTTGAAATAGAATACTATTTCGTTGAATAAAATGTATATATACAAGTTTTTTTGGGTGCATACTTATAAACATTTATTTCTTGTCATCCTTGAGAATAGTGTTTGCTCTTAAATTGGGTTGCTGCAAAAGAGTACTTTTACCATCATGAATGTGAATGTTAACCAAAGACCTATAGAAGAGGCAAAGGAAGTTTGCTGCTACACCATGGTTATTTCTTGTTAATTTTTGCATTTTGTTTCCCTTGTATAGATTTTTGACTTGTAATGAACCTTTATCCTTTTAGATATATGTAACTGTAAAATTAAATTGTATTTATGCATATGGAAAACAATTAGTTCATTAATCGTAGTATTTAAAACTGTATAATATATATTAATGCAGAGTTGCAGACGCTCTCAACCTTATAAATTTTCCACTTTGCCTCTCTTGTGAGCTCAGACCCACATCAAGAATTGGTCACTTAGTTTTTTATCAACATAAAAGTATCCTAAGATTTAACAAAAGCATGCTAGAAAAATGCCTGGGGTAAGGGACCACTACATGCTACAATGACAAGAGCTTAGCCTCTCACTATCTATCTCTCTATCAAGAGAGAGGGAGATAATATATATATATAGAGAGAGAGGAGAGCGCATGGACGAAGCTTTATGTCTACGATTTATATTGAAATTGCTTACCTTGAACAAACATATATTGATCAAATTATGATTGTCGTACTTTTGTGTTGTAATTGTGAACATAGGCAAACAAGAGGATGTGAGATGGAGGGCACTCACAGAGGAACATGCAAGGGACAGTTTTGAGAATCTTCTCTTTAGCGTATGTCGGTTCCGGGAGCTAACTGGCACGTACCCCCATAATATAACTGTAAGCCCCTTTTATTCTCAACACTCGTATTAGTTGTGCACAAAGTTAAAATTATATGGAATGCATTCATTGAAGTACATATATATGGACTGCATTCATTAAATTACATATATATATATCGAATGCTTTTTAAGAGAACGCTAGCTTTCATTGTGTTAAAGTTTGAACAAGAAGTACCTTAATTCCTTTTCCAATAAAAATTAGGTTGTGGGTTACGACTTCAAAGAGGATAGGTTTGTAAATTTGCACCGCTCTGCAATCGGTTTTCCGGCTACAAATTTCTTCTACGCGGGCACCCCAGCTTCGGTGACTTCAATAGATGCGGCGTTGAAAGGCGAAGCAATGGTGAGGTCTCAGTTTCAAGAAGATCCGTATGGTTGTTTAGGTTCGCTTCATCGCAAAAAGCTCGGACGTGATCCCTTTCACAGGACTATCCCTTACCCTAATGGGTGCCCAGAAATTGAAGGTCTATTCAGATACTGTGGGGCTGCCCTTTATCAAGGTTCCCTCCCTTGGTCTCAGTGAATCTTTAAATATTTTCTTTTGGTTTTAATTGTAGGATTAGAGCACATAAAGCAGAACAAAAAACATGTCTTTACTTGATAATAGTAACTTGTTATTTATGTGTTCTTTTTTCTTTTTCTTTGTCCTTTTTTAACATTTATATATAGAGTATAATAACAGCACTTGTTGTTTACAAGTTCCGTTGTATAAGATTCACAAGATTTAGAATTGTTTGGATGGTTATATAGATAAGCACTTTGAGCGAGTTTGATTGGCAAAATTTTCCATGGAAATGGTTACATTTTTCGTTTTTTCTTGTGTTTGATAGCTAACATTTCACGGTAAGAAATTGTATTGGTGGTTATGGGTCTCATCCAATTCTTCAAAGACAAGGAAATCAACTTTTGGGAAGGGGGCAGGAACTCAATTCCGTGTGGAGAAAAGGTTGGCATTGATTGAGTCCTACTTTTCACCTAGAAAATAATGCAAGCAAAATACCTTCAAGGAAAATATTTCGGTGGAAACCAATTAAAAGAAACTAATCGTTTCGTACCTTTTGCTTGCAATCAAATACACTCTTAGATATCTCGATTCATTTGTACGTGTTTCTTTGAAATCCTGTCGTCTTTTTATTTAGTATTTCATTTTTCTGGTTAGAAATTGTGAAAAGAATGTCAACTGCCAAGCAAGGAAAATAAAATATTTGGAACTTTGGGAATTTTTTAAGGTTGTGTGGGGGGCATACAAAATGATTTGTTAGTGTGAGAAATGTGATTTACACAAAAACAATAAATTCCAGGTTCGAGGAAAAAAAAATTGGCGATAAAAACCTAATGTAACAGTGTAAAATAAGCCATATTTAAACATTTATTTAATAAATAGTACAACGTAAAAGAGCACAAAAAATTAAGGTCGGTCCGTACAGGAATGATTCCATACCTATATATATATATATATATTATACTTTTCAAGAAAGGGCAGCTTGCATCAGTGCTAGAGTTAGCGGAGGTATCAGTGTCACCATTTTCCTTCATAAGACCAGCAAGTAGTTCCCTTCTATCATTAAGACCTCCATCTCCACTATCTTCGATTCTTCATCCAACTATTTATTATTATTACATACACACATATATATATAGCATATAATTAACATTAATTTCAAATCAATATTCACTCAAAATATTTGATGCGTTGAAAAGTGCAACATTGCCCTTTAAAAATATTTTATGGCCCATGGCAGAAATTAAATCTACTTGGGCAAAAAAGTAACACTGATTATATGCGGTAGCCATGCATTGAATTGTAAATTTATAATGTGTTACAATAAGAGCTAAGACCTTTATATAGGTGTTGGTGTTTCTTGTCAGGCAAAATGGCAAATCATCCTTTTATAAATTAGTTATACATAACATTAATTAATGTGATTTAAATTGACAAATCATAAAAAGAAAAGCAAAGCTCTTCGTTTTAGATAGGGAGAATACAATTCTTCTCAGTGGAAAAAAATATTGAATTTTTTCTTTTGCTTTATTTTACAGAAAAAAGAAAAAAGATATGTGTTTTAGCAACATCTAAAGTTTTTAATTTATTTATTTTTTAAAAAAATATTTAACTTTAAATTGCCAATCTTTACTAATAGTTTGATCACCCAATCTCCACCATTGATAATTCTTATGAGGACCAAACTTTTAACAACGGTTTTTTTCTCCCGCTAAATATATTAGTGACATAAAATTGTTTTTTTTTGTTGTATAGATACTTTCTAGTACTACAAAGTATCTGGTCTAGCTCACGGAACAATAGCCAGCTGCTATTATGGTTGTCTAAATTTGATGTGAAGAACTCTCAGTCGAACCCATCGCTGATCTCAGTACGCTATTACAAGGCCACTTGATGGTGGTTGTAATATAAAATTATTGATTAATCTGTACTAGAGACAAACTCATAATTGAGTCATTCAAGATTATTACATGAAAAACAGCCATCCCATAAAATACAACCTTTCTCCAGTAGGGGCATGTCCTTTAAAAGGGCCCTCCATAAAATCCCAATGCCGGAACTTGTACGTAATTACTGGTGGTCCTGAATAAACTTGGATATATATATATAAATAAACTCTTTGTGAGAAGAATCTTCGGTCTCAGTGGATGGATCATTTATTTTGGGTGATGCTATGACCACCCCCACAATTACTTACTTCCACTCTCACTCCCAATAACACTCTCTTTAACTTAATTTTACTTATTTTCACTCCCATAAATCTTCACACCACTCCCACCTTCTAATACATATAATTAATAATAATTTTTTTTAATTAATTAATTAACTAAGAGTTACAACACATCAAATTACTTTCTCTAAAAATTAAATCCCTAAAATTCTACTTCTCCTTCCTCTCCCTTTCGTGCTCTCCCTCTCGTGCTCTCCGTCGCCGCCTCGCTCTCCCTCACATCATTCCGAGCCCAGCTCTTTCTCCTTCCTCTCCCTCTCGTGCTCTCCCTCGCCGCCTCGCTCTCCCTCACATCACTTCGAGCCCAGCTCCGTCGCCACTCCTACCCCAGCTCCTTGCCTCTCCGACGCCTCTCCGACCAAAGGTAGCTCCACTCTCCTCCCAACTTTTCGATTTGGGGATTTATTTCAGAATGCAGTGGGTTTTTTTTCCTTATGCATTTGGTTTAACTTGCCTCGAGATGGAATTGTCCAAATATACTTTATGCATAATTCTTATTTACAAGGAGAACTAATTATGTCTCTGATCATACTTGTTTTCTTCATTCTGTGTCATCTCCATGTAGAACCTAAATTAATGGTCAGTTATCTTCAGACGCTGAAATCTTCTGAGGAGTCGTTAAGATAACATGTAGGTCTTTAGTATTAATCTTCTCTTGGATGTGTAGCAACTGATTGCCAGCCCTTAAATTTAGTAAGTATTTGATTACTGATGATGTTTCTTATTATTTTTTTCAGCTTGAAAAGGCAAAGAAAAAAGAGGCTGCATTTATTGTAACTGTTGCAAAGCGAGAGCAAGAGATATCAGAGTTGAAAGTGATAAGCCTTTTTAAAGTGTGTTGTGCATACAAATTGATTATATGCATTTGTCTTGATTTATAGAAAGATATTTTGTAGGAAATTTGATATGTACTTTTGAAGGAAACTAAATATCAGGTGATAAGCCTTTTTAAAATTTTTGTGCATACAAATTGATTATATGTTTTTGTCTTGATTTATTGAAAGATCTTCTGTAGGAAATTTGATATTTACTTTTGAAGGAAACTAAATATCAGGAGAGAAAAACATTCATGATCCATGGATGGAATTATATCTCTTGAAAACCAACCCAGCAAAATGAATAATGTGAAACTTAACAAATCAGGATAGATGTCCACCGCCACTGCACACAGATATAACTCGTTTTCCTTGGCTCAATAAAACATGACTTGGTCTCAGGCCTCTTGTATGAATTTACTGTCTAGGCTATGAAGCACGGATACTTCTCAGACGCTTCCGATATGTATTAGCGACACATTTTAGGTTATCCTGATTTTTCTTTAATCTTTTGAAATTCTGATACTTGGGGATATGTTTAGAGGTTAATTTCTAATTTTAAACTTGAGATAAAGGGTCAATAAGCACTTTTAATTATAAGGGAGGCCAACATTTGACATTATAGAACTTTTATAACAAGGCATTGTAAAAGTTTTATACTAAATGAGAAGGAAATAATATTGTGGGATCATTACAAGCAAAAAAAAGTTTCCAAAATATCAAACTATTTCTCACAAGTTTGTTTTTATGTAACGACCAAAAGGCTTGCACTAAGATACCTACAAAATAACAATAATAATAATACTAACAATTGTTAATTGTTGTTATTTTTTTGTATCATTATATATACTTACACACATATATAATAAATCTGAAAACGTATCCGTATCCTACTTTGTCCAAAAAATCCATGTCGTCGTATCTTATTCGTATATGTGCGTCTTAGGGTTTAGGATAATTTGCACTTTCATTTAGCTTGAGTGTGCATGTCTGACTATAAGGATTCTAACAGAGGCTAGACTTCAACTTTGACAATGCTGTACAATAATCAGAAGCTAAACTTCAACTTAGAGGAACTTTTTTGTTTAACAAGAAGGGATTCTAACATAAGACTAACAACAATGCTATTTTACAAGAACGGCAACAAGGGGTGCCATAGCTTTTAATATACACAAATTATGCATATAGTTACAACATTTTAATCACAATTAACATTCAACCAAAATTTATTTGTTACAAGTCAATATACTTACTTATGCTTTAATTGATATTTTCAGGCATGACAAAGAAAAGAGCAATGACAGCGTCCGAGAGGCAAAGAAAATCAAAAAAACATTGTGCTGTCGCTGCGGCAAAGAAACATGAAAAAACAAAGAACACGGTAACACTAGCACCACCTGAAATCGAAAATGACCCCCTCTCAAAAACGAAAATGACCCCCCATCAGGAACCACAAGACCTCTACCAAAAGACAAAAGGAACACATATGTGACTAGGAGAAGGAAGAATTAACTTTTTGAATTTGGAGATGTTATCAACTTGTATTAGAATTCTGTGAACTTATTTAATTTTTGCTAATTATTAAACTTAACTATGTAGTTTTTTGGTTGATGGTTATCATCTATTTGTTAATTTTTAGTTTAGGTTGATAGATACCATCTTTTTGGTTTGGTTGATGGATATCGGTTGGATATTATGTACTTGTTTTGGTTATATATAGCAAGGAGTTGGATATTATGTACTTGTTTTGGTTATATATAGCAAGGAGTTGGATATTATGTACTTGTTTTGGTTATATATCGCAAGGAGTTAGATATTATGTACTTGTTTTGGTTACATATCGCAAGGAGTTAGACCTTACATTGGCCTTTAACTTGTTTAATTTTTGGTAATTGTTAAACTTAACTATATAATTTTTTGGTTGATGGATATCATCTATTTGCTAATTGTTAGTTTAGGTTGATGGATACCATCTTTTTGGTTTGGTTGATAGATATCAGTTGAATATTATATACTTATTTTGGTAATATATGACAAGGAGTTGGATGTTATGTCTTGTTGGATATTCTGGTTCATAATTATTAGCTCTCGGTTACTAACCTCGGCCTTACATAACCGAGATTTATGAATAATTTTGGTTCTTTATGACCGAGGTTTCTCAAATTTCTAGGTCTCCTTGGTCCAAGGTATCCTGGTTTATTTTGATAGCTCTTGGTTACTAACCTCGGCCTCACACAACCGAGGTTTATGAATAATTTCGGTTCCTTATGACCGAGGTTTCTCAAATTCCTCGGTCTCCTTGGACCGAGGTATTCTGGTTCATTTTGTTAGCTCTCGGTTAGTAACCTCGGCCTTACACAACCGAGGTTTATAAATAATTTCGGTTCCTTATGACCGAGGTTTCTCAAATTCCTCGATCTCCGTGGACCGAGGTATTCTGGTTCATTTTGTTAGCTCTCGGTTATTAACACCGGCCTCACACAACCGAGGTTTATGAATAATTTTGGTTCCTTATGGCCGAGGTTGCTCTAATTACTCGGTGTCATTGGACCGAGGTAGTCTGGTTCATTTTTTTAGCTCTCGGTTGCTTACTTCGGCCTCTAACAACCGAGCATGTTGGATAATTTTAGCTTTCTATGACCGGAATTCATCAATATCCTCGGTATCCTAGGACCGAGGTTTTCTGTAAGTTAATCAAATTACCCAAGAAATTGAATTTAATCAAATTGCTCAAAGAAATCGAATTTACTCAAATTACTAAAAGTTGCTGTCATTCATATACAAAAAATTACATGTTTACAATTCATGAGAAGCAAAAAATTACACCGTTCAAACCAAGTGTACATCAAGATTACAATCAATGCCATTAAAATATGAATCAAGAGGCACAGCTATAATCGTATCCTCGGAACTTTGGCCATCACCACCATCAATTGCTTGAATAAATGAACAATCTCTCCATATTATAGAATCAAGAGAACGCACATCCTGCACATAAAAAAATCTAGTAAATTTTCATATGACTAATATTCGATTTTGATTGACCAAAACTGAGTATATTATCTTAACTAGGTTTGGTGAACAAGTTAATACATAAATGTCAGTTCTTAAGGACTGAGGTATTTGGAGAACATAACTTTTTTTTTAAAAAAATTCACTATCTCGGCTCCTAAGAGCCGAGTAATAGGAATATATTCAACCATTAAGGACCGAGAAAAATGATAAATATCGGTTCTGTAGAACCGAAATATCATTCTCTTTCACGTCTTCATATTACACATTCGGTCACCGAAAACCGAACAAGTGCTACAATTTCGGTCCCCTGTAACCGAGGTAACCTGTTCTAATGCTATAATTCGATCTGTTGGTACAAATTTTTTTTCATAATAACTAAACAGAATAAACATTAAACATTATAAAAATAAACATACCTATCCTTCATTAGGTTTTTCTACCTTGTCAATCTCCATTTCTCTTTTCTCTAACATTCTCTACAACTTAGGGTTTTTTGTGTTGCATCAATGGAGTTTTTTATGTTGCATCAATGGAGTTTTTGGTGAAATTTTGGTAACTAATATTGTTTTAACTCAATATGAAAATAAAAATTGGTTGAAAATGATCAAGAAATTTGGAGGGAAGTGCATTCAATGTGGTGGGGTAAGTTTTTTGAAATGGATTGAATGAGATGAAATGGGTTAATTATGCAAAAGGTGGGGTGAAAATGAGTTAATGGTTAATTATTAATTATTAGGTAAAAACTAATGTTAATAAAACTAGAGAAAGTGGGAGTGTAAGTAAGCAATTGTGTTCTTTTTTTAAGTGGGAGTGGAAGCAAGTAATTGTGGGGGTGGTAATAGCACCACCCTTTATTTTCTACTGCATAAATAATACATTGTACCCTCCGCCAACCTTTGCTACTTCATTGATTGTCACACCTTTTTTCCTGAATATTTATAAAAGCTAAATTTATGGGATCATTTATTTTCAAGGTACTAGAGTTGAAAATATATTAATAATAATACTATATATGTCTTAAAATTAAAAGTTTAACTTTTAATTACTTGTGCATTTTCAGAATTTTTTTTTTAATTTTAATGTAATCAACAGTTAATGATAAAATTTATTTTATTGCTTTGACACGAGACTCTTAATTTGAGATAATTAAAAGAGAGTCCGAGAAAATAATTTATTTTCTAAGGTTCCTTTTGATAGTAAAATGGAAAATGAAAAGAAAAACAACTAATTTATGTGAGAATTTGGAAAATAAGTTGATGCATGTGGTGAGATGCTCTCTATTTCATACTCATTTTTGTAAGTATAAGTCCTCCATCTTTTTTTTATGTTTTGTGGAAAAAAATTCTTCACCATCACCTAAAGAAAAATTTTCTATAGAAGAAACCAAAAAGGAAGAGTTAATCTCACAATAACCCTCAACTTATTTTCCATATTCTCACCCAAATTAGTTATTTATCTTTCATTTTTTATTTTCCTATCAAATGGAACCTAAATATACAAAAGTTTGTGCCTATTTTTTTGCAACATACGTTAATACAAGATTAAACTAAAGCCATGTTTGATTTATTGAGAACCTAAATGTAGGGGAAACTATTTTCAATGTAAAAATTTCTATGTAGATAAATTACGTTGTGTTTGTTTGTTTGGTATCAAAAATGATAAAAATCATCGACCTTTTTGAATTGAACATTCGCAACGTAATAGAGAGCCATTGAATTAGTCAAATCCGGAGGCTGAAAACAAAAATGGGGTACCCACTCGAATCAGAGAGTCATGTTTGAGTTTTACCAAGGGAAGGTTTGAGATTTTTTGGTTGCCATAGTTAAAGTAATAGGCTAAACCTCCCAATTTTTAAAAGCAAAAGAAAAATGAAAAACATAAGGCGACTAAAAGCAAATAAACAATCCGAAAAGAAACTAATGTTGGAAAGTGGAATTTATAGAATAGTCAAGCCAAAAATACAAAAGCAAAATGCTATCCTAATTAAAATAGGGAATTCTTAGATAAACCCACAAAATTGCTCTTCTCATCCCGCTTAGAGAGAACTTGCAATTCACCCCACTAAATTTTGCAAAAAACTTTCAACTCACCCCACCTCTTTCATGTATGCCAAACAATGCGTTAAATCTTTTTTTTCTCTTTGCGCACCCATAACACCAAACACCATCCAAACATCAATGAAGCTTGTGAACTTGTGTTTGCCAATTGAAATCCCACCCCGAATATTCAATTACATCATTAATTCATTCATTTTGGCAAAAGAAATTCATGACATATACTATATTATATTATTGTAAAGAGCGGTGGAGATTGAATCAAATCAACATTCTACAGAAGGAAAAGGAATCAGGAACTTCTACAAGAGAAATCAGAGATCAACAATCACAGAAACAGAGATAAGTCACAAGCATAGATTTATGTTCATTTAAGGCTCAACACACACTTTCTTTAATTATTGTTTTACTCTATTCCCACTCTACATCTTTTACACCCAAATCCCCTCAAATCTTCAATTTGGGTTCATAAAATCAATGGTTTAATTCTAGATCTTTAATTATCTCTATAGCCTAGATTTTAATTCTTTCAAGTTTTTGCCGGAAAAATCTTAAAACCAATTACGGGGGGAGAGAGAGAGGGGGTATGGAGGAGTTAAAAAAAGGGTAAAGAGATAATAAGAAGCAAGGTCTTGTTTGGTTAAAATGAAATTCCAGTGTACTATTAAATTTTAAAATTTGGTGGGGTGAAGTGAATAATTTTGTGGGTGTAAACAAGAACAACCTTAAAATAATGACTTTTGAGAACGTAAATGATAACCTTCTGATGACACTTATGAAAAAGAAGCCATCTTAACCTTTTGAATGGTCATGACAATCACCTGACTTTGCTCCTCCTTCACTATATATCCGTCTTTTTTAAGATTTGAAAACTACTCAGCAAGATCCTGACCCATATATAACACTTTCGAATTACATGTAGTCGAACCATACTTAAATTTACAAGTTTTAAATATTAGCATCGTGATACAGACTTGGATGTGTTAATTTACCAGTTTATTTTTTTATTATATATATAATATTATATTTAATTAACTAACAAAGAAGTCGATGATAATTTTCCCTTTGTGGTCATCATTTTCACATGGAAGATCTAGGGTACAAATAATTAGTAAATGGATTTGGGGATGCTGTTGTAATTTCAAGTGGACAACAAGATTAACGGCTAACTTTTTCCTCTTATTATTAACTTTTATTAATTATTGCAAAATGGGGATTAATTTCAACTTGCATTGAAGTCGCACGTGGCATATTTTGAAATTTTTTATTTTTTATGTTAACGTGTAAATGTTTATTATTTTCAAAATAAAATAAAATAACATAAGCAACAAGTCTCAATCCTCAAATCTAATTGCCTTAGAAAGGGTATAATTTAACCACAGATCAATTCCCTTCATTTTTATGTTTTATTATCAAATTAGAGAAAATTAGTATCTACGCATAAAGTCAAGATATATGTCATACCTTTACTATTGTGTCATACTTTAGTTTTTTGTTTTGTCTTTGTGAACTTTAATTTTTCAAATATCCGAGATATATATTAGGACTGCACTTGTCACGTGTGTTTTGGTGCTTGTTTTTGTCTTTGAAATCAAAAGCATTCAAATTTTAATAGTAAAAATGTATATGTTTTTCTTTTCGATTTTAAGAAGTAAATGGCGCAGCTATAGTTGTTTATCAATGAGGGGATAAACCACCTTTTGAATCTGATTCCCCAAACTAATCCATAATGTTATATATATGTTGGGTAAATACCGGGTAAATCAAGTATGAGAGAGTAAATTTGTAATACTTTGGTCCTTAAAAGTTTGAATTGAGTTCTACTTTTTTCATTTAAAATTGGACACTTTATCCTTTTTTAGGATGAAAAATCTATTTTTTTTAATTTGGACAGAAAAACGAGTGCACATAGATTTTCTATCAAAAAAATTGACAGGCTTCCAATTTTGAATGAAAGTGCGATGTAGTTCATACTTTGAGGATTAAAATGAGACAAATGAAACATTACGTACCAAAGTGAGAAAAAACAAAACTTTAAAAATGTGAAATATCAATTACCCTTTTGGAAAAGCATGCAGAATGGCAAGGAAAGGAAAGGAAAATAGTTGGAACTTAGGAATTTTCCCTCCCATTATAAGGTTCGGTGCACAGGGGAACACAAAATGATTTGGTACTCCGCTTGTGTATATTTATCAGTTCGATTAACAATTATTTCAGGTTTGACCATTCGAGTTTCGCAATATCACTTCTTTGGTAAAGAAACTGTTCCATTGCTACGGCCTACGTATCTAATAAATTAAAAGTTGTAAGACATAAAGCTAACATAAGAGAGTAACATAAAAAAAAGTGTATTTCACACATTTATTTTATAATAATACAATGTAATTTGTTACTTATTTGACAAAATCAAAAGATTGTTTTATTTTGACTATTACAAGAAAGGGGCTAAAACAAGATAGCCTATCAAACGCTCTTCAAGAAAGGGCAGCTTGCACCCTCAGTGCTAGAGTTACCAGAGGTATCAGTGTCACCTTTGTTCTTCATAAGACCAGCAAGTAATTCACCTCTATCATAAAAGAACTCCACCTTCACTATCTTCGATTCTTCATCCAACTGTTAGATCACATATATAATTAAGTTAAAATCTAATTAAATCCATCGACTAATATCAAATTAAGTATTTAATGCATTGAGAACTGTAATATTATACTCTAAAAAGACTACCTAGCTTTGGCAGAAATCAAATCTCGCTAGCTAAAAAGTGATATTCATGATGTACTAATACATGATACATTAGTTGAAATGTGTTATAACAAATGTGGGACCCCCATATAAGTCCCACATTTCAACTAATACGTGATGGTCACTTTAGACATATTGGTTTTTCCTTTTAGATACACACGTCCCACAATAAATTATTTGTAAGAGTATTTTTATGGAAATATATCCAAGGAACACAGTGATGTATCTCATTGATCAACCAAGTGTATATATTAGTGAACTCTGCATAAAGTCTAATGGTGACTATTAATGCACAAGTGACATATTTTTTGTGTCCTCAAAACATGTTTCCAAATCGTATGTGGCAAAACTTCTTGCTTAAAATAATAGTTTGAAAAGTCAAGTTACTCTTACATGAAAAATAGCCATCCCATAGAACTCTGCCATTTCTCCGGTTGGGGCATGTCCTTTAAAAGGGCCCTCCATAAAACCCCAATGCCTGAACTTGTACACGATCACCGGGGGTCCTGAATACACTTCGAGAATCTCGACTGCAAATCCGCGAGGAAATGTAGTCGTAAACGCTAGGTGAGCAGTATCTACCGTCTCGTGGGCTGGATCGTAGCCACGGAATTTCTCCGGCAGTGAAGTCTGCAGAAATGCATTGTACCCTCCACCAATCTTTGCTATTTCTTGGACTGTCATACTCTTTTTCCCTGAATAATTATTTATTTGTGAAAATATTAGATTTATAGTTCTACTTTGACCTATATACGCGCATTTTAAGAAAATACTAATCTAAGAAGGTTAATTTTGTAACTTCATGTACATACCGAAAGTGCTCCATAGATATTGGATCATTCAGTGCCACGAATTGTAGATGTGTGTGTGTGTGTGAGAGAAAGAGAGAGAGATAGAGTTGGAAGGTACCATTGAGGCTGAAACTAAAATTATTTGGATCGAATGTTTTGATGTCCTCCAAACGAACTTTGTGAAACATCTCCATTTCCCATGTCTTCACAAGGTTTTGCACTTTTTCTTCAACTGAACCTTTGGGCCATACCTATCACCAATTTAATTTTTGTTAGCCAAGAGAAAAAACAGAAGTCTTCATAAATTTTTGTGCTTGTTTGTTTAGCATCAGAAACGCGGGAAATCATTTGAACTGTCTTTCAGCGTGCATCAAATTGTAAAAAATAATGTAAAAGTACAAAAATCAGTATTTTCATTTACAACGTCAAACATATATAAACACTATTTTCATTATTCGTTTTAAACCAAAAAAAAAATTTGCAAGATTTACACGTGATTAAACACGGTTTACCTTAGTTCGGCCTTCTTCAAAGAGCTTGTTTACGGCGTCGTAATTTGGAGGAGCACCAAACCTCCATTGAACATGCTTCACCTCTTCTTCACTCAAGAAAGACCTGTATTTGTCTAAAGATGCCATTTGATGGAAAGACAATAGATTTGCTTTTGAATTGTTTAGCTAATGGATTAATGTGTGTGTGCATCTATATAACTGTTGATGGTTCTTATTTATATACATATATGTATAGTAAAAGGTATCACGTAACAAAATAATTAGAACGTGATTATGACTAGTCTTTGGCATAGATCGAGCTAGTGGTCAACTATGTGAAACTAGCAGTTTCTCATAAATTTGAGGGGATTTAATCTAAAATAATAATATATAAGGTCTTGGTATTGAAACTGGGGCCATGTTTCGATATTAGTTCTCAATAGCCGACTCTGTCAACATTTTCATCTACTCCCACGTGCAGTTAGTAATCAATATTTGAACTTTTATTTAACTTACATCTACATCGTATATATCATACGTGCATAAAAATATAATTGTCATCAAGATTAATTTTCAATTGCTATTAAAGTCTTGTAACATTTCGATTTTCCAATTTTGATCGGTTACCTTTTTTTTTCCTCGATCAAATCCTTAATCTTGCCTAGCCATATATATATATATATATATTCATGGGTAGAACTTAATAACTAATTAAGTCAGAAGTTATGTTCTTTTATATATTTATTATTAAAATTTTATATGCGAATTGCACAATTATTGTGACTGCACAAAAAACAAGTCAATATGTATATGATTAAGATATATTACTCTTATCCACTAAAATACCTATTATTTTTAAAATCTTTTTTCTCTTTAAATTATTCATTTCAAAGTCACACATCACGTATACATAAAAAACTAGTGTACATATGCCAAATAAATATGTACATTTGACAAAAGTTGTGTTTGCTTTCTTTCAATTCAACTTTATTAATTTTTGGGGGGTATATAACTTATTTAAATTTATAAAACACAATAAAAGTTTTTATTTTAAATTTGTAGGAAGTCAATGACTCTTTGCTTGTGAATGAGTAAGATAAATAAATGAAGAAAGTTCCATAGTCCAATTACAAAATTTCAGCTTTGTCAAAAAAAAAAAAAAAAAAGGGTCAAAACACAAGCATTCCCGAACTCAAAAAGACAAATATCATAACAGAAGCTATCGTAAAAATGCCAGATGTCCATATGGTTTGTAGACCAACTTTACTGTACTTCTAATGTTTTTAGGTTACTGCATTGTAATCGAAGTAGGAAATCAAATGTTCTCGCGCGCTAATAATGATAAAAGCGTCTATCTAAATTTAAAAAAAATTGAATTTGAGTCATATTTAAAATGAGATAGAATTTTTGTATTTTGTTTATAGTACACAACGGAAAATTAATGACAACATAACTACTCTACCAGACACTTTTTTAATAATAACTACAACATAAATTATAAATTAGTGTTACCTCCTTCATCAATGTTTATTATGAGGTGGAACCCAGCGACCTATATAAATCCACACTCTTTTAATAGAAATTTAAACTTAACTCGAATCCCACCACGCAAAAACGGGGATACCATGTCAATTTGCGGACATGGTATCAATCAAATTGTTTCCATTTGCCAAGTGGACTCTTATTAAATTAACCTTCTGTATCTCTTTCCAATTAACCATGTTTCCTCGCGACGGAAGTTCGATCTTTCTCTCATCTTCTCCTTTCATGTGTTTTTTTTTTCTTTTCTTTTCTGTTATACAACAAAAACTAAGGTGGATTATAGAAATATGTAACTAATTAATTTGGTACAGACTACAGAAAGGAAAAACAAATGGATTGATGCAGATTGAGCGAGAGAAACAACACACGAATTTTTTTGATTCACTGAAATACAAATCAATACCCATTTTCTACTAAATTGATAATCTAGAGAATTGATTTTATTTTATTTTTTTAGTCTGTAAATTGATTTCATTTGATCTCAGTCCAAGAGTATCTGTAAATTTAGGCAGAGGAGAGAGAAGATATTGCTGTCAAGAAGTCAAAAAGAAAAAGACTCTTGCATTTGATTGGTAGATATAATAAAATGATTTACGGTGACCCTTCAATAAGAATAATGATTGAAGAAGTATAACAAATTGTAATGTTATTAAAAAAGAAGAAGGAAAAATCAATTAGCCCATTGGCTTAAGATGCGCAGGAAAGGCAAGTACATTGCATGTGTACACTGTGTCTTCAACTTTTGATTAAAAAAAAAAAATAGCCTTGTGACTTAAAGCCTCGTTGTTAATATTTTATTTTGAGATATATTACTTCTAAATTATTAAATTATCGGTTTTAACTCTTGTGTCGTCTTAATCACACTATTAATATTTCAAAACAATTAATTAAATCAGTGGGTAATTAAACAACTAAATATAAAATTTCCTGTTGTGAGAGTTATTTTCCCACTTGGACATAGATAGAGGATTTTTTTATTGAGCATCTTAAATTGGAACGGAGACGAGTATATTTGTACTTTTGAATATAACTTTAACTAAAGGCTATAAAGATTTTTACTTGCTCGTTAGGTTTATTTTGTTTTTCTTTGTGTCTTAGCATTGATGAATACTACTTTTGGAAATATTCTTATCTTTGATATCTCCTATTTTTTTAAGATTTTATCTTGTATTTTAAGATTCATGATATAGTGTATGTCATTACGATCTCTGTAAGTTCTTTGAAATAATTTTTCATTTTAGTTATAATGTTATGATATTGTTAATAATATTTTCTAAAAAAGTAAGATTTCCTTTTTCTATTTTTCCATATTGTTAATTAATGCTAGATAGTTTTAGTATTATTAAAAGGTGTTTGATAGTATTTAAAAGATTTATCCATCTTTTAATAATAAAATCCTAGAACCCAATTGTGACTGTCTCGTCCCACCTGACTTTAGTAGTCTTTTATTGCTTTATTCTTATAAAAACTTAAACCGTTTAAAAATAAACTAAGAAAAGTTATTTTAAGAGAGGCTGCTGAAATAATTATGTACTTGCGCAATTTATGCAGGTTTGCATATTAAAAAATGGCTAGTGGCAAATGAAATTAAAAAACGACATAGGCAAAAGGCACAGCAAGATTTTTCTAAACGACAAACTTGCTACTCGTTAAAAAAATAAAAAGGCAAATTTGGAACTAAAAATTTAAAACATGCAACCTTAGTACTAACATTAACTTTCTTTTCTAATTAAATTTAATACAAATGTTATATATTTTTATTTTCAAAATTAAAGGGACCAAAATTAGTACTAGCACAATCTCTTTACAAGATTAAAAAAGTTCAAAGCGTAGCTAGTACATAAATTAAATTGGTACTCTACTACTACTATATTGATACTTTGGTTATTTACTAAGAGAAATTAATACATAAAGCGTAGCTAGTACATAAATTAAATTGGTACTCTACTACTACTATATTGATACTTTGGTTATTTACTAAGAGAAATTAATACATATTTGTTACAATTTTTGGGAGGACTAGCATTAGATAAAAAAAAGGGGGAAAAGGAATCACAAGGATATACTATTGGATCGACACCTAAGTCACGTTGGAGTTTTGCCCTTTTAAACCAAGGTATGGTGTGTTTTCCGTAATTCGTTGACAATTGAGATAGTATCTTCTGTTATTAATTATGTGTTACAATTTTCTAAACTGTTATAATGTTCTCCCGATCAAATTATATTGTTAATCGTTTTAAATCTCAATCTTTTTTAAAAAATAGAGAAGATATTGAATTTTCTTATATTGAACAACAACTTTTAAATTGGAATATCCCTAAAGTTAGTCTAGATAAAATATATCAAACTGAAATATTTAAACTTTTCTCTTCTATGGCTATTAAAACTATTGAACAAACTATTCCTGTTAATAGTTCTTTTGATATTGTACAGCTTTTAACTCAACCTGAGATAGATCGATATAAAGATCATTATAAATATTTACGTATTGGTTTAGTTCAAGTTGTTTTGAAGCCACTTACTATGGATGGGTTAAATACCTCCTTTTTAATTGCTCTTCGTGACTGCCATCACTTACGTTTTAATGATTCTTTATTAAGAATGATTCAATCAAGTCTTTGTAATGGACCTGTATACTTTGATGCTCATCCCAATCTTTCTATATCTTTTACTGACAAAAATATCCTTAATATTTTGACTGTAAATATTCAACTCCATTATTATTTAATGAAACCAGGATCTGAACCTTTGAATCTTACTTATCGTGTTTATTATAGAGTTATAAATGCACTGAGTCCTCATGCTCACTTATATGATTGTAAAGATAAACTATTCTTTTAGAAACAAATCTTTTAAAGGCCGATACAACCGTGCCCAGAACTATTATGTGGAATGATATAACTCCCCCTTCTACTTGGCTTCTTGAAGCCACTGCTCCACCTGAACCTGTAGAAAACAGAAAGGTAAAGGAAATAGTTTAGTATAGTGATGGTGATGTTATAATTAGATTTGATAATAATAAAACGGCCAGACTATCTACTAGTTCTAGGCAATCTTTTAAAACTAGTTTAGAGAAATTTTATATATACTCCAGCTAATTCTCTAGCTAATACTATAGCTCAATCTTTTAAACAAAGTGAATTTTATACCCTTTCACCATCGGTTATAAATACTGCTTCTAAAGCGAATAATCTTGTCTTTGAGGGAATAAATATGGCAGGATTAGGTATTAACACCAAATCTATAAATGTTGTTACTATATCTGAACCTTTTGTATATAATAGAAATGAAATAAAGAAATAATTTTTCCAAGAAAAATATAAATATTTTAGAAAATGGTTTTTTAACTATTATACTGATGATCAGCAATATACTTTTAAAGATTTATTTTATGCTTATATTGAAAAACATGAGCAAGTTATTCCTTTTGCTTTATGGTTTTATGAGTATATTGTTAAAACTAAAATTGATTTTCTCGAAATAAACGTTTTAGAAACTTTTTATAAAGCAGCCACAAAAAAATGAAGTAAATAAAGACCAGTATATTGAAGCTACAACTTTTGCTACTTTTAACTCTAATTCTATAATTAGTAATGACCGTATTATAAAGCAAAACAATTATACTAATCTTTTTATACAAACTATTGGTGAGCAACTCACCCGTATTGAATAGGTTGTTGATAATATTCGTAGTAATTCTAAAGAAAAACAAAAGGATAGAATTCTTAAAAAATTGAAGTTTTTACTTATCTTTTAAAACCAACTATTGAGCTTTTTCAGGGTTTTAAATTAGGAAGGTCTAAACAAAGTCAATAGATTATTAAGGCTTTGATTGAGAAACTTGACAAAATGAATATTAATTTTGGAAAACAAGTATTACCTATAACCCAGGAGGAAAATTATTCTGATATTGGATCTGAATCTTCTGATATTTCTAAATTTCAAAATGATCTTTTAAATCTGCAAGAAGTAAACTTTCGACAAGGAACTTCTAAAGAAGTACCTTTACCTCCCAATAAATTTTATTAACCGAGGCTTACACCTCAGGACATTTTATTTAAAGAAGAGATAAATGTTCCTACTACTTGCTTTAGTGCTAAAACTATATATCAATGGATTATTAATGGTATGTCCGAATATTCTATTTTAACCTAACTGCATCGTATGACTATGTATTCTACAGTTTCTAAAACCGCATGAAATACTAATAAACAAATTGTTGAATTTAAAGTTGCATTCTCTGTCCAACTTCGCGGTTGGTGGGATAATGTTTTATATGAAACCCAGAGAAATGAGATTTTAAACTCCGTTAAAATTGTTAAAATTTTTGTTACTTCTAAACGTCCTGATGGCACTGACAATATTAAACAAGAACCTTTTGCTCAATAAAACACAGTATATTCTCTTCTAACTTCTATTATAATAGCTTTTATTGGTCCCATCCTGAAACGTTTGATAGGAATAAAGATTTGCTTATAAATTTAAAGTGTCATACTTTAACTCATTTTCGTTGATATAAAGATACTTTTCTTTCTAAAATTATGATGTGTCCTCATGCTAATGAGAATTTCTGGAAAGAAAATTTTATAATAAGACTTCTAGTTTTATTTGCTCATAAAATTAAAGACCTATTTGCTTAGAAAATTAAAGACCGAATTTCTTGTAAGCATGGCGGCACTTCTATTCCTTATTCCCAATATACTTATGGAACTTTAATTAGCGAATGTATTGCAGAAGGTTTAGCCTTATGCAATGACATCAAACTTAAAGCTCAATTAAAGGCCCAAAATCTTACAGGAAGGAAAAAAATTGAAGAATTCTGGGACCAATTTGGCTTTGATTTAAAAATCCCAGGAAGACCTACACGGTGTATTTCTAAACCAAAGAAAAAGAATTCCAAAAATAAAGCTAGAAAAAAACCTTCTACTTCTAAACATAACTCTAAACCCAAACGCCCTCCAAAGCGTTCTTTTAATCCTAGCAATATTGTTTGCAAAAAGTGTTGCAAAACTAGCCACTATTGTAACACCCCCGTCTTAATCTACAGGATAACACCTGTAATTAAGACCTGTAGCGTTACTAACACATCCTAGTAAGACTAAGATAGGTATATAATGAAAGGAAACAAACAAGCAATAACATGTATATCAAAGGTTCTAAGCAGGGGGTACATAAACATATCATAACATTCAAGCATGCATCATATATGTATACCCAAACCATATGAATGCTCAAAGTATATAACTCTTCGGGCTAGCCGTGGCTTCCCAGAAAACACATATACACAAAAAATGAATTGTATCAGAGCTTCTATTTCGTCCATGATCCCGTCGCTTCTTTGTCCTTATGGGACTTGTGAGTACTTGTAAGGATTTAAAGAAAACAATGGTAAGCTATTTGCTCAGTAGGGGGTGAAGGGCATATGTTCAAAAACAGGTTTATAAACATATATTTCAAACCACGTGTAATTCGATAATATTAACAATAACCATGTTCATCAATTGACTATGCATGAACATGCTAATGCAATTTACCTCCAGTGTCAATCGATTACCATACAATAGATAGCATGAGCTGTGAATATATTCCAATGCCACCGAGATGTCGAATCATCAAGCTGATACCCTAGGATCAATTATCCCGATCCCATATGAATATAGATAGTAACAGTCCTGGGATCAATCATCCTAATCCCATATAAACATCTATAACAACAAAATCATAGTGCCTTACCAATTTGCCTAGGTTCCCAGGCTCCACACCAGTGGTTTATAGGCGGCCAAACATTACTCTCCTAGGGGTTTAGGGCTTTTCAACCCAAGGGTACCTGGCCCTGCCTATTTTTTCCATCTCGGCAAGCACTATTCAATCAATACAAGATATTTATTTTCGAGGAATACAAGCTCCCCGAACCAATATAAGAAAATATAAGCCTTCCACGAGATAGCCAATTAAATCACAAGCCACAATTGCGTTCAAGAACTTGCCGTAAAATCTCCGGGCCTCCGGTTAACACGTTATGGATGTAGATAATGCAAATCATGCCATTTACTAACCATATGCGACAATTTATGCCATACACAATCAGCCAAATTCCACTTTATATCCTTTGGTGTGTATAATCCACCAACAATCCATTATTAACAACAAATATTATTCACACAGCCAAGGGATATATCATATAGTTCGGATAACACTTTAAAGCAAGTGTCGATGGCATATTTTGTCTCAAAACATACCTTTATAGCTTCATCAATCATACAAATATCAAAATTTCACTTATTTTCAAATACATAAGCAAACACAAGTCAAAAGCGATCAATACTGAGGAATAAAAGTAAATCATTAAGTTTTAAAAGCAAGAAAACCCCTACCTCGAGTTATCAACGAGAAATAAGAAGAAAAAATGAAGATTCAAGCCTTATCCGAAGAAATCCGAGCGAGGAAGATGATGAATAGTGACCAGGAGGATGATTCGGAGGATTTGGAGCTTTTATTTCGAATTAATGTTGAAAAATGAGTGAGAATCCTTCAAAGAATCACCTCTATCTCTCTCTAGAGCCTTCTAGTTGATAGGAGTGAGCTTGGGTCGAATTTGGTGTGTTGGGGTGATAAATAGTGAGAAAATGGGGTTAAAAGGGGTTAGAATTTGACACCCAAGGCTCCAAGATTTATCTTGGACCTCCCAAGATCAATCTTAGGAGCTCTTAGCAAAATCTTATGACACACAAGGCTATAAGATCAATCTAGGACCTCCCAAAATCAATCTTGGGAGCTCTCAGCCACAGCTTATCTACAGTACTGACTATTGTTGGTATTTTGGTCATAACTCCTTACTCGAAACTCATATTAGGGTCATCTTTATGTCCACGGAAAGGTAATTCAAAGATCTACAACTTTTTAAGAGGAAGTTTTCCAAAATTATGGATATATTATTCCCAAAAATTCGACGAAGATAGCGCTCTACCGAAGCGTTACCGAATGACCAGAATTTAACGATGGACCTTACTTTGCGCCCTGTTTTGACCCACAAGTAATGCGAATTAGCTTTCGGTCAAAACACAAAAGTTGTAGAATGATACAAATACTAGAGACACACGTGAATGGAATCTTAATTGGATAAGTAACGAAGAAATTACGATAGCTCAAACTTAGCCAGAATTCATAAATCGCAAAGAACCAAAACTTCCTATTTACTAACCGAAATCGATTCGGATCACCCGAATCACCAAAAAATCATTCACATATGTATAAAAGAGCTAATATAACATAATTAATATTAATATAAATACAGGATATTACAACTATGCTAATAATTGTTGGACTAAAAAGAAAATAATTAAATTGCTGATGAAAGTTTAAAAAATAGCTTATAAATATCCTTTTAAATCCTACGATAGTGAAAATGAAAGTTCTAAAGATGAGAGTGATTATCCCGAAGTCGATAATATTGAATCATCCTCTTTTTCTGACAATTTTAAATCAGATCATGAGTGTAATTGTAATTCATAAACTGATTATTATAAAGCTATTCTTAAAGCCAATGGCTTGAGTATTAATGTTCTTTCTAATGATGAACAAAATATTCTTGATATCATTGATGGTATTGAAGATACTTCTATAAAAAATGATAGAATATTATCTTTCTACTTTTAAATCTCAAGAGGAAAATAATCCCCTTCCTAAAGAAGAACTCTATTCTTTACAAAAGGTTCTTGATGATTTAAAAGAAACTAATATTCCTGAAAAGGAATCTTCTCTTCCTGAATTAAGATCTAAAATAAACATTTTAAAAAAAGAAATTAAGGCCCGTCTTTCTAATCTTGAAGCTTCTCCTACTCCAGTCGCTGAGTTTACTTCTGAAACCCCTACAGAAAAAGAAAAACAATTTTTTTTGCAACTCATTAATTAAGTTACTTATCAAAAATGATATATTAATATTACTCTTGTTATAAATAAAAATTTTATTCTTAAAGAAATAGCTCTTGTTGACAGTGGAGCTGATATAAATTGCATCAGGGAAGGTCTTGTTCCGACTCAATATTTTGATAAAACAACCCAAACCCTCACTGTTGCAAATAGTTCTAAATTAAAAATTAAATTTAAGCATTCTAATATTTATATTTGTAATCAAGGCTTATATGTACCTTCTACGTTTATACTTGTTAAAAATCTTTCTCAAAGTATTATTTTGGGAACTCCCTTTTTAAGTCTTACTGAATCTTTCATGGTTACTTTTAAATGCATTGTTACCAAGTTTGAGGATACTGAAATTTTATTTGAATTTATCACAACTCCTCAAACTAAGGAAATAAATGAGATGAAAGAACATCGGTTTTTTAAAGAGAAACATATTAATTATCTTCAAAAAGATGTTTAAGTTTTAAGTATTTCATCTCAACTTAATTCTCCTAGAGTAAAAACTAATATTGAACAATTTTCTAAACATATTTCAAAAGAAATTTATAATGAACATCCTAGTGCTTTTTGGGATAGAAAACAACATATAGTTCATTTTCCTTATGAAAAGGATTTTTCTGAAAATAAGATCCCTACTAAAGCTAGGCCAGCTCAAATGAATGCTGAGCTCCTTGAATATTATAAAAATGAGATTCAATCTCTTTTGGATAAAAAACTTATTAGAAAAAAGTTATTCTCTTTGGAGCTGCACCGCTTTTTACGTTAATAAAGCTTCTGAAATTGAGAGAGGTGCACCAAGACTTGTTATAAATTTAAACCTTTTAATAAGGCTCTCTAGTGGATTCATTATCCACTCCCTAATAAGAAGAACCTTTTGGCTAGAGTTCAAGTAGCCAAAATATTTTCTAAATTTGATCTTAAATCTGGTTATTGGCATATTCAAATTGCCGAAAAAGATAAATATAAAACTGCTTTTGCTATTCCATTCAGTCATTATGAATGGAATGTTATGCCTTTCGAATAAAAAAAATGCTCCTTCCAAATTTTAAAATATTATGAATGACATTTTTAATCCTTTTAATATTGTATATATTGATGATATTCTTGTTTTTCCTCAAAATATTGATCAACATGTTAAACATTTAAATATTTTAATAAATGTTATAAAAGCGTGCCGGATTAGTTATTTCTGCTAGAAAAATAGTTTTGTTTCAAACAAAAATTAAATTTCTTGGGCATGAAATTTCTAATGGGGAGATTATACCTATAAATCGTTCTATAGATTTTGCTGATAAATTTTCTGATCAAATCACTGACAAAACCCAATTACAGAAGTTTTAGGAAGTGTTAATTATATAGCTGACTATTATAAAAATCTTGTTATTGATTGTGCTCCCTTATATGAGCGTCTCTGTAAAAACCCTCATCCATGGGGAGAGAGACATACTAAAGCTGTGAGAATTATAAAGTCTAAAGTAAAGCAGTTGCCTTGCTTAGCCCTGGTATCACCCTATAGCTTTAAAATTGTAGAAATCGATGCCTCAGATATAGGTTTTGGAGGAATTCTAAAACAAAAAATTTAAGATAGCAATAAAGAGACCCTTTTCCAGATTTGCTTCAGGAATGGAACCAAGCACAATTAAATTACTCCACTATATAAAAGGAGATTATTTCTATAGTTAGTTGTATTTCTAAATCCAGGGGTCATCTTCAAGAAGCCCCAATTCTGATTCTAAATCACAAGTTTCTAAACAAGGTGGAACCTTTAGTAGTGTTCTAAATACTCCACATGTTCCCCCTTTTAAAAAGTCCTTTCAGGATTTTATTATATTTTTAAAAGAAAGTGATACAAGATTTTTTTTCTAATCCTATCCATCTTGCTAAACAATATTTTGAACATGATCAAGAGTTCCCCATTTTAAACAACAAAAAGAAAGATTATTATGAAGCCATTCTACTTGATACAGGCTTTTGTAAAATTTCGCACGTAAATAAAAACCCCGGAGTGCGAGCTCTGGCGGAGCCAGTAAGGGGCAAGTGGGGGCGAGTGCCCACACTTGGTTCCAAATTTTTGGTACTATATATAAGGTTTTTTTTAAAAAATATAAAGACTTTTATGCAGAAACATATACTTAAGGGTACCTAAGTGTAAAAAAAAATAAAATTTTCAATTAAACACCACCACCACTCACAGCTCTCAGCCTCACTTATTGTTGATTTTGTTATTTAGGTCTATTATTTAGTTGCATAATTTTGTGATTTAGGTTTAATTGTTTAAACCCCTAATTGTTGAATATTAACTCTATTATTTATTAATTACATAATTTTAATTCTATTATTGACTAATTTGATAATATTAGTCTTTTAGTTGATTTAGGTGTTTAGCCCCTAATTGTTGAATATTAGTTATAGTTTCATAGTATTTTGTGATTTAGGTCTAAAATCATAAAGGGGGCGCTATGCAACCAAATGGGAGATGAATTTATGAATGATTGTTTGGTGACATACATTAAACAAAACGTTTTCAATAATATTGACAAAGAAGAAGTGTTGCAATACTTCCAAAATACGTAAAACCATAGAATGATATTATAATTTTTCGTATTTATTCGCATTTGCTATTTCAATTGTATGAACTATTATTATTAATGATATTATGTTTGCGTTAAAATTTTAAGACTTTATATATGATTTGGCGCGTTTTGAATTTCGCCCACGCTTGGTCAAAATCCTGGCTCCTCCACTGAGTGCAGGGTAGACAAGCTGAAATTCAGTTTTCTAAGGGTGCGTTTGATTGCAAGTATGGAACTTGCATGGAAAGAAAATAAGTTACGGGCAATTGAAATGCCTAGAATTGAGTTGCATGGAAAATGTAGTGCAGTGTGTTTGATTGCCTTAGTTTTCTACCTGAAAAATATTTGTTGTATTATGACATTTTTAATGTAGAAAAAAATATTGGTATTTTTTTTACATAATTATATAGTCATGACGGATCTTGTTTAATTGATCTTGATTAGTAGATTTTAAATATTAAATATTTATATTATTTTGAATTTTATATTTTAAGTTATGGCATTTTTAATGTAAAAAATGGTAAAAACCTTGTCTCGTGAACCGTGCCCAAGCATGAAAAACAAAAACCACCTCCCCCCAAAGAAAACATTTTCCTCAATGGCCTTGAAAATGCACATGTGTGAGGCAAAAGTGGGAATTGATTTGCCTAGAAAAAAAATGCAATCAAACACCTTAAGTTGTCAAATCAAGTGGAAAATGCTCATTTTCCATGGAAAATGTTACCAATCAAACAAACCCTAAATGTTTCATTATAGGAGTTTTTGGTTTTGAGGACTGGGGTGTTAATCCCAACAGCACCTGAAACTTAAAAATTATTCAAGATAAATATACCTACTGGGATTATATTGATGCCTGGTATAAAGCCTTTTTTTTATAAGAACTCTTATAATACTCATATTTGGTGGTTTTACTTCGAAGCCCTCCAAGAACCCTCTATTAATTTAAAAAACCTTCCACATTGGTTTTATAATTGGTTCTTAAAGTTTGGACCCAATGAAAACTTTCTTCATGATCAAATCAAACCTCTTTAAAGAGTATTCTTCTATCCACCAAAAACATCTAAATGACCCTTATTCTATAACCAACACTATTCTCATGCGTTTTCTTGGTCAGTATTCTATTCCTTGGATTTTTCAATGGTCTTACGCCATTAGAAATAAAGAAAATATGTTTATCCTTGCTCGTGACCTTTATTATAAATGGTGGCCTAGATTTGAGTTTCCAAATTTAGTCCCACAGATTTCTAAAGATATTCAGACCTATAAAGAATATAATTTATACGTCCAGGAAGAAGAGAGATTAAATAGAGCGGCTGATTTTATGAACCAGGAGTTCAAAACTCCTTATGTTGCCTCAATTAAAAAGAAGTTTCCTACAGCTTTGCCCGACGAGATTAAAAGAAAAATGGTTAAAGCCTTCTTATCACAACTAGATTTTTTGGACAATGATAATATGTTCGTATCTTCTAAAGGTGCTTCCATTAATTTGGAAGATTTGGAGGAAGATGAAAATGAGGACATGGAGAAATATATGGGGCCCCTTTCATGGGCCGATTAGGTTGAAGAAGAAGAAAAGAAAAGGAAAGAAGCAAGTGGATTAAAGTTGTGGCTGACAAAGTTTAAAGTGGCTTTCCTTTATCTTCTTGCTTCTTTCCTTTATCTTATTTCTTTTTCTTCTTTCTTTTTCTTTTCTTCTTCACTTGCTTCTTTCCTTTGGTTATTTACTATATTGACACTTTGGTTATTTACTAAAAGAAATTAATACATATTTGTTACAATTTTTGGGAGGACTAGCATTAGATAAAAAAATAGGGGGGGAAAGGAAGGTAGGGAAAATGGGAAAATGGAAGCAGGGAAAAGGGAAAAAGACAAATGGGATAACATTGTGGCCGACAACTTTGATGGCTTTTTAAAATGGAAAATGATAACATGTGCCCTTAGGGCACATGTTAAAGCTACTATAAATGAAAATAATGAAATCTCGGATGAGAGTCTGTGCCATATTTAATGCATGTTGGGAGTTAATTATTTCCAAAAATAGGTAATTAACATGTGCCTGTATAGCACATATGAACATGACCCTTTTAAAATAGCTTTGAAGAGATGGGTTCTAGCCGACGCGTAAAGACAAACGATAAGGGATCGCTCGACTGCACAATTATTTAGCACACGCAAGCCCTTGCATCAATCACAGATTCAAATTGGGTCATGAGTTCTAATATTAGGACAGTTCAGTTTTAACTTATTAACCCAATTTGAACTATTATATTTAAAATTATATCACATACATGTAGATATCGTAAGTTGTGTAATAGAAAATCATATGATTCACAATTTAGTGAGTTGATCATTTGGCGACCAGGATAATATTAACTTTACAGGTTAATAGAAATGTGAAAATTAAAGTAGTACTCTTTCGGAATGGATTGCATGGGCATATTAAGTACCTAACGGACTACACAATGTTGTGCACTAGTGTTTTATGTGGATCACAAACATTGCTGTGCATTAGTGTTTCAGGCAAATCCTACATATTGACTAATACTTAAAACCAAACGAAGAGACTCACCTTTTCCCCACAAGTGAGACTCGAACCCAAAATTTCTTTGATCCGAGTGGATGCCTTTGCCATCAAAGCTAATACGTTATTTAGCCTATTAATTTAATTATTTAAATTGATACACATCATTATTATATCCCCACAAGGATGGTAAAGACCGTAAAGAGACCCAAACAAGTGTCAATCCTAGGGCTTTCAGGTTCTCGCCTTCACCAGTTAGACAAATCCTCACATTCAGTTACTTTTGAAGGTTTAAAAGGTAGTAAGAAGGAACTAAATAAACTGGGTCTAGAAGAAGCTGACCAAGTTGAAAAACTTTTCATTCAAGACCAAAGAAGAAAATCACCTGATTTTGTAAGAAAACAACTCCATTGTAAGAAAGTAGTTGAACGAGGAGAAACAAATTCATCATTTTTGGTGAATAACTTTCACTAATAACACCGGCTGGCTATTATTCATATTCAGTGACTTGCGGCCGACATTTTTAACGGAGAAAGAATAACAATTTGACAAAAACAAAAGCAATTCGACATGCACCAAGATGGATAAAAACCAATTGTACGAAGGTAATATAGGATACAGAATGTATTGAAATGACACATCTCAAGATTCATAAAGGTATCAATTTTGTATTTGAAGTAATGTGAACTTTATAACATGGGGCTATTATATACAGTACTCTTCTGTGTATTACAACCGAAACTGTTAGCATTTCAAGCGGTTGTGGTATAAGTATCATCAAAGTCAGTGCCTGTAGTTAAAACTGATGAATCTTCTACTTACGATCATCCCCTGGTTCTGCAACAAGTAACGTCTTCAATCAATTCTCCACATGTGAAAATGATGAAGTTAAATCATCTCCCGGGTACTTCACCCTGAAGAACAAAAAAAAATCGTGGGGAAAATATTCAGTTTGTCTCTTTTTCTTTTTATTATAGACAAATTTAAAATTCAAAGGGATATCAGAGCATCCACAGCAGCCCAAATCTGTGGGATAAGCTTGTCCTATAATAATTCATTGTGTATTAGGCAAAGGATTAAATTACATTTGGCTAAGTTCCTCATCATATGCACAATTACCATATGCAGAACTGATATCCGTTAAGTTCCAAACAGTCAGATATCCATTTGGAACTCAAATGGACAATTGATATCGGTCTGGACAACTTATATCCGTTTGGGACCCAAACAGACAACTGATATCAGTCTAGAGTCCTAAACGGATATATGCTGTCCCTCTGGCACCCATTATACAAACATCAAACATCACTTATTCATCTCAATTCACCCGGAGAAGAAAAGGCTAACCATTATAGGGACATCACTTGTCCATCTCAAATTACACTGTCATGGTTGCAATTAGCGGCAGATGTGATAATTATGGTGCTTCTAGCAATTACCGCTTTATTTATTTAAAAGGAAAAAAAAATAAAATAGAATTGAGAATACTGACCACATACATTGAAGATGCCCAAAACCCACCTTTAATTCACATTCACTTGAATCTTTACTATTTTGCTACGAGTAACGGCAAAAACTATCTTTGTCTCAACCGAGACAATGAATCTTTGGATTGGGATTGCTGTCTCTTACCATTGGTCAAACCGCTGTCACTCGAACTACCTTCTAGAATATTATCATGCACTTCAGAAAATTCCTTCGACCACGAATTCATGGGAATTAAGTAACTGTCGTCCTTAGAGTTTTTCCTTTGTTCCTCGTGCCGTCTCACATTTTCAGATATTTGATGGAAAGTTTTATTAATTTTTGCAATTCCCCTTTCAACTGGCTCTACAACATGTGAAACCGTGAACTTCATATCATCAACCATCTACAAAAATGAGAAAACAACAAATTAGTGAAAATGGCAAAAAGAAAATAGTTAGAACTGACTAGCAAATTCAGTGCTGATTTGGTTGAAGCCTTTTTTTTTCCCTGCTTTCCAAGAATTCTAAATTGGTAAACTTATATATAAAGGCTTGTAATTCATGTCAAGAGTTTTGAATCAGAAAATGTCAACTATGTTACCAAGGGCCTGTTTGGTTCAAGGTGAAATATTTCATCTATCGGACATTGTCTTGTGTTCACTTCTAAAATTGTATAATCCCCGGTACGTTTATTTATAATTGCAAATAGACAAAATATTCAGCCGATATGGGCAATAATACTTATCACCATTTTCTTTCGTGTAGGTAAAAAAGTACCACCACTTCATCAAATTGATAGTCCCACTTTGACTTTGGTATCTTTTAAGAAAAAACTTATTTCAACATAATCAATGCCCAAGGATACAAATTTATTTTCTATTGTAAGCTATGGTACATTGATTATGTCCTAAAAATAAAAAGGGACTACCAATTTGAGACATCCAGAGAACAAACATGGGACAATTAATTTGAGACGAAGGAGTATTTCACCTTGAACCGAGTGGGCCCTAAGGGTGCCTTTGATAAAATAGTTATAAAATATCAATAAATGCGTTTGTTCCTAATAGGAAAAAAAAAATAGATAGAAAATGATTGAAAACACTACTAAGTACTTTTCAAGAAGAAAAAAGAGAGGAGTGATTTGGTGAGATGTTCTATAACTTTTCAGTTTGTCATGGAATCCAATTCTTTAGACGATGGATGAGAAAATTTTCCATGAAAGAGAGAAAAGGTGGAGAACAACTTAACAAATCACTCATCTCTTTTTCCAACTTCTCGTAAAATCTTCCAATCATTTTCCTTTTCTTTTTTTATGGAGCAAACCCTAAGATTATGTATGTGAATTTACCAATTTATAATTCCAGGAAAGTAAAAAGGCTGAAACCAAACAAGCATTCAAAGCAATAACAAAAGGAGAAAAGGGTTTATGTATGATCTTACAATTTCACCACTTCCAACAACCACGTCACGGACGCTCTGATGAAAATTCAAACGCTTTTCTCTCTCTTCATGCCTGGTCAGGCGTATTTTAGTAAATTTTTCGGAGTCTCTAACCTCCTCAGGATCCGGAGGTGTACCTAAGGAGGCATAGTCTGTCATCACAGCAACATTACGTACACATCTTTCTCCACGTTTGTACGGTACCGCTGGGAAAACATGAAGGTGCACCACAGCTGCAATACCCATCTGGTTTGGAAAATTTATATCAGAGAAACTAGATAGGTATCCCTTGTAAAATGTAGGAAAATGCACGTTCCGACCCTCGACAATTATGTACGTAAATATATACGACCTACTATACAAAATTTATAAGAAGATAATATTATTCTTTTCCCCCTTTCAAAAGAATCAAATCACGTTATAATGAAGTGTATACCAAAAGGTAGAATTAGTGAAAAATTACACTTTGACCTCATTTCCTTCAATGAAAATTGACAATTCAACCCACAATACAAGTCCAAGCATCTTCTCTAACGTGTCCAAAAGAAAATTAAATGTCTACTTTCTCTACATTTTTGATAATATTTGGGTGTTGGAAGAACCCCAAACGATTTATTATGTATATGCACATACATCCTCTATATGTTTTTCAATTCCTGTGCCAAAACAACCCCTAATGATTTGTTATTTTTATATATACTAGATTACCGTGCATACGCGATGCATGCGGAACTCTTGTATATTTAATTTGAATAAAATACTTAACCAAAATGTTGAGTGGCATAGTGGTTAAAAAACTGTTTCACTTGCACAGGGGCAAGGGTCCAAGTCCTGTTGCAACAACTCCTTTTTTTTTCCTAATGAAAAAGAAGATTGACAAGGGTAAAATAGGCATTACAAAAATATGTGAAATGTGTGGCCGCTTAATATAATAGTATAGATATATGTATGTGCATATATATTACTAAATTCCACACCTCAATGCAGATGATATAGTCCTGTATACGTGTTTTCAATTCCTGTGCCAAAGAACCTTTGAAGGCGCCCACGGAGAAAAGAAATGCAACTGCTACACCTTGCCACCATGTGAGAAATACTATTGACTTGAATGTTAGAAACTTGGCCAAAGGTTTAATTGGGGCCAACTTATCCTTGGTTACAGAATAGAACTGTACAAGGCAATACAAGGCCCAGCTCTGACTGAAATTAAGTACAACTGCCAGGTAGGGATAGCTGAAAGAAAAATTGCTGAGCTTTTAGTCATGTCTACAATATAACATTGTTTTACGTTGTTATATTATATCTTTAAGGGCAAAAATGGGGTAACACCTAGAACAAATCATGACAAGTTAAACAAAATGCTATAAAATTCAGGTAATAATTTGGTCTGTGTCTTGCACCAGCGGGGATGGCAAAATGGCCCAACCTGGAGGGTTTTTTACCCAACCCAACCCAACCGTACCGTATTGGGACATATTTGGGGCAGTTTTACTAAGACTGGGGAGGTTATACAATAAAAACCTTGCGCGGTCTTTATATCCCTTCTAATATCATATAATTACAACGAGGCAGGCCGGGCCGGGTTTTCAGAACAAAACCCACACCGTTTGGGTCAGGTTCAAACCAGCCTATTTATTGGCAGGTTGGGTTTAGGTTTAGTACAAGCTTTTTGTCTGATTATAAGAGTACGAAAATATGAAGAAAAAAAAAGGAGGGAGGAAAAAAAATAGTAGAAAATAAAGAAAATCTTTCGGATGAATTTCATGATCTATATTGAGATGAAAAATGAAAGGAAGCAGATGTAAGAACAACAATGAAAAACAAAAAAGTAATCTTACGCGTATCTCCACTCAAACTTCCCTTCCCCATAAACACCAAAGAACTCGAAAATCATCGCTAGCAGTGCACATATCAGCTTCAGAATCATCTGGGAAAGGAAAGAACTAAATAATTTACCAAATGAAACAGTTAAAGTTAAACAAGAGAATATCCTACAAAAGAAATATACCCAAAAAGGCAAAAAAAAAAGGAATACATACATACTGAACAATTCCAATTTTTACAGCTTGATAGAAATCGGGACCAAGATGCCAGTCCTTCAGCAAGCAATTTAGTGGAAAAGGATGCTCCACAACTCCATACGCATATGATTCTTCAAGGAGAGGTATGCTGGAGCTGGTAAGGCTTTGACTTTCCAAATATTCAATTGTATTATCCTCACCACCTTTATTCAGTAGTTCAATTGTCAAAACGAGTGGCCAAGATTCAATCAAAGGTAACAAAAAAGCTTCCTATCATCATATTTTAGTCGTGTACAGGCACACACGCATCATAAATAACATACTAGAGCTTGTCGCACACTCGATGTGTGTGCAATATTATACCTAGTAATTCATCACATTATACAAGTTTTAGAACACATTAAAAAAATGTGAGTGGTGATAACATAAGGTTAGGAGTTGTGTTTATTTCCTATATAAGGTGCGTTGTTTTCATTATTTGTTATCATGGAATAATATAATCATTCTCTCTAAATTATCATGGTATCAGAGGTAGGTTAGGCAGTCCCTCCGCAGCCTAGAAAAAACCCTAGATGCCGTCATTACCCCCGCCTCAACAAAAAAAAACCCTAGACGCTGCTGTCTTCTGTTTATTAGCGTGCGTAACACGTGGCCATTCCCGAAACCAACCACGCAGTCTTGGTCGGAATATTCCGACGAATCGAACCCAGAAAGAAACGCCGGAAAACGACGTCACACGCGCCTACACGCGCCGCCTCACTTATGATCACGGGTTCAAATCCTTGGCCAAGCGTTATTTTTATTTCAAATGCAGGTAATTTCGTAATTTTAAGTGCGGACCAAAAGTCCTGCTCTCACTTAATATATGGTAACAGATAAGCAAGTTTTTGTCAACGCGACATTCAAGCTGTTGACTGCATTTTGTGCAAGTGTACAGGGCTCAATAAGCAAAGTAATAGGCATCAAAGACATTTTTTATCTGAATTACTCTCTAGAAAAGAAAATCATACATATGACAATAAAAGGGATGACAATACATGTTAGGCTTTAAACATCAAATGTTATGTCAACAAGTAATGAATGCGAGAGTCCTTATAAGAGCTGAACAGACACCAAAACATGTATTATTAATACATAAAAAATCCAAGTGTCTAACAATAACAGACTAACAAAATGTGCCTTACTATGTCATATAGACTAAATTTTGAAAATCCCAATGAGCAATGAATTAGAGATTTTGTAATAACAGCAGAATAAATCCCAATAAATAAGAAAAACTCCTATCTAACATCAATAATAAAAGGTTCCCAAATACGATTATATGAAGGGGGGGGGGGAAAAGATTCATGTATACCACATTACCACATACCTAAGCAGGCTATCAGATACCTCTCAAAGCAATATAACGCAAAAGCTTCGTAACAGTCCCTGATTATTTCACAGTTGAATGCAGCATTTGAATCCAAGAGGGATATAAACTGTCACAAAGAAGATAGAAATCCAATATCATTTCTTCAATGAAATTGACTTCAAGATCATAAAAAGCTACGCTAAAATGAATTAAAAGTTGCTAAACCGATGTGAAAGATGATTGCATGTGCAAGTGCAAGTGACACGTAAGATGTGCTGTGAAGAAGGAATCATGCTTCTTACAACTACCATATGTAGTGACGTGACAATATTTCCCACTCAAGGCAATAAAAACAGTCCAAATTAACATAATTTTGTCACTTTATTACATAGCACAACATATGTTTTGGTATAATATCCATCTTGCTCCTATACTCTCCTCTATCTCCTCCCAAACAACCCTTGATCATTCTAGCATGTTGTCTACAAACCCAGGGACGTACGCAGGATTTTTGTTGACGGGGTACGAACATAAAAGACCATAAAATTTATCCTACTTCTTAAATCCTCTCTCAAATTAATTGAATATTACAAGAATATATATACACATTATATACATTTCAAGTAAGCTGGTCCTTACTTGAAATGCACCCTATATACATATATATGAGAAAATAAAAAATAGTATGGATATGTAAAATAGGCATTTTTTAAATTTCTTTAAGAATTCTTTAGAAAAACGTCTTCACTAACTTAACCATTGATATTTATTTATCCATCTTTACCTTTGCAAGAACAAAGATAAACATTAAGGTTTTTTTCTATAATAACAAGCAAATGGAAATGATAAGATAAACAATTCATTTGTGTGAGATGGAAAATAAGTTGAGTGATATGGTGAGATGATCTCCACTTTTTATTACTATATATGTCCTCCATCCTTCTTTATCTATTGTGAAAAAAAAAAATATCTTCCTCATAACCTAAAGAAAAAATTTCCTCGGAAAAAACCTAAAGAAAATCTCACCACATCCCTCAACTTATTTTCCAAATTCTGAAAAAAATCAATTGTTTTTCCTATCATTTTCCATTAAAATGTATTGTCAGGGTAGTTAAAAAGTAATCCCTCTCTTTCAAATTAGGAGTTCCATTTTTCTTTTCCGAAAGTCTCAAATTAAGAGTCCAATTTTCTTTTAGGAACATAATAATGGATCAACAATTAAAAAAAAAAAGTTGTAATTGTGTGCACCGATTAAATTGAAATCAATGTTAGTGCTGCTCTTAATTTGAGTCGGAAGGAATAGTATATTAATTTATGGTTAAATGCATCCTACTATTTATTATAAACATCAATTATATATATATAACAAAAAAGTCCAAATTGAGACCGTACCCCCCCCCCCCCCCGTGCTCTACGAAGCACAAACGCGACATGAGACACGCAATTTTTCCAAAATGTAGGACACGACACGTTCTCAATTATATATATATATATATATATGTGCAATAAACATTATAGATATTTAAGAATTTAATAAAATGAAAGTAGATTGCATTAATAATCCAAATAACCAAAGTGGCTTAGTTATATCATCTTCAACTAATGATGTAGAAGCACCAACTATTCATTTTCGAAATTGATTTATTTATACATACATGTGTAGAGAGAGAGAGAACGGTAGTAATATCAATTCAAGATGTGTAAGATTTATTTATATAGACATGTGTATACGTAGAGGGAGGGGAGGGAGAGAGAGAGAGAGAGAGTAGCATACATTTTTACGGGAGAGAAGAGTCAAAGACGATGGGGAAGTTGGAGGATGGGGTTTTACAGGAGATATGAGATTTGTATTTCACTTCTTCTATTATTAAGTTCTTGTTTGAACCCTCAATATTTTTTGTAATTTCATATTTGACCCATTTTAGGTTTTAATGTTTAAAATATCCCCCCAACGTGTCAGGATTAAAAAAAATAATAAAATAAACGACACTCCCCAACTCGCGTGTCGGCCAAGTGTTGGAGCTTGTTGGGGTGTCGGACACGTGTCGGGCCTGACACGTGGCCTCAAAGAGAGTGTCCTAGCTTCATAGCCCATGCTCATGTGTGTTTGTCCCTGTACGAACCCACATATGTATATATATGTACATATTCCTATTAATATATGTACATATACCTATTACAGCACATCTAAATTTAACTGAGCTTATTCCGCTATTGTTCCTTATATAACCAGTTGAATAAAATGGGCTTTTATGATAATTTATTTTGGTTTATTATGTAAAGTCCCTTCGAGTTGGTGTTCCATAGTTTAGGGCTTTCCTTTCATTTTCTTGTTTCCTTTTTGTCTCATTAGCTTTGCATATAAATATAGCATGTAGCTCTCACTTTGGGTAAGCCAAAGCAAATTATGTCTCTTCTTAACCAGTCCAAGTACCAATATATGTTCGTTTTACACTATTCACAGTAAGAATTACCAAAAATATATTTCACATATTTTTAGTATACAAAAGATTGAAGCAACAATTTAATGGAGAAACCAGCTTGAGTTGTTTTGTGGCATGTTAGCGACTATAGGAATATGATCACCCTTTGGTTAGTGAAACAACTTATACAAGATGGCCACGAAAACATTAAGAAGGTGAAAATAAGTAGGGTAATGCATACCGATTCCACTGCATAAACAGGAACCATCAGAATAAGTCCAATTAGAAATTTCTGCTCCTGAAAAAAAAAATCAAGCTTCCTGAGTTCCACAGAATAAGAAAAACAAGCCTAAAACATCCCACTGGCTTGACAGATGAGACGAATAGCATGGTTTAAAACAATTCAGACCAAAGGCATACCAATGTAGGGGGGAGGGGGAGGGGGAGGGCGGGAGGTGGAGTTTTGGGATTTTTACCTATATATGATACTAGATTACTAGCACGCCACTTGCATAAATAGTTTGACATGAAATGTTTGACAAGATGAAACATGGTTTGGTGGTTAAGCATGAGTAAATATTCTTCATTAGCTAGGGTTCAAATCCTGCCTACACACCACCATCAAACTGTCGATGAATTTTTATTTATTTTTTAATATGCATTTTTTTCCCTTAAAAAGTGGTTTAGACTTAAATAACAAAAACTTTTAGGCCTCGTTTGGTTCACAGATTTTAGTACTCGGGAAAGGAAAGTACTTCCTTTCCTTTGTTTGGTAAGCACAAATTCCGGAAACACTTTCCCGAGAGAGGGGAAAGTAGGGGGTAAAACCATTCCTCCCAAAACACATGGGATTGATTTTCCCATGTGATTTCCAAGCATTTATTACACAAATTTTAGACAATAATACTCTTACCAAAATACTTTCCATGGTTTACCAAACACAAGAAAGGAAATTTGACAGGAAATTTACTTTCCCACCTCCATGGGAAAGATAAAGGAATTGATTTCCTTTCCGTGAACCAAACGAGGCCTTAAAGTTAAATCTACTTTCTCACGCCAATTAATATTATACATTTATACCTGTTTCGATTTGTTTGCTAAAATTGAAATTAAGATTTGGTTTGTGATCAAATATTGCTGTTCAGATTTAGTTTGAACTTGTCATTTTTTTCAGTATTTTGTTAAAAAAAAAATGCATTTATAGTTTGCACCCCATCCCCCTCAACTGATATACTGGGTATGCCCCTGGTTCAGATGATGTTAAAGAAAGTAATATGAATATACATAAGGGATTTTTTATTTTCATTTTTAACTTTGCCCCCATTTCTTAATGCAAAATTAGACTTATCCCCCTGTTTTCACAACCGTTAGACTTTGGCCCCCCTGCATGCAAGGTAATCTCTGGCGGGGGGCAATGTCTAACTGACTTAACCCCCTGATTTAAAGTAATTATTTGAGATTCCCCTGCATCCATAGGTCTAGTTTCACATATAAAATGGGGGGCAAAATCCAAAAAAGCCCTATATAAAAAGACAGCTCATAAGTCGCAACAGTTAACATTGGTTCAAAAACACGTCTTCAAATAATGAGAAGGACAAATGATTATACCTCAGGTTGATTGTAAGCTGCTAAATGCCCAAAGAGAAGATACATGGATAGAATAAGGGCAACAAGTACAAATATGCTTGCACTGGAGATCGTCCAACTGTAGAGTACTGTTGGTCCACCGGTAACACCGAGGTTAATTGACCATACTGGCCATGGTCTGCCCGAGGACTCCACCAGAGTAAGAAAACAAAATAAAGAGAATAAAATCCCCCGCCATCCCATCAGAAAAAGACTGAAACGCCCTTGCTACACCAACATAAAATATGTGCTCAATCGAGAAAATATGATGCAAGTTAATCACTTTGGGCCTTCAGTTTAGTTTCACAGTAACCACAGGTGCCTCAAGTATGTATATATCCATATCTGCAATTAAGGATGGCCCGCCTAAATTTTCTCCCCAATGATGCCTTGAAAGTGTCAGAAATTAAATATATCCACTAAATATGTGTGGGAAAATGTGATCCCAGAAAGTATTTACAGCTTGCTTAAAAAACAAACAAAACTGAAAGGACCAGGAACATGAAGCCTGCAATGAAACCATAAAAAGTAAGAAAACAAATCACTCCACACAGAATGTAAAATTACAAGATATTATGTATTTGGTACACTCCAAGTAGCAGAATATCAGAAGTTTCTTATGCGTATATGTGTGTATGCAGTCGATCTTTAAAGATGACAATCTTCTCTTTAAGAAAAAGGACCTTCAATTTTGGGGTAAATGGATTGACATTTTTTTTTCTTCTGAATTTTGGCGGAGACAATCTCCATGATGAATAGATTATCTCCACCAAATTTCATCAAGAAAATTAATATAGAAGTTGTTGAGCTGACCATCAAAAGTCTTAACGACCAAAAGTGCAAATGTACATTACATTTTCATAACACCCACTTCTAGATTCAATTTGGAGATAATATACTCATCATAGACATCGTCTCTACCAAATTTCACAAAAAGCTTCATCCATTTACCCCTCAAAATGGACGATCCTCTTTCTTAAAGAAAGGCCTGTTCTCTTCAAAGGAATGCTGTATGTATATATTGTACATATATATTAGTATATCACGACATAGAGAAAATCACAAAAGCTAACAATCATGATGTAAAATTGTCACGGGTCTCATTCTTAGAGAAATATTTTCCAGTCCCACTTCCCCTGTCCCTTTGAGAGACGGGTTAAAACTACACGCCAAAGTTTAGTTAACTATTCACATCCCGTTTGCCGAAGAAAGCATACAACCTGGCGATACAAAATAAATATATTGCAACATGTGATCATTACACTTTTGTGGGGAACCGTGCAATGCGTCGCAGATACGGATGAAGAACCAAGTGAGATAATGAGATATTTATGAGGATGGAGGAGAAGAAAATGAAATACAAGGAAATAACTTTATTAAAAGGTGAATAGACTGTGGAGATGCCATGAAATTCCAATCCGCTACTACCACTACTAAGCATCGACTAATCCTAAGAGTACAACCAATTCTAAGAGAAACAGAAATCAAATACAGTGTACAGAACTAATTTATTAGGGCTCAACTGGGTTCGGATGGTGGTCACCTGAGCCAAAACCCAAAACCGGACTAACCACGTCTTTCACCTTTTCCTAACTCAAAGCTGAACCAAAGTGTAAGTAGAACCAACCCAAGTTAAACCAACATGCACATAGGTAGAGTTGGTCAATTGAACCTTAATCAGTGTTCTAACAATCCCAGCCTAGGGCTTAGCCCCACTGAGGCACTAGGTGCTGGTTTTCCGCTTAACCAAGCTAGGCGGCTGCCGGTTACACTTAGTCCCCGCCTAGGTGCTCTAGATGCTAGGCCCCCTCCTACCACCTGACTTCACCTAGCACTTTAAGAAAATTGCCTTTAATTTTGAGCTTTTGTTGCTTTTGAGACCAAATACACAAGGTCGGTGACCAAAATAATATAATTACATTTTGCAGAACAAAGAATGAGAAAACAAGATGACAATAGCTTTATTTTTAGCCACAAATCCCGAGCCAAATTAATGATAAGGCGCATAATATACAGCAATACTGGTACTTGTTCAAACTTAGTTCTTAGGTTGGCTCGGTTTTACTTTCCTAACAACCTAATGCAAACCGATCTTGGCGGGTTCTCACCTTTACCGACCCAAAACTGCACCTAGTTTCCCTACTAACCTCGCAAAATCATCCTTGTTAATATTGCTCTCGCACAGAACCAGTCGAAGGCAATCCCATAAGAATCTCTGTTTGCCAATATAGTTTCTTCTATTTCGCATTCTGTTATTGAAACTTAAATGAAAGACCTAGAGGTTCCATCATTACATCTCAATCTTTCAATAGACACTTGATCACTGAGTCATGAATTCCCCTATATATATATATATATCTGAACATCCAAAAATATGACTAGAGTAAAATACCAGACACCTATATTTGTCAGTTTCCCGGAATAGCATCAATTACTGCCCCAAACAATAAATAGTTTGTCACTATGTCAAGGCTAATTTCCCAAGTTCCTTATTAGTGACCATTAGCAACAGGGACTTTTCTCCGGGACACCATCTCCAAAGCCTGGGCAGTCAGGTACAAGCACTTGAGCTCATGCAAACCATACCATTAGCTATGATGCACATACACTCTCTCGGAGGCCACGTGTCCTGCCCAACACACTCCAACACGAGAGGGACACACGTGTCGGAGAGTTTCCCATAGTTTATTATTATTTTTTTAGCCCGACACATGAAGGACACACTGGGACACTAAAAAGAGGTGAACATATAAATAACTAAAAATATGTAGGATAAAAATAATAATAATATAACTTAATAATAAAACAAACCTAACAAATATCATCGCTTTCTTCGCCCGTAAAACCTAGCCCCCATTCTCCAGCCACCACCGAAACAAAACCCTAGCCCCAACTCTCAGCCATCAACGACTTCTCAGCCCCAACCTCGTCTCAGCCATCAACGACTTCTCACAGGTATGCCACTCTCTCTCTATCTATCTCTGTGATTCTATCTCTCAATCTATCTCAATCTCCATCTTTCTTTCTATCTCTATTTGCTATGTCGACTTGCTGTGTCCTCTTTCTAGCTTGATTCATCTAATCTTTTTCAAAATTGATTTATTTTGAAAATTAATCAGAGCATAGTGGGAGATACTAAGTATTGGGATATTGCCTGATTCTTTTGACACACTTGATGATGTTGGAGAACTTCAAATGGCAAGTCTCTCTCTTGATGAGCCAGAGTTGGAGTAGGTGGTATTTGGGGAAGAAGTTCAAGATGTTGAAGCAGTTAATGTTGAGTTGAATTAGTTTATGTATGCTTTTTGATTTTCTATCATTCTATGGAACAATTTAGTTTATGTATGCTTTTTGATGCTTTAATTATGGAACAATTTCGCGATCATGTTTTGAGTATTTAGGTTATTAATGCAATCTAGTTTCATTTGATTGAATTCTTAAATATTTATAATATTTATTGCATATGTATATAATTAATTAAGAAGGTGTCCCCCCCACCCCCACCATGTGCCGTGTCCTACATTTTGGAAAAATTGCGTGTCGTGTCAAAACGCGTGTCTCATGTCGGGTCCATGCTTTATAGACCATTAGTCAATGCTTAAGATGCTAAAATAATTCAATACAGTGCGGGTGCTGGTGCTGATAATTATCACTCCCTCCTAGACCAAGTACCTCAAACTAGAAATAACTGTCTCACATATTCTAAATCATCTAAAATCCTGAAACATGTATTGGCCAACTTTACCCAAAGCTATTTCATAAACTTCAGATGTCCAAGTGTTATTTAAAATTAGGAGGCTATCGTGGTAAAATTTAATTATTTCCAATCATTGGTCCCATCCATTTCCACAACTGAGCTTTAAAAAAAGTATGAGTTAGCTAAACTGAAGGAAGTCAGAAACTAAACAATATTCCATCATTAGATGAAAACACTAAGATTCTCAAACTAATCTTCTATTGCACTTTCAGTTCCAAATTCTATAATGTCTTACATAACTTCTAGCTAGAGTATAAACCACTGAAGATGATATGTTCAATTTTGCCCCAAAAAAGAAAAAAAAAATTGGTAAAAGCACCATACCAAACACTTCTCTTCATTAGACTGAAATTAGGCCCAATTTCTCCAATCTTATAGATGAAAGTACCCCCAGTAATTCCAATTGCAAAGTGAATTAGAAACCAAAGATAAATAATAATAATCCAGTAATCACATAATTTCCATTAACAAAGCCCCCAAACCACAATCACAAAATGTATATAATCAAAAGAACAGAAAAAAATATACTGATAAAACCAATCAATAAGCACATGAATAAAGTGCAAAATACATGTAAACAGAAAGACAAGTATACTCGATGGGCATAAATAAAAAGGGCAGATGAATGTGAATTTGAACATAAAGGAGTTATAAACCCTAGAAATCAAAAATATACTTACAAAGAAGTGAGAACCTCGATTCGAAAAACCTTGGGCAATGTAATAGGATAACTTGGTGAAAGAACTGAGAGAGTTGTTGCCTCCCAAATACGAACGATTATTAATTTTCCCGGGAAACGGAGAGAAAAGGAATTGTCCTACTTTGAATCCAATTTGAAAGGTGAATAAAGCATTGCGTGTATAAAAAGTATATACATCTTTTTTATTTTAGATAGATATTGATGTATGAACTAATTTATCCAGCCTAGGCGGTTGGGAAATACTGGAATTGGGATTTGGTGGGTGCGGGGCTGGTCCGTTCGCAAGGGTCGGATGGGCGGATTTGTTAAATCATACCCATATAAATATAGGCCGATTTAATCCCAAGGGTACTAGGGTATATTCGTACTGTTGGAAAAAATAGACTTTAAAGTCATTGTTGAGTTATTTTGAGAATAATTTTAAACGGGATTTCATACTCGATTATGAAAGAAAGTAATAAATTCATGTTCTCTTTCGATAGTACATTGAGATTGTATATTTGTATGCTCAAAACGATATGGGGTGAATGAGAAATTGTCACCCAAAGTGAGCTACTTGAGATGGAAAATGAAATGGGAAAGGTTAAGTCCCACATTGAAATTTTGGAAAAAAATTTATGAGTTTTTAAAGGATAACCTTTCACTAGCTTATAAGCTTCAAAGAAAAAATAAGGCTCTCTTTCGCGCCTTGGCTTGTGTGCACCTGCACTTGCAGACACGAATGTTGCTCCGAAAATGACCAGCAGCGCGGGGTCAAGTCTTGCACCTATAGCTAGTTTATTTTTCTTCTTCACCATTTAATCTCTTTTATGACACCCGTTTTATTATTTAAATTTCTCTTAATGAGAGATTTAAAATTTAAAAACGTTTGTATTAATTTATATTAAATCTTAAAAACGGTTTTGTTTAATTATTGTAATTAACACTAAAAAACGGTTTTTGATTAATCCATGAATTAATACAAAGGCTCCTCCCCCTTGTATAAATTGAAGGCTTTGAGACCTCATTCCACACATCAACACACACATCTCTCTCACGAAATCATCTCACCTTCTCTCTAGACTAGTTTCGTTTGGTGATAAAGTTCATACACATATTAGTTCGTTACGTGAGTGACACCCACGTGCTAAGGTAGACACTCTTTACACCGTTTCATCCTGGGAGACAAACACCGTAGCAAACCTCAAAGCACCATGGGAGGCGGCGTAATTGTTTTAAGGAGATCGTGTGAAACACGAGACTCGGTTTACTTTTCGTTTAAATTGTTAATTTCCACATTTGGTTAACACGTACTATTTGACACGATAAAATAAATAAAATTAAATAATAAGATAAAAAAGAGTAATATATAATAAATCTAAATTCACAAACATCAATCAGTATATTTTAAGCCATTGTCCAACATAATCTAACGTTTTGAACGACCGAAGGGTTCAATATGTTTTCATGCTAGAAAAACCTAAAAATAGACCAAATTAGATCTACTTGTTTTTAATTTTTTAAAGAATTTTTTAATCTTATTTTAATTTCGGTAAAATAATTTTTTAACAAATTAAACTCAAATCCATATATTCCAACCACATCTATCAGTATGACTTGAAAATAATCCATAAATTAGATTGATGTACCTTGAACACTCCTAAAAATGACAAACTGAGATGACTAATAATATACGAATACATAAGTATGCCTTAAATGTTACTAAATATTTTTTTTTGATTATTTTTTACATAATTCTATAGTGAAGATGGATCT
Source organism: Lonicera japonica (assembly GCA_021464415.1). Classification (NCBI taxonomy): domain Eukaryota; kingdom Viridiplantae; phylum Streptophyta; class Magnoliopsida; order Dipsacales; family Caprifoliaceae; genus Lonicera; species Lonicera japonica. Next base: position 36,960,842 of record CM038469.1, on the reverse strand, counting down.
TGTTTAATCGATCTTGATTAGTATATTTTAATATTAAATTTTTATTAAATTTTAATTTTTTTATTTGAAATTATGGCATTTTTAATATAGACAAAATTATTATGAGAGTTTATTATGTATATATTATTAGTGTGAGTGTTTTAACTTTAATATAACATCTAAAGGCAAATGCACTTGGGGACAAGAAGGGTCAGTCAACCCCTTGGAAGGCCAGTTAAAAAAATAATAATAAAATAAAATAAATAGAACCAAGGAAAAACAGAGCACAGCAGCCACAACCCACAGCTCCTCCGCATCCTCGTCAGTCGCCTCCTCTCCCAACCTTCGAGGCTTCGACCCTCTCAAACGGAACACACTCGAACCTTCGACCTTTTTAATTTCTCATCTCCCAACTTCAACCCTCTAAGTCTCTCACAATCGCACTGTAACACCTCATTTATTTAGTTAATCATTTTCAAGTTAATCTCTTGGTCCAGATTGACGCCGGACCGGTGTGGCAATTTGGGCATACCGGTCCGCCAGTTAAAAAGTCACAGGAACTTTGGCGCCGGACCGATATCCAAATTCTGCATAACAGTTTAGCATACGGAAAATTATAGCCTCGTTTGTATTGATTTGACTGCGTTGACCCGTTTTTAAACCCTTTTTCTCCTCCATTCCAACCATTTTCGATATAGAGAGAGCTATGTACTATTCTAGAAAGAGAGGGTGGTTCTTGGTGTATTATTGGGGTTTCAAAGCTTAAACTCAAGCATTTCAAGCAGAAATCACATATTTTTCATCTTTTTCTCATTCTCTACTCATTTTCGGGCTTTCATGTAGGATTTGGGAGATCTTTGGAGCTAAAACTAGGCTAATAAACTTTGTTCTTCTATTTTTCCAGGTGGGAACTCCCCTTTTCTCCTTAATTTTTCAAAATTTGAGTAGGTTAAGTTGAAAACACTACACTTTCGGTACTAAATTGTTGATTTCTCTTGCATGCAGGATGTATATCCATAGATTGAACTTCTAAGCCTTGTTATTGATAGTATATGGGTTATAATTGATGGAATTAGGGGTTGATTGTTCTGCATGTTCATATTTATGTACTCGTTTGAGAATTTGGTACCAAAATTACTAGAATTATCAAACGCATGTCTAATACTCGACATTTTTCCTTAAATTACTGAACTTCCAGAATATAAAACACTTTTAATTTATTTTTAACTCGTTATTAGACATGTACTCAATTGTTGGATGATGATTATAGATTATGTAGTATTTTCTTCTCAATTATTAGCTTACGAGACGGTATAAATCATGCTTATAAATAAATAGTGATATGATATCGATATGCACTTTGCTAAAATCCTGATTATTAATTGGTTAGAGTTATGATCATATAAAATAACCTATGAACAACCTTTTTGCAAATAATCAAACATATGGTGAGATAACGAGGTGGTTGAAACCGGATAAGCACCGATATAGAAATGCTTGAGTTGATATTATTGCACAGACCCATGAGAAGATAGGGTGTCGTGAAATCTGGTTACCAGTGCACTGACCCATGGAAAGATGGGGTGCGTTTGTGAGTAGTATAATTCGTCTAGTATCGGTATTAGGTCGAGGAGGATGTGGATGGACGTTTAGGCAGTTATCGTGTGAGATATAAGTTGACACAAATTGTTACAAAATAAATGGTTTTCCTATTAATTGGTAAAACTTGGGAATCTTGGCCAACGATGATAAATTTATAATTCTTCATATCATGACATGTCCTTGCATTGCATTCCCTTTCCTTATAGTTCCCACTAGGCCAGTTTTGGCCCATTCCCTTATTTATATTTTAGGTGTACCTCATGATACAAGTAGAGGTCGTGAACTAGGTCCGAGTTCGTCTTAGAGCCACTCTGATACCCTTTTGGATTTTAATTCTTGTATTTTCCATGTTTGTGGGACTTGTAATTTCTAATTTAGTTTGGATGCTTTGTGATATATATGGTTGTATTAGTTTGTATTTTTGAACTAAGGTTTTGTTTGGAATTCTGTGTGTCGAAGGATTATGCTTTGTATTATTTTGTTGGACTAGTTCATGTTTGGATTGAAATTCAGATTGGGATGTATTCTATACCCTTGTGATGGTTTGGTTTTTCCAATAGGATGGTATTTCCTTGAGATACAAATACTGCATGCTGAATTTTTGTTAGAATTTCTTGTTTTGATGCACGTTATTGGTTCTAATTAACTGTTTATCTGCTGTTAATCTAGTATAGCATACGCTAGCACCTGCTTAATTAGGCGGACTGTTACACGCACAGCTCATATCCTCATCCCACCCTCTCAAACACTAACCTCACAGCTCGACCCTCTCACTATTCGACCATTGTAGCTCAGCAGCTCCTCTTCCCATTTCCCACCCTCTCAAACCCTAACCTTTTCCCACCTTTTGCCGCCATTTGCGATCCGCAGTCCGTAGCCCCTTTTTTTCAACTACAAGTCTACAACTCTACAAGTAAGCATGGTAAAATATATATTATTGATATTGATATTTTTTTTATGTAATGAAATTTATGGATATGAATCATTTTGATTAATCGAGTTTATGCTTGATTGAGTTTATGCTTGAAATTTAAGAATATGAATCAGATTTATATTGATATTGATATTTTTTTTATGTAATTAAATTTATGGATATGAATTATAGTGATAATCATTTTAATGTAGATTGATTGAGTTTATGCTTGATTGATAATATGAGTTGATTGAGTATATTGAATATTGAGAGTATGTTATTGACATTTTCATATTCATATTATAATTTGGATAAAAATTAGTGATTGATTGAATTAATTGATTTTAAAATTTGTGGAACGATTCTTTAAAAGAAAGTTATCTACGGATAGTCCTTCTCCATCTAATCCGGCTAGTTCAAATGCAAATTGTGATTTTTCTTAATTAGAAAGGATTAATAATCTTGCAGAAAAAATGGTAGAGAAAGGAATGTATGAAATATTTCCTTATGTGTATTTGCTTCTTATATTGACTTTGGTTTTACCGGTTACAACTGTTTCAGTGGAGAGGACATTTTTTGTTTTGAATATTATTAAAAATCCACTTTGCAACATAATAGGAGATCAGTGGTTGAATGATAGCTTAGTTGTTTACATTGAGAGAGATGTTTTTGCTTGTATTGATAATGAAACTATAATGCAACGTTTTCAGAATATGAAAACTCGTCGTGGACAATTGTAACTTGTATTATTGGTTTTGTTATGAATTATGAATGTAAGTACTACATTTCTATCTTTTTAGCATTATCTTCTGTTGACCTAAAGGTCTTAATCTTATTTTGATAATAACAATAATTTAATCATGTGTAATTTAACTTGTTTCTTGATATAAGTTTATAGTTCATTTTTATGAAATATCAAGAATAGCATGATTGCTCAAAGGAAGCATGACAAGGATCAATGGAATCAATATTCGATCAAGTCAACGAAGCATTGGACTAGCAAGAAGATCAATTTCATCACTCACATGCTATCAATGCAAATCCATGAAGATCAAGATCAAGGATCATATGGAAAAGTTTCAAGAGAAGAATCAAGTTGAAGAAACTATTCAAAGCATTCAAAGACTCACATATTCGGTAATTGAGTGCATGCTTAGGATTGATGTAAAATTTCTTCATTGATTGATTATATAGCTCATATATATTGTAATATCATTCTTAGATTGATCAAAATCAGTTTGAATCGAAAATCATTTCAAAACATCTTTTTGGCAAAAATCGGCTTTGAAATATATTCATATTATATTCAAATGATCATATTTTGAGCTCTCATGAAAATAGGTGTCTTAGGATAATATATTTAACCTATCCCAAGCATCAAAATTGATTTTGGAACTTAATTGCAAAAATGTTTATTTTTTCCTTTCTAGACTCGCTCCGTTTTTGCACAGTTTTGATTTAACGGTTTGTTGGAGGCCTTCCCGGACTCCGATCATTATGAAATTTTGACAGAAGTTAGATAACACATTATAGTACCTACATACAAAATTTTATCAAGTTCCAACGGCTGGATCATGAGATATGATCAAAACAAATCGGGAAAAATTTGTTGTCTGCAGCAATCTTTCAAATCAGACCAGCAGAGGGCATCAGTCGACTGATGGGCCTTGCTCAGTCGACTGATGGTCACTCAGTCGACTAAGGAGCCTTGCTCAGTCGACTGATGACCTGAATATAGCCGTTGGAACTCTATTTTTTTACTATTTTTGGTACAAAACTTCCACCAAACCTCTCAAACGGCTATATCACTTTTGGGACTATAAATATGACTTCCAAGACTCATTTTATACACCTTGAATCACTCTCATACTCTATTCTTCATCTATCTTCATTATTCAAAGATTCAAGAAATTATTTTTGATCAATCATTCTTATTGAGCTATAAACTTGATCAAACAAGTAACTCTAGTGTGAGCTTCAATTGTATTCTTTAAACACTTGAGAGTTGTTGTTAATTGGTGTGAATCACCAATCATTTGTATTCAAATTGTGAGAGGTAAATCTCATAGAAAAAAAACAAGAAGGTAAATTCTTGTTTAGATATTGTGAGAGGTAAATCTCACAAGGTTAGCAAGAGAGAGATTCTTGTGAGAATATTGTGGTCAAGCAATATTTGTAAAGAGTGTAGTGAGACAACAACACTTGTAGTGGTTTGATCTTCACCCGGAAGGAGATTGGAATTAGTGGAAATTCTCGGGGAACTAACCGAGCGCGGACTATGGTTTGGTAAACCAAAACCGTGTGGACAAAAAGCCTTGAACTTCAAATCGGTTCAATCTTTCCTACTCAATCTCTTTATTATTGATTGTTTTGTTATTGCTTGAGATTGCTTAATTATTTTCTCTTATGCTTGATTGTTTATTTGCTTACATTCCTTGATATATTTGTTAAGTAAATTGTTTTACTTAAACTTTTTGAAAAGATTTTTAAATTCCGCATTTAGTTTTAAAAACCCTATTCACCCCCCCCCCTCTAGGGTATTTTCCGACCTACAATTAATTATGAATGTAAGTACTACATTTCTATCTTTTTAGCATTATCTTCTTTGTAGAAAAATTTCGGAACTTTTACAATAAACGATCCTCCACTGATTTCATATTAATGTGTGTATAAAACTTATCTAAAGATGTAGAATAATGCACACTATAACATGTGTATTTTTATCTATTAGATTCTTATACTTTTTTAGAGAAAATTTTGGTCAAAGATGGTGTTTTACTGTTTTATAATATAAATTATTTTTACACCATCAACAATCTCTTACTCAATTAAAATCTCTAACCTTTTTTCATGTTTATTCAGACAGTTCAATAAGTAGTTAATATCCAGAGGATAATACAATTTCTTTATTAAGTTTCTAGGAAATAAAAATTTAAGGAAGGCCAATATCACAATATTGGAAACATAAGTCTTTCAAATTATTTATCAAAGGATAATATAATTTACTTAATTAAGTTTATAGGAAATAAAATCTTAAAAAGATCAAGAGACCAATATTGGAAACATGGTAAATTAATAAATTATTATATTATAGATAAATTAATAATTTATTAATTTATTGATAACTTAAAATTTCATTTAATTAATAAAATTAGTCTATCTCAATCCTTTAAATTAATTTAGTAGGGTATGTGTGTGCCCGCCAACAATATAAAAGAAAAGAAAAGAAAAATAAATATTGTGTTTAGATGCAAATGAATAAAGTTTGAAACTCTACGTGCAAGTTTGTTACAAAATGGTGGTTTCATAGGACACCTAAGGTGCTAGCAAGTGGAAATGGCGTAGGTTTTTTTATGCCATGCTCCGAAATCCCATTTCCCTTCTTTTTGCTATGGTCAACCACCAAGTGTATTTGTATACTGTTGGTAAATTTTTATTTTTTTTTATATTTTATAGGATAAATCATTAATTCAGAATAATTTATCACGTGTTTTATTTTATTCAATGTTACGATAAACATAAAATATAAATATTTAATCATATTTTATATATACGACATACGAAAGGTGGCCTAGGAATCTGAGTTAGCTTCCTTAATTTCCTTCCTAAGCAGGAAAGTGAAACTTTTTTGGTTTAAGGTTCCTTCAATAAATTAACACATAAAAAAATTGAATTGGACATAATTTTTTGACATTGTAATTTTTATCGATGCGAAACAAAAGTTTATAAAAGGAAGGCCGGCTGGTTCTATAATAAAGTTCAAACTCACAAATTAAGCTAAATAAGGAATAAAATCTATTTTTGAATCATAATAAAATGCATTGAAGTTGGTGCACCTATCTATTATCTATTACTATATAATAAAATGGGGAAAGTATATCAATAAATGCAATCTATATAGCTATTAATGCAATCTTTAATTAGTTATCAATGCAATATATATAGCAATTAATGCAATCTTTTAATTACTTTTATGACTATTTTGTCTTCCTTTAGTTATGATAATATATATATACTATCTTGTTACCCGTGCGATGCACGGACGTTGTATAAATTATTATTCATAAGTATATATATTATATTTATTTTTGTGTATACATATCTATACTTATGTAATTATAGTCAAGTTTTTTCAAATATAAAATTTATCAAATCAAATAACAAACATGAGTTTACATAAATGACAAATAATAGTATACATTGAATAAACAAATTTTGTTACATCATCTAGTAGATTGACATACAAAAATTAGCTTTTATGTTCCTTCTAATTATTTTCGATATGAGACTTTAATTGTCATTATTAAGTATAGATATAAATATGGAAAATGAAAGAGTTTAAAAATAAGTAAATAAAAGTTTCATAATAAAAACTATTTATTACTATAATTATTACTCGATTTGAACTTATTACCCTTGCGATGCATGGACATTGTATAAATTATTTTTCATAAGTATATATATATTGTATTTATTTTTGTGTATACATATCTATACTTATATAGTTATAGTCAAGTTTTTTCAAATATAAAATTTATCAAATCAAATAACAAACATGAGTTTACATAAATGACAAATAATAGTATATATTGAATAAACAAATTTTATTACATCATCTAGTAGATTGAAATACAAAAGTTAGATTTTGTATTCCTTCCAATTGTTTTCGATACGAGACTTTAATTGTCATTATTAAGTATAGATATAAATATGAAAAATGAAAAAGTTTTAAAATAAGTAAATAAAAGTTTCATAATAAAAACTATTTATTACTATAATTATTACTCGATTTAACAATAATTATTATTAAAATAAATAATATAGATTATTAGGGTAATTAATATAATAATTAATAAGAGAAATAGTATTAAGTGTGTTATTATTACGACAATTATTATAGTAATTAAGAAGAGAGATAGTATAATTTCCTCCGTAATACTATAACAGTATATGATATATATGTACTTAATTTCTCGTTATTTATAATTCTATCATTTTCTCTCAACCAGGTATATTAATTATTTTGCACTAATTCAAAAGTCTTTTTATACATATCATTTTTTTTATTTTTATTTTATATAATTGGGTTGTTGAATTACTTGCTTATTTGTGATTAATTTACCTTTATATTTTTGTAGTTACATTACATGTGTATTTTTACATGACTATTTTTGTTTACTATTATACATTATATTTTTATATTTATGTAATTTAAGCATTTACATATTCTGTTAATTGAAAAGCTCACGCATCGCATAGATTACACACTTGTTTTTAAAGTTAAATCAGAATATGTAGTTTAGGTAGTAATTAAATATATCAACAATTGTTTTCTCAAATCCCCACTTTTAAAAAATCAGTGCGATTAATATATTTAAGTTTGTGGTACCTGAGAGACATCCAGATAATTATTTCTTTAGATGTCTTGTGGGATACTGATACTATTCAAAATGCCATCCCTCAAAATTTCATTGAGACGATTATTAGCATTCCGTTACCTCAAATGCTTTCTTTGCAGGATACCCCTTCTTGGAATGGGAAAGGATCAGGGAAGTTCTCCATCACTGATTTACTGGTTCAAAATGGTATAATTGCTATGAACACGGATCATTGGAAATGGATTTGGAAACTCAAGTTACCCCCAAAGAATTATTTCTTTCATTTGGCTTATGAAGCATAGTAAAATTCTTACAAAAGAAGCTTGCGTTACCAGAAATATCTCCATTGATCTGTTTGTGATAGTTATGGCCATATGGAAAACATCGATCATTTATTTAAAAGATGATATATCGCTGTTAATACCTGGAAAAACCTTTCTAATGATACTAGTTGGATCACCTCTGATATGAATTTTGATACCTGGTTTGACTCAAACATTAAAGAAGGTGGCAGTAGGTTCCATAGCATAATTCCTTGGGGAACCTTGTTTGCTACCACCATCTAGGTCTTATGGAAATGTAGAAATGAAAAACATTTTCAAAATGTCGACAATAATCCAAGTAGTATTGCTAACAAAAGTCTTAAATTTACTTTTGAAACGTTTAAGGCCTTTGAAAGTGAGGTTACTGAGAATACGAGGAACCAGGAACTCATTAATTGGAATTTTCCATGTGCAGGTACAATCAAAATAAACTCGGACGGAAGCACTTTTGGAAAGAATGGATAGGCGGCATACGGTGGGCTTGCCCGTGATAGTTATGGCAGATGGATTGAAGGTTTTTATGGAAGGATCAGATACATAACTCCTCTCCAAGCTGAGTTCTGGGGAGTTAGGCATGCAATGAAGCTGGCAAAGGAAAATGCATGGTTGGAATTAGTGGTGGAGACGGACTCCTTGACAATGGTTAATCTTGTCAATAAGGAAGAAGTGGATAACCATCCAGACAAAATTTTCATCCTAGATTGCAAGAAACACATGGAAGATATGAAGCTCGAGCTTATTCACGTGTTATGGGAAGGTAACAAATGCGCTGAATATCTCTCGAAACTAGAAAGGACCCAAGGCGAACAGCTCGTGCGTGTGATGGTGCCGTCCAACGAGCTTGTCCAACTGTTGAAAGTTGATATGCAAGGTGTTGCATACCAGTGTGGTGACTGATCTGTGTTCTCTGTTATTTCCTTTCCGTTGTAACAAAAAAAGAGACATTTAGAGGGTCTACTTAAAATCCTGCATTCCTTTTGTTTATTTCTTCTTAAATTATCTAAATCTATTTGTTTTATCATAAAATACAATCAAAACACAGTAAACATTGATATGAGATCTCTAAATTCGAAAACCATTTTTTGTATGCAAAAAAAACAAAAATAGTTTTTTAAAAAACCACCAAGTATGGCTCAGTAGTCGCAACACTATTGTGGACACCCCATTTTGCAACCCTTGGATAATATGGTTGTTTGGTTTACACCATAATCGAATCGGAGTTAAAACGTATCGGAAAATCATAGAATCTAAGGAAAATCAATCCTCTACTCAAAGCACATAATCCAAGGGAAAATATCTTATGAGAGGGAGAAAAGTTGAAAGACCGATCAGTCTATTAATATAACCAATCAGGCTATTGGCATAACCGGTCGACCTTCATTCTCCCGCACCGCCTTTTTGATTTTATTCCCTCGCTGATTGGTATTCAAAGCCAACAGATCAATCTTTCACCTCTATAAATCGGTCTTTTTTTAAATCCGATCGGTTTATGCCTTCTACGGATCGGCTGTTGCCCTCAACGAATCAGTTTTCAGTGCCTCCAAATTGGGCTTCGATGGGAAGGGGTTAATCTAACCTCTATATCAGCCAAAATTCGGGGAAGAAAAAAGGAGAGGGAGCCTCTGAATAGAGGCAGAGGAGCTTTCAAAAAAGAAAGGGCCTCAGACAAGCAAAGCTCTGAAAGGAGAGCTCAAAGAGAAAGAGAAATCCAATAAAAGAGCGAAAGGCTCAAAATCACTTGGAATATATATGAATTAGACCTAAAGATAGGAACATACTGTATCCGAAATTCTTAAACTAGTTTGTATTACATTTTCATTATTAATCGAAACAAAAAGCTTTGTCTTCAGAGTTACGGTATTCTTTTATTCTCTTAAAGTCATTTTCTTATATATATTCGAATGTTTCCCCATATATGTATATAAACTGCTTTACTGGAAATGTTGTATATAAATTGCTGAGAATACTGTACGCCGCATGTATACATTGAATAACCTGAAATTGGTCCAAAATAACATGTATGACACGTAAAATAACTCTGGACTAGGATTGATTGTAATACACTGTTGTACTTTAATCTGGTCTCAAAATAAACCCCACACGAATTTTTGCTCTGAAAAACAGAAAAACTAGTATGCTGTATAGGATGACCGATTGGTCTTAGGGTATGACCAATCGGTCTTTGGTGAATGCCGATAAGTTTTTTGTATATTTTTTACTATTTTCCCTTGTAATCCGTGCCATCACTCATGCATGTTAATAAAATCAGTACATATGCACCTCTAGGCCAAAACAATTGGGAAAGATAAAATATGAAAACAAGCATGTACATTTAGAAGCCAAAAGGGCAATGCGGATGCCTAATACCTTCCTGCATCGTAACAGAGTTTCCGAACTCAATCTGGTTGAGCAGACCGCATTGTACCCCAAAAAGGGTACAAAAACACACTTTTGTCCGTTTTTCGGAAAACGTATTAGAGACTCAAAAATAGTTCCAAAGACGAGCCACGCACCGAGTGGCATTGGGGGGTTCCTATCGAGATTCTCGCAATTGGGAATAGTGATAGGTTCGACTAGAAGCTCCCCAGGTCGAATCCATCTAGCAGCAAAAACCTTTGGTGGCCAGTGGCGTGGTCTAGCACGAGCAAATATTAGTCGAGGTGCATGAAAGCTGGTCCGGACACTCTGTGGCTTGACCAAAAAAAAAAACCAAATTTAAAAATTCATAGGTGGCACGATCAAGGAGATTCTTTATTTTGTTTTTCTGGAATATAATTTAGTTGCACATGGATTAACTAGGCATTCTTTTGTTTCTCATGTTTCGGAGGGCTGTCTAGATTGATTGGTGGGCCTTGGGTCCCACGATTGCTAAATTATTTTTTGTTGCATTTTGGTAGGTGTGCCAATTCGAGTTTTGGGTCATGTTTTGTCTGACACGATCCAACACGATTAGAAAACTGAAAACTCAAACACGATATGACATAAACTCTTATTATTTTTAGCAAATACGAACATGACACGATTAAACACGTCACCATCCAACATACACGGTTACAATTATTTCATCCTAATAAATATGTCATAACATGAGTAAAAATAAAGAATTTCCCCCATTTAGACACAATTAATACGACCAAACACACCCAACACGACATAATTCTAATTTTGAGTCAATTTCGTTCTAAAATATAGATACGAACAAATTTTAGTGTTAATTCCAGACTAATTTCTTTCCCTTTTTGTGACGTGTTTTCTTGTTGTTTTAAAAATTATCACCCATAATTTTTGGGCGACTTTCAAAAATGAAAAATGCAACTGTTGAACAAAGACAAAGCAATACTGCTTCCGACAAAAAATCAATTTTATAATATTTTATCACATAAACACTACTAAAAGATAAATACTCGGAAGTAACATAATGCCCAATTTTGCATTTGGAGACCGACTCTCAAAACGCTTTCAAAATTCTGCCCAGGAGGAAGGCGTAAGAACACCGCCCCCCCCCCAAAACTCTTTTTGGGGATATTCCAGCTTTACTCCATTACGCGGACACCTGCTGGATATATTGGTTTTTGTTGTAGGGGAAGCTTACATATCAGACTTTTTGTTCCCATGACCGTCTTTATGGTAGCAGTGGAAAAAAGGAGACAAGATGTTTAAGGGATTTAAGCACTACTACATGTTATTATACTAAAAATTTTAGCTTTGCTGTGTCGATAATAAAATAAAATAACATAATGCCCAATTTTTGAACTCGAGTATAGACCTAGCAAAATAATTTGTAACACGATAATATGACATAAATCAACGTAAAGTTATAAATTAATAGATTGAACCTTAATAGTTTCGGATCAAATTAGTGATAACTCAATAAGACAAGATAATTGACAAGTCAATATCAATTAATAGTCATTAACCTGTTATCCATTAATTATATAGACCACGTTTGTATGGTATTATATATATACATGTCTATATGTTTATTTTATAATTTATACATGATAATTTGTATATTATTACATACATACATTTGTTAATTTTACATAATTTAATTCAACGGGTTTGAATTATTTTGTTAACAGCTTAACATGTTAATTTATATTCAATTAAAAATAATTCATCATATTTAACGGGTAATAACAAGTTGTATTAAATAATTTGTTATATAATAAATCATATAAAAAAGCCATTCATTTACATCAGAATTAATAACACCTGAATTACGACAAACAACGCAAAGACAATCTGAACCAACCTACTGCCATGACTACTCTCGATCGGTTCTCTCGATCTTAGATTTTTTTTGAGTGGTTGACATGACTTCTAGGACTAGCAAATAGCAATACATTATGCGACAATTTCTTGTTAAGGCTTTTTCTTGGTTGAGAGAAATCAAAGGTAAAACCTGTGGATCCAAACAAATTAGCCTTGACTGGTCAATAATCTGCGCCAGACCGAGCCTAAGAGCTGAGTGCACATACTCTTGTCCGTATATAGGCCTACCCAGACCAGTCAATTTCCAGCGGGGTGGGGTTGGACTTAATGGTTGAATCAAATGGATTTTTTTTTTATATTTTTTTTTTGTCTAGATACTTTCTCATATTATAAAGTGTTCGGGTCAATTTTTGGGTATCTCGACTAATTCTTATTCACAGAATAGTGGCTAAACTCAGTGCGCTACCAGTGGACTACTTGCTGGTGGTTATTTTTTATATTTTAATTAAGGCAAAATAATAAACAATTTTTTTTTGTAATTATCTACCACATTTTTGGTGTGTGAAACAAATAGATGAATATTGCATCATGGACAAAAAACATTCCAAACTAGGATATTGCTAAATTCACTTTATTCATGTATTTTAGTACTCTAAAAATATGTATAATAATGCTTTATAATAATCTGTTGTCACATTAGTATCACTTTTTGGAGTTTTGAATATGATAAAATGTTTTTAAGCATGTCTTGTAGTGTATTATTTTTAAATTATACATATATATTAATACATAAATTGACAGAGGTGTTTATTGGATAGGCTTCGAGTTCGGCTGGTCATAAGCAAGCTTAAAAATAAAACTAAGCCCAAAAGGAAGTAGACTGATCAGTAGGTGTGTTGTGTTGAGCCTGTTTCGAGCACTGGGCTATTTGATAAACCCAACATGCTGCGTGTAAGTCTTGCACGCACAAGGTGAGGAGAACCATGCCGATGACATTATTAATATTAAAAAAAATTCACATGTCCGCAATGATATTTTTCATTTGTACGTATTGAGAGTGTCAATAGCATTATCCTATATAATTTTGTGATACATATTAATTACGAATACAACTGTGGTTCGATTTGAGATGAGACGAGAAAATCGACATTTTCACTCAATGATATAACTAGAAAACGCCAGCACCTGGATGAGTCGATGATGGTGACTTGTATTCGTTTGATAATTTACTCTATACCAAATTCCACTTAATTGATTGTCTTTATGTGGAATTATGACATCTACCAATCTAAATCTAGTAGAAAAATGCATAGAATATAGGCATAAGCAATAATTATGAAGTGATAGAAGCAATAAATAAACAATCAATTCATAGTAATACCCAAGTAAATAAAACTAAAGGTAATTACGTATACATCTATATATATTTGAAGAAGACTGATTGGTGGAATATATGTTTCATTAATTTATTAGATATTTTTGCGGAACTTTCATGGAGATCGAAAACTTCAATCTATAAAGAAAGTGAGACCACCATACAAATTCTCTTAATAAACCGCAGCGTCATAACGCCAGCACTTGGATGAGTCGATGATGGTGACTTTGTATTAATTATATATTTTGACTTTACCCATATTCCGCTTTATCGTCTTATGCGGAATTTTATATAATACCCTACCCAAATCTAGTTTTAAAAACTGTAATGTTATTGCCAAATCTGTTTTTACTAATGTCAATGTAAATAATACATTGCAGAACTGTAAATCATACTTTAAGGTTTCATTTAATATCAGCATGAAAAATGATAAAAAAAAAGTGAGAAGACGTAAAATAAATTTAGGGATGTAGTCATATATACTTTGTATCTCATACTATATTGTCCTTTATCTTTTGTGAAAAAAAAATTATTTACCACCATTCACTACATGAAATAGACACTTAGGAGACATGCAAATTATGTCTCCTAAGAGCTAATGTATGTCGCCTAAGCCTTAGGCGACATAAGGTATGTTGCGTAAGTGGTGTCTTATAAGTATTGTGGCCTAAGATCTTAAGCGACATATAAATAAAGTATGTCGCTTAAGCGGTTTACTTAGGAGACATAAGCAATATAGTATGTCTCTTAAGTGATATACTTAGGAGACATAAGCAATAGAGTATGTCTCATAAAATAAGTACTATTTAGGCGAAAAATAGTTTGCCTCCTTTTTTTTGGCAAAAAATTTTGAATTTTTTTAAACACTCTTAGGCGACATACTAATTGTGTATGTCTCATAAAATAAGTACCATTTAGGAGACATAGGGAGTATATATGTCGCCTAAATAAGTACTTAGGCAACATACTAAATTCAAGTCTCCTAAGTGAAACTATGAGGAGACATACATAATTATATGTGGCCTAAGGTATGTACATAGGAGACATACGTAGTATATATGTCGCCTAAGTACGTACGTAGGCGACACACGAAATGTGTGTCTCCTAAGTGACTCACTTAGGCGACACACGAAATGTGTGTCTCCTAAGTGAGTCACTTAGGAGACATACGAAATGTATGTCTCTTAAGATGTGTTTTAGGAGACATACGCAATAGGGTATGTCGCCCAAGACCCCAGCTGGTGTAGTGATTTAAAGAAAATTTTTCGTAAAAGAAACTAAAAGACAAGAGTTAAATCTCATCACATCCCTCAACTTATTTTTCAACTTCTCACAAAAATATATTATTTTTTCTACTATTTTCCATGTTCCATGTTATCAAACAGAGTTAAGTATATATATATATATATATATATATATATATCTTTATTTTGACATTAACAAATACTACTACTTTGAAAGTAGTGTTACCCTTTACAAAACATACCCTTCAAGTATGTCTCCACCTAGGGCTGGTCAAGAAGTTTCGAGGGTTCAAGGCAAACTTTAAAAATGGGCCCCGTTAGTACTACAAATGTAAAATTAAAATTCTGTTAAATAAACATTTAAATGGATTTCAATAATTTGTTATTTCAAGTGTTAAAAGGTTAATTAGCCTTTTTCGTGAGTAAAGATTGAGCTTTTATAATTATAAATTTACAATATATAAATATGCTTTTGTACTAATATGAAACACTATATATGGAGACAATCCATTACTCATTTTCTCCAATTTCCCAAAATGGCGTCCCTATTGAGGCTTAAACGAATGAAAAATTTATGAAACTTGATAGATATGACCGGCCTCTATATATAATGAGTAGATTTATCTCCACAAAATTTCAAAGATAAATTCAAATAAGAAGTGAGTGTTATAAAAATTTGATGTAGACGTTCATTTATGTCAATTGAAATTTTTGATAATCATCTTACCTACTTCTAAATTGAATCTCCTGATGAAATTTCGTGATAGAGATCATTTCCACCAAGTTTCATGAAAAAATTCATCGGTTTAACCTTCCAAATAGACACCATTGAGGGAAATTGGAGGAAATGAGTAATGGAGATGAGCCAAATCCCAATATGTGCACGGAGACAAAATTTGGGAGCACAAGGCAATTACCGTCTTCTTCGCCATCTCCTCGGACCAGCCATGTCTCCATCTTAAATTGATGGATCCACTTTATGTTGTTAAAACACAACTTAATTTTATTACGAAATTTGGTTGATTAACCATGTTAAAAGAAAAGAGATTATCATTACTAGTACATTGCGAGAATATTTACACTTAATTTCCGTCACTTAAGGTTGATTCTAAACTTGTAAATCTATATAAATAACTTGAAAAAGTAATAGAAAAGATAAACTATCAAGTGATAGCAACACCCAAGAGAGACAAAAGATAACGTATACATCTACAAGTATTCCATCCACACGCCAAAGTACAAGATAATTTAAATAGCTGAGGAAACAACAGTACTGTACTTTCAAATACTCTCGTCACGTACACTACAAAAGAAGAAATAGCTTCAATTAAGAGAATCACGCTAAAATAAGGAACTTAAGCAAATAGGTTTAAGCTAGAGAAGAAAAATGAGCAGTTCAACAGAAGAGGAAGAACTTATGCAGATGGTCATAGATTTCATTGAATCAGAACCACCAATTTCTCATACTTACTCAAAACCCATCAATCTCTCCCAAAACCCTATTTTTCTTTCTTTGCAGGTTTCTTTCTTTTTTTGAAGTAGTTTTAAATTTGACTTTTTGGGTTTTTTTTTATATATTATTTTTTTGGGTCTAATTAATTTGATTTTGTGTTAATTTTGTGATTGATCTTTGCTTATCAGGAGACACTTGAGAGGGGTTCTGTTATTGAGAGTGAAGTTCTTGAAAGAATCTTGATGTACTTGAAAGATATGGAAGGTATTGATGATCAAATACCAAATAATAACGATAATAATAATAATATAAAGGAATGGATTGTGTTGAGGTTGAAAATGGATGATTATGAAGCTTCTCTATGTAAATCTTCTTGGGTATCTACTTTTGGTCGCCCTTTTACACAGGTCTCCACTTTGGGTCATCCATCAGGTATCTTATATATCTATCATAAACCATAATATATATATATATATATATCTATCATAAACCATAATATATATATATATATCTATCTATCATAAACCATAATATATATACATACTATATATTATTTGATTAATATATGGTCTAAATTCACTAAAATTTGGGATTTTACCTTCTTTATAATGATGTGTATATATAGTGGGATCTTATGGTAATCTTGCACGCTAGCGCTTTCTTGATTCTAGTAGCATTTGGACATTTTGTACAGTAAATATATACAACTATTAGCACTAGTAAGTATTGTAATATGTAGAACTAGTCACTGGCCTTTTCACTCGGTGATAATGCTGGCTGGCACCAAAGTTTGTGACAGGTCAATGATTCAATTCCCATAGCTGATATTGGGGTGGGGGTGGGGGAAGCATTCTAGGCATAAGATCTTTCAGGAAAGTTTTTATGTGTTTGTGATGAATTTAGACCTCTAGAATATTGGAATGGAGTGGGAGTTGTTAGTAAAATGGCTAGCCTTAAGTTTTGAGGATAATTTTGCAGCGCCTATGCCTATGTTTATGCTTACATATATATATATGCATATATATATATGGTATAAAGAATATATATAATGGTCTCGATCCTATTCATGCAAATCTGCACTCTTAGTAATTAAAAAATTAGAAACTTATGAAAATTTAATTTGAAACATAACTAGTTAGCCGCCTGAATGAAATACACCTTCTTCCTCTAAGTTCACTATCATACGAAATGGCCTCCTATCGCATGCAATTAGAAATTTAGAAGCTTATGAAAACTTAATTTGGAATAAATCTAGTTAGCCGCCTAAATGAAATAGATCTTCTTCCTCTAAGTTCACTATCATATACAAGCATAAGTTTTATCCATTAATTCATGAAGGTGTGCAACCACGCATGCTAAATGATAATTTGTTGTACACTGTACATGCTCTACTATAGATGGAGCATTTCCTATAAGGATTACTATTCACGGACCTTATTTACGGATTTGCCCTTTTGACACGCTTCCCGATGGATTTTTTTGATGAAATTTGGTGGGGATGTTCTTCATCGTGTGTAGAACATCTCCACCAAATTTCGTCAAAAAATTCAACCGGGAA
Source organism: Lonicera japonica (assembly GCA_021464415.1). Taxonomy (NCBI): domain Eukaryota; kingdom Viridiplantae; phylum Streptophyta; class Magnoliopsida; order Dipsacales; family Caprifoliaceae; genus Lonicera; species Lonicera japonica. Next base: position 36,942,802 of record CM038469.1, on the reverse strand, counting down.
GTGGGTTAACTATATGATTGAAAAATATTAGATTTTATATATTTATTTTTGGACCAATATTTTTCAATCATGTAGTTAACCCACTTCCCGGTTGAATTTTTTGACGAAATTTGGTGGAGATGTTCTACACACGATGAAGAACATCCCCACCAAATTTCATCAAAAAAATCCATCGGGAAGCGTGTCAAAAGGGCAAATCCGTAAATAAGGTCCGTGAATAGTAATCCTTATAGGAAATGCTCCCATACTATAGAATGTATTTAAGAATATATCTACTTTAATAAATGAAGAATGCCACGGATAAAAGTTAACAGATGAAATGAGGTTTTAGTTATATATATTAATCCTATAAATTACTAATAAATAAATAAATAATTTTAGATCTTTAAACATTTGTGTTGATTAATGAATCTTTATGGGTACCTTTAATTTGGTACACAAGTTTTTAAATTTACAGGGGACTACGAGTACATAGATGTGATGATGAAGGATGAGAGTGAAACAAGATTGATAATAGATTTGGATTTTAGGGCTCAATTTGAACTAGCAAGGCCTACACAAACATATACAGAGCTGAAAAATGCACTTCCTTCAATATTTGTTGGGAGTGAAGGGAAGTTGAATGAGATAATATATTTGCTATGCTCAGCAGCCAAACAAAGCCTTCAGGAGAAGGGCCTTCACATCCCTCCATGGAGAAAAGCCAGTTACATGCAGTCCAAGTGGCTCTCCATAATTACAAGAAAATATCCTTCTCTCACATCAAGGAAGCTCCTATACTCTAGTTTTGTTTTCTCTCTCTTTAAAAATGGACTCGGGAGGTGTTGAGGTGCGATGTAACATAAAAAAATAATTTTGTTTTAAATTATTTATTGCCATAAAATTAATATATTTAAAAATATATATGAAAACTAAATATCAACTTTTAATTAAAAATAAATGGAGTAACTTTTCATATTTATACTATATCTAAAATGAGATCAGAGATTTTGGCAGTTTGTAAAATTATGATAAAAGTATGCTGCTTAAGCAGAAACTTAAAAACTTATGATTTTAAACCTAAAGAATATGTGTTTTTAGAACGAGTGGAATAGTATTGTTAGTAAGGCACCTTTGAGTCTCATTTACGGTAGGGAATTTTCGTTATCATTGTAGTAAAAGAATCAGAAGAGACTTTAGATTTTCATTTTTTTTTTGAAAAAAACAAAGGAACACGTGTTATAACTGTTCAACCAAATACAATCTAATGTCCTTATTTTGTTTCAGAAATCTATACATAATATCCCGGATATTATGTAACATATTGCACACAAATAGCTTGCGCCACGGACTGTAGTGTACTATAGTGATGAGGGTAATTTAGGATTAAGTTCAAGTCGTTGAAAATACATAAGTATTTCTAGCTAGAAGGTGTTCAATTTTTTTCATTTTTCATTTTTTTTTTGGGAAGCAAACATAGGCATATATTGAAATTAGACTACATGCACAGGCTATGCATGTACTACTCAAATATATTTAGTTTGAATTAAAATATAAAACAATATATTAAGTGGTTTAGTGTTAAGAAGTAAATTATTTTGTCAAAAGTCTAGGTTCAAATCTCTTACAAATATAGAGACTTGACTTTATAATATAGAATAAATAAATTATCAGGACAAAGGCCCAATATCTAATGTGAGAACAATTGAGCTCTATGTTTAGTTGGTCTCAACTCCTCTCCTTTTCTATCTCGAATTTTTTCGGGGTATGTTTGTCGCATGGGTTTAAAGGTAACATATGATTAATCATATCATGTGTTTGTTGTCAGAAATGATAAAATAGCTAAATCTTATACTGTGTTTGGTGTAAAGGCATATATAATTTCTTTATCATATCTAGCTTTTAGTGCAACATTGGACATGATAGCATACCGGATTAATTTATCCCAATAGCTCATTTTTTCCACAAAAAATTGGATAAAATTATATCACCCTTTAACAAAACAAATACAACGATTAAAGTTTTAGTTCATTTATTTTTGTTTTTGATCTTTTTACTGTGCCCTTTAAATAATTCAATTAATTAACGAAGATTTGTGATCACCCAAAATCATGTTGACCAAATTCAAAAAATTCATTCTTTCATATGATATTGTATTTTTTTTATTAAATTATACAAAACTAAACTTTATGCTTATAAATAAAACAAAAATTACATTAAAAAGTAATGTTTATGCAAAGTAACTAAAATTAAATGCTTCTTAAAGTAGCCCCAAAAAAATGTGGATCTTAAAATATAAATAATATAATATAGGCAGCCTAGTTTTTAAATATTATATACAATTTTAAACTTTCTCTTTATAAAGGAAGGATTTTTTGAATTTTATATTCATAAATAAGAAAACCGAATTAGCAAAAAATATATGTTTTTGTCCTCAAAATTAAAATTGTGTGTATATTTAATATAAAAAACAAGTTGCACAGTATTGTATCATAAACAGACTTTTAATTCGGAACTACACTAAATACGGAGTTTATTTAATCTTTATTCGACTAATCCTTCTCTTGTCATATCTCACGTAATTCTTATTTGATTAATTCATCTCTTATCTTAGCCTATATAATTTATATCTGATTAATTTTGACTCTTAGCACACTTAATTTTTATCTTATTTTAACTTGTGTCTTTATTCGACGTGATAAATACCACTTCAAGTTCATCCACTACTTGTATAAAAAAACATAGTAAGGGCGTAGCCCAAAGAGACTGGACCCGGTCCTCCTCACGGCCAATTTCAGACAAAAAACACAAAACCCTTTAGTACTGCTATAGATTTGGCCCAAATATTTATTCCATCCCCCAATTATTAAAGAATTAAAGATACATATCTGTTTTTTTATATTTTTGTTTTCACCAGCTGTCCCCACACAAAATTAGGCACATTACTAATTTCCGCTTACATATATCTATATATGTCGTTGGTCACAATAATTTTATTATACACGCCGAATTTTGACTTGAGATATTCTTAAATTATTTCGCCTTAAGGTTATTTTTAATGGTATTTTCTATAAATTCATTTATATCATATGTGTTATGGTACTTTCAATACATTTTTATATTTATTTGACAATATAATTGTATGTATAGAAAAGTTTCAAATAAAATTTTTCTAACGGTAGAATTTATATCTTACTTTTCTATCTTACTTAACATTTATTTAAGAATGAAAGAGAATTAGTAGATTTCTTATATTCAATGAGAATGTGCCATATATATCACATTGAAATTTTTTTATCACCATTTCTACATGTAGCAATTCTTATAGAAATTTCCTATATGACTCATCTTCCACCTCATATATAAATAGATATAGAAATGATCATTTGAGTATTTTTCTCCCTTTTCTCTTTTTTAACATAGAAATGATCATTGGAGATGGTTTCAAGGGATGTTAATGGTGGGCAAGCCACTAGATTACCTACTAGTCACATCAATGTGTCTTTAACAAGTTTTGATTTCACACTTGGCGTGCAAATCAAGTGGTAAAAGTATCTCTACCTAGAAAAGAGATCTAAGGTTCGAGTCTTCTCACCCCCTTCTTGTGTTTCCAAATTGAATCCTAAAGCCTCCTCTACTTAAAGGAAAGATCTCAAGTTTGAGTCTCACCACAACTCCACCCCAATCCCCTTCCCTGCTGAGCCCATTCATGCATGGCTCCTTTAACATAAGTGATTTACTAATATATGTAGTATTATACAAAGTTCGGACATATCCAAACGTTCAAGAAAGCAACTCTAATAATGTGGCAATATTGCAGATGGTAATAGATGGTTGATTGTTAATCCATTATTGGTCTCACTAAGTCCAGTCTTATCCTAAGATGGCATTGGTTTGATACTAATTTTACGAATCAATTGGTAGATCTTAATTGCCCTTAGAAATTCCTTTACAAAGAAAAGGTGCCTATGGGTTCATATACTATTCTTAATAGGCCTATCAATGGATCGAATTTGTATCCGAATTTGATCTATTTAGTCGGATATAGATTGAGATTCATAATCCGTATATCTAAATTTGATCCGAACCGTTAGGCCATTGATTAACAAATCGGATATTAATATATGTCAATTTGATCCATTTGCAATCCGATCCGATCCAAGACATACATTTATGCTTAAATTTATCATTATTTATAATTGCCCTCTTATTATTTATACACTTATAAAAAATAACTATAAATTAAAAAGTTTTAAGTAAGTTTTTTTTACAAAAATAGAAGAAATTTAGCCATTGTTAGGCTTAACTTTTATGTATGTTTGTTACTTTTTATATATTTACAAATTGTTTATTATATTATTAAAATTTTAAACGAGTCAGATAATATTCGATCCGAACAAATTTAGATATGGGTCAATGTTTTGATGATCCATTACATGATCCGATCCGAAAACTTTTTTAAATATGGATTTAGATTCACCCTGATCCGATCCAAATCCGATCTGTTGACAGGCTTAGCTCCAGAGGCGGACCCAGAATTCTTCCGAGGGGTGGGCTAATAGTAATAGATAAAAAAATTATAAAAAAAATTTAAAAGTATAATCATATAGTGAGTGATATAAATTTAAGAGAGTTATATAAATTAGTGAGTTTATAATATTTCAGCTGTGCTAAGAGATGGACTAAAATTTAACAAAGAAGGTGGGCTAAAATTTACCAAAGGGGTGGGTTTATATTAATATTTTTTATTTTTTTTAGTAGTGCTAGTAGGTTTTTCAAAATTTTGTCTTGTGCTGTAACCCGGTCTGTCCCCTCCTGGTTCTGCCCCTGCTTAGCTCCTAACATCTAAACATCTACATATATATATATTATATATTGATGCGCGACTGTAGTATTCATATCAAATTGCTAGTGTTATTGTATGTGATAAATAGGATCTCATTGTGACAAAAATCATAATCAGACTCATTCCGCTAAGAATTGGACTGAGTGGCCAAATTAATGCAATTTTGACGGTGCATAAGTCAAATTGACTCAAACGTAATAGTTTAAAGGCCTATACGTTATATATTCTTATAAATTACTAATTTTGATTATAAATAGGCATTTGTGGATATATATGTGTGTGTGAAGGACGGACTTAACTCCTCTTCATTACCTCTTTCGTCAAATTTTGTTAAATGAGATTTAATTAGAGGGCTAAACGGATTTTTTTTTATGAAACTTGATGGTGTTCATTTTTTATAATGAGTAGGATTAACTCTATAAAATTTCTTCAAAAAAATTCTAACTTAAAGTAGGAGCAATAAAAATTTGATATATATGTTTATTTTTTACCATTAAAATTTTAGATGATTATCATCTCATTTACTTTTAAATTAAATCTTTTGATGAAATTTTGTACATAGATCTATTTATCATAGATATCATCTCCACCAAGTTTCATAAAAAAAAATTGATTGGTGTGACCCTCAAACTGAATCTAATTAAACGAATCAAAAAAATCCAATTGGAAGGAGCAATAAAAATTTGATACATATAGTTATTTTTAACCACTAAAATTTTATACAATTATCTCACCTACTTCTAAATTGAATATTCCAATAAAATTTTGTGAATAGATTTATTCATTATAAAGATCACCTCTACTAAATTTTATAAAAAAAATTGATCAGTGTAACACCTCAAACTAAATCCCATTAAACGAAATTAGATTGAAGAATAATGGAGGAGCCAAAGTCAAATGTAAAGGGCAATGCGGAGGGCTTAGAAGTATATGTGTGTGTAGTTTGACAAAAAAAATGAGTTTGTAATCAAGGATTAAAACCAAAGCCTCTTGCCTTAGTGATATAAAGTTATAACTGAAACAATCTTGAAATCGACTTGGAGTTCCCGTGATCGATTTTCGGCGTTGTCAAACTAAAAAAAAAAAAAAAAGTAATCAAGGACTAGAGTATATGTGCATGTAATTTTTTCATGTGTGTATGTCGTCTCCGTTTTGAGAATTGAGATACATGGCGTGGCGTGTAAAAGTTAAAAGCAGAGAACATTTTCTCAAAAAAAAAAAAAAAAAACTCGCAACAAGAATATAAGATCTCCCTGCGTGGTCCACTTTTCAGACCAACCCTGCATATTTATATACATGTACGGTACAAACAATGGGCACATTTTGAATATTAAATAGGCAGTTATATTATAAAAGTAATAATTTTTAATTTGCCAAAGTAAAATAATTTTTTTGAAAAATTAAACTGTAAACTTTTAAAAGTTGTATATTACTTTAATAATAAGCATAATTAATTTGGCATAGTATTATCCTATTAGCCAGATAATTATCTTTAACTAGATCTGATGTTCAGATGGAAATGTGATTATTCACACAAGGCAATTAAATTCGAGGCCCATCCCATTTTCTCCCTCTTCTCAAACTATCCAGATCTATCCACTCTCTAGAGATAATATCATAATATAATAACTTTAAGGAATAAGAATTAATAATCACATTTTCCACTCTCTATTATTATTATTATTATTATTATTATTATTATTATTATTATTATTATTATTATTATTATTATTATTATTTACTATCCTATTTTTCTCTCTTTTATTCATTAATAATCATTCAAATCTTATATTTATCTATACTATTATATAAAAGTAAGAGTCATTTTAAGTCAGTTAAGTTTTATTATATTTTTTTAATTGTCTATTTTATCCTTGCAATTTTTTCTTTTTTTCTTTTTTCATTTTTATCATAAAAAATTTGCTTATAACATGATTTAAACTCCTACACTTATCAATCTAAACTCAAACTTAATCACTAAATTATTTATTATTTTTGTTAAGTTTTTTCTTTCAAATTATATTATAGATTATCAGAAAACTTTATGTGGAAGAAATTATTTTCTATTGTCTTTAAGCAACCACTCCAATTTGCAACAGATGATTGATAAACTTCATCTGGAAGCAATCTTTCAATGTTCTTTGATTTAGGACCTGTGACCAACTACTTAGATAGAGGATTGGCCTATTGACACGTGGAATTTGGTTTCTATCACTGCTTACCATTTCTCACCAACCATCAACTACTTTAACTAATTCTCACAAGTAATGACCCAAAAAGAAAAATTCATTTTAATTTCGTTGGTATTAGTTAAAATATCAATTTTTCGACAGGTAGATGCTGAGGTATCACAAAAATTATTTATTTTGTTGTATGTACTACTCCTTCAATATTATATATAATTATTTTAAGCATATATTTGAGGTTTCAAAATAATTTTCGAAATACCCTTCGTAACCATTAATTCGGTACGTAAAATAGAGTTAGTTGGCGCTTTCGCCTTAAATCATTAAGGTTTTGAATTCAAGTTCCTCCTCCTTTTCATCATTCTCCTTGTCTAGAATAATTGGTCCATTTGTATACCACTTATATGCAAAAGATTTTTTTTGGACCAAATTGAAAGTAACTTTTTGACAATGTTTAGAAATACAATAATTTTAATATGACCAATCGTTTTCTTTTTCTTAAGCAAATCTACGTATTAGAGCATCCACAACAACTTACTTAAATACGTTATGTAACAGATATTTTGATCCTATGAATGTTTGCGATCGTTGGTATATGTAGGAAACTATAATGTTTGGTAGAATAATTGTATGATAAAGCTGATTTAAGTAATTCTCTAATATATATAGTCATTTTTTGGAGGGTGGGCTGGACATTAGATTCCCATAGCTTGCGTAGGATGATACATTATTGTTTTTGCATTGAAACAACACAATGCTTATATATAATTAGTACTATATATACTTATTTCAAATTAAGAATTTACTTTGACTTTTTCATTCGTTTTTAATGAATACACAAGTTTGAAACTAAGTAAATGGTTGCGAATAAAACATTTTTCATATTTTTTTAATATGTTTTGTAGGGTATTATGTTTTGTATTCTCCTCCTCCTTGGAGATTTTTAGGCCTTTTAGTCTGTCTTTCAAAAAAAATAAAAATTGTTGTTAAGTTGTTCTTAGGTTATGCTATTTTGTGCTTGGCTCCTTCATTGGTTAAAAAAAATTAAATAAAAAAAAAAATAGAACTTGTTTCATATCATGAAATATTTGGTATACAAAAAGAAATAATATGCTCTTAAGTTGGGATGGAATTACTAGTTCATAATTTTACAATAATATAAAGTCGGAAACTTAATTCGAAGCAACTCTTATTTCACAAAAAAATTGCTTTATAATGTAAATAATTAGAGTTTAACATTTGCGGCTTGTAAGGGCAATATAACTCTCGGGTAGTCGGGTACTTATCATTTTTAATTTCTTGAAGATGACTTGAGAACATATTTTGTGACAAGGTAATGGATCTAACTCAGTGATCAATATATTAGTAATGTGTTATTATTGTATCCTCTGAAGTCTGAACGTATCAATTTTGTTACGGCAGAAGTATTCAAATTAAAAAACTAGACTCTTCACGCTTGAGTCTCTCTCCTCTGACTCTTCTCTCTCTGTATCTCACTTTGAATTTGGAACCATTTTTTATTTGTATTTGGTACGATTTTTTATTTGTATTTGGTACAACAATAGAAAACACTTTATTAACCGCATTCTGCTCTAACCTTCAACTGGCATTTCCTTATTGTTAGGCAAATTTCTCCAATCACACAACCTCGATCTTCTTGGTAAATGCCTACTAAGATTCCAATTGTCCCATATTCTTTAATTTGTGCTCCCTAAAAAAAATAAAAATTGTTTACCTCTGCTTCAAAGTAGACTGCAATTTTGATTGTGCTAAGTGCCAAAATTTCTCGGATCAGATGTTGCCTTCCCCAAGCTCTAACTCAATACAACATGAGAGCAGCCATAAGTGCAACCTCGACCAGCCCCGCTGATCACAGACACAGACTCTCTGTAACCACGTCAGTTTCTCTCTCTCTCTCTCTCTATATATATATATAAATATACATACACGTGCATACAAAGTTTGGTGTAGGATTTTGGAGATTTGTTGAAAGATGATTGAATATTTGAATTACAAGATCATGTGTTTAGAGAGTAGTGTTTAACTATACAAACATTTTATGAGATTGTTGTAACACTGATCAAATCAATTAGAAAAATATATAGCAAGTTTGTACAAAAAATAATGCATTCGTAGCATTTTACATGTTTAGATATGGATTGTTGGCTTCAATTTTACTTGTCTAACTGTGGCATGTTGATTCGCATTTGGAGTGCTCTGTTTTATGATTTTTTGAGTTGAGTTGGATTTTGCTACTTAAATTTATTTAAAATCAAACTGAGGAAGTGTTGACTTTTTTTATTTTGTAAATTTAAATCTTGTATAGTCTAGTTCATATCTGTTTCATCAGGGTTCCTCAAGGATCATGGAATTTAAATACTCCCTCCATCTCTAAAGTTCGTTTTGAGTTTCACATTACTAATTTCAGTATAATATGGACCATTGGTTTAAAAATAGACGCCTTATATCTTTTTATATCTTAGTATTTGTTTAAACGAATGTTCATCAAAGACAAGAAAGTATTCAATAAATTTGAGTCATTTATTTTTAAAACTATTGGTCTAGATGAGTGATTTCCATCACTCTAGACAAGTATATGTGTACATCTCAATAAAATTGATCTCATTATTAGGATAAATAAATATGAATACTTTTCCAAACATTAATAATGGTCAACTTTACACTAACATAGATATTGCCATAAGCACGACTCGTTCGTTGGTTATTTTGGATCATGAGAAGAGGGTTTTTCCTATTAGCGAATGGAAATACACAATACCTGAATTTTCACCTATGTCGCAATAATGATTTCCTTTCATTTCCTTTGTTTTTGTTCTATTTTACCTGCTTCTTATGTGCTAACATTTGCTCATATGTGTATGATTCAGTGAAGACAAGAACAAAAGAAGGTTATCAAGAACTAGAGACTTTAGAGATGCTGAAAAGCCCATCAATAGTTGCCAACAGAAGAATTCTTCAAACTGCAAGTTCTCTAAATCAAAACTCTTGCTACTTGTTATCATATTAGGGGCATTTTTTACGCTACTACACTCGCCTGCAGTTCATATTACAGATCATCATCTATCAGCTTCTGACTTTCGGTATGTTATATTTCCTACTCTTACAACTCGTTTAGTTTAAGGTCTTGTTCGTTCCTAAAATCTTAAATCATAATTTGGCATGAAAAGTTTGATTCTTTTTCAATAATGTTTCAACCTCTTGACAAAAATTATAAAACTCTTAAGAGTGAATTTACCAATTAAGGAATGAACAAAAACTTGACGAGCACTTAGGTTGTGTTTGATTGTTAAGCTGGAAAATGATTGGGAATTTTTATGAGAAGTTGAAAAACATATGAGTGATTTAGCGAAATCATCTATCTAATTTTCGCTCTCGGTAATCAGTTCAACAGCCATGCTCTAAAGAGGCATTCCCTTAACAAAAAGAAGGAATGCCCCTCTAGAGAAGTAAATAGATGAATTTATCTATAAAAAATTGTAGAGATAATGTATAGATCACTTCCATCAAACTTCATCAAAACATTCAATGTAAAAGCGAGTAAGATGACTATAAAAAATTAAATGGACTGAAAATGCACATTTATATCAATTTTTTCATTACACCTATTTTTAGATAGAATATTTTCAATGAAGTTGGGTGGACAAGTGATTTGCTCATCATTCAGATCCTCTCTGCAAATTCGCATATTTACCTCTGCAAGAGAGAAAATCTGTCTTTAAACCTGTCTATCCAGTTGAATATTATTGGTTTTGTTGAGTATATGTTGCATTTTATAGCTTTTGAAATCATGCCAAACCTCTATTTTCTGCGCGCTAAAAAGTTGCACATGAAATCAAGTTTCACCTTATGATTGGGCGGGAGTGTAGATGGGGCATGTTACTCGCATCTAGGACCCACTCTCCAGTCAATCATGAAGTGACACTTCATTTTGTGCATACAGATTTCTGTGACAAACATTATTCTTTGCTGCAATGGTAAATGTTTTGTATGCTATGAATTTTGTTAGGTAAACTAAATAGAATAGAGAATCACGATCACTACTAGAACATACTAAAATTTCTAATTCCACCACTGCTATTGTTACAATTTCTAAAACCAAAGCATTATTTCTTTGCAGGCCAAATTTGGTGGATGGATCAGCAAAGGACAAATATTCTACTGATGATCATTATGTCTCTCATTTAAAAGTTAGTTGGGATCAAATCTCCACAGTAACTGACAAACTTACACACAAAAAAGAGTATCAAGCAATAGGTCTGTTGAACTTCAATGATGGTGAAATTCAACAATGGAAACAACTCATACCAGAACCCGAGCATATAATTCTCCACCTTGATTTTGTTGCCAAAAATGTGACTTGGGAAACTCTATATCCCGAATGGATAGATGAGGAAGAAAAACGATCGGTCCCCACTTGTCCTACTCTGCCCGAGCTTCAGGTAGCACAAAAAAAACGTATAGATTTCATAGCCGTTAAGCTTCCCTGCAAAAAATCAGTCGAATGGTCAAGGGACGTGGCTCGTTTGCACTTGCAACTTGCAGCTGCTAGGCTTGCTGCTAAGGGGTACCATCCGGTGCGTGTACTTTTGGTGACCGATTGCTTACCAGTTCCAAATCTCTTCACTTGCAAAGAGCTTGTTGCGCGAGAAGGAAATGCGTGGTTATATGAACCGAATCTTGATGCGTTGAGAGAGAAAGTCCGACTTCCAGCTGGGTCATGCGAACTTTCGATTCCTCTCAAGGCTAAAGGTTAGTTGTAGATCGATATCTTCTTGTTAATTGATTTTGTAATTTTGGTACGCTTTACGATATTCTTGCCTAGTTCGAGTTCTTCCTCACCGAGATTCAATCTCAACCAATGCTAAACATGGGGTAAGAGGACTTGCATCCCCTCTATTACCCTTTCTATTCAAGTATGTTTAAGGGGGTCTAGTTCAAAACTTAAAAAGATTGAGTATTTTCACGAAGCTTAGTTGAGATGATTTTTGTATTGAAAAGATCATCTCTATAAAGTTTTATCAAAAAAATTTAAACCGGAAGTAAGTGCAATAAAAATTTGATATATATGTTCAGTTTTTACCATTAAAATTTTAGATGATTATTTCACCTGCTTTCATTATGAATTTTTTGATAAAATTTTGTGAAATTGAGCTACTAATTTTAAAAATCATTTCCATCAAGTTTTATGAAAAAACTCATCAATTCAAGTCTCAAACTAGACCCCTTAACCGAACTAAGATGAAAAATGTAATGGAGGGGCCCAAGTTCCAATAAACAATTACATTTTATACACATGGTATATGAACAAGTTAGTACACAAAAGATGGTTTATTATTGGCCTAGTAGAAGATTCAAAAATCCTAAATTAATAAATTGACAATACAGTCGCATATTTCGTACATGTTAAGGCAGCCCTGATATTTACGTGGCCTTTAGTGAAAACTGAATAATAAGTTGACTATTCTTTCGCTAACTTTGTAAGTGAAAAGTTACTAATACTCCCTCTGGCCTATGTTAAAAGTCTGGTTTGACTTTTACTGATTTTGAGGATACACCAAATTGAACATAATTAGTAGTTAACATTGTTTACGTCTGAAATAAGAAACTAAACTCTTAGTTTGAGACGTCTAAAAAAGATACAAATGTACCGTGTAATTTGGATTTTACAATTTTGTTTGAAAATACCCCAAATTCAACATAATAAATGGTCGAAGATAAATCTTGTTTATTAGCGTGAAATTGGTACAATGACTATGTCTCAAATGACTAAATATGTAATTGGAAATTCTAGGATATGTGGAAAAGGAATTCAGGACTCTTAACTTGGAAGACATGCATTATCTAACTCCAAAAAATACAATAGCTCAAACCAACGATGTGTTACTAAATTAACATTACCCGTATACAGGGCAATGGCACTCAAGAAATCCAAAACGAGAAGCGTATGCAACTATACTTCACTCGGCCCAAGTTTACGTATGTGGGGCCATCACGGCTGCTCAGAGCATCCGCATGTCAGGGTCCACACGCGATCTCATCATACTCGTCGATGAATCCATCACTGAGTACCACAGAGAAGGGCTAGAGGCTGCAGGGTGGAAAGTCCGCACAATTCAAAGAATCCGAAATCCAAAAGCCCAAAAAGAAGCCTACAATGAATTTAACTACAGCAAGTTCCGTCTATGGCAACTAACAGATTACGATAAAATCATTTTCATCGACGCTGACATGCTTATACTAAGAAACATAGACATCTTGTTCCAAATGCCAGACATAACCGCGACTGGTAACAACGGTACCCTTTTTAACTCCGGTGTGATGGTGATCGAACCATCAAATTGTACATTCGAAATACTAATGGATCATGTAGACAAGATCGAATCATATAATGGTGGGGACCAGGGCTACTTAAACGAAATCTTTGTATGGTGGCACCGGGTCCCAAAACACATGAATTTCTTGAAGCATTTTTGGGAAGGTGACGAAGAAAAAACAAAGGAAATGAAAATAAATTTATTTGGAGCAAATCCTCCGATTTTATATGTACTTCACTACTTGGGGATAAAGCCGTGGTTGTGTTTTCGTGACTATGATTGTAACTGGAACGTGGATAGATATCATGAGTATGCAAGTGATGTTGCACATAAGAGGTGGTGGTCGGTCCATGATAAAATGCCGAAAAAATTGCATAAATATTGTGAGCTCACTACTCACCGGAAAGCGGCTCTAGAATGGGATAGGAGGCAAGCCGAGGCGGGTAAATACCACGATGGACATTGGAAGATTAAGATACGCGATAAGCGTTTGATGATTTGTTCTGAGAAGTACTGCTTTTGGAAGAAGATGCTAAGGCATTGGGGTGAACCCAGAAGGAAAGTTAATAGAACAGCTAATCATGGGTCTACTGCAGCTAATAAGGTGTTGCGCTCTTTATTGTAAGTGATTTTATTAATTAATTTTTTGGTACCATAAATACAATTTGACACAGATGAAAATGAGTAATTCAAGAGAGATACAAAGTATAAAGAAATTTATTCTTTCCTATAGAGGTTTGAAAACATTTGTTATTGACTTGTGGAAATGAAAAGATTGGGTTATAGATTTTGTTGGAAGACAGTAGTATATTTCTATTTACATTAGTTTTTGTTGGGATTCTTGAACATCGGAAATCTAGGAAAAGCGACGAATATCTCCGTAGCTGAGTCCAATTTTAGCTCCTATATTTGAAAGAGTTAAACCAAAGGCCTGCGCAAGGTCTTCCGAATTATGTATCCACAAAATAACCTCCTACTGACAAAGCACCAAGGTTCAGAACATTCTTCAACAAAGTCTTGTTTTTGGTCCATATTATGTCAACGACAAAATATTCATGGCATAAATTTCTAAAAACTCCAACCGATTGGCAGTGGACTCTCTCTAAAATACATCAGCTAAGAGATGATTCACGCAAAACATTCACGTCCACCAAGTGTAACAAAACTGAAACGCATACAAATTCAAGAAACGGATAGTTGGACTAGAAGTCCTCCACCACATCTTGGGTCACTTCCACATACATAGTGCAAATTCATGTGTACAAATTGGCGCACCCTTATGTGAGTTCAAGATTTGCTTTACCCATCTTACATGCTTAACCCTCTTGGGCTCTGAGTAACTCATACTACTTAGAAATCTTGATTTCCTACGACACCTTAGAACCGTCTTAACTCCAAGCTACCGGTGTGATTTGTCCACAAGGTTTTCCATCTACAAGAAAGAATGCTGGTATGAATTTCATTGTTAGGAGGGACAAAATGATCACAAGAATTTCATCTTGCAATTCACTAGTATGATCTGCCAAAATAAAATTTCCACTCCTGCTACACTTCTGTAATTTATTAGAAGTAAATAGCAGGCTTTCCACCATTAGTTACCAATACGAAATTGCGTATATATGTACCGAAAATTTCTCATACTGATCGATCCGTACCGACAGAAGCTTTTAGCGGCAAACATCTCCCCAACTAGAGGACTAGCTACTCGATCAAATTGGGAATGTTACGCAAGAACGTGCGGTACCAATGTTTATTGGAAAAAGCAACCCCAAAGATTTGGGGATACATATATATGGAATATTTGTTGACAAATAGAGAGAGAGATGAGAGAATGAATTATGTTATATTTCTTACAAGAGCTTAAGTCTATATATATACATGAATGAGTGAGGTTGGTGGTGTGGTTGGTGGAGTGGTGTTTTGTGTTGACCACCACTTCATCTAGAAGTGGTGGTTGGTGATACATGGGTTCACATTACATCTATACATACTTGACTACATATTATAATACTCTTCCTTAAGTTGGCACCCATATATCAAACATGCCCAACTTGCTAACCATTTTGGCAAATATCTTTCTTGTCACGGCGTTTGTGAGTATGTCAGCTAACTGATCTTCAGAGTGTACATGAGGAACAGAAATAACTTTATCTTCAAGCTTCTCTTTAATGAATAACCTATCCACTTCAGCATGCTTTGTTCTATCATGTTGAACTGGATTGTGTGCGATATCACACGCTGCCTTATTGTCACAATATAGCACCAAAGGTTCTTTCGGAGGAAAATCGAGATCTGTCAGTAGCACTTTCAACCAAAATAATTCTTGAATACCGACTGCCATTCCTTGATATTCTGCTTCTGCACTTGATCGGGATACTACATTTTGCTTCTTACTCTTCCAAGTGATCAAGTTTTCTACTACAAATGTGAAGTACCCTGATGTAGACCTTATGTCACATATATTACCTGCCCAATCAGCATCAATGTATCCTTCAACCTTCAGGAAATCCTCATTTTTCTGGAACATGATTCTCTTTCCAGGAGCTGTTTTGAGATAACTAATAATCCTCATAATTGCCTGCATATGCTTCTCCCCTGGATTATGTAGGAATTGACTGACAATGCTCAATGCATATAATATATTATGCCTTATATGTGCTAGATACATCAATCTTTCCACCAATATCTGATAGCGCCCTTTATCGACGGACACTTGATCTGTTTCGACCTTTAACTTTAAACCTTCCTCCATTGGAGTCTCTGACGGTTGACAAGCGGACATTCCAATTTTACTTAGTAAGTCTAGGGCATACTTTCTCTGAGAAAGGAAAATGCCTTTTGATGATCTAGACACTTCGATTCCTAGAAAATACTTCAAGTTCCCAAGATCTTTCATCTCAAACTCCTGAGATAAGAGCTTTTTCAATGCCTGTTGTTCTCGAGTGTCGTTTCCTGTGAGCACTATGTTATTTACATAAACGATAAGTGCCGTAATCTTCTCATGACTTTTTTTCAAAAATAAGGTATGATTAGAATTACTCTGACTGTACTCAAACTTTCACATCGACCTTGCGAATCTCCTAAACCAGGTTCTGGGGGATTGTTTTAGTCCATACAAAGATTTTTTTAACTTGCAGACTTTATTCATATGCTCAACCGGGATCTTATATCCAGGTGGGAACTCTATATACCCCTCCTCCTCTAACTCCCCTTGTAGGAAGGCATTTTTTACATCGAACTGTTGTAGAGACTAGCGCAAGTTTACAGCTAATGAGAGTAACACTCGCACCGTATTGATTTTTGCTACTGGCGCAAATGTCTCCAGATAATCAATCCCATACATTTGTGTGTAGCCTTTTGCAACTAGTCTCGCCTTAAATCTTTCGATTATGCCATCTGCTTTAAATTTCACAGTGTACACCCACTTGCAACCCACTTTTTTCTTTCCTGCTGGTAATTCAATCAACTCCCACGTGTCATTTTTCAACAAGGATTTCATCTCCTCATCCATTGCTGATTTTCACTTAGAATTACATAAGACTTCCTGCACACTGTTAGAAACAGATACAGAAGATAATTGATTCACAAATAATTTGTTAAATGCAGTTAGCCTATCATAAGACACATAATTACTCATAGGATACTTGACTTTACTGTTTAAGTCTGGGTCATATGTGGGTTTAGGTACCCCTCTATTTGTTCGGTTAGGAAGCTGCTTTATAGGAATATAATAAGATGATACCGGGGTGGCCTCAGTTTCAGGGATATTGGAATGGTTTGACATTAGTTTCACCAAGGTAATAACCAAAACAAATCCAACGTTTGATCGATTTTCTAAAACACAAACCAATTCAATCCAATCCGTTAATTTTACCGCCTAAGATTTTAACGATTCGCACGTGAACTCCTTTGCTACTTTCAATGTTTCCCTAAATACAAATCTTGCCCATATACTCATATATGTAATTGCGCCTGCCATTCTAGTGAAAATTGACCCAAATCCCAGGTGGAGCGCTGGCCGCCGCTGGACACCCCTTGTGTCTGCCCGTCGACTATAATTCACCACCAAGTTAGCATTGTGAAACTCCTCTAACAAGTTCTCAGCTTTGTTAATTATGCCCATGGCACACTATTAAGCGTCGTCATGGACTTTCCGGTTACGTTCGTACCATAACAGCAGGCAACGTGGTAGAACACGAATATATTAAGAACTTTCACATCCGAGTGCAAAGTGTTATTACTATTTTGCCCTCAAAATGGTAGAAAATGTGTTTTCTAATACCCATTTTCTAACACCTTGTAGTATACCTACCGAACAGAGTATGCCCTAACCCATAGGAGACTTGAGCTGTTGCTATGGGAAGGGCCCCTTTTTATCTTTAATGGTGCATACAAATTGATGTGTATATTCTATGTGTGAAATAATTTTTACACAAAACTTGAAGTTTAAAAAAAATATGCTCCAATGAGAATTTTGTAAATTTTTATATAAAATTGAGAAGAACGAATGAGATACGAACAAATGTTATATGTTATTTTATATAATTTTTTATCATTGTTTTCTTGAAATTATATATAATATTACAGTCACCATGAATCTTAATTTATAGGTCCTGATGATTAGATTTCAAATATATAAGTTATATTAAAATTCATGTTTTGTATTAAGAGTTATTACAATTTAAAGGTTTATAAAAAAATTGAGAACTGAGAAAGCTAACATGGTATTATAAGTTAAGGGTGCATTTTACACAAAATGTATTTTTAAATATTGATGGAGATGAAATTTTTTACACGTTGGAATAAATTTTACACAAAACAAAATTTATATTCTATTACCGGAAATGCTCTTATATTCAATTACTCGCCTTTCTTTGTATATAGCATCGTCATTGAATGTGAGTCCTGGACTCCTTGATAATAGCCAGAAGTTTGCAACTTTGATTGAATCCTACTAAAAATAAACTCTCCAGACTATATGTAGGGAATGGGGACTTAAAGATACTGTCATGCTAGCTTGATATGGACTGTATTTTTTTCTGTGTTGATAGCATTGGAATTTGTATAGCTGTTTTGGTGATTGTATTTTGATCTGCCTTATATCTGAGTTGTTTTTTTGATCTATTAATACTTCAAATTTCACCAAAAAAAAATAAAAAATAAACTCTCCACTCTATTTTTCCATCTCTCACATTCGCGTTTTAAATTCTCTTTAATGGTTTTATTAAAAAAAAAACTTTAATATATATTTTAGTTACTTCTTTCTTTCTTTTTTAGTTTTTATCATTACAAAAACAACCATAAATAACATTTCATTTTAATATATTCATTTTTACAAAACACGTGATACATTTTTGCGTTAGTAAAGTTTTCTTTTTGTTAGGCGTATGAGTTGGTGGAGTTCGATTAAGCATCAAAACCAACATTAAATTCTGTTATTCTTTAATCGTGTGCATACTTGTTACTAAAGGTGGTATATATTTTACAGAATAAGAAAGTAGATGGAGTGACCAATTAGCATAATCTTAAATTTCATCATTGACAAACGTAGATGATAAAATACTAAGAAAAATTAACTGATTAATAATTTTGCATCTCAAAAAGCAAAGTACTACATAGTATTAAATTGAAAATACTGGCAAAAAACAGCTTTTCACTTTAAATTTAAAATGATATGTTACACTAATATTGTGAAATGATAGTTTAAAATATAAAAAGTCTTAATTTATTTGCATATATTTTATTGCCTAGAGCCCTGAATAGTATAAGAACGCGTCTGCTATCGAAACAATCACAATGCCATATTAGGCTTATTAGCCTATCCTCCACGCCCGTAGAATTCGCTGTCAAACTGCAAATTAGATAGCATCTTCTTTAAAAACAGAGACCGCACCAAATGTTCATTCCACCCACCTGAAGACTGCAGTAAATCACTCACTTTCAAATTATTAAGCCTGGCATCTACACAAGGAGAGAGAGAGGTTTAAACGTAACCGGTCTCGGTAGCCAACGATCTTTCCGTAGCATAAACGAACAGCCATCCCCTATTCTCTCCCTAGTTCCCCGCTCCAAAACCTTTCTAGCATCATCAGGTGGGCGGAGTCAGAAATTAAATTCAGAATGGGTCAAAATTAATAGACTTAACGAAAAAAAAATAAAAATGCATATACTATAATAAAGTCAAAATCAAAATATTTATCATATTATACGTTAAAACTCAAAATTACATATCTAATTACTAGGGCCGGCTTGAGGAAAAATGAGACCCCAAGCGAAATTTAATATTTACAAAAATTGGGGCCCTGTATTATTATCTTCTTCTTTAATAAAACAATTTTAAAATCATAATATTTTATAATTTAAAACCAAAAACCTCCAAAAAAAATAGAACCAGTCAATTACTGAATTTAAAAATACATATATAATAATTAAGGCAATAATTTGTTGGGATTTATGCTTACGCTACCAAATTTAAAAAAACTAAACCCATCAACAAATATTGAGTTCGCAAATTGTACCTTACGGTACACAAATTTTTCTTCTTCCAAATTTCTACTTCCAGATTCAAATGGAGGAAATTAAATCCAAATTTCATCTCTTAATAGAGAGAGCCAAACTCCTCCTGCCAATTTTGCTTCTGTCCATACTAATTTCTTCTCTCTCTCTCAGTAGAGAGAGAGCCAAATTCTTCTCCTGCCAATTCTTCTTCTTCTCAACCAATTCTTCTTCTTTTTTCTATATATTAACCCAAAGGAAAATATCAAGGGAACAAGATAACCACTTTCTGTATATTTTACACAATGTAGTCAAAGTGGAGCAAGTAAACTACTTTGCTATATTTTTGCCAAAAAAACATAGCACTGCACTTCTTTTTCTTATTCTTTCTGTATTTTTTGCATAAAGTAGTCAAAGTGGAGCAAGTAAACTACTTTGCCATATTTTTGCCAAAAAAATAGAGCACTGCACTTCTTTTTCTTCTTCTTCTTCTTTCCATATTTTTTACACAACGTAAACAACTTTACCATATTTTTGCCAAAAAAAAACAGAGCATTGCACTTCTTCTTCTTCTTCTTTCTGTATTTTTTGCACAAAGTAAACTACTTTGCCATATTTTTGCCAAAAAAAAAAAAAAAAAAAACACTGCACTTCTTCTTCTTCTTCTTCTCAAAGTGAGGCCCTTCTTCTTTAATTATATTTTTTTTGTGCCCTCCTTCAAAGTGAGGCCCTAGGCATTTGCCTAGGTTGCCTCCTCCTCTGGCCGGCTCTGCTAATTACAATATTCTCCTTTGAAATTTTATATTTTAAAAATCATTAAATAATATTTTCATTGTCGACAGCCACATGGACAAAAATAAAAATAGTTTGTTCTTTTTTGTGTAAAATATTACAAAAGTAGAAAATTTTACTCTGAAGTTATATATCTTGTTGCAAATACACCCTCTGCCAGAGTAACCGTCCTTATACATACCCCCCCTAATCCATCCACTCTATAATTACAAAGTCCTACCCTGAACTCTTAACACATGTCTGCACAGAGGCCCCTCACCATTATCCAAGTTTTCTAATTACACAAATGCCCCGACTTTCCACAGTATTATAAACAAACCAAAATACTCAGGAAAATTTCCTCAAAATAGCCCCCATGTTCCTTTGCCCACTCCGCCCCTTAGCATCACAAATGCACTTCCACACATATGAAGCTCCTCCCGGCCGCCCCACCTCCCAAAAAGATGAGTTTAGGAAGTACTTGGCCTTCAAAACTCTAACCATTAACAACATCGGATTTGAAAAAAGTTTCCATCCTTGCTTTGCTAATAGGGCAAGATTGAATGCCTTTAAATCTCTAAAGCCTAGCCCTACTTGTTTTTCGGATTTACACATTTTACTTTAACTAACCTAGGCCATCCCTTTAGAACTGAAATTACTACTCCACCAGAATTTAGATATCAGTGAAACGATATCATCACATACACCACCCGAGATTTTAAAACAACTCATGGCATACATTGGGCACGGCTGGGCTACCGCCTTAACTAACACCTCTTTCTCGCTTTTGAAAGCAATTTCTCTTTTCACTCCTCAACTTTTTTCCAGACCCACTATCTGATGCTAATAATAATCTTTTTTTTTTGACTTCCCAACAATATTTGGCAGCCCTAGGTACTTCTCATGTAGATTAGACTCAACCACCCCTAAGAGATTTTTAAATGAAAATAAGGTGAAAGATCTTGCGTGACAATATTTTTTGTAAAAAAACCAACAAATAATATTTTTTCCAAAAATAAGGGTCTAGATATCATTATCATTCTAAAATAAAGGCTCGTTTATCACTTGTATTTTAAATTAAGGTTTTTGACCAAGTGCAAACTTAACTTTTCAATAGAAAATATTTAATGCAAATTTGTTTTGCATAATGTGTTTATATTTTTTAACAAGTATATTCTTATGTTTAATTCATAAAACTTTACAACAATTTCAAATAAACACAAATACCTAGTAATGTTTTAGAAACTAAGGAGTGCAAACTTAACTTTGTATAACTCCGAAAAAGTTATTATGAGTATTTTATTAATAAATAAGTTTTGAATATGTAATTTGTTAAAATTATTCTAATGCACTATCAATTAAACACTTATTTATAATAATATACTAAAAAACATGTAATGCAAACTTAATTTTGCATGATTTTATAAAAATTACAATTTCAAAATCTACTCCAAAGTTAACTTTGCAATCATTTTGGAATTTGGTCAAATATAGGCTCTTAATTTATAAAAAAAATATTTTCTTGTTCTTTTGTAAAAAACTTTTTCATACAAGCCTTATTTTCCAATATCCCGTATTTTTAACCCCCTCCCTGGCTTCAAATGCAGTATTCCTGCTAAAAACAACCACACTCTTATTTAAATTTATTTTCTATCCTGAAGCTGCTTCATAAATATTCAAGATGTGTCTTACCTCATTTGCTTGATTTGATACAACATCCCCAAAAATAACGCTATCATCCGCAAAAAAACAGATGTGAGATCCAAGGCCCTCCCCCAGTAGCTCTAATACTCGGGAAACTGCCATTTTGCTCCGCCACCTGAAAAAGAGAGGAAAGACCTTCCCAACTAATTATAAACAAATAGGATGACAATGGATCCCCTTGGTGGAGCCTTCAAAATGGCCTCAAAACCCAAATGATTCTCCATTAATAATAGTCAAAAAAGAGGAAGTAGTAACACACGGCATCACTACCTTAATAAAAGTACAATGAAAACCCATTCTTAACATAACCTTCTGAAGAAAGCTCCATTATACTTGATCATATGCTTTACTCTTATCAACTTTAAGAGAAAAATGTCCTTTTTTTTCCCACCATTTTCGTTTTTAAGAAATGATTTATCTCAAAAGCCGTTATAACGTTATCGGTGATCAACTGGCCCGGTACAAAGGGACTTTGAGGCTCAGTAATAATACCCAGCAACACCTGCTTTATTTTATTTGTCACCATTTAATTTTTGACGCAATTTTATATACCACATTACACAAACTAATAGGGCGATAATGAGTCTAAGTTCTTTGCATCCTTAATTTTAGGAATGAACACTAGATTAGTATGATTGAAGCAATCGGGAATTGCCATTATTAAGAAAATCTTGACAACATCAGCCCCGACAATACCCCAGTACATTTGAAAAAACAGTGCTGGCATACCGTCCGGCCCGGGAGCTTTACGAGGGGAAATATATTTACGTGCATTAAAGTCCATGGCAAGACCTTCATTCATTTGGGCCGCAACTTTGCAATTAATGCCCCGCACTGCCTCATCAATATAATTTATAAAAAAATTAGCTAATAATGGGCTCAAAAAGAATTAAAAGAGTATGTAGCTCAAATACCATATTTTTATGAAAAAATAAAAAATTGTCCAATTTATTTTTTCAAAATTGTGTTCTAAATAAATTTTGAGCGATAGAGATGCATTTAATTATGCTATTTAGATGTACTTTTTTGGCCAAAGTAGCATTGCTTATTCTACATTTTTTCTATTTATAATTTAGGACATGTAGTTGGTGTGAAATTAGTGATACATTATGATCCTATTGCCCAAATTTTCTAGCTAAGCCATTGTACCCAATATTTTAGCAACAAAAAAAATTTCACTAAAGACTCGATCCATATAGAAAAGGCACCATGTATATATACATTTGGATATATGGTAACAATTACTTTGCCAACTCCTAGAAAAGTTGGATTCCTGTTGCTGGATGAAATCAAAGTAGTTTTTGTTTATTATTAAATAACCCTATCAAATATTTTATTTATCGGGCGGAGCCCAAATTTGAACGGGGGGGGGGGGGGGGGGGGGGGGGGTGAATTTAAAACCCAAAAAACATAACTTTACAACCATAATATTTTAACACAAATATAGTAATATTAATCTTTTATACAAGCTAACGTAAACATTAAAACACAAAAACTAGATTAACATTTTACAATTTTTCATATTTTGAAAATATTGCAAAACTTAGACACAATTGACCGAATTTCTCATTTTTTATGTAACTCAGACACAATTTTAGTAGATAGAGCTAATTATAATTAGGGGGTCGGGCTAAATTTATCAAAATTATAACTTTTTCAAAATAAGCAAACAAGAAAATAGCTACATATTTTTTATAGAGTATTAGGCTACCCAAAAAATTTACTATATTTAGTAGCAAGTTATACATCTAATTTTATTTTTGATCGCTTTAAGAATTAAATTGTTTAAATTTAGTGATTTAATGAATTATTAGATTTCTAGGATTGAAGAGACACAATTTTTTCCACGTATGTTAGAACGCAATTTCCACCAAATTAAAAGTTAGGGTTTGAAACATATATAAAGAAATTAAGGTATGGAGTATGCAGATATCAAACAACCAACAGCAAGAACACTGACGAATATATAGAGAAAGGATAGCAATACACTTCTAGGGTGGAGAGGGGAATGCCCAGCGAGAATGTCATTACCATGTGAAAAATCGAAGGGGGAGAAAGAGAGGGGGGATTTTATTTAAATAAGAGAATATTGTTGAAAGAGGATTTCTTTTGGATATTGAGAGCCATAGAGTGAGCATGAAAAAATGGGTGTGTTCAGACTTTGGAGAATGAAAATTTGGGTGGCGATTTTGTTTTTTTAGTGAAAAAAATAAAAGATATTTGGAATTTTCACCCCCACTTTTTGAACCCTAATTTGAGATTGTACCTCATATTTTATATCATTTGACGTTACACCCCACTGTTAACTATTTATGTTAAGTTCCGTTAATAAACAAATCTAGTGACAAAAATGCCATTTTCTTCTTCTTTTTCTCGTCATCCTCCTCCCTCTCGTCCTCCTCCTCCTTAGAAAAGTACAGTCACGCATATAAAACCAAGTGTCAACAAAATGTTATTATTTTAATTGTCGTTTAGTTTTGAATTGGTGAAAGGGCTCAATATTGGATATTGTTGGAAGTTCGATATTCTGCTTTAGATAAGGATTAGTTTTTTTGAAGAGCGTTGTGTATTATTGAAATAAACCCTCCACCCCTAATGCTTGCATGCATACACAATCTGTAATTTCAACATTAACTTTTAGACAATAATTTGATTGTTCGCTAACCAAAAGGATGAAAGTTTATGTTTCACACCAAATAAGAACAAACTGAACTACAAGTCAAAACGCCTGAGGAATTTAAGTTCCAAGATGTATATATATAGAATAAGAGATGGCAATAATTAGGAAGATTGATCATCAAAGTGAGTAGAAGAAAAATGAGAAGAAGAAGAAGAAGAAGAAGAAGAAGAAGAAGAAGAAGAAGAAGAAGAAGAAGAAGAAGAAGAAGAAGAAGAAGGAAACGGAAGAGGAGACAGATGGGGAAGGGGAGGAAAATGATGAGAAGAGGAGAAGGAAAAAGAGAAGAATCAAGAGAAGAATAAAAAGAACTAGGAGGAGGAGGAGAAATATGAGAATAAGGAGAAAAAGAATGAGGAGAAGAGCGAGGAGGAAAAAAATGAGAAGAAGAATGATAAGAAAAATGAGAAGAAGAAGAAGAATTAGGAGGAGGAGGAGGATGAGGAGGATGAGGAAAAGGAGGGGAAAATAAAGATGAGGATGAGAAGAAGAAGGATAAAAAAATGAGAAGAAGAACGAGAAGGACAAGGAAAAGGAAAAGGAGAAGGAGAATGAGGAAGAGGAAAAGGAGAAGGAGGAGGAGGAAAAATAGAAGGAGGAGAAGGAGAAGAATAATGAGGAGGAGAAGAAAGATGAGGAGGAGGAGAAGAAGAAGAAGAAGAAGAAGAAGAAGAAGAAGAAGAAGAAGAAGAAGAAGAAGAAGAAGAAGAAGAGAATAATGAGAAGGAGAAAAAGAAGGAAGATGAGTAGAAGAACAATAAGTAAGAGGAAGATAAGAAAAATAAGAAGGAGAAGAAGAAAGAAGAGGAGAAGAAAAAAAGGATGATGAAAAGGATAATAAGCATGAAAAGAATTAGAAGAAGTAGTTGAAGAAAAATGAGAAAAAGTAGGAAAAGAAGAAAGAGAAGAAAAATGAGGATAAGAATGAGAAGAAATATGAGAAGAAGAAGAAGAAAAATAATGTGGAGAATGAGAAGGATTAGGAGAATAAGAAGGAGGATGAGGAGGATGAGGATGAGAAAGAGAATTATGAGAATAATGTGGAGAATGAGAAGGATTAGTAGAATAAGAAGGAGGAAGAGGAGGATGAGGATGAGAAAGAGAATTATGAGAATAATGTGGAGAATGAGAAGGATTAGGAGAATAAGAAGGAGGAAGAGGAGGATGAGGATGAGAAGGAGAATTATGAGAATAATAATAATAATAATAATAATAATAATAATAAGAAGAAGAAGAAGAAGAAGAAGAAGAAGAAGATAAGGAAGAAGGAAGAATGAGGAGAAGAAGAAAAAGAATGGCATTTTCATCATTAGATTTATTTATTAACATAACATAACAAAAATTGTTAATGGTGGGGTGTAAAGTCAAATGATTTAAAATATAAGGTGCAATCTCAAATTAAGGGTTAAAAAGTGGGGGTCAAAGTCCAAATATCCCAAAAAATAAGCAATAGAAGTGTTAAAATATTCAAATGTATAAGATCCTAAATAATTAAAATTTGCATATAAAAGTTTCAAAAAATAAATAAATATAGGGGGGTCAATTGAACACCCCCCCCCCCCCCTAACATGCCTCGTCCCTATCTTCATTAAGCCTAGGCGATGGGCTAGACTGGGCTTAGGCCACATATTTTTTTAAGCCGAGCCCAAAAGTTAATGGCATATTTATAGCTTGCTCATGGGTTTACTCAAATGAGCTATCTACGAGGCGAGTTTGAGTGCTCTTAGTTGGGCTGGTAAAAAGGGATTATTTTAATTTTTTTAATTAAATGCTAACAATATAAATTTTTTTATTAATCACACAAATAAAAATAAATAAACAATTATTAATTAGTAGTATAACAAATATCATACATTAATATATGATAAAAGTATGAATTAATATTGTATCAACATAAATATATACATTGCGCATTGCGCTTGGATGTTACACCGGCCAAAACTCTCAACTTAAAGGAACTGTTAAGAGATTGTATTTTATTTATATTTACAACTTTTTATAC
Organism: Lonicera japonica; assembly: GCA_021464415.1. NCBI lineage: Eukaryota > Viridiplantae > Streptophyta > Magnoliopsida > Dipsacales > Caprifoliaceae > Lonicera > Lonicera japonica. Next base: position 36,915,807 of record CM038469.1, on the reverse strand, counting down.
TATTACGAATCAAGTCGTGTTAGTTAGAAGGTTTGTTTTACTTATAGTTTGTCTCACATTAAAAATTTAATAATTATCCTCTATATTACTCCAAACTTTAAAATGATCATTAGCGAGAGATATTTTACATGGATTTTTAGAGATAATTTTTTTTATCTCTAAATATTATTTTGGAATGTTAGAATACTTTTTTTAAAGTTTTAATATCATTATCCTTTTATATATTTAGTCTCTAGCTCTTAGTTTTGAGATTATATGGTACATTAAATTATTGTACATTATCGAGTAGCGCACAATTTTAAAACTACATGGTTGCACTAACAAAATTGATACAAAAAGTCGGGTCGCGCTCGAAGCCATGTTGTGTTATAATTTTGACAAAAAACTAAAGTTAAATCGTGTTACTTGTGTTTAACTGAGAGAAAAAAATACATTGTTATTATTTTTGTTTTATTTTGTCCCTATTTATAATACAAAATTAGATATATCACGTGCTTTGATAATCCTTTGACTTACTTCCCAATATTTAACGGATTTGTCGATCAAAATTTTTACGGGTTGACCATTTAGCTCTTGGAAATTATTCATCTTCTTTTACAAAAAAAAAAAAAAAAAAACCAACCGAAGCCTTACTTTCTCTCTTTAAACCTACATCCACCACTTTCTCTAAAACTCAATCGTCTTCTTTAGTCATCTCTTTCATCTAAACCTCTTGCTCGTTGTATCTCTAACAACCTCCGGCGTCCACCCACCATAGCCGGCAAACACTAATCACGTCCCTTATCCTTTTTCCCATGATCTCACATCACTCTCTCTCTTCAACACACAAATATGGGGGATGAGAAAGAAAAGATACATACATACATATTACGTATATGCATATACATAAAGAGGATTTGTTATAATCATGTTTATAAATAAACCCACTTTGATACCCAATTTTCAAATCCAAAATTAATTCTATCAATAAACCAATTTTTAAAAAAAAAAACTATCGATAAGGCCATCTCCAATGGTCATTCTACCATTACAAATTTTTTTAATAGAAATTCAAATTGGTAAAAACTCTCTCTAATGGGGTTTTCATATGGATTTCCATGTGACATGGCATGTGAGTCACATGGAAATTTTTTATAACCATTTCTACAAAATTTCCTACATAGCAATAATTAAATAGACCACATACCTTCTTAGCCAATCAAATTAATTGCATAAGTGCTAACTAAGATTAGAAAATAAGATAAGAATAACACCATTAGAGCCACTTAGTTTGAAACTTTTCTATCAACTTAATATTGTTGCCAGATGACAAAGAAATCTCTTAAATACACCATGACAGATAAGATATAAATGAATCTAAAGAAATAGTCATGGAAAATGGCCTAAACCCATTTTGATACCTAATTTTTTAATCCAAATTTTTTCCCATCATTAAACTTATTTCCCAAATCCAAAATTGTTTTTATCAATAAACCATTTTGATACCTTATTTTCAAATCCAAAATTATTTCCATCAATAAACCCATTTTGATACTCAATTTTATAATCCAAAATCGTTTATGTGAAAAATCGTTTATGATACTCATTTTTCGAATCGAAATTCGTGTGTATAAATACATTTTTTTCGATACTAGTTTTTTAATCCCAAATTGTGTCATCAATATACCAATTAGTGCGGGGAAATTTGATATAGAGAGAGAGAACGAAATGAATTAGTGTTATTTGTTTATATATTTATATAAATCTTGTGCAATTTTGATTTTGGATTTTAGAGGGAAAGAGAGGGGGATGATTTATTACAAGTGTATAATTAGAGAGAATGGAAGAAGATGAGTGGTAGAGGAGAGAGAAAATAAGGGATCTGAGAGAAAGGAAGTGGCGGTTACAGTTCCCTGACGGTAGTAATGACGGTGGTTTAAATAATTTAGGGGTTAGGTGAGAGAGATTATTTAAGATTAGGAATTGAGTTTTAGAATGGTGGATTTGTTATAGGTTTAAAAAGATATAGCAAAGGGTAAGCCTTTTTTGGAAGAAAATGAATAGTTCCTGATGGTGCTAAAAATTGGAAGGGTATTTTAGACCACACAGTCAACTAATTATATCAAATAATTGGAATGGTAAAGGTGTTGAATTTAAGAGAGTCAAAGATTTAGTAAGAAGGTTAGCCCCGTATAACAATACGGGTTAGTCCTTCCTTGTAGAATAGAGTTAGGAACTCGGTTTACGTTGTATTGATAGTAAATAAACAATTATTACAAACTCACAAAAGTCTCTCTAACTATTATATCCTCACAATGTTACAATAAAAGGAAAGCTAAACCACCCAAAGTTTAATCTCTCTAACTTAGGAGCTCTGAAGCAAGCTGCGGAGCTCTATATCTTTGTACTTCACATTTTTGAAAAAATGGTCGATCATTCTTCTTTTTTTCTTTCTCTTGTTGTTGAAACATTGGTTGTTGGAAGAAGCAAATGCTTCTCGTATATATATGACTGGAGGAGTCGCGTGTCCAGAGCTCCCAGAGCAGGTCTGGGGCCATGCTTTGACCAGTACTAACTCTGAGCTTGTTTCTCCATGAATTTCGGTGTATTAAATGAGGTTGGTGTGCATTTAATGAAGGTGATGGGAGTTCTGCGTGCTTTGCAGAGCAGGTGACAATCGCCTATACTTCTGCTAACCACTCTGGCAGAGTGGTCGGGCGAGAGGGAGCTCCAGAGCTCGCCAAAATCCAGAGCTCGCCAAAAAAGCTCTAGAGCCCGAGCTTCGTAATTTGTCGTACATAATCAACTCTCGAGTGGGTACCCAGTTCTTGAGGGGCTCTATCCTTCTTATGATATCTCAACAGGGCTCCTTAGAGCTCCTTGCACTGAAGCAGGCATGATAGCTAACGTGGACGGCCATGTGTCAGCTCGAAGTTAGCGGGGTAAATTGAGTTAATAATTTGCGCCATTAATTCCTAAGTGCAAACTAATCAGCCTACAAAATTTGTAGGCAATGTTAATGGTTTGTTAAATCCTAAGAGTCAAACGATTATTAAAACATTGGAGTATTTCAAATTTCATATTATAAATAGAGGGTATACTAAAAAAAACCCTGTGTTTTTACTCGGGATTAGAGCCACGAATTGGAGCGAAAGGAGGCCAAATTAATAATGGATGAATTTTCTTTTAGCAAGTTAGTTTAAACATGAGGACAAAAACACACACAATATAAACCTCCACAACTAGAAGATGAGAATGGATGTAAAAGAGATGGAGAGATAGAGTCGTCAAAAATTAGAGAATGAGAGTCAACTTATCCTAGAGATAGGTGGATAAGAGACGAACAAATCATGCATAAAGAGAGCTGATCAGTGATTTTAAGTGAAAAGGGCCATTTCTTTGAAAAGAGGAAACAAAAAGCTTAAGATAAATTTTGAGCGTTATTTGCCCCTTTTTTTGTTACTTCCTTTTCACAATAAGTGTGGCCACATGGATTTTTGGTCCAAAAAAAATGGTGAGATGTCTAATTTTAGATGAAAGTGCAACTCTACTTAAAATGGTGAGATGTCTAATTTATTATACTATATGCGGTCTGGATGCTTTTTTAGGATGTAAAAAAATATAATTTTGTCATATTTATACAAATTATGCTTATACGTGTTATACAAAAATAGCACAACTAAGTTCGTATTATGTTAATTATGTTCGTGTCTTACTAGTTCTTATGGTGTTGTATTGATGATTAAAAGAAAAACTAACATAAAAATCCAAATTGACTCGCTATTTTAAAACGTAATTTATTATTTTGTAAAAGATATATTTTCTTTTATGGGTAATATTATCCTCGCCCTTATTTTATTTATGTATTCATTCTTTTACGTGTGTATGTGATGTGAGAAGGGGGTACTTTTGTTGACCTAAAATTGAAGATTTGTAAATGCTACGTGGTTCAGAAAAATATTTTGAAAATTATAATTCAAATACGGTGGACACAAACATTTGTATGAGAATGCGAAGAAGATAGAAACAATAGTTAAAATACATTTAAATTTTTTTAAAAAATTATAAATCTTGGTTCCACAACTATAGTAAAATGTATATAATAAAAAAATTAATAACTACATCTATATAGATCAAATTAACACTACAATGGTATGGTTATAATTTGAACAACTTTACGGTTAACTTGATACTCTCGCGGTTGATTTCCAGTGTTGGCTAGCAACAATCACGCACTGAAAGTGAAAATTAATTAAAGTGTGTGAAATATCCAAATACATTGTAGAATAACTTTTAAAGCAAAAAATAAAAATAAAATAAAATAAGATTATTCTTTTGAACTAAAGCAACCTTGCCACTAGTCCAAGGGTGGAATCAGGGCTGAGACATGGGCTGCAGCCCATCCCCCGAAAATGAAAAAATTGCTAATTATACTACGCTATCTTATTATGGCTTACTCAATTCTCTCTCCCAGTATCAACAAAGAAAACGACCACGACCCCCTTCACAGGAAGTTGCCATGGACCTAGACAGGCAGTGAGGTCTCAAACTTAAATAACTTTCTCACTCTTAAGAAAAATGTGATGGCTTAACCCAATCTTATTATTTTTTTGAACACTCGTCATGTATTTTCATGAGTTTTCACAATTAAAACAACTTTCTCTAGTTTTATTAAATAGTTTTATCTATGTATTAAAATATTTTTCTCTTTCTATTGATATATGCATATGTATAATAACGTGCAGTCATAATTCTGAAAGAGAAATGCAAGATTTGTTTTGTTAAATAATAGATCCGTCCTTGCACCAGACTACTACTATAATTAGTGATTCAGCTTTTAGCATTTGTTGGCAGTAATTGTTTTATGCGTTTGGTTCACTGGGTTGTTGAGTTCGAGTGTTGAAGAATCAATATATATATATATATATATATGAAAATATTATATATCCACAACGAGGGCAAGGTTGTCTTTCTTCTTAAATCTGGTGCGTTAGATATCACCCACCCCCTATAACGCTCATCAAGATAAAGTAACCCTTTTTTTTAATAGGCTTTTAGCATCCGGTCCAAATAAACTTGTGGATAGGGTTTGTTAATTTTTTTTATTTTTTTTTAAGTCCCTCACGTAAAATATTTATTCTTTAACACTTTAGTTGAGATACATGTGATCGAGAAATCTTAATTCATAGATTAGTATCTTTAACCGAGGAATCAAAAATATTAAACTTGAGAGACCATATTTTTTTAAAAAAATTAGAAATTATAAGCTTTAAAAAGAAACAAGAAAAAGGACCGCACCTAGAAAACATTGAAAAACAAGGATGGGAGACTAATTTTCTCCCTTTTTCCTCTTGCATATGTTCAACAAGCTAGACCTTTTCAAAAGAAATTTGGACAATCGAGTAGGGGTACTTTTAGAATTTATTTAAATTAAAAGAGATTTTGTTAAACTATAAATTAAAAAAAGTTTTGCATCATTAAATCTTTATTAGACTATACTCTTTTAGTGTGATTTTAAGTAGCATAAATCTCGTGATTTTAGAGTTATTTTTTTGAAACGAGTCTCAATATTTTAAAATTTTGATAAATTTTGAAATTTTATAAATTGCGTCATTATAGAATTCATTCATTGAAATTTTTGGAATCTCACCCTATTTTAAAACGCAAGATTTATTACCCAGTTTTTCTTGTATAAAAACGATCTCTTTTGTCCCATATCTATATCTTTATATTGTCAAAAAAATTAATATTTTCTCCGTCAAACCTCCATATTTATATCTTTTTGTTATAAATCATGTAATTTTAAAATCTTAAAATTTTACAATGCCTTGATATATTAATTCTTGAGATTTTAAAATTTAGGAGAAAGAATTCAACTTATATATTTATTAAATATCATACTCCCTCCCTTCCAAATTAAGGATTTAAGTTTTACATTTTCTAAGAGAAACATAGTTTCAACCTAATAGATAGTATCATGAGCGTCCCAATATGCAACGGGGGTGAGTGGTAAGAGTAAAAACTATTTATTATAGTACAATATAGTATATTAATTATGTTATAAAAATAATTGACATTTTAATTTGAAATGTTTTATATGTAAAAATATAAATCTTGTTTTAAAATGGGAAAAAATATATTATAGATGTTGATTTTGGAAGGACCATAAATTCTTGTTTATTGCCAAATTATTTCAATTTTAAAGGATGATCACTATGATAAAGTATATAGTTTTGACAGAAGTTAAAAGTTTTTTTGCAATGATATTTCTCATAAAAAATTTAATTTCTTAACAATCAATGCATTAACTTATTTGTTTTAATTTTGTTCTACTAACAATGTGCCTTAAAGGCCTACATTAAAAATTTATATATAGAAAGATCAAGTGATATACAAACATTAAATACAGTATAAATATTCATACAAGGCCATATTATTTTTATAAATAGTGTTCTTAAATTGTGTTATTAACATTAAATATGATATTTTTGGTTTTTAAAAAGCAAAAATCAAAAGCAAATTAAAAAAATTAGGTAATTTTAGTTTCAATATTTTCGATTTTTGTTACTTAAATATGTGAAACAAAATCTAATTTTTCAAACCAGTTTTGGGCAGTTTTCATTTTTTACTGTATCAATTTCCACCTCTAAAAATTCTGCACCAGATCTTTTTCTAATATATCTATACTGTTTTTGGACTAAATATTTTTGTGCCATAAATTTTCATGTTTAAAACTCTATTTGATAGCAAAATGAAAAGTCATAGGATTTTTTTTTTTAATTTGTATGAGAAGTTGAAAATAAGTTGAAATATGTGGTGAGATTAACTCTTTATTTTATTTTTGCATTTTTCATGAAATTTGAAGAAATTTTTTTCACAAAAAATAAAAAAAGATAAATGATATATACTCATAAAAATAAATATAATATAAAAAATATCTACATATTTCAATTTATCAAACCTTGGGAGTTCACACTGGGCCAAAGGATTTGGTTAAACTTAAATTTTTAATTTTTAATTTTTTTTTTTTTTGATACACTCATCTTTTTCTCTGCTTTGCACTTGCACTACTTGACGAAAATATCACTTCAAACAAATTCACTTCCAGCTGTACCAAAGGTTACCTTTGGACAATTGGACCCAAAAGGATTATCCTTTTATGCGCCTACTGCTTCTTTATTTGTTTTGCTCTCATCCTCTTTCCGGCGACTCCAAATCGTTACACCTTTTCTTTTCTTTTTGGAACTACTTTATCTTCTTTTTGTAATCCACATTTTTCCTTTTTGGCCCTTTTATTACAATGATGCATGCTGATTGAATCTTTGATTTATCCATTTTTAAATTTTAATATTAGTCAGTATTACAATTGTATTATAAATTTATTGATTTTTTGGTCTTCACATAAGGCAGCAATTTATCCACAAGTGCGAGTAAAGAAGAATAAATCCATATTATAGTATTTGCTTAAGTTTAAGCGGTAGTAATTTGTGTTTATTATAGTTAAAGTCATAAGTTCAAGCACTTATTTAAATATAGATTTTTATTACACTTTTCAAAGCATAAATGGTAATTTCACAAATCTACAAAATCATGTGCTCATGCTTAATTTACAGTACAAATAGATATTATATATATACATAAATTTTTGTAGAAAAAACAAATTATATCAATCATTCTGAATTGATTTTTTTCCACTCATACATGCATTAAATAGTCATATCGCTCAAGCCTCAAAGAAAGGGAAGGAGAGATAGCGAGAGATGTCTAATTTTTCTTGACGCATTTGTCACAATGACTCTTAACTCAGAGAGCGAGTAGGTTTGTTCAAATGTTAAATGACCTCATCTGCAATTTAGAATTATACATAAAAGTTGGTTGAAGTACAATAAAAAAAAAATTGTTAAAAAAAATTAAAAAAAAAGTACAATAAAAAAATGACCGGCTTACTGGCTCCAATTACCTCTTGACTGACATAAACATGGATGTAAAGTTCAAATTTCCCCGAATTATAATAACTTTATTTCAAAAAAATTTAAACATGAAAAGGTCATGTTAACACTGCACAAAAAGAATGTTACGTTTGTGAAAACTCAATTAGGTAATTAAGTAGCTAGGTTTCTTTTTGTGATTAATAATTAACCATAGTTTAATTTAGGTGAATATTTTTGTATTCTCTAATTCTTTTTTGGAGATTTGTTACTTTTAACCAGGAAACTGCTTCTTTTGTTCAAATTTAAAGTAATTGAGAAATGAAATGGCATAATTAATTAAATACTTCCAAATTGGGTTGGATTAATTAAATAAGTAGTTGGTGAGAATAGTAACGGGGCTCTAGAAAGTACAAACTTTTAATTCTAGGCAGCTTGTATATCTTTTTTCTTGTCCTTTTGTTTGTCCTTTTGTTTGTCCTTCATCCGTTGCAAGCATAGATGCTTGTTTAATATGGGTGATTTTAAATATACCCACTAGATTAGGCTTCTCACTCCACATAAAATTTTTATATTAAATAATTTTTACCTAAAATAACCTAATTGAGATCTGTAAATTCACCCCACCAAAAATCCCACACTATTGTCACTATTACTCGAGCGTAATAAAACCCCTTCTTCTCTTATTCTTTCACCCCCTTCTTCTCTTATTATTTTCTCCATCTGCAGCGAAACTAATCGATAGATTCTTTCATCCCATCTGCAGCGAAACTAATTGGAAGAAGATTGAAGAATATGATTTTGTCTCTCACTTCAAAAGTATGTAAATTTTCTTCATTAATTTTATTTGTTTTGATAAAGTGCATTTAAAATCATCCTTATTCGATTCTATGTCTTGGAGAACATTTGCGATTTAGCACTTTGGATTCTGTGTTCTTGTAGTAAGAATGAAATTTTCGATTAGCCAGTTTTTTCGGCTATGTCGAGCGCTATTTCGCCTGAATTATTGATAGATTTGTTTTACAGGTAATGAAGATCACCAGTTAAAATAATATTTTTCAAAAAATTTAGTTTTCAATATTTACTTGCTTAGAATTAATTTTCATGTAAATTCCGCTCATAATCTAATGAATTCTATGCAATTGAATTTTTGTGAAAAGTAACGGCAAATTATTCGTCACTAAATGTTCATTTTTATAGAGGTATTACTTTTAATAAACTCACCCCACCTACGGGATGAGTTGAAAGATTTTTTCAAAAATTAATGGGGTGAGAAGAAAGTTCTCTCAAAGTGGGGTGAGAAGTCTAATCTGGTTGGTGCATTTAAAATCACCCTATAATAACCTTGATCCAATGAAAACTAACATTTGTATAGAATTATTATTTTTTTCTTCTTTTCTTTCGGGTATTATTTTTACGGTCTAGCAATTAATATTACTCAGCAATTTAACTTTTTAAAGAAATATATATTTATAGACACTTTTTCATAATCTTTTGTGATGATGTTCGAAAAATACCTCCGTGACTTATTTATGAATTGAGTGTTAATAGCCATATCTTAAATATTATGATCTATTTGTTTAGTGTTAAATTGATAATTCACCTTAATTGTAATATTTTTTAAGAAAAATAGTTTTAACCTAGTTGGTAGTTAATTATATATAAAATACATATTTTATTGTAAGATTGAGTACAATAATTATATTAACTTATTACTTTTAATATTTTAATAACTTAACCTTTAAATTAATTTGTTGAATTAGAATAAAAATTACATGAAAAAGAAAAATTGTTCAAGTAGGTTCCATTGGAGAGTGACGTCCACTCTCTTCCGGCGCAAATGGGTTTATGGTGGAGAGAAGAAGATTCGTTTCTTTCTTCCTTATCTGTTTATTTGACTTTTTGACTGCCAAGCTTTCCTTTGACAAATGATGCCACCATGTACGTACACTCTCTCTCTCTCTCTCTCTCTCTCTCATTCTGCTACTTTCCAACGTCTCTCTTTCGCCCCCTCTACTGTTGAGTGGCAAAAATATCTACAATTCAGAAATATGAAAAATTAGGTCGTCACTTAAAGAAATATCTTAAATTTAAGTTATAAATATATAGGTTGTGTTTAGTTGCTCATTATTTTTTTTTTTCCCAAAATTTTAAAAATTCAACTCAAAATCAACTCTATTTTCACACTTTTTAAAATTTATTTCACTATACTTTCTCTTTTTAATTTTTTTTAAAACGCAATAACTTTAAATTCAAAAATCAAAAAATAATAAAAAATATATGTTTGAAATCTACTCATCGAAATCTATAAAATAAGGTCCATTGTGACTATTTTTTGAAATTTTTTATGCGTTTTTTTCATTGGTTGAAAAAAAGTCAAACAAAACCAATTTCACTTTTCAACATAAAAACTCTAACTCAAAAAAACATTCAACCAAACACCAAATTTTTAAAAACTTATCTAGAAAACTTGTCTAGAAACATTAACCAAACACAACCATAGAGTAATTGGACATAAGGACTTATTCCAATAATAATATAATTATAAATAATATTTATAAATTAGTAGTGTAAATTAAAGATACTGTACAAAAAAATATACTAATACTCTTTTTTTATAACATCTTACGTCTCATCAGAATTGGCGCTCAATTTGTTTAGCATATTTTCTTCAACATCTCACATCTCATCAGAATTAGTACTAAAACCATTAAGCCCCAATGGTGCTAAAACAATGATGCTAAATGGTTTAAGCCCCAATGGTGCTAAATATATTTAGTACCATTTCTTATAACATCTCAAGTCTCATCAGAATTGGTGCTAAATGGTTTTAGCACTCATCTAAACATGCATTGGTGTTAAAATTATTTCAGCACCAATAGAAAACAGAGAACAACAAAAATTTATAGTGCTAAAATAGATTTAGCATCTATCTAATGATATACATCAAGGTAATTTTAGCACAAAAATCACCAGTGGTGCTAAATTTGTTTTAGTACCAATGGTGCTAAATCTGTTTTGTACTAATAGAAAACAAAGAACAACAAAAATTCATGGTGCTAAAACAGATTTAACACCTCTGTTTTAGCACCTATCTAATACTACACATCAAGGTGATTTTAGCACCAAAACTACCAATGATTTTTTTTCTTGTTGAATAATTATTGTAACTGCAACTAAGAACCTTGAGAGGTGGCCATGGATCTCGAGTTGGTTGTTAAATTGAAACAATCACATCCTAACCACCAAAGGAATAAACGGTCTAATGATCAACAACGATGTTAGAGTGAGAGATTATATAGTCGAAACTTATAGAGGCAATCACCAAGAAGTTCGTAGGCTAAAATGGTAAGCCTCAAGCCAACAATTAGCTAGTGGTGGCAATGATAATCTCCTCCATCTATGGGATCGATCAATGTCCTCTTCCAACTCACCAATACAGCCACTTCACAGGCTCGAAGACCATTCTGCCACTGGTAAAGCCCTAGCTTGGTGTCTGTCCCGAATTTAGGTAGAGAGATGAGGTATTGGAAGTTTAGGCGGGGGAGGAGGAGCAAATTGGTTCACCATTACTATAGCAAGCGATGTGTATGATAAGAGATGTTTATATTAAGATTATTTTTGTCCATCAATATTTATCATTTTTTTTAAAATAAATTAATATTATAAAAAATGTCCTTATTGTAAAACCAAATTATGAAATTAGTATTATTTTCCTTTATCAAACATGAGTTCGTCCTTAGAGTTATAAAATATTACGGAGCGAGGCCTTATAACCCATTATCTCTAAATATATTTTAAAATTTTAAAAAATATTCAATCTTATTTATACAGATATTGCATGTAAAAAAAAATGTCTCAAAGATTGTAACTAAAATATAAAAATATCATTTCACTTGAGTAAATACAACCGTGTTTTTTATATCTAAAGAAATTGAATACACAATATTATTTTACAAATAACCTACCTAAAAAAGTTATGGCATAAGAAGCGTGTGCGATGAAAATTTGACCAAACTCACTAAATATGGAATTAGGTTTGAACGATTGATTATGGTAACGAGATTATAGAGTTAGTTAGATAAATTTTTAGATTTCATTTAGTTCACAAATTTGAGAATTAAGGAAAGGAAAATTATTACTTTTTTTCATTTGGTAAGAACAAATTTTGGAAATACTTTCCTGATGTAGGGGAAAGAATGGGGGAAATTATTCCAAACCTCATGTGATTGATTTTTTCTTTTGATTTCTCAGCATTTATCACAAAAGTTTTGGACAACAATACCCCTACTTAAATATGGTATTGCCAAATTTACTCATTGAATCACTTTCTTTTGTTTTTATTTTAAAATACAAAGGTATCATTAAAATATTGATATATTTTTTACTTTATTTTCTTGTACCAACCAAATACTGAAAAAAAAGCCAAATGGTATTTCTTGAATATTTTACATGCTTTACCAACACATAGGAAAGGAAACCTGATAGAAACTTTAGTTTTCTGCCTCATGGGAAAGACAATGGAATTAATTTGCATTTCGTGAACCAAACGAGACCTTAAAATAAATGATACTGGATTTATTTATGGGGTAAGTTGCTCCGGCAATGTTAATGCTAATCTGGTAGTACGTACTCGCTTGTATGTTCTCTATTAGCTCAAAAGTTATGAAAAGTACAATTAGCTGCTTTATTTTTTTTAACAGTTATTCCAAAGTTAATCTTAATAAATAGATCCTCTGTATGTTAAGCCATCCCTTTCTATTTATACGTATAGAATTAAGGTCACAATGCTCATTAAAATAATAGTAAAAAGACTATTAAAAGTATAATTTGAATATCAATCTAACACTTTTTACGTGGAAAGATTTTTATCTATAATTATCTTTACACATTACAAATATCTCATAATTATTAGTTAAGATGCCCACCTTAACGAAATGCACTAATCGTACCTGCAAATACGAATGTCCAGTTCTTATTAACAGAGACGAACATGTCTACATTCTTACATTGTGTAAATAATGTTGCTGTTTAAAATTGAGAGTCCACATATCTCAAATGTATACAAGTGATTTTTACATTTCAGAGCATGGTTCAAAGTAGCGTTTCGAAGGCTGACTCGGCCACTCAATTTTCAACTCAGATATCGGTGTTGATTTTGGCAATATGCACCGGTTCACTATTTAAAAGGCCCAAAAAATTACAAAAAAATATAGAAAATTCTAAAGTATGAGATTAACAAGATGTATCAATTAGATAAGTATAATAACATTATCTAATATGAATTACTTACTTTATATTAAAATACCAACATCTATCGCACTTAGTAATACAATTTAAAATAATAATTCAATAAATAGATAATAATACAATCTTATGAGATATAAATATCTCAAATATAATTCAATTTGGCCTTAAATAATGATATGGATTATACTCAGTGTCATTACTCCAGGACTCCAGTGATGAGAAATGATGATATAAAGAAGGTTGATAATTAGCACTTGTGAGGTAATGATGAGATGAATAGCAATTTAATGAAGCAAAGATTAACAAATTAGTTTAGAACAAATCAACATTCTTTTTTTCAATAGTTGTCAATTTAATTAAGTAAAGATTAACAAATTATTTTGGAACAAATCAACATTTTTTTTTTCAATAGTTGGTAATTTAATTAAGTAAAGATTAACAAATTACTTTAGAACAAATCAACATTTTTTTTTCAATAGTTGGCAATTTAATTAAGTTAAGATTAACAAATTATTTTGAAACAAATCAACATTTCTTTTTAGTAATATCGAGTCAACTCGGTGAAATATCGCAAAATATCGTGAAATATCAACCACTGAGTGCAATTTTGATAAAATATTATCGATTTAATAAAATATTAATATTTACACGTATTATATTAGGACTACCTCCGTTATAACTTAATATTAACTATATATCAAATATGTATCCTCCGATATTTTGAACCATGTTTTAGAGGAGTTACTTCTCTCTTTCTGCACATATCTGTATCTATATAATGCTCGATATATAAGTTCATCAGACCTGCCGAAAAGGCACGACCATTACTCATCTTTCCTTCTGCACTTTCCCAACGTCTCTCTCTTTCTTTCTATATACTCTCCATTTTTAAAGTCAAGTATTAAATATATATATATATATATATAATCTAATGTGTCTATATATAGCAAATTGCCTTTGAATTCAGATCTACATTATTAAGAAGTCCATTGCCTTTCAGTTAAAGTCACTCTATCAGAATTCACGTGCCTTTCGTTCAAACAGAATCAATTTCAGCGTGACGCTTCCCTTTTTTTTGCCATAAAATCTTTCTCTTCTTTATATATAGATAAAAGGGAAAAAATTCTCTCTCTACCATAGAGAAAGAATCAAGAAAAATTGTGGTTTTTTTTCCTTGGGTTTGAATTGAGATGGGTTTGTTTTTGTGGTGGAGTTTAGTGGTGGTGGGGCTGGTGGTGGGTGGTGGAAATGGGTACCCAGAGGAGGATCTGGTGGTGGGTTTGCCAGGGCAACCAAAGGTTGGGTTTAAGCAGTATGCTGGGTATGTTGATGTGGATTTGAAGAATGGGAGGAGTTTTTTTTACTACTTCGTTGAGGCTGAGGTGGACCCTCTTCATAAGCCCCTCACTCTTTGGCTCAATGGAGGTTCTCTTTCTCTCTCTCTCTCTCACACACACACACACACTGTACTTCTCTCTTGTTTTTCTTTTAAAACTCCAGTAAGGGACCAGAGTGAAATTTTTGTGAAATTTGGGTTTACAACTGGTGTAGCTTTCCGCCTCTCCCTTGACAACCGTCCCGCTAATAAATTTTTTTAAATGCCCATTCTTGTGAAATGCGGGTACTGATACTATGCGAGCTATTTAGTTAATTGGAATCTTATAATGCTATGTATTTAACTGTGGTTCTTTTAGTGTGATTACTGTTTTGTGATATATATACGCTCAAATCAAGTGGGTTCCGATTTATATGTGAAATTTTGCTGTTTTGTTGATCATCTCTCTATTGTAATGTTAAGCATTTTGATGTGGTTATTGGTTTTGTTTTGGGTCTTGTCTCTTTTGGCCATTTCTCTTTGTTATTTGAGTGTTTGATACATTTATACTTATTTTAAGCAATTTTGAGGAGGAGGTGTTCCTCTTCTACTTTAGTGCTGCTTAGAGTTTTGTACTTGCGGCTTTTGTTAAACAGTGCCATTTTTATATTCTCCTGTGTACTTCACTACCCACAGAACAAAACAACAAAAGGAAAAGAGAAGTACGACATTTCGGACTTTTTTTTAATTAAGTATAAATTTAGATTATTGTGCAGCTCATTGACTTAAGAGATGGCCAAAGTCTCTTAATTTTGATGTTTCTTTTAATTGTTTCAAGCAGAAAATGAGAGACTCCTATACAGTGGGACCTCATTTATTTGGTGTTAATTAGGGAATCTTTTTCTTTTTTATACTTTTTTTCCCTGGAGATGTTTACTGTACAGATTTGAGGGAATGTACTTTAAATTCTTGTTTATTTTATCAAATTGGGGAATCAAAGGCCTCTTTGAGAACCTGACTAACAATGTCCAAGAGTCATGGTTCAAAGTTTCGGTTTCGGAGGCAAACTCGACCACTCAATTTTTAATTCGGATATCGGTATCGGTTTCGGCGATACGCACCGATTTGTTATTTAAAAGACCCAAAAAATTATAAAAAAATATAGAAAAATTCTGAAGTACGAGATTAATAAGATGGATCAATTAGATAAGTATAATACCATTGTCTAGTATGAATTACATAATTTATATTGAAATACCAATATATGTCGCACTTAGTAATACAATTTAAAATCATAGTTCAATAAATAGTTAACAACACAATCTTATAATGAGAAATGAGGATATAAAGGAGGTTGAGAATTAGCACTTGTGGAGTAAAGATGAGATGAATGACTCAAAAGATTAAGCCAATTTAATTAAGCAAAGATTAACAAATTACTTTGAAACAAATCGACATTTTTTTTTTCAATAGTTGACAGTTTAATTAAGTAAAGATTAACAAATTACTTTGGAACAAATCAACATTTTTTTTTTCCAATAGTTACCAATTTAATTAAGCAAAAAATAACAAATTATTTTGGACTATGATTGTATTTTTTTTTCAATAGTACCAAGTCAACTCGGTGAAATATCACGAAATATTGCGAAATATCGCGAAATATCGGCGACTCAGTGCAGTTTCGGTGAAATATCACCGATTTAATGAAATACCGGTATTTACACTTATCATGTCACGGCTACCTCCATTGAGTACATTTTGACTCGGTATCGGCCGATACTTTGAACCATGCCAAGAATACTTGTAAAAACATAAAACTTTATTTTTTACTACGAGATTCGGTAGATTGCTATGCCCCAAAAAAGAAATGGTAGACTTAATTTAAGACATTCCGAAAAAGAAATTGAGGGTCTTAAACAATGACTAACAATGTCCAAGAATACTTGTAAAACTTTATTTTTTACTGCGAGATCCAGTAGATTGCTATGCCCCGAAAAAGAAATGGTACACTTAATTTGAGACATTCCGAAAAAGAAATTGAGGTTAAACAATGCAGAGGTTTTCATATTTACTTATTTCTTTCTCTTCTTTTTTTTTTTTTTTTTTTTTTTTTTTCTGTCTTTAGGCCCAGGTTGTTCATCAATTGGTGGGGGTGCATTTACAGAGTTGGGTCCATTCTTTCCTAGAGGCGATGGCCGAGGCCTTCGAAGGAATTCAAAATCTTGGAATAAAGGTACTATGTGTACTGATCAAACAAGCCTTAGCAAATGTGTTGGATATTGGGAGATAAATAAGATTTTGTTACATTTGTGTATTTTATACACACTTGATTATGACTAATTTCCATTTTACTTATCGATTTTATTTCCCTTATTTATTTATTTATTTATTTATTGTAGCATCGAATATCCTCTTTGTGGAGGCTCCTGCTGGAGTAGGATGGTCATACTCGAACACTAGTTTGGATTATACTTGTGGTGATGCTTCTACTGGTAAGAGAGACAGCCTATAGTTTTTGAACTGACATATTTGAATGACTAATCCTTGAGTATGTATATTGTATGATTTATGCAAATATTAATAAGTTTTATAAAATTACGCAATTGCTAGTGCCAGAACAGTGTGTGCATATATATGCTTGTTCACTATGCTTCAAGCACAATACATTGCTCTGGCAATAGCAATTGCCCAAAAGATACGTTATGTTATAAATTCTTCTGATGTTATCCGAGCTTTACTTGTTTTTGGCAGCCAAGGATATGCTCGTTTTCATGATGAATTGGTTCGAGAAGTTTCCCACTTACAAATCAAGGGATTTGTTTCTCACCGGTGAAAGCTATGCAGGTAGGAAAAATATTCGGTAATTGAAATTTATCCATGGCTTTAATTCAGTAGCTTGATCGTTTTTGAGAGCCATTCAGACTCTGTATATATGCATTTAATATACATAGTCTCGCTAGACGACGCTAGTAGTTTTGTTATAATTTTCCTCTCTTTGTTTTTCTATATGTAACATTTGTCGAAGTTTGATCCATAATACATGCTTGTTTTGATGTAGGCCATTACATTCCACAGTTAACTATTGCCCTTCTGGACCACAATGCACGTTCAACAGGCTTCAAGTTTAACATCAAAGGAATCGCTGTAAGAAAACTTTTCTTTTAAGTCAAAAAGTTATTTTGTTATTAGCTCACTTTGACTTTTGCTTTAATAGAAGCTTTTTTTTAGGCAATTGCATTTTCCTATATATATATTCCTTTTCCCTTCTATTTTTAAATACATTTCTTCAAGTCTTTTAAATGTTTTTGTTGGGTTTTAGATTGGGAATCCACTTCTCAAGCTAGATCGCGATGTTCCGGCAACATATGAGTTCTTTTGGTCCCACGGTATGATCTCTGATGAGATCGGCCTATCCATCATGAACGAGTGTGAATTTGAAGATTATACGTTTGGTAATCCTCATAATGTGTCCGCTACATGTATGAACGCCATAACCCAAGCTAATCGTGTAGTCGGCGATTATATTAACACTTACGACGTAATTGTTGATGTTTGCTATCCTTCCATAGTACAACAAGAACTTCGGTTACGGAAAATGGTATCTCTCTTCTTCTTCTTTTTTCCCCTTTATGTTTTTATACATTTTTTTTTGAAATTTTATTGAATAAACCTGATGGAAATTGTGTTTGAAGGCCACCAAGATTAGTATGGGGGTTGATGTGTGCATGACATACGAAAGGCGCTTCTATTTTAACCTTCCCGAGGTTCAAAAAGCTCTTCATGCGAATCGGACCAATTTATCGTATGAGTGGAGTATGTGTAGTAGGTAAGCGTCTCTTCTGAGGTTTTATTGACAAGAATGAGGCTCCTCTAGAGTGATTTCGATCACTTGTAGACTGTAGAGTAGTAAATCTAGACTGTTAGTTCATAATTGGATGGTCTGATTTTGACACAGAGTGTTTCTGATTTCAATCACTCCTAGAATTGAGTTGTAAATCTAGACCTTTAGTTCGTAATCTAGACCATTGAATTTCAAACTAATGGTCCAGAATTGCGCCTTCTGTTTCTATTTGCTCGACATAATCAAATTAGAACAACTTGTTTAAAATTGGATGGCTCAGATTTTGACAGGTTGTGTTTGGCTTTGGCAATGACTCTTTTAAGCAAAAACTTCTCTCAATATGTGAACCATATATCTAATTTAAACTAACGATCCAAATTTCTTTATGTAACAATTAGCACATTTTCTCTTTGCCATTGTATTTTTTAACTTCATAACATTTTATCAAACAAGTACTAAAAGCTTGTCACTGATTTATTATGATAGACATATTAGAATTCTTACACTATATTTCCACTTTTGCATTTATTGACGAGCAGACATTTGTCCTATTTTTACTTTGTGTTGGACAGTGTTCTGAATTACACTGAATCAGATGGCGATATCAATATCCTTCCCTTGCTTAAAACGATAATCCAAAACCGAATTCCTGTTTGGATTTTCAGGTAGATTCTTAATTAACTAAAGGATAAAAAGAAAAAATCTGTATTATTTTATTATATGTCATTCTTGATCAATAATATGATGATTTAAATTACAATTAATGTTGTAGTGGGGATCAAGATTCTGTTGTTCCATTACTTGGATCGAGGACCCTTGTCCGTGAACTGGCTCATGATCTGCGGTTCAAGGTTACAGTACCATATGGAGCTTGGTTTCACAAGGGACAGGTACTCGTTCAATCTCATACTTACGTTTATATTTTATGAGTAATGCTAAACATACTTCAAAACTGTACGAAATTTTCATATAAACTGATGCGACGGGTGCGTATATGAGAGAGAGAGAGAGAGAGAGAGAGAGAGAGAGAGAGAGAGAGAGAGAGAGACTAAAGCGATGATATGGAATTGAATCTTTTAAATTTAAGACAAACACCTCCAGCTGCTCATTTGGTTCAAGTTTTTGTGCCTTCTTGTAATCGTAAATTGATATTTTTGACACAAAGTTCGAGGTTTGTCAATGGAGTCTTCTGATTCAACTCTTTACAAGTATTGAGAAACTTTGTGTCAATTTACCATTTTAGGATTTTTCTAGAAAATGCAGAAACTTGAACCAAAACAGCACTAAACATGGAAATATGGATTTTTAAGCATTTTTTGTTTTCACATGCCTTAAAAGCGTAGCTTCACAAGTTCATTTAATTGGTATTGACACTTCAAGTTATATAAGGAAAAGATGAATGTACAAGTGTACAACTCATCAATGCATCTGGTAATATCTGGTTAAGAAGCTAGTTGCATCAATGCATCTGGTAATATCCGGTTAAGAAGCTAGTTGATGTAGAGCTGCTCATTATAGAAGTTTATGAGGAACAGAGTCTGATGAGTTGAAACTATTGAGGGAACTGCCTGGGAAAGGGAAAAAGAATAATTCGACTGCAATTTATTTTACTTTGCAAGATCCAAAAGATAACTTTTAGAGATCTTGTTGACCTTCGAAAATTGATGTTAATAAACAATATTTATTTTTATTTAATTTTCTGAGAAAATAGGTGGGAGGTTGGGCAACTGAGTATGGAAATTTATTGACATTTGCGACCGTACGAGGTGCTGCTCATATGGTACCGTATGCACAGCCATCGAGAGCCCTCCATTTGTTCAGCTCATTCATTCGTGGACGTAGATTGCCAAATGCAACGCGTTCGTCCCTTGATGGTTAAGAAAAGAAAGATAGTTTCACTTATTTTGGTTGCATTGGGGGAGAAAAGGCCAAAGGCAATAAAAAGGCAAGCAATTAGGTTTTTTGTTCTGTAATAAGAAAAGAAAAGAAAAAAATGGAAAGGAATTTGACTTTTTCTTTTTGTTTACTTGTAGAAACTAGAAAGGTGAGAATGAATTTGTAGGAGGATCATGGACCTCTTTGATTTCAATGCCAGAATTTGGAAATTGTGAAAGTAAGGATTTTTTTTTGGAAGATGAAATGGTGATGTGTTACTAAATTCAGCAATGATCTGGAAGTTTGTGACCAAAGTAATGTTTAGCATTGTTGTAGGTTATTGGTTATATTGGTCACTTTCAAATTTAGACACCAATGACCTTATGTAGGAATATGGAGCTTAAAGCAATCCTATTACTTGGAACTAGGTTTACTTGATTTTTGTAAAAAGTTTTTTTTTGACAAATTAATGCGGCACTATTTAAATAAATTGGTGGAACCACACATTTAATGTGTTGTCTACCTTTTTTTTTATTTGATTGACGCTATTGTAACTCATTGGTTCTTGCTCCTTGTTGCATAGGTCTTGTAAAGTTGTATTTGCAAGACCGCAAGAGCATCTCTTGGAGTTAGAAAAGTTATTATTATCGGAACATGTAGCACACTCAATATGCGTGCAATTGTGCCTAGAATTTTTTTATACTTAAATGCCAAAGACAATGTATTCCGGTTGGTGTCGTCTTCGTAACAATTTGTCATAAGTTTGATCTACATGTATATAATATCGACTCTTTGATGATTTTGCCATCTAATTAAAATTGTGCAGCTAAAGGCTCCCCCTCCCTTATAGGTATAATATATCACATACTTGTATAAGAAAAACAAAATCTTAATACTTGCATTATTTTTAAAATCTTAATATGATCATGTTTGATTATAAATTATATAATAACTTTGGAGTTTCCATGTTCAAATTCCATTTCTTCTTAATTGGGTTGGGTAGATCCGACCCATTATCATGGAGCATCCACGTGGGTTAATTAATTGAAGTGGCTATAAAACTACCCACCCTTAAATCTCTGGACTCTCTCTCGTATTTCTTATGTCAGGATTTGAATTTCGTCCGTGAACTTGGGTTGTTTTGATTTGAATTTTAAATTATTCATGTAATGCTATATTTTATTTAAGAAAGATTACTATGTTGAGTTCGATTTTTAAGTTAAGAATGTATCATTTTAAAAATGGAGTATTGTTTCAAAGTTCCCTTAAATTAATAAAAATAGATGATTACTCTATATATTTAGTTTAAAATTTTCTTCTACGATTTTTTCTTAAGATTAAAATATCTTAGGCCAAAATATTTATTTTACTTATGAAGACAATTTTATTTTTTTGCCATTTATATTCTTTTAAAAGAATTTTTTTTTTTGCTATTAAACCTTTTTTTATTATTAAATACATACGACTACTTTTCACAATAACAATAAAAACTTACATTATAACTTTGTAAAATTGTTAGGACTTGTTTTTTAATTTTATAAAATGAAGAATATTTTGATAATTCACATGTATTTCATTTGTATTATCGTTTCAACCAAATATACATAGTTAATTCAACATTTCATGAAAAAAGAATTCCTGTACAAACCAAACATTAGAAAGAGATCCTAAATGTCAGTAGAATTGTTTTTCAAGAATGCAGGATACCTATGTTATTTCCAAAATTTGATCAAACGAGCCCTAAACCACTTGATTACACGTGCATATTATGCTTCAACAATATACATGATATGAGGAATTCTATAACTTTTGGTTTATGTATGTGAAATTATAAAATTACCACTTTCATGTTCTTAAAATAAAAATAGTGTTTTATACTATTATTTGAAACCCAAAGACAATAAACATGAAAAACATACGATGTTAGCATTTAACCAAATGTCATTAGTATTATGTTTTAATTAAAATATACATAATGTAAGGAGTTATTAGATTTCATTGTTATTATTATTAATATTATTATGATTATGATTATTATTTATATGGCAATTTTCAGACGAAAGAAATGCGAGCGATTCTATACGTTTGTTAATAAAAAAATTTCCTCTTTTTTCACTAACAACGAATCCATGAAACATAAAGGGTGAAAAGGGAAGAGAGAGGGAAAAGAAAAGCAAGGAAATTAGAAAGAAGCATAAATAAGAAGTTAAAAACGGTCAATTGCCTCTTGTGGAATTTTTTTTTTAATAGTTTTTCCTTTTCCTTTCTTTTTCTTTCCTTGTCCAAGAGTCGCGACTTTTTTTCAATATCTATCTTTTAATACATATATATATATAGAGAGAGACACAATTATATATATATATTGCTGTTGGTTCCTTATTCCCTCTGCCAATTCTCACCCATAAATTATAATTCACTAGGTACGTTTCTCTCGTGAATTCTCTGTATTTGTTTTCTTATCATTCTTACAATACTCGATCGAATTATGTTGGAACTGCAAATTGCAAGTGCACTACTCTCATTTAAATATCTCTTCCCTGCTTTATTTTGATTATATATATATATTTCTCAGCATCATATCTTGTGAATTCTGAGGAAACATGCATGTATGCAAGTTCATATGTGAATGTTTAAGTAGTAAATTCAAGTATATATGTATACCCATGTTTATTTTTTTTAGTTTTTGCTTTGGCTTAAAAGTGAAAATTTTGTATTTTGGAATGGTAAAATTGAAAACTAGAAAAGATTAATCTTCGAAAAATCAAACATTGATATCCTTTTTTCCGGGAAAAGAAAAAACAGAAATGAATTCCTAGCCATTATAATCGTTAAAACTTCCGAGTTGAATTTAAATTATCACAAATTTGAAATTCTTTTTCCAAATTTACCAATTAATTGTGATTAAATAGGGGATAACAACAATGCGGCATTTCTCCATAGTAATTGATATTCACCCAAATAAACAAATCCAGAGAAAAGGAAAGGGGAAAAAAATCATGTAATACGTACGATATCTTGTTTTCTAATCAATTACTTGAGCTTTGTCTTTATCTAGTTATATGCAGATAATTCCATTAATTAATTCCATCCCATCCCATCCCTATCAGATTATATTATATATAGATTTGCCTACAAGTCTCTTTCCATAAAGTTTATGTTTATACGTAATTCCCCCAACTTACCTTTTCTTGCCCTCCAAGTTTCCACAATCTCTTTCTTTCTCTACCTACATCCACATCCAGATATATATATATATATATATATATGCATACACATTCATTCAATACTAACCCAAATATGATCAAACAGAGGTAATTGACAATCTATACCTTTTGCAACACACTATAATTAACTAGAGATTGCAATTCATGTTTTTGGGTATGCCTTTTTTTGTAACACGTACAAACGCAGCACAACAACTGGGGTTTATAGTACGAATTAGGGATGCCACTCATGTTTTGTGGTCTGTGTTTCTGTCTGACATGACATGACACACGCGCGCAAGAGTTAATAATTTCTCTATTTAACGCGTACAAATGCAACACGTGCGGACAAGTGCGACTATAGTACAACTTATGTATGACTTGTCATACAGATTGAATTTATACATTTGTGCAAATGCAGGCCTAAATATACATATCACTGTCAAGAGCCAAAAAAATGAAGCATTACAATCTCCTCTGCCTCCTAATCTTGCTTTCCCAAAATTGTTCCTCATGGGGCTGGCTCTTCACATCCAAAGACCCTCCTCCCAGCTCGGACAATACGGTAATTTACAATGACGCCATAGCCGAATTCTCCATGGAACCACTGAGCAACCCGAAGGGAATGAAGCTGGTCGAAAATGCACAGAGGAAAGTGGTTTCTTCGAATTCATGCTGGCAAAATGCGTACCTGAATCTTTTTTCAGGTTGCTCGGAGATACTGGCGGCTGAAGAGAAGCGTTCGAGGCTCGCTTGGCATCTCAGTGATTGCTTTCAAAAGGACTCGGGGAGGCCGGGTTTTCCTGTGTGTGATTCAAAGAGTTTGATGGTGAATTGTTTGAAGAAATTGGACGAGGATGCAAGGAAGATTTATCTTGAGTTTTATCTTGAGACCAACTCCATCTGTCATCAATTACAGTAAGTTTATGAGTGTAAATACATGTCATATTTCGGGTTTAAGGTGATGCATAGAACCATCTATATATGCTCACATATTCATAAATATTCAGTTCATCAAACATAATTAATTGATAATTTGATACAGTTATCAATACATATATGTTGATAACTTTCACCAAATGATGAAAATCTGGATATCGGTTGATCCTTAATAATTGAGAAAATATATTCTTACCGGATTTATCAACCCAATAATTGTACCAAATGCATTGACGGTATGAATTATACCAAATGCATTGACAGTATGAGTTGTTGATTGATAAAGCTGGTATGTGTAGCCGTGCTCTTAATAAGTAGGTGAACTAAAACATGGGGGTTTGAGTTTTAAGAAAATGGAACCTAGGTAGTATCATATATAACTAAATTTTTAAATTTTTGGGCACTATAGTGAACTTTCGTAACCCCAAATAATCGTTAGGCATGTCTAGATATGACCCAAGAAGATTTGAATTCTTGACCTACACAGGTTGTATAAATATATGCACATATATAGAAATAGTGCAGCAGACTTAAAAGTATATGTATATATTTGATTCCTCTGACTAGGATTTTGGTTTCTATGTAGAACCGATGCATTCAAGCAAAGAACAGAGAGATTGGTAAACGAACTAAAGAAATCCGCAGAATATGCAGAGAGCAAGTTAGAAACCATAGAAGAACAAGCAGAGCATCTATCCCGAAGTTCAAACCACATCGACGAATCTCTGAATTCAATCAATCTTCATACTCATCAACTGGCTCAAACATCAAAAAATGTCGAAGATCGTGTAATTAATGTATTAAAGCATTCGGAAGCAGTCCATGAACAATCAAAAGGAATCGCAGCTTCTCAATCGGAACTTCGCGAAGGGCAAGTGGAAATGAAGGCAAAGTTTGAGGAAGGAATGGAAATGCTCGAGGATTCTTACAAGAATTTAGGTGTGGAAATTGATAATTTAAAGAATGAAGCGGTGGAAATTGAGAAGGAGATTGAGAAAGTTGGTGATACAATGGCTATGAAGATGAAAAGTTTGCAGAATAAAGCGGATGATATTGGGAATATAGCTGGAGTTTCGTTAGATAGGCAGAAACAGCTTTTAGATGGGCAATCTGTAGCTCTCGAGGGTCTTCAGTTTTTAACGAAATTTCAGTCCCAAGCACTTGAAGAGAGCAGGTAAAATAGACAACAAAGGTTTATTATGAATCCAATTTAAAGACTCGTTTTGTTCGGAAGAATGCATTTGAGTAACTTACTGTTAAATTTTTACAGGGGAACTCTGCAACAGCTAGCTGAATTTGGTCACAGGCAACAAGAAGAACTTCTTAAAAGGCAAGAACAGCTCGAACAATCTCATGATAATTTGGTTCAAAATTCAAAGACTATTTTGGCAGCTCAGGTTAGTTTTTTATTTTTTTTCCCGTTGTTCATCAAAATTAGTTCAACGCATATCTGAACCATTTTCTATCATAGTATTTTTTATGTATTGGGTGCTCTCATTTTTGGTCTCTATTGTGCTTTCTATTCTCTTTCTCGCTCTCATCCAGTGAAATGCTGGTTTGCAGTAGTTTGGGGTACTTAACTGAGAAATGGAGTCTTTTTGAAAAGAAATGAATTTGAGAAGTTACCTTGCTTAATATTCTCTTTTACTTTGTGTCCAATTCCATCAGGAAGCTTTCGAGTCAAAGCAAGCAAGCATGTTTCTCGCCATAGACAAGCTCTTCGCCCTGCACAATGCCATACTGCTTGAATCACGATTAATCAAAGCTTTCTTCATTTACTCAATATCTATCTTTATTCTCTACATGTTCACAAGTACAAAGCAAACATATACTGTGAGGCCCAGGCTTTATATAGGTAACATATTCGATCATTATTGATCTCCCATATTTTGAACCTTCAACTGGTTTTTAATAAAGCAATTTTGATGATTTATTTTTGATTTTATCATCAGGGCTATGTGCAACATTTTTAATTGAAGCTGCCATACTTCGGTATACTGAGAATGATCTTGAACAACAGGCTTGGATAATAAGTGCAGTTCGGTCTCTATTTGCGCTTCTTGCAGTGGCCCAGCTTCTTTATGCTATCTGCACATACAGGTAAAGATAGATATCATGGAGATCATAATTACTAACGAGATACAGTAGGATTGCATTTTACCCACTTCCGCATCTAATTTCAAATGTATGTTCTTGAATATGAATATGCAGAGACTACGAAGTGTTAAACCATCATATGCTACTACAGCTAATTGAGAAGGTTAACGGCATACAAAGAAACAAGGAATTATCGTGGGATGATGAGAGCGACAGTGAGGCAGACTGGTGTACATGGGTGGAGGCAGAGTTACCCGAAGATGTAGACAAATTGGAGGACCCTGACTACACCATTCCAGTGGAAGTAGTTGGAGAGAATTGGGTGTCAACCACCACTTCCATTGCAAGAACATACAATCTACGTACTCACCATCGTCGTTTGCAGTCCTCAAAGAAGTGAGACTCTTTTTTATCAGCTAATTTAATAGAATTGCCATTTTGTATGCACCAGTACGAGACATTGATCTCACATTTTGACTAGTAATTTACACATTCGTTCTTGGTTTACTTATACCTAAGAGACTACATGTATACTAGTAATTTTTATGAGACATTCATCTCAGTGTATTTTGACAGTAATTTTTACATTGTAATTTATAAATTAACATCAACAGTAACAGCAAGGGGGCTCCATGTACACTAAGGAGCAGCTGCATCACCTAGGTGAAATGATATGATGTACTGTAGCCACTATTCCTAGTAAGAGACTTTTTAGAGAGAAAAGTAAAACCATGCGGGGTCGAGCCCAAAGTGAAAACATCTTATTGAGCTGACCAGGATGGGACACGAGAAGACAGAGATATGTTCCAGTTGCCCATAACAATTTAGCTCAAGCATTTCCCACCCACCCCCAATTCATACTTGGGAGGTTGTGAGTTTCAATTTGCCCTCCCCCCTCTTTCATTTGAAGTTGGATCTTGACTTAATAGACCACGTTGTGGACACTGAACTAACCTCCACAAGCTGGGAATAAGAACGAAAGCTTGAATATTCGCACCGTTATCCAAGCCCAAGTCCGAGATATACAAGGTCCAATAGAAATTAAAATAAGAACTGTTTTCTCATATACAAGATACTTATGGGCTCTTATTCTAACGCCGTATTTAAAATTTTGGGCTCCCAGCACTTTAGATGTATTTAGATCCACCACCTACCTATGTACATTCAGGTATTCATTCACATGAGAAAGAATTCTTGTTCAAAGGATCAATTTTTAGATAAAATACTCCTTTTTGACCCAAATACAAAATATGCAATTTGAGTAGTAATAAATGGTATCTACAAAACCAAAAGTGAAAACCCAATCTGAAGAGGTAGAGAAATAAATAAAAAAAATAGCTTAGAAGCAAGAGAAATGAAGCCACTTCTCTGTTCCATGGTTGGTTAGTTCGTTTTGTTCAAGATACTTGTGACATGTGCCTGGATTGGAAGTAGCATATTTCCACTTAAAATCCTTTTTTTTAAAATGATAATTTGCATGGTTGATTTTTGAAATAAATATTGTATTTGGTTAAACAGCAAATTGTGCAACTTGTCCAAAAGTATATAAATAATAAGTTAGTGAGCCGATATAAAAGGAGAAGGAAGTAGACGCTTAAACAAGGAATGGATGAGTTAGATTATAAAACGTGATTCCTGCACTTTAACAGAAGGAATGAATGTCTATTTTAAGGGGTAAATAAATGATTTTTTTTTTTTTGGAAATTTTGTAGAGATGATCTATATACTGAGTAGATTACCTCTACCGAATTTCATAAAAAACTTCAACTTAGAAGTGGGTGTATTGAAAAACTGATATATATATTCACATTTTTTACCATTGAAATTTTTTATAATCATCTCATCTACTTCTATGTTGATTTTTTTAATGAAATTTGGTGGGATAATCTATTCATAATATAGACCATCTTTACAAAATTCCAAAAAATAATTCATCAATTTACCTCTCTAAATGGGAATCCCTTTTTTTTTTTGTTAAAGTGAGGGAATCATCTGTATAACCTAGCTCAGGAATTGATACTCCAATAGCAATATTAGTTTTAGATAAAAGATTTGTAAATCCTTTAAATGCAATAATTGGAGGAGTGCAATCTAATATAGTTATGGAATTATTTGTTTAACATAAAACCAAATTTCTTTATATCAATAACATATCCAAATTTTGAAGATTATGTTAAAATAAAAATACAAACAAAAGGAATTTGAATGAAAATCACATCTTCCAATCTTTCTATACATTGGAAAACAAGTCATGAGTTAACAACAGTCCCAAAAATTATAACACATTTTATAGATAAAAATATTATAGAAATATTTGAACCTCGTCATTTCGATTCGGCAATTCAACCAAGATTGATGAATTGGTGAGATCTCGAAATCCCTTGAGAGTAGATTTTACCTACATTAACAGATGAATAATCTAAAAAACAATAAAACAATGTTGAACTACAAGTTTCAGGTAATAATGTTTATTTTAGAAGTACTAACAAAAATTCACAATGGCAACAAATTTTCCTAAACCATCTTTGGAAGTTCCAAGGAAATCGATGAATTTTGAAAAATAGGAGAGTAGTCAAAACCAAGGAAATAATAATTCCTTGAAAATTCCAATATTACCAAGAACTACTAGTAAATCTAGTCAAATATATCATTTTCGAATGGGAAAAGGAAAAAATAATTTTTTCACAAGCCATGGAAAGAAAACATACACTTATGCTTTAAGATATTTTAATTTTGTAAGATATAAACAATATAGTTTATGTACATTAATAGATACAAGAGCAACAATATGTTCTTGTAGACCAAATGCTTTATCACCAGAAAAATGGATAAAAAGGAAGAATTCAATTTCTGTTACAAGTATAAATGGTATTCAAAATTTTATTACCTTTAAAAGCAAAAAGTGTAGCGGTTTGGTTTAGTGAAAAGAAATTCATTATTCCATTTTTTTTATGTTTTCTCGAAATGCATGGAGATTTTACTTTAGGAAATAATTTTATTTCAAAATATTTGGCAATGACCATAAATAATGGATCACTTGGATTAACATTAAATAAAAAAAAGGGTAAAGATTCCACTTTTATTAGAGATATCACATGTTTGAAACCCATGGACGTGATATTCGAATTTAATAAAGTGGTTTATCCACTTTTGTGAGTGGTTAGTGATATGTCTACCTCTTATGTGGGTAGTTGTTGATGGGGCTTGCAACAAAATTCTATGTCAAAAAAAACTAACTAAAGAATCAAAGCTTTTAATAGCTTTTAGCACTCCAAGATGTTCTACAAACATTTGATGTTTTTGATTTTTAAGATTCATAAGTTTGATTTTCATAATTCAACCTATATAAGATTTATCATATTATTTAAGGTGGCGTATACACTGCTTATATTTTTAGATTATTTATCTATATGTACATGGTGATTATACATAGATTAATTATTCTTTATCTATTATTGAAACTATGCATTCTAAGTCAACACTGTAAGTTAGTTTATTCCTCCATTAATGTTTTCAATGGTACCTAAGACCTTTTATTACCATTGTTTCAGGTGCCTAAAACTAATCACCTAATTGCCACATACAAGGCTAAATGGGTTAATGGGAGATATAGCCTTTGAAACGTAATACGTGTATGAGTTTTATGAAAACATGCAAGGAAAAACAAATTAAGATACAATCACTCAATTTTATTATTTTGTTGTTTTAACATTGTTCATCATAAATATTACTTCATCATTTGAACTATCTGATTCAGATTTCATTTCATAAAGAATTTTATCGCTTTCTAAATATTCTTCTAGTTCACTTCCGTAACATACTTCTAATCCTTGTTCTTCAAGAAATTTTATCATTTTCTTTACGCTTTTTCCTTTTCTTGGACAATCTGGTGTAATATGACATTCTTAGTTATAAATGTAAAATCTACATTTTTTCCTCGTATTTGATTTATTTTTATTAGAATTTTTTTTCTAATATATTTCTTAGTTTTAAAAAAAGGTATTTTCTTTTTCAAGGTTTCCATTTAAATCTTTTTTTTTCTTTTTTGTGAAAAAATTGGTCCACGTCCAACTTTCCAATTTTCCTTTAATATTCTATCGTAGCATTTTTGGCCAGATTTACTTTTAGAAATTTGATTTTTCTTCATTTCTTGTTAGCTTTAATTTCAGTACATTTTTCTTGTGTAATTCTTAACACAAAATTTATTCTAAAGCCAAGTGTATCAGTTTTATTAGCTTTCTTTAGCCATTTAGGATAACCTTTTATGGCTAACTCATCCCATGAATTTGGAAGTTTATGAAAGAATTGTTTCAACTAATATTGGTTATTTGGTAGATCTAATTTAAAATAATATTTTTTGAAAAGAATCAAAAGATCTAAAAAATCTTCAAATTAACATAGTAATTAATTTTTATCAACGAACAATTAAAACAATTAGAAAAAATCTCTCAAATGGTTAGAAAAGAATATATTTATATGTATTAGACACTTAATTACATGCATTGCATGTGAACAAGTTCTTCTTATGCACACAAATATGAAATTTTAAATAAAAATTACTTAACAATTTTTTTTTGGGCAGATTAATAGTGAGATGTTTTTCTTTATATCATAGAACTTATAAGTTCAAGACCCAACAAACAACTGCGGATCTAGTATTTATCATTAAGGGGGGTTTATGTTAATACGAACACAATTTTTTTAAGTCGTAGAGAAAATATTCTCAACAAATTAAATTGCTATCATGCAACTTCTACTTATTAGGAGGTTGTGTATTACATCCCTTTCCCTCATTCAGTTAAAATAAGAAAAGCGCAAGAAATTTTTATTCTTCTCATGTGTTAAGGAGTAGGGCTATAGAGGAGGGGGGTGGATGCAAAATCAGGATATTGCAAAATCCATAGGCAAAACTATAGAACTGATTGGGCTAAAATATTAAATGTGGACTAATTACAAAAAGGGTTGTGGGTGACTTGCAGCCCTGCGCGCTCAGCCCGCCTGATTGATCTGCTCTTGCCAGCAAATCATTTTCTTCAAGAAAACAAAACTAAGGGTAAAATTTTGATCCCACTTTAAGACAAAGGTTAAAGTTTAAAAGAAATATTCCGGTGTTACTTTTGTAAAATTTTTGTATAGGATTTGGAACAACCAATAAAATACTAACATATTCTAAATGCCATTTATATAATAATTTTATTATTATTTTTTTGTGAATTTATGTTAAATAATGTTATAAGGACAATGGGTCTGGATTTTATTGGTCTTAATGAGTAGATTTAAAATATATAATTTTTATTAAATTTTTTTAATGTATTAAAAGTTATTATATTTTAAAATTTTATAAAAATAATTATGAAGAGAGAAAGTTGAGGAGGGTTCATTTTGCACAACCATCTTATATAAAAATCAAATTCAAAAGAATGTTGGAGACCATAATTTTTACATACTATATAAATTTTACACAAAATATATTTGTACACTACTTCCGGAGAGGATCGTAACTCTATATAGCATTTATCAAATCATACTAATTTTGTCTGGATTCCAAATTACCGTCATTTGCAAGGATTTAAAATCTCCCATAGTTTAGAAATATCGCAATTTTTTTAAAAAGAACAATATAAATGTAGAAATCACGAGAATGTTTGAATTGTTAGTAATGATTTAATTTTTTGGGGGTATTTCTCTATTAGAGAAATTTTGGTGGTTAGGAAGGGAACAAATTTGGGATAGAAAATAATATTCTTTATTTATTTTGTTTCCTCTAGAGTAGTGGTCTAGACTTTGGATAAAAGGATATAAGATGCTCAATTCTAAAGCACGGATACTTCATATAAGGTTACTGTATTCGTATCCGATATGTATCTTGTATTGATACTTGCCCAATACACCTGAATACGTACATGATATGTATCAAAATTTTCCGCATTTATTGTTTTTTGGATAATTCTTGGATACATTTTGGATACACCACGGGTACGTCTAAGACGGAACATACATACATGATAATATTTTATATAAGTAGTAAATAGGGGTTAATTCATTATATTGAAAATGTACATGAAGGAAAAAATTATTAAATACCTTTAAAATAGTTATGAATTAATGCTCACTTACTTGAGATTGATAGTCATAAGTATTTTTATTTTTTATTTTTTTGATGAAATTACATGCTATCTTTTGAGATAATGGGGTGGACATGAAATGTGAAATAATAATTTTTTTGACGAGGTGTGTGTAATATGTGGAGCTAAATGAAACCAAATAGCGATTTCATATTATATATAATTGATTCTTAGATTCATGTTTTCACAAATATCGACATTAGTATTCATAAACGTTGTAAAACTACTAACTTTTATGTATAAGAATATATTACATATTAATTTTTATAGTATATTTTAACTGTATCATATCCTAGTATTTTCTAGATTTTTTTGTATCCCCCTGTCAATGCGGTATAGTATCGGATACCCATATCCGTATCCATGCTTCCTAGGTGCTCAATCACGCTACTTTACGGGTTAACCTTGCTTGGTATTTTATTTTGTTTGCACAGATATATATTCTCTTTTAAGTTATATTTCAATTGTGCAATCAAACTCGCCTTAAAATTTTATAAAGTTAGTTTCCTCGGATAGCTTGAACACCTTGAATTTAATCACAGCATTGGCAATGTTAATGGAGATATGAGATTGTATGGTGTTAGCTAGTTCTCCGATTAATTTATGCTAAATGTGGGACATGGGTGTAGTTTGAAAGGATGTTACTGGTAATTATACGTGAATAAATTGAGATTTACTAAAAAAATGGCGTTAACGTTTGTACTTAATGTATATGATAATAATTTAAATATATGAAGAATAAAAATATAACATGTATTAAATGATGCACAAATTTTCGTATAATACTTAGTTCTTTCCATTGAAATGGTTTTAATGCATGCACGGGCGGATCCAGAAAAATTTATTAGGGGGGACCATACAATTTTTAACAACGTAACATACTTAATATAAAAAATGTAAAATTGCATTACAAAATAGAAAAAAATATAAAGTTGCACTACAAAATACATACTTTTTTAAAGTTCAATAATGCTAGAATTGTGCTCGACATTTTTTCAAGTCACGGAATCCATTAATGATTAACTTGGTAGTAATGTTTCTTGCAATTTCCTTCTCAATGAAGATAGTCAAAAATTTATAAGAAAATCATCTTACATTTACTTCGAAGTTTGGATTTAACAATACTCATAGTCGAGAATGCACACTCTGTGGTTGCAGTAAAAACTGGAAGAGTAAGAATCAACCGTATCAATATATTGATTAGTGGATAGAACAATGACTTTTTACTTTTCACCATCCATTGACATAGATTAGAGATAGTGCACAATTTTTGAAATTCTAAATACTAGAGTACATCAAGCTCATAATGTTGTAGTTGAACTTGTAGTAAATCTCTTTCATACTCCATGAAGTCATTTAGATAAAATTCATTGACAAGATGGCAAGCGTTCTCTATAATGAAAGACAACTGCGAATTGCAAGGGTCAAACATAAAGCTAAGAACAAGTAGCTTCGCCGCATGCCCACTAAACCTATTATTTAACTCTTGCAATTGAGAGTCTATTGTAGCAGTAAAAATATTGATATGATAATGATCTTCAATTGTAAATAAATTTTGTTTGTTCCGAGCTCGACTTCCTCTTTCAACATATAAAACGTTCATGTCCGGAATATCTATCGCACAACTTTCACAAAAATACTTTACCTTGACAAATAGACTATTATACCCACCATTTCTTAATTTTTGAATCAGGCTATTTATTATCCCAACAAGATACATAGCATTCAAAATATCTTGAGATTTTTGCTGCAGAACTTAAGAAAACATATCGGTTATTTCCATGATTTCTTTCATGAGATGTAAAATGAAAACAAACTTAAAAGAAGTCAAATAAGTGTAAGCTGAATCAGCATCAACGTGTTGATCGTAATTAGTATGCTCATCAATGATGCACAATAAAACCATACAAGCTGCACTGAACATCTTTAACAAGCTAGAAATCGATCTTAAGTGTGAACCCCCCTATATCTACCGTTCGTTGTAAATTGCCGATTTGACTATTTCTTGCCTTTGTTTGAAGCTCATCAATATAAATCAAGTAAGCGATATCAGAAGCTTGAGTAGCTTTCAATTCATTGACATGTTTACAAGAAGAGCCCATTACATTTATAATGAAATTTATTTTTGTAAAAAAATGGTGAACGACGATAACTTCTCCAGATGTGCCAACTAACGCCAATTGTAAGCGATGAGCTAAACAATGTACATAATATGCATATGGACATTCTTTAGTAACTAATGCTTGTAACCCGTTGAATTCACCCTGCACATTACTTGCCCTATCATATCCTTGACCTCGAATATTCTAAATGTCAAGAACGTGACGAGAAATAGTAGAAAATATCCCATTTTTTAAGTTATCGCTTTCGTATCGAAGACATGTACAAGATCGAAAAAACACTCCTGAACAAAATTAGCAATATCAACAAATCTCAAAACAATACCTATTTGTTCCCTTTTTGATTGATCTCTAGCCTCATCAACAATAATGCAAAACTTTGCGTTGCCAATTTCTTCACGAATCGCCTTCTTAATCTTCATTGAGAAAACAAGTATAATTTCTTTTTGGACTGATGGACATGTAAACTAGGCATTTTGAGGTGCTTTATCCAACACAACATTTGCAATATTTTTATTAAGCTTAGCCATATCACTCAAAAATTCAAGAAAATTTTCACGATTAAGAGAATATTTACTTTCATCATTTCGGAATTCTTTGTTTATTAATAAGTTTTTTAATATCTTGTGCTTGATTGATTAGGACCTCACATGGCTTCTCAGCAACTTTATGTAACGAATTGGATATTTTCCTATATGATTCAGAAATGCACAATTTTTCCCATTCTTTACTTTCTTCCAATTCTTAAACCCATTAAC
This sequence comes from Lonicera japonica, assembly GCA_021464415.1. Taxonomy (NCBI): domain Eukaryota; kingdom Viridiplantae; phylum Streptophyta; class Magnoliopsida; order Dipsacales; family Caprifoliaceae; genus Lonicera; species Lonicera japonica. The sequence goes on along the minus strand of CM038469.1, from coordinate 36,880,377 downwards.
GAAAAATGTATTTTAACTGTGATGCTTACTTAGTTTGTTGAACAAATAACAAGGTAAAAAAATGTGGTATTACTTGTAGGGGAATAATCTAACCAGGATGGAAATATTTTAAACCAAGATGGCTGAAAACGATGAGAATGCTTTTTAGGTCCGCTCAAAGGATACTCTGTTATAATGCATTGATAAGGGCCATAGTTAATCTAAGCTCGTCGAACTTCATCAAGTTTAAAAACGAGATACTTCGATATTGCCATACGTAATCCTGGGTCATATTCCAAATTATTGATGTCAAACTCTACTGGCTCAATTCTAGGTAATTTTTAATACGATTATCAACTTTCTTAACCACCAATGGTTCTACATTATCTTCTCCAATTTGAGCATGTTTTCTTTTAAAAAAAGAGTCAATTGTAAGTGATTTTTCTATATCTTGAAAATAAAAAATTGAATAACAAAAAATTAGTATATATAAAATATAAGAAAAATATGAAATGGCTTTACACAAATCTTTGAAAACTGCCATTTACAAAGTTAATGGACAATGCTAATGGTATTTCTTTAATATTACTATATGCACATGATGAAAAATTCAGTAAAGAAACAAACAATTATTGTGGGAATCTGGATATTTTTATATTGGGTTCTACTTGTCTCTTTATCACTTTATGTCTCCTATCAAAACCAGTCCATTAAAGCTAAGAAACAAAGTACAAAACTAAAAAGTTGAAAAGTTGAAAAATCCTCCCCAACTTCCCTCTTTTCTTTCTCGGCATACTCACACAGTCACACAAATCCCCTCTTTGTGAAACTGTGTTCCAACAATTCCATTTCTCAATTTTTCTCCTTTCACTCCATACATTCTATTTGATTAAACCTTAAATTACCAACAACTACAACAACAACAACAACAACCAAAAAAAAACTCTAAATCATAGACTATGGAATATGGATAGTGGACTTACAGAAATGGAGTAGCTGTAATCTCCGGTGGCGACCTGATGGAGGAGTAGAATGACGGTCGATGGTGGTGGGCTGGCAACGTGATCGAACTTGTATACGGTCGATCTTTGATTCGTTGTCAGTTGTTTTCTCAAGCACTCTCTCTCTACTTTTATTATTATGTTTTTTTTTTTGGGGGGGGGGGGGGATCACAATAGAAATTTCATACATTTATTTATATATATATTAAAAAAAAAATTGGGGGACCATGGCCCCCTTTCTAATACACATACATCTGCCACAAAATGCACGTTAACATTACCCTAGTAAAAAAAGGGCAATGGTATTATTGGTATTTTGATGAAATATATGAAAGTCAGTATTATATGTAAAATTATTAGATACATTAATATATAACTTCTAAACCTTTTACTAATTTTCGAAACATATACAAAATTACTAGATTGGTTGAGTGTTTGAGCACAGTATGCATGCTACTAGAAAACCATAGCACAATTATAAACAACGCACACTATTATAATGAATTTAAGTTAAGTTTTGTTCAGCTTAACAAAGTATATAACAAACCCCTCTATTGGCGTACTATTATAATGAATTTAAGTTACATAAATTCACTTTCGCTTATTTTCAAACAAAAGTCAGAAAAAAAATCATTTTAATTATTGAGATATTTAAAAACACCGTTTTAAAAATATATAAAGAATAATACAAAACATGAATTGCTTACCCTTACTTGATGGCAAAGGCATATCTAAATTATGGGCCCAACTTTGTTGTATATGTGCATCACCTCCCCAAAATACCAGATTTGTAGGCAACGTATTATAGCCAAGCCCAATACAAAGTCCAAAAGTCTTTATTTTTTTATTTTCCAGAACATACTAATTTTTTTATTTTTAAAAACATGGCTATTATATCGTGATTAAAATATTTAGTAATAAGCTCCACCTAAAAACTGTGTCATAGTAAATATTTAGTAGTAAGATCTATATTCATAAATTTTTTTCAAATACTTCTGTGCATAATTTGTAATGTGAGAAACTTATATTGTCATAACTTAAAATCGTGACATGACAAACATAGTTTTAAGTATTAAGTGGGAAATAAGGTTAATTGTATTAACAAATTCAACTTCCCACTCTACTTAAATTTATTTATGGGTTAGCCTATAGTAGTTTTTTTACTGGATTAACATTTTAATTGTGAACTATATTAATATTTTCATACAACAGATAAGTTGTTTCAAAGACTTCATATTGCCATAGGTTATAACCATGACAAACATAATTTTAAGTATTAAAGTGGGCAAATACAGTTATTTGTATTAACAAATTCAACTTCTCACTCTACTTAAATTTATTTATGGGTTTGCCTATACTAGTTTTTTTTTTTTTACTGGAGTAATATTTTAATTGTGAACTATATTAATATTTCATACAAGTTTTTCATCTAATTTTAGACAAAAACTAAATTTTTTTGGTGTTTTTCAGACAGTGAGAATTCAAGTTCCCACTCTACTCAAATTTATCTACACTAGTTTTTTTATTGAATTAAAATTTTAATTGTGAATTATATTAATGTTTTCATATTTTGTCACCTAAAAATTAAACTTAAACTTTTTGGCGTTTTTTAGGCAGTGAGAATTGAAATATGTTATTGATGATATTTCTAGAGGCAACATTTACTTGAAAAAACTCACAACCATTAGAGATTACACAATTTTGTGAGTTTGTGCTGGGGTGGGGCAATTGTCCTCCCTTGATTTTCAAAATTATATACAAGGATCTATGTGCAAAAATTTATATTTCAAGATATCGAAGTGTAAGACTCTAAACTTCAGGGCCATTTGAAACTTTTAAAATAACTTGAAGCAACATAGCACAACACCGCAGCCGTAGCCACTTCTCTCTCACTCTCATATATTTTTCTTTCTCTCTTCTTTTCTCTTGTTCTTCACAACCACTAACCCGTAGTCCCATCAGTGCTACATCCAACATACCGTAGTAAATCATCCTCTTAATTAATATTAGATATATTTTTTAATATTAGGTATAGTTTTTGATTCATTGCATAATATTAATTAGTTCTATTCTTAATTAATAATTGCATAATGTTAGGTCTATTTCTTGATTAATTAATTAATTATATAATATAGATGATTTAAGTTTAAACCACCAATTTTAATTAACTCTAAAGAGGAAGAAGTAATTTGTAGTAATATTGTTCATATACGGTATTTGAGTTGTATAAAATATTACTATTAATGTTATTTTGTTTGCGTTAAAATTTTACGACTTTAAATACGTTTTTATGTGTTTTAAATTTTGCCTCCCCCTAAATGGATTCCTGATTCTGCTATTAGTTGTACTGATCTCTATTATTTTATTTAAACAACATTCCTAAAGGTTAAAATTCTTCTTTACTTTATTTTTGTTTTTAAAGAATAATCATTTATTTAGTTTTTTTGGGTGCAGTCAATACTCAAAAAAACCTTGGTTGGTGGAGAAGCGTTGGAATTTAAATTTGTGAAGTATAGTTGGTGAAAACAAGTTATCCTTACCCATCTTTTCTTTAATTGTATTTATTCATTAACTTATCTAAATAATAGCCCTTCATTCTATTATTTATAACATCCATAGTCAAACTTCTGTACAGTTCTAGACCTACGTTCTATTAGTTTGTGTAATTCATTATTTGCTTATCAATTTTTATTATACTCTAGCACATTTATCTTTATCATTGTGTAGAACTGATCCACAAATTTATTAACCGCACAACTATTTACTTAAGTATATTAAATTTAATAATTATAATTTTATCTACACTAAAAATATCAGCATATATAAAAAAGTGTGGGTAGCGTAAGTCTGATCAAGCCCAGAATAAATTTGTATGTGAGGGAATCGGCCCAAGACTGACAGAATCGGTAACAGATACTAAAGGTGGCAGATGAACAATAAATTTGCTAATAGATGAGACAGGGTTTTTAGGTTGTTGGGGTAGGTTCCTCTGGTGGCTCTTATTCCGAATCCGGTAGTACGTCCTCCCTTGGTGTGTAATGATGTTTCTTCCTTTGCTCAAATGGCTATTATAGAAATCATTTACAAGGGTTTTCAGGAAAATATTTATCTGTCTCCCGATCCCAAGAGTCCCCCCTCTTTTCGTGCTATCCCTTTATATTTATATTTATAGAATCAGGGTTACAGTGCTCAATTAGGTTAAAAGTGAAATGACTATAAAGGGCATTACTTGCTTAGTAAACATCCCTTTTTCATGTGTAGTGTGTGTTCTTATCCATAGGAAAAATTGTGCTTTACGGGTGTAGGAATTTTATTCGCTAGAACGCCCATATCGACAACTAACACTGGTAGTACCTTTCCATATAGGTGTCGCATCTTCATTCGTCAAGGATCTCGGCATCACTATCCTCTACCAAGCTTAATGCTGTACTCGGCAAGGGCGTTATGTTCGGTCAGCAGTCTCAAGCTATCTATTCTGTGTCTACCAGTCGTGGCTCGCCTTCCCGGTTTTGGATTGACTCCTCTAGACTTGGGCCTAGGTCTAGATGTTCGGCCCAAATAGATGTTCTAAAATTATGCTCCCACAAAAAGTTACAAACGCAATTACGCACCGAGGAAAGTCGCATTGTAAAAAGTTGATAGTTAAAACTAATGGGTGAAAATGTAAGATGGATTTACCTAGTCAGCTTTTACATAATTATATCAACTATAATAAAAAATTGTATTCAGCTTTAATTTTGTTCTCTTTAAAATGTTGAGCGTGGTCCGGAGGGCTATAATTAACATTTATGATATCCGTTTGAATTACATTAAGTATTTATGAATTACATAATTAAAAATATCTCTAAATTATATATGTTTGAATGATATCTACAATTAATATCTCTAAATCTATTTTTTTCCATTAAGAGTGTATTTGGCGGGTGGGGATATAAGTGAGGATTGAAAAAAATAAATAAATTATTCTGTGTTTAATGTTAGATTGGATGGGATATATATATTTATCTAAACCCGTTTTTTATGCTAAAATCACATATTTAGTGCAAGGGCGAATATGATACTGTATAGAATAAATTAATCTCCATTGACCCTTTTTTATACCACAAAGTACTAGATTTTTTTTATTTGATATTATTTGTCCGTCGTCTTTAAAATACTAAATCAATTTTCATAAATTAAATTTATTTTTTAGTTGATATTTTTTAGTAGAAATAACAATACAACTGGATTCTTATGAAAATTAAGTAACCAATTCAAAGATTTTCTAATGTAAAATTACAACAATATGTAAAAATAAAAAATAAAGATATAACTATTAGCACCCCCAATTTGTTGCAATGTGTGAAAATTGTCACAAAAGATATATATATATATATATATAATGTCACTAAATTTTTTATTTTTTTTAAAGTATATTAAAGGTTGCGTTTGGAGTGCTATAATACCATTTAATTTGAAGTGATACTCATAGCCATAATAATTTGACAAAAAAAAAAAATTACTAATATCGGTTCATTATGAAAAGTTCCAATAGTTTATTGTACCATGTCTAATTTTTAATCCGATACTATACGAAATGCAGAATTCATTTAATCTTTATCTGACTAATTCTTATCATATCATATACCTTATAATCTTTATCCAATGCTTCATAGTTCACATCACATAATTTTTATCGGATTAATTTTGACTCAGATCCTGTCCATTCTGTCTTTTATTTTATTTTTTTTATCTGACCAGTGAAACATAACTTAGACTACATCTTTGGACTTTTTATCCGAGTTGAAAATAAAAAGGGTCGATATGAACGAGGAGAAGAATTTAGAGAGGGCATGGAGTGGAATCACTGGATCACGCGTTCACAAACAATTAAAACTTTGTTATAAATAACAACAAAAATTCATTCGGTGAATTTAAATGGGATCTATCTGCATGCATACATACATACGTGTTTGTTGTTCTTTATTTTTTGGCATTCACCTCTTTTTGTTAAACTCGGCACTCAAGCCCGAAAATCAGAGTTTTCAAACCAACTCCCAACTACTTGCTTGCTTCTTCTATTTAAGACCCACAGGATCAATCTCTCTTTCTCTATTCAAACCACTGCACCCCTAGTTTCCAATTACTACACCAAAGTGGGCATTTAATCAAATAGTTTTTCATGTTTTAATTTTAATTTTAAAAAGACAATAACACCCTTCACTAATCTTCTATAGCTCACTTTGTTATTAAAACCCAAAGTCCCCATAGAATCCTAGTGGCATCACTGTAATAAAGACAAACCCAAACCCCAAACAATCAAAACCACTTCCTATAAAAAAAATCCCACCTTCACTCCCAGTGTCTCACTTTGCACATTGCACACATTCTCAAATACACAAAGTCATGCAGTCCACACTCATCTCTCACCACCCCACCCAACGTGCATGCTTTCCACCTGTCCAACCCTCCACCTACCGCACCACCAAAAAGATCCGCCGTCTACCACCGCCCTCCTCCGTCTCCGCCCCACGCCTCGACCCCCAAATCACCCACTCCCTACCACCGGAAAAAACCGAAGTCTTCAAATCTCTTGAATCCTGGGCCAAAAGATCGGTTCTCCCACTCCTCAAGCCTGTGGACCAATCCTGGCAGCCCACCGAATTCCTCCCCGACCCATCGCAGCCGTAAGATCGTCCGTTACAATATACTGCTCAATTAGTAACGAAGTATTGGTGATGAAAATGCGTTTTTGTCACGAATGTGCATCTTTAGTGACGAGATATTTGTGACAAAACACGTTTTCTTTGCAGATTGTACTCATTCAGTAACAAAAATTTGTGTTTTGTCACCTAATTTATTCTTTTACCGACTAAACTTAAAATTTGATCACTAGACCATAATAAATTAGTGAGAAAACTCGATGTTTCTTTAATGTGGTCCAAAATGAAGAGTTATTTTGTTGTAGTGGATTTCACGAGGAGGTGCGGGCCCTACGCGAACGGATGGCTGAGATTCCGGACGACTACTTGGTGGTGCTTGTGGGTGATATGATAACGGAGGATGCTTTGCCTACTTATCAGACTATGATTAATACACTTGATGGGGTCCGGGACGAGACTGGGGCGAGCCGGAGCTCGTGGGCTGTGTGGACCCGGGCTTGGACCGCAGAGGAAAACAGGCACGGGGATCTGCTCCGGACTTACTTGTACCTGTCGGGTCGGGTCGATATGGTGATGATTGAGAGGACTGTGCAGTACCTGATTGGAGCTGGCATGGTGAGCACCATTTTGGTCTTTTTATTCCTTTTCTTATTACTGTGTCGGTTTCAAATTAAGAATTATGACGATTTTAATAAAAAAGTATATATTATGCATTTCATTCACAAGAACAAGAACCAGCCGACTCGTTAAATTTTGTTTAATTAGGTGCCGAACGCAATCTTGTCAACAATGAGGTGCCTTTAATTAGTTAGTTTCAGATTACAAATTGAATAGACAAGAGACATTAATGTCATTAATCATTGTCACAAAATTTATCACATTGCACCTAAATATTTAGTATTATTGAAAAAATCTCTAGCTACTCTATCAATCACAAATTAAAACCACAATTATTTATTTTTAGAGAATGTCACACTGAACATGTAATTTGGGACAGAGAAATTATAATAAATATATGTATCGAGTATGTCACAATTACAGGATCCAGGAACAGAAAACAATCCCTATTTGGGCTACGTGTACACGTCCTTCCAAGAGCGAGCGACCTTCATCTCGCACGGCAACACGGCCAGGCTAGCCAAGGAGCGGGGCGAGCCGGTTCTAGCCCGCATATGCGGGACCATTGCGTCCGACGAGAAGCGCCATGAAAACGCCTACACTCGAATCGTCGAGAAACTCCTAGAAGTGGACCCCACCGGTGCCATGCTGGCAATTTCCGACATGATGCGGAAAAAGATCACAATGCCAGCCCACCTAATGTACGACGGGAAAGACCCGCATTTGTTTGAGCATTTCTCAGCCGTGGCCCAGCGGTTGGGGGTGTACACGGCCGAGGATTACGCCGATATACTGGAATTCTTAATCGGACGGTGGAGATTGGAGAAGATTGGGGGATTGAATGCGGAGGGGAGGCGTGCACAGGAGTTTGTATGTGGGTTAGCCCCGAGGATAAGAAAGCTGCAGGAGCGAGCCGATGAGCGGACTAAGAAGCTTGGGCCCAAGGGAGTGAAGTTTAGCTGGATTTTCAATAAGGAGTTGGCTTTGTAAATGGACTTGGGCTTCTTGGTTTTGTGGATATTGTCCATCTAATTGAGAGTTTGTAATCAAGTTTTTCCTTATTATATCAACTATCATTTGTGTGCTGTGTTTCTATGGGTGTTTTTTGTGTTGTATAATGTTTCATGCATCCAAAAATTGGGCTGTTAAGGTTGTTATCTTTTTTTTTTTTTCATTTAATAAAGAAAAGAGTCTAAAATTCGTTTACATATTAATTATTCCGTCATTAATTAATAGTTTTTATATTCATTTTTGTGATATTTTAAATTAACATTATTTTAACATCATCAATTTACTACTGTGATGAAATTAATCTAATTTAAAAAATGTGAAGTTAAAAATGGAATACAATGTTTGATACGTTACCTCTGGTTGGTTGATTGAGACATTGACGAAAGCGTGAAAAATAACTAAATTTTATGATTTTAGTAGAGATTCTGGAAGATTGAACAATTATACGAGTGATTTGATGAGATGAATTTGATAAAAATGTGTTTGTTTGGTTATGATATCACTCATCTTCTGTGTTTTTCCATTTCTTACAAGGCTTATTTGTGTTTTGATCATTTTTAACACTTGATTTCATCATGTTTCTTCTACCCCAAAGAGTCAAAACATGGTGAACTTCAATGATTGTTTGGTTTGATCTGTGTCTATTTTGTTTTGCACTCTTACACTGAATGTTGCTCAACTTCAATTCACTGATTTTGCATCCTTCAGAAATATTTCTTTTCCAAGGTGGAATTTTGTCTTCCATGCTTTTGATTTATAATTTGATTGAGCCAGAAACTGTAAACAACCTTAGCTGCACAAACCACTTGGGACTCAATTTGGAGTGCAAAAACAGGGAGCAACAGTCGCGACATCTGTTGATAACACAAAGGAAGCCACGAAGCTTTGGCCCTACCCTAGCCAAGTTCACTTGAATCTTATTTACAAGTGACAGTGAGCATGTAAGAACAGTAACTTACAGACAGCACCGGCACAAACAAAAATTACGTCATTGCAAAAGCTTGATGAGAATATGTAGGTAAGCCATCTTACCATTGTGAAACCATCCACAAATATAAATTGTATTCGAGTTAAAAAGGGTACTTGGTGAGAATTAAGAGTTTTTGTATACATCAACTCTCCCCTGTTTGTAGTAATACACTAATACTTCAGCTTGTTAACAAATATTACTCTATAACGCTCTTATTATTTCAGTGAGTTATCAACTGTAATTTTTCCTTCTTTAAAAACTTTCCCAATTATGCCTGTGACGAAACATCTCTTGGCAAACTTGGTTGGACTTTTAATCCTTCATATTTCAAGAATTTATTGAACTATTCAAATAATGTCATTGATATGCAAACAGTAACATAGGTCCACGGTATCTTTGCGTCGTATTCACATGGTAGCACAAATGACAAATAGCCGGATAGCCGGCCTCACAATATATTTTATGTTACAATATTTAAAACTACTCACATGCCTTGATATTTGCTACTGTAATAAATCACCAGAGCATATAGAAAGAAATATGAGAAAAAGATCGACACAACTGTGTTGACAAGTGACATAAGCAAAACAAGAAAATACACATCTTTTCATTATTATTAATACGTAAATAACCAAACTGAAAGCCGCGCCACTAGCTCATCCTCCCTATGCACAAACTACTCGAAATTTATTTATTCTCTCAACTACTACTAGATTATAACCGAACTCTCACAACATACATACCTGAACAAGGAGAGAATTGGTACGTAAATTCTAAGTGTCCATCCGAATGATGCAGCGGAGACTCTCCCCCTTGAGCATGTACTCAAATGCTTTGTTGATTTCAGCGAAAGATACTTGGTGAGTGATGAATTTCTCCACTTCCAGCTCCTACAGATACCCAAGTACAATGAAATGTCAAATACATACCATATTCACCGTAATTAGCTAACTCTCACATGGAACCCTATAGCACCCTCTAGCATGTGACATGCTCTGAAGATGCAGATGCAAATGAGAATGAGTGAACGAGTCTAACAACTATCCATTTTGTTTAAGTTTTTGTGCTCTTTAGGAACTTTATGTAGGTAAATTCACGCATAAAAGTCTTGTAATTCATGCCAAGATTTCTCTGAACCACAGAATGCCAGTTTTTTCACCAACTAGCTAAAGTGCTGTCAGTGAATTTACTGTTTTGGTTCGAGTTTTTGTGTAATTGGGTGAATTCAAATGTAAACTCTCATAATTGGGTGAATTCGAATTTAAAAAATGTCAGGTTCTTTGCTAAAGTTCAATCTTTACCAAGTTCTGATTCAGAAGACCACAAAAAGGCAAAACAATGAGCACTTGCAGACTTCCAAGACCTTTCTAACATACAACCCAAAACCACCTGAAATTGGATGGATAGGCCCATCGGAGTAATATACTCCTCTGTCCCAGATCAAGAGTCCAGCTTGACTTTCACACTTTCTCAAGCATGCTCTAGATTCAACATAATCAATGAGAGTTGGTACAATGATTATGTTCCAAGAAGAAAACTAGATCTTAATCTGGGACATCCCAAAAGTAATATTGTAGTCTTAATTTTTTAAGGTTAAAATTCCGGATGTGGAGTGGCAAACATAAGTAAGAGCTACTTTGGTACAATATTGTAGAATCTCAATAAAGAGAGAGAAACTTTACCTTATTCATATACTTTTCCACAACACCTGGAATGTCAGTACGAGGCTTGTAGTTGCCAAAAAAGGTCCCCTTGAGAGTCCTCTCATTCAACAGATTAATCGGATGGGTTTTGAAAGCATCATCCTTGTTAGGCACCCCAACTAGTACAGCAACACCCCATCCCTGCAAATAGTCATATTCCCCGCATTAGCAGGTTGTACATCCTCGCATTAAGATTTGTACCCGTTTGGTCACATTTTCAAAATTTTGACATTGATTTGTGTTCAAGTAGAGAGATAGAGAGAGAGAGAGAGTTACATCATGAACACACTCGAAAGCCGAGATCATGGCTTGGACATTTCCAGTACATTCAATGCTCCGGTCTACTCCTCCATCAGTCATCTCAGCAATCACCTATAACCGAAATTTTGTCAATCAGTATACAAGTATATTATTTAATTAATAATCAAAATGATCTTGGTGCTCGCTTTCAATGAATTCCAAAGCCAACCCTCCTTTCTTACGCCAAGATTAAATTAAATATATATATTTGAACAAAATTCAAGAATGTTGGGGAACTAACCTCTTGCACAGGCTTGTTATGATCTTTTGGGTTCACGAATTCCGTAACACCAAACATCTTTGCTGTTGGAAAAATAAACAAAAAAAATTGAAAAAATTAATATAAGATAAAAAGCATTTCTACATTACCAGATTAACGAGGCAAAGTATTGTACATAACCAAAAACATAAATATATAGAGAGAGAGAGAGGGAGAGAAAAGAGTTGGTACTAACCCGATTCAAATCTACTAGGGTTCAGGTCAACACCAATGATCCTTGAAGCCCCAGCAATCCGAGCCCCTTCAGCAGCCTGATGTCATTTACACAAAAAGAAAAAAATCACTATCATCTTTTTATGTGATTATGAAAAGCTTATATTAAGTAAAACACTGAACAATATAACTGTACTCACAGCAAGGCCTACGGCTCCCAATCCGAAAACAGCAACAGTTGAGCCCTTTGTAGGTTTCGCAACATTTAACGTTGCACCCATTCCTAAATAGGAATAAAGCAAACGCATCAATCAAAGTTCGGATTCAGTGATAAAATTGTAATACATTATATGAGTAATCACTAATATGAACATTGTTTGCTTTTTTGCCTTGATCAATATCTAAACATTGAATCGGAGGGCTAAAATCTGAATTTTGAAAATCTTGTTTGCTTTTGCCGTAATGCAATATATGAATAAACATTAAAAATAGGACTTGGATAATTTTGCCCTTCATTTATCTTTTAGAGTATGGCCAAAAGAGTTGTGTTCAATGCAAAAATAGTAATATGCAACCATTCAGACCTTAATGAGTTAATGACATTAAGAGGTTAGCCTGCCTCTTAATCATTCAGACCATTAAGCTCTGAATTTTTAACCAATCAAAACACAAACTAACACCTCTGATGTCTGAATCCCTCAAAACTCAGACTTCAGATGGCAAATCAAAAAGCACCTTGGCCTGCCGAAATTCTAGTATTATAAAAAGTGCCCCAAACCCTATTTCCCAGGTCGGCCATTGGCCAATAATATACTTTCCAAACCTGTGGATATTCCACAACTAAGAACACAAACTTTGTCGAGTGGAGCCTCCGGGTTAATCTTGGCAAGACATCCGACATGAAGAACGGTGTACTCGCTAAAGGTGGAGGTGCCAAGAAAGTGGAAAATGGGTTGTCCATTCTTGGAGAATCTTGATTTCCCGTCACTGAGCATAACACCCCTATCAGTGTTTATCCTTAGAAGGTCACACATGTTGCTCTCCGGGGATTTGCAGTGGCGACACTCTTTGCATTCCCCGGTGAATATTGGGAGGACATGGTCACCTGGTTGAAGTTCCGTCACGCCTTCACCTACGCTCTCAACGATTCTAGTGATCACAAGAAAAGTCAAACAAATTAATGGATGTAAAGCACAATAATAAAATCTAGCATAAACAAAACATATATCATACATAATGATTTGAGGGTGTGCATTACTTTGGCAGAAGCAATGCACGATATGCTAGTAATCACAAAAAAAAAAAAGGCAAGACTAAATATACTTTTGGAAAGAAGTAAGGAAAGATAAGTAAAAGTATCTCGCAAAAACTAAACGTACGCAAGAGTTTTAAGGAAATGCTATTGCCAGACTGGTTTCTGCCAAAGCAAATGATGCAGTAACTTGTACTTTATGCTTTGAGATAATGCATCGCTTTGGCAGAATCCAAATCTCCTTTGGTAGTAGCATCAAACTAATTTCATTCCTTATTATTAAGATTTTAGATGTTTAGAGACTTCATACCCTCCAGCTTCATGACCCAATATGCGAGGAAACAAGGGATTTTGGCCCTGCAACATAAATAATGAAAATCAATTAACCACTATACAAGATTAATGATACCCCATACTCATTCCATCTTAAATTGACAGTCTCATTTCCCTTTTCAACATTTCTCAAATTGATAGTCTCATTTCCTTTTAAGGACATAATTAATGTACTAAATTTCACATTAAAAAATAAGTTGTGACCATTAAAGAAAATAATGCAAGAACTAAAGGAAGCCTTATGCTTCCACTAGTTTTAAGTAAAAATATCTTCCAATACATTTTTGATATTTAACAATTGCCACCTACTCCCCCGTCCTAAATTAAGAGCAACACTTCCTATTTCACAAATCTTGTGACGGAGTTAAATAAGATTTGATCTTGAGTAGAAACAACATTAGAATTTATTGTCAAATAACGACATTCAATTTGGTGATTAGCAAGAGAAGGTACTATATTAGGTAATTAAGTTATAATTTCCTTTTAAAAAAAAAGGTTACCTTGGCATCCCAAAAATAGACATCAGTGTGGCACAAGGACGTGACAAGGATCTTAACGCGAACTTCCATTTTTTGTGGTGGTGCAACCTCCACTTCATCAATCACCAGTGGCTTCCCTGCTTCCCATGCCACCGCAGCTACAATATATATTCATAAAGTAAATTAAGGATAATCAAATTAAAAAAGGGTAAATTACAATAAAACTCCTGTGGTTATTCGGATTTGCGGGTTGCCTCCCTCAATTATTTTTACCCAACACTTTATGTGCCATTCAACTATTTTTAAACCAAAATGACACTGTAAAATTTATTTGAAACAGAGAAAAATGCCCTTAACTTCATTGTTGACCACCATGAAATGGCTTGCTTGATTAGATTAGAGCAAAATACAATAGCATCTTTTAAACCAAAGTATGTGTTCCAGTTTGGCACCTATAATCAATTTTGGTCTCAATTGAACCCTTAAAACTATGCAACTTGCATACTCGAAGCCCTCCCCCCCAAATTGGCCATTTAACTTGAACATTTTTTATCATGTCCGAGGCACATGAATCATTTTAAGGATTTTTTTTTTCATTTCATCAAATAGTCGAAGCAGAAAAAGAAATTTTCTTTTCCTTCAGATTTATTCATATCTCCAACCAATAAATTTCAGATCCATTCACAACTATGCCAGTTTATGGTGACTCACATTTACCAACTGAACATAATGGCATATTGTTTGTAAAGGAATAACCACACACAATAAAGTTCATCTATTATATTTGTCTCTTACTCCCCAAACATCAATTAGTCCACTTTTAGACCAAGTATAATTTAAATCCAATCTTGATTTCACTTAAGTAACTTTTACTCGAATGATGGAATATTATTTGTAAAGGATAGGTACATTTAAATTCATATAGTTTTATGGCTCTGGCCCTCTTCTCAAGTGCTAATGAGCAATCTTTTTCTTCTTATTGAGATGAGAATATTGGCGGAGGAAGTTTAATCAGCCTAAGAGCACGGAAAAGCGTGGTAGCCGTATATGTAGATACATACACATATGCATATGTATATGTTATATGTATGTGTAGTGTGAACTAGTAAATCAAACTTTGACAGTGTAAATTGATGATACCATCTACCCTCTTGGCAATGAAGCCATTTGCAGGAGGAGGCGTTTGGTAATGGGATAAATTTTGTTGGGGAATGTAATTATTTTAACCAAGTTTTGGGGTTTGGATTGTTTGTCCTAATTTAGAATATCCAATGGTAACTGGATCAATCCAATTAATATTTTCATGATGTGCAATGCACATGCTCTGCTTTTGTTTAAAAATAATTAATGATTTGAAAATAACTTCTGAAGTCTTTTTTTTATATAAACACTACAAATCCTAAGGACAAGTATTGGAACCAGAACCTACTGAGAGATAAGGTTCGATGTCACTTGAGCTAAAGTTCTCGGGCGTTGTGCTTCTATTTAACTTTTAGGTAAATTACACTAAATTCCATGAACTAACAAGCTTTCAAATGGGGCCATTCAAAATCACACCAGACAAAGTTTTACGAATATTTGTGTTTAATTCCACCCCACTTGGGAAAACTAAATTTGCACATAACATTTAAACAAAAGGTAAATTTATTTGTAAAAGGAAAAAAAGGATAAATTTTACTTAGACGTATAACTTTAGCCAAATTGCAGCCTTGTCATTTTCCAAATGCCATCAATAAATTTTCTACTAAAATTCCCCTTTTCACCAAAAAAGAAAAAAAAAAAAAAGGTAAATTACAACAAACCCCCTTGAACTATATCGAGTTTCTGGATCACCCCCTAAACAAACTAAAAAACCCAACAAGAAACCCCCTTATTGTACTTTTCAAAAATTTACATTAATTTAAGACAATTGGAATATTTGAAAATGTTTATTGTACTTTTTAAAAATTTACATTAAATTTGAAATGCCCTTGAAATTTAATCCATTTGAATTATTTTTGTCATTACTGTGTCATAATAGGGAAGTGGCAGGTGTTGAAACATTATCTGGCTTAAATAGAAAGGGTTATTTTGACCTTTTTCTATTTTCTGTTAACACAGTTGGGCCCTGGTCAATAGTTGAGGGGTTCCATGTCGGCTGACATAGTTTAGGGTGTTTGTTGTAATTTACTCTAAAAAAATGTTACCAGTCAATTCAATAAAATAATTATCATATCTAATAATTCATGATCAGAAAAACGTTGGTATATTAAGTGGTATTGGGCAATAACATAATACCCCAATGAAAACTCAGTAATAATCGATAAGAACACATATCGTTCTACAACCCCAATGAAAAATGAACTGCACAAAATCTTGAGATTAATAGAAATTCGTTCGTTATAGAGATCAACTTAAACACCAAAATTAAAAAGAAAATAAAATGAAAAAAAAAAGAAAGAAAGGCAACAAGATAAATTTAATTAAACCCAGATGAAAACAGAAATAAACATATGAAGAAGAAGATGAGATTGATCGATTGATAATTAAGAGTTCTGATAATATTACCCTTGCAACGAATGACCTGACCCGCTGTGCTAGACATTTATCTGTATGTGTGTGTTCTAGATAGAGAGAAGAGACTCTTCTTTTCTTTTTCTTTCTTTCTTTCTTTTTATATTCTTTGTTGATTGATGAATTATTTTGATTTATGGATAATAATAATAATGACTTTATAGCGGTGGTATTGATAAGTATAGGCCTAATTCTTGTCCATGTTTCCTCAGGCGAACTCGGTTCGCAATACACGTGTCCTCTCCACTTCATCATTTTTATCATTCTATATTTTTAATTAAAAAATTCTTAATTTTTCTTGTCCCGAGAAAAACCCATATGGCATTTCTTCCATTTGCAAATGTGAAAGTAAAATAAACCGTTTTTAAATACATTCACATAAACATAATCCATATTAGGTATCCCAATAAGGGTTCATCCATTCCAAGGGCCGCTTCGCCAGTACGGTTTACTCCCATTCCAAACAAAGATTCGTGAGATATAAACCGAATCAACATCGGCCAAAAAATTACCCATAGACGGATCTGAAGGTGTTCTCCAAGAATTCAACCCAATCAAAACAATATTCCCACTATTCAAAAGCTGACCACTAGAATTATCTCTATCGCACAAAAATAGAGCAAAAACAAAGCATCCTTTGTCTCTTTTCTCAAAGAGGTTATTGAAGATGGTGGTGAACGGGGAGAGAAAAAGGAAAAGGAGAGATAGAGCCATTGGTGTCGGAGGTGAGGCGCTGGAAGTACAGGAAATGGTGAAGATGGCGGAGAGGATTAGTTTGACAAAAATACCCCTCAAATTGATCATGTGAGTCACACACAACTAATTTTTGTTAGTGGCTATCGGATAATTTTAAAAGTGTGGTTAAAGTGGAACCACTTAAATAATTGAATGAGTCCGATAAAATCAAATATAATTGAGTGACAGTTTTTAAAATTTTAGAATACTTTAATAACTAAATATGGTATTTACTCTATATATGTGTGTCATAGAGAATGATCATTTTAGTGGTGAAAGACCCAACGGAATTAGTAGGTTGTCTTTTCTTTTCTTTTCTTTTTTTGCTTTAAATCAGTCAGCGTTCGGCTTAACTTTTGCGTACCTCAATTAATTATCTTTCATAATTTATACCATACTTACTGAAGATCATATAATATTTTTTTAACCGTCAAGATTTGACTTATAGAGTTTCAATTGACCCTAGAGTTAAATTTAGAGTAGTAAGCGTAACTTTAATTTTTGGAGCCTAAAGTGTAACATTAAATTTTGTGGTTGATGAGAAAGAATTGTTGTGCTAGCTGCACCGCTAAAACGCAATGTGATATTTTTAGGGTGATTTTAAATGCACCCATAACATCTGTCTTCTCACCTTAGTGTGAGAATACTTTATTCTTACTCTATCAATTATTTGAAAAAACTTGCAATTCACCCCAGTGGTGGGGTGAGTTTACTAAAATAATATAGGGGCGATAATATTTCGTTGCTAAAAATAAAAATATTAAATAATATTAACTTTTGCATTAAAATAAAATATAAAAAAAATTCGTCGTTCTTAAAAAAATTCATTAAAAATTTTGTATAAGTCATAATACTTATGATAAAAATATAAAATATTAATCATAATAAATACCATTTTAACAATTATGTGATATTTCATATCACAAACCACATACATTTTTTTACTAACACCCAGACTCTTTTTTCCTAATAAATTTTATTAAAAATTATGTACAAGTCATAATGCTCAAATACATTTTTAATGATTATATGATATTTCATATCACAAACCACATAATTTTTTTTGATTAACATCGAGACAAAAATTGAATTAATAATAACTTCGTAAGTTTCTTATGCCATGATCATGCATGCTACATATTGGATTCACAAACCGTGCCTAAGATACCATTTGTCAGAAAATACCACCCAATTTAAACCACACAAATTTTTATTATTTATACTACTTTAGAATTAAAAAACAATTGTTAATATTATATAAATGTGTGCTTCATAAAATCAAGAAAAATGGAGCATATATAGTGCGGTAATCAATTGAATGATTATTGTTATATTATTATCTTCAAACACTCATTTTTCTTGAAAGCAAGCTAAGGGTATGTTGGACGTTTCAGGTGTAGAGCACGAATTGCCTCTTGTGCTTAAATATGTAAATATGGTAAAAATACGGTGTATTCCTGTCTCAATTTAACGCTCCATTCTCTTTTTTCAAATGTGTGAAATTAAGAGCACATCCAATCCTTTTATCAAAACCCATATTATAGTTAAATTTGAGTAAAAATCTTTATAATTGAGTTTTAATTGATTATCTCGAACTTGTATAAAATTTCAGTTTGCTCAATTATTTCACCCAAACCAAATTGATTAATTAATGCATTAAACACAATCGAAACATAAGTTTTGAATGTAGAGAAGCAACTAATCGAGTGAAGAGAGTAAAATAAACAAAATTAGGGTTTCGTTAGTACTACTCACAATGTGATTGGGTCCATCAATATTACAGTCCCACTTCCGACTGAGAAGAAGAGGAAGTCGAGTTTTAGCAATTCCAACAAAGAAGAAGAGGAACTCGAGTTATAACTCTTCCATGAGAAGAGAAGAAGAAGAGCTCCCGTTGTTAAAATTCCAATGAAGAAGAATTCTAAATCTTGTAGACCTGTGTAAAAGAATAAAGAATATAAAATTTTAATTTTTAAAAATTTAAGTGGTGAGAAGATAAATTAGCGGTGGTTTTTTTAATGTATTGAAATCGGGGTGAGTAGAATAGATTTTACACTAATTTTTAGGTTAAGATTGCTGTAAGTTTGACTTTTGGTGGGGTGAAAAGATGGATTATGTGGGTGCATTTAAGAACACCATATTTTTAAGTTTCAATAAAAAAAATTACTATTTTTTTTCATATATAAAACAATATTGCAAATGGTTTTCACTATAAACTTTTTGTGCCATGATAATTGCTTAATGGCGATTTTTACAGGGGTGGGATATTAAATTAGATTGCATTTGATTATATCATTGTCAAAAATACTTTTTAAAATGAGATAATAGGCTCTAAGGGCTCGCTCTATAATGTTTTATGACTTTAAGGACTAACTCATGTTTGATAAAGAGAAGCAGTACTAATTTTATAATTTGGTTTTACAACAAGGACATTTTTCATAATATTAATTTATTTTAAGAAAAATGATAGATGTTGATAGACAAATATACCCTAATATAAACCACTCTTAAACTGCTCATAAAATTGGTGGTGACTCTTATTTTCATTTTCGATCTTATTACTTTCGGTTTGGCTGTTGCTGCTAAGCAAAAGAGAAGCGCTATCCGTATTTATATTCACTATCTCTATCTTTACAAGTCTACTGTATGTATATTTGTTTGTGAATTTGCAATATGATATATTATGTGTGTTTCAGTTGCTTATTAGTATGTGGATGAATTAATTTATGATGAATTTCAATTATACTTTGTGTGATAATTTGTAATATGAGGAGGTATAGAGGGATTAGGAAATTTATTGGTTTTTTTTTAATTTGCTCTCTTAATTACCTGAAACCTAGCACCATTGGTTATCGAAAATCTATAAAAGAACGTGAAACTTCCAAATTTCTTCATTTTTCATTATATTATGTGGTTTCTGACCCAGGTTGACATTTCTTTGTGTTCCATAATTATGAAAATCTGTATTTTGGATTTTGATCTCATTAATTTTGTTATTATATGTTTTGTAATAGTGCTAAAATCATTTTAGCACCTTCTGATTATTGTCCAAGTGGTGCTACCTTCTGGTTGTTGTCTAAGTAGTGCTAGCACCACAACTAAAGCATTTAGCATCTTCTAGTTATGGTTCGGTGCTAAATGCATTTAGCACCTTCTGGTTATGGTTCAGGTGGTGTTAAATGCATTTAGCACCTTCTGGTTGCTATCTAGAAGGTGCTAAATGCATTTAGCACATTTTGGTTGCTGTTAGTGTCATAATGAGCCGTGAGATGTTATAAATAAGGGGTATTAGTGTCTTTTTTGTAAGTGTCATTAATTTACAAGGCTAATTTTTAAGTGTCTTTTATAATTATGTTATTATTAGAATGAGCCCTTATGCCTAATTGCCCATTTTAAAATGGGTTACATATTTTAAAATTTTAATGTAAGTAGTAAATAAAATATCAATAATTCATGTATTTACTAATTACTATTGTTTTATAAAGGAAACAGATTATTAATGAAAATATTAATTATGTGTGGTCACCACTCAACTTGGGAGGTTTGTTTGTTTTCAATTTTGCAAGAAAATTACTTGATTACGAAGTTCTTGTACCTCCTTTACAATCTAGTTCTCTTACCATTTCTTGATAGGGGCAATTAAAAAAAAGGGCTTATTAGAGAAAGATTTTCACACTAAGGCCAAGGAATAATTTTTTTTTAAATAAAGGGCCTATTTTTTATTTTATTGATAATATGACATGTGTCTTTTTTTTTTCATTATAAAATGACATCCCAACCCTTAAAATAAACTAAAAAAATATCAATATGCATTAAAATATGGACTGCAATATGAACTTTGCAGTCTATATTTCACTGCAATATGAACTTTGCAGTCCATATTTCACTGCAATGTGAACTTTGCAGTCGATATTTTTAGTGCAAAGTTCATATTGCAGTCCATATTTTACTGCAATGTGAACTTTGCAGTCCATATTTTTAGTGCAAAGTTCATATTGCAGTACATATTTCACTGCAATATGAACTTTGCAGTTCATATTTTATTGCAATATGAACTTTGCGGTCCATATTTTTTGTGAAAATTTCATTAAAAGGGGTAATTTAGGTAATACATAACATGTTTTTATTAATTAAATGATATTTAAATTTATTCAAATACATTCATTTAAAATATAAAACAAAATAGGCATCTTACACTAATTACCAATTAAAAATAGGCCCTTCATTCAAATTACCAATTAAAAATAGCCCCTTCATTCAAAAAAATATTATTCATTGGATTTTTGGTAAAAATCAATGTATAATAAGCCCTTCTACCTAATTTCTAGTTCTTGATAATCATATTCCTAAATGACATCCAATTCTATCTCAAGATATAATAATTTTGGGGTTTGATTATCTTATCGATCTAATCTTAAAATATAACTTTTAGAGCATATCCATCTTTAATGTAAAAATTGTTGCATAAATTTTATGTGCCAATCCACTTTTACACAAATATTGAAGGAATATGCTTGATGGTAGTTTTGTAAACTTTTGAGTAAAATTTGAATAAACCAATAAGATACGGACACATGCTTGATGTCATTTTGTGCAATATAATAATAATAATAATAATAATAATAATAATAATAATAATAATAATAATAATAATAATAATAATAATAATAATAATAATAATAATTATTATTATTATTATTATTATTATTATTATTATTATTATTATTATTATTATTTAGAATTTACGTATATGTAATTTTATAATGATAATGAATCTTAATTTCTTGATCTTAATGAATAGATTTCAAATATATATTTTTTATCATTATATGTATTTTATATGAAAAGTTATTACATTTTAAAATTTTATAAAAACACTTAAAGAAGAAAAAGCTGACGCCGTAGTATAAAGTTGGAGTGTATTTTACAAATTCATTTTACACAAAAGTCAAATTTAAAAAACTATTAGAGATATAAATTTTTATAAATTGTGTAAATTTTACACAAAACAACAATATACACTACTGTTGAATATGCTCTTATGGTTGTGTAAAAATTTATGTGTATATTTTATGTGTCAATCAACTTTTACACAAAATTTGAAGTATAAAAAAATGTTCCAATGGAAATTTTGTATAAAATTGAAAAGAACCAATAAGATACAAATAAATGTTATATGTTATTTTATACAATTTGTTTTTTGAAATTACATATACATAATATTATAATCACAATGAATCCTGATTTTTGGGTCTTGATTAGTATATTACAAATATATAATTTATATTAAAATTCATATTTTGTATTAAAAGTTATTACATTTTAAATGTTTATAAAAAAATTGAGGAGTTAAAAAGTTGTTGTGACATTGTAAATTAAGGGTGTATTTTTTACTTTTTTTTTTAAAACAAAACTCATTTCTAAAAAACTGTTGGAGATTAATTTTTTTACAAATTGTGTAAATTTTACACAAAACAAAATTATATACTACTGCTGGAGATGCTCTATGCTTGTATAAATATTAAGGTAAATCTAACGTGTCAACCCACTTTTACACAAAACTTGAAGTATAAAAAAATTGTATTCCAGTGGTAGTTTCGCAAACTCTTATGTAAAATTTGAAATAACCAATAGTAAACCAACACGTGTTAAATGTCAATTTAAGAAATTTAATATTATTTTTTTTGAATTTTTCGATACTTAATTTTACCATAATAATGGATCTTGCATTGTAGGTCTTGATGAGTATATTTCAAATATGTAATTTTTATTAAAATATATATATTTTATATTAAAAATTGTTACATTTTAAAGTTATAAAAAATATGAAAATAGAGAATGCTGACATGGCAGTGCAGATTGGAGGTGCATTTTACAGATATGTTTTACACAAAATGTAAACTTAAAAGACTGCTAGAGATAAATATTTTAAAAATTGTGTAAATTTTAAACAAAATAAAATTATAGAAAGCTTTTGGAAATGCGCTTAGTCATTCAAACAATTTTATTTTTTGTTTAAAATGTTAAAACAACATTTGAAAGGATAATCCACTTGGAAGTGAGGTAACAAGATTTCGGGACCTCCTCTATCCATGGCTTAAGAACCATGATTTTATTGGAGCATTGTGGTAAATGATTATTAATGGTGTTAAAGGCAGAACTGTGAGGAGCCAACCCCAGTACGAGAGGATTGGCTTGGACCAACCTATGGTGTATCGGTTGTTGTGCTAATAACAATGCTGGCCGGCTAAGTTGGTATGGAAGAACTGCTTCGCAGCGGGAAAATCCTTGTATATACAAGTTCTCGGACAAGGTTTTTGAACAAATTTTAAATTTTTGTGGTGCAAAAAAATAAATTGCATTTTTAGACATTAATCATGTTAAAATTAGATTTTCCAAAAAAGTAAAATACTAAGATGAAAATGGAACTGTTAATTATTGAGAAACATAGTATGAAAGTGTGTAAAAATTGTTTAGATTTGGACAAGTTTTATACTCCTTAGAGCAGAGTTTTCGATGCATGGGCCTCAGACTTCTTAGGCCGAAACGAAAGAGGGTACAGAGGACTCTCTTTCAGCCCAAATGCTTTCCCGCAATTTCCCCCTCTCATTTTTTGGTGTTTAGGTCCGATATCCCCCAGTTTCTTATCACAATGTTTATTTGGATATGTACATGTATATTCTGGATCTAGTACGGACTAGTTCGTATATAAACTATACTTTAAAAATAAATTTTTATCGCTAAAATATTGGACAAATGTTTTTAGTAACAAAAAACCATCTCTAAAGGTCAGTTTGTACAAAAAAATTGTTGGTAGAGGACTACCAAAAAAAAAAATTAATCTCCAATGGGTTCTTTTTCTTTTTTTTTGAGCAACTGCATCTAGAGGAATTTAAATACGGGATCTCCTGCTAAATAAATCATCCCTGGCAAATAAATCGTCCCTTACAGAGACCTAGTGAACCACTAGACGAATTCCATAGGATCATCTCCAATGGGTTCTTAAGGTGATGTTCATTTAGCATATTTATTAGAATCTAATTATAAAATTTTATTTAAAAGATAGATATTTCTTTTCTTTTCTTTTTTTTTGCTTTTTTAAAATAGATCTTGGTTAATAGAGCTCGTCAAATGGTATTTGAAAATATAATCTTAATAGAAAATAACATTATACAATGAAAAATAAAGTACTCAAATTGGAAATAGAAGTTTGGAAAACAAAAAAGCAAACATGATAGATAAGACATTATCTAAGACCCTTCATAATCTCTTCCCTTTCATTATGCTATGTCAGCTTCATCAATCTTCACGGTTGCTTTAGATGTTGCTTTTTTAATTCATCGTCTAAAATTTTTACATATTATAATTTTTCTCAAAAGATAATATTATAAGTTGCATTTGACGTATATGATAAAAAAAGTAGGATAAGATAACTTTATTTTATTCTATATTTGGTATTATTTGAAATTGAATATTCAGGTGAATTATTTATCTCACTTATCCTTTTTATTCCATCGAGAGATTAGCAAATTCTACCTAAAAGATGAGATTATTTTATCCTTTTCAGATAAAATTAAATAATCGTATCCGATTCTTTAATTCAACATCTCAAACACACCCTATAAAAAGCTAACGTTATGGTGGACTGTATTACTTCAAATTTATGATTTATATTACTATTACTATATATTGGCCAAGTCCAATTTAAGTGGCCCCAACTTTGTCCCATCCGTAGAGTCCATCTTGACAATTTTAGACAAAAAATAAATTCGCACGTTCATCTATCTTCCTATCCGACTACTCAAAATACCTCCATTGTTGTTTTCCTTTTTTATAGAGATCAAACTCGTGCCCTTCATTCATTATCCTCAACGTGATCCGTTTGAAGTAAGAATTAATTTTTTTTTTAAATTTAGAAATGTCTCAGAGTTAAAAATTTCACCTTGATAATTAAATTAAAACTTTTAATTATTTTTTCGGACAAAATCAATGTAATTCTCACTTTGGTAAGTAAATTATATCTTCCATGAATAATTAAGCTTCAATTAACAATTTCATAAAAAATAACAAAATCAATGTGAAACTCTTAATATCGTATTGATAGAGTAATATTTTATAACATATTTGATATTGTTGACTCAGATTTGCACATTGCTTTGTGTTTTAGTGAATAGATACGAAACTTATAAAAATGAAAACTCTATTTTTTTAATAAGAAATTGTATAGATTTTTTTGGTCTTCCACAAGATGTTTCCACACTACATTAAATGAGAGACTAATTCCCACTTGTAAAATTAAGCTTGTGCGCATAGTTGGGCACAAAAGAATTGTAAAGTTTATTACAATTGATCGAACTGAGAAAATACTAATTTTAACGCCCATGTACCCCATGTTAAAATCTTTAATTTGCTCTTGTTTAATGAATAATTGTTAGCACATTTTGACTTGTAAGTTTCAAATTCGTAAAGATAGGATTTCTTGTTTCTAGTTTGATTACAAGACTTAATTAATAAAGATTTGGAGCGAGTCTTTTCCAATTTAGAGAAAGAAAAAAAAAACCTTGGTTTTTAAATAATTGTTAATATTTTTCATATGAAGATATTTTGGGCGCTATGTTAAGAACAAGTTTTTAAATACCATACCCACTAGAGTAAATTATATTTAGTCGTATTGAAAAATTAATAGATACAATAATTACGACAATTATGTGATATAATAGATCGAACAATAATGAAATAAAAGTTCTTTCGTAAATTTTTAACACTCTTCTGTATTAACTAATTTGATGCCATTTTCCCCTTATGTAGAACTTGGCTATATCCATGTGTGTTAAAAACAATAAAAATTTAGCCTACACGACATATGTTCATAATCATAAAAAATCTAATTCATCATTGCATGAAAATCTTCTAAAAGGCTATCAATAAGATAATCTCTCGTCCCCAAATCTTCAAATCCAAGCTAGGAAAAATGGATAATTAATAATTCATTTTATATTAAACCCCACGAAAAAAGATAAGAAAACAAGAACTAGTGTGTGAATGATTACTACAAATCAAAGTGACACATCAAAAAGTAGGAAGGAATTTCTTCTCCCTTCCCCTTTCCTTTTCCTTTTCCTTTTTCTAGGGTCAAACACACTTCAATCATAACTCATGATCATCCATTTTCCTTTCGGTTACCACTAATAAAATTCAAGAACTTGAAAGTCTTAATTTCCCCTTATAATACAATCCTATATTTTTGATTTTTTGAAAATTTAACCTGATTTATGACCAATCTTTTCAAAACGCTTTCAACACGACTAATTTGAAAAGATTGACGCGATTGATCTCACTAATAACATGTCAAATTATGGTTAGGTCTAGCATTATGGGACCGAAGATGGCCCGCGCGTACAATATTATGAGGACATAATACTTTGGATGCTTTATTGATGCCCTAATTTTCTTCATAGCCCTAGCAATACATAGTAGAGGAGAGTGACCGGTAATGAAACTAACATTCCGAAGATTACCCTGCAAAGAGAGAGGCAAATAAGTATTAAAGAACATAATATATATATATATATATATATATAAGAAAAAGTATTGGACTAAAAGTATAAATCGCGGTAGCATAGTAATTAGGTGTTAGCATAAAGTATATGGTAAGTGACTCCATTAATTTCTTTGTCCATTTAGATTAATGAGAAAAAAATTATAATAAGTACATAAAAATCATCATGTGTTATGATGACACTGATATTTTATCTCATACCTAATGCAACATAAATGAGACACAATGTCGCATAAATGACACCATTAAATTTATCTTTTGTACATAGTAATAAATTGTATCTTATATTTTACTCATGTCTTAATTATTTCTTTACTTTACCAAAAAGTAATTATGTTTTGACCAAAAAAAGTTTTCCTTTTCAGATAAATATTAACTTAATATATTAAAAGGCTACAGACTTGCAAGATCATAGTAATGCTTTAAAAAGTTATATATTATATGTTTCAAACTTGAACTTTTGCTGATGAACTTACCCGGTACTTAAAATTTCAGGATGCAAGCCATATTCTCTAGCAAACACAAAAGGTACAATCCCTTGGGGAAGAGCTGCCTGAAATTCAATATTAAAATTTTCATATATACACTCATTTGAATTATTTTTTGTGTAACTTTATCTATCCGAAGCTATATATAAAATAGTGTTACAAAAATTGCACAAAGCATTACTATATATACAATATGACTCAAAACGAGTACTTTCACATAGATGTAGATATATATATATATATATATTTACAGTCAGATTCCAAAATTGACTAGTAGTGGTAATTAGTGTACTCGTTTTAATTTAGTGATAAGGTTTTTCATCGCTAATTATCATAGGCGGGTTGTTTTTTCTTGATGATGGAAAACTTAAATCGATCACATTCAGCTTGAGAGCCTTACATTGACATGCCTATCTAGTTTAGGCTTTAAAAAAAATAAAAAAAATCATAAAAAATCTTGTTTACAACATGAATCAAACTTGTCCTTCAAGTATTTGTACTCATGGTTAATTATTTAACCAGTAATCCATCTTCACTCTCATTAAGTCTTTCTCTTGAAATTATAATTATATACATATATAGAAGTAACACATGCATGGTGGTTCAAGATATTCATAATTTAAAAAAATAAAAAATAAAATAAAGAAAGAAAAAGATAGTACCTGTACAATAGCTGTGTGGAGTTGTACTCCTCTTAGACCAACAGCAATAGATGCAACTGACATTAGTAAAGGCCCCCCAAGAAATCTGATCCCCATCCCCATTGTCGCCATTTTTGTGCCACATGCTATTATCCTTGGCTGAAGTGCCATGAATAACCCTACAATTTTTCGATCCCCCAAACATCAAAGTTTTTCCATGTTATATATATTTTTTATGTTACAAGCAAGGCCAGTGTGAGACATAAAGGGTTATGTACAAAAATTAAATTTAAGAACCTTTTTTTATATTATAATACTGGACACTTGCATAATTTATATAAATTTAATTTTAACAAGATTTAGTGCGATCGTTTATCCTGCACACCTCTAAGACTATGTTAGATGCGCCGGATTAAAGAATCGGATAGGACTATTTAATCTCATCCGGAGAGGTGAGATTCATTAATCCTTTTCTTAGGTAGGATAAAAAGCTTTAGTAGGATAAACAATTCACTTAGATATCCGATCCCAACGAATACCAAACAAGGCATTGCAATAACTCATTTTGTGTCTAGTTAATTACTGCAGTAATTAAAATTTAAGGTGCAAATTAACTAATTACATATTCAGTATTCCTTACTATTTTTTGGGTTCTACTAGCTAGACTTCATAGTTGACCGTCTAACAAGCACATTTTGTAAATTTTATATGTTCTTTTCTTGCATTGCTGGAGAATCTTACTTAAATTTTATCATTGAACTAAATACAATCACGTGATAAACCACGAGTACCAGATAATAATTATTTTGCGTGTTGTAAGATGAAAGGGTAGATGGGTAATTGTCCTATAGGAACTTTTTGATAATTTTGAAAATTTGTGAGTATAAAAAAAGGGCGGGGCCAATTACACACATAACTTTACTCGGTAACACTCCATCTCATTTACTCAGTTCTATGACACTAAGTATGTGCGCATTATTTCGATGCAATAGAGCCGAGTTATTGTTGAGAATAAAAAAAATATTATAGCTTGGCTCTATAAGACCGACGTAATGCACATACTCAATCTTATAATACTAAATATGTGTACATTACTTCCATCCTATAAAATCGAATCAAAGTTAAAATATTATAAAATATTTTAATGTAGGATTAACGCCGCTTTAAAATAATACATGTATTTAAGAAAAAGTAGTTCGAGTATTAATAATGAAGCATTATTGTCTCTGTGATAAAAGAAAAAAGTACTGCCACTAGAATCAAATTTTGTTCCCGTTACCACTTTTAATCCCAATGTGTCAGTAGCAGGTAAAACCAAGGAAGCAAAACTAATATTAATAATCTTGTTAAAACAATTATTTTTTTTTTGTCAGAATAATATTATTTTAAAAAATTATACTATATACTTTTAAAATTATATATTAATCAAATAATAAATATAACTATTTTTACAATAATAACACGTATTCTTATATTATAATATATATTATTTAAGCATATATGTTGAATAAGAAGAAGTACATACCTAAGCTGAACATGGCCATTCCCAAACCTGCATCTGAAATTATTTTTATGGAATACTTCACCAAACTGGGCATCCCTACATTCCATCTGCTCATTCATCAAATTACCTTCTAATCATTGACCAGAGAAAAATACACACACACACATATATATTAATATATATATATATATATATATATGCAATATTATGTTATGGGTGGTTTTGATTTGATTGATTTAAATAAAGTTAAATTCCATTTCACTACAAGAAATTAGCAATTAATTTGAACCAAGTTGTACCGGCCGTTCATAAAAAACTACTCAATCAAACACTACTAAAAATGAAAATCTGTGAATTCGTTTACATTAATTTTCACTGAAAAAAATATATCATCAAACACAGCTATTACAATTAACATAAACTTTCTCAACATTCCATGTTTGTGTAGGTAAAAAAGAGGTTAATATATATCACTCAAGGGGACTTAATGATGCAGCTTAAGTTCATTGGTAGTGGATGAGAACATGCACACTCTTATAATCTTAGTATTTTTTTGAGTCACAATACCAAGCCTTTTTAGTTTTATTGCAAATGGAAAAAAGAAGTAAAACAGGAAGGAAGAACAAAAATACTTATTTGTTGGGTAATTTTATCAGGTACATTACATAGTTTTACTTTCGTAAGATACAACTATATAATACATATCGTTAAAAATATTCGATAAAAATTATCAAGCTAAGTAAGTGTATCAATGTTCAAGAAAATAAGCAAACTTACTTGAAGGAAATGAGAGACCAGAGAAGGCCTAAAACACTAGAGTAGGTGTTTGGATTCCGAGAAAGTTTCCGTCCAACCATTATCAATATGAGTCTTAGCATCACAAATGCTTTAGGCATTTCTTGATTTTCCATTTTTGAATTTTCTGCCTCCTCTTCAACTGTAATCTTCGAACAATCTCTGAAGCTTAAATCTTTCTCTGCCAAATGTATTCATTGATTATGTCTATATCATAATTAATTTAATTTCTAAAGCATCTTTTAAGTTTTAATGATAATTATCCTACAACACTGTATTGTATATATTAGGCAAAGATTAAAATTATGTTCGGCTAACTTCCTAATTATATGTCCAAATGGATACTCATTTAATTTGTTTGTTTAAAATATATGTAACGTCCAAATTTATTTTGCACCCATTGTTTAACTTTGGAAGGCAAAGAAATTAACTGGGTTTTCCAAATGATCAAATGATCCATGGTTGAAGATGAGACGAACTCATATTTTAAGCACCTAATAATAATAATAAAAAGGGTCCCAACATTCAAGATATATACATATATATATAGTATCCTAAACGTATGTACTCAGGCAATTTGTTTAGCATTTTTGTTTAAATGATAGGACAATGGTAACTTTCACCTTAGTATTTTTTAATAAAGCATTAAGTTGATTAAAGCATCCTTAGTATACAGGGTAAATTTAACCCACAAATTTATAAATATACCATTAAGTTTTTTGTGAGACTACACTGCGTATATTAAAAAAAATAGTCATACATGTGTGCAATACCGTTTTCAATGTTTTATTGTTTCATACAAGCGTCTCTTACCTTTTTAGTTCATACTAGTGTTGTGTATTCCTACGAGTAAAATTTAAATATATAGTAACTATATACATTTGCTACCATATACAGATAAATTTATCTGTCTTTTTAAATAAATTTTAGCTTCCCCTTTAATATAATGAAATACATACATCTGATCTATATATATATATATATAAATGGAAACGGACATCTGATCGATATTTGAGACAAAGCTGTATTATATTTCCCTGTCACCAGCTAAATACGTGAGAATGAATTGAGTGTGGGATCCACTCTGGTCTCTGGTCTGGTCAAACGAGGTGAGTATCCAACTACGAATGAGACAAATCATTAGTAACGTTAAAAAAGTGGTCCCCACAGACAAAATCCACGTACCTGCTACTACATCACTGCTCCACTGTCTCTCCCCTCCTCCTCCGCCACTCCCTGGCGACTCCCACACCATCCTCATCCCCGAAAACGCCGGCGAAGACTGCCTAAACACCTTCCCTCCCACCGGAGACCTCGCCCACACCGGCGTACCCACCGCCGCCGCCTCAGCCTCATTGAAATTTGAAGCCCTCGGCGTCGGCTGCAGTGAGTACGCGTCCGACGAAGCGTACCTGTTAGACCACAAAACAGTAGCAATTTTGTCATGAGTCAGAGTTGGACTCGTTTCAACCATTAATAAAATTGTGTCATATTTTTTAAATATTTATTTTTTTGTATTTTTTGCCTGCAACGATAATTGAAAGATCACCCTTAAGCAATATAATTGCATGCTTAATGACAAGACAATTTATCATGATTGATAAATTTTTAATTCCATTGTCATATTATATACACGTAAGTTAAATACGTATAGTTTATGCATGATGATTTAGTATATCTATATATATAGAGAATAAAAATTCGATAAAATAATAATCTCGTTAAATAATAAATTTTGCCAATTTTGATTATGGTCCAAAAGTTAAATTAATATTTTCGTTAAATTTATAACATTATACCTTCTTATAAATTCTCCTTAGATCCATCAATTATAAAAATTAATAGTTTACATTTTTAGATATACTATCAAGCCTTTTTAAAATATAAGTACAATGTTGTTTGCTTTTTGCATAACCTAATATTTGCCTAAATTTCTCTCTTAACATTTTATAATATTCTAAGAATGTTACGTGTGCATTTCTCATCTTGTAAATAAAAAAAAATATTTAGTATGAATGTGATATTTCTCATCTTGTAAAAAGATAATATAATTTACTTAATTAAATTTTTAAAAAATAAAATCTAAAGAAGATCAAAAGAACAATATTAGAAACACAATTTTTTTAGTAAATTAATAATTATCAACTCGTCAATAAATTAATAATTAAATTAAAATCTCTTTTAATTGATAAAATTTGTGGCCCGACCTTGTTAATTCAAAGAGTTTTTACTCTATATATATATATATATATATTGTCTGCATGTCTCTCGTAGATGGGCTGAGAAATATTTAAGTAAATTGTGATTGTTGTTAGCAAAAGTAATATTTAGTTTGTATTTTTCTCTTTTTCAACAATTGTAATATTAGTACCCGGAGAAAATATCGCCCCCTGCGTGCCGGAGATTTCCCGGCGTGTTGACGGAGAATATCTCGGCACCGGAGAGATTGGAGGCCCGAGGGGTGATTCCGATGGAGGAGGACAATGCGGAGTCGGGTGCAGAGGATGTGGACCGTCGAATACGGACTCTAATCCGGCCATTTCCATCGGTTTCAGATTCAGTGCGAAGAGGATCTCGACCGTCGAGAGAGATTACGTCACCGTCGATCTCGAATTTGGCGATGGATGCAGCCGTAGAGCCAGGAAATTGGTTTTGGATTAGGATAGTGGCAGCTCTATATTCAAAGAGAAACAACAATAATGTGTACCTGCATATGCCATTGATAAAATCTTTAAATTTTTTATATATTACAACATAACAGATAAAAAAAAAATGAAATGTTTAACAATTTAATCATTTTGTGTGAGTGTATGTCATATATATATATTCAAAAAAATTCTTTTGCGCGCCAAATTGAAGAAAAGTGGATTGAGTGACTAAACATCATACTTTAAGAACATATTTATTTTGGTAGTAATCAAATTTGATTTGGAGTGTTATAATGTATAAACTTAAGTATGTCGAGATAATTATATACTGTGCATGATTTGTTGCATGTATTTAATAGTGAATATTCTATTTCAAAAAAAAAAAACGTGTTTATAACTATTCTTTTTAATTGTTTTTTAATAATTAGAAAGCCTATTATTATTGTAATCATTTTTCTTAAATTAATTTATATATTTTATGCAATCTTTTGACATATATGTGACGTACAGACCAAGTCTACCAATCATGTAGCAAACAGATGAATTTAAGTTAATTTACACATTAAAATGGTGTGCAAAGTAAGAAAAAAAACCACTTTCTTTTTCTTTATTTAAATTATTTTCAGCTAGATTTCAATATACTTTATGAGCAAAGTTGAGAAAAAAAAATCCGATATTTTTTCACAAGTCTGCATCCTTTAAACAAAGGTTTAGTATAGTAAGAATTAATAAAGCTGTGTGTGAGATAGAAAATTAAATAAACAGAGCAAAACAGAGAATATATAATAATAAATAAACTTAAATAAATACCAAATAATGCATTGAAGAACAACCAATTGGACCATAAGGCTCTCAGTGAAGTCTCCATACATGGCCTTAAGCAAAGGAATACCCATAACAAGAGTGTTTGGCAAGGTAGAAAGTGAAAAGAAAGTAATTAACCAATCCAATCCTCCTTTAAGAAAAGCCCAAAATGATAAAAGAACAAGCACAAAGGCCTTTGAGAGAGTATCAGCCAATATCAATTTAGTGTCCATTTCATATGGGTTATTTTGTGATATAAAGTGGAAGGAGAGTACTGGAACCGCAAACACCGCGACGAACCGGTTGATGCCGGAGCATTGCTCCGGCGAGAAAATTTTGGCCCATTTTACCGATGAGTAGGCAATTAGCATTGCAAAGTAGAGAGGGACCATTGCACACATGACTTTGTACAAGTCATTTGCAGTTATCATTTTTTTAATCTCTCTCTCTCTCTCTCTCTCTCTCTCTCTCTCTATTATTTTGGTACTTTGGGCAGAAGGTTACTTTGGAGGTAGTTGAAGTAAAGGATGGGGAGGTTGGGTGGGTTTATATAAGATATCTATAGACAAAATTGTCCGTCTAGCTACAAATTTAATTTACTTTCCTATTCTCGCTCCGGCTTTGGTATTTTATAAGAAAACATTAATTTTAACGTAATTAATAGTAGTAATATAATTAAGTGGGACTATTAATTTGACGGAGAGATAATTCTTAGTCCCACCATAATATGCCACTTGCTCTCTCTATTGTCGATCAGATGAAATAGCTAATATCGAATTACCGCCTACAAAGTAAAGAGCCTCGCCTAAAGGATCAAACCTGAAGCTGAGCAACTTTAGGTGGCTCAAGTCGTCCATTGATTTAGAAACAAGTATATATAGCATTTGTTAAGGGTTTAAAACTAGAGTGATTTTCATGACGGGTTGATTGTTAATTGGTGAAAATATGAAGCTAGTGTGAGTTAGCCGAGTACGCTATATATGAATAGTTCCATCTGAAATATTTAAGGTTGAGAGTTTTCATTGTGAAATAGTATAAACATACTCAAATTAGTACATCTAATATATTTTGTAGCAATGCTTTTGCAGCTTCAAAATGTAACCAAAGTCTTAGGGAAAAAAAAAGTAAAAGGAAAAATATCCTACAACATTCCAAAAGAGCAATGGTTGAGTATGAGTTACTTATCCCCTATATAATTAAGTACCCTAATCATTCAAACACGAAGTGTCACCTAATACTATTTTTATTGTATTAGAATACTTGAAAAGGAATTTAATTATATTTATGTACATATATATTTGTTTGACTATTTTTATTGTATTAGAATACTCGAAATGGAATTTAATTATATAAGTACATATATATATGTTTGCAATGAATATGTCGTGCTTGGTGGTTGTTCGCTCATTAGGGAATTTAGGGCTTGTCAAGTTGAAATCAAAGAGAGTTTCATCATAAGAGGGTTTTGCCATGATGGGATTAATTGACTCAACCATCACTGTCAAACCATGGGTGATCATGCATCCCTAATTAATGGGCCACTAAAGCACGAGGGCAATAAAATTTACATCCATCTCTTGCTTTTTTACTCATCATTTTAAGTTCATTTCAAGCTAGGATTCTGAGAACACATTTATTGCTTGGATTAATTATACATGATTGTAGTCTAGTTTTTAAAAAATATAAATCTCATATCAGTAAATGAAAATTTTCTAAAATAATATACAAAAACTAGAAGCTTCTTTATCCATTATTAATTGTGGGCAGTGAAAACTAGGTTTTAGCCTATAGTGAAAAGAATCAGCCCAATTAGATGATGAAAGTAACCAAAAATAATAAACAGACTTCGAAGTCATAGTTTATCAATCAAACAATCCCAAATCTCAAGGACAGTAAGAAGAACATATTTGTGTTTGAAGGTATGTTTCTCCGGCGACTTTTATTCCCAATGCTGCAGTACGTCTTCCCTTTGTGTATGCTTTACTTCATTTGCTCCAAGGCTTAACAAATGGATTACAATGGGTTTGGCTCAAAGAAGGTGGCCGTATGGGAGTGAGTGTAGAGGAGATAATATTGATTTTTTTGAACTAAGGGTTATCCCTTCTTATTTATAAGTATAGGATAATGTTATATTAAGGTTGGTGAGGTATGAAAATTACTATAAAGGGTAAATTTAGTCATCACTCCAAGATAACAACTATCCATATATTACCATATTCACCCTTTTATAAGTGGTTATTTCACATCACTTATCCTCCAACTCAGTTTCCTTTACCAGTTTTCCGAACATGGATAGTCGGTCTTCATCTTCTAGGAACACCTTGCTCGGCTAACAACAATATTTGGTTGATGGTCGGCCGCCAGAGGAATATATCCTAGTCCATTAATTATTATTTTTTCCATAAATTGTGTAGTATAATGTATAGGCCTAGGAGCTCTAGACTATAAGCCGATTTTGATATAGGCTATCCAAGTTGGGCTTGTCTAAAAGTCAACTTATAATTTTTATCTCTCACACTAACTGTTTTTTGATTGAATACTTAGAACTCTAATATAGTATTAGACAAATGTTCATACTCTAGGCCAACACGAAGGAGAAAATCCAAATCTCCCGGTGGAGTCCCTACAGCATATATACACCTGACATTTTCAATAGCCCCACATTGGAATACATTCTTTCCCTATTACTTTTTCCACTAGATTGTTCTTTTCGAAGAAAACTTCAAATATCTTATAATTCACACTCAATTACTTCAAATTTACAAAAAGAGAAAAGAAAATAACAAATGAAAAACTCCTCTTTTTTCGGTGCTCAAAAAGCTAGTTAAATTTCTCATAAAGTAACCTTACTTTCCAAAATAATGCTAGGGTGAAAATTACATTAAAAATAAAGACATAAAGTTCTTCAATAGCTACTAAAAAATATAGAAGGAAATCATAGGTCTCCCACATGCACTATGTTTAATCTGGACCACATGTAAAGTTCCTTTTCAGTATGAATCTTTGCTTTCTCATTTAGGGTGTGTTTGATTGGGAGTATTTTCCATGGAAAATACCCATTTTCCACTTGATTTGACAACTTAAGGTGTTTGATTGGCTTTTTTTTCCAGGCAATTCAATTGCCACTTTTGGCTCACACACTTACATTTTCCTTGTAAACAAGGAAAATATTTTCTTTGGGGGGGGCTAGTTTTTATTTTCCAGGCAATTGCACGGTTTTCGAGACAACATTTTACTCATTTTCTACACTAAAAATGCTATAACTTAAACTACAAAATTCAAAATTTAATAAAAATTTTATATTTAAAATCTACTCATCAAGATCAATTAAACAAGATCCATCATGACTAAAAAATTATGTAAAAAAAAATACCCATAATTTTTTCTACATTAAAAATGCCACAATACAACCAATATTTTCCGGGTAGAAAATTAAGGCAATCAAACACATTTAATTACATTTTCCATGCAACTCAATTCTAGGCAATTCAATTACCTGGAACTTATTTTCTTTCCATGTAAATTCCATGCTTGCAATCAAACGCACCCTTATAGTTTTCTCAAGGCTGGTTTGTACGTGGTTGGTAAAGTTTAATAGAAAACATTGCTTTTCTAAAATATTTATTTCTTATGTTATTATTTTTTTGTGGTAATTAAAATCCCACAAAAAAAAATTCACTAAATTTCATTTCTCTCACATTTGACATGATATATACTTTTACTATTTTAGAATAAGTTGTGATTATATTCAATATTTCTTTATATCATCTCACTAATATTCTGAATGAGAAATGTACTTTAACCTTGTTTTTCTTTTGATAACTTGAAGGGACTGTTTTAATCAGATTAAAAAGATTGTAGTTTGAGAATTATTTAGGCCATCTCCACTGCAAATGGTAAAATGTTAAGTTCGACATAATTTTCTCTCTAGTGCAGCGGCTAAAAAAACCAAAAAGGTAGGCTAAATGCTAAAGCTAAGCTAATCAAATATAACTTCCTACAATTATTTAGGTTAGGCAACACAAAATATGTGTGTCGTCCCGTGGATTTAAAAAATAAAAAATAAAAAATCTTTAGAGGCAAAAATAATAAAAGTCATCCTACTGCATTGATACTTTGGAAAACACACATTGTGTCACCTAGTGTATTTTATACACTTTTACAATATACATTTTTTTAAATTGATAAGTTAAATATATATTTTTACACAAACTATTTTTGCTTTTGCACTTCGGATTCGAACAAGTTTATGTAAGCGTTTGCTATTCTGTGCATCGATCATAATTAAATATTGAATATGTAAGATATGAAATTAGTCAAAAGGTAGAAGAAGAACAAAAGAATGGGGACCAGAGGTCAGTTACAAAAGAAGCAGAGGGTGCAAAGCCTGCAGCCATTGTAGTGTTGGCTTGGCTCGTTGTTTACTTTAATTTTCTTTCCCAACCTTTTCCTTTTACACACTGTTTCTCTCCCTTTTAATTTATTTC
Organism: Lonicera japonica; assembly: GCA_021464415.1. Taxonomy (NCBI): domain Eukaryota; kingdom Viridiplantae; phylum Streptophyta; class Magnoliopsida; order Dipsacales; family Caprifoliaceae; genus Lonicera; species Lonicera japonica. The sequence continues at coordinate 36,842,442 of CM038469.1, read as the reverse complement.
GTTTTTGTACTAGGATTTCAACCAAACACCTCTCACATTTCCTAACCTTTTAATTCTTTTTTTCTTTTCACTATAAGAAAAGTGATAAAATTTTGGAATTTACAGCTGAGAGAATTAGTAAGATTCGAACAGAAATGCTCTCTAAATGATGTTTCCGCTGATCGATGGTTCTTATCAAATGAGTAAACGCACTCGCTCTATGTTAATTTGATAGTTACTTTGGCATAAAACCTAATGAATTTATTTAAATAACAAGTTGGAATAAAAAGTAAAGTGGAAAAATATGCTTTTAGTTATTTGACGTTGAACTCCCCCGCCCCCCCAATTACATGATATTTATTTATACTTTCACAACCTGCAGCAAGAGTGAACTCGCTCTCTCTTTTTTTTTTCGAAAATATATGACGTAATGCATTAATTATCAAACAAAACTTCTCTAATAGATCAGTTTGGAAACATAAAGTCCCAACTTTTCATTAGGAACAAAAATAATTTAAAAAGAAGTTCTTGACAACGAGATAACAGGTCAAATATCTTCCATCACAGACATCCGTCTAACAAAACGATTTCTAGCATCGGGATAAAGAATTTAAGGAGAGTGTGAACGTAAACTTAAAAGAGGATCTAGACAGCAACACGAGGAAAAAAATGATTTATGCAAGGAATTCAAGGTCTATAGTACTTAAAAGTGAAGCCAATAATTTATGAATGGTAAACTTGGGACAATTTCTACTAAAACAAATAGTTAGAGCTTGTGCATGAGTTAAGAAAGAGGCAAGGTATCAATGCATGATTTAAAGTATAGAATTTAAACATTTATGCTATCCTTAATTTTAGATTTTGTGTTGGGCTAAACAATTGAAGGAGAAAAAGTTAATGAATAAATTGGGTTTAGAAAAATGCACGACAAACATAAAAAATTTGGATAACATTATTATTAGAATAATATATAATTTTAAAAATATATAATATAATTAATAAAAACAGTATTATATATTTTATAAAATTTATAATTATTTTGATATAGTTTAACTCGAAATTTTGTACAAATAATGTCGGAAAAAAGCCGGCAGGTCTTGTCTTACGTGTACAGGGGGAAAAGGACAAGTGGCGTGGAGTGGGGGCCACAAAAAAGAGTAAACTGACACGGTGGCAACGCATGCCTGGGCTTGCACCGTCCCACAAGTCTCTGTCTTACTGTCTTGTCTCTATAAGCTTTTAATTTCTTTTGCACTTTGGATTTCCGCTTTCTTTAATTTGTCTCTCTACTAATTATTAGTCGCTATTGTGTTCTATTACCATACGATCATGCACGTATATATATTTATATACCAACAGTTTTGCTTTCCTCATCACTTCCACGAAAAAAACTAAACAAATACTTGGGAAGAGAGTCTACTCCGCATCACGAGGTCTCTCTCACATCGCAACTTATCCCGCTCGTAGAATTAAACTTATTGGTGGCAACCAAAAAAATTATACATTTGTAAGGAATCAAATACAAACATCCTTGTAGTTATCTATTGTTGAAACTTAATATGTATTTTGAAAAACTAAAATAAGATATGAGAATACGTGATTAAACAAGTAATGGTTCTTTAATTAGCAAACCTGGAAATTCGTCTAAACGAATTTTGAATGTATTTCCGTTACTTCGCTCTTTAAAGATTGTATCAATGGTGTAATTATTTTCAGTAGTAACCAAAACAATAAAGACTTTTCTTTTAATCTTTAGTGGTATTATTATGGGTAATGATATTAACATTTCACAAAAGTGTTATAACACTCAAAAATTATTTTAATATCTAAAAAACGTCCCACAAAATTCATATACGTTGTCAGTAAAATAATTTTGGAGTAGTATAATATTTTTGTGAAGTGTTAATATCATTACTTTATTATTATACTATTATAATTTTAGTTTGAATCATTATTTGGATTTTGGAATTAATGATCTTGTCTCTCTTGAGGTATATTTGTGTGATGTCACCAACATCTACTACATATGCACTATACATGCAATAGAAATGTAATGATTTTTCTGTGTAACAATAGAAATATAAGTTCAGTAGGTAAGCTTTTGTCCTATTGTCCTGGTGAGTATAATTTTTTCTACAATGTTTTATTTGAAGTATCTAGTACAAGAACTTTCAAATATTGGTTAAATGAAAAATCAAGTGACAAGTTTAAGTTATGATAAATCACTTATAAAGTATAAGCTATGGTTCAAGTTACACTAAATATAATTTTTGACGAGCAAGTTACATGTAATGTTTTGTAAATCTTTAGTACGTGGATAATTTTTCTTTGATTGGACCGAGATTTAAACAAAATATACTTAAAAGATGTAAAAGATAAAGATGGTAAATTCATTTAAAATTGAGTTGGTTCTTTTTTTTTTGTTTCGAAAGTAATGGAAATTTCAAATGTCCAATGTGATTGATTTAAGGTGATGAGGCTGTATGTTTATAAGAGCTTGTGGGTTCAATTCCTTTTAAAGTTTTATACATTCTTTTCAAATTTTTATTTTTATTTGATTTATCGTCATTTGGCATTTGACGGTCAGTAATTCTCGGACTTGACTTCTCTCCGTTAGCCTTTCGGCCCAATTTTATTAAAGGGGATCTAGTTTGAGGGTTAAACGGATGAATTTTTTCATGAAATTTCGTAAAGAATCACTCTATAATAAGTAGATTATGTTCACAAAATTTCATTATGAAATTCAAACTAGAAGTGAACGTATTAAAATTTTGATGCATTTATTTATTTTCGATCGTTCAAATTTTAAATTATCATCTCACTATTTTCTAGGTTGAATTTTTGATTAAATTTTGTGGAGATGATCCATCATTGAGATCATCCCAACCATATTTTCATCTATTTAATTTTTGAACTATACATCCTTAAACAGAATTAGACTAAAAGGTAATAAAGAGGAGTCAAGCCCGTAATTCTCACCCCTCTCTATCTCTCTCTTAATTGTGATTTAAATATTTAATGCACCCATAGCAAGTGGCCCAAGACTCCACAAAACATGGCTTCAGGTGCCCGCGTCGCTGGATTAATGAAGTGGGCCTTTTTTTCTAGATGCGAAAATTTGGCCTTTTAATATATATATATATATATATAGAGGTGGCCGTGTACTAAAAGCATTATAAGTCATTTAAAAATATTTTTATCACTAATCACACAATTTTATATCTTTTATATATTTTTAAAATTCAAAAAAAATATAAAAAATTCTCCCTTATTATAAAGATATCTAACTAGGAACCCTTAAGGCGGTCGCTTTGGTGGCCTGACCCTTTGACCGGACTTGTATAATTAAACGCATATTGTACCCAAAAAGGCACTTGGAGAGTTGGCCTAAAACACTAGTATTACTATAAAAACTATTTGAGAAATATTATTACAATCTTGTTTTACTCTCCAACTTAGTCACTACAGCAAAATGTACTCTTCTACTAATGAAATATTGTATTTCGTAAGTGTGGGTTTGGTATGGTTACTGTACCAAATCCCTCTACCGAGTACCGCATCAAAATCTCAGTACGTCTAATACTATTATTGTACTAAAAGTTTCAGTATACTGCAAAATCGGTTTAGTACAGTTGGCAATGGTATATTACCAAAAAATTTATTATATTTAAAAAAATCTATATTATAAAACATCAAGTTTGACTTAAAAAATACAATAATCTAATGGTTAAAAATACACATGTTATGGTGTGCAAGTTTACACCCTTTGATGAGTTTTATATACACATATACTGTTAAAAATCTCACACCAATAATATACACACAATAAACTCTCACAAACTAATAAATTGTCTATCTAAAAATGCTATAACTTAAAATAGTCAATTAAACAAGATCCATCACGACTATAAAATTATGTAAAAAAAATAAAGAAAAATTATTGAGTAACATTTAAGAATCCATAATCGTTGGATTATTTTTATTTTTCGTTGATGTTTGTCGAAATACTAATGATGTTTGTCTATTTAAAAAATGTTACTCTTTTTTATTCTATTATTTGCCGGAAAACCCTATATATATATATACAAGAAATTTAATAAGATAAAGAGACTTTAATAGTAATCAGTGACCAACTATTATGGCCGGACCAATTTTATAAGGTGACTCAATCGAGTTAGAAATTAAATTCTCGGAACTATTATGGGCCAACTTAGTTGAGTTATAGTTTGCACAATGGTAATTGGAATTTTGGTATTATTTTGGTAGTTTTGTATAATTTAAACATTTGGTACACATTATTGTATTTAATATTACTTTTAGTAGTTTGATACACATTAGTATTGGTAATGGTAATATGGTATTTTACTAATTTCAAAAAAATAATTATATATAATTATTTTGGTATGGTACAATTACCGAATTATATCATACCATTACCCAAGTTCGATACAAAGTCGGTAACAGTACGTTATGGTACCATATTTTTTGTATGAAATTTCGCCCTTTGTATTTCGTCATATAATGCATTCCTTAATGATTGAACTTAAAATTCATCACAAATATTCCAACCATAATAAAGTGGCCCAGTGTCTAGTAACACTAGTTTCAAAAAATCAAATTCAACTGAAAGCTTCCTGGGTCAAACTTAACAGATGCAAAATCTCTTGTGCCTAACAATTAGCACCCTTTGATAGATACAAACTCTTTGGTATAGACATAAAAACAAATACAAATATTCCGACAACCAAACAATTTGTGATGAAATTTACAATTTTGTTACTAAATATAATTTTTAAACGTGGCCCACAATTTTTATGATGCAGAGATTTTTAATACCAAAATCTTTTTTGGGTCCAAACCAAATTTTGCCACCATGGACTTTGAGTGACGCAGTTTGGGTGACCTTGTAGTGCCAATTTTATTTTATTTTATTGACAAATTTTGTAGTGGCCAAATTTCGCAACTGTGAATGCAACTTGACTACCGGTCAAATTAACAGGGAGGACCCAAGCACGGCAGATCTTTTGAGATGGACATGGAATTATAAGTGGGCCTACGGCCGACTAGCAGTCGAATTATGACCCAAGACCCATACAAGTTTTTCTTTTTCACTTAATTTTTTTTTTATGAAAAAATTAAAAGAAGGCGGTTTACTAAACAATATTAAAATTTAATTTGGACTAATTTAGAAGGTGGGTAAATTTTTCTATTTTCTATTTTCTATTTTGCAGTTTTGTTTTTTGAGGCACATTCATTTAATCGAACCTTGATTCAATGTTATTTTAGTGGAAGAATGGCCTTTTTGTTTTTGGCCCATTTTTTTCAAATAGTTTTGCATTTAATCATTCTCTTTTGGGAAATTAGGAAATGGCGCAAAAGAATGGATAATCATTAATTTCTTGTTTTTGTTTCGTTTTTTTTCAATATTAATATTTATGTGGTTTTCCCTAAAATACCCATAATTGAATTTTCAAATAAACATATTAGTTATCCCTAAGATTTAGTTTCTTTTAAAAAAACATCTAGTAAACTTTTGAATTCTGAAATCCATTAACATCCTAACATTCAAAAGAAACATCCATTTAATTAGGGAACTTGAAATTAATTTCAAAAGTACTAGAAATCCTAAATCTGTTATGCTGCAGACATACTACTAACAATTAAAAATAAATAAAAAAACACAGAATAAAAGACATTAGAATGGGCACATGTTAAAAAGACATATTACTAGCATCTTTAATATATCTTTCTATTATATATAGGGGAATCAAACATGTTCAAAGACATATTAGAATTTCAACTTAATTTCAAATTTACTAGAATCCTAATTTTTTTCTATGCTCCAAACATACACTAACAACTAAAAGTAAAAAATTACGATAAAATCAAAGACATAGTAGAATGCGCACATGTTAAAAAGACGTACTACTAACAACTTTAACATGTATTTCCATGATATACATGAAGGTATATATATATATATATATAAGTAAAATAAAATTCTCTATAAAAGAGTTTTAGTGGTATACCAACAATGCTAGTAACAATACGATCACTATTTACACTCGTTATGATTGCGATAAGACTTTAAAAAACCTCCATTATCATCTTTATCATTATCACCATTACAATAATGTTCTTTTTGTAGTTGAATCGTCTTTACTGAACCTTTTAATCCATAACCCAAACCAAACACACACTCTGTCTATTTATATATCCCACTCATTATCTCACGATCTCACTCTATAATATATATGTATACATATACGGATGAAGGAATTAAGGTTGGATGTTTCACTACGGATGAGTTAGAGAGGAAGCAACAAGAGAGACCAAGGCTCTAATTAATTTAATGCAATAGGATAATGTATTAGATAAGCATAATTTAAATAAATTTGCGTGTGATAGAGCTACTAATACTTATCTTTAGGATGAAAATTGGTTTATATTTAGAAAATTAGTATTTAGAATAGTTTCCTGGCTATTACAACAAAGAGTTTTTAACATTTTCGTCCTTTGAAGTTTGAGAGAATTGTCACTTTAGTCCCTAATATTCATTTTTCGACTTTTCGCACCTCAAAGTGGATGCCGCCGATCACTTTAGTCCCTAGAACCATTTTTCGTTTGAGTAATGGACGGAAACCGTGGACCTAGATGGGCAATTTAGTCACCCTACTACTTCTTGTCTTCCTCTAATTTACCCGCCAATTGTTAGTAAACCCTAATCCCCAAATTAAACCATTACGCAAAATCCCTAATTCCAAGTGAGATATCCGATTATATAAAGAGAGAAAAGTTAATTCAGGGTTCTATGAAGCAACAATGAGTTGGTTACTAAGGGTTGAAGGTGAAAAAGACTTAGGTCCTCCATTATATGGTAAGAAACAAAGTCTATCTTTTATGTATTTGTTATTTTTTTAATACATTCTTTCTTTATAAGGTTTAGTGCTCAGATTCTTCATTATTATATTAAAGATTATACATTTTCTTTATGGATTAAAGCAATGCATCTTTTGTCCTTTATGTGTTAATGGGTCCGAAATTTTCATGTTTTTAATGCATTTTCTTTTCTTTGTGGTCCCTACTTATACAATGCTTGTATGTATATTTAATCTCAGGTCCTTCGTCAGATTACTTCACTATAAAAATGCACTATGGTGGTAAGTTTGTCAAACAATTCCCTTTTGCAAAATACACTCCTGATGTGGTAAGATGCTTTGATTTTTGTGAGTTTGATAAGATGTCTTTGGTAGAGCTTATTAATATGGCTACAGAGTTGGGGTTTAGTGGTTTGCTTAATTTTTATTTCTCTATTGATGCTGGGAAAGTGGGAAGTTTGTATTGATTGAGAATGATAGTGATGTTATGTCACTAAAAAACATCTTAAATGAAGATAAAGAAGTTGACATTTATATATAGTACATTGTACCATTACAAAGTAGCCAAGAAGAAGCTCAAACTGAAAAAAAAAAAACAGAGGATGGATCTGAAAAGGGAGGTCAAACAGAAAATGAAACAGAGGATGGTAGTTGAAGTTCTAGTTGTGAAAGCATGTATGACAGTGAATATGATGATAAAAATGACATGGATGATATCCTCTTTGATGAGAACATTGACCATGATGCTGAGTATTTTGGTATTGGGGAAGAGAGTAATGGTGTTGGTGTTGGGGAACAGAGTGATAGGGTTAGAGTTAATACGGGTGAGGAGGAGGATAATGAATGTGATGAAGATGAATTGAGGAACCTTTCTGATTCAGATGAGGATAATCCTAGTTTTTCTGTTTTCAATAGTAAAACTGATATGGAAAATCCTACATTTAAGTTGAGGATGATTTTTAAAAATCACAAAGAGGTTAAAGAAGCTATTAGGACTTATGCTATTAAGCACGGTAAAGAAATCAGGTTTAAGAAGAATCAGTCAACAAGGATAAGGACAGTTTGTAAGGATGGTTGCCCTTGGGTTTTGTTTGCTTCTAAGATGCATGAGTCTGCAAACATGCAAATTAAGACTTTGAATGACGAGCACAGATGCTATAGGCAATTTAATAATAAAAATGTGAATTCAAGGTGGCTTTCTGAGCAGTACTGCACACTTTTAAATCAAATCCTAAAATTCCAATGAAATATTTTAGAGAGATAGTGGTGAAAGATCATGTGGTTAATGTTTCTATGTCCCAAGCATATAGAACAAGAAGAAAAGCAATGACTAAAATTGAAGGGACCTATGCAGAACAATATGGAAGGTTGTGGGACTACATGGAGGAGGTTAAAAGAAATAATCCTGGCACTACAATTGTCATGAAAATTGATAAGCAGTCCCTATCAACAACCCAACCTAGATTTTTAATATTGTACATGTGTTTTACAGCTTATAAGGAAGGCTTTATGGCAGGGGGTAGGCCTTTTATTGGTGTTGATGGGTGCCACTTAAAAACTGTTTTTAAGGGAGTTGTGTTAGTTGCTATAGGGGTAGATGCAAACAATTGTATGTTTCCCATTTCAGTGGAAGGAGAAACAAAGGCATCTTAGTCATGGTTCTTGGAGTTGTTGAAAGATGATATAGGTGTTGTTAATCAACATGGTTAGACATTTATGTCAGATAAACAAAAGGGGTTAATTCCTACATTTGAAGCTGTTTTGCCTTTGGTTGACCACATGTATTACACTGTTTCCAATATAATTTGTTTGCCTTCCCTTATTTATATTGCTTATATATTAATTTCTTTGTTTTCATATATTATAGGTTTTGTGTGATGTACTTGCATGCAAATTTTAAAACTGCTGATTTCAAGAGTAAAACACATAAAGAATTGTTGTGGAATGCTGCACAAGCATCAAATAAACCTTATTTTGAGGCTGCAATGAAAAAAAATGAAAGAGACTGATAGTGCAGCTTTTAGTTGGTTTAATGACAAGCCCCCTCAACATTGGTCAAGATCACATTTCAATGCGTTCCCTAAATGTGACATGTTACTTAACAATATTTGTGAAAACTTTAACAAGTGCATACTTAATGCAAGGGAAAAACCAATTCTAGGACTGTTAAAGAGTGTTAGAAACTATATGATGTTAAGGATGCAGCAGTGCAGGGAAAAGGCAATGACATGGAATGGATCCATATGCCCTAAGATTCAGAAAGTTCTTAAAAAGAATAAGGTTCAGTACAACTTGGGTAATTGATAATCAACATTAGTATAAAAACCCACGAAATGGCTAGAAGAACACCCAGCACTCTACCCGTTGCTTTGTATTTCTTCACATCATTCTCCAGCTTATGTTTCTTCCTTAGTAGACCAGGTATGACTTCTTTTGCTCTTGTGCACATTGGCGGATCGAACCAAGAAAAGTATCCGCATACACATTCTTACAATCGAGTACAATAGATTAAAATGTGAAAACCTATAAAAATTAAAGAAACAGTGCGCAATCCATACCTGACATCCTCGAAATCTTCTTCTTGGATTGTTGTCTGTCTACGAGATAATCACAATTGTTCCTTTACGACAATGGCAAAGCATTTCTTCCGAACAAGACTCTTTCTTATTGTCTATATTTTAGTCCTTATCTTTTTCCTCTCTGTTTTATTGTAATGGAGGGAAACAAAACATATATACAGTGTATCTAACAATTGGCGGTTAGATTAGAGGAAGACAAGAAGTAGTATGGTGACTAAATTTCCCCTCTAGGTACACGGTTTCCGTCCATTACTCAAACAAAAAATGGTTCTAGGGACTAAAGTGATTGGCGGCATCCATTTTGAGGTGCGAAAAGTCAAAAAATGAATATTAGGGACTAAAGTGATAATTCTCTCAAACTTCAAGGGACGAAAATGTTAAAAACTCTCCAACAAACTTAAACAATAAGGACAATGCAGCCATATTATAATTAATAAACTAGAAAATATTGAATTTTATTTTTTTAAGATAAATTGGGTTGAATGCAAAACCATTGGGGTAAAAACAAAAAACTGGGCTAAGTACTAATTTCGAAAATGGATTGGGTTTGAATAAAAATACTCCTATGAAATAGGGCTAAATAGTATTTTTCTAATGAGATAATACTTAAGGAAAGAATAAGTTATCCAATGGACTTAGAATATATTAGCCCCTCTTTTAACAAAATAAAATATACTCCATGTTTTTGATAGACCTAAAACTAGAAAAAATATAAAATTAGTCATAGGTCTCATGCATTTTATTAACTTGTTTATAATTCAAGTAGTTGAGTGAAAATATAATAATGGATCAATAAAGTTGGCAGGTGCATGTCATGCATTAGGTAATGGGATTTGTATATGTGGTGTTAATTTATAACTCAGGAGCAGATACTTATTAAGTTAATTATGCAAGATAGTTGGTCATGCAAGTTTGAATATGTACGTATTTTTTCTTGGAATCTTGGTAATGTAAATAGTAGAGCGTTGAGTCTATGATATATATTTTGTTGTTAATTCGATCCAAGAAGTGGGACAATTTTTGCGGTTTATTTCCAACCAAAATGTACTTAGATTATATTCACTTTGGCTAATTCTTTGGTATCAAAGACTAAAGCAACAATTTTTTAATGACGTTGTATGCGCACGCATGTTTTATGCATATACATACAACATCTTATTTAAAAAAAAATGATTAATTAGTGGCGAGCTAAGGTAAGATATTACTTTACTAATGTCAAGGGTTAGTTTTTATTAGAGCATCCACAATATGTAGTATAGGAAGGATAAAGCTTTGTTATGTGTAGACACCTAATTCTTGACTCCTGCAAGAACCCTAAAAGTTCTTGAAAGTTACACTTGGAGTCTGGAACTCACTCGCACACTATAAACTATTTTAAAGAGAGTTTGTTGGATGACAAACAGGCTTAGTAATTGGGTTTGTTGTGCGACAAAGCACGACAAACCTCTTTGTCGCACAACAAAGCTGGCTTTATCGCACGTCAAGTTTCTTAAACAAAGACTACCAACTTTCTGACACATCAGTTTGTCAAAGGCATCACTTCAGCCTTTTGTCGCGCGACATAGGGGCATTTGTCGCACGACAAACGGCACACTGTTGTAGTTTGTCGCGCAACAATCTCTCCCCAGTTCTATAAATAGGCATACGCTTCCATGGGTTTAAGGACAGGTTTTTTACCCCAAAATTTTTATTATTATCTCTAATTTTTTGATTTTTAAATGATTCCAAATTTTCTTTATATATTTGTCTAATTTTTGAGGAATTCCCAAGTCCATTATCGACATTCGACGTGTTATATTCTAGAATCAAATTTTTGAAAATATGTAGAGAAGGAAAGCTGATATCTTCCGGAGGTTTTCTCTATAGTATTATATTTTCTCTTTTATTCTTATATATATCCTCCGGAAAGTAATAAAAGTCACTTATAGTATTTAATTATATAATTGTGTACTTGTTCTACCTCAATCGTTTTAATTAAAGTATTCATAATGTAGACTTTTTATATGTGTTGCTCTGTCCACTTTCTAGTTGAAAAACAATTATTGTCAAGTTACCGATATTATATCGTTTTCAAATAGAACAACTGGGTAAAAGCTTGACAAAATTATTTGCAAAACTAAAAGAAGTAATGCCATTTATTATCCAAATAAAACCAAGTTTTTAAAACTCGAACTAATAAAACTTATTTAGGAAACTAAACTCAAATACATTGGGTTTTCTATATAGACTGTAATGTATCTGATACAATTTTCTCAAGAGTTCAATTCTGATAAGATCCGATCTTTTTTAAATTAAACAAGCGAGATAATTGATATTGTTATCTGAGGGAATAATACCTAATCAATCTCAAGTTTTCAAACTAAGATAAACTTCTAACATTAGTAAAACAGACTTGAGAAAACCAATTATCTGATCACGAAATACAAAGGTTTTCCTCCTTTTATCTTGTTCCCCCAAAATCAGGTTTTCATAACATATTTTCAGAAAATAATAGAATATCAGTAAAAACATCTAAGTTCGTCAACATAGAATAAACATATAAATGCCACTAGAGACCGAAAGAGCAAAACAAGTGCTTAACACCTTCACAATCCATAATATAGTTCCCGAATTCTATAGAATCATGGTTTTGTAGACACGCGTGTAAGGAATATACTTATATGTAGCCTTTCTCCCTTACACAACTCTTTTGTCTGTTTTCTCGTAAAACATACCGACGACTCTGAACGAACCCTTTTGCATCTAGAATATGATAGTAAGACGCATGATAAAGAATTATCACCATATATAAGCAAATGGAATAACATAATTCTTTCCGATGTTTCAAACTCCCAACTAAAGGTTGAGACTCGAGGGCCGCATTTGCGGGTTCTCACAAAAGGGTAACTTTGTTTCTATATGCGATTTCTTGCAGTCCATCCGCTTTGCCCATAAGTTAAACCATGGGGTAGGATAAATTTACAAAAAAAATTATTGACTTAATTTTTATGAATATTGCTTTTTTAATAATTTAATGTTACTCACTAAATTAATTAATATATCCACTCTAATTAATTATAAATATTAACAATATGAAAGTAAATGTAAAGTAACAAAAGACTAAAACTACTGAAGTTGGTAATGTTATAATCAAAATTAAGTTGTCCTATTAGACTTTAAATAAGAAAATAATATAAACCATGAATTCAAAAAGAAGAACAACATTACAGAGCACATGCATTGAATGTTTTATCTCCGATCAACCAGAGGATTGCTATTAAAATGAGCTCTGCTCAACACTAATTTCTAATTATTTTTAACCGTGTTAACCCAGGCAATTGTGGAATCTTTCTCGTATTGCAAAATATTGTTCGGTTCGCTCGTTGACAAAAGATGTTTTGTTGTTCTATGATTAAATTAATATAATTTTAAGGTCTATATTTTTATCGATCAAACTATATGCTAAAAGTTAAAATAAAATATTTTTAAAAAAAGTTTTTAAAAAAACCCTTAACACAAATTAGGAAATAAATAAAAGGGTAATACAATTTTTTTTTTAAAGGGTAATATTGTGAAAGTTGGTTCAAAAATTCCATTAATTAAGGGTGGATTAATGGTAAGAAGTTGTGGATAGAAATAAAACCACCCTTCTTAAAATATCATACAATATTTCTTTTTGAAAATGAAGGAAATAATATTGTGTGATGATTTTTTTCACAAAAAATCTAAAGAATAATATTTTTTGAAATAAGAACTTGTTTATCAATAGTGTTTTGAATTAAGGGTTTTGACCAAAACTGTGTTTTGTACAAATTTAACTTGGCAATATAAAAACTTTAATGCAAATTTGTTTTGCATGATACGTTTATATTTTGTAACAAGTATATTTTTATGTGTCACTCAGGTAAATTCCAAAACAACGTCAAATATTATAATTCAAAAATCTATTGCAACGTTAACATTACACTCCTTTTAGAGTTTGGTCAAATGTATGTGGTAAAACTCTCACTTTAAAAGAAGATGGGGATTTGATCCAGGTTCCCCCTCTATCTTTTTTTTTTCATCGATGCTAAAAGTTGGCTCTCAATCTTTCTAGATAGATGTCATGAAAGCAGTTGTGGTGCTACTTGGAAGTTGTGCGAAAAATATTTGTATATGGCTAGACTACATGGTATACATGGGGAGTGTATAGCTTTACGTCTCATTTGTTAATTTTTTAAATGCAGACAAATTGTTTATAGCGGTACATTTTGACGTGATTAACTTGATCATTGTTTATGGATTTAGAATCTTGATGATGTGGAGATGCATTATATATATAATTGGATTTTTGATTTAACTTATTATATCTTGTCTCTATATTTGATAGATGTTTATATTTTGGATCTCGAAATTATTGAATAGGCTATTTATTTTATCTACAAAATTGATTGATTTTTTTAAAAAAATAATTTTCCGTTCATGACGGTTTTCTTAGAATTGTTGTTAATGTGTCTAAAATACATGACGCTTTCTAATCCTAATTGTGATGATTGGGAAAAAAAGTTATAATAGAAATTCATAAATGACGGTTTCAATAAAAAAAAATATTTTTTCTTGGAAAGCCGTTCCTTAATTATATAACACTTCAAAACCATCATATTTAGAATATAAATGACGTTTTTTATGGGAATAACTCCTTCCGGACAAGTGTAAAAGCATCATTTAAGAATTACCTATTTGTGACGGTTTAAAGAATGGGAATTTTTTTTATGACGGTAAAGGTTGTGACGGTTTTCGATTGCACCAGAAACCGTCATATATGTGCATAAATAACTCTTTTTCACCGTCATAAAAAAGCTTTTTTCTAGTAGTGAGAATACTTTTTCAAAAAAGTCTCAATGTCTAATATCCCGTATTTCTTTTATCATAACACTATTATACAACTATTTCAACACTTAACTGAATATGATAAATATATCATACTTACCATAACTTTAAGTTTGCCATTGTAGACACTCTTACTTACCTAAATTTATGTTTTTAATTTGGCCAAAGAAAATGGTGGTATTGTCAAAATTAAAAATCACGAACTAGATGTCATAAACAATACCTGAGGTTTTCTCTTTGTAAACTTTTGGTTTATCATGTACACGTGATCTGTGTGTAATTCCCAATATAAATATATTTTGAAGATTATCTAAATTTGAGTGGATCTCTCATTTTGATTATTGAAGAACGTTGTTAACTTTGATTATAAAGGGGGTAAATTTGGTTATTGGTTGAAGGGTTGCTAAAATTTGATTATGCAATTAGGCTAGTGTTTTTAATCAATATTGTTGAAATTAATTATAATTGTATTTTGATTATATTATTGGAGATATTCTTATGACCCTTTTTAAAAGTAAAATAAAATAAAATAAGTGGCTTAATTAGTGAATAACAATATAAACTTAGGTCTCGTTTGATTCGGGTATTAAAAAGTGGGATGAAATTACTAATAACATTTTTTTTATAATACCTTGTTTGGTTCGCACAAATGTGCTGGGATTACTAATACCGGAACCAACTTAATATTACTCTTTGTGGTATAATTTAATACCAGGGGGGAGGTGGTATTGTTTATTCGGGATTAAGAAAAACGAACCATATATTTTTAAAAATGCCATTACTACTATAATATTTTCAAAAATGCCACTACCACCCCCCACCACTGTTAATAATAATAATAATAATAATAATAATAATAATAATAATAATAATAATAATAATAATAATAATAATAATAATAATAAAATTGTTATTCCAAAATATAATCCCATATACGAGTTATATAACCAAACATAGTATTAACATCAGCATGGGATATCCCAGTATTAATAGTGCATGAATCAAACAGGGTATTGTTATTAAATTAATAGCAAGATTAATAGTCCAGTACTATTAATACTAGTATTATTAATCCTACTAAATTAATTCTTTTATCTTTTCCATGGAGGTGAGAAAGTAAATTTCCTGTCAAATTTTCTTTCTTGTGTTTGGTAAACCATGGAAAGTATTTAGGTAAAAATATTATTATCTAAAATTTGTGTAATAAATGCTTAGAAATCACATGGGAAAATCAATTCCATGTGTTTTGGGAGGAATGATTTTACCCCCTACTTTCCCCTCTCTCGGGAAAGTGTTTCCGGAATTTGTGCTCACCAAACAAAGGAAAGGAACAACTTTCCTTTCCCGAGTACTAAAATCCGTGAATCAAATGAGATCTTAATGTATAACAAACATAAAGGGTTTATATTAACTATATTATTATTAGGACAAAAATAAAAAGGATGCAGAGATAAAATTAAAAAAAATGCAAATATAATAGGATACAACCTCACAGGGAAGATAGATGTTATGGAATTTTCAAAGCACAACTGCTAAGTTGTAGTTTAGTTAAGACTAAAACCATCTGCAAACAAATGACGAGCTGGTGGGCAGTTTTCAACAAATCTACAAGTCTATACAACCAACTAATGAAACTAGGATATTAGCTGTACGTGTTCAAATGTAAACTAATTATCATAAATGTTTGAATCATTTTTCACGTACTTTGATTAATTTTTGATCACTGATCGAAATTTGTCACTAATCATAATTATTTTGTTATTATTGAGAGTTTGATCAAGACCTTCAATTTGGAGAACGCTAAGTCAACCTCAAAACTTTAATTTTGTGATAGTCAAGTCACCAAATCACTTGTCAAAAAAAAAAAAAGTCACCAAATCACAACTTATTATCAAATAAAAAATAAAAATAAATACACAAATTAGGCTAAAAGGTTGGTTAATTATATAAAATGAGGGCCACACTAGTTATTCTTTGTTTGTTTAGGAATTTACTTTTTTAACGAGTTTAATATAAGAAATAACTTATCATATATTAAATATAGATCTACTAATTGTGCTTGTTTTGTTGAAATTTTAAAACATGTTTTTTAGATAAGATTTTGGAAAGTATAAAAGTAGGTTGAAAAGTGAATTTAATTTTTGTTAGAGTTTTTTCAACCAATTCAAAAGAACTCATGAAAAAAAATAAAAAAATAGTCACAATAAATCTTATTTTATAGATCTCAATGAGTACGTTTTAAATATATATATTTTTTATTTAATTACAATTTTTGAATTTAAAGTTATAATATTTTAAAAATTTTATGAGAGAGAAAATAAAGTAAAGTAAATTTTAAAAAGTGTGAAGTCATGTTTACTTTTTGGTAAAAATTTTAAAAACTTGATTTTAAAATCTCAATCAAATACATCCATTTCTGTCAGTCCTATTTACTAATTTGTTTTATCGGAAAAAAAAGGGAGCCGCAACACTTGGAAGGATTGGCTAATTTGCTAGTGATTTATGGAACTCTCCGGCTATGGATAGCAAAAAAAATCAACCCATTGGGTTACCGAACCGATCCGATCCGTTTGGAGCGCTTTTGGGGCAATTTTTTTTAAACGGATTCGGTTTCGGGTTTTGAAAAAATAATCGATGCGGGTTCTGGTTCGGTTTCGGTTTCAATTTTTTCCTCCTAAAAACTGTCCCGAACCGCCCCGAATATATATATATAATATAAAAATGTTATTTCATATAAAAAATATATATACTTATATTAAAAACCTAACCATAAAATAAAACGATATCCCTCTTTCGGTCTTTCTTTAAGCCGCCGCTCCACTCCTCCACCGCTCAGGTGTTCACCCTTCCCCCCCACAGGCCAGTCTCCCGTCGGTCCGGTCTCCCCCTTCCCCCCACAGGCCACATCGGCCATCTCTCTCTCTCTCTCTCTCTCTCTAAGCCTAACCCAGTAAGGCAGTAACCCACCACGCAGGCACGCACCACAGCCGCCACTCTGCCAGCGCACCTCCCTTTTCCCCTCGGCTTCCTCCTCTCCGCTTTAACTGCTAGTTGAGGTAAGATTTTATTTGTTCTTTTCTTTTAAGCCATATCGATGAATTGTGAATATTTAAGTTAGATCAATTTTTTTTATTATATCATTAAATCGGCAAAAGAGCTATTTGTGAATTATTAAAACTGAAATCCGATGCAAGCAATTCAATGTTATAATTGTACTGCTTTAATTAATCTCAGCACCGATTTATGTACACCATGTCAATAACCGTGTCATTCATTGCATAAATTTAAAACTGATCATTTGAAAATTGAGGCTACTAAACAAGATATTACATACATAGACATCCATGACATCATGATGGTATCATTCTATTATATATTTCATTTTTATGAGCTCATGGGGTAAACTAGTTGCCACCAAAGCTCATGGGTTCAATAATCACCAGAAGGCTCGGTGGATGGGGCTTTAAGCCCTTTATGATGGCTTTATTCATATGTATTTTCAGGTGGTTTATTGTTGATTTGCTACTACGGAGATGATTTGAGAATGGCTCTTCTTTGAAATTGAAGAAATTGTTGTTTATTGTTGTTTGAAGTTATTTGTGTTTCAAGATTTGAACTTTAATTTGAAGTTATTTGTGGTTTTTAAAGAATGGATACTTAATTAATTTGTTTGAAATTTAATTAGTTTAATGTTTGTTTAATTGGCTATTGTCTTATATTTAAAGAATGCTACATTGCTAATTTTGTATGAAATTGTTGCTGTCCAATTTTTTTTAAAATAATGGTTATTCGGGTCGGCAATATAATTTTGTGCAAAGTTAAGTTTGCACTCGGTCAAAGCTCTTATTTTAAAACACAATTGATAAACAAGCCCTTATTTCATAATGATAATGATATGTAGGCACTTATTTCTAAAAAATATTATTCGTTGATTTTTTTACAAAAAACATTATTACGTAATATCTTTTACCTTATTTCTAATATATCTTAGCAATAATAATTGACCCAAATTTGAGCCGGAGATAGGAATGGCAACGGGGCGGTTTCGGGACGGTTTTGCCTAAATCCGAAACCGAACCGGATTATTTTATCCCGAACCGAAACCGCCACGTTTTTTTTTTTAAAACCGAAACCGCCCCAAATTAATTTACAGTTTTGCATGATGTATTTATATATTTTAACTAGTAAATCATTATATTTCATTCGTAAAACTTTAAAACAACGTCAAATAAATACAAAAGCATAGTAATGTTTTAAAAAATAAGGGGTGCAAATTTAACTTTACATAACTCGAAAAAAATCGTTATGTGCATTTTATTAATAAATATATTTTGAATATTTAATTTGTTAAAATTATTCTAAAGAACTGTTAATTAAACACTTATTTATAATAACATGCTAAAAAGCATGTAGTGCAAACTTAATTTTGCATATTTTCATAGAAAATACAATTTAAAAATCTATTGCAAAGTTAACTTTTCACTTCTTTTGGAGTTTGGCTAAGTATAGGTCCTTAATTTACAAAAATATTATTCTTTGGATTTTTTGCTGAAAACTTTTTCATACAAACCCTATTTTTTAATATCTCGTAAATTCATAGAACCTGCATGTACAAAAAAAGAAAGGTAACAACTTAGGGCTAATTTGGTTTGAATTTTGGAAAAGGATTGATACATTAGATTTTAAGTATTTTTTCTTCTTCTCACTTTTGGAATTTCTACTCAATGTTTGATTAAAACTAAATTTTCATTTCTTTATATCGAGAATTATTGAAATTTCTATAAGAGAGGAGAGAGGGGGGGGGGGGGGGGTGTTCAACCCACAACCTTTTACTTGAGTTAAAGTTTTAGGACAAAAATAATATCATAAAATTTTACGATGAATTATACATTATGTTATTAGTAAAGGTGTAAACGGATGTGATACGGACCGGATACCACACTATCCATCATTTTTTGTCTTTTTTAAATATGTTTTCCAAATCTTTATCCGTATATCTTCAAATAATAAGTTCAACTATTCTTATACTTATCACATCATATTTCTCAAATTCGAATAATTACTCTATTTATTTTTCTATATAAATAAAGATATGTTGTTGAATAATAAAATTCTACCTTCACCCTCACTCTTGCACGAGGAAAAAAGGCAAAAAATGTCAATTTTAAATCGTTTGTCATTTTTACTTGAAATTCTTGGCTGCTTAAAAGATTGTCTATCTCTCTTTATTTATGAAATATCTTTATTTAAGTTGAAGAGTGATTAATGATTTGCTAGTACGTTTTTCCTAAATAACTATGCTATGTTTTTCCTCTTTTGTTTTGCTTCCGCTCCTTAGATTTCTTAGCGCAAAAATTTAAACCAATCTTAAAAATATATTTAACTATTTGATTTATTAATTAATATGAAATATTTTACAATTATAACATGTAAAATGAAGCATTTCAAAACTTGTTAAAATAAAGAGTTACATTTTTATAGTAAATCTTCACCTAATATAACTTAATAATATTCATATTATATTATAAGATAACTACCATATAAATGCAAATAATAAAATTCAAATTGAAAATTATCATTTAAATTTTATATTGTCTTAAACTTTTTATTCTGGAAATCATATATATATATATATATATATTGTAAATACAACTTTGGTCTTTCTTTTACTTTTTACTTTTATTCTTTTCTAAACCCTTTTTCATGTCTAGTTTAAAAGACTTTGAGAAATTGGAAGAGCTTATGAGCACCAAATTAAACTTGTTCGATTTTTTTAAGGGTGAGAGATCATATACATGTATTTATATATATAATTACTAAATTATAGCGGATATGAATATCCGTAAATATGAATAATTCATCTTGGACATGGATTATTTTGATCGAATTATATTATTATTCATATCATTATCAATTTTCTCGGATGTTTAAAAACACTATCCAATTATTTTTTTTCAAATATGTATTTGGAGAAGTATTCACAAAATTTAAATTCAAATACGAATTGAATTCTAATTTTCGGACATTCATTTATACTCCTAATTATTAGTAATAATAATAATAATAATAACAAGATTAGTGATAATCAGACGTTGGAAGGGGAAGAAAGGAAACATGGATTCCCAAAATATCTGACACTAATTGAAGCGTTAAAAATTAATTTAATTTTGGGATACAACGTATCAATATAAAAATTGTCCAAAAAAAAAAAAGTACAATACCAAAACAAAACGACAAAATGGTGGGCTAAGGTACACCCCCCTTAACCATCTTTACTTTGATTATGAAATTCAACATCAATCACTTCAGAGTAAGAATAAAAATAGTAGCAACATGTTCTAAATAAATATCTCATTAGCATAAATATCTCAATTAAGTAGACCCACTATCTCAATAAAATAAATAAATAAATGATCGTGTCGATTCTAAAAACAAGACTATTATAGATGGTTACATTATTGCTAAATTGGGTATTTATATTTTAAAAATATATAATAAAATTACTAAAAGCAGTATAATGTTTTAATAAAATGAATCTTGCCACTACCTTAATAAAGGGAGAATTTTCGGTGCAAATTATTGTTCACTGATCAATGGTACGGATTAGGCCATTTTGCACACTTTCTAAATAAATTTTTAGATGAAATTTTGTGAAGATGTTTTTCATCATGTGTATAATATCTTCACCAAATTTCATCAAAAAATTCAATCGGGAAGTGAATTAACTATATGATTAAAAAATATTGATCCAGAAATAGATATATAAATCATGTAGTTAACCCACTTTCTGGTTGAATTTTTTGATAAAATTTAGCGGAGATGTTCTACGTATGATGAAAAACATTCTCACCAAATTTTATCAAAAAATTATATCGAAAAATGTGTCAAATATCTCAATCCGTACCACTAATCCGTGAACAGTAATCCGTACAAAAAATGCTCCCCCTTAATAAATACACTTAACAAAACTAATTATAAAAATTGATATTATTATCAAATTAATTATATTAATCATCATATTAATTAAAAAAAAACAAAAATTATATTAATCATCATAATAATATATAACTTTAAAAGTATATAATATAATTTTTTAAATTGATATTATATTTTAATAAAATAATAATTACTTTAATAATATAAATAATCTCAATCAACCATAAAACCTGGGAATGGGTTGTGGTTTTTTTGCCGGTGGTTTTCATATGTTAATTCACATAAAGTACATAGAAACAGTCGAATTAACACCCACTAATTCAATTGGCCTCCCTTTACTTTAATATACTCATTGTTATATATAAATATAAATATAAATATCTCAATTGAGTAAACCCCAACCCATCTCACCAACAAAAAAATATACATTAAACTTCCCTTGTGATTTTGTCGGATTAATAAATATTTTGATTAAATATGTTTTGTCAAAATACTATCTATACACATACATTAGCACCTTTACACTTTTCATTCAAACCCATTCAATCTTTATTTCGTCATTCTCTCTCTATCAGACCCAAAATCAACGAAAAAAATACTAGAAGAACTCTTCTTTGTGGAAGCTCTGCGTTTCCGGTCCCAAATCAAAGATCACTTATTTTATCCAATCAAAAATGTTCATGTGGGCGCATTATTGAAGATTCCAAGTATGTATTATTGAATTTCTTTCTATTTCTCTACGTATTTCTCTTTCTCTCTCTTAGGTGTCCAAACAGAAATCAAGAATCATACACATTGTCCCCTTTTAATGTTGATAAACTATAGTTTACTCACCTATTTAAAACACGAATTTTTTTTAATGAATAATAGAAAGGATAATTTTACCTTAAATGTTAAAAATGAAAGTCAATGTTGATGAGAAAAAGGAATAAGAAAGAGATGAGAGAGAAAAGGAAAGAAAGAAGAAATATTTTTAGATAAAAATTAGAAGAAAAGACAGAAATTAGAAGAAGAATGAAAAAAAGGGTATCTGCAGCAGAAATTTTTTTTAATAGGGGCAAAATTAGATAGGGTAATGAGATTCTAATAATAAAATAATATGTATTTATTTTTATCTATTAAATTAATTTTGCACTCATAGAAAATGGACTCTCTTCAACATTTGAGTTTTGAACGGATAAGATTTGGACATTTATGACAATTACTCAGTTATTTATTGTGACGTTGGTCTTTTGTTTTGTAAAGTGTACACGGGGGCATTAGTGTGAGGTAAAAGAGGGGCAACCAAACCGAGCAAAAGCAGAGTGGGGTTTAATGTATTTTCCGCTAGTTTCAAAACAATATTTATATAATTTATTAATTATTAATTTGTGTTCACAAATTAAATAGTACCGAAGAAGAAAAGATGTCAAGCACCGCAGGCCAAGTTATACGTTGCAAAGGTATGGTTTGATAATAATACTAATTTTATTTAATTTCCCATAATTTTTGGTTTTTAATGCCATATTTTTTTTTTTTTGCATACTTTGTGGTCTTTGATGTAACTAATTTCAACTAACAGAGAGTATCATATTCTTCTTTGATTGTTACAGCTGCTGTGGCATGGGAAGCAGGGAAGCCGCTAGTAATGGAGGAAGTTGAGGTAGCTCCTCCACAGAAAATGGAGGTTCGCATTAAGATCCTCTTCACTTCTCTCTGCCGCACTGATGTTTACTTCTGGGAAGCCAAGGTATATATATATATAATAATAATATTCCGCTATCGCATAACTATTCAATACAAAATTGTTTTTACAGTGACCTCTCAACTTCTCTCTCTTTCATCTCACGACGAAAGAATATTGAGAGCAAGTAGATACAATTTTGATATTTATAAATTTTAATGATATTTGACGCTACAACTTGTTTTTCACTGAATATTGCAGGGGCAGAACCCTGTGTTTCCTCGAATCTTAGGCCACGAGGCTGGAGGGTAATTCTTCATTTTTTTGTGCAAAATATAAAATGGGTAGTTGAAATTTTGATTTATTATATTAATTGGTTGAAACTTCTTCTTGTGCGAATGTTTAGGATTGTTGAGAGTGTTGGAGAGGGGGTGACTGATCTTGAGCCAGGGGACCATGTGCTCCCTGTTTTCACTGGAGAATGCAAAGAATGTGCACACTGCAAATCGAAAGAGAGCAATATGTGTAATCTCCTCCGAATTAACACCGACAGGGGAGTGATGATCAATGACGAGAAATCGAGGTTTTCCATTAATGGAAAGCCAATTTTTCACTTCGTGGGAACATCCACATTTAGTGAGTACACTGTGGTACATGTTGGCTGTGTTGTCAAAATAAACCCCCTTGCTCCTCTTGACAAAGTTTGCATCCTTAGCTGTGGAATCTCCACAGGTACAAATCTCTAAATGCTCAAATCTTAACCCTTAATCTTGGTGTTTCCATGGCCGGAGTAAATAATGGCTAATGCCTGCAATGTACAATTTTAAAAGCACGTGGTATAGCTTTTTACAGCAGTACTATGCTCTGTCAAAGTCATAATTACTAAATATTTTTTATTCATGTCTGAAACCAAATTAATGTTCACATTTTTTCCATGCTTATGCTTTTAGGTCTTGGTGCAACTTTGAATGTGGCCAAACCAACAAAGGGCTCATCAGTGGCTGTGTTTGGATTAGGAGCTGTTGGCCTTGCTGTGAGTTTCTCTAATTTGAATTACAATTCCTTTTGTATTTAACTTATTTAGCTAAAATTTGTTGATAATTAACTTATACATTATGGTAATTCTATGGGATTAGGCTGCAGAAGGAGCTCGAATGGCAGGGGCTTCAAGGATCATTGGTGTTGATTTCAACTCAAGCAAATTTGAGCTAGGTACATGAATGCACTTATTAGATGAATTTGTATATATATATGCATTTGGTTAGTATAATTGCATAATCTAATTGGATCAATAAGTTCCGCTTTATCTGCACTGTAAACCTTGCGTGGAGCCTGACAGTACCGTAAACTTTTCTTTGGATCATTGAATTATATATATGCGGTTATTTTATACGAATTGTTGGTTAGTTTATAACCAGGTAATACTTACTGTTGGGGTCTTAGATCCTTTTTTTGAGGTGAAAGGTGAAAATACCATTGCTTGTGTGTGTTTTGTTTCTTACATTTCATAATCGCGTCTCCTAATATAGGGATTAGGGCTTTGATTCTCAAATATTGAGTGTTTTTCTTTTCTTTTTGTGTCATTTCTTTTACAGCAAAGAAGTTTGGCGTGACAGAGTTTGTGAACCCACAAGAACATAGCAAACCAGTTCAAGAAGTGAGTTCCTTTATATATATATATATATTTAAATATAAAATAAAATTTCTTATTCAGTGTGCAATATATAGGTTATTGCTGAGATGACCGACGGAGGAGTTGACAGAAGCGTTGAATGCACCGGCAACATCAATGCAATGATTTCAGCCTTTGAATGCGTCCATGATGTAAATTTACTAGCACTCCCATCATCTATATTTATTACACATTTGATTTGAATTTTTGTACTTTAGTGGCATTTGAAATTAATAATTTCACATATATATAGACTGATAAAAAGAGTTATGGTTATTTTGAGCGCTAATAAGTTTGAATTTTTTGAATTTCTTTCAGGGGTGGGGTGTTGCTGTTCTTGTGGGTGTTCCACATAAAGACGCTGTCTTCAAGACTCACCCTGTGAATTTCTTGAACGAAAGGACACTCAAGGGTACCTTCTTTGGAAACTACAAACCGCGTTCTGATCTTCCTTCTGTTGTTGAAAAATACATGAACAAGGTAGTTTTTCTAATATTCAATGGTACCACGGTGAAATGAAATAAAGTGAAAAATTATTTAACTTTCTCAACAGTCATAACAATTAAACGGAGGACTAATTGAAAAAAATTGGAACCAATGCAGGAAATCGAATTGGAGAAATTTATCACGCATGAAGTACCATTTGCTGAGATAAACAAGGCGTTTGAGTACATGCTAAAAGGCGAAGGTCTTCGATGCATCATTCGTATGGATGCTTAAAAAGTGGCACTTATTGCCAGCATATGATGCCCTAATTTGATTCTATCAGCAAGATTATAATAAAAGATTTTTAGATTTTCTTGTATATCACTGTTGTTACTCTGAAATCTTCATTTGTTTTATTTTATTTTGGTTCTACTATGTAAAATTGTGCACTATGCAAGTTCAAGAGTGACTCTGGTTCAATGTTTTCTTGTACCTATTATCAGTGTCTACTGTCTACTTGGGAGCAACTTAGGCAAATTTGAGCTTTTAACTTTTAAGGGCATGTTTATTTGAAACGGTATTTTTTATTATTTTTCTCTTTTATAATAAGATGGACCTAAAATTTTATAATCGTAAGCTGCTTTTGGCATATCAAATAAAAAATCGAAATACGATAAGATGAGGGACGGATAAAATAGAGATTGAAATTAGTTGGGTAGGTATTAATCAGAATAGACTATAACATTAATTAGTCAGATACATACGGATTATGTGGACAAATAGCTTTTTCATCGTAATCTTTCTTTAAATATAATTCCATTCAATTTCTCGTGCTACTGTACTTTTTTAAAAAGTTTAGATTATTGTTCTTAGCGTTCAAATCTTGAATTTAGTTCTGACATGTCAAGTAGATATAAAGAATGGGTACTAGACTATTTTAAACCTCAGATTTTATAAATATGTGATGGTAAAGATTATGCAAATCAGAAAAACAAAATGTTACTTGCCACTTTTGTAATTTGGATGGTGACTTCAAATCACATAACCTGCCTTTCCAACATATTTGGCTGTTGGTTACAAAATTTATGCTCCACACATTAAATCCCATAACTTCTCATTTCGACCTTCCTCATTTTAACGCATCCATAATCCATTAACGTAACACTAAAGGCATATAATATTATCATTTGCACTTCTGTTAGTCTAACAAAATACGGTGACATTTGGTTTGATCCCAAAAATTTATGCCACTTTAAAATTTTGTATATAATATTATCATTTGCAATTCTACGAGTCTAACAAAATACCGTGACATTTGGTTTGACCCCAAAAATTTATGCCACTTTAAAATTTTGTATTTAATATATAGTACTAGATTTATCATGATAGTAAATATATTCATTTTATTCCTCCAACAAGTGGAGGGGGTAATTTCTCTTGGATAGCTCAGATTTGGGCATCTTTTATTCCTCCAAGAGAAGGACTGTATTGATTGGTTTATACAGCTCCATTGAAAATAGTTGTATTAAATTTTTGATTTTACATCAGAAAATTGTAGAATTCAATAAAAGTTATTAAATAGTGTAGTTTAACTACATAATAAAATAGAATTTTTAAGGTAAAATCTTATATTTGTGACCAAATGTGTTAAATATTATTAGTCTGTGTGCGGAGAAAGGAAGCACAGCCTGGATACACTAAGCACAAAAAATACCAACCCCAACTTGCTCCCAGACCATAAAGAAGCCCAACAAAAACCTAAAACTCAGTTTGATAGCAATATGAAAAATGATAAAAGAAAATAATTAATTTAGGTAAAAAAAAAAAAATAAGTTGAAGGATGTCGTGAGTACTCTTCATTTCATATTCATTTTTGTAAATATATGTCCTTTATTCTCTTTTATGTTTTGTAAAAAAAAATCTTTATAATCATCCAAAGAAAATTTTTCCATGGAAGAAGGCAAAAAGTAAGGCTCCGTTTGATTGCAAAGATGGAAAATGAAAAAAAATTTAGTTAGTTTATGTGAAAAGATAGAAAATAAAATGAGAGATGTTACTCATGTTATGAGTACATATCCTCCATCCTTCAATATTTTTGGTAGAAAATTTTTACTCACCACCACGCAAAGAAAAATTTTTCATGGAAAAACTTCAAAGTTAAGAGGATATCACTTCTATCACTCAACTTATTTTTCATCTTTTCACCAAAACTAACTCAATTTATTTTCTTTTTTTACTTTGCAATCAAACGGAGCCTAAGAGTTGATTTCACCACACACTTTAATTTCTTTTTTAACTTCTTACAAAAATACATTATTTTTTCTACTATTTTTCATCTTGTAATCAAACGGAGCCTAAATGTATTTACATAAACCACCTCCAACTTTTCATGTATTTACACAAACCACTCCTAACTTTTTAATTTTATATTATGTGTATTTGCAAAAGCTACTTTTTTACCAAAACCCTTCAATTTATCCCTTTTTACATTAAATTTTCTTATTTTGAACAAAAAATAAAAAAAAATCAAGCACATTTGAACAAAAAAAAAAGAAAGAAAAAACACGTGGCTCAGCCTTTTGCTAGCTTTCTTTCTGGTACATTCAAATTGAAGGAAGTTTGCAGAGTCAACAGCTCCACTAAAAATTTCACTTTAAGGGCTTCTTTTTTATTATTCCATTAAATTCAGTTTTTTCTATAAATTTTTCTTAGGAGCACTTCTTTTTGTCTCTCAAGGAAGAAAAAACTAGGTTGCCATTTGAAAATAATTTTTTTCTATAAATTAGTAGGGTAATTTTTATTTTTATTTTTAAAAAAAACTCTCTTAATTTTATAAAAAATGACAGTTATAATGGATTTTAACAGTAATAGCAAATTGAAAATGATGTTTTATATTGATTGCATGATATTTATCTTTAATCAAATTCTAATTGCCTTGAATGTTAATTAATTTAATTATTTTCTCTTTTGAAATTTAAACAAAAAAAAAACTTTTGAATCAATAAAAAGAGACTTAAGTGTAGGAAAAATTTATCTCAAGGGGAATAAATCGAAGTCCATTGTAGCTACCAATAGATCTCTATATATTAATTTTACATCGTCTCACACCTCATTCTCTCCGCAAAAATTCTCTTTTCTTATCTCCACCATTCACCACCCATCCCATCCCTACCTCAGGCAACAATATTACAATTATTTTATCTTTTTAGGGATAAGTTATGTGGTATAACACAAATTTATGTATGTGATATTATAATTAAGCAATTAAAATAATTGCACAAAAACTCAAAAAAGGTGAAACAAAAAAATGTAGTCAAACAAGGGGTGAGGCGAGAATTCTTCACTGCACTTTTGTCCATTTTAAATTGAGAGGCAAATTTTTTTTTTTAGGTATCCCAAATTAATAGTTTAACTTTATTTTTATTTTTTGACACATAATAACTAAATTCAAATTTCAGCATGGCAAACAATTTTTGTTGTTTTTAGCAATTTGCTATGTTTAAATTAGTATGTGTATTTTTAAAAAGAGAACTTCTCAAATCAAAGTACCTTAATTTGGGACTTAAAGAGTAATACAAAATTATGAAAGTTGAGGGATTTTACTTCAATTTCATATTATAGCAAAACAAGCTCTAATGTAAAAAAAAAATTATCGTCTCCATATTAACCATAACAATGATGGATTGGAGGGGTTGGTAGGGCAAAGATTTAATTATGTTATAAACCCGTAGAACTTTAAAAAAAATAAAATTAAGTGCCGCTCCCAAGTATAAGTACTAAGTTATTTATTACCTTATTTATAGATGTTAGAGCAATGGCTTGAGGAATTAGAGAGAACGAGAATTTTGGAGAGAAAAATGGGAGTTCAGGGATCTATTGATGAAGAAGTTGAAAAGTTGGGGGGGGGGGGGTTGTTTGTGTAAATACTTGAAAACTTGGGGTGGTTTGTGTAAATAATTTACACATTCTGTTAATCAATATAAATGGAAGCTAACAAATGGATTAAAGACATAACAATTAAAAAGTTGCTTCTCACGAATGGCGAAAGTTCATTACCTTTTTTTGTCGATTACCCACCCGATAAACTATTTTGGAATTCATATACGATTCGTTATGTTATTGAGTGATTCGACAAGACTTGTTTACACTAGTTCAAGAAATAAATTTTATAAAAGAAAATTAAAATAAAACAATTCTAGAAAAAAACTACAGTAGAAACAAGATTAATGAAGAACAAAAATTACTAAACAAAAAAAGTAGCCACAAATACTTAGAAATTGTAAAGTTTTATTAATATTTTAAAACTTTTTAATTTATTTCAAACATTTTAAAAAATTAATGGGTCACCCGAATTCATGTCGTATTATCGTGTAACATATAATTTTGCCAGATTTATAATTTGTTTTAGCCATAAGAACGCTTTTCATTTTTTATCCATTAAAACAATGCACTTGTTTATTTTGAAAGGTCAATTATACATTTAATACAATATTTTATTTTCTTATTTAAGTAGGTAGTTATTAGACCTCACCAACCATTGCAATAGGCCACCCACTATGGTGGTGGTGTTTGATTGGGTTTTTAAAAAAAAATTGGTGTTTTTTACAAAAAAGAAAAGAAAAAAGCAACATGTTTGATTCACCCATTTTAAGAACTTCGTTCAACTAAAAAGAATATATCTTATGTAATTATTTTTTCTTTTGTATTTAGAATTTTTTTTTTAAAAAAGAATAAACAAAAAATATTATATTTTTTATAAAATTTTAAAAATAGTTTATAGTATATAAATTGAACTGATTTTTTTTTAAAAAAAAAACTATATTTAAAAGTAAACATTTAAAAATTACAACCAAACATAATAATAGTGTGTTTCTATATGTTGCTGTTTCAATTTCATTGTGTACATTTGAAATTTGAGAGTTTGTATTTGGATTTTTGGGCACGAATTTGACTTTCTGGGTTATTTATATAGGGGGTTAAGTAATTATATTGAGTTAAAAAATTAGGATAGCAACGTACCATTTCTAAGTCAAATAAATTATTGAAAATATATATAGTCAATACATAAGTATTTATATTATTAGGATTTTCAAGCATCAAGTCATCAACGTGCATAACATCCTTTCTTTTTTCCTTTTTTGCTAAAAAAGAAAAAGGTTTTTTTTTCTTTTTTTTATAGTGAATTTATCGATATACTTGAATATATATATATATATACGCAAAGGGGTCTTAAGATGAAAGTTCGCGCTGGATATTGAAAAATATTGTTTGAAAAAGTTTTATGTAAATAAATAGGGAATAATATTTTTATAAATTAAAGGCCTATATTTGACCAAACTTTAAAAGTAGTGCAAAATTAACTTTGCATTAGATTTTAAATTGTATTTTTTATGAAATTATGCAAAATTAAATTTGAATTACATGTTTTTTTAGCATTTTATTATAAATAAGTGTTTAATTGATAGTGCTTTAGAATAATTTTAACAAATTATATAATCAAAACATATTTATTAATAGCATGCACATAATAATTTTTTCGAAATTATGCAAAGTTAAGTTTGCACACTATACCAGCTGGAGTCTTGGGCGACATACCCTATTGGGTATGTCTCTTAAAACACATCTTATGAGACATACATTTTGTATGTCTCATCAGAGAGTCACTTAGGAAACATACATTTAATATGTCGCCCAAGTATATACTTAGGCAACATACAATTAAGGTATGTTGCCTAAATACTTTACTCAGACGACATATAAACACCATATGTCAATCTCCTAAGTATTTATCTTAGGAGACATATTGTATGTATGTCTCCTAAGATAAATACTTAGGCGACATACCTTAATTGTATGTCATTTAAATTCTGTTTGACCACTGACACTCTTTTGTGGGGTTTGACTGACATATCTTAGGTAACATACTTAAGATAATATGTTGCCTAAGAGCCTGTTCATCATCAAAACAACAGCACTTCCTTCATTTTCAGAATTTAAGCTTTTGGAGTAATTTTTGGGCAATTTTGGTGATTTCAAGTTGCAAATCGACATCATTTCCCTCATCAAAGGCTTTGTTTGATCTATAGATACGCTACTTCTTATTCATATTAATTTTTGTGTTCATATAAATGTTGAGATTAATGTAAAAGATGTATGTTTGGTGTTGAAAATATAGAATTGTTGTTAGTTGTTGGCATTATTTGATCACTAGGTCCGTATTATTGTCATTTTTTGTAAATTTTTATGTATATATTATAAATTTCTAGATTTTTAGTGTTAAAAAAATATATTAAGTGTTTAAAATAATATAAATGTTGAGATTAGTGTAAAAAATGTATGTTTGGTGTTGAAAATATAGCTACTATTATTGTTAGTTGTTTATAAATTTTGTGTTTATAATATAAATTTATAAATTTGTAATATTGTTTTTTGATATATACAAAACTGTAAATGGATAAGAGTTGGAAGAAATGCTCAAGAGGTTCACCCCAATTCGTTGTGAGGATAATGGATTTCTTGTTATTCGTACGAGAGAATGGCAATAGTGCGATCGGATTATATCCATGTCCCTATAAAATGTGTTTCAACAAGGGCGTATAACTCAGCTTGGATGATATATATAATCACTTGATCAATGACGGTATAATGCCGTTGTATACCGTTTGGCACCTACACAGTGAAGTTTTAGACATAGCTTTAGCATGGCAACGAATACTAAAAATAAAATAGAACAAGG
The DNA here is from genome assembly GCA_021464415.1 of Lonicera japonica. Classification (NCBI taxonomy): domain Eukaryota; kingdom Viridiplantae; phylum Streptophyta; class Magnoliopsida; order Dipsacales; family Caprifoliaceae; genus Lonicera; species Lonicera japonica. The sequence goes on along the minus strand of CM038469.1, from coordinate 36,810,725 downwards.
CATCTTCGAGTAACAATGTCGATCCTTTGAGTAACCCGACTATGGCGTTTGTGCAAGATACTTTTCTATTTCATAAATCTTACGATCCCCCTGCCAATGATACTGTAGTTCATGTGGACCCTGTTGTCAAAGAAAATATGTTGTCATATCAGCATCTTTTAGATAAAACAATGACTCCACTATACGAGATATTGTGAAGAGATTGCGTTGATCGCGATGCTTAGAGCGATGCGACTAAAACAGAGTTGCAATATGATAGACACAAGCTTCAACAAGTGGGCTGTAAAAGTGAATTATCTATTACCCAAAGAAAACAAGTACCCCAAGTCATATGCAACTGTAAAAAATAAACTAAAGAAAATAGGGATGGGTTATAGGATCATTCACGCATGTTACTATGGTTACGCCTTGTTTTATAAAGAGTATGCATATTTAGATCAATATCCTATTTGTGGTGAGTGAAGAAGGGAACAAGAAGATATGGGCGGTGGTAAGCGGATTGCCCGGAAGACTGTTTGGTACTTTTCTTTGACGTTGAGGTTGCGGTGTTTGTATGTGTCTGAACAAACTGCAAAAGAAATGCGATGGCACGAGAAAATGTTCCAAATAGATCATAATTTGCTCAAACACCCAGTGGGTGGGGAAACATGGAAGCATTTCGATAGGTATTTATATATTTATATATTTGTATATATTTTTATTTATATATTTATATTTACATATTACATCCGCAATTTGTATCCGACTTAAAAAACATGCGCTTCGCTTTAGGGTCCGTCGGGTTCAATCCATTTGGGTTTACGGCTATTCCCTATAGCGCTTGTCCTGTTATTGTGACGCGTTATAATTTTTCCCTACATTTGTGTATAAAGTAGGAGTTTAACATGCTAGTGCTATTAATATCCGACCCCAAGTTTCTAAAAAAGTGTTTTAATGTATTTATGAGATCGGTGATCGATAAGCTTAAGATGTTGTGGGAGACGGGGGTTTTGACTTGGGATCGATACGGTGAAGAGACATTCAACATGAGGGCAACCGCAATGTGGACCATAAGTGACTTTCCAAGATTAGGGATGTTGGAAGGCATTTAGATGAAAGAGTACACTGATTTGCTCAAACACCCAGCGGATGAGGAAGCATGGAAGCAGTTCGACAGGTATTTATATATTTGTATATATATATATATTTATTTATATTTACAAGTTGCATCCGCAATTTGTATCCGACTTTAGAAACGTGCGCTTCGTTTTAGCGTCCGACGGGTTCAGTCCCTATGGGTCTACGGCTGTTCCCTATAGCACTTGGCCAGTTATTGTGATACCTTATAATTTACCCCCACATTTTTGTATAAAGAAGGAGTTTAACATGCCAGTGCTGTTAATATCTGACCCCAAGTTTCCAAAAAAATGTTTCAATGTATTTATGAGATCGGTGATTGATAAGCTTAAGATGTTGTAGGAGACGGGAGTTTTGACTTGGGATCGATACGGTGAAGAGACATTTAACATGAGGGTAGCTATGATGTGGACCATCAGTGACTTTCCAAGATTAGGGATGTTGGGAGGCATTTAGACGAAAAGGTGCAAGGCATGTCCCAAGTGTTTGGACGATATTGATACAGTGCACAGTAATTCCAGGATGTCGTACCAGGGCGTACGTAGATGGCTACCCGAAGATCACCCTTATCGGATGCAACCGACAGCGTTTAATAGGAAATACGAGTTCAGACGGGCCCCACCAACTCTGTATGCAAGACAGGTTTACGAAGCTACTAAGAGACATACCTACCTTTAGCCTTCTTTGTATCTGTATAACAACTTCAAACAGGTACTCATCTAATCGAGTTTGTAATCTTAATTCAGTTTGTAATCTTATTTCAGTTATATTGAGTTTGTATACATCTTTCAGGGAGCTAAAACTAGATTGTGTTTGACTCGCGTCAGTATATTTTGGGAACTACTTTATTGGACCTCATCGAGTGTAAAACATACATTAGATATCATGCACATTAAAAAGAATATCTGCGAAGACGTCTTTGGCACCGTTTTAGGCCTTAATGCAAAAACTAAAGACGGTGCAAAATTCGCTCAACTCTAGAGAAGATGGGCATACGCAGGCATTTTTGGGCGAAAAAATCGTCGTCAGGAAAAACGGCACTACCTCAGACAGATTACACAGTTTGGCCTAGGGATTAGAGGGAGGTATTTGATCGTATTGCTACTATTAAGTATCCAAGAAGGTATGCAAGAAGCCTAAGGAATAATGTCAAAGTCTCTGATAAAAAGTTTTACGAATTGAAGACTCACGACTGTCATGTCATGCTTCAACATGTTCTTCCGATGGTTATTTGACCGTATTTGGGAAACCACCCCGCTGACGCGTTAGTTGAACTCTGCAAATTCTTCCAGATGATATGCGCCTAGGAGTTGACGAAATTGAACGTCCATCAAATGCAGACCGATATTGTCATAATTCTATGTAAATTGGAGATTATATTTTCGTTAGCTTTCTTTACCATCAGGGTCCATTTCTGCATCCACCTACCTGAATAGGTCTTGCTCACCGAACCCATACATTTTACCTTGATGTTTTCTTTCGAAATGTATGACTGTACAATTTTTTACTGTACAATTTATACTCTATAATTGTATATATAACTGTGTAATTTTACAAGTAGCTAGGAGAATTCAAGAAAAATATGGAAAACAAGCGTTGTCTAGAGGGCTGTATCGCTGAGCGGAACATTACATGAGTGTGTGACTTATATCAATAACTATATGGGTGATCCTAACACAAGTGATGAAGTCATCCCCAATGCACGGGTGTGGAACATCTCAGTGGTTGACAACCTTATGAAGCCCAGCTATTGCGTCAGAACCGCGGGTCTAACTAGAGCAAAAAATACAACGGTTCACTAGTGTGTGATTGAAAACTATCCCAAAGCAGAATGGTTCATAAGCATTCACCGCTGTTAATTTATGGAACTAACTCCAAATGGGACTGATGAACAACGTATTGAGTTGTTTCTTGGACATTTCCTTAACTGGGTAAATATTTAGCCTTTATTTACTTGTTATTGTCACATGCATATTACATTTAACTGGCGTTCCATGCAACATTATTATGCAGATGGACGATTTGTGAAATTAGAGGTGCTCCAAAATACAAATGAGAATTACAAATTCTAGCATCTATACATGCGCGTTACACAATTTATTCACAGTATGACGTAAACGGCGTCAAGTTTGTTAGTCAACTACGAGACCAGATCTGAAAGACTCAGAATAGTGGAGTGATGGTAGTGCCGATGACGTCATGTACTATGGGATTCTGTAGGCAGTTGTCAAACTAAGGTATGCGGGAGGCATGCTGGTTGTGTTGTTCAAGTGTAAGTGGTACAACACAGACCCTAATGTTCCCGGTAGCACAAGGTTTGATCGTAGTTTTTTATCTATAAACACTTGGACCAGTTGGTACGACAAGTTCCCATTTATTCTTGCCAAGATGGTAAGACAAGTGTTCTATATAGATAATCTGTCGGCTGATAAGGGTTGAAAAATCGTCAACATGATGTCTCACAGAAGTACATATAGTGAAAGCACACTTGCAAGGGTTGCAACTGCCGATCCATTATATAAAGTAAACGAACCATATCAAGAGCCTGATGCAATATGTTTTCCAATATCTAGTTTATTTATCGACTTTAGTTCAGTACTATAAATAGATATTCTCGACGATGTTGACGACGACAACGAGGATGAAGATTATGATGAATGTGAGAACTCCGACGATGCAGAATGGTTTAACAATGATCTATTAATTGACGATGACAATGAGGATAAGGATCAGGATCAGAGTGATGGTGATGACTACAATTGATGTTGTATTGTTATTATTTGTAATTTAATCGATCGGTTTCACTATTGTTGTAAACGTTACTAATTAAGTGAATTAATTGTTGCAAACATTATTAATTAAATGAAATGATTGTTGTAAAATAGTTAATTCTTTTATATAAATAAAATAAATAGAAAAATAAAATTAATTTTAAAAACTAAAAACTCTTAGGCGACATACTAATATATGTATGTCTCTTAAGTGTACTCTTAAGCGACATATATCAATTAGTATGTCGCCTAAGAATTTTTTTTTTTTTTTAATTTTTCGCAAAAAAAAAGAGGCAAATTTTTTTTACTTAAGCGACATAGGTATTTATACACGTTTCCTAAGAGGTAATCTTAGGAGACATACACATAAATAAGTGTGTCCCCTCTCTCCCTCACCTCCTCCATCTCCATGCTGTCCCTATTCCCCAACCATCATTGACCTAGTCTAATTTTTTCTCTTTTAAACTCCACTCTCCAGTCCTCACTCTTCCACACAGCTCCGCCTTCTTCCCCAAATCGTCTGCGATACTGAGCCTGTGAACGAGGGTTCTTCCTTCTATCCTCTATAGTCTCTCCGTGTCTCTGACAGACTGTGTCGTCTCCTCACCTTACTTCTTCGGTTCTTCAAATCTTCAATCTTAAAAGTAATACTCTCTCCCTATCTCTCAAATCTTAAAAGTAATACCGTCATCATCATCACACCTTATGTACCAGCTCAGTTTTTTGCCCATTTTCAGATGACACCTACTATGTAATGCTAAACAGTTTTAAGTGAAGATCCCTTCTTCGTTTTATTAATCTTTGTTAAACATTATAGATTGACTAGCCATTGTTAAAAAGTTCATAAAATGCTTGATGTTTGTACTTTATGCTAGTTAAATTTTTTTTCATTAATTACAATAATTGTGATGCTCTGTTTGTTGTTGTTTGAAATAAGAAAGCTTGTATTGGCTGCATGTTAATGTGTAGATATCTGTGCTATTTCGATTTGCTGCTTCCTAGACTCTAGAGCCAAGTTTGAAGGTGGATTTGTTAGTTATATATTTAGATAGATGTGTGGATTTATTAGTTGCTGAACTTAGGGACTTTGGATTTGGGCTCATTACTTACATAGAAATGATAGAGATGATTTCGGAAGAAATTACAGAAAAACAAAGTGCAGCAGTGAAATTGATAGAGAAGAATAGGATTGAAATGTAGAAAGAAACGTGAGACCTTTACAACCAAAAAACCGTCGAGATATCCACCTTTACGATCAACAAGAAAATGAGTGATTGATTATATTAAATTTACCTTAGTTTATCATTATTTTTTTAGAGCAGTAACATTTATAATTTCAAGGGAAATTATTTTTTTGATATATGAAATTATGAATGAATGATGGTATTACTTTGTATTTTTTTAATGCAATATTTAAATTCATTTTGTTTAGACAATATTTATATACATTTTAACCATAGTGAAATTATTTGATTAATTCATTAATTGAAGCTTAGTTTGAGAATCTTAGTGTTTTCATCTAATGATAGGATATTGTTGAGTTACAAAAAGGCGAAAGACATGGTTAGTCCGGTTTTGGGTTTTGCCTCAGGTGACCACCATCCGAAACCCAGTTGAGCCTTAATAAATTAGTTTTGTACATTGTATTTGATTTTTATTTCTCTTAGAATTGGTTGTACTCTTATCAGTGTTTAAATTAGTCGATGCTTATTAGTAGTAGTAGTAGCTGATTGGAATTTCATGGCATCTCCACAGTCTATTCACCTTTTAAAAAAGTCATTTCTTTATATTTCATTTTCTTCTCCTCCACCTTTATAAATATCTCATTATCTCTCTCGATTTTTCATCTGTATCTGCAACACATTACACCGTTCCCCACAAAAGTGTAATGATCATATGTTGCAATATATTTATTTTGTATCACCAGGTTGTATGCTTTCTTTGGCAAACAGATGTGAATAGTTAACTAAACTTTGGTGTGTAGTTTTAACTCCGCTCTTTCAAATAGACAGGGGAAGTGGTACTAGAGAATATTTCTTTAAGTTGAACTTGCCACTATGAAAGCTAAGCAATTGTTTTTTAACTGAAAATAGCTCCAAAACCTTAGCTTTGGCTGCAAGTGACTGGGGATAATTCATAATCCATAAATTTAGAGTAGTTTTTTAGCTGTTTTTAGAGCATCTTTTGAACTATTTTTATGCAATTCTAGTGCAGCTTTTAGGCAGGTTATAAGCTATTTTGTGAGTTGTTTTAGTGCAGTTTTTTGAACAGTTTAATGCAGAGTTAATTAGTGTTGTTTTTGACTTTTAGTGAAGTTTTTAATTAAAGTTTTAGCAAAATAAAAAAACTGAATAAGACCAAATTTGACCGAAACCAAATAATTTTGGGAGGGTTTTGGGGTACCCCAATCTCTACCCCGACCGAAACCGAAAACACCCCTAGTCCACTCTCTTTCCAGACACATTCACTCTCTCCCTCCGATGTCCACCACTCTCTCCCTCTCTTGCTTTCACCAGAATTGACTCTAAACTATATATAATGGTTTATGATTGTGTTGTGTTGTTTGTTTCAGGTTACGATGCCTCTAATTAGGATTAATGTTATGCCTAACACTCACCAGCAAATCAAGAAGCGACTATTGGCGTTGCAGAATGCCCTGCCTGCTACTTCGTTGTCATCGAAGCAAGACTCGCAGGCGTTGCCACTGGTGGTCTCCACTTGTTTTTTATTTAGACTAATGTTTTTGCTGCTTTGTTTTGTAGGAGAGTTATATCATAGATCCCAATGATGATAACCTTATTGAGTAGATCGAAACGAAAGCTGCTGGGTGCTTTCGACAATGGAAGCACGACTGCAAGCAAAAGTGGGATAAAGACAAAGACGGTCCTGCTCCAATCGAGTTCGCCCACCGCCCTGCACAGTGGGAGTCCCTCCATGCCGACTTCAACTCTCAGTCCAATCAAGTATTTTCTTATGTTTCATTGAATTGAATTTATAATTGTTAGGATAAGATTTTAACTTATATGTGTACTTAACTTATTTATGTACTAGGTATTACCCGTGCTGGACGGCATGGTGAAACGTTTAAAAGTAGACAATTTTTTTTTAATACTTGACGATAAAAAGCTGACAGTTGAAAATAGATTGTTGCTCTTAAAGATAAACATTTATTTACAAATAATAAGATCTGCATTATAGTCCAAGTGGTGTAAAGTGGTTATTCAAATAGGCAGCTAAGGTTCCATCCTCGCTCTTTGTCTCTCCCAAAAGAACCACACGGATGTTCCTTTAGTTTGTACTTGAAAATAAGAATTTGTCTTCTTAGGAAATTTTTAATTTTTTGTTTAGAGTTTAATTTTGAAATTGCAAAACTTGTGACGCACCTAGTTAGTGTGTTACTGAAAACTTTTTATTTTTAATAGAGTCAGTGCCTTTAAAAATTAATACTTTTAAATTTAGATATCCTAAAACTAAAACTAATTTCTTTTTATCTTCTTTTTTTTTATATAAAAAAAATGCAAATTATTTTTGTAAATAATGTTAGTACTAATGGTACCAACATACATACAATTTTTTGGGAGGAGTAGCTCTTTTGGTGCAAAATGCATAGGAGGACAAATGAGGGGCTTAGTGGGTGTTCAGAAAAAAAGAGAATATAAGAGATAGAAGATGTAGTTTAGAGAGAGAGAGAGTGTGTGTGTATAAGGGACTTTTAGAGAATAAATTTTTTTGGCAAATATTAACAGAAAAGAAAGTGTACTTTTGAAAAATTAATAAATAAAATAAAAAATTTGAAATTTGAATTTCAAATCTCCTACACCCCCAGGAAATAAAAGACGGTTGAGAAAATTAAAAAAAATGTGTATAGATGTAGAATTGATTTGATGTTTAATGATTTGACATCTTAAAAATATATCTAAGGGTTAAAATTGTTTTTATTAATCATAAACAAATATGAACCATTGATTAAGTTGAATAATATGGTAAAAAAATGTAGACAAAGTATGTCTTATAATATAGATGTATATGTATCTTGCAAGAAAAGGGGGCGAAAATGTCTGTTGCCCGAAAGTCCAAGAAGAAGAAGGACCACACCGCTAGGAAGGTTCATTCGCTCACTTGGCAAAGAAGCAAAGGATCGATGGCAAAGTGGCCCCTTACTTGGAGGCCTATATGAATGCCTATTCGGTCGCCTACCCCGAGGGAACAGTAAAAACTTTTACACTTTACTTTTTGCTATTATTTAGTCATGCTTACTTTATCTATATATTTACACTTTACTTTTGTATGTATCGATTTAGAAGAAAAAAAAAGAATGTACCAGTGTTACTTATGCTTGTATATTTCAATTTGTATGTATGCTTGCACATGGTTGCATATCTTGTGGCTTAATAATTTACAATTCTAACACACACATAGAGACTAAATTTTTTTGGCATGAATTTAAGGCAATATATGAATCTGAATTTATTTGTGTATTTAAGCAATTTGAACTTTATTATTTGATACTCTTTCATGCCCATGTTTGGTACTATTTAATTATGTATATATATGTATGTATGTATGCTTTGTTGTTTGTTTGGTTGCATAACTTGTGGTTTAGTAGAGTTAGATTGCTTATGTTTGTTTGGTTTAGTATAGCCATTTATCTCGTAGTCAAACCATGAGATTGAATATACACACACATGTTTAGTTTGGTTTGAATATACATGAGCATGAGTTATAGTTGCTGACTAGAGATGTGTAATTCGTAGATGCATTGAAGCTTATTTTGGTTTGTTTACGTTGTTTGGGAATTATAATTGTTTTCTTATGTTGCAATAAACTGTGAAAACATGTTAACCGTTATTTTCATGAGGTTTATTTATGAATTTTGTTTGATGTGGAGTTCAATTTTTTTTATTTGGATTGAAATTTCAGTTTCAGCACTGGTACATTCTCTTTTTACTTTTAACTTGTAAAACTTACTTATATGTTATTGTTGTTTGCAAGCGAGAGTAAGAGCCGCCATCGATGAGGCCGTGGCGAAGATAATGGCTGATTGGCCCGCTACCGAGGAAGGATCCAAGGCTTCAATCCAGCTCCTTCTTGACTAAGAGATCCGTATCACTGAGAGTGAGATAGGTTTTTTGAGAAGGACTAGGATCCGAGGCATCGGGAGCTCTGTCGTCAAGGAGCCGAAGAAGAAAGGTCCCGCGAAGTCGGTGCAGATAAACCTCCAAATGGCAGCACGAATCGCCAAGCAAGATGCAAGGATTGCGGAGCTCGAGGCATGATAGAAAACGAAGCTTGAGAAGATAGAAGCGCGACAGAAAGCAAGCGATGACGCGATGGAAGCACAAGTACGAGATATAGTATCGTCGAAGATGGTGAATCTTCCTACAGGTGGTGGTGGACCATGAGAGGTTTAGTGATAGACTATATTTATAGACTATTTCGCATCTTTAAATATAGACTTCTTTGTTTTCTCTCTATTGCTAGACTTATGGTATTTTTATTCTATACTTGAATTTTGGCTTATAATTAGACTTCGTACATTTCAATTTTGGCCTGTAATATTAGACTTTGTACATTTCAATTTTTAAAGTTTTTGTGTGAATGAATTATGTGTGTGAATGAATTGGTATGAAATTTATAATGCAGGTTGATTTATAAAAAAGTGCAGGTGTAACTACACAATAATACAACCTGCTATGAAGCATGTCTGAAACATCTTAGGAGACATACAAATGAAAATATGTTGCCTAAGTGGTGGTCAAATACCTTTGACCAAACACAGTTAGGCAACATACATACATTTATATGTCTCCTAAGATGACTACTTAGGTGACATTAGTACTATTCTTGTGTCGCCTTAGATCTTGGGCGACACCATTTAGGCGACATACATACTCCTAAGATGACTACTTAGGTGACATTAGTACTTGTGTCGCCTTAGATCTTGGGCGACACCACTTAGGCGACATACATTAGCTCTTTGAAGACATAATTTCTGTCACCTAAGTGTCTGTTTCAGGTGGTGGCACTCCTTATTTTCTAAAACATTACTATGTATTTTAGTTTATTTAACGTTGTTTTAAAGTTTTATAAATAAAACATAATAATATACTTATTAAAAAATACAAACACATCATGCAAAACAAATTTGCATTAAATTTTTTGATTGCAAAGTTAAATTTACACAAAACACAATTTTATACAAAGTTAAGTTTGTACTTGATCAAAGTTTTTATTTTAAAACACAATTGATAAACAAGCCCTTATTTCAAAATAATAATGATATTTAAGCCCTTATTTTGAAAAAAACATTATTTGTTAGCTTTTTTGTGAAAAATATTATTACACAAGATCTTTTACCTCAATTTCAGAGGTTTGCGTGGGTCCTTGAAAACTTTGAGCAATCAACCAAGTGTATTTCCTAAGTTATTTTTTGTTCCAAAAAAAAAATAAAAGTACTTTCCGAACAGGTCCTTAAAATTTCTCATTTCTGTTTTTTCTTTTGGTATTTTATCCTCTTAACCTTATGATATGGATTATATATAGTTTTAAGCTGATCTTTATATGGAATTACTTGTTTAATTTAACAAAACAAAGATAGTAGGATTAATTAACTCGTCTGTCACAGAGCCGGTCCTAACTATTTTAAGGCCGTGGACGAAATTTTAAAATGTGCCATCTTATCAATAAATATATTAATTTTTTATTTAAAAAATAAATTAATTTTGTTTCAATGATAAGAATTTATATGCTACAAAAAACACATTACAATTACAAAGAAACCTACAAAAATACTATGATTAAATATTTAATTCTCTCTTATTGTTTTAAAATTAATATGAGTGAAATAAAAAATATTGGTACCCCTTTAATTTTCTCTTATAGCATGAGAAGATTTAAATTGAATTTGGTAAGAAAAATAAGTAAACAGTTGAAAATGTTGTTTTCCTATATGCCGTTAAAGTTTGAAAACTTAAGTTTTTTTTTTCTTGGAAATATGTATTATAAATTATTTTTTTTCTTTTTAATATATATATAGAAATAAAATATTAGTACCTCTTTTAATTTTTAGACCCTGAATAATCGTCCTGTCAGCCTTGTCCCAATGCCAACTCTGGTTTGTCATGATACATGATTATTAACCACTCTCCTTAAACTATTTTTTTTAAAATTGTTAATAAAAAATTCAACTTTATATATATATATATATATATAACTTTGACCAACTCTTCTCCAACATTAAATTAGTGCTTTCCGTTTTAAATTTAGGCCTCGTTTGGTCCACGGATTTTAGTACTCGAGAAAGGAAAGTCGTTCATTTCCTTTGTTTGGTAAGTACAAATTCCGAAAACACTTTTCCGAGAGAGGGGAAAGTAGGGGGTAAAACCATTCCTCCCAAAACACATGGGATTGATTTTTCCATGTGATTTCCAAGCATTTATTACACAAATTTTAGACAATAATACTATTACCTAAATACTTTCCATGGTTTACCAAACACAAGAAAGGAAATTTGACAGGAAATTTAGTTTCCCACCTCCATGGGAAAGATACGGGAATTGATTTCTTTTCCGTGAACCAAACAAGGCCTTAGAGTAGACAGCTTTAAAGTTTATTTTTAAAAAAATTCGAAAGTTAAACATGGGTTAATTGCTGGGTACCCATATTACCAAATTAATCGTATCATTTGTTAGAATATAATATTATTTTTAAAAAATTATATCTTATACTTCTAAAATTATATATTATTATAAAAACAGATATAATTCTTAGAGAATAGTGCCACCTCAAATAATAGAAATTTTTAATTAAGGACAAATGGAGTAAAGTAAAATAATTGAAAGTCTTTGCCTTGCTGGCAAATTTTTTTTGGTAGTTCCTTGCTGGCAATTAGTTATGATATTTCTACATAAAGTACGCATAAATAAAAAAAAGTAAAGTACCATTTTAGAATGAGCTTTTCGTATAAAGCCTACTTTTTCCTTGATTTGGTTAAACTACAAAAGGGAATATTTTGTGTGCAATAAGGAATTAATTTGAAAACCATATGTATACACTCACCACACACACACACACACACACACACACACATACACAGAGAGAGAGAGAGAGAGAGAGAGAGGCATATTTTACTACATTTTAAAACATGTTAAAAAAGTACTACATTTTAAAATTTGAAAGAGGGATAATATATATATAGCCTATATTATATATATATATATAAAAGTCTTCTTGCCATTTTTATTTAATAAGAAGGATACAATAAATAACTAGCTAGTACTAGCTATACCACTTATTTGGTATTAATTTGAAGAGAAATGGAGGTTTTGTGAATAAAAAATTATATCGAATAAAGGGATATTTTGAGTTTGGACCTGACATTTTATTTTCTTTAACTTGATCTCCGTCGTTAATTTATTCTGTTAGTTAAGTTTCGTTAAGTAAAAAGTTTTATGATAATTTTACGCTTTTCTCATGATCTCTCTCTTACAACTAAATATGTGTTATCACTACCTCTCTAGCTCTTTCTTCTCCATTTTATGACAATGTGGTGCAACAAATAGGAGTGAGTTTGATAGAGAGAATGTAAATAAGGGTTTTAAACTGGATTGAATTAAAATATACAGGACTGAGTAGCAAGTCTAGATTTCTTTCTCAAATGTTGTGAGCTAGACACACTGCTTTATATTTAAAATTTTACGTAACTTCATGGTTGTTAACGATTAATTTGAAATTGAAAATTAGTACTCCTTCATTTCTAAAGTATGAGACCAGTGTTCCTTTAATAATAATGAACTTTTAATTTAGAATGGAAGAATTATTTAATATATTAATATTAATTAGTATTTTTTAAAAAAGTATTAAAGTGAAAATGTGACTACTAATTCGAGACGGTAGGTATAATTATATATTTACTTTGCGAGTCTCTAGCTTAATTTGATGGTGGGTGCATATTCGTTTTTGTAGAACTAAATAATGACTCAATTTATGAATTACCAGTGATAAAGTTTATATGGAGATAATGATGTAATTATAAATGGCGTCGGCAATTCCAGTAATTGAGGATGTACGCGTATGTGGAGGATTTAATCGTGTAGCTCTATATGTACATTTATACAATTTTTTCAGGTGAATTACTAAACAAAAATCTTAGGTTTGTCTCAAGTAGAAGGAGACGAAGATTAAGGTAAAATTATCATAATCTTTTTTACTTAACGGAATAAATTAATAGTGAGGTGCAAATTTAAAGAAAATAAAACGTGGAGTGCAACTCAAAATACCCTAAAAAATTATGGGGGTAAAAACAAATATCCCTCAATTAATTTTTGGAATAATTAATTAATTTAAATTGGATTAAAAAAATAAAACTAGATGACTACACTGATTTCTCGTATAAATAATTTCTGCAACGCATTTGGTTAGGGTAGTTGACCATTTCCGCTCCAAAAGTTTATATGTTTTTTACTCTGATTTTTAAAGTTTCATTTATCTCATTTTAATACTAAAAATTTAAATTGCATTTCACTTTCATTTAAAATTAAATTTTCGTCAATTTTGTAGACCTGTATCAATTATTGGATTGATGGAAGACAACCACAAGATATATAATAATTTCTCTGTCACTCATTAATAATTCATGTTTGACTTCACGCAGTTAATAGTATATTAAAATTTATTGTTTTTTCCCCATCTTCTATTTGGCTCAATTATTATATTCTACAAAATTCACAATATATAGTAATGTGATTTAACAAGTTGATGATCTGTATAGCATTGTTCTTTACTTCTTTTAACATTTTTTCCTTTTTTCTGAAAAGGTTCTTTTTGAACTTCTAGAGAGAGAGAATGAGAAGTATATGACTAATTGGAAAAGAGCAAAAGAGTTTGCATGCAAATAAATAGCTGGTAATCTGACAGTTCATTCAGTGTAGGTATACAAATAATATAAAAGGCAGGGTGCTAAAACCCTGTTTGTTTGCAACTTCAATTAAAAATGGGAATGTTGAATTGTGTGGTTTTGGGTGTGATGATAATGCTGTGTAATGGGATTGGGGTAAAAGGACTGAATATTGGTTTTTACTCCCAAACATGCCCTAATGCAGAGTCCATAGTGATGTCTGTTGTTAAAGAAGCCACTGCCACCAACTCCAGAATCCCTCCTATTCTTCTTCGCCTCCATTTCCATGACTGCTTCGTTGAGGTACCCCCTCTCTCTCCACAAACATTCTAATGAGTCAATTTTTAGTTCCTCTCTGCAAGAAAAAAAAGGGTTGATTTTGGGTTATAGAGCTGTAATTGGTTGATTTTAATTGAGAATGTGCATTTACACAATTTTTCTAACTGGGGCATTGTTGGACAATGAAGGAATTATTTTCTTGCAAGCGTCAAAATTGGTAGGAAAATACACCATTTTTTTTTTCTTTCACAATTTCTTACATTTATATATATCTGCAATTTTCAAGTTCAAAAAATTTTGGTAGGAAAAACACCATCAGCTGCTTTTGTGAACGGGCGTGCGCATGTATATATAATGGTTTCTCATGTCATTCAAGACGATGACATGAAAAAATATTAACAAATATGTGGTATATAATTCTAATAATTTGGCATATGCTGATAAATCTTATTGTGTGAAGGGGTGTGATGGGTCAATTTTGATTGACAACGGTGAAAATATAGAAAAACGCGCAACTGGACATGATGGCGTTGAAGGGTTTGATGAGATAGAGTTGGCCAAAACAAAGTTGGAAGCCGAATGCCCTGGAGTTGTTTCTTGTGCGGACATTGTTGCTATGGCTGCTAGAGATTCTGTTTTCTTGGTACTACAAATTCTTAGTAACGTACAGTTTCCTTAAGCGCACACTTGTGCATTAGTTGGCATACACATATACACTAGAAATATTAAAGAAACCATTGTTATAACAATGACATAAATCTACTTGAAGTTGCTCATCTGAAATTTGATTTGTGGACCTATTGATTTTGATAGGTAATACATTTATGTTGATTATTAGATTATATATATAAAGTGTTTTCTAGCGTTGATTAAACCAGAAAGTCTTTATTATGCATAATTAATACAGAGTGGTGGGCCATATTATCAAGTTGAGACTGGCCGGAGAGATGGCCGGGTTTCTAATGAATCACTGGCCGCCGACATGCCGGAAGTGAATGACCCCATTGATACTCTTAAGTCTAAGTTCATGAACAAGGGACTCTTCCCCAAAGATCTTGTCCTTCTCACCGCCGGTATGATTTTTCAACTACGTCTCCATCCTCAAATTTAGTATTCAATGAATGTTTTACTTTATTAAAGAGGGAATTACGACTCTTCAAATGAAACGGGCATAACACAATTCAAAATTTTCAGGCGCGCATACCATAGGTACAACAGCATGCTTCTTCATGTCGGTGCGACTCTACAACTTTACGGGGAAAAACGACACCGATCGGTCAATCAACCCTCAGTTACTCCAAAAATTAAAAGAAAGTTGTCCACTCAATGGTGATGATAGTGTTCGAATACCTCTTGACCCTGTAACCAGTGAAGTGTTCGACGATCAAGTTATTCGCAATGTTAAGAACGGATTTGCAGTAATAGCATCCGATGCTAGGCTTTACGACGATGACATGACCAAGAATACAATTGAGTCATATCTCAAATTCGCGAGTTTTTCAGGTGGATCGTTCTTAGGAACTGTTTTTTCGCAAGCGATAGTCAAAATGGGTCGGATTGGAGTGAAGACTGGGTCTGATGGAGAGATTAGGCGAGTTTGTCACTCGTTTAATTAGTTAATTTGATGGTGAGCTTATATATAGGTTTTATAGGGGGGATTATGAGTACCCACACTAGTATTAATTGTAGTTGCTTAATTTAACAAGCTAGTAACAAATAAAAGTCTAAGTTTATCATAATATTCACACATAATTCGTAATATATATATACATATAGTTCATCGTTACAACTTACAACAAAAGTGCTTTCAAGTCTCACTTCTTTTTTTTTTTTGCTCTCCCTTTTCTACTTTGTTGAGTGAGAGAATATATAGGCTCAACAAAAAAAACGCAATTCAAAAGTTTTTGTGGCACTATTACCAGCTACTAATTGAGACACTTGACCGGTGCCTAGAAAAAGCCTATTTTCTCGTAGTAAACTAATCACTTGCTCAAGTATTAAATTATTATATTTGACTTATGCGAAAACATTAGGAATTAATTACAAGAAATATAAATGATTGGTGAAAGCGTAATTTCATTTTTTTTCATTCTTTTTATACAAAACATAAATTCACAACACAACATTTTTCATGCAAACTAAGAATCTACAAGCATGCCTAACAAAGGTTCAACAATCATGATAAAATAGGTCGAACCCATGACTTAATTATTATGAGTACAAGGAAGATGCTACCAAGCTAGATACAAGACCGTTGGCACATTAAAGTTATTTCACCTTTGTAGAAGAACAACTTTTAGATACAGAACACCAACTGGTAAAAAAGTAATTTCATACTTACCATTTAATCAAGTTAATAGGAGTGTTTAGCATCTCATATCAGAGCTTAAGGCCAAGAGGTCAAGATCGTGAATATTCACACATGGCGCTTATGTTGAAGTATTGTCTCTTCCACTCCCCTTTTTCAAACCACCAAAACTACCCATGCATCTTTGGTACTAGAAATCTTTCTCAAATGACATGAATCTATTTATTGCTTGTACCGATTTTTTTTTAATTAACATCTCAACTAGTTATACAGAAGTGTTAGTACAGAACTTTCCAAAATCACTTTTATGTCTTTTAGTTTGTTGGATGAGACTCAAACTCAAGCATCTCCATACCAAGGAGGCAGTGTTTTACATTCAAACTAACCACCCCTCTCCAAAATCAATTTCATATGGTGTTTATATTACCAACTCTACTTATGTTGGCATTTTAAAACCCATAAAAAAATTATAATCAGAGCCGGCCCAAGTGTAAGGCGAACTAGATAGTTGTCTAGGACCTCACTTACTGTAAGGGACCACTTCTTTTCTTCGTGTGTATGGGCCTCACTTGTGAGTTTACATATTCTAAAGCAATTAATAATATTGACTTGGGAGGGGCCACTTTTTTATTGTTGTACACAAGTTCTCGCTTGTGGGAGAAATTGTGGGGCGATTGATTCTAAAGCAATTAATAACAATTGACTAAGAATTCAGTTTCATATTATATATATATATTTGTAAATCATAAGTGAAAATAGATTCATTTATTGATTGATTAAGGTTGTTTTTGGATTAGCTAACGTATTGAGGAAGGCTTGGAATGGCAATTAGTGCAAAAGGGAAGATTTCGGGTTGAATTTGTGATGTTATTTATGATCATTAATGTAATAGGAAGGATGTATGTGGTCTTCTTGCACCATTTGATACAATTATAGGGGTAATTTGCCTCAAATTTTGTTCTTGGAATGGGAAATGTAATGAAAATGAAATTATGGTATTGTGTTGATGATCCAACGAGTTTATGCAATTCTCATGTTTCTTTTTATAGAGTTTGTATGATGTTTATAGTTTACTGGCATATTCCAACAACTTTCCCTTTCTCTTTTGGTATTTTGTTATGTTCATACATGTGGTTATATTCACCAATTATTTTGACGGGATTGCCTACAAAATGGGATAATTTTTATTTTTTTTAGTTTGTTTATTTAGTTGTGGTATCGTAATTCTAAATTAGTACTCATTATATTATTTGTACTCGCATGCTGAATTTAACTAGTGTTAATGAATTTCGGCAATTGTTCAATCATGATGTTGAATATTGTGCTCGATCATGCTTGTATATGACTACCTTTTCAATGAAGGTTTAATTTTTGTAGTTCATATAGTCCAGTACTCTAGTGTATGTACCTTCCCCTGTAATTGTCCTCTCTTTTTTTTCATTGCATAAATTAAAAGTAAAAGTGAAGTGAGGATACTGAACTAGATATCCTACATTTCATTTTGAGTTTGTTTATTGGTTGGTGTTCTAATGATTCTCTAAGTTCATAGAATTATTTACACATGCAAGCTACAGGGGTCGACAAAGCTAGGTTTTTTAGTGTTGGCGCATTGCTTTAGTACTTGGATGGTAATCGCTCTCAGGTGAGGCTTTATTATTGATTCATTTTGTGTCGTTGATATGGAGAGACTCATTTACAATTTCGAAGAATTTTTCAGTAAAACCAGAGCTTAATGCTGTCGGATTTTAGAGAGAGAGAGAGAGAGCAAGCTTGATGCCGGTCGGATTTTAGAGAGAGAGCTTGATGAAGTTAGATTTTACAGAGAGAGATAGCGAGCAAGAGAGGGCTTGACCGGAGGTTGGTCGGTGAGATTTTAGAGAGGATAAGTGTTAAAACATTTTAGAGAGAGAGAAAAGAGAAATGAATTTTGACTGGAGAGAGAGAGAGAGAGAGAGAATGGTTTAACTTTTGGCTATGGGTTGTCTAACGTTAACGTCTTCTTGCATCAGGAACCGCGTGCGAGGACTGGTGTATACACACCAGTCTGTATGGGAAATGGCCTTTTATATATATATAAATATATATATATATATATATTTGTGAAGCATAAGTGAAAATTATAACATGTTATATATATGACTAAATTTATCAAAATTTAGTAAACGAATCACCTAGGGCCCCAATTAGTTTAGGGCCGCCTTTGATTATAATATTAACTTTTTTATTGGATTTACAAAACATCTTTGTATATATCAATTTGGAGTGCAATTATTAAAGTTGCATTTAAATAGTTAGTTCCAACTCTTAATACCCTAGAAATTAGGGTTATCGTAACCTTCTCTTACTATTGGTCAAAATCTCCACGTAGACGCCTCATTAGCAATGATTGAAATTTTATTCGAAGGGCCCAAAAAATAGTTGGCAGCAAAAATAATAAACAATAAAACCTAAACAAAACAACCACGTTCAACAACCTTTTTGTTTTTCATTACGGCCGATAGGAGATTAGTTGAAACAGAACTACGAAAAAGACACATTGTATAAATATTTTACAGATGTTATTTGACTTTCAAAGAAAAAAGACTACCTCCCTCAAAAGTATACCTAATTTTTTGTCAAATATATGTATTGGTTCATATTCTTTAGTTTCCACATCCCAGATCTTACTATTAATCACTCCCATATAGTAATTAACATAAACAACTTAAATAATTTCTGTTAATTCCCAAGGACAAAGATAATTATTTATAGTATTATCCAGAATACTCCTGGGTCTCATAGGGTGGGGTGGGGGCTTTTATTATTTATTTATTCATTCATTTCAGTTTATATTTTGTTAAAATTGTCCTTAAAAAATACACACGTAAATCTCCTGTGCCGGTCATTAATTAAAAAATTAGATAGAAATGACCAAGTAGGTTTTATTACAACAAAGTACATGTATAGGGTGCAAGCTGTGTAAAAAAATTATTTATGATGCAAAATAAAATCAACATATAGTTTGGGATGCTTTTTCGTCATTTACTCTATTTTTCATCGCTAACTTTGTATGATAAATTTGCATGAGCTAAGCTATAAAAAGGGATAAGGGATTTCCTCACTTAACCAAAAAGAAGGAATTCCCATTTAGATGGGTAAATTGATAAATTATTTTGTGGAATTTTGTACAAATCATATATATATTTTGAATAGGTCATCTCCATCAAATTTCATTAAAAAAGTCAACCTAGAAGTAAGTGCGATGATCACCAAAAAATTAACGGCAAAAATGAGCGTATGTATCAATTTTTCAATACACCCACTTTTAGGTTGTGGTTTGTATTTTTTTTTTTTAATAGATGAAATTTGGTGGAGGTAATTTACTCATTATATAGATTATCTCTACAAATTTTGAAAAAAAAAATTCATCTATTTATCCGTCAAAATATACATCATTTCTTTTAACTAAAGTGAGGGAATCCGTCTTTGTAACATAACTCAAATTTACATATATATATATATATATTTGGATGTATGAAAGATAATATGGTCCACTTATATTGTTTGACAAAAAAGAAATTGGTGAATTAAAATGACTTAAAAGGAATACTCGCTTCTAAAGTTTTATGTATACTATCTACAATTCTACACAATTAAGCCTTGTGTAATATATATGGACAATATATACCCGTGCTTAGGTGTCACGGACCGATTTTTTTAAGAGCAGCCGATGTTTATCTATGATCTAAAATTCGGTCTTGTACGAGACAAATATGTTACAGAAGCACATATATATACTAGTTTTGCACTAGACCTCAGCTCAGTTACACGGCGATGACACTTAATACAAAAACATTTGAATTCAGTAGTCCCAAACTAGTCGACAACCAATGAGCAACCCAATATATACTCAACAAATACGGCATTCAGCGAGGCACAAAGCACAACATAACCAAGAAAGTATGCATGATACGAAGTTCCCACTTAATGAAATCTCACAACTCGACTATTCCCAACAATCAAGCTACTCCGCCTACGCGTACGACATGACGACGTGCATCGATAACATATTCGGCTTGAATGGAGTACTGTAAATCTATCTTCATTTAGTTCTAAACATAATTGCGGGTAAACGTGCATAAATTTACATGCATATGTTTAGGATCTTTGGACTAAAATGATTTTACAAAACTTCAAGTGATTGCATATATATGGATTAATTACTAACATCGGTCCAGTAGTAGTAGCAGAATAACGGAGGTTGAGAGTATTGAACTGGAAAGTTTTGAGCCGCTAAGAATAGGTTTCTCTCTTATCCTATACATAACTTTATGTGTTTTATCATAAGATGGGATACATATCTAATTAATTGTTACGTATTATTATAGGCAGAAATGAGATCTAGTTTCTTATATGTCTATGACTCGTACTCACCTTATAGTTATGATTTTTCTCAAACTAATAGAGTTTTATCTCCAGCTAATATGTTAGCTAATTACCCTCAACTAACTATAGAGTGCAAGACCGGGCAATTTTAATTATTTATTTATCTATTTAATAAATCACCAAATAATAAAATGATCTAATTATGTTGGCCACACAAGAATTAAATAATTAATTCTTGCAATGCCCCTGAACCTAGGCAATAGGAAGGGTATACGGGTCCCAACACTCGAGCCTCCACAATGGAACGAAACCACACATTCTTAACGGTATCTACAAGGAAAAGATTTTCAAGTAAAAACTCAGACACGTAGTGTCATCACCGAGCCCTGTCCTAAGGAATGATTATGGAAGCTCACTTAATTTTGAGATGGCACCAGAAGTGGTAGAGTTTCATCTCCTACTTAATCACCGTCCCCCCCCCCGAATAATCATATCGGAACCAATGGCGTGTTTGACTCGATATGATATAGGCAATATTTTTCATTTAATGTACGAGCTAGTTAATGAATCTCTCTCTTTTTGCCATTGGACTTCCTATTCGAAGTTCGTGATTATTCATTAATATAAGAGGGGAAAGAATAGGCAGCAAGTGGTTTATTGAGGTTGAAGATTTCATGATGACCAACCAAATGGCTCAATAGTTTAAACTTTTGTTTTTAAATTTTTTTATCTTGCAATCTACAACTTTTTTTAAAAAATAAATTATTGTCACTGTCAATTTTCATGTTACTGAATTGCCTTTAGCGAGAAGTCATATTCATAAATATTATAGTTGAATAACTGAGGAATTACTGATTATTGTAGTTGGATAACTGATAATCGTAATTACCAAAGACCGCAGGCTATTAAAAAAGAGTTATGGATCACTAAGTTAAAAAATTTCAAAAACAAAAGCTGCACCCTAATTTTATTTTAAACTTTGGCACGTGCTGAAATAATTTGTTTTAATTGAATGACGATAAGGAGGCTGATTGTTGGGCTGGGCTACGGGCTGGCCTAAGCTTATCATTGTAACGTTTTATTTCGAGCGGAGTGGGCTATCTTGCATCTTTAGTACTTAGTAGTTACTCGAGTAAATCCAAATTAGCTATTGAACTTGACTTCAAGTTTATGTTTTTGAAAAACATAAGCACACACCGTTTTTATGCATAAGTCCGAACGTGACCTGCCCAACCCTGACTTAATTTTATGCATCGTAAATATATGATACGATAACGGTATTTTTAAAAATTATAAATATTATATTTGGATGGAGTGAAATGGGTTAAAGTTACGTGAACCGGAACCAGACTTGAAATTGTGTTAATTTTTGTTGTGGAACTCTTACTTGTCTTGATCTTAAAAAAATCCAAATCTAACACATTAGAAAGTTTATAATCCGTAAGATATGCATGAGTTGCCAATTAGAAAAACTCAACCTAATTGGTGCAAGTGTCATTTTGTGAAACTTGAACCTGCACCATTTACTATATACATAAGCCCGAACTTGATCGAGTTGTCCCACCTCAAACCGGCTCGAAACGTTATAATGCAATATATGATAATACGAGAGAGTATTTAAAGAAAGATTATTATATTCAGGTATTTAAAAAGGTTGTTTCTTAAGAGATAGGGAGAGTATTTCACTAACCGGAAAAGAACAAAAGGGTTGGGCATGCATCTTAATTAGCTGGTAATCTGACAGTTCAGACAGTGTAGGTATATAAATAAAATAAAAGGCAGTGCGCTAAAACCCTGCAACTTCAATTGAAAATGGGGATATTGAATCATGTGGTTTTGGGTGTGATGGTAATGTTGTGTAATGGGATTGGGGTAAAAGGAGAACTGAATGTTGGGTTTTACTCCCAAACATGTCCTAATGCAGAGTCCATAGTGATGTCTGTTGTTAAAGATGCCACTGCCAGTAACTCCAGAATCCCTCCTATTCTTCTTCGCCTCCATTTCCATGACTGCTTTGTTGAGGTACTCTCCCTCTCTCTCACCTATATATTGTTTTCGTCTAAAATTGATAATCTCACTTTTTCTTCTTCATTTACATTTTAAAATATAATCATTGTTCCGATATTGCAATTGAAAAGAATTTATATTTTTTGACCTTTTATTGAGTTTTTAAAAATAGCCCCCTGGACCAAGAAAATTTCAAGCTCTAGAGAGTTATATTATGAAAAATAAAATTGAATTTAGAAAGCACAAATCAGGTGCTGTACATAGAACAAGGGAGGGGATATTAACCTTACCTCCCAGCTAAAGAAGAAAACAAATTATCATATTTATTAAGATAAAATTAGTTTTTAACTTGTGCATTAATAGATTGGCTAGCGTATAAATTCGGCAGTCCAGTTTTATTCTTATTTGTTTCAGAGATTTGAGACTCCTTGTCCTTACAATAGTTAGCTCAAGCCATTTTATGAGATATAAAATTTGTGGAGCGCAGTTTCCTTCAAAAAATAATATAAGTGAATTGAACTATCAATCTTATATGAGTACAATTTTTTAAATTGGGTACAAATTAATTTTTGGGTTTAAAGGGCTGTGAATAGTTAATTTTGATAGAGAGTGTTGATTTACACACTTTTTCTTTCTGGGTACATTTTAAATGTCGAGGCCAGTGGGTAATATTTTGATTGACAATATTCTCTCACGGCAGATCCAAAACTTTAAACAATGAAAGGACTATATTTTTGCGAGCATTAAATTTTGGAAACAAACAAAAATTGACTCTAAATTTTCACAATTGCTTACATTTATTGCTGCAATTTTCAAGCCTTTGTGCGTGCGCACGAACACACACATATATATTTATTTGGGACGATGACACGAAAGAAGTATTCCCATGTATATTCTATATAATTCTTATAATTTGGTATATGCTGATTAATTTTATTGTATAAAGGGGTGTGATGGGTCAATTTTGATTGACGATGGTGAAAATATAGAAAAAGGTGCATTTGGACATGAAGGCGTTAGAGGGTTTGATGAGATAGAGTTGGCCAAAACAAAGTTGGAAGTCGAATGTCCAGGGGTTGTTTCTTGCGCTGATATTGTTGCCATGGCGGCCAGAGATGCTGTTTTCTTGGTACTACAATTTTTTTAGTGACTTACAATTTCATTCGGCACACACTTAAACATCAGCATACATACAAAAAAAATATTAAATATAATATAATTTATATATAAAAAATATTACACAATTTCACGAATCCGCTAATTAAAATTTGCGCAATGTTACGTCAACTAACATTTATTGTCTCATAGGTATGACAGACAAGCATTACTTAATGCATTGATTAATATATGATGTTCTGGTAAATTACGATTTAATGCATGTCTATTATATAAGTTAATTTATGAAAAAGTAATTTCAAATTTATTGACTTTTCGGTAAACTAAAGTGCATATATATCATTATCTCATCTGATTGGTTCAAAAAAAAAAAAAACAGTTGCGAATCCCTATTTTTTTAATAACTTTAGCTGAAAAGGTAAACAAAATTTTAAATTTTAAATGCACAAAAGTCATTCAGATTCAGCAGCTGTAAATACGATATTAATTGTATGGTAAAATGACCAAAAATAATAACGAATTTTACCCCGACTTTCACTTAGGTCATTGAACTTTTTTTCGTATCAATCGTAACAACAAACTTTTGGCCGTTTATCAGTTACATCTAAAATGTAACTTTCGTCCGTTAAATCTTAACGGAGTGCTTATGTGGCTAACGGAATGCTTATGTGTACAACAAAATTTGATATGGCTTATTAAAATAAAAATAAAAATAACACATAAAAAAAATAGACATTCCTCTCTCTCTCTCTCTCTCCCTCCCACTTCCTCCTTCCTCCCATCCCTCCACCTTTCCGACTCCGTCAAACCCACCACACCTCCACCTTCTGTCTCGTTGATCATTGAAACCCCAATCACCACCTAAATATGAAGAGAGTGTTCGGTGTTAAGAAAAATAAAGAGCTCCCTCCGTCCCTTAATGACGCCTCCGATCGCGTGCGTAATCTCATTTCTCTATATATATATATATGTATATTTGTATCAGCATCAATTTCTATGCCCGAATTATTTTATTTTATGCTTTAATTGTTTCAATTGCTGCTATTGTTACAGCATTGGATGGCTGATTTGATTGCCTTTGCTTTGTTGTTTTTAGTATTTGAATTTGGGGGGTTTATATTAGATTTCTGCTACTGTAGCTGAATTTAACGGCTGATTTGATTGCCGTAATTTATTTTTTTCTCGAATTTTGTATAAAGATCACAAACCCACCACACCTTCTCTCTCCGCCATTCTCTCCACCTCGATGTTTCTCTCCCACCAGAAAACTTTGTAACCGAAAAAAACAAAGTATTCGGTTAATGACTCTCCGGCAAACCCACTTCACCGTCGTATTCTTCTTTACCTATTAGCCCCATCTCTATCTCTCGAATTTTACAAATGCAAACACGAAATTGATATTCCCATCACAAACGCCTACAACCCTACCTCACCGGAAAACTTTGTAATCGAAAAAAACAGAGCATTTGGTTAATGTGGGACTGTGATAAGAAGATGAGAGAGAGAGAGAGGAAGGTCTTATTTTTTTTATGTATTATTTTTTTAAAAAAAAGCCACGTCGGCCTTTTTTGCCCACATTAGCACTCCATTAGCCACATAAGCACTCTGTTAAGACTTAATGGACGGAAGTTACATTTTGGATGTAACTGATAAACGACTAAAAGTTTGTTGTTATGATTGATACGAAAAAAAGTTCAATGACTTAAGTGAAAGTCGGGGTAAAGTTCGTTGTTATTTTTGGTCATTTTACCTAATTGTATTTCCATTTTTCAATTACATAAATTTTGTTCACTCAACACACTCTTCAATAAATCTCTCTTAAGATCGAGGGGGTTCTTTAGCACCGAAACAATCCACATGCGCTTTATGACCGCATTTATTAATTAATAGTTTTTTAACAAAGTTGTTCATCTTAAATTTAATTTGTGGAGCTTTAAATTTGTTTCAGTTTACCCATTCAACTTCTCATTTGTTTCCATCAGCATATTTCACCCAATTCCGTCAATCAACTCTCAATTAAAAATACCATATTTGCATTATACTTATTTTAAGTTGATTAAACAAGAAATTCCGATTGTTAGAATAAAAACATGTTCTCTATTGTTCTATGTTATTTTACATTTTGTCTAGATGCATCAACATCACAGGTAGAAACTAGTTCTTCTCGAAAAATAGAGTTGGAATGAATTATCTAATTATAGAATTAAGTAATTTCAAGTTTTACTTGAAATGACTTAATTTGAGTTTTTGTGAATCAACTTGAATTATCATATTTACAATTATTCAATTTACACAACCAAACACCAATAAATAAAAAAAAATTAAATTACTTAATTGTAAATTATCTAATTCACAATTTGAAAGACAGCCAAAGGGAACTAAGTGGATAAATAAGAAGTTAGGTTGGTTATAAATAAATGTTTGCAGTCTATTGTTCTTTAATAAGTTATAGTTAAAAACATAAACATAGACTTAAAATGTATTATGAATGTATGTATTATATAATTATTCAGAGTGGTGGGCCACATTATCAAGTTGAGACTGGCCGGAGAGATGGGCGGGTTTCCAAAGCGTCACTCGCCGCCGACATGCCGGACGTGAATGACTCCATTGATACTCTCAAGTCCAAGTTCATGCACAAGGGTCTTCCCCCCAAAGATCTTGTCCTTCTTACTGCCGGTGTGTTTAATCAACTACTCCCTCCCTTTTCAAATTTAAATTCCCATATCGGATTATGTCTATTATACAAAAACACCACTTTTAATCTAATCAACGCTAAGGAGTATTATCAATTAATTTTTTGTTGTGAATTTTAATACATTATTATGTCCTGAAAACAAATAAAACTCCTAAATCAAAAGAGCTAGGCTAGTTTTCAACCCACACTATGCGTGCGTGGATGTCTTCAAATTTAAATATATAATAAAGCAAATAAATATATTGTAAACTATTATATAATTTAAAATATTGCATGATAGGATGACCTTGACATAATGCTGAGCCGTTTAATTAGGCTGCTTTTTTAAATGATCGTGGTAAAATTTTATCTTCGTCTTTCGAGCATTATTGGCATAAAAGAAATGTGGGTAATGTTACTGCGCGATAAAAGCACAAATCAAAATATAAGATTAAAAAAATAAATAAATAGAGTTCTACAAAAGATATATATATACTAAAATTAAAAAATGTGACCTTATTCTTTCCGATATTCTCATAATTCAACCTACAAATTTATTTCACTTCAAAATATTAAGAACTATATAAAACATTTCAGAATTAACATTTTCAATCATTCAAAGCAGTTATCAAACACCCCTTCAATAGTATAAAGTTGAAACCACCATTTACATGTGTAAAAGATACTCGCACAAATTGATAAAAAAAAAAAAAAAAAATTAAGCAAATTAATAATACATATTATACAAAATTGCTTTTGTTAAACAATCATGAAATACATGTGTATGGGGATATGTACAAAAGAATTGTACAAATACAACAAAAAAAAGGGATAACAATTTAATTAATTAAATTTGTATTCGCCTTAACAAATGAAGAGGCTTCTAAATAGGTGGAAAAAATGAAATGGGGAGACAACGTAAACCGAGACTACTAGGAATGCAGAGAGAGAGTGGCATAAACATTTAATGTCATAATGGACATTGAATGGACAATATGTGTAAAGGTTGCATGTATAAAATATATAAAATTGTTAAGAAATATAGCCATAGTAATTAACATAATATTAAAACTAATTAATTTTGTAATAAATGCGCCATTATGAAAGAATTTCCTCCATTTTATTATTATGTAATATAATAAATATGTGGAACTCGAACATTAATTTTATAATCATTAAAGTGATTGCCACATACTCCTTAGTTTTAAATTGAGGGTTATGTCTCAAAGTCAAGCAAATTTAGGAAGATGATAAATTTCATAATTAACCTTCATCCAATTGATGTTTTGGTGGACAACTCTTATCACTTGAACTAATTAAAACGTTTGCTTAATTATTAGTATGTTTTGATGGGTCTTTAACTTTGGTATGTTAGATTCAATTCTTTAAGGCAGACATCATAGAAAGGGAATTATGACTCTTTAAATGAGCCCGAAATAACACAATTCAAAATTTCCAGGTGCGCACACAATTGGTACAACAGCATGCTTCTTCATGCCGGTGCGACTCTACAACTTCACTGGAAAAGACGACACAGATCCGTCGATCAACCCTCAATTGCTCCCTAAACTAAAAAGAAGATGTCCAATTAATGGCGATGTTAATGTCCGAATACCTCTTGACCCCATAACCAGTGAAGTGTTAGACGATCAAGTTATTCGCAACATTAAGAACGGATTTGCAGTAATAGCATCCGATGCTAGGCTTTACGATGATGATGCCACCAAGGAAACAATTGAGTCATATCTTAAATTCGCGAGTCAATTGGATGGATCGTTCTTTGGAACTGTTTTTCCTGAAGCATTGGTAAGGATGGGTCAGATTGGGGTGAAGACTGGGTCTAATGGAGAGATTAGGCGAGTTTGTCACTCATTTAATTGAGATAATTTGCTTAGTGCTTTTTGGGGGGTTATTAGTACTCAAAAATTGATACAATATGCTTAATTTGTGGAGCTATTTTTAAATAAAAATTGAAGTTTTGCCAAAATATTTTTAAAAAATGACTCATAATATGTTGTTTCGTCTCTACTCAGTGTTTGCTTAATTTGTCAATGTTAGATATTAGCTCATCATTGATTTTCTCCTTTTGAAAATTATCAGTAACACCTAACAAGAATTAATGTAATCTTAAGATATGTATAACAAGAATTTCATATGAAACATTGATTTCTGTAAACACGATATTCTTTTTAATTTCCCATATGCATTCATCTAATAAGGAGAATCAATTCTAAGTTAAGGTGCTACAAAACAATAAAAATGTGATACAACAAATTCCTCACAAGAAAAGGTTAAATTATCATATGCATGTGGATCAAACTAATCCAAAGAGAATGCCAAAGGAATATAATGTTGTTGGCAACGCCCACATTAATTAAGTGGTAGAAACCATTCCTTACGAATCAATTATGTACAAAGCACCAAAAGAATGCCAAACTCCCGCACTCGATCAAGATGGGCTCCCCACTCCCGTCGTGGTCACTTTTTCCAATGGCCAACAAGGACCTCGTGACACGTTGTACGATTCACCGGCGGGAATTCCATCTCATGACCCCCATTGAGCGTACAGGGGACTAGTGTCATTTAAAATGTTGGTCTACGATAAGGATAAAATCGACACATCAAACACACCTGATGTATAGAATGGACTATAAGATTTTCACCCGGTCATTTGGAGTTAAAAATGATATTTGTTTTTCACCTCTTTTAATGTTGAATTATATTAATGCTCAGCATTAAAAAGCAAGTCTCGATTTAATTGTACTAGAATTTTATTCTAAAGATACCCAAATTCAATATTTGACTGCAAATAAAGTTGAAATAAAATTAAGCATGCATAATTTATAGAGAATATGTTCAATATTAATTAATTAATTATTTAGAATTTAGCATTTAATATTTCAAATTGATAAAAGAAACTGCTTCTGCATCTTTAAGTTTTAGGTAGACAATAAACTTACCTTAAATAGTTAGTTAATGTTAAAACTATAAACCCCACGTTGAAAATTTAGAATTGTGCATTACAATACATATAAAATTTGGAACTACTACATCAATTTTCATAAGGCTGGATACGTATCGGAGAACCTTGCTTAATAATGGATGTGTTGCTCCTTTTGTGTTCTTTTTTTGGAATAAGGAAAATATACTCCTATTCTTGTTCTAGATTAAGATTTTAAAAAATAATTAATGATTTAAGATTTAAGATTATGGAGAATAATCTAGAGAGATGTTTTAAAAGTAATTTAGAAAGATTTTCAATGTGTAGATATAAAGACGTTACATGTGGCACATGCCAAGCCAGAATTTTGCACAATGATGTCATCATATCATTTCTATGAGAGGTGTCAAAATTTAAGCGTGCAAACTTCTCTTTATTTTACACTACTTTCCTCTTTATTTTCCGAGAGAAAGAAAAAGAGAACACTTCTCTTAAAACTTCTTAATTCTGTCTTCCTACAACAAGAGAGAGAGAGAGAGAGAAAATGGGCACCACTGTGTGCTCAAGCTGTTTGTTTCCCTGGAAAAACAACCAGAAAATAGTTCCTCCTCAGAGTGTGGTTGCCAATTCTTCACTGGAGAAAGGGGGTTCAAGAACAAAAATTAGGGGTGTGGGTTCAAGAGAAAAAGAGGTTTTTGAGGAAGAAAATGAAGGGTTTAATTGTGGGGTATTGAAGAGAAGAACAGCAATAGTGAAAGGGGTTTCATTGATTTCAAGTGGAGTGGTATTGGGGGTAGCAGAAAAGGGATTGGCAGTAGTGAAACAAGGGCTTTTGGCTGGGAGGATACCAGGTCTCTCTGAACCAGATGAACAAGGTTGGTTTTCTATTTATCTTATCTCTTAATTTGCATATATATATATATATATATGTATGTATGTATATATTTTATAAATAAATAAGCCTAGCGGCACACGTAAATGTGCAAGATACTTGGTAGGTTTTCTCATTAAAAATGTATAATTACATTTGGTCTAGTTGTAACATGCTAAAGGTGAAGAATTATATTCAAATCCCCTTGTTTTTAAGAAATATTCAAAAAAAAAATAGCATTATTTTCATAGTAATTTAATACATCTTATAGTAATCTAAAACGCGTGAGGGTACTTTAGTAATTTTGTGTAAATATCGAGATGATGCTTAAATTAAGTTAAATATATTGTATAGATATATACATATTGATTCAATTTACTAGTTCTGCATGCACTGCTTTATTAAGGAAAAATAAGAGATATAGAGCCTTGGAGAAGAAATTAAAGTGAAAAATGAAATACGTCTTCTGTAGCAAATTAAAAGTTCTTATTTTCCCTACTTTTTAAACAATACACAAATTTCAACCCAATGCATACTCAAGAACAAACTTATTTGCCATCGTGAGTACA
This sequence comes from Lonicera japonica, assembly GCA_021464415.1. Taxonomy (NCBI): domain Eukaryota; kingdom Viridiplantae; phylum Streptophyta; class Magnoliopsida; order Dipsacales; family Caprifoliaceae; genus Lonicera; species Lonicera japonica. The sequence continues at coordinate 36,779,810 of CM038469.1, read as the reverse complement.
TTGATTACGTGTTAAAAGAAACATCTCTCTTAATTTGAGACGGTGTTCTAAAAGGAGCTATGCGGGAGACGGGCAGCAGGAAGGGGCCTAGCACCTAGAGCGCCCAGGCAGGGAGTAGGCAACTTGGCTACAGTTAGGCGATTAATTATTTATTTTAAAAATGTAATACTATATATATATATATATATGAATTTTTGGTAAAACTTGTTGAAGGTGATGTCCTTTTAACTTGGTATCTGCTGTTTTCAAGAAGAATTATATGTAACTCAACTGTTTGGAGAAGGATGTATCTATCCTTGCGTAAAATAAGGCAATAGGCTAATCTTTCCGTTCTTGTGTTCTGTTAAGTAGAAATGGAATAATGGAATAATATAGGTTTAGACATATAGTTAGGAATTAATCAGATTCTCAAAGAGCCTCAAAATGTTGGTTATAAAAAAAAAAAAACAGGAAAACTCATGTACAAACCCGTACTTTGTTTCTTATTTCAGACTTGAATTTGTGAAGTGAAATTGTATAAATTTTCTTGAATTCCTATATATATATATATATATTTGGTGATGATCGCCTTATTTAGGAATGAAAATATGCTCAGACAGGTTGGAGGATGTACCGTAGACCAGACGAGAAATCAGGAGGGCACGGTGTTGGATGGAGCCCTATCATCCCTTATCTCTTTTCTGTCCTGAAGGATGGGAAGAGGTAATTTTCATAATCATACTTTACCTTCGAGTATACACTCTGGATTAGATGTATTGTTTGAACTTATGTATACATAGTAGATTCAAATAGGCTATCAAATTTGCAAAACCTTAAAAAAAATCCATCTGATATGACTAACTCAAGTTTAGAAGCTTTATCAAAAAAAAAAAACAAAAAAGTTCAAGTTTAGAAGAAAATGCAATTATTCGGGAGAACCTCTTCTAAACACTTTCTCAAAGTTTTGTAATAGTCTTATTCACTTTTATTAAATATTAATAGTATAATATTTCGGTTATAGGTTCCAGTATCAATTGCAGACTTAGGAGGCACGGAGATTGATTTGAGATTTGGCAACGCTAAAGAAGGACGCTTATCCGTCATTGTTGCTCCTGTTCTCAGATTTGCAGACTGTGAGTTCCCATTTGCTCTCTCTCTCCTCACCCCCCCCCCCCCCCCCCCCAAAACAAAAAAAACGAAGCACACACACAGAGGCTCTCAATGTTATACTTAATATATGGTAGTTATAAGTTTCTGATATCTATCTCCAAGTGTTGGACAGTTATTTTTCGCTTGCATCTCAAATACTCATAACACACTTCCATTTTAATTCTCATTGTGCTTGTTTTAGTTATTTTAAAATCTTGCATTGCATGGATGTAGCAATTATAACATCTTTGTCCACCTAGTAAGATAATATTCGTGTCAATGGCGAAGCTACACCATCATTGTGTTTATTTTATGTTTTTTTGGTGGGTGGTTTTTTTTTTATAGTGTTGGTTCCCCGCCAACATTTTACACCATCATTGTGTTTATTTATGTTTTTTTGGTGGGTGGTTTTTTTTTTTATAGTGTTGGTTCCCCTCCAACATTTTGAACTACTTCTATATATTGTATTTTCACTTTGTCAGTAAGTTTTATTTTGGTGAAATCATAAGTAGGGGTCTATATATATATGAATTATGGCCCCATAATGTTTTTTGTGTTGTATTTTAAGTTCTTATTTTATTTTTCTATTACTTGTGTAATACTTCTTCCTCCCAAATTAATATTAGTACACGCTCGACTATCTTACTTTAAGGAGAAACTAATTTTAACATAATCAATTGTAAAGAATGAAACTTGTTTGGTACATTATTTTGTCCTAAAAAAAATAATTCCGGACTCTTAACTTGGGATGTCCCAAAAGAAAAAAATAGTAGACTCTTAATTTAGGTTTAAAAGAATATTATCTTTCATCAAATTAGTTATAGGTGGCGAAAACATACTGCGTGTGCTCCACTGCTCATAGTTAAAAATGTTTTGACAAAAATTCAACTGTTTTCACAATAGCAACTTGACAAGAGTTTATCATCCGAAAGTGGTTACTGCCAATAGAACTTTGCCCCCCTTCAAGATTAAATCCTGCCCCTGCTTCATGTTGGGAGTTGGGACTACCCGGGATGTAGTTAAGTTGGAAAAAGGGTATCCTCTCCCCCACCCCACCACAGTTTGATCCTTGGGAACTCCGGTTAATGTTCCCGTCCTCCACCCCCCCCCCCCCTTCTCTCTCTCTTCCCCCCAAAGGTTGAAGACCAGGTGTACCTATGTACCATTTGTATCAAAAAACAGTAAATAAATAAAGGACTAGTGACAATACACATATAGCGCAACAGTTACGAAACCCAAGTGACGTGGATTTAAATCCCAATAGTATGTAGCATGCCAAAAGTTGCTGCAGCCTGCAGCTACACGAGGCACAAAGTCACAAACAGCAGCCCATTCACAACACTATGGCTGTTACAGTAGCCCATTTTATTCGAGTGTGTCACATAAAATCTGTGTTTTTTTTTTGTGTCATTTCTTCTTGCTTCTTCCTCGCACCGTTATGCTTACCAAATAACTTGAAGATGAAGCTAAGATTTTAACATTAACGTGTAGATCTTGACGATGATGCGAAAATAGAGAAAATTGGACCGCCGGAGAAAGTAATAACAGCGTTCGGACCAGAGGTGATTGGGGAGAATGTGGAAGGGAAGGTATTGAGCATGGACGTAACAGAAGACAATGGAAGAAAGTACTACCACTTTGAACTCGAGCCGCCCCATGTTCTTATCACAGCCACTGCGGCCGGGAATCGCCTCTACCTGTTCAGTGTTACTGGAAGTGGTAAATCATCTTATCCTATTCTCACAAGCTGCATTTAACGATGGTAAAAAGGCCCTATCCGGCAGGTTTCCAACCTGACCGACCATAATGTGACTGATTTGGGGCAGGTTTTCTTGCCCATGGGGCATGGGTAGAACTTATCCTTGAAAACTGGTTAACAAGGGTGGGGTGCACATTTGCATATAAACCAACAAGTTTTTCCATTTTTTGCGTGCCCTTCACATATAAACAGCTCTAAGTTAGCCACATTTTGTTTGAGCTGAAATACATTTTTTACAGAAGGAAAAAAATGAGATGGGTCAAAAAACAGTGTTGATAGTCATGAAGAACCGTACAACACCTTAAACTAATTTTAATTAAAATTTGTGAAACTACTGGAATTAGCCTAGTGGTCAGAATTCATTCCTGATTAGGAGGAGGTCTTAAGAGTTGGAATACCCCTACCCCAATTGATGTATTCAAAGAATAAAAAATATAAAATTTGTGAACAAAGTTTGATGATGAATTTGTATTTGTAAAAATACGTTGCACAAATTTGCCTCCCGGTGAAAACTATTTCACCCTGAATGAATACAAATTCATTCAGGAATGAATGAATTTGTTCACCGTGGACAAAAGTCCACAGTGAAACAAAACTCGACAATTTCTTTGTAGAACATGTATTAAGAGTCAAATCACCTCTTTGATACATAATTAATGTACCAAATCTCTAGATCATAAAAATAGTCGTGTTCTTAACCCTTGACGATGTAGAAAGTTGTGTATCATTAAAAAATGTGTTAGTTAAATACAAACTCTTAATTAATTTGTGACATATGGAGTAGTGTATGAGTAATTTTATTTATCTATTTGACTATTTCTGCAGGTCTTCAATGGAAGAGGTACTACAAGGATCTGAAAAAGATAGCTGATTCGTTCAGGGTCGTATAATTGGGTGATTAAATATGTCTGAATTGAATTGAGATATTAATACAATGGAGCTTTGAACAAAAAGATGCGATTGCATGTGCATACGCAATCAGTTTCCAATTAGTATGTATATTTTGGGTTAAATCAATTCTAGTTGATTATTTATAAAGTTTTGAGGCTCAAGTGCTCAACCTAAAATTTTTGTGTACACGCTTGGAATTTTAAGGGTATATCTGATTTGCAAATTATTCCTTAGTAAGGAAAGGTAATGAATAGAAGGGACATTATATTTTTGTTGTTGTTTGAATACTGCTTAAAGAAAATTATTAACCTCTTAAAGACTTAATTTCATAACTAGAAATTAGGTAGAAGGGCTTATTATACATTGATTTTTATCAAAAATCCAATGAATAATAATTTTTTAAATGAAGGGCCTATTTTTAATTGGTCATTAGTGTAAGAGGCCTATTTTGTTTTATATTTTAAATGAATGTATTTGAATAAATTTAAATATCATTTAATTAATAAAAACATGTTATGTATTACCTAAATTACCCCTTTTTATAAAATTTACACAAAAAAATGGACTGCAAAGTTCATATTGATAAAATATAACTGTAAAGTTCAATGCAGGAAATATGGCTGCAATTGACTTTGTACTAAAAATATGGACTGCAAAGTTCACATGCGTAAAATATGAACTGCAATATGAACTTTGCACTAAAAATATCGACTGCAATGTTCAATCAGTGAAATTGGACTCAAAGTTCAATTGCAGTGAAATATAGATGCAAAGTTCATATGCAGTGAAATTAGACTGGCAAAGTTAATTGCATCAATTTTAATCATATTGGTATTTTTTAGTTTATTTTAAGGGTTAAGAGTCATTTTATAATGAAAAAAAAAAGACACAATCATATTCAATAAAATAAAAAAAGCCCTTTATTTAAAAAAAAATTATTCCTTGCTTTAGTGGAAAATATTTCTCTAATAAGCCCTTTTTTTTAATTGCCCCATTTCATAATTTGAACAACTAGAAATTAGGTAGAAGGGCTTATTATATATTGATTTTTACCAAAAACTAATGAATAATATTTTTTTGAATGAAGGGCCTATTTTTAATTGGTAATAGTTAAGAGGCCTATTTTGTTTTAATTTAAATGAATGTATTTGAATAAATTTAAATATCATTTAATTAATAAAAACATGTTATATATTACCTAAATTACCCCTTTTTATGAAATTTACACAAAAAATATAGATGCAAAGTTCATATTGCAGTAAAATTGAACTGCAAAGTTCAATGCAGTAAAATTGGACTGCAATATGAACTTTGCACTAAAAAATGGACTGCAAAGCTCAATTGCAGTAAAATATGGATGCAATATGATACTTTGCACTAAAAAATCGACTGCAAAGTTTACATTGCAGTGAAATATGGACTGCAAAGTTCATTTGCAGTGAAATATGGACTACAAAGTTCATATTGCAGTGAAATATAGACTGCAAAGTTCATATTGCAGACCATATTTTAATGCATATTGGTATTTTTTAGTTTATTTTAAGGGTTGGGATGTCATTTTATAATGAAAAAAAAAAAGAACATGTCATATTATCAATAAAATAAAAAAAAGGCCCTTTATTTAAAAAAAAAAATTATTCCTTGGCTTTAGTGTGAAAATCTTTCTCTAATAAGCCCTTTTTTTTAATTGCCCCCTTGAACAATGAGTTTGACAAATATCTTTTGCCTTCTTAAGAAAGATGCTATCTGAAATTCTGAGCCTATTTTGAGACTATATTTAAAAAAAAAAAAAAAAGTGCTATGAAAATTATGTTTTTGGCTTTGCCATCTTAGTTTTTTGGTTTCGGTTGGGGTATAGATTAGGGTGACTAAAACTCAAATCAAATGTCAAAATTATAATTCAGTTTTATCTTTCAAACTTAAAGTCAAATTAAACTATTTAAGTTTATTCGATTTATATATATAAAGTCCCCTTCTTTTAAGGATTGTTTATTTTGAAAGGTAAATAGTTGAATTTTTTCATAAAACTTGGTGAATATGATCTCTATTTTCACCAAATTTTATCAAAAAAAATCAAACTTGAAGTGGGTTAATTAAAAATCTAAAATTTTAACGTCCAGAAATACACATATATATCAACTTTTTAGATAACTCACTTCGAAATTTTTTATGAAACTTGGCGGAGATGATCTACTAATTATAGAGATCATCTCCTCCAAATTTCATGAAAAATATCATCTATTTACTCCTTTGAAATAGACGTTAATTAATTTAAGGACTGTCCTTAAGAGAAGGGCTATATGTGTATATATATATTTATAAATTTAATATTCATGATGTAATCACCCGCTGCTTTTTGCCGATAAGCATTTCTAGATAGGTGTGATTGTAGCAAAATTCTTTTAGGAATTAGGATACACCAATTCAAAAGTTTGAAGCTGGAGCTGAATGTAGTACATTCAGGTTTTAGAAGTTGAAGATGGGGATAAAAATAAAACTGAGACAAATATGTAGAAACAAACATAATAAAGAATGAACCAAATGGTATACTCTGAAACCTTTTTTTTTAAAATATCAAAAACAAGAGATTATATGTATAGCTTGGAGTAAAGTAACTGCTACAGAAATGGTTAATATAATTACACAGCTGAGAGAGAAAAGACATATGCAAAATGATATCATTTTGTGTTTATGCATTTAATTCAGTTCGGCTAGGTTCGGTTTAGAATGGCCAAACTCAAGACCCGGTCTGAACTTTGGTTTTGGTTTGATTTATTTGTTTCAGTTTCGCTTTTTTTTGTTCGGTTTTTTACGGATTGATCTAAATTCATTCGGTTCGGTTTTCATATTGGTCACAGCATCCCTAATCTCAGGCAAATGTAAAATGAACATGTCTCTAACTCACCAATTTTATATTAGTAAATCATTTTTACTCAACAACTTTTATTAAAAAAAATTAAAATGTCATAAATAAATTCAAATTGTAATAGTTTAATATATTTGATACTTATTATTTGACATCTATAAAAACAAGATTTATTATGACAGTAAAATTATGTACAAAATAATTTTAGAAAACATTAATGCATATTGCATTTATGAACTAATGAATTACAAAAATGTGATTGTATGTTTTTTCGTAAGTGAATCGCTATAATACAAAGTATGAAACTAAAATTTGAGCTTGCACAAATATAAATTTTTTCATAAATTATATGCAACAATTAAGGATGCTCTTAACAAAGACAAAAAATTTCGTTAGTGAAAAATTGAGTAACTTTTGATTAATGAAATTATTAAAATAAAATGAAAAATTCTAAAGTAATCTTTCTTTATCACCATCCCTTTAAAAATTAAGAAATTGTCGCTTCCCTCCCTGGTGTGCTTCAAACTTAACTGTCATAACCGACTCTTGGATCTCTACTGACCCAAAAGCTTCAACAATGGAGCAAAAAATGCTCCAATTCTTACAGAATTGTAAAAGCATAAGACAACTGAAACAAGCCCATCTCCAGATTCTCATCTATGGCCTCCAAGATAACACCTTTATTACACCAAAGCTCATAAATCTCTCTACAGAACTGATTTCCCTCAATTACGCCATTAACATTTTTCGCTCTTCACATTCCCCCAATCTTATTGCTTACAACACAATGATCAAATGCTTCATAGGAAAAACACACAAAGATGCATTATCCATTTATAATCAAATGAGGGCTTCTTTGATAGAACCAAATAGTTTTACTTTCACTTCTCTATTGAAATGTTTTGGAACTTGTGATGCTTTTGGAGATGGTAAATCGGTACATGGTGACATTGTTAAGTTGGGGTTTGATTCGAGTTTGTTTGTTCGAAATACCCTTTTGGATTTCTATGCTAAATGTGGGGGTGTTGACTGTGCTTGCCAGATGTTTGATGAAATGCCTGAGAAAGATGTTGTTTCTTGGAACACTATGATTGGAGTGTATATGGATCGTGGTGAGATAGAGGCTGCTATTGGATTGTTTGAAGCAATGCCTGAGAGGAATATTGTGACATGGAACTCTGTTATTGGTGGGTTATCCAAGAGTGGGAATATGGAACTATCTCGCTCGGTGTTTGATAGAATGCCAGAGAGGAATGAGGTTTCTTGGAACTTGATGACATCAGGATATGTCAGGGTTGGTGACGTGAAAGCTGCAGAGTCTATATTTGACGAAATGCCAGTGAAAACCGTGGTTTCTTGCACGGCGATTATAACGGGGTACACAATGATTGGAAATCTTGGATCAGCAAGGAAAATGTTTAATCAGATGCCAGCTAAAAACGTGATCTCGTGGAATGCTATGATTGCGGGTTATGTTCATAACCACATGTTTGATGAAGCTCTTTCTTTGTTTCAAAGTATGTTACTAGATGCCAAATGTAGACCGGACCAAACCACTTTGATCTGTGTACTATCTGCTTGCACTCACTTGGGTTCTCTTGAACACGGAAAATGGATTGAAGCGTACATTAAGAAACAGAAGTTTGTAATGTCGCTTCCTTTAGGCAATGCTTTAATAGACATGTTTGCAAAATGTGGGGATATACAAAATGCAAGAGCCGCTTTCAATCAAATGGGTCAAAGGTGCATAATTACGTGGACCTCACTGGTTTCAGGGCTAGCTGTTAATGGGCAGTGTACAGAAGCATTAGCGCTATTTGATAAAATGTGTTTAGAAGGATTAAAACCGGACGATGTTATCTTCATTGCCGTTCTTTCTGCTTGCACTCATGGAGGGCTGGTCGAAGAGGGCAAAAGAGTATTCAATCAAATGGTTACCGACTTCAAAATTGAACCTCGAATTGAGCATTACGGTTGCATGGTTGACCTTCTTGGTCGAGCCGGGAAGTTAGAGGAAGCGGTTTCATTCATAGAACGCATGCATTTGGAACCTAATGTTGTCATTTGGGCCACTTTGCTTGGTGCTTGTAAGATTCACGGTAATGGGGATTTGTTAGACTCTGTAACCCGAAAAATCTTGGACCAAGATCCATCAAACCCAAGCTATTTAACGTTAATTACAAATTTGAGCTCGTCAGTGGGACGTTGGCAAGATGCGTTGAGTTTTAGGACCGCAATGCAGCACCAGGGGATAGAAAAAGTACCAGGTTGTAGCTCGATTCAAATAGGGGACGGTGTTCATGAGTTTATAGCTAAAGATACCAGGCACCGGCGAAGGATAGAAATTTATAGGGTTTTAAAGGATTTGAACGGACATGTGAAAACAGAATGTGATGGGCAATGATAAATTTTGTAATGGACTCGTCTCTTTGGTGCTTTCATTCTTTTTGAGAATCTTAATAGGTAACCTTAATATGTGAAACTAGCAATTTTTTAGCAAAGAGGAGACGGATTGAAGAAAGCATATTTAGAGGTATCATCTCACAGAAGGTGCTCTCAAGGACTTGAAACACCGTATTTTGCAAGTCCTTATGAAATGGGATGGTACTTTTGACCATGAAATAGAGAAAACTGGTTCGAGTGGCATCCAATTTTTGGGCTAGAGAAGGTAATTTATTGTGCCGAGTGCAAGATTATTGTTCTACAGTCTCCGTTATACTGAAAGAAGGTATTTGATGCAGAGGGGAGCTGAGGATTGTTCTTCCATTGAAAGGACCATTGGAGTATTTAATGGACTGCATTCATTCTAAATTTCTTTCTGTTGGACTTACATGGTAGAGAGATTCATCAACTACATAGGGTGGCAGCAATGGTACAACTTTTCTGTCCTCATGTGTAACTAGTGTTAAAAGATGTTACAATGACGGAGAAAGATATTCTTGCCAGTTTCGTCAACTGGTACAACCCATCAATGCACCAGGTATAAAAAAGGGTTAACGCAGCACTCCTCTACAAGTTGACAACGTTACTTGTTATAATTTTTAACTATACGTTGCATTGCACAAGAATTATATGAAAAGTTACTCCTCTAAGCCGATTTCAGACTTTGTTGCATACGCTATTCCAATATTAAAGTTAAATTAGTTCCATCCACCATCACTAAAATCAAATAAATAACCACTTAAACCATTGTTTAAATATGTTAATGCATTAAAAGAAATGAAAACAAGAAAAAAGTGAAAATATATATAATAAAAACAAAAAAGCTCCCCACCCCCGGATCCCAAACCCCTGTTTACCTACCGGATTCATTTTTACAAGGCTTGAACTCACAACATAAAGCTTGTCAGTATTTGACAAACCCCTTTAAGCCGCGCAACAAGTGAGTTTTATAAAATTTTGGAACGTAACTGAGGGAAATGAAAAGGCAAAACTGAAAATCCGAAACAAAAACCATATGACCAAACACAAATTCGAGGCGTTCGTAATGAAATATGATAACTTCGAGGAAGATAAATGCTGATGGCAAAACCAGCTTTTTTAATTTTCATATAACGTATATTCTTTGTGATCTTACAAAATACAGAATTCAGTTACACAATAAGTTGCTGACATGAAGGTATTAACGTAGGTCTTGTATGCTACCAATGAAAACAAAAATGATTTGTTAAGTCACATTAGTCAGTGTAATTATTAATTAATGGATGTTTCGGGATTTGAATTTGTGTTTGACGTGTAAGATAAGATAAGAGGATAAGGTTATCTTATCTTATGTTTGAGGTATGTCAAGATTGAATATCAGAGTGAATTATGTAGGTAAATATAGTTGTTTGGTGTTGGCTTTATGGTAGTAAAAGGACTATTCAGGCTTCGTTTGAAAAACAAAATTTTGATTTATGTAAAAAGTTGAAAAATAATATCATGCTCATTTTTATGAGCAGAAGTTTTCCATCTTTTATTATTTTTTGAGAAAAAAATGTCTTCTTCAATCACTATAGAAATTTTTTCTATAAAAAAAGTCACAATATAATCAAACATTTTACCACATATCTGAACTTAGTTTCCAACGTTTTATAAAATTTAATTATTTTTATTTTCTTTTTTTATATTATTATCAAAATATCACACTGAAGTTGAGATCTTTGAAAAGGAGCTGTGAATCTATCCATATCTAATAAAATGATCAGATCATTGAGTGGCCCGCTAGAGTTTTGTTGGCTATTTTCCCACCGTGTATCTATATATATTTAATTTCTTCTCTAAAATGTGCGATTATCTCTTTAAAAAATAACGTACTTTATTTAGAGATGTAACTATATTAATCTGTGATTATAAAAATTGTGAGAATGATATTTATATATATACCGAATTTTTTAAAAAAAAAAAAATTTAAAGTGAGTAAGATGACAATTAAAATTTTCAACAATAAAAATTTTTAGCATCCGCATGCATACACACAAAAGTATTTTGTTCATAAAATATATGACGTGTGATAATTAAAGTTTGAAATTAATACCTCCGAGTGAACAAACATACACTATTACATCCAAAAATGAAAGTCAAACCAAAAAAAGAAACAAATGAAAGATAAATGTCACCTATGCCAACGGATATGTGGGGTAAATGATGCACAACTCTTGTTGTAACATGATAAACATCTCGAACACGGGTGGATTTAGGATGTCGAGGTGGGTTGTAACTCACCTTAATTATTTTTTTTCAATGTTAATTAAAATACTGATATAAAAAATGGTAATATAAAATAAGTCAAACGGAGAAACTTAAAAAAAGAAACAAGGCCCATGAAAGATAAATGTCTAGTTTAGATACCTTTTTTATAGAGAGCCTTTTAGAATAGAACTTTGTTTACATAGTTCCTCCAACAACACTCTCTATGTTTTATTTTATTATCATTTATTTGACATAATTCGGTTATTTTTAATATTTCTTCTATTTATCATGCCAACTATAAATATAACCAAATAAATGCAACTTTGTTATACATTAATTAAAATTAAACAATAAACTAAAATAAACAAAACCACTAACTAAAAATTTGTTGATCCCTTCCATAAAATAATCAATTTTTTTTTATTTTCTATAAATTATTTACAAATTTATTTATTTATTATTGAAGACTCAATATTCAAAAAAATAGAAGGCTGGCATTTTTTCTTTCTACATGAGATTTTTCTGTATTAAAAAAAATTACAAGAAGGAAAGAGAATAGAACCATTAAAATATAATTGTTGGCATATAATTTTTATTTTAATAAATAAATAATAAGTAGAGAGTCAAATTGACTCTCCAAATTTAGAGAGCCTAACAACATTCTCTACTCTATTTTAAAATTTTACATAATCTATTGGAGTATAAATCTATTAATTTGGCTAGCTATTATAGTGAGCATACTCCAAGTAAAAAGTCTCTTGGAGATGCGCTAACTTTGACTTCATTTGAGCTTTTTTTTTATTTGTTATTTTGCTTTTCCTTTTCACATCTCCTTTCTCATACAAAATTTTCACTTTGATATTTCTAAGGAGATTTCATCACTTTTTTTTTCTTTTTTTTTTTCATTCATTTTTTTTTCTTCATTTTTTTTCTTTTTTTCTTTTTTTCAAGCTCACTTTCCACTATTGCCCGTATAAAAATAGATAATCTCAACATATTCTTGGATAATAGGGTAGCTATAAATATGGTTTACACTCCAATGGATAAGGTAAGGATATTGGGCTACCAAAGAAATGCTTAAATAAGGTCAAAGGGGTGACTACGGTCATAAGTAAGGGTAGGATTAGGCTATATTATGTTGCCAAAGACGGCCTAAATCACTTCCTAAGGTTTAGGTTCTTCAGTTTAATATACAAGAATCCTTAAAAGAATGCATTTCAGAACTTACCTTTCTGTATTCAATCAAGCAAAGAATAATGAAACTACTCAAAGAGAACGCCTCTCAAAAATTAAGAGTTAATATATATCCCTAAAAAAGGAAGATTGCTCAAATTCCCACGGGTTATTTATTTACATTTATGTTCTTCAGAAAAATTTAAGTTAGTCACTCATAATTTCATGCATAGTTGCCATTGCGCTCAAATTAATGATATTGCAAATAATGAAATTTCTCTTAATAAAGATAGTAGGAGAACTAAGTATAAATTAAAGTATTAAAGATGGGTCATTATTATTACACATAGGTTGTGTGTTTGTATCCTTCCTCCCTATCTACAAAAATCCTGGATCCTTGATCTCGGATTTATGAATAGCACTACACATATAAGTATTGCAAACAATGCTTTGTTTAATTTAAAGTACATTGAAGTACACATCAAATTACTTAGTTGAAAATAACTTATAATTTTTTACCATTAATTAAACTATTAAGTTATTATTTTTTCGACAGCGATTAATTAGATTGAAATTTCTGATGCACAACAGGACAAAAGGAATTAAAAAATGCGGTGCAAATTATTAATAATTAAAACCCTGGATAAAATGTTTTGAAATGCATGCCTTCTTCTACACATGACCTAGGTCATAGGACACCATAAATGATATGCAATTAAAACACACGGTGCATTAGGAATATCTTAATTGACAGATACATTAATGCTACGAAAGAGTTGTGCCCACTAGTTGTTGGATATATACGAATTCCATCAAAGAATGATTGGCTTCAATTCCTTGCTATCTTATGTCCAGTTTTTATCAAATAAGAGTGATCGTTTAACTTTCGCATAATTATACCTAATATAGTTTTCAAAGTAATTGATTAATTACTGATCAAAACAAGACTTAAGTTATTGTGAAAAAAATTGATTTCTCTTACTGAAAAAGTAATTCTGAATTTTAAACATAGCAAAAGAATTGAAGAATATTATTATTCTCGTAACAATGTGACTTTATTAAAATACAGTACTATTATGAACAATAATTGCATTGCATTAGTGATAGAATTATTTAGAAAAAAAACCTAAATTAGAAAAATGAAATATTCCTTTCGCGCTATGTTAAGAGTTTATAACCATTGCTTGCTTTATAAGAATACACTAATTTAAATGTAATTAATTGTCAAAAATAAAAAAATTGTATATTTAATGGGTCATACTTTTCAAAAGTATATGTCGAGAGAGAGAGAGAGAGAGACAGAGGAGGAAGAGGGGCTTATTATTTTTATTGAAATGTGAATTTTTGTTTAATGGGTCATACTTCAGAAGTATATTTAATGCAAGTCAGATTATTATTATTTTTTTGGTTTTGAGTATTGCTGTATTTGTGCTCTAAATGTGTTATACGTGTTTTTCTAACCATTATGTGTGGCCAAAGAGTGGCGCGCGCACACACTTGTGCATGTATGCACTTCCAACCAGGGAGCTTTGAGCTCTCTGTAGTTTCCTACCTTTGAGGGCAAGGGTAACCTTCAATGTCTTCAATGCTAACAACTACCTACTCCAATGGATAATTTTAGAATGTTGAGGGGACATAAACTTATATATATATATATATATATATATATATGTATGTATGAAAATTCTCTGTTTTCACCCTTTTGCTAATTTCGTTGTGCGTATTTCATAGGAACCTCTCATTTTGTGTAAACAAATCTAAACATATTCTAATAGGTTCTTACAAAAGTTAGACAATTTTTTACGTTCTAATAGAAACAAAAAAGGCTTTGCGATTTGAGACACTTGCAATCTCTTTTTATGTTGGTGTCGGATCTGTGCTCTAAGTGGGTGAACCATTCTTGCATTATAAGAATTTGTATCCAGCTAGAAGCACTTGTGACTAAGGGGAGCTAGTTTTTCAAGCGGAGATTAGTTTCATCCCAATGCATGTGTGGAATACCATTTAAGAAATTTATTTCCATGTGAAATTATTTCTTAATTAAAAAATCAGGTGTTGCACATATGGCAATTTGTGCTATAAGTGGGTGAACTATTCTTGCACTACAAGATTTCGTATCCAGTTATAAGCACCTGTGGCTAACAACATCCGATTTTTTACGTAGGAATTAGTCTCACCTCAATGCAAGCGTAAAATATCTCGTAGCAAATATCAAAAATAAAAATTGTCTTACAATTATCTTGTAATAAATATAACATAATTAGGGTCATTTGTTTTGCCTAATGAACAGTTGAGATCCGTGAAACAAATTCACAATAAAGGTATTTTGTACTTTTAAGATATCTATATTTAATTTCTTTTATATTTTTCTTTACAATGCAAATTACATACACCTTTAACTGTAATATTAAGTGAATTACCTTTTTACAAGTTGCAAGGTCCATAAACAGTTAAACACCAGTTTCGTAAAACATACTGGCTTGCTACTTCGCATATATAGTTAATGCGTACAAACAAATGTGACACAAGTTTCGTAAAATAAAATACACACGAGATGCACTAACATATTATCACATTTTACTTGGGGACATATAAGCTTTGTTCGTAGAACAAAAAGCTCACGCGATTTGAAAAACATGCTATCATGTTCATTTATGGTGCGAGTTGCACAAGTTAACATTTTATTTAGTAGCTGGGAGTTGCACGATATGCTATCACGTTTTTATTCACTATCACTTGATTTTCACGATATGTCATCATGTTTTTGTTCGCTATAATCGTGAAAGTGGCATGACATGCTATCATATTTTTATCTAATAATCACTTTACAGAAGTTCAATCCCCAAAATTGTATGAAGGCTGGCTTTTCTCGCTTTTATTCGGTGTAAAACACCACGTAGACATGACAACTTGTGCCTTTTCATGCTCACAACTTTCTATGTCAAGGTAGAGGGGTAAAACTAAAGGCGAAACCAGAAATTTGATAAAGAGGGATCAACTATGTATCACTATAGCAACAATAAAAAATCAATTAAAGGGGTACAATTATTTTATTTTATTTTATTTTTCAAAATTGAGAGGGGTAACTAATATAAGTATACTTTTTAAATTTTATAAAAAATTATTTAACACTAAACTACCAAATTCTCAAAATTGAAGTGGGGAAATTGCCCTCCAAAGTCACACTTCACTGCGCCCATAGCTTGAGACATGTGATGGGGGAACGCGTTGGAGCCGCAATTCTTGTGCTTATTTTTCTGGATAGGCAATTATTGCACCTTTTGGAAATACTAACACGAACGGAGTTAAAAGGCTCATCAAATCTCATTTATAGAAAAACTAAGGTCTCGTTTAGTTCACAAAAGATAAATTAATTCTTTTGTCTTTCTTATGGGAGTGAGAAATTAAAATTTTTATCAAATTTTTTTTCTTATGTTTAGTAAAGTACGAAAAATATTTAGGTAGGATTTTTGTTGTCAAAAAAATTTGTAATAAATGCTGAAAAATAATAAGAAAAAATCAATCACATGAGTTTTGAGATGAATGACTTTATCTCCTACTTTTTCCTCCGTCAAAAAAGTGTTTTTGGAATTTGTGCTAACCAAACAAAAGAAATAAAAAACTTTTCTTTCCGAAATGTTCAAATCCGTGAACCAAACTAAGCCTAAGAAGATTAGACTCCTCAAAAATATTCAAATAAAAATAATCAAATAGACTCGCTTCTAACGGAATGTTATACATGTGCCTGAAATATATCTATTATTCAAAATACGTGTTTTCTTTAATAATAATAAAAAAGAGTCAGTATTACTACACTAATAGACCGAAGAAAACTGTTGCACTTGCAATTGGTAAAACATGAACTTGGAACATCTATATTTTCTTTTGAATTTTTCTTTGACATGGTAATGGTAATTATTAAAAATATATAAATACGAGCTTCTAGGTTATATTGAGTATTTTTTAAAATATTTTTCATATGTTATAGTAATCTTATTTTATCATGTAATCTATTGTATTACTTGTCAATATATTAAGTCCTAATATTTTTGAATAATTGTTGGTAAATTTTATTTTATTTTTATGGAAAACTAAAATATTGACTACAAATTGTCCGGTTATTTAGAAATTATATCACATTTTTATAGCTCCATCTAAATTAATTTTATAGAAAACTAAACAGTAATTTTGAATTACCCTTTATTTTGCTAATTATTAGTCATAAAAGGCTTGAAAAATGCAACAAAGAGATATAAAAATCCGTATCAAATTAAAATCTTTTAAGTTGGAGAAGTTCAAAACAAGGCATAAAACGAAGGGTGTAAAACTTCTTTTTTTCTTGAATTTTTTTTTATACAAGCAATGATTAAATAATGCAACTTTTTATATATACAATTTTACAATTACTAGAATAAAGGATATAAACGGGTGTATTAAAACCACCACATAGAGTGGACACAACATTTTTTTCTTTTTCTTTTTTTATTTTGAATTATGGAAACTGTAAATTAATAAATTTTAAAGTTCATTTCCCTATGTATATATAGTTATTTATTCTTTACTTTTTCTTTTTTTTTTGTTATTTATGTTTTTAATACTTACAAGGTCTCATTTTTGTTTAAGTAAGTTATTTGATCTAATTGATACATGTTATAAGATTTCTTTTAAATTTATTTTTCAAAACATAAAGGAGCTTTTTCATTTAAATAAATAAGATACACGTAGTATTTCCTTTTATTTTATTAGAAAAACACATGAGCCTAATTTATTTATTTAAAAATATATTATTTGAATAATTTGTGTTATAATGAAAGAGAAATCATGAATTTAAATAATATATAAACAAAAAGTAAACAAATTTTATGAATGATAAATTTTAAAATAAATTAATGTTATTGCAAAATCAAAAAAAAAAACACTAAAACAAAAACTATTCATAATGCATAATGAGTGTCTTTTTGAAGTATTACATCAATAATACCCATAATTTGAGATATTCCCGTTTTATAAATCCTTTGAGTTACCATCAAACGAACCACGATGGGTGGGATAGTGGCAGTTAACTCAAAGGATTAGTAAAGTAGGAGTAATTCAAATTATGAATATTATTGAAGGGTCAAACTCAAAAAGACATTAATAAAAAGTATGAACCATTTGGTTTGTCAAACGTAAAAACTAATTTGAAATAATAATTAAAATAACGAAGAGTCCAGTCTATCGAGTTTTGGACCAAACCCTAATGGATATATGTTTTAAAATTGTGGTGGGTATAAAAAATATAAATATGACTTAGATTTGATCGAGTTTGGGTTCATGTAAATTTAACCCGTTAAACCCAAACTAACTAAGTATATATAATTATTTTTCTTTAAATAGTTTTATAATACTATATAATTACAATTTATCATTGCATGTTAAGGTCGGATGAGTTTAGACAAACTTGCCTTAAGCATGTCTACTTTCCGTCGCTACAAAATTATCTCCAAACTAAAATTAAATAATATTTTCCTTATCGTTGGCATAGGCATTACTATCTATTAATAAATCAGGTCAGTCATGATATTACAAGACTTTCTTAATTTTTGTTCTTAAGTGATGGCTCTGATTTAATTTGAACGTTTATATTTTAATCTAACAGCTCAGAAATTGTCTTAACTTATGTTCGCAATTAACAGCTGAGATTTAGTTTGAATTTTTATGTTTGAATCTAACGACTCACATATTTATGTGATAGTTAAACATATATTTATCTCCTAATTAATTTTAATTTATATGATAACCTCCTAATTAATTTTGATTTATGTATAATATTTATATAATAACTAAA
This sequence comes from Lonicera japonica, assembly GCA_021464415.1. Lineage (NCBI taxonomy): Eukaryota > Viridiplantae > Streptophyta > Magnoliopsida > Dipsacales > Caprifoliaceae > Lonicera > Lonicera japonica. The sequence continues at coordinate 36,761,495 of CM038469.1, read as the reverse complement.
TAAGTGTTTATTAATTAAAATCACTATTAAAGTCTTTAAAACTTTTAATTAATAAATAAAAATCAAATAGCTTAAATTAAAATTAGAATCCATGTTGTTTAGAATACAAAGACTTTATTACTAAAATGATTTCTTTAGTTATATTTTTTTCCAAACCTTATTCAATTATTAGGCATATATATGTAGTTTTTACTATCAATATCAATTATTTATTAATATTTTAACATTTAGTTATATTAAATTTAATGTAAATTTCAATTGTTCAAAATTATTTATACTTTTTTCAAAAAAAAATATATTTTTCTTATTATAAATAGTAAAAATTAATTTTATGAATGTAAGAATTTTAATTTTTAACATCCCTTTATTTCTAGAAAACAAATACAAATGGCATCACGTCATATATATATATACATTATCTGCTACATTGTTAGTCACTAAAAAATTTAATACTTATTTATTTATTTATTTCTCTCGATATTAAAGTAGTGATATTTACAATATAAATTGGTTTGAAAAAGAAAATATAATTAATTCTCATAAAGGATAAAAAAAAAATAAGTTAGTGGTAGGTGATAATAGCATATCCAAATTTAAAACTTATAGCATATCTGATATTATATTTATTATTTTTCAAAATAGATTAATAATAGTTTTTTTTATCTTAAAGCTAATTTTAATTTTTAAATATTATGTTGATCTAAATGTGAATATATTAATTTAAACTTAATCGATTATTCTATTGGCATACACGTATCCTATATGTGATCAATAATTTTTAAATTTTAATAATCCAAAAAGTACTGATGAAAATATATAAATAGTTCATGTTGGGATTAACTTTATTCGTAGGGAAGTAATAGTCGAGTTTAGGGTTTTGTCAAACTTAAACTCGATATATTTAAAAATATGATTACTTTAAATTAAACTTGACTAAAAGTATATTTATTTAAAAAAAATACACCATGTTTAATATACTATATGTATAAACCTTAACTCACTCTTTCTATCCTCGATCGCTGTAATTATATTGTATCATAAGCGTATTTAAAGAAAAAATATTATATTATAGCAAAGATTGAGTCAAATGGATAAAATTTATGTTAACTCATATTTTTCCGGATTGTAAAAGAAAATGGAAAAAGTCTACCCTATATTCGGGTTTGCTTAGTCGAAAATTCGTCAAATCGGGTCATTTTTCATCTCTAATTGTAATGGAAATGAAATTAGACAGACTTAATTTATTCTACCACTATTTGAATAATATGCATATAATTATATTTTTAAAATGTGGTTAAAATTAAAAATTAAAATTAGTGTTGTGTGGAAAAATTTAATTCCTCTTGATATTAAATTAAGAGTATACTACTACTTTTTCAGGAAAATGTTAAAATTAATTTCCCTACGAAATAGAAAAATTGTTCTTAATAAAAGATAAAAAAGTATTAAAATTACAAGTAACTACATATATAAAAAATCAATAAATAAGATTTTAGATAGTGTCACTAATTATATATAGGCAAAATCGAATCGTGTCGTAGGCACAGGCATTAGCTAGTCTATTAATAAATCAGGTCAGTCCTAATATATTAAGACTTTCCTAACTTAGGTTCCCAACTAGTGGCTCAAATTTAATTTGATCGTTTATCTTTTAATCGGACGGCTCATATATAACATTCAGTTATCTTCCCAACTGGCAGATCATATTTAACTTCATCATTTATGTCTTAATTCGACGGCTCATATTTATCTCTTAATTAATTTATCTCCTAATTAATTTTAATGGTGCTAAACCAAGCAAGTATTTATTAAACATGTATTTATCTCTTAATCAGTTTGTGATAAATTTTAACTCTACTTTAATCTCCTTTCTCCTTCTAAAATCAAATATAAAATTCATACGTACTTTTGGATCTCTCCATCTGCACATCGTTTTTATTTATTCTTATGAGTATAGTTTAAATATGTAATATGTAAAAACCTATTTTTAATTACTTTTTTTTAACGTTTATTAAAAAGTATTCGCTGTAATGTTGTATAATGATTATAAAATGGGTATGTATACAATATGTATATATGTATATAGCAATATTAAAAAAGTGGAATAGTCTATATGTAATGTAATTGATTATTATAATTTTATCATAATGAATTGTATATAATTTTTCGTAATGGGTTTGTCTGATATATATATATATATATATATATATTTACATAATTTAGACTACTGGAAGTATGACTAAAAAGATGAGTATGTGATGTTAAGATTTTTGATATTCAATCACTGTTTTAATTTTAAAACGGGTATGTGTACAACGATCTATAGCATATTTTTAATTTTATCGTAATGTAATTGATTATTACTTTTACGTGATATACAAACATTGATTATTAAATTTCAAAATTTTTTATACTAATCTTCTTATTAAAAAAACAAAAAAAATCAACATCATTTTAATAATTATTTTTCAAACTCCATTAGTTTTTTTCAAAATAACATTATTCATATACATTTAATTTCATGCACAAAAATGTTCACTTGCTAGAAATTCTCTTATACTAAAATTCTTATCACTTGAATTATACCAAAATTAATAAATTCAAATAAAAATTGAATAGCTTGAATTACAATTGGAATCCAGTCTTGATTTTGTTACTAAAATAACTTCTTTAATTATATTTTTCCGTACCTTTATTTGATTATTAGGTATGTATAACTAGTTTTTTCCTATCAATATCAATTATTTAATAAAATATTTTAATATTTAGTTATATTAAATTCAATGAAAGTTTCAATTGCACAAAATTATTTATACCTTCTCAAAATTATTTATATTTTTCTTATTATAAATGGTAGAAATTTATTTTCTAAATGTAGAAATTTTAATTTTTAACACCTCTTTATTTATAAAAGACAAAAAGAAAGGACATCATGTTATATATACATTTAAGTAATGATGTTTGCAATATCAGTTTGTTTCAAAGAAAATATAATTAATTGTAAGAAAGGATAAAAAACAAAAAAAAGTTAATGGTTCGTGATAAAAGCATATCTAATATTACTTTTACTATTCTTTTCAAAATACATTAATATATAAAATTTTATTTTCTTCGAAAATTAATTCTAAATTTTAAATATTATGTTGATTTAAGGGTGCATTTAGCGCACCGGTGCGTTTAGGGCGCGTGATAAGGAGGTATGATATGATGAATTAGTTAGATAGGAATTATGTGAAATAGAATAGGAAATGAATTAGTTAGCTAAGGATTAAACGGGATTGGACATGATAAGGATTAGTCGGATAAAGATTTAATAAACTTTGTATTTGATAGAGTCCCAGATTACACGTCTAGATATTATATAATATAACTCGCTTTTGTTTTAAAAATACATGCAATTTTAATTGTTATCCACAATTTTATTTATTTATTTATTTATTTTTGCCAATACGGTCAACCTATTTATAAATAAGTTTTGTAAAAAAATATTTTGGGAGAAAAGTTTTATATTACATACAATATTTACGAATTAGGCATTAAGTACACTTTTAAATTATGATGTAAATTTTTTTTTATATAAAATTAAAATTTCTTTATTTAATAACAGAAAAAAATTACCATATTATACAAGAAATGAATTTTTTTTAGTTGACTTATTGTGATTTTGAGTGGTCAAAAATTTTCATTAATCAATTTGATTATATAAAGGTCGTAAAGAAGAAGATTGAAATAAATTAATTATAAATTTGTTTTTATATTTGTTTTGTTATCTGGCAATCACGGGATAAAATAATACCATGTATAGGGGTGGTATAGTTTTATCCGGTTTTAATGAGATAAAAAGATAATTAATCATGAGTGTAATCCAGTATCGTGTTGATCCAATTATATATCTAATTCCACACAACAAACACATTCTAAATATAAACATATTAATTTAATATTTCGTAATTATTCTCTTGGCATACGCATTGTAGGTCGGAAAATACCCTAGTGGGGGGTGAATAGGGTTTTAAAAACTTAATGCGGAATTAAAACATTTTTAAAATATTTAAGCAAAGCAACTTAGTTAAATAAGTTTATTAAGAAAAACAATTAATCCCAAGAATAAGCAATAATATAAGCAACTTCAATCAATTAATATAACAAATAAATAAAGAGATTAAGTAAGAAAGATTGAACCAATTTGAAGTCGAAGATTTTTTGTCCACACGGTTCGGCTTGTTCCCCCTACTCCGCGCTCGGTTAGTTCCCCGAGAATTTTCACTATAACCGATCTCCTTCCGGGTGAAGATCAAACTTCTACAAGTGTATTCTTCTCACACACTCTTACAAGTATTGAAACACCCTCAATACTCTCACAAGAAATCCATCTTGCTATTCTATGAGATACACCTCTCACAAATATGATTTGAATAAGTTTTGGTGGCTAACACCAATGTACAATATCTCTCTTGTGTATAACAAAATACAAATGAAGCTCACACTAAGAGATATCAAAATTGATCAAAGTATATAGCTCAAAAATGAAAGATTGATCAATTAAATGAATTGAATACTTGAATAACTTTGTATATATGTAAAATGAGTTTGTAGAATGATTCAAGTGTGTTAAAACATGTCTAAGACATCATATTTATAGCTTGTAAAACCATATGGCCGTTGGGGATGATTAAGAGAGGTTTTGGCTCCAAGGTATACATTTTCAAACTTTCCAACAGCTAGTTTTGACAAAAAAATTCAAAATTGTTTTGTTAATTTCTCCCAATTAGACCGTTGGATCATGCTTAAATTTTAGTCAAAAATGATCGGAGTTCGGGAAGGCATCCATTTTATCGTTAGATCAAAACTGGGCAAAAATTAAGCGAATTTTAAATGTAAAATAAAAATATTTTTGCAATTTAACAATTTAGTTCCAAATAAAATTCTAATGATTTTAGAACCTCAAAGATATGTTTCTATGATACCTATTTTTATTATAGCTTAAAATATGATCATTTAAAATTAATATGAATTTATTTTGAAACTCGGTTTTTGTAAAATGATGTTTTTCAAATAAATTCAATTTCAAGCTAGTTTGAATCAATCTTTAAAAGATGTAAGAATATGTTTGAGCTATAGGGATTTGATCAATAAAGTATATTTACATAAAATCTAAGCACTCACTCCATTCAATGATAATTCGAGTCTTCGTGATACTTGATTTTCTTGTGCGTATCTTTACTTATTTGATGTTCTTGATCCTTTCTTGGTTTTGATAACTTGTAAAACATGTAGAGATCATTCTTGTGCATATCTTCACTTGCTTGATGATCTAGATCTTTTCTTGGCTTTGTATAGCACATGTATATCACTTGAGTTCATTTCTTGTGAGTATAGGCGTTTGTAAAGCTTGTGTGAGATTTGCTTTGGTTTGAAGTTACACTTGGTCGGAAGATATATCGGTTAAAATGGATATCATCATTGGAACAACCGAGTTAAATAACACTTTAGTAACTTATTGTAATTATCAAAATAAGATTAATTGACTTTAAGGTCAACACGCATATCCTATACGTGATCATTAATTTATGAAATTTAATGATCCAATAAATACTAATGGACATATATATATATATATATATGTATATATATATATAAATAGATCATGTCGAGATTAACGTTATAAGGAGACAATAGTCGAGTTTATAGTTTAACCAAATTCGAACTCAATATATCTAAAAATATAATTACATGAAACTAAAAGCATCTCTAACCGTTGTGTAAATTCTAGGTGTCAAGACACTTTTACACAAAATTTGAAGTGTAAAAAAAATATGCTTTAATGGTACATTTTTAAACTTTTGTGTAAATTTTGAATGAATCAATAAGATAATTATGCATATTAGATATTATTTTATGCAATTTTTTATTATTTTTTCTTGAATTTTGGTATACATAATATTATAACAACAATGAATCTTGATTTGTTGGTCTTAATGAGTAGATTTTAGATATATATTTTTTATTAAATTATATAATTTCTATTAAAAGTTATTACATTTTAAAGTATTGTAAAATAATTGAGAAAAGAAAAGGCTGATGTAGCAGTGTAAACTTGTGGTGTATTTTACACATTTGTTTTACACAAAAGCTAAATTTAAAAGATTAATGTAACTCAAAATTTTTACAAGTTTTGTATATTTTACACAAAACCTAAATATACACTACTGTTGGAGAAGCTCTAAATTTGACTAAAAATATATTTATTTATTTTTTTAAAAAATACCATGTTCCCTATACTATATGTATAAAACTCAACTAACTTTTTCCTCCTCGCATGTTATAATTATATTGTATCACAAAAATATTTAAAGAAAAATATTATATTACAATAAAGTCAGGTCAAATATACAAAATTTATGTGAACTCAAATTTAAATCATTTAAACTCATATTTTTCTTGATTATAAAAGAAAAAAGAAAGAGTTCGCCCCATATTGGGATTTGTTTAGTCGAAAACCCATCAAATCATGCTATTTTCGATCCCTATTTATAACGAGAGTGCAATTACACAGACTTAATTTATTTTACCACTATTTGAATTATAGGCATACAATTATATTTTTAAATTTTGGTTAAAATTAAAAATTAAAATTAATGCCGTAGTGAAAATTTTAATTCTTTTTGCCCTAAAGTTTATAGTTTACTAATACTTTTTTAGAACAGTGTTAAAATTAATTTATATGAGAAATAACGAAGTTGGAATAAGAATTTTTAATACGATATAAAAAAACATTAAAATTACGAGTAGTTACAGATATAAACCAGTAATAATTAATATGATTTTAAAAATTGTAATCAATTACATATAGGCACTGATGGGGTTAAATAATAATTTTACCATTGGCCTACGAAGGTAATTCAATACTTTTACCTCCACTAAAATCCTATTTTTATCTTCAGTAAAATATCATTTTTTACCTCCAGTAAAATACCATTCTAGAATACATGTGACATAAGCATACACATCATATACATTCTAGAATACATGTGACCTAAGCATACACATCATATACAACTCCACAAAAAAATTACCTTTTTGCCCTTCATTTTTATCAAATTTACCTATTTGCCATTCTACATTTACCTATAAATACCCCCTCATACATCCATCCAAAGACACACCAAAAAACGTCCCTTCCTCCTCTCCCAATATCCATCCATCTTTCCTAAATACAAGCCAATTTTTGAGGGTCTTATACTCTCTCTTTTCATACCCAAAAAAAAATACCAATCCTTATACGCTCTCTCTCCTACACAGTTTATTATTTGTTCTGTTGAAATATTTGTAATCCTAATTCTATACTTATAAATAGAATTAAGGAAATTATAGAAAGAGAGAGAGATTGGTAGCTTGTATTATCATCCAAATTGATTGCCTTTGAGCTAATACAAAGCAAACACACACAAAAGGAGGACGTACTGCCGGACTAGCATAAGCACTACCGGGGGAACCTACCTTAACAAAAATGTCTCGTGTTCACCTTCATTTTTAATCAGTTTCTGCCGGTACTGTTCACAGTCACTGTTCATATATACGGTGGTACTGTTCATATTTACTGTTCATATTTACTGTTCACATTTACTGTTCACAGTCATTGTTCACATATACGGTGGTACTGTTCGCAGTCACTGTTCACATATACAGTGGTACTGTTCACAACCACTGTTCACATATACGGTGGTACTGTTCATAATCACTGTTCACAGTTATCATCCATTATTAAACCTCTAATTCACCATTTTTCATTGATTGGTCGGTCGTCAATTATCTGTTCTAGATTTTGACACCATCAGTTTGGCACTGTCTGTGGGAAAGACATTTTCTTAAAGTCACACGCTTCTCAAAAAGCCAGAAACCATACATTCACCATTTCCTAGTCAGAAAACACCCAAACAGACCCCTTGATAGCCTTAGTAGCTCAACAAACTGCTCTCCAGGTCCAGATTGACAGATTGATAGCTCAAAGAGAACCCCCTTCGTACAATTCAAGAGATGGATCGCCTCCGACCCCTGTTTCTGCACCGGCTCCTCCAACCCCTGCGCGAATCCCAGCCATTGAAAGGCTGGGGGAACGCCGCCGGAGGTATAGGAGAAGTCGGGGCAGGCCCAATGGGTCTGATGCCGATCAATCCAGTTCTGAACAAGGAGATTCTTATGATGAGTTCTCTATTACAGCTCCCCCATCATCTCCAAAAAAAAATCCACAAATTAATGTTGTTCGAGAAAGACGCTCTGAATGAGAGGCTCAAAGACAAAGTGTGAGCAGAGGAGGTCGCCCCCCCATTCCACCAGTTCTGGAGACAAATGCTAGGCCTCGAGGGTCCGTGTTTGACAAGATCTCGAACAAGAGCTCTGTTGAAGAAGTAGAGCAGATGCTCAGATCAGAAATGAAAGCCCAGCTGGTCGAAATGATGAAAACCATAGGCCACGTCGAGGGGAGCTCGGCAGCAACTCTGGTAAGAAATTCTGAATCGCCGTTTGCAGCGCACATCCAGACCTGTGCAGTTCCGAATAGATTCAAATTACCTCCTCTAGAGTCATATGACGGCTCAACCGATCCGATGGACCATTGGCAGCAATTTGAAAATATGATGGGGCTCCAGAATGTCCCAGATGGTATCATATGCAGGGCTATTGTCACAACTCTCAAGGGGGCAGCTCGGATATGGTGCAACAGCCTATCTCCAGGCTCGATTCAGAGCTCGCATGAGCTTGGTACGAGGTTCGTGACTCACTTCGTGGGGACTAGAAAGCAGTCTAAGACCTCCACCCACCTCTTCACAATCAAACAAGGTTCGAACGAATGTCTGAAAGACTACGCTTGCCGATTCAACCAAGAAAGCCTCATGATCAACGATTTCAATGAAGCTGTGACCGTAGCTGTATTTATGAACGGAGTAAGCTCTCCCTACTGCTTAATGACCTTAGCTAGAATGGCTCCAAAGACCATGTCTGAGCTCCTGGACGAGGTCAACAAACAGATTGGGGTGGAAGAAACACTCCAAGGACGCAACCTGTCGGGGTTTTCTGCTCTCTGGCCCCCTTTCAAGCGCCAGGAGGAACATAGCCTTTCTTCTGGCCAAGAAAGGGAGACCAAGAAGAACAAAAAGAATACTGAAAAATTCAAATCTAGCGAGGACAGAGCTCATCGGAAGTTCACTCCCCTTACAGCCCCACTAAGCGAGGTCTATGCCCAATTAGAACCAGGAGAGGTACTTAAGCCTAAAAAGATGAGCACTCCAGAGAAGAAGAGGGACTCTACCCAGTACTGCCGGTATCACAAAGACTACGGCCACGAGACTGATAATTGTTGGAAGCTCAAGGAAGAAATTGAGAAGCTTATCCAGCGAGGTCAGCTTCGACAGTACATAAAGAAAGAAAAGGATGTTCCCCCAAAAGCTAATGGGAAGGAGCACGCCAAAGAAATATTCATGATTGATGGAGGTTCATCCTTCTCTGGAAACAACAACAGGTCCCGAAAGGCCTACATCAGGCAGGCTAAATTCTCGAGCTCAGAAGCAGAGTTCTTCAGCTCAAGGCCCTTAAAGATGGCTAAGTATGAGACCTCCGAAATCACTTTCATTGATGCGGATATGAATGGGGTAGAGTACCCCCATGATGACCCGTTAGTAGTAACAGCAATGATAAGCAACCATAACGTCCATCGTATCCTTATCGACACAGGAGCGACCTCGAACCTCATGTACTACAGTGCTTTCAAAGCGATGGGTCTCACTAAAGAACACCTGGTCCAATCGCCGGTCACATTGGTAGGGTTCTCTGGGGAGAAGACAAGATCCTTAGGAGCAATCAAGCTTTCGGTAACTCTAGGGACCGCTCCAAAGCAGGTCACGACCATGGCAGAATTCATAATTCTTGACTCAGCTCCCTATTACAATGCTATCTTGGGCAGAGGAACTCTCAATGAAATCAGAGTCGCCATATCAACCTGCAGCTTAACCATGAGGTTCCCAACCCTCCATGGGATCGAGGAGGTCAGATGTAACCAAATGGAGGCCAGGCACTGTCAATTTGGAACCTTAAAAGAAGTTAGAACCACGAAAATTGCCACTGTAGAGCTCGAGGTAGCAACTGCTAAAGGGGTGAACAATACAGGAGAATCTACCACCTCTGAGAAATTAGAAATTGATACCCTAGACCCCCGGGATGAAGAAAAAGAGCTCAGGGGAAAGCCCGTTGAGGATCTAGAAGACTTGCTCTTGGATCCTTTACTACCTGAAAGGGTGCTCAAGATCAGCAACCAACTCAACTCGGAGGTCAGACGGGATCTTTCCCAATGCCTTAGAGCTAACGCTGATGTCTTTGCGTGGTCCCATGATGACATGAAAGGGCTCAACCCAGAGGTCATGGTGCACAGGCTCAATGTTGATCCAGCCTTCAAGCCCGTAAAGCAGAAAAAGAGAAACTTTGCAACAGAAAGAAACATGGCTGCCAGAGAAGAAGTCCAGAAATTGCTCCAAGCTAGTTTCATTAGGGAAGTCCACTACCCAAAGTGGCTTTCCAATGTTGTACTTGTGAAGAAGCACAGCGGAAAATGGAGAATGTGTGTGAATTTCAAAGACCTCAACAAGGCTTGTCCAAAAGACAGCTTTCCGCTCCCGAAGATTGATCAGCTCGTGGATGCGACCACTGGGCATGAAATGCTAAGCTTCATGGACGCTTATTCTGGATATAATCAGGTAAAGATGGCCCCTGAGGATGAAGAAAAGACATCTTTCATCACCAATGAAGGGACCTACTGCTACAAGGTTATGCCATTCGGTTTAAGGAATGCAGGAGCTACCTATCAAAGGGTGATGAACTTCCTGTTCAAAAAATAGATAGGCCGAAATATGGAGGTCTACGTCGACGACATGCTCGTCAAGAGCCTCAAGGCGTCCAACCATGTTTCTGACCTCAATGAAGCCTTTTCCATACTTAGATAAAACGGTATCTCCCTCAATCCAGCTAAGTGTGCTTTTGGGGTAAAAGGTGGCAAATTTTTAGGTTTCATGATAACACAAAGGGGAATTGAAGCTAACCTCGAGAAGATACAGGCTCTGATTGTCATGAAGTCTCCCACGAAACCAAAGGAAGTCCAGAGCTTAGCAGGTCGAGTGGCAGCCCTTAACAGGTTCATCTCTAAGACTACTGACAAATGCCACCCATTCTTCAAAACTCTAAAAAAGGCCTTCGAGTGGACGAAAGAATGTGAGCTCGCTTTTCAGCAGCTCAAGCAATACCTTGGAACTCCTCCTTTATTGAGTTCTCCGAAGAAAGGTGAAATTCTCTGCCTTTACTTGGCTGTTTCTCAAACAGCGGTCAGCTCAGCCCTTATGAGGAACGAAGAGGGGGCGCAACTGCCTGTCTACTACACGAGCAGAGCTCTGCATGCGGCTGAACTCAATTACCCCAGGTTGGAAAAATTGGCATATGCTCTCCTCATCACTTCTAGGAAACTGAGGCCCTATTTTCAGGCCCATGCCATTGACGTACTCACAGACCAACCACTACGACGAATTCTTGACAAACCAGATCAGTCAGGAAGGCTAGCTATCTGGGCTGTAGAACTCGGACAATTTGTGATCAGTTACAAACCACGAGTATCAATCAAAGGGCAGGCTGTGGCTGACTTCATAGCCGAGTTTACTTACACAGAGGAACAAGTTGCCGAACTTTCAGAGCTACTGCCAACAGTAGACCCAAGTGCCTCGAGCCCTTTCACCTCAATAGGCCTGATGCCAGAGATCCCAGTGTGGATACTCCACGCAGATGGTGCCTCCAACTCTCAAGGTTCTGGAGCTGGTCTGGTATTGATCACCCCTGAGGCTAACACATTGGAGATAGCCCTCAAGTTTCTTTTCAAGGCATCGAATAACGAAGCAGAATACGAAGCTGTCATAGCAGGTCTAAGGATTGCTGGAGACTTGGGGGCAAAACAGATGGTGGTTTACAATGACTCTGCAGTCGTAATTGGCCAAATACTTGGCCATAACATGGCTAAAGAAGATCATATGGCCGCTTACCTGGCTAAAACTCAAACGGCAGCTCGAAAGTCTACAAATGTGGTGTTCATCAAAGTTTCCCGAGCTCAGAATAACAAGGCAGACCGCCTAGCCAAACTAGCTTCGTCAACAGAGGCACCAAGCGGTGTCCACATTTAATATTTGGAAAGCAAAGCCATCAATGAGCTTGAAGAAGTGGATGCAGCCCCAGTACAGATCTGCAAGTGCTGGATTGACCCAATTCTGGACTACCTCACAAATAGAGTTTTGCCAAAGAAAAGAAGATGGCCAAAAGAATCAAATACATCTCCAACAGATATGTAGTCATAGAAGCAACCCTGTACAAGAGAGGTTATGTTCTTCCTTTCTTACTCTGCCTACACCCCCATCAAGCTCAGGCAGCCCTGTTAGAGATCCATGAGGGATTGTGTGGTGGACACCCGGCAGCTCGTTCCTTAGCTCTCAAAGTTGGACGACAAGGTTACTTTTGGCCAACCATCCTACAAGATGCCAAGGAATTGGTAAAAAAGTGTGACAAGTGCCAATGGTTTGTCAATGTCCAACAGCTTCCAGCAGAGCTCATGACTCCTGTCAGCAGCCCATGGCCCTTTTCTCAGTGGGGGATGGACATTGTTGGTCCTTTCCCCTTGGGTAAAGGACAAACCAAGTTCGCAGTTGTAACCATTGACTACTTCACCAAATGGGCTGAGGCAGAAACATTGACCACCATCACCACTATGAAAATTCAAAGCTTTGTATGGAGAAATATCATCTATCGTTTCGGCCTCCTAAAGATTCTGATTACTGATAATGGCAAGCAATTTGATTGTGATCTCTTCAGAAATTTTTGTGAAGATCATGGAATAGAGAATCACTACAGTTCACCTGTCCATCCCTAAGCAAATGGCCAAGCAGAAGTCACCAACAGAACTCTCCTGAACTCGCTGAAGAAAAGACTCGACGATGCTAAGGGAAATTGGTCTGAAGAACTCCCCTCAGTTCTTTGGGCTTACAGGACTACGATACGAGGGCCTACGGAGGAAACTCCTTTCTCTCTGACCTATGGAACTGAAGTGGTGATTCCAGTAGAAATGGGAATGCCAACATACAGAATCAACCATCATGACCCAGCTCGGAATGACGAAGGACTCTTAGCCAACTTAGACCTCCTCGAAGAAAAAAGAGAATAAGCTCGGATTAAAGAAGAAGCCTACAAAAGGAACATGGTCAAAAGTTACGACAAAAGGGTCAGGCACCGAAGCCTAACTGTGGGCAACTTGGTGCTTCGAAAAGTTATTCTAGCCACCAAAATTTCTCAACATGGGAAACTAGCTGCCAAATGGGAGGGTCCATATGTGGTAACCAAAGTTAGCAGACCTGATACCTATTACTTGAGAACCATGAATGGAATGGAGCTCATGAGGCCATGGAACATAGAGCACCTCAAGAGATACTATCCCTGACTGAAGTACTCTGTAATCTTGTAATGACTTGCTCCGAAGAAAAATATATGAAATTTTACTTTGGTATACCGTTATTTACTAGAAGCAAAACTTTACAAGGAGGTCGGAAATACGCTAAAGAGGTTGCATAAACATAATTGAGAAAGCTGTTATAATTTGCTTAAGTTAAAAGAATGCATGATATTTCTGTAGACTTAACCAAAAGTACAAGTTTTCCTTTTATACATCAACGACCTTAAAAAAAAAATCCTACCGCCATGTAGGTCAGCCACCAAGCATATAACGTCTAAGTGCAGACTTGCTGAGAGCTGAGAAATTTCTCTAATTAAAGAGGTCAGTTTGTTGGTGCACAGCTCTTTTACATGAGCACACTTACACTCTGAGGAGTCTAATTGGCGTTCGGAAAGAATCTTACAAAATTTGGTTAAAGTCTAGGGGGCACAACTCTTATACTTAGCCAAAATAAGAATAATTTCATACGTACAAATGACCCAATAAAAACCTGTTGCACACCAGGTCCCCTTTGGAAAAAACTGCCAAAAGACCTCTAATACAGGCATCTTTACTGGATTTATTTTCTCTCTTTTGCCTTTACTGTTTTACTTTGAGTGTGGGGGAAAAGGGATAACCATTCATATATGGCTTATTCAAATCTCACAATAACAACTCAAAACAAAACATAAAAAGAGCACACAGAAGATATAAAAAAAATTCTGAAACAAAACTTGTTTATTTATTGATGAAAAGAGATGTTACAGGTGGAATATTTGTGGAACACTTGTTTAAAGAACAAAACCCTCACTAGAAGTGCATACATTGTCTGGGCTGAACGGTATGCTATTGAATGATAAGCAGATATGTGTTGGACCCCTTCTTCGCAAACAAAAAGACATGAAAGTGGAGGGGTAGATAACTTATCTAATCAAAGAAAAGGCTGAAGAATTCGAAGATCATCAGCATCAAAATTCAAAATAGTACTTAAATCAGAAGAAGAGTAATCAGAAAAATCATGGCAAATATCTCCTAAAGCTGTCCAGTCAGGGCTGGTTGGTTCGACAACCTCTGTAAGAAAATTAGCTTGCAAAGATTGCGATAAACAACCGTCCAGATTCACAGCAGACGGAATAACAGCAGCCGTGTTATTTTCTACCGACGAAAGGAAACTCGAAGAACCTCGAGGATGAGCAAAAGAGCATAGCGGGTTAACACAAGAAGGCCCTCCTTCTAACCGAGCCTCTAGTGCCGTCACCCGTTCTTGTAACTCTTTCACCTTCTGTTCAAGAGAAGCAACCCTTTAATGGGATTCTCGACTCTCGCCTTAGCTTCAAAAAGAAATGAATTAAGAGTCTCAAGATATTGATATTCGAGAATATGTTGTAAAATATCTGCAACGTTCTTCACCCCGAAAACAATGAAGATTGTGCGATAATCCTGGCGACTAATCACATCTCGAAAAATTTGTGCATATTCACACCAGGGCTGAAATCTCTTGCGTTTATAAGTACAAGCAGCACAAGAAGAACCTGTACAACGGAAGGTATTCGGCACATTCGGTATACTTGTGATTTACTTTCCCTTATTCATGGGTATCTTCTATAAAAAGTATAAGAAGAAGATGGATCTTGAGGGAGATGACAAGAAAGAGGGGACAAGAGGCATCTAGCATTGAAAGAATCCCGAAGACGAAAAGCTGTCTTCTTAAAAAGTCAAAATATACAGCGCCCCCTCGTGCAGCGCCCCTCGCGTGCATTCAGACTACACCGCCCTAGATCCCTCTTTAATGTCGCCATAGGGGAAGAAAATGTGCGTTGATGTTGATGCTGCGGTAAAAAATTTTGCCGCGGTAAAAATTTTTGCCGTGGTAAGATTTTTTATACTGACTTAAAAAAAAATGTATATATATATGTATATGTATATATACATATAAAAACAGTTGAAAAAAGTTCAAGTAGAACCAAACTACTTATGATCAAAGTTTAGTCAACTTTACACATCAATGATCCAAGCCCCATAAACTTACGGTCAAAAGTTAACAAAACCTTACACGTCAATTATTCGAGCTCTCTCCATGATTATCTTCCTCGACATGTACCCGCTTTCACGCCTTAGCTTTGAGCAGGACCACTTATCCGGCAAAAGGCATTTATCCTTCACATTCAGCTTTCAGCATAAAAATAAAGGATATGGGCAATTGATGGGGTTAAATACTAATTTTACCATTGGCCTACGAAGGTAATTCAATACTTTTACCTCCACTAAAATCCTATTTTTACCTCTAGTAAAATACCATTTTTTATCTCTAGTAAAATACCATTCTAGAATACATGTGACATAAGTATACACATCATATACATTCTAGAATACATGTGACCTAAGCATACACATCATATACACCTCCACCAAAAAATTACCTTTTTGCCCTTCATTTTTATCAAAGTTACCTATTTGCCATTCTACATTTACCTATAAATACCCCCTCATACATCCATCCAAAGACACACCAAAAAACATCTCTTCCTCCTCTCCCAATATCCATCCATCTTTCCTAAATACAAGCCAATTTTTGAGGGTCTTATACTCTCTCTTTTCATACCTCAAAAAAAATACCAATCCTTATACGCTCTCTCTCCTACACAGTTTATTATTTGTTCTGTTGAAATATTTGTAATTCTAATTCTATACTTATAAATAGAATTAAGGAAATTATAGAAAGAGAGAGAGATTGGTAGCTTGTATTATCATCCAAATTGATTGCCTTTGAGCTAATACAAAGCAAGCACACAGAAAAGGAGGACGTACTGCCGGACTAGCATAAGCGCTACCGGGAAAACCTACCTTAACAAAAATGTCTCGTGTTCACCTTCATTTTTAATCAGTTTCTGCCGGTACTGTTCACAGTCACTGTTCATATATACGGTGGTACTGTTCATATTTAATGTTCACATTTACTGTTCATAACTACTGTTCACATATACGGTGGTACTGTTCACATTCACTGTTCACATATACAGTGGTACTGTTCACAACCACTGTTCACATATACGGTGTTACTGTTCACAATCACTGTTCACAGTTATCATCCATTATTAAACCTCTAATTCATCATTTTTCATTTATTGGTCGGTCGTCAATTATCTGTTCTAGATTTTGACACCATCAGGCACAATCGAATTGTACCATAAATACGAGGATTAGCTAGTGTATATATATGGATGAAGAAATATATATGTATATATATTAAGTAAAGAATCATGTTTTAAAGAGCTTTGTAACTATATAATTTTGGTGTCATATAATTAATTAATTAATTAAATATCAATAAACAAATAATTAAATAGCTAATGATGGGTGTATATTGGGGAGTTCGATAATTTCGTTGCAATTGAAGTGTGGGCTCGAGTCCTTACTTTGCCGTTAATTTCGTCACTAGTTCTCTAATCCTTCTATATACAGTGATAATAATGCTCAACATTCTATCGCTTTCAAATGCATTGATATTCTACTTTTCTCAATTATTTTTTCATCAAAGACCAGACATGTAAAGTAAGCTATCGCACAAATTTTTGTTATAATAAAAAAAAGTTATAACTTTTACAAAAAGTCAAATTTTTATACAATATATTAAAATAAGAGGGCAAAAGACGTGTTATATATAACAAAAAATTTCTGAATTTCAATTTTTATACAGAATTTTATGTATCTTGAAAAACACATGTATCACCTTTTATCTCGACTTTCTTATTAATTAGCGGTTAGCACGCGTGTCGAGGTGGACCAAAAATTAGCTTCCTCCTTTTTATGTAACTTTATGAAAATATATGTATGATTCATCATGTGTTGGGGTACTTGGAATTGTCAACTTTTATCTAAAGAATCTTTTGGTATATTACTCACTTTAACCGCTCCTGTTCGGTCGGTACAAACAAACACAGAAGACCAGAAACACCACTTTACGACTCTCCAGATTTTTCATGTACGTGTCCACTCAAAATACAATTATTAATTACCTTCCAAAAGGAAAAAGGTATCACATATACATATATATATATATATATAAATTGACTGGTCAAATTCGTAAAAAGACAACTTCTTGCTTAATATGGAAAGAAAAAATTAGTCAAAATTAAAGAACGAAGGAGTTATAATCTCAAATTCTGTTAGAATCTGGTTTAAATTTTATCAGAGAGACATTTTCAGATACATTTATGAAATATATAGTTGTATTACACATTTTTTTGTAACTCATTATTATTTTTAAATAAAAATTTCGCTCTATTCTCTTGTACAGTCTTTAAAAGAAATAAAAATGAGAAAAAGGAAGGTATCGAGATTGTCATTCATTTTGAGTCGGTGTATGCTAAGTGGAGAGTGGGGACTGAGATTTTGATGTAGAACTGCTCGCCTGATGTAATCCATTTTAAAATATAATTGTACACTATTAGCTCACATCTTTTCCAAACAATAAATATAAAAATAAAAACGTGGCCACGAAGTTATATTTGTTTGTCTTATATTGTGAAGTTTTGTATATTTATCATGTTTTAAAAAGAAAATAATTTTTTTAAATTTGACGTATAGAATAAGAAAGTCGAAATATTAATTTAAAATATAATAAATAAATCATCGGATTTTAAAGTTGTACGATCTAATTCAAAATTTGCACTCAATTGAGCATGTCCAATTTATTTTTCACGATAACAAAATGGCTAGTTATAACTGATCCCATTGAGTCTTGTAGAAAGATTCTAAATGGAAAAAAATGCAAAACTTTGAAAACTTTATTTTGTTTATATTTGCAGAAAGTACTTAGAATTAATTTATAATAATCTACGAAAAAAAAATAGTTTTTTCTGTGTGGTACTTGCCAGGTGCTTAACTGTTTCAAAATTTCTGAAACCACCTTCGATCTCTTGATTCGTCCATGGCTCGCTGGTTTGGGTCTTGGGGGGGACCGTGAATTTCTAAATTTTCTATTTTGTACCCGGATAGTTTTACAAATTTCTATATAGATCGACCCTTTAAAATATTTAATATTTATTTAATTCGAATTTTTATTCATTTAAATTTATAATAGAAAGCAAAAGTCTATGGATGTGACTCCAACGAATAAAATTCACACGTCATGAATCAAAGATCACATTTTACTTTTCGTTTTATTTTTCTCACTCCATCTAATTTTGACACCTCACTCTATCTAATGGAAAGTGGGGCCCCCACTTTTTTTATCTACCCTCTCTGGAATCCTATGACCCCCTTCCAACACGGAAAATTTGTTGATAAGGCAAAATTAAATGGGGTTATAGGATTATAATAAAAAAATAATACGTGTTTATTTTTATTTATTTAAATTAAATAAAAAATATATAATTTTTTATAATAGTGGATACGCATTATTTTATTACTAGAAATTTCATAACCCTATTCAATTTTACCTCCATTAAAAATGGACTTCTCCAACACCATGTTTTCATAGAAAATTTTCTTTTTTAAAAAATTCTCAACCGCTCTCTCTCAAGTTCTCCATATTCTCTCACTTTTATTTTATTATTTTTTTTAGTTTGACGTCTTATATTTATTTTATTCTTCTTTAATATGGTGTTATAAACGTAGATTTGAAGCGTTAGTTTTTCAGTTTGAGGTGTTATTTATTTTTGGGTCTAAATTAATACTCTTTAACTTGCTTTTTTGATAACAATGTTACCCAAAAACAATCACAAATTTATGGTTTAAAGTAAATATAAAAGTATTTTGACCACTCTTTTTTAGTTTGTAATATTTTTGCGTCAAAATGTGAAAATTTGTAAAAATACAAAATCAACTCAATGACTAATTCTTCCACAGTATTTACCTATTAATACTCTCTTTTTTCCAATAAAAATTAGCTGAACAGGGAGGGGAAAAGCTTGAGTGTGTGAGGTTAATCACATTTTGCACAAAGTAATTGAAGAGAAAATTAAGAAAGATAAAAGGAGAAATAAACAGAGAAAAGACAATAAATAAAGTGTAGAAACAAATTAAGGATTATTTCCGGTTGTCCTTTTGGGGGGGGGGGGGGGGGGAATTGAGATAATGGGTTATAAGGTCTCACTCCATAATGTTTTATAACTCAAAGGACGGACTCATGTTTAATAAAGGGAAGTAGTATCAATTTCATAATTTGGTTTTACAATAAGGACACTTTTCATAATATTAATTTATTTTAAGGAAAATGATAAATGTTGATGGACAAAAATACCCTACTATATCATTTATTCTAATTATACAAAAGACATATTATTCTCTTTTACACACACATAGTTTAAAGAGAGAAAACAAAAAACAAGGGAAAAGAGAAGTTGTTTCATCAATAATCTCACATCTTCCACCACCACTACCACCACCACCACTAACAACACCACCTGAATTTCCGATCATATCGCCTAGAGGAACGAGCGGCGTTCTCATCTTCATCTTCATCTTCTTCTTTTTCTTCTTCTTCTTTTTTTTATGGATGTGCAATCGTAAAAGATATATAACTTTTGATCGAACCGTTGGATTTGGCTAATTTTTGGATATGTTGTTCGGAAGACAAAGTTATTACATTTGCGCCAAAAATTAAGACGATCAAAGGTCGTTTTGCTATCGAAATCGACCAATTTTGACAGCCCAGTGGGATTTGAAAAAAAAAATATGATTGTAACTCTTTTTTTTTTATGAATCCTACGTCGATCCATATATATATACATATAAATAAATTAAGTAGATGTTAATCTCATCAATTTTAATGGTGCTAAAATCATTTTAGCACTTTATAATTTGTTGTTCAAGTGGTGCTACTTTCTAGTTGTTGTTCAGAAGGTGCTAAATTCTGGTTGTACTTTATGGCTGTTGTCCAGGAGGTGCTAAATGCATTTAGCACCTTTTGGTTGTTGTCTAGGGGTGCTAAATGCATTTAGCACCTTCTGGTTGCACTTTCTAGTTGTTGTCCAGGGGTACTAAATGCATTTAGCACCTTTTGGTTGCACTTTCTAGTTGTTGTCCAGGGGATGCTAAATGCATTTAGCACCTTCTGGTTGCTGTTAGTGTCATAATGAGACAATATTATAAGGAATGGGTATTAGTGTCTTTTTTGTACAGTGTCCTTAATTTACATGGCCAATTTTTAAGTGTACTTTATAATTATATTATTATTAGAATGAGCCTTTATACCTAATTGCCTCAAAAAAATTTGGAGTAAAAGCTTTTTTCTTTTATTGTATTTTGCTTTTATAGTAAATGCAAAATACTCACTTTTTCCAAATCATCATCTTGGCACTCCTGAGCACTTAACATGAAATAGATGAGTAAGACTTTTTCTAAAAACATCCAAAAATTCTATGAAATAATTACAATGAAATAAATTATATGATAATAAATTCTTCTACATGTAAATAAATCAAGCGCACCCTAAATTTGTTTAAGTCAGCAATTATCTATAACAAAAATATTTGATGTAAAGTTATTGTTGCTAATTTTAGATTTTAGTGTGTTTCGCCGTGCCGGACGGCACCAGCAAACTCTAATATTCCCTCTATCTTAATTTAATTGTTATACTTTGAAAAACTAAAAATTAAAAAGACATAACAATTACTCCAAGAGAAAATACTTATTTTCAAAAATGCCCTTTACTTTTCTCCCAATAAAAAAAAGGTGGCAGGGCCTAAAATAAAGAAAGTGGCCGAAACTTAAAGGGTAATATTAAAAATAATAAAAACTACTATAATTAATGACCTGCTAAATTTAGAAAGTGGACAATTATTTTGGAACACCAAAAAATAAAATAGTAGACAATTAAATTGAGATGAAAGGGGTATAAAATATTTTATGGTTGAAAATAGTCTACATTCAAACAATAAATTCTCAACAAATTAAACACAAATCTTGCTACATTGATCTACACTATTTTTCACATTTCGTTGCACACCAAATTGCACAACAAAATGCAATTGAATTCACCATTTTTGATACCAAATATTAAACCGAGATGTAAGAAAATTCTACTTTTATTAAAAAAAGAGGGGGGGGGGGAGGGGAGGGGCGGGTTTACAATGATAACAATTTATGGTGGATTGAGTTTGGAATCAACCAATCACAATCAAATTATTTTTCATGTTTTTGTCACAATTATTGCTTTTTTCACTAAATGAGCCTTTTGCTAGCTGTATTTTTTTATGTTTTTTGTCAAAATTATGGAGTTTTAAACTAAATCAGGTTTTTCCTAGCTGTATTAATTTGTTCATATATATGATTTACCAAGAAGAACAAGTTCCAACAAACCTCAAATATTGGGTTCTTTCCCATGGGGGGTGGTTTGCCCCAGGAGATGAGGCTACTTAGTGGGGCCGGCCTGGGGACCTTCAATTCCCAGGTCATATATATCTAACTGAACACTGCTATTATTTATGAACTCACTGCCCACTACCAAATGCTGGCCTGTACAAAAATTAAATACAAAACATATTATTATTCATAGGATAATAAATTTCCATATCCATTATATGTATAAGTTACTTGTTGCTTGTCAATACAAAACATACATCATTCGTTCGATAATAAAATTCCACTCATTTTTCTGTTCTAAAGTATGTTTGGTAACACTTTTTTTCCATCAGGAAAAAAATAATCTATTTTTAGCAAATGTTTAATTGCATTCTTTGCCGTTGACATAACTTTCATGGTTTTTAACTTAATTAGCCTAATAGTTTATACTAATGTCCGGTCCATATTTTTCGGTATATCACGAAAACCATAAGTAATGTACAAAGTTTAAACTCCGTGACCCTTTACTTAACGTGAGTAATCCGTTACCATTGAGTCATTATTCATTTAGTTATTAACTTGCTTTTTGTTTTTTTGTTTTTTTTTATCACATATTGTGCACGTGTGCGTAAAAAGAAAAAGAAAATGTGTACGGGTTTGCTTCAATATTTAAATAATCCTCAAATTATCCAGAAGACATTCACGACTTTCTTCATGGGAAACTTGTAATTTGCCTATTTCTGGAAACAGGGTCCGATGAAGAAATATGCTGTAGACCTTTCATGGACAATGAGTTGTCGAATCAGGGTCTAGATTGTAATTTGCCTTAAGCGTTAATTGTCAGTTTTCCATCTTTTCATTATATAACTTCACCTGTTACTTGTCAAAATAAAATATACATCATTAATTGGATAAAATTCTTCTCATATTTCTAGTTCAGAATAAGAAATTTTTATATTTTCGATATTTTGTAGCATTTAATTGCATTATTTTCCGTTGAGACATATTTCAGCATATGACTTGGTTTCAAATCAAGATTCCATATTATTCAGTGTTCTAAGAACAAAAAATTAGTAACAATGTCTAACTCGTGACTTTTGCTTAACAAGATTTTTTATTTACCATTGAGTTAATGATTATTTACTATAATCAATTGTTAACTTAGTTATTTATTTTAAATCATATGCACATAAGTGCGTAGAAAAGGAAAAAAATACATGCACGTGCATTGGCGTGTGTTCACTTATTTTATATTCAAGCCCCTAATGTTTAAATAATCAATGCTCATAAGCTTTCATTGTTATAATTTGTACTTTGACATTTTATTTTATTTTTTGATTTTCTACGGAGTGTCCAGGCCAACTTTCACGCACTTCGACTAATCCTCGCTGGCTATGCGTAGCTGCCGCTGACCAAGCATTATTTTGACAACGTGAAGAATAGACCTTAGGAGCTCCAACTTTAACATTCAATATTTAATTTCTTCAAAGGGAACTTGCTTAAAAGTTAGATGCACTTTTAGGCACACCCGACACATATATTCTAGACTTGAACCAAAAACATTTAATTGAATTTGCAAGAATTTTTTTGCCTTCCATTTCAATCTCTTTCGAAATGTATCCAAATTAATTGATATTTCTTTGATCAATGTCCGATGAAGAAATGTGCCATAGTCTTTCATGGACAATGAATCTCTGTGTTGGTTTGTGCGTGTCAGAAAGAGAAGAGAGTAGCATGCATGGGTTGCGTGCATGTCAGAAAGAGAGATTGGTCTGCGTGTATGGGTTTGTGTGTCAGAACAATTTAATCCCAGAATCTATGGACCGTGAGTTTTGTTGGTGTACACGTAATTTTTATGTGTATTTCTTTGATCAATGTCCGACGAAGAAATAAGCCTAGCTTGGTCTTTCATGGACATTGGGTTCCTATGTTGGTTTTGTGCGTGTTAGAAAGAGAAGAGAGAAAGCATGCATGCATAGGTTGCGTGCGTGTTACAAAAAGAGAGATATATTGGTTTGCGTGTCAGATCGAACAATTTAATCTCAGAATCTATAAAGGACCGTGAGTTTTGATGGTTCGTGTATTTCTTTGATCAATGTCCGACGAAGAAATATGTGTTGATCCTCTTTGTAATAGAGGAGAGAAAAAGAAAAAAAAACATAAAAAAAAATGTGTTGATTTTTTTTTCCCTACCGGGTGTCTGGTCCAGCTTTCGCGCACCTCAATTAATTCCTGCACGCAGTTTGTAAACTGCCGTTAACCAAATATTATTTTAACAATGCCAGGATTCGACCTTACGAATTCCAAATCGACTCAAAATTATCCTAATAACAGCCTTATATCACTTGGCAGCTTTATGTGTTGATCATTCATGAATAGTGGGTTTCAGCGTTGGTTTCTGCGTGTCAAAAAGAGAAGAGAGAAAGCATGCATGTTAGAGAGAGAGAGAGAGAGAGAGAGAGAGGGGGGGGGGAAGAGCAGTAATCTGCTTACATGGGTTTGTGTGTCAAAGCAATTTAATCCCAGAGTCTATGAAGAATTCGTGAGTTTTGGTCTGTGTACGTTTCCAGTCGGCCTTTTTTTTTCACTCCTTGCGAGACTTTCATTTTTATGAACTATACACACAGCACAAGTGATACGTATATATTATTAATTCATATATATACGCATAATATTTTTAATAACAAAGAATTTGTGAGTTTAATTTTTGACATAAATATTTATTTTTCAACATTAATAATAATAATACTAACAGAAGAAAAATCAATAAAATTAGATTCATAACCGTTTAGAAAATAGATCTCATAAAACAAAAAAAATTATAAAAAACTTGTACCAGAAAAAAGTGAATAAAAAAACTAAAATTACCGAAAGATAAAAGTAGGGATAAATAGTAATAAATCTTAAAGTTTTGTTGACATTTTAACTTTTTTTAAGATTGTGTTCTTTTTACAAAATTCTAAAATCGTGTGATTTTGAAATATGTGATTTTAAAATCTCATGATTTTCGATCAATTTAGGTGTTCTTTTTAAAAATTTAGAAATTTTCATAAGTATTTTTTAAATTTAGAAATTTAGAGATCATCTCTTGATTTATATACATGCAGTGCGTGTGCATTCCTGATTTTCAATTTAGGTGTTCTTTTAAAAAAATTAGAAATTTTTATAAGTATTTTAAAATTTTATGTTCCATTTGATAGCAACATAGAAAATGAAAAGAAAAATAACTAATTTAAGTGAGAAGATGGAAAATAAGTTGAGGGATGGTGTGAGATTAACTCTTACTTTTTTCTTTTTTCCATAACCAAATTTTCTTTGGGTGATGGTGGAGAAAACTTTTTCACAAAGTATTAAAGGATGATGGAGGACATATACTCATAAAAATGAGTATGAGATGGAGATAATCTCACTATATGCAGGGGCATAGTCAGGAATTATGAATGACCAAGACCAAGAATTAAACAATAATAATGTTAAAATATAACAAACCAAAATGCAAATATAATATATTCAAATACATACAAAAGATACCAACTTTTTATATACATTGGAAGTGCAGATATGAAATATTCAAAAATATACAAAAAAATATATTAATTTTCCCTTATATCTACCTATGTACACCATAAATACAAACAAAAAGACAATCGAAATTCGGAAAAGTGAAAAAAAAAAAAGAGAGGGTATTTGACATTTATTTTAGTTAATATTATTTAAATGGAGAGTGGTAAATGAATGGATAAAATTTTAATAGATGTAGAGTAATAATATTAAAAAAAAAATGAGGTGGGCTATACACATATATATTTAAAAATAAAATTTAAGCCTACTACTAAAAAAAATTTGAAAAAATTAGACCCGGACTATATTCTGGGGTAGCCAAGGCATGGCTACGCCCCTAACTATATGCCTCAACTTATTTTTTATCTTCTCACCCAAATTAGTTGTTTTTATTTTCATTTTCCATGTTGCTATCAAACGGAACTTTAGATATCATCTCCTGACTTATATACACGCGATGCGTGTGCATTCCTAATTTCATCGTTTAAAATACTTATGAAAAATTTTAATTTTTTTAAAAGAACGCTTAAGTTAAAAATTTTAAGATTTTAATCAACTGTCCCGTCAAATTGCCGTTGTCAGTATTCGAACCCTACCCACTCATGTGAAAAGTAAACTGTCATACCATCCGAGAAAAAGCTCATTAGTAGAAAAAAAATCCCTTTTAAGGCTATGTTTATTTTACTTAGCTTGATTAAGTTAGTTGTTCTAATTGATTCAACTAACATTTCTTTTTTATTTATTTAAAAATAATAATTATATAAGATTTTGTGTTATATTTATATTTTTTTTGTCTTGTCCTTTTTTTTTCTTGTTGACGTCAAATAACTTTTATAAAAAGGTAAAGATAAAAATAGGGTGGGGCTATTGTCACACCCTAGAGTTCTTTGTAACACTCCTTATATTAACTTAATACAATTAGTTCGAGTATATGATCATTTACTCGGTGTAATAGAGCCGAATTATTGTTAAGAACAAAAAAATACACTGACTCGACCCTATTGCACTGAGTCAATGCACACACACTCAGCTAAATTGCACCAAGTCAATGCACACATACTCAGTTCTATTGCACCAAGTTAATGTGAGAGTGTTACAAAGAAATTTGGAGGGTAACAATAGCCCCACCTTAAAAATATTGTAGTTTTATTATGCATGCAAAAAGCTTTCTCTGGATAAATGCAATATCCCGAAAGCTTTTAATGTGCAGTTATGAAATATATTATTTTTTTTTAAAAGTCAAAATTATTTTGGCAATAGCAATTGAGGATGGCAAAAAAGCTTAACTCGGGATAGGTATAGGTTTTAAATACAATAAAACGAGGGTCCAATCAAGTCCGGTTCAAGTAAATTTAGTTATGTTATGTGTGGATCAATATTAGAGGGCATGTATAAGTTATAATAAACAACATTTTTTTGGGGGGGTTATTTAGGTTTTGGCCCCCATTTGGTTTTCATAATTAAGTTTGGTATCCATTTTTATTTTTTATTTGGCTTTGCCCCCATTTTGGATGGTTCTGTAAAGTCAACGCGTCAAATTGTTAACTTTGTAAAAAATGGGAGCAATATCCCATAAATACCCTCATTGAAGCCAAAGAATCTCACATTTGTCTCTTTAATTCTCCATATTCAATTATTTTCCTCTATCCTTCTCTTCCGCCGGAAACTCCATTGCCGGCCATCATTACCATCTTACCTACCATCACTTATATTTTCTTCTATCTCACCACCACTAGCCGCCGCATCCTCTCCTCTCCTCTACCATCACACAACCTCCACACAAACATCATTAACACAATACTCACCAATTTAAACATGGAAAGACCCAAAAACAAACCTTAAAATTTTGTAATGCAAATACAAATACAAATAAACCCATAAATTGATGATTCATTGCAAAAACATCCAAATCAAATCCTAGATATACTAGAATACTTTGGTAAAAAAAAAACTTGATCAAAAGAGAAAGAATCATACTTGGCAGGTGAAAGAAAGGGAACGGTTGAGATGGTGGTCGGATGAAGACTGAGATATCATAGCTAGAGCTAGAGTTAGGGTTTATATCGATGGAGGGATTGAAGATCTGGAGCTGTAAATCATACTAGGCATTTGGGTTTAGGATTATGATCGACGTTGTAGATCTGGAGTTGTGTTAATGAAGAGATGGAGAGAATTTTAGGTGATCGGATGAAGCAGGTTTTTGTTCTCTCTTTATCCTTCACACTCCTGTTATAGGGTTTATATTTTATTTAATAATTGCTTAGTCTTGAATGATTTTGGTATTCGACGGATTATTTTAATTAAAGAGATTGTTGAGCTTCGGTTCTTCACATTTTTTTGCTCTCCTTTTCTCCTTGGTTCTTCAATGCAACTAGTAGAATGGGAGTGTGGTCTAAGTGTATAACCAAGGTATTTTGGGTAGTTTGACTCTTTGTTAACAGTTTGATCATTAACTTAACAGAGCCGTCCAAAATGAAGGCCAAAGCCAAAGAAAAAACAAAAGTCGGTACTAAGCTTAATTATGAAAACCAAATGGGTGCCAAAACCAAAACAACCCTTCATTTTTTTCAAAACTAACCCTCTTTAAATCGGGTTTGTGGTTGGGATCATGTCAACCTTATTTTCAAAGGAGTTGGGATTGGATATGACGAGACCTACCGCAAATTCAAAAACTTCATATAATCAAGCAATTGGCTAAAAGTAAAAGTTTAGAAAAAAAAATAATTTATGCCGCAACTGCAAACACAGCAATCATTAGTATATATATTAGATCGTAACCTATGTCAAAAGTACTATCAACCACTCAAAAATTATTTTAAATATTAACCATACAAATTTTTATTGTTACATATTTGAGATTCAAAACCATGACCCCTTATTATATTATATTATATTACATATATATATATATATATATTATTAAATATAGACAATTTAATCATCAAACTGAAAACAAAATTAGATATATGGATAGAAACCAATAGGTATATAAAGAGATGGTAGTTTTTTTTTTTTTCCAAATTTCAAAGGGAGAAGATGGCAGTTTTTTTCCTTTCAAATTTCAAAGGGGTAAAAGGGAAAAAAAAAAGAAAAAAGGAAAAATTGACATGTGGTTGTTTGAGAATGAGACACTTGGCAAAATGTGATTAAAGGCTTGTATTATTAGTATTAGTTATTAGATATATATATATATATATTGTCATGTTATTATATTTTGTAATTATTTTTTTTAACTTAATGCTTGTTAAATGTCCACTAAATTAAAATACTGGTTACCCATTTTCTACATTCATTAAAAGTTAAACCGATCCATTAACATATCTATGACTATACCGCCAAATTGATATACAATATTTTTTTGTATCATATAAACTTGTTCGTCCCAAAAGAGCCCAAAAGGGAGAGGGGGGTGGAATTTTACCTGCAAATAACCGCTTGAAATGCATGAACCCCACAATACCTGGCCCTTCTTTTGCACATTTTACAATAAAATTACCAGAGAGACAAATTACATTTACATACAGAGAGAGAGAGAAGGCAGTGAGTAGAAGACACTGTCCTTAATTACCCACGAACCTAAAAAAGGATAAGAACGAAAATACTAACTTGTATTTACTCTTCCCAACTTGCTATTTTGTTTTCTCTATAAAAGCACCTCCGTTTTCTTCTTCTTCTTCTTATTACATCACCTCCCCTTTACAATTCTCAATTCTTGGTAGTCTTTGCATTCCCTCATATATATTTTCTTTTTATTTGCCTCAATTTCCTTTTCAATTGTTGCATTCAAAGAAGAAGATTGAAGAGTACTATGGCTCACAATACCCTGCATTTCATTTTCGGAATTTTCGGTAAGTTTACATTTAATTTGTCTTTCTTTATGTTCTCCTTTTTCGATTTTCTCCCAATGTTGATTCAATTTTTGTGGGTTTTTGATGATTTTGTGATTATGTATATGTATTTGTAGTGATGATTTTGTTTTTGGGGGTTGTTTTGAAACAGGGGATGCTACTGGTTTGTTCCTCTTCTTGGCACCTACGTAAGCTTTCCTCTAGAAACAAATTTCTCTCTCCTCTCTCTCTCTCTCTCTCTCTACATATATATATATATATGATTGTGTATATCAAAGTTGCCTCTCTCTTCAGTGAGTTCTTCTTCATTGTGATTCTCTGTTTTTTAGTAGCACAAGCCTCAAAACTTCACAAATATCCAGTTTGTAACAAATTAAGAGTAACACTGTTCGCTTTTTTCAATAAAAAGAAAGAAAAGCGTAACATTTTATTTATTTTTTTTATGGTTTTATTTCATGAGTTGGAGCCCATTTTCCGTATTAGATATAATTAAGGTACTGAATTTCAGAGTACAAGATAAATTTTATTTTTAACTATTAATTCTATTAAAATGAGTATTATTTTAAAAAAAGTATAAACATCAAGTATTATTTTTAATTTAGAACGAAGAGTACATAATTTCACCCATGTTTTCTATTTAACGCAGACACTCCCTTCCCCTCTCTTGATTCCGCCTAATTTGTGTGATCTTTCAACTAATTTAGAAAGGATGGAGTAGAAAAAAGGGAATTGTGATGTTGAGATCTTCGAGTGTCTTAATTAAAACTTCGTCAGAGAAGTAACAAGAATCAATAACTTCCTTCGAATTATCTACTTTTCTTGATTCTTCCAGAAATTCAAAGAAATCTTTTGTTCTCTTTTAAACTTTTGAGAATATAGCCTAGCTTTTGACATAATTAATTTCTTGATTCAACCTTGATAATATATATAAATATACACCATACTTCTATTCGTTCCCTTTGTGTAACGGGGTCATTTTATATTTTAATCAAAGATTTTTTAGCGAAGTAACACTTAAGAGGGAATCAATAGATTCCTCTCTGATTCTCTTTTCTTTACTTTTTTTTTATAGTGATTCCTCTCTGATTATATATTGAAATTTTTGATATTACGAAAAGTTTAAATATAGTCTTTAATTTGCGTCTCTTTTAATTTTTCGAGAATTTATTCTAATTTTTGACATAATTCTTCAGTTCACCCTATGATACCATAATATATTTGCGTGTTGAGTAAATACTTGGAATTTAACATTTTTTTTTTCTCTTTCAAATATTTAATGTATTAAATAATAATAGAGTTACATTCAAGAGGATCATTATGAACAAATCAACCGAACAGTTCTCAGGCTTACCGTACGTCATGACACTATTGAACTGCTTGCTTTCCACCTG
This sequence comes from Lonicera japonica, assembly GCA_021464415.1. Lineage (NCBI taxonomy): Eukaryota > Viridiplantae > Streptophyta > Magnoliopsida > Dipsacales > Caprifoliaceae > Lonicera > Lonicera japonica. The sequence continues at coordinate 36,730,905 of CM038469.1, read as the reverse complement.
GTAATTAACTTTCCTTTATTACTTTCAACTCCCCTTTTTTACTTTAATTTTCAATTTCGACCCTCATATTATTTTAATCTCAAAATAACCCTTGACAAATTTTTATTAGGTACGGTCTTCCCTTTGTGTCAAAAAACAACATCCTAGTCTCGGTTATCAATGGGACGGGTGCAGCCATTGAATCCATTTATGTGCTAATTTTTCTCATATTTGCACCCAAGAAAGAGAAGGCTAAGATCTTGGGGCTATTGACCTTTGTTCTTGCTGTGTTCACTGTTATCGCGCTTATTTCCGTTTTTGCCCTTCATCATAATGGGAGGAAGCTTTTCTGTGGCATTGCTGCTACAATTTTCTCTATCATCATGTATGCTTCTCCTCTATCAATCATGGTAAGCTCTTGATTCCTTAATTACGTTATTGTCTACTATGTAATTGTTGATCTATCCATCAGATTTTACTTTTTTAAGTTTTCTTATTTTTAAGTTAATCCAAGTCGTGCACCCCTCACACTTGCATAATGTGCACACACAAAACTAATAAACTTTAATTGCATAATCGATCTCTCTCATAGCCGCATACAATTAATATTCTTTTTTACAAAATTCTTGTGGAATCAAGTACATTTATTGCATTTTACGTAAATTTGTGTCATGATTAAAATTTATGTATAGATATATATATATATATATATCTATACATGAGGAGTCCATTTTTTATACGGCCGGTCCGCACTTAAAAGGACCAATTTATATTTGTTACATGTGATGTTTTTACATCTTGTCACTAAAGTTAGTATGATAGTGTAAAAAGTTTTGTAAAGAAAATTTTAAAAAAAATGTAATATTTTTAATTAGATTTAATATTATTATTATTATTATTGTTGATGTTGTTGCAAGTTATTATCGATCCTTTAAAATTTTTCAGTTTTCGACAAAGCACACAATATGTACTTCTTCAATGGTTGGAATAATTAGTACTATATATACTAGGTGAGCTATAAGGGTGTCCCATCAAATTTTGTTTTTATTTTTTGGTGGTTTGACAACGAAACGTGACTCTTGTTTACTAAATGTACCTGTTGGTCTCACACTCTCATTCTAACTTTGAAAACATATAAAGTAAATTAATTAATACTCCAATATTTATGTTTGGTAGAAAAAATATCTTTAAATACATGCATATACTATAATTATTTATAAGAACAAAAAAAATGAATTTTATGCCAAATACATCTAGAAATATTTTTCTTTCTAAGCTGTTTTGGTACCTAATACGCATATAGTAGATCCAAGATATTGTACATACTAGTGGCCTATTTTCGTTGTTACGATAATTCTATGGACCCTATTTCCTAACCTTTTAGGTGACTAAATGCGTTGGCAGCTGAGTTGAAAATAATTTAACCTCTCTCTCTCTCTCTCTCTCTCTCTCTCTCTCTCTCTCTCTCTCTCTCTCTCTCTAAATTTAAATAAATATGATTTAAATAATTAATATATAATGTGCGCGTACATAGCCGAATAATTAATTTTCTAGTGGTTTAAAGTTATATATAATGATGGAACATTTTAAAAATGCAGACGACTGTGGTGAAGACAAAGAGCGTGGAGTATATGCCATTCTTTTTGTCGCTATTTGTTTTCTTATGTGGCACTTCTTGGTTTATCTTTGGTCTCCTCGGAAAGGATCCTTTTATCGCTGTAAGTATTTACTATTTTACATTTTTACCTCTCCAATTCAACTTTTGGTCATTATTTACTCATTTAATGATTTTGGGTTTTTTTAAACTTTATAAACTTCAACTAATTGGTGTTATTGCCTCTTTAGAAAAAATAAAACAAGAATGTTTTAAGTAGCGAACTTTCAAATGCATGACAATTACATATGACAAGCTCAAAATACTGAATTAAGAGTTTTGATTCTTGGCAATAAGTATATAAGAAACAAAAACAAAATATTCAGTAGAAAAGAGAATGTTTAAGTCTGTGAATTTTCCAAATACAGGAGAATTAAGGGCACGTTATAGCAATTGTACTCATTAATTATAAAAACCTAAATGTTAAAAAAGATTGTCCAATTAAAACAAAAGCGATGATGAAGTTTCTAAGCCCACGAAAAAACTAAATTTATTAAGCTCAAAAAATAAATAAATAAACGTGAGGGTTTTGAAATACACGAGAATCATATGAACAATAAGTACAAAACAATGAACAAATAAGACAGTTAAATATTATTTGTAGGATTAAGGGAGAGACTTAGACCTCCCTTAATTTTTATTTTTTTTAAAAAAAGACAGTTAAATATTATAAACTAGTAGAAGTTGTGATTAAGGAGATAAAATTAAATGCTACATTTGTAATTGCAAGTCTTGAACCTAAACTTCAAATCTCAAGAAGAATCTTTTACTATATAGATAGACACTTACTCGAGAGCAATTCTAGTTTGTGGGTAATCACCAGATTAAAACGTTTTGATAAATACTTTCCAACTTGTTTTAATGATTGACAGAATATAATATCCTATCCCATGTTAAATTTATAGCCAAACAAACACAATAACGTCTAAAAATAGAATTGTAAGGTGCCCATACTAAAAGAAAACCTAAATTGTAATGTCGTTAAAACGTGATATGTCTTTTTTTCAATTTAATGGAAAAAATGTGACGGATGCAGGTACCTAATGGGTTCGGGTGTGGATTAGGCACAGTGCAGCTCATCTTATACGCATTTTATCATAAAAATAAGGGAGCCACTGATAAATCAACGGCCGATGATAAGCCATCCTCTCTTGAGATGGGCCTACCTAACGGTAACGGCAATGTCGACTGCAACGTCAAGCCCCTCCAAGACAAGGCCTAAAGTATACTCATTCTCTTTAGGTGTTTGGACTTTTGTAATGTGTTAGTGTTGTTGCTTTTCATTTTGGGTTCTAATAAGTGGTGGGTCATGACGATGATGATGAAGAAGATGACAAATATGGTTGATTTTGCCGAGGGGTATACGAGCAACATTTGTATTCCTCCTAAGGGGTATGCAAGCAACATTTGTATCCCTCACTAGATTCTCTCTTTTCAGTATTTCGAAAGAATCATGTGATAGTTACATTTGTTTTAATAATTTGAAAAGATTTGTACTCCATATTAACAAATGTAACGTTACATGATGCTTCTAGAGTATGTAATATTTTTTTTTATATGAATAGTATGTATTCAAGTAAGTATATGAAATTTGATTTCTTGAACAAGTAATGAGTTCAAATATCATATATATATATATATATAAATGGCTAAATAGAATAATTCTTTCATTTATTTTTTGGTAATAGAAGTGGAGGTAGAATTACCGTTAAAGCTATCCATCCTACCTTATTACATTATTTGGTTAACAATGTCTAATTGAGCTGAGTTGATAAAGGCCTCCAACCCCTCCCTCATCCTTGAAAATAGACATCTATCCGATACTCTCAAAAACTAGTTAATTTCTTTTAGGGCATGATCTTTTCACGTGATTTTGATATAGGATTCAGTAAATCACATGATTTATATAATTTAAGAGTGTTTATTTTTTTGGAGTAATTCTTGATATTTTAAAATTTCGTCAATTTTTTAAAACATATGAATTACGTGATTTCAAAATCCACTCAAAGGGTTTGCGATTTTGGAATTCCCGTATTAAATTACAAAGTTCTGAATTTAATCAATCTTTTTTTCATATATCTACTCTATTATTGGTTAATAAGACTTTTCTCTCCAACTAAAATACCTAAATCGATAAAAGTCCAACTTACACTACTATATTTTAAATTTTTTCGATTTTTTTAAAAGAATACTTAAATTAAAAATCATAAGATTTTAAAATATTATGATTTATTAAATCACATAATTTTAAAAATTTATAAAAAGACACAACCTTACGTAATTTATTGTTTGAACTCCTATAAAACATACTAAACAAAATACTTCTTCAGTCGCACTTGGACTCCCACTAGAATTTATCCCGATAGGTGGACCATTAACACATTCTATCGATCACTGTTAGGTCCAATCGTTAACTTGTTATTTTAACAAATTTGTTTTAAGTACTATACATAAAATTTATTAAGATCCGAAGACCATTTAACAACTCAAAAACAACTCGGATTATAATAAATCAATGTGTCTTTAAGGCATAACGTACAATAAACGGACCAATACCATTTGTTAGTTTATTGGACTATAACAAATCATTTTGTGTCACTTGTTAAAATAACAAACGATGCATAAAATTGAAAATGCCATTCGTTGGCTTAATAAATTACACACAATTTAAACCAATTTTAGTCTGCCTTTGTTTAGACTAGACATAAAACCTACTCAATACAACGTGTTACCAAATCCCCTAAATATGCCAACGGCCTTATAGCCGATTGGTATCCTCATTGTCCTTATAATTAAGAGATGATAGGTTCAATTTATATGAATGTGGCTATCAAACCCGATAGTTATAGTGGTTGTATGTCTACCTTTGTGATGGTGGTTTGTCCACCCTACCATAGCAGTTGTGTAATGATGACATATATCAAAAAAAAATGTGGGTTAAAAAAATCCCCTAAATACGACTAGTATCTTTAGAGGATGAATGAATGAAAGCCCAAATATAATAAGCAAGTTTACTTGTCTAGTATTATTAGTTCGGAGAAAGGCCCATATTCCAAAATTTATGTGGGCTGAGTGCAGCCTTTTATTGCGAAGGACCGCACTAAGTAACAAATAAATTTTCTTTTCTTCTTCATTTTTTTATTTTATTTTTTTGTCCCAAGTAATTCCAACTGAAATCAAAATATTGTAGAAGGAACGATTTGCCTACTTCAAATACAGATAAATTTTATTTTTTAAATTATTAATTAAAACTCATTTAAACCGTGGGTGTTTTGTCGAAAGTCCTCCGGAAACTACTCTATTTGTTTCATTAATAACTTTTTTTAAGCTACTTTTTCTTTAGATTGGTGCTAATCCAAGACAAACATCAAAGGGTAATCCATTAGGGGAACGTCTATTAAAACTCCTCCTATCCCAAAAAGGCTAAAACTTGAAGAGTCTTGAAATAATAGCTTCAAAAGTAATTAAAACTCAAATATATCATTCTTAATTTGACATTTAATGTGTTCTTGGAGATATTTACCTCAAGTCCTATAATGGTCAAATCAAAAAAAAAATCTAAAAATCTAGATTTCGATCCCAACGACAATAGAAAAGACTGCAAATAATGTAATTTGGTGCAACGTACAAGTTGGACAACTCGTTAAAAGAATTATCCTGCCTCCACATTTGAACCTTCTTGTTTTATATAAAAATTAATCAATTTTTACAATTAATGTTAGTACTTGATTAAATAATTTTTTGGTAAAATAACATTTAGTTTAACTCTAATTAGATTCACTACAACAACATAATTTTAAAGGGGTATGCGAAGGTTTTTTTTTTAAGGGGGGAAATTAGGGTTAGCAATATTTGATGCGCCACGCTAACCCAACACGAAATTAGTGAGTTTTGGTCAAGCATAAACGGGTTTGGGTTAATTTGGGTTAGACATGCTTAACCTGCAAACTAAACGGGTCGTGTTTCGAGTTGACCCGCTAACTCGAAATTGACCCGCAATTATCAAGATTAATTTTTATATTTTTTGCAACTATGTATATATTTTTTATTTTGCTATCTTGCTTAGACAATTATATTCTTATTTTTAGTATTGGTAGTAGATTATAGTTATTATGTTTTTTATTATGAATAAACTAGTAATTTTTTATGTTTTTACTTGAGTGATGGAATGCTATCTATTTTGACTCTAGATTATTATTTTCATATTATTTTGACTAAATATTAAATTTTGGTATTCAGTGATACTTATTATTACTTATTAAAAATTTAAAACTATTATAAGACAGTTAATTATTTTCACATAAGATTTAATTGTTATTATAATCTTAATAGCTTAATCGTGTCGTGTCGAGTTGCATGTTTAACATGACCTGTTTATTAAACGGGTCAATCGAGTCGAGTCGTATAATCTGTAAAATAAACAGGTCGTGTTCAAGTTAATATAAATGGGTCTTGTTCGGGTTGACACTAATACTATAATACGTGTGTGTCGACAAAACCTGAAACAATATGCAAACCCGAATTGCTAGCCCTAGGAAAAATAAAAGAATATCATTACGAAACTAAATTGACTCGGAAGGAAGGCAACAAAAAGTCCAGGGCCTCCTTCAACTAGGAATTGAAATTTAACACAAACTTAGTATGCTTGGTTAGATGGTGAGCCACCGAATCACCATAGCTGGGAACAAAAGATCAACTACAAAATCTAAACAAATCTGACAAGCGCTGAACATCATCAATATATAATCATTATAGACTAAGTTATTAGCGTTACTATTAATCAAATTAATAATCAATTGAGTATCACCTTTAAAAAAACCACAACTGAGAGCAAAGTCTGAAGCGTAAAAGAAATTTAAGAATCAAATTTAGTGAAAATGATATTTATATGTAGAGATGATCTATTAATCATGAATATTGTCACCAAATTTTATCAAAAAACTCATTCATTTGTTTTTTTAGAAATTTTAATACATACAAAATTTGATTTTTATTAATTTAATTTGTAAAAATTTAAAAGGTGCAATCGCTCCTTTTGCTTACCTTTTCTTCTGCCCCTAGTCAAGGCGCATTTGTTTTGGTTAAATTCGTAGTAAAAGTCATAACAAAGGAACAAACAATTTCCTGTAATCGTAAAACTATATAAAAAATTGAAGACGTGATGGTTGGAGTATCTATTACTATAAAAAGTACGAATTTGAAGAGATGACTTTTAGTTTAATTGGACTATTACAAAAAAGAATTTGAAACACTCCCTCCGTTTGGATCTATTTCAAGTATAAATTTTTATTCAATTAGTGGTTAAAAATACAATTTGTTTTTTCCCTCAAAAAAAAATTAATTTGTTTTGAATTGTGACATCTAATATGTTAATTATGTTTCAAAAATGAAAAAGAACTTAAGTTATTCTTAAAAAAAATTGAGACTACAATAAATCTAATAATGTTGGACCAATTCAATGAGTTTTAAGTTATATAATATCATTATCACTATTACTATCTGAGTTTCTTAAGAGTGCGCATAGTTCAAACCTTGTTAAGATTAGTTTAACCCTTTAAGGGACTATTGTTAAGAAAAAGGGCTACACCAGCTACATAGTTCAATTTCATACCTTAATAAAATTGACAAAGTGTCTAATACTTGACTAGAGTTTTACAAAATAGAAATAATGTCAAACCAGAGTAATTTTGTTAATATAGAGAGATTATAACTTGCTAGAGTTTTAGTTAAAAATATATATTTTTACTTATCTTTTCATAAAGTTGTATGCATGGGCGGAGCCGTATAGGGACCAGGAGGGCCATGGCCTTACCTGGACATTTTCACAAATTTTGAGAGAGTATATAAGGGACTGTTGTTAAGAAAAAGGGCTACACTAGCTATATAGTTCAAATTCATACCTTAATAAAATTGACAAAGTGTCTAATACTTGACTAGAGTTTTACAAAATAGAAATAATGTCAGACTAGAGTAATTTTGTTAGTATAGAGAGATTATAACTTGCTAGAGTTTTAGTTAAAAAAATATTTTTTTACTTATCTTTTAATGAAGTTGTATACAGGGGCGGAGCCATGTAGGGATCAGGAGGGCCATGGCCCTACCTGGACATTTTCACAAATTTTGAGAGAGTATATGGGTTTTTGTGTGATAGTGTAAAATTGAGATGGTGTTTGTGTAATTAAAAGTGTAGCAGGTGGGGGTTGTTTGTGTAATGAAATGTATTATTACAGGGGAATCGATTTGTGATTTACTATAGGGTAAATTAAAAGAGTTTCGTGGGTGAGGGGATTTTGTGTGATAAAATTTATAAGTTTGGGGGTTGGGTTTTGTAATTTACTTAAAGGTTGGTGTATAAATATAAAGTATCGTTGGAAGTCTAATATATTTGTTTGTTGGTTATAATAGGTTGAATATTAAATTGATAAAAATATTTTAAAATATATAATTGATTTTAGTATATCATTTTTAACTTTTTCGAAACACTGAAACAGAATGGAGAAGTATTTTAGTAAAAATTTGGCTTGGAAACATAATTATTGAATTTGATTCAATATTAACTTAGAAAAAAATTGGCCCACCTGAAAATTATTCCTAGCTCCGCCACTGGTTGTATAAATACATTAAGAAAAGATAAACTAATTAGTATCAACATTGAAAAAATATATATATAGCCCAAAAGGTCTTCTTGAAATCTACTAATTTTTACTACCCTATTTAATGTTTTAATCTCTAATTAAATTATATATTACATACATTAAACCAATGCAGTATACGACTAATTCAGATGAATACCCTTCATACTTTTTCAAGCAAAACGGCCATGCATCCTAAGGACATTGATTATCATACGGAGACAAACTTGACAAACTTCCTTAAGATGAGACAAAAAAAAATCTATAACTTATTACAATGCGGAGGTTATAACATGACTTGAGTGTTATGGGCTGACCCGAGTGTTATGGGTGTTATTGTATGTGCTTAGAGTGGTTGAACTAAGTGCTGGCAGATTACACGTACATTAAGGGGCTGTATTGGATTTAGAATCTATAGGACTTTTATGTACTTTTAAAGTTCATGGGTATTCAATTGAGATTTTAGGAAGTCTTTTAAAATTATGATGTATTCAATTGAGATTTTAAAAAGTTTTTTAAAATCTTGATGTATTCAATTAGGATTTAAAAAATTATGGTATTCAAAAGTCTAATGACTTAGTAGAATTTTAATTAGTGATGGATTTTGGTGGATTGTAAAGCTTTTTTTATATATAAAAGTTCATTTTGAAATCTTCTCACTTACTCAGAGATTTCAGATGAATTTCTGATTTTTTTAAGAACTTTACTCAACATTCTCTTTCTCTCTCTCCCCCATTCCCCCTCCCCCTCTTTCTCTCAAAATCCAAATTTCTTATTATGTGACGAACGCATTAATTTTTTTCTTCATCCTTACAAAATTTTTATTCTCTCATTTACTAATATGGTTATCACGCATTAACATAATTTTAAATAGTTAGACCGCTAATTATTGTTCAAATTTTTAAAAACAATTCATATCAATTTCATTAAAAAATACTAGTGGGGTGAGAAGTCTAATTTTGTGGGTGCATAGAATCATCCATAGTTAAAGTCGGTTTACAAAAGTAAAATTCGGTTCACTTATTATGTAATAACTGTTAATTTTTTACTGTAAGCGAAGGTTAGGGATATAACATTTTTATTTTTATTTTGTTAATTCATTTCATGGACTAACACATCATGCGTTATTACACTTTTATAATACTCCGGATAGTAATCTGACCAAAATCTCAAAAACTTTACGTACTCAATTGGGTTCAAACATGGATTTTAAATTAATAGATATATACTGGAATAATAATGTTATAATTCATATTCACTTTGTAATCAAAATTCTTTTATTATTTATCATTTGATTTTTTATCATAACTAGTTTTTATACAAGTGCATTACATGTGATTGTAGTACTTGGCAAATGCCATTAAATTCATTAATAAATACGCATATACTAAAAATTGAATAATTAGTATGAAATACAAATAATAATAATATATAAACAAAACATAGTATCAAGTGTAAAATTCAATTGAGGACTATAAGAAAATCATAAAAAATTGTCGCCTTTATTTTTTTAAGTAAATACGTGGCTATAAAATAATGAGAATGAAAATTAAGAGGACAACAATGAGAATGAAAAGGGTTATGATAATCATAATGATAGTTGAATGGAACAGTATGAATTTTTATAATGTATTTCGTTAATTGTCTTTACATTTTTGATAATGTTACTTTAAACTCGTAATTAATTTATTTTATTGTTTATCTTTTGTCTTTTAATATTTTATTTTTTTGATGAACTTATTAAAATCTGCAGAAATCCATGGACTTATTAAAATATGCATAAATCCAAAAGAATTCATGCATTATATAATTTGTCAGATTTTATAAGGATATAAAACAATCCATACACTTAACAGAATTCATGAATTTTAAAAAGTTAGTTAGAATTTTTTAAAATCTGAATTGAACACACCCCCCTAAAACAAAAAAAAAAGTATAAATTTTCAGTGTTTGGAGTATTTTTTACCGTCCCAAATTAAGAGTATTATTATTTTTTGGAATGCGTTAATTTATATGTCCATTTCTTTTCTTAGGGCATAACTAGTGTATCGATTTTTATGGTATTAAAAAGTTTGACTTCTTGCCCATTCATTAGTTTAAAATTAGTGTGTTTTCGAGAAAATGAAATAAATCAAAATAAATTTTAATTTGGGACAAATATAGAGTCTAAATATAAATTTCAAGATGTGACCTTTAGTTTTTCATAAAACAAGGGCTCATATGTTTACTCGTTCCAACCTTAAATATGCAAGGGCTCATATGTTTACCCATTCCAGCCTTAAATATGTTTACCCATTCCAGCCTTAAATATGCAAGGTCTCATATGTCATTTCCACTTATTTCTCTTTCTCCATGTGAAAAGAAAAGGAAAAAAACTACTAAAAATTAGAAAAAAGATTTTGCGTTACAATATTTTTTACAAAAAAATTAATGAATAATATTGTTTTTGAAATAAGGGCCTAGATATCATTATCATTTTGAAATAAATGATTGTTTATCAATTGTATTTTAAAATAATAAATTTGACCGAGTGCAAACTTAACTTTGCACAAAATTGTATTTTGTGCAATCTTAACTTTGCAATAAAAAAAATTTAATGCAAATTTATTTTGCATGATGTGTTTATATTTTTTAACAAATATATTCTTATGTTTCATTTATAAAACTTTAAAACAACGTTACATAAATACAAATACATAAAATAATTTAAAAAATAAAGAGTGCAAACTTAATTTTGCATATTTTCAAATAAAAATATTATATGCATTTTATTAATAAATAGGTTTTGAATATATAATTTGTTAAAATTAATCTAAAATACCGTCAATTAAACACTTATTTATAATAATATGCTAAAAATATATAGTGCAAACTTAATTTTGCATGATTTTATAAAAAGAAAATATAATTTAAAAATTTACTACAAAATTAACTTTATACTATTTTTAGAATTTTGTCAAATATAGATTTTTAATTTATAAAAATATTATTCTCCAATTTTTTTATAAATTTTTTTTTTAAAACAAATCTTATCTTTCAATATCCTGAAAAAAAAATATCCAAACATAACGAAAGCTAAAGACATAATTCTCCCTACTTCGCTGTACACCGATTTGAACCAAACTAGCAACTTGATTCGAGTTATCGATGAAAATCGTAAGATCCAACGGCTAAGAATGAGGGACACCACTTATTATGGTGCGTTATACTACACTAGAGCGGATCTCAAAAACATATTATTTTAGAGTAGAGAATCTTCCATTGAACAACTTAAGGTCACAGTCCAACTGTCAAGCGTAGCCGGATTTAGTTTAAACAGCCGTTATGCCCTTTTCTCGTAAGACAGCTTATAACGGAGCTTTTCCGTTAAATGCGCATGCACAGAACCTCCATCATCTCTATTATATAAAGTCTGGTGTGTATATTTAAATATTTTTTTAGTTTAAACTTTAAAATTTTATTTGATATTTTATAGAAAATATTTGATAGAAATATAAAAAATTAAAAATTAACTCATTTATGTAAGAAGTTAAAAAATTAATAGAGATATGTGGGGAGATGTTCTCCATTTGATATTCATTTTTTATGAATATATGACATTCATATTTTTTTCTCTCACCCTTCAAAGATAAGAAAATTATAGAAAAATTCAAAAATTTAGAAAAAATTTATATCATTTTTCTTTTGCTATCAAACGAAGCCTTACTATGCATGAAATTTTTTGAGTGAATCTTAAACTACAAAAATATCTTTAGTTTTTTGAAAAAACAATTTAAAAAGCACATGTATTTTGAATAAAGAAAACATATGTTTACTACTTAGCAAAATACGTGTATCTTTAAATTGTTTTAAAAGTTAATCTAATAGTAAAAGATTTTGACTATAATTAAGATATTTCATATACGAATATTTGCCTCCACTCTCTATTCTTTTTTTCAAAGTTCGAACACTAAATATGTTTATAATTATTTATACTAAAAAATAAAATATATTTTAAAAGTTTAAATAATTTCAAAAATTACTAGAAAGAATATTACACGAGTATTGCGAGTGTTACAAGCCAAACGTCCTTATACACCCATGTCATTCTTCACATCATGTTTATGTATGATGCATGGCATGAGCATAGGAAATAGATATGGCTAGATGTCTTTTATGTAAGTTAGGGTTTCTCGAAATCCAGCTCTGCCTGGCGTCACTTACTTCTAATATCGGAAAGTTTGTAATTACGCTTGTACCCCCCTTGTTGCTATTAATGGAATCTTTTGCATAATAAAAATTACGGGATTTTGAAAAATAGAATTTATTTTTTAAAAAAAATCAGGTAATAATAATTTTATAAATTAAAAAAATTATATTTGACCAAATTTCAAAAGAACTGCAAAATTAAATTTGCATTATATTTTTAAATTGTAATTTTTTTATAAAATTATGCAAAGTGGAGTTTGCACTACATATTTTTAGCATATTATTATAAATAAATATTTAATTAACAATACTTTAGAGCAATTTTAACAAATTATATATTCAAAATCTATTTATTAATAAAATGCACATAATAATTTTTTTGAAGTTATGCAAAGTTAAATTTGCACTTCTTAATTTTTAAAAGCATTACTATATATTTGTGTTTATTTGACATTATTTTAAAATTTTACGAATGAAATACAAGAATACACTTGTTAAAAAATATAAACACATCACTCAAAATAAATTTGCATTAAAAATTTTTTATTGCAAAGTTAAGTTTGCACTCGGTCAAAATCCTTATTTTAAAACATAATTGATAAACAAGCCCTTATTTCAAAATGATAATGATATATACGGAAATTTTCACATGCGGACCGGTCCGTACGGACCGGGACCTTTAGCGACGCTTTTCCGTCGCTAAAAACATACTCCCAATGTATTCGCGACGGAAAACCGTCGCTAAAGGTCTCGGTCCGTATGTGAAACGCTCTAATGATATATAGACCCTTATTCCTAAAAAATATCATTCCTTTGTTTTTTTTTTCAAACGCATTTTCATGTAGGACCTTTTACCTTATTTTCAGTAGAAATTAAAACCAAACGCAGTATTTGTATAAATGCATCTTATATCTATGTATGTATAAATTAGAAGGTAGAATATTCGATTTTAGAGTGTTAGATTTTTTTATAAATTAATAATAATTTTATTTTTTTATCTTAATATTATTTTGGAAAAATTATGCGGTTAATTAAGTTTTAACCTACAATCTTAAGATTAACAAAAGGTTCTTTCACCCATTCATCTGTCAATATTTTTATGTCATATTCTTCATATTTTATTTTAAATTTACGTATACTTGAAAATAATTCGTGCTTATGCCCCCCTATCTAGTAGGTATAGAAATAAAAATAAATCACAATGTTTTTGGCTGATTATTATGTTATTTCGATGTAGTTGCATTACATATTGGCAAGTGACACAATCAGTGGCGTAGTCAGGATTTCTCCGTGGGGCGGGTTAGGCTAAAAAGAAATATGCGGGGGGTTTGGGGGCTGCAGCCCAAAAAAAAAATTTTAGGGGTTATTTTAAAGTATTTACCAAATATTGACTTAAAAACAATAAAAAATAAGTACTTATTTGAATGAAACAAATGCAAATACTAAACACTTATATAATAGTATATCATAATTAGAGATTTAAAATAGACAAAACGTGTATTTTGCTATATTTAGTCACATGTAACACAAAAAAATACATTATATAAACTAATGAAGTTAAACCCTACGATCCTTTCGTGAATCAAAATCATTTATGAGCAAATTCAAATCAATGTCTTTAGCAAGCATTTTCAACCCACACTTACTTTCTAAAGATTTTAATTTATTACTTTAATAAATCTTAAACTTTAATTTTTCGCACAAAAACTCCTATACTATTATACTTATAATGTTATTATTAATTTTATTTTTTTTGGGACGGGCTGAAGTCCGCCCTAGCCGACTCTTGGCTCTGCCCCTAGACACAATATAGATAACCTAATGGTTGAGACAATCATTAATGTTTTTAGCGGGTTGCATGACAACTATGCAGGATTGGTCCGGAGGTATTGGCGACCCACAGTGAATTAGTAAAATGGAGTTCATTAATAATACAAATATTAATATTTATACTATTATATAAAGTTAAAATCAATTTCAACTGTTATAAAGTTGTGTGATTTGAACCTTATGTTATTAACAAAGTATTTTGCTGCTTAACTACTTAACCACTAAATTACTTAGTATCTTTATTTTATATTTTAGTTTCAACTAAATATATCTAAGTAGTACACATATCACGTGTGCAAGTGATCTAGTTAAATTAAAATATGTTTATTAAATATTTGAATTGTTTATTATTTTTAAGTACTCCACCCAAAATACTTAGAGCTGCCTAAACAAGAAATTAGAAATAAATATAAGTTAAAAAAAAAAAGTAAAATAAACAATTAAATTATTAAAAATCAAAGTAAGAAATTTCTACTTTCAATTAATAGAAAAGATTCAGCCGAAAGTAGAAAACCCCTTGATTTTTATTAAAATATAACTTCTGCAAAATCTTCAATTAATAAAATGTACATGCCAATTAAAACAAAGAAAGTGAATCCAGATGTAAGTAATTGAGTTAAAAAAAATCTTTTTTGAGCTAATGAGAATTTGATTAAATGCCCAAATTGATAGAATTAAATGAAAATGTAAAGAAAAAGAAGTAATGAGCTAATGGTTGTAATTTGTCTAGGTTTTTATTTATATATATTCGTGGCTTGCCCTAATGGTTGGTATTTCTTTCTCTGTGACTTAATGAGTCAATAGCAAGTAGCTGTGAAGTGCATGCATTGGTGGATTAATGAAAATTGACGAGGAGTTGACGGTTGAATGAGTTTAGAAAATTGTGGACTTTATTATTAAAGTGGCTTCTCTTAATGGGTTAAAAAAGTTGGGCTTTTAATTAAAGTATATAAATGTATATATACAAATGGTTTTTCCCTGACGTGGTAAAGTTAGGAGGATGTATACTTCGGATCGGATCGGTTTATTACTTAAATTTAAATTAAAATAATTTAATTATTTTTATTTAAAAAAAAAATGTTGTATCCAATCAAAACCAATTATATGGGATACCCTAACCAATCCAACCCATTGGTTTGAATTAGATTGTCGCTTACAAAATTGAGTATTTTTTAAAAAAGATATGTAAATATAAAAAATGAAATACATCCTATCAAGAAGCTAGCAGTGATGATTGGTGGATGTTTTGAGTTGAGTTTTTAAAATATGGTATTTGGTAGAATTTGGAAGTATGTTGGAAAGTGAATTTGGTTTTTGTTTGAGGTTTTTTCAACCAACTAAAAAATCTCATAAAAAAAAATTTAAAAAATATTCGCAATGGATCTTATTTTATAGATTTCGATGAGTATGTTTTAAATATATATTTTTTATTTAATTTTAATTTTTCAATTTAAAGTTATAGTGTTTTAAAAGTTTTTTTAAAAAGAGAAAGTAAAGTGAAATAAATTTTGGGAAGTGTGAAAGTAGAGTTGATTTTGAGTTGAGTTTTTACAATTTGAGAAAAAAAATAAAATAAACACATACCAAACAGGCTCTTAAATATTTCATCCATTTTTTTTGCTAAGGGCCAAAACTCTATTTTATACACTAATGATTGTTTTTGAACTTACTAACTTACTCTATCATAATTTTTGAATAATTTAAAAAGTATTAAATATAGTCAAATTCTAAACGGGTAAGAGTTCACAGAGAGTGAAAGTGCATTTTAATTTTGATTAGGATTAATCACTTATTTTTTTCATTTGTATTATTTTTATAATATAGAATACTTGTTGACAAGTTGACCAATAATATTAAATACTACACAATACACATACATATACTAGATATGAAAAATATATATATTATATATTATTGATTTTGTATTGGTTCGACTAATCTAAAAACTAAACCCAGAACCAAACCAATTTAATCATTTTTTGAAAAATCAAACCAAATAATTTTATAAACCTAACCAAACCAATCGAATAAGGCTAAATTGGTTTGGTTTTTCGGTTTAGCCATAACCTGTGCAACCCTATAAGTTATAATCAGAAAGGCAATGGTTCAAGTCTCTTTATCCTATCCCATCTCATCCCTTAAAATCTTAAATTGTATGCATGTCTCAAATATATATATATATTGAAAATGCTCGTATAAGGGAACCCATACTTTAAGAACAATAACCATCCATTTCAAGGATAAATGAATGATTATTTTTTATGGAACTTGCTGGAGACGATCTGTGTAATGAGTAGATCATCTCCATCAAATTTCATAAAAAAATAAAAAATCAATCCAGAAGTTCGTAATATGATCATATAAAATATCAATAGACAAAAATAAACACACACACACACACACACATATATATATATCATATTTTTATTACACCCACTTTGGTTTGAATTGTTTGATGAAATTTCGGGGATGATCTACTCATTATAGAGATCAACTATACAAATTTTCATGAAAATAATTTATCCGTTTAACTCTTGAAATGAATGTTCTTTATAGTTCTTAAAGTAAGGGAATTACCTTACTAGAGTATTTTCATTATACAATACTATATCAGAGTTTTTTTAATTATTAGGCTAACTTGCGCATGCGATACATGTGTCACTTGAATATGTCTAATTTGAATCAAAAAATTAACAAAAATGTTAAATAGCTTAGGTAACGTGTGAGTTTAATACCCTTAATATTGTCATAGGGTCTAGGTAATTTTTTTTACCGAAAATAAGTCTATAGAGGTCAATTAGTTAATTTGAATAAAGGTTGACATAGTTTTATTTGACGGTTGAAATGCTTCTTGACTTTATATATATTGGAAATGGACGTCTACGAGAAGTGAACGTGTATGTGATAAGTATGTACGCATTATTTTACCGTTGGCTCAATGGGTAACAAGTTTTATTTTTAACTTCAAGCATTATTAATAACATATTTTTTCCAATATAATAATGCAAAGGGTAAAATTAGAAATACAAAAAAATTGGTGTGATAACCGCTACTAGTAACTTTTGGTTTAATATAACTAGACATTCAAGTACACGCGAGGCGCATTCACATTTGCTCTCTATGCGGGTGGATATTTAATTTGGATAGTCAATTGTAAATGAAAGATAATTATCAAATACTGAAGTAGTTTAAAAGTAAACATTTTTTTTTCTTATTTAGAGGTCATGGGTTCAAGTACTTACAAATGAATTTTTATTTAATAAACAACACCCAAGCATAACATAAAAAACACAAAAATTTAATATTATAACTGCTTCTTATAATTTTGGACCAAAGAAATTGGTGTCATAACCGTTTGTTATAACTTTGAATTTATAGATATAAATAATAATACTCAGGAGCCTAAAACGATTGTCCTAATAACGCACCCCTGGAATCAAGTCTGTAACTATGCTATAATGGCTCGTTTGATTCAGGTATTAGGGTCAGTGGGATTAATAATACCAGTATTAATAGTATTTGACTATTAATCCTGGTATTAATTTAATACAAATACCCTATTTGATTCATGCAGTATCAATATTGGGATATCTTATACTGATGTTAATACTATATTTGATTCTGTAACTTATAGTATACGGGATTATATTTTGAAATAACAAAAAAAATGATGAATAATAATAATAATAATAATAATATAGTAGTAGTAGTAGTAGTAGTAGTAGTAGTAGTAGTAATGGCATAATGACATTTTTAAAAATATATGGTTCATTTTTTTTAATTTCGGATAAACAATACCACATCGGTAGTAGTAGTAGTAGTAGTAGTAGTAGTAGTAATGGCATAATGACATTTTAGAAAATATATAGTTCATTTTTCTTAATCTCGGATAAACAATACCACTTTTTTTGGTATTAAATTATACCACAAAGAGTTGTATTAAGTTAGTTCTGGTATTAATAATCCCATCACATTTGTGCGAACCAAATAAAATATCATAAAAATGTGGTATTAATAATTCCATACTATTTTTTAATACCCGAATTAAATAAGGCCTAAATGTCCAAATTGGACCCTCAAATTTATTCATTGTATATATAATAATAAAGAAAAAAACAAAATCTTAATTCAAAGAGGCAACTAACTATTTTTTCTTTTTTGGGCGGACAACTAACTAACTTCAAGTTTGACATGCATTGACTTGAGTTGGTGTGGTTTCTAGTAAATTTTCAATCACATTTATAAAGTTTGTGTAAAATATCTAACAGACTTTGGACCATTATGATCCTTAAGTTGGCGTGCAGCAGCAGCAGCAGCCCATCGTGCCTAATAGTATATAGGGAGTACATCAAACTATTTTGGATATCTAGGGGTAATTTTGTCATTATAGCTGTGGATTAACAGATCATCATCATCATCAAACTAGTAAAAATGGTCATTATTCATCATTGCAAATGATTTACGCCAGAAGAATGAATACATACACCCTCCGAGGCATCGCATGACCATTCGTTTTTCTTTGTGTATGTGGGTACCTCGCAAGTGTTCGAGTTAACTTTTATACATTCGATTAATTTTTATTTATGATAAAGTATACTGTTATTTATTAAAATATATTATAATTATTTTAACTTGAAAAATTTTCAATCAAATTTAAAATTAATTTTAATGTTTCTATTACTGTCTTACTCTAATAGTTGTATGGCTGTTCTACTACATGCAATTGTGGGCATTTATTAGGTTTATGGTTAGTAACATTGTAAATAAGTGTTCTAAAGATTTTAAATGGACTTTAATGATATTTTTGTCTTTTAGGAATATTTTGTTTATATGTGTAGTAAATTTTAGAGTGTTAAAAGATTTATTTGAATTATTAATAGCTCATAGTTAGCAAAAATGACTATTTTGGTAGATTTTTTGCCCGACCTTAATGGGATAGATTCGGGGTATATATATATACTAGGTATTGCCCGTGCCATCAGGCACAGTGAAGTAAAAGAGGGGCGTGGGGGGAGGATAAAAACTGAACAAAATAATATTATACAGGGATATCAAAAAAGTATAAAACTCACATATATGCATGTAAATTTTTTTATTCTTATTCATATTGACTATAAAATGGATATTCAACAGACATAAAGGAAAAGATTCAAAAGTATATACATTATTCTTAACCTAGGCTGCCACTAAAACAAATAATTATCGAATCCTCAACTAAATACACATATCATAAAATTAAGTTGCGATCTCCAACTAAATGAGTTAATAATTGCTAATAAAAAATAAGCACCCATATATACATTGTTCAAATGAATTACATAAACCCATATATATACATTCTTCAAAAAAAAAAAGTAAACCACAAAATATTACATTCTTTAAAAGAGTAAACAACAAAAAGAATAGAAAATCTCAAAGTATTTTGATGGGTGTTTACCCATAAAAATCTTAAGAAAGAGACTATATATATATAATTGGTGAGAGAGAAAGAGTGTTCTTATATTTATGAAAAAATTGTGAGGGAAAAAAGTGAAAAAAAAATTGAAATTTGAATCTCAAATTTCAAATTGTATATTTTTATCATTATATTAAGGTGAAAAAAGACAATAAAAAAGTATTATGTAATTGGGTAAACAAAATAGTTAATAATAACAAATTTTGGTTTGTAAACAAATTTTGACCATTAGTTAATAATAACAAAATAAAGAAAAAAATAAATCTTATAATATAGATAGAAAATTGCCACTAGAAAAAATAAAATAATTTTAAGAGTAATGTAAAAATTTTAAGAGTAATGTAAAAATTTTATAATAAAAGTAAGAAAAGTGGATTATAATAGTTTTTTATAATTTTTCTCTTACACGTAACTTTATAGCTACAATTTTAAATATACAAATTTTTATTGGTAAATTTTAAATATACAAACTCTTACATAGTATTTTGTTTTAAATTTAATGTATTTTGAATTTCATAACAATAGATAGAGAAAAAAGATAAGAGATTAAAATTGTTGGAATAAGAAAGATAAAAATTTGTTGACTTTCTTGATCATTTGATGTGTTGAAAACACATTTAACGGTCCAAATTTTTTCTCTTTTTTGTAAATTAATATGGACTATTGATTAAATAATTTGATAATGTGATAGTTTTTTTCTTATAATATAGATATTTTTATTTTTTTTCTAGGATCAAGGCAAGTACGAATTTTTGAGGTTTCAAAAAAAAGTTTGAAAGCTCTACCCAGCTTTGGCTTCATGCAAAATAAATTGTTTGACTTGACTTCACCCCAAATATTGCTGCTGCTGATTCTTTTTATCCTTTTTTTTTTATCCCTTTAAAATGCCATATATTTATAATGATATGGGCATGGATGGAGGCGGTGGAACAACTTTCACATTATGTGTGGGCTAGTATACGTGTTCTAGTGTGAGCGTACAAAACCACTTGGATTCAAAAATGGGTCTCATAATAATATATTGCTGACACGTTAAATATTATGAATGTATAAATGTAATGTCTTACATTATCTAGATATGGTAAATCAATGTGCTATATATACATTGGTTGCTACATCCACATTGTCTAGATATACTAATCCTTAACTTAAGTTAAAGAGGATAATATTTTACCCGGAGTGAAGCATTACGTAGTTCGTCAAGCATTTTAAATTTATTATTATGAGACCCATTTTTGTATCCAAGTTATTTATTTATTTTTAATCTTATATCACATTTATGTTGAGATTACAAACTTCACATTAAAAAAATAGATTAGCACAAAGTAATATATAAAAACAAGGAGTTACTATAATCATAGCCAATTGGTTAATTTTGGGTTGGACGCTTCAAACACTTAATATGATATTAGATGGTATTATAGCAAGGTTATACACACAAATCAAAAACTCAACGGTCATAATACTCCACATCCCCAATATAAATAATCCATGTGTTAAACTAAAAATTTACGCTACACGCGAGGAAGTGTATTGAGACTTGAGACAAAAAAAATCCATATTAGGAAAACAAATCCTCATAAAGCAATATATAAGAACATGAGGTTACTTTACTCATAGCTGATTGATTTTAGGTTAGATATTTTGAACACTTAACATTTACGTGAAACCATTTCTTTAGCCATAATTAGGTTATTCATGATGCACAAAAAAATATCAAAATTGAAAACTACAAGTTCAACTAATATTATTGATTGTATATATATATATTTACCAACTTATATTTTACAAGTAGTTATATATTTACCGACTAACGTACATTTAAAATTATTTATAAAATATGAGACATGCTCTAGAAAAGGTGTATTTTCTTTAATTAAAGAATATACTTCTTTTGAGGGGTAATTGATTGAATTTATTGTTAAAATTTCATGGGTATGATCTCCTTGATAATTAGATCAACTCTACTAAATTTCATCAAAAAATTCAACCAAGAAGTGGATGAACAAAAGATTGATATATATGCGTGCATTTCGACCGCTGAAATTTTAGATTTTTAGATCACCTACTTCCCGCTTGAACGTTTTGATAAAATTTGGTGAAGTTAATTTATTCATCATAGAAATCATCTTTACTAAATTTTATCAAAAAAATTAATCACTTTTACCCTCTCAAAAATGAAAAAATGTTATTTATTTTCAAAAATTAATCTTTATAAATCACGTGCACGGTGCATTACTCATGCACTAGATAACTAGTTTCTGAACAATAGAATATCACATTATTGGTTCAATCCAACCACAAACATCAGGGATAGTCATGATTCTTTTTAATTGGACTAAATTAAATGCTTATTTTATTTCTATATCTAATATAATATTATTATTATTATATTATTATATATAATAAAATGCTCTCTTTGTTTGTAGTGTTGACACGTGGCAGCAATTTATTATCTATATAATTGTTTTCTCTCTCATTAATTGCATTTAAATGACAACCCAATTATAGCTTACCCAATTTATTTATATTTAAAATTTTAGTTTGCTCCTTATTAGTTGCCCCACATTAATTGCTTTATAATATTAAGTTGTAAATTTAGAACATTTATAATTTTATTTATTTAAAATATTGTTCCATAATTTTAAGTTGTAAATTTAAAACTGATTTTATATATTTATCTTTTAAGATCTACCTAACTATTATTTTTTTGAAAAGAAGATATATCTAATTAGAAATATATAATATTTGTAATTTTATTTATTTAATATCTAAATTATTACAAATAAATAGTGTGTGTATATCATATATACATATATATATATATTATATTTATATAGACAGTAAAACGCTATACTTTAATATGGTGCTGTCACGTGTCACTTATTAAATACACCAATAATTTATTTATTTCCTCTTTTATTTATTTCACTCTAAAAAAAATCCTACTAAATGTGCTAATAGTTTTCTCTTTCCCATCTTTTATTTCATTCACTCTGAAAAAACGTTTTATTTCATTTACTTTAAAAAAAATGTCTTTATAAATGCGCCAATAATTTTCTCTCCCTCTCTTCTTTAATCTTTTTCAAGCTAATAAAAAGTCTTTATGCGCGTACAATCTCTTTCTCACTCTGAAAAACAACCTAATAAATAATCATTTATCATCTTTTATTTGATATATATTGAAATAGAATAATGTTTAATAGCTTTTCCCTTGGAAAATCTAATATCTAATATTAAGAGATAATTATAATATATATATAATATAATATAATTTTAGTTATAATACCTAATATTATCTAATCTATAATGTTATTTATTTAGCAAATCCAATATCTAATATTAAACAAAATTATCTAACATATTGTATAAAGACATCACATATATGTGTGTGTATAAACCTTTGATATTCTTTCTCAACTTGGAAAAAAAAACCGAAAACCACCACTTATTAGGCATTTATAATATCACTTTATAACTCCCCTACAATTTCAATAAATAAATCTATAACTCCCATATATTTATTATAATTAATCATATTGCTTAATAGCTCCATTTTCTTTGTTATAATATCTTTCATATTTATTTTTTGGCAATTTGTTTTTACACCTCTTTATCTTTCCAACATACGTTTCTTATTCTTCTTCTTCCATGAATTTATTATAGTTATAATTGCAAAATCATTCATTGTTCCATCAACATTCTTAGGCATCTTTTCATACTATATATAATACTCAATTTTGTCCCGTCTTATTTCAATCTCTCTCATTTTCATTTGCGATGTGATCTCACTTGCCTTTGTAGACACCCCGATCCGTGATCCCCGCAAGAACCCTAACAACCTTCAAGAACTACTATTTTTGGGTCCGGAACCCACCCGAGCACCCGAAACTACCCCGAAAGGGTTTGTTGGCCAACAAACCTATTTTTAAGAGAAATTGTCGCACGACATATCACATTGTCGCGCGACAATCCTCCTTATGTCGCGCGACAAATCCCCCCTGACACAGACCATCCACTCTCTGACACATCAGTCTGTTAGAAACATCACTTCAGCCGTTTGTCGCGCGACATATGTCGCGCGACACATGCTCTTTTTGGGGAAATGTCGCGCGACATACTCTCCCGAGCAGTATAAATAGGCCAACATCCCCCAAGGGTTCAGGGCAGCAACTTGGAATTGTAGAATTCTAAGCTTTAAATCTGATTTTCTAGTATTTTATCAAGCATTCTCTATTATTGTCTTATTTCTGAAGAATTATCGAATCTATTCTCAACACTCGACGTGTCCCGTCTCTGGAATCGAATTCTCGGAAATATCTGAAAAAGAAAAAGATCATTATCGCCGGAGATCTCTCTGCCGTATTATATTTTCTTTCTTATTATTATTCTCGTCGGGAAGGTAAAAAAAGTCTCTTATAGTATTTAACATTAAACATCTGTGTACTTGTTTTATTTCTGTTGTTTTGTCCACGTTTTATTTGAATAAACTTATTGCCAAGTTACAAATAGTTTACCGTTTTCAAAACAAGAGACCCTGATAAAACCATTTACAAAACCAGAAGAGTAAGTACATTACCATCCGGATAAAACCTTGTTTACAAAACCCGGACCGGTAAAACTTACTTAGGAATCAAAAACCCAGTATATCTTGTCTGTTTCATAGATTGTGATACGTCTGGGAGAACTCCTCTCAAGAGTTTCAATTCCATATTGAATTAGTTCCACTAAAAGATCCAAACTTTTTCTAAAAATAAGTCAAAACCCGAGAAAACCGTTATTATCCGAGAAATAATATGAAAAACTCCCTCTCTAAAGAAAAATGGCCTTTGTCATTTGTATTTGCATTTCTCAAAACGAAACATTGGATCTCGGAACAAAAAGGTTTTCCTCTTTTTTCCCGTTTTTCCCAGAAAATTAGGGTTTTCACTTAGAAAGCAGTAGACTGTCAGTAAAAGCATTCAAGTTTTTCAACATAGAATAAACATATAAAAGATCACTAGAAACCGAAAGGGCAGAATGGGTGCTTAATACCTTCCCAAACCGTAATATAGTTTTTGAACCCTATAGAATCATGGTTTCATAGACAAACGTGTAAAAAGAGGCTTATCTGTAGTTTTTCCTCTTACGCAACAGTTTTGTCCGTTTTCTCGTAAAACGTACTGACGACTCTGAATGAACCTCTTTGCATCAAGAAATAGAACATAGGGACATGTGATATGAATCAACAAAGATACTCCAGCAAATGGAACGACGAAATTCGTTCCGACGCTTCAGACGCCCAACTGAACGGGGACGAGACCCGGGAGTCGCATTTGCGGATTCTCACAGCCTTTCTGTCTATATATATCATGTAATAATCTTATATCTTTTATGAACCATTTGATTGGCATTTTGTATTGCAACAACCCAATATTTGGCATCTCTCATTCTTTTCCAAAAGATCAAAAAAAATGTTGCTAAGCATTGCAAGTCCTTTGAGTTATTCTCAGCCAACGCTTATAACAGTAATGAGCCAAAGCACTAATATAATACAAGCTTTTACAATTTATTTTATATAACCTATTGGTCGAATATCATTACTATGATTAGAGAAAAAGACATATAGTGATTTAGATAGTCAATGACATAAATATTGTTAAAGAGATATGATAATGTTATCCACATGTAAATATACATCATCAGTTATTTTTCATTTTTGTTTTGAAATTTTCTTAATCTCCTATTCAATTTATATTTTGTTATAACCAAGCTTTTGAAGAATTTGATTCCTAAGATAGGTAGTTCTCAATCCTTTGTTTCATTTGCAATATTTTCTTACATGAATTTGTTTTCAATATTGAGTTGAGCTATATTATCACTTAATACATTTCACTTTTAAGTTAGGACTTTCAAATTTTCACTCTTGATGCGCTTGCCAATTCATATTTTTTTTTAGTTTAAGCGATTTTATTTGTAACCCAATCGTCTTAACCATGGATCACAAAAAATATGAAAAAATATATTCTCCATATTTTGCTTGCAATCTATATTTAAAGTTAATTTAAAATAAATCCATTAGTAGGTCCTGCAATACATCAATAAAATAGGTTTATATTTTCTCCCAAATTAACTTTTACATCTTACTTTTATATGTTGAATTAAGATTATATTAAAAGTAACTCTTAATTTAAGAGAACAAGTTGGGTATAATAATATAATTTGTGATTATGTTGTAATTGGTATTTTAGATTGCATATACATTCGTATGTGTGTTAGATGGTTGTACACATATCTAGATCACTATTATATGATAATAATAGTAAAAACTACTTTAACAAATTAGTTTGCTTTATAATAATGTTCAACTATATACTAATTATAATGTACTACGGTTTTTTCAAACGGCCAGCACATCGTGCGGGTCTAGATACTTGTTTTAGCTAAAGTTATATTTTCTTTAAGTTATTATTATCCGATATAAAACTGGATCATCTATAACGGTTGGGTAATAAATAATCTTTTGACTTCAACTGGGATCCCTCATTTTATATAGACCATTGCAATTGCACTACGTACATTTTATTTTTTTGGAAAATGATAACATGTGCCCTTAGGGCAAATGTTAAAGCTACTATAAATGGAAATAATGAAATCTTGTATAAGAATCTGTGCCATAATACATGTTGGGAGTTAATTATTTTTAAAAATGAGTGCTTAACATGTGCTCAGGGCACATGTTAACACGACCCTATTTTTTTATACTTAAGTTCCATTACATTTAAATGTTTATAATTGCTTTGTAGTTGGAACACTAAGGGGTTGTTTGGTAGATGTTTTGAGTTGAGTTTTTAAAATATGGTGTTTGGTAGAATTTAGAAGTATGTTGAAAAGTCGATTTGGTTTTTTTTAGATTTTTTTTCAACCAACTAAAAATTTTATAAAAAAAATTCAAAAAATAGTCAAAAAGGATCTTATTTTATAGATCTCGACGAGTATGTTTTAAATATATATTTTTTATTTAATTTTGATTTTTGAATTTAAAGTTATGGTGTTTTAAAAAAAAAATTAAAGAGAGAAAGTAAAGTTAAGATTTTTTTGGGAAGTGTAAAAGTAGAGTTATTTTTGAATTGAGTTTTTAAAATTTGAAGGAAAAAAAAAGATAGCTACCAAACATAGGCTAAATTTTCAGTAAATTTTTTTTTTTGTCATACATGAAAAACAGCAACAACCCAAATAGAAAAACCAAACTATTATCTTCTAAAATATATCAAACCCAAACACAATCAAGCAAAATATCAATAAGATTCTTGAGAGGCGAAGATGGCATCTTCCGGAAGTAACGCACATTTTTTTGCATAGGCAATAATTTAATGAAACTTTATTAGCAGATCTGGGAAACCATTATATTTCAATAAATTCCGACGAATATCGTTTCATAATGCTTTTAATTATTTTGGCTGTAATAATTTTAATATATCTGCTAATAGGGTAAAAATGGAAATTTAAATCTCAATGTGCAATTTGGTTATATATAGATTAGAATTTAAAGCAAATGAGTGTACATTCATATATTTTGGTGCATTGCATTCTCCATTTTAATATAAAAAGTAATTATTTAAAATCAGAGGCGGCCCTGGGGCAGGGTAACAGTCCAGGAATTAAAAATTAAGAAGGGCACTAATATTTTATTTCTTTATGTGTATATATATATATTAATAAAGAAAAAAAAGATTTTTATTAATAATGCAGATTTTAAGAAAAAAAACTCAAATTTTTGAAACTCTAACGATGTGTAAAGAAACGATTTATTCAGCTCTTCTCTAATACTTTCTTCCCATATTTAATCCCAATATTCTCTCATACTATAAGAGATAATTAAGGGGCACCAATATTTTTAACATGTTTTTGGTGGCATGTGAACTCTATCATTAAAATACAAATTAATTTATTTATTTTTTAATTTAAGAAATTAATATATCTTTTATAAGATAGCACCTTTTAAAATTTGGCCCAAGGACCAGCTCTGTTTAAAATCTATCTAAAGACATCGTTCAAACCAACCAAAAAAACATCATTGAAGTATATGTTTCTTTTTCATTTGTTTAGATTAAAAATACAATTGGAGGTTTTTTTTTTGTTATGTGACTGTTACGTTTCGCTTTTGTTGGTCTAATAAAATATTATTTGCTTTAGGCCAAACTCACACGATTTTCTCAGGGTTTTATTTTTCTTCAAAAAATCTCTTACTAAGAATCACATATATAAGTATATAATACATTAGTTCACATGATTTAGGCAATCTAAGATGAACATCAATAGTGTGTAACATATCAATTAACATCAACTACAACAACTCCGAGACGCATACAATAATTTGCCCACAATACTAGAGTCGTTACAACGACACTCTTAATTAAATGCTTATTTCTATATTTTAGTTAATGTTATGTTTTGTTAGGATTATCCAGTATTAAAATGAATCACCTCTAACGGGTTGATAATAAATAATCTTTGACTTCAATTCTAAATGTCCTCTTCCGATATAGAGTGCCGCAATTGCATTGCATTTGAATAATTTAATTGCCTTTTAGCTTAAACTCATAAATTTATATGTATGTTCATAACGTCTTGATTGGATGTAGTAATTTCAATATATCCATTTAATTTATATGGCTAAAATTGGACATTTAAAATTTAACTATTAATGTGCAAATTCCTTTTATGTAGACTAGAATTTGAAGCACGGTGAGTCTGCTTGTCGGAATTGGTGCTCGTGTCATATCTATTTTAAAATAAAAGATTAAAAAGGAATAAGAATTGATTCAATGATAAAACATCTATTCTTGACAAAGTAAAAGCCACGAGTTAAATTGTTATTACATATGAAAACTCAATGATAGGAGCAAAATTAAAATATGAAAGTCGATATCAATGTTAGTGTGCACTTTGATTTATATAAATATTTTTTTAGACTACGATACGTGTGTGACTAAAATATAGGTAAATTGAAGAGTTAAATACATATTAGTATTACGTACTCCTGCCCAATTAGTACTTTGGGCCTCAAACTATATTTCTCATTAAAAAAAGCATGAGCCCATGTTTGGTTCTCAATTTAGGCCACCCGGTAAAATTAAATATTTCTCCAGTGTCAGAATTATTAGGTGGACAATGAATATCACACGTGGACATAATAAAAAAATGCCAACTCACTAAAAAAATTTGATAGACATGAAAATAATTAAAAAAAACAAAAAATTGATCCCCTTTCTTTTTCTCTTTCTATCTCTTCCATTCTGCTCAATTCTTTTTTCCCTTGATCGATTCCTCTGTAAAAGAAAAAACGAAAGAAAAGAAGTGATACAAAACATGCATTCAATTCAATAGTTTTCTTCTTTATTCCATGGAATGATTTGTTTTTGGGATTTTTTTATGTTTGCTTATGAAATCTGTTGGATATAAAAAACAGAGTGTATAGATGGCATTGAAGATGAAGAGATCTATCTGTATCATCGATGAAGAGATCTATCGGTATCATCGATGAAGAGATCCACCGTCATCTTCAATTCTTCATCACCACTAATACCCTAATCGTCAATTTTATTCAAAGCCTCTCAATAATATTGGGATTACCCTGCAACTAGTATCCATGAACTGTCATTTCTTCGAATGAGAAGAAGAAGATGAGAGAAAGGGGAAAAACTAGGGAATTGTGAGGAAGAATGTGAAGAAGGTAGAATGATTTGACATTTTTTAATGAGTTGGCTTTTTATTTTATTCTTTCTTTCTTTGTCCACATGTGTAATTTGTTATCCACGTCAGAAATCCGGCGTCGGAGCAACTAAGAAAATCTGCCGATGGCCCAAAATGAAAACCAAACAAGAGTATGTGCATTTTTTAATGAAAAAAATAGTTTGAGGCACAAAGTACTAACAAGAGAAGAGTACTAAAATATATTTCACCCTAAATTGAACATACTCAACACGTTATATATCGAAGAGTATTTCATTTTGATAACTTTTGTATAACACCATTTAAGATCCATTAATGTTGCGGTTGCCATTTGCAAAGCATGGATAGTGCAAACAATCTATATGCACATGTAATTTGTTATAAATGTGGATAATACTATAGCTACTACTCATTTGTAGTGATGCTTTGAAAAAATGGTTATCATAAATCTTTACATATTTTTATTAAAGGATAATTCCTTTTTTTTACAACAACTGAAACTATCACTGAGTTCAAGAATTTGAATCATGCCAGGTAGTACATAAGGTGATAACAACGGAGGACATTCCCCCAGCCAAACTGAATTACTAGTGTATTTTCAGTACTTCAAGGCTACCATTCTCTTAGATATAAAAATTATACGTTGAATATATTTTTTGTAATAATTTATCTTAGATATATGTTGGCATTTTCAATGTATATGGGATCTCCCACTAAATAGATCGATCCTCACATTGGATACTTTTTCTCTACATATATGTTTTTATGAAAAAGGAATGAAATGAGCAAAATTAGACATATGAAATTCGGTATCATTACTTCTAGTGTGCACTTTGATTTTTGTAAATACTTTTTTTTCTACACGTGATATATATACAAGACTTAAATATATATATATATATAAATTAAACATACCCAACAAATCATATATCTAAGAGTGTTCAATTTTGATAAGTTTCGTATAAAATCATTTAAAATCTATTAATGGTGCGTTAGCCACGAATGATTGTAGCATAGATAGTGCAACAACATTTGCTATTAAAGAATTTTAATCAATCCTAACCCCTGTGTGCCTGAGTACTCAAAGGATGTTATTTCCCTCAATGCTCTATTTTAGAAACCAATAAAGACCCAGAGCATCGTGGATTTGGTCCAGCTTTGTGGGAGGAATAAACGTTCTCAAGGAAGGATTGAGATGGTAAGCTGGCAATATGAAGAATGTCAGATTTTACGTGGAAGCGTGGATTCCTGAGCTTTCGAGTTTTAAAATTATTTTGCTTAAACCTACGGTCTACAACATTAAGCTAATCTCTAATGCTGTCAATAATAGAGGTAAATTCTAGAACCTCCAGGTGCTGGGACCATTAGTGTCACCTTCAGAGGGAACTTCAATAACGTTCCTTCATTGTCATTTAATCCCGTCAAATCTTTCTAGCATAAATTTTAGAGTATTGCTTTTATTTTGAAAATCAATAACATCCTTTAGAGGTTTAACCACAATGCTATTGCCACAAGGGAGAACTTATTTATTAAAAAATGCGCTACTTCACCCCTTTGCACGGTTTGTGGTTTAGAGGTGGAATCTATTGAGCATTTATTGTTCCATTATGTTTGGGCTATATCTATTTAGGATTTGAGTAGTTTATCATATTTTTGTTCGAATTTGGTCGCTATTAATAGATGGGTGGAAAGTGTGTTAATCAAATATGGTCCAAAGTTTTTAACACAGTGTACCTTGGTATGTTGGTGCATTTGGAATGCTAGGAACGAGGCCGTATTCTCGGGTATTTCTCTTAATGTTAATTGCACGGCGGAAGAAACTTTTAGTCTCGCTGAAGAAATTTTATGAGCATTTTATCCTCCTCTTGACAGCTCCCCATGCCCCATTGGTTGTACCTCTTGGTCTTCGCCTCCTATGTCTAAGGTTAAAATTAATTATGGTTAAAAATGGAAAATGTGCATTTGGCTGTGTTGTAAACATTGATTATGGGTCAGTCTTAAAATGCTTTTGTAATTTGACCCATGGTTACTTAATCCTTATGGAAGAAGTGTAGGCAATTAGAGATGCGTGCATTTTATGTTGCAAGGCAGGGATCAAAGATGTTATCATTGAATCCAACAGTCTTTTGGCGACCAATTAGTGTAATTTTCTAAATGCTCCTTGAGAACAGTGGAAGATGTAGTGGCTCGGTCTTTGTCGATGAATGTTTATTTTGAATTCATCAGGTGTGAGGGGAATGTTGCGGCACATAGGTTAGGCAATCTTGTTTTGTGTTATGGTCCAATTAGAAAGGCCTCAGAGGTCCCCTCATCCTTTTGTATTTTCATTGGTTTGCCTGGTTGTGGGGTTTGTTTTGTTAAAAAAAAAATTCACAATCTATATTCTTAAGTAATCTATTATAATTGCGGATAATACCATAGCCACTACTTATTGTAACAACATTTTAAAAAAATCCGTTAATCATAAATCTTCACTTATTTATATTAAAGGATAATTCTCTATCTTTTTTGCGACAAATAAAAACTAAAACTATCACATTCATGAAGCCAAGCTAAATTAATTAGTATATTTCCAATGCTACTATTCTTTTAGATTCAAAAATTATACATTGTATAAATTTTTGTCAGCATTTTTCTTAAAACATATTTGGTATTTTCAATATATTAATTTGATGATTTAACTTTTTCACATTGATAAAAATAAACTTAAACTATTAGCTTTAATATTTATATTTCGTATTTTGATTAATAGAGAAAACAATATATGCGACTTGAATATATATAAATTAAATATACTCGACATACTATGTAATATCTAAAAGTGTACATTATACATATACAAGAGTGTTTAATGTTGATATACTTATCAAGTAATATATAATGTTAATTTGACTCGATCTTATATGCAACGCAGGCGTACGAATGGTTAAGGCTTCAGGCTCTTTTCTTTTTGGCAAAACCTTGCGATAATACCCCAGGGGAGGGTACGTGCAAGAATCTTTTGATATACTTCCCGGGTACGTGAGTGTTCTCGTCACTCGATATACCTCGGGGGCATACTTGGCCAAGGAGAGTGAAAGTAAATGCTTTCGGTTTATATTGGCCCAAGCAAACAAACTCCTTACTCACTTATAATACTTTCGAGGGTTTGGGGTAATTTCACACTCGTAGAATCAATGCATGATTTATGATGTACGTGTAAAGTTCGAAAAGGTCATTTTTACAAATATCGTTATCTTTATTACGTATTTTGGAAAACTTCCATTTATTTCAAAAAAAAGTTTCTTCGCAAACAATTAACATAAGAAAGAAGTAGGGAAAGCAGTAAAAGTAGATATTCAACAAATAAACAAAAGTTCACATATAAAAGCCTAGTTTTCTAAGGTCCCCAGCAGAGTCGCCATTCTGAGAATCCGCAAATGCGACCCCCGGGTCTCAATCCCTTGTTTTGGGAGTCTGAAATATCGAAAAGGATTCCGTTATTCCATTTGCTTCTGTGTATTGATAATTCATATCATGTGTCCTTTTATCCTATTTCTAGATGCAAAAGGGTTTGTTCAGAGTTGCCAGTATATTTTTTACGAGAAAATGGATAAAATGGTTGTGTAAGATAAAAGGTTACAGATAAACCTTTCTTTACACGTTTTGTCTATGAAACTAGGATTCTATAGGGTTCGAAAACTATATTACGAATTGAGAAGGTGTTGAGCACTCGTTCCGCTCTTTCGGTCTCTAGTGGTCTTTTTATATTTATTTTATGTTGAAAAACTTGGATACTTTTATCGACAGTCTACTACTTCTCAAATGAAAAACCCTAATTTTAGGAAAAACGGGAAAAGGGATAAAGACCTTTGTGTTCTAGGATCCGATTGTTTTAGTTTTGAAAATGTAATACAAATTACAAGGCTTTTGTTTTAAAAAGAGATGCTCCGATATTATTTCTCCAGATAATAATATTGGTTTTCTCATGTTGATTACTTCAGAAAAGTCCAGATCTTGTACCACAACTAATTTAATATGGAATTAGAACTCTTTGAGGAGAGTTTATCAGATATGTCGCAGTCTATGGGAAAGACGGGACACCCCTGAATTTAATTCCTAAGTAAGTTTCGTCAGTCCGGGTTTTGAAAACCTAGTTTTATCCGGGCGACAATGTTCTTACTTTTCTGGTTTTGCAAATAATTTTATCAGGGTTTTTGTTTTAAAAATAGTAGACTATTTTATAACTTGGCAATAAGTTTATTCAAATAAATGTGGACAGAAAAACAGAATTAAAACAAGTACACATATATCTAATTTTAAATACTAGAAGATACTTTCTTTACATTCCCGACGAGAATAATAATAAGAGAGAAAATATAATACGGCAGAGAGATCTCTGGCGATAATAATATTTTCCTTCTTCAGATACTTCCGAGAATACGATTTCAGAAGTGAGACACGTCGAGTGTCGAGAATAGATTCGATAATTCTTCAGAAATAAGACGATCATATAATATACTTGATAGAAGACCAGAAAATCAGATAGAAAACTCATAATTCTTAGATCCCAAGTTGCTGTCTTTGAACCCTTGGGGTGTTGGCCTATTTATAGTGCTGGAGAGGGATTGCCGCACGACATTTTTCCAGAAAAGGCAAGTGTCGCGCGACATTTGAGACAATGTCGCACGACAAACGGCTGAAGTGACCCTTCTAATAGACTGATTTGTTAAAAAGTGGTTGGTCTATGTTCGGGGAACTTATCGCGCGATATAAGAGAAATTGTCATGCAACATACTAGTTTGTCGCACGATAATCCATCTTAAAAACAGGTTTGTTTGGCCAACAAACTCTTTTGGGGTAGTTTCGGGTGCTCGGGTGGGGCCTAGACTCCAAAAATTGTACTTTTCGATAGTCGTTAAGGTTCTTGCGGGGTCACAAATTGAGGTGTTTACAGCTCGGTCTTTGTCAATGAATATTTCTTTTGAATTCATCAGGTGTGAGGGGAATGTTGCGGCACATAGGTTAGCCAATCTTGTTTTGTGTTTATGTGTTATGGCCTAATTAGGGAGGCCTCATAAGTCCCCTCGTCTTTTTGTATTTTCATTGGTTTGCCTGCGTTGTGGGGTTTGTTTTGTAAAAAAAAAAATCACAGTCTATATTCACAAGTAATCTATTATAATTGCGGATAATACCATAACCACTACTCATTGCAACAACATTTTAAAAAAATTCGTTAATCATAAATCTTCACTTATTTATATTAAAGGATAATTCTCTTTATTTTTTGCGACAAATAAAAACTAAAACTATCACATTCTTGAAGCCAAACTAAATTAATTAGTATATTTTCAATGCTACTATTCTCTTAGATTCAAAAATTATACATTGTACAAATTTTTGTCAGCATTTTTCTTAAAACATATTTGGTATTTTCAATATATTAATTTGATGATTTAACTTTTTCACATTGATAAAAATAAACTTAAACTATTAGCTTTAATATTTATATTTCGTATTTTAATAAATAGAGAAAACAATATATGCGACTTGAATATATATAAATTAAATATACTTAACATATTATGTAATATCTAAAAGTGTACATTATACATATACAAGAGTGTTCAATGTTGATAAGTTTCATACAACACCATTTAAAATCCATTAATGGCATGGTATCCACGTGTAGTTGTAGTATGGATGGTGCAACCATAGTCTATATGCACAAGTAATTTGTTATAAATGCGGATAATACCGTAGCCACTACCCATTGTAATAATAATTTTGAAAAATGGTTATCATAAATCTTCACTTATTTTTATTAAAGACTATTTTTTTTTCTTTTTTTCCTTACAAAAATTGAAACTATCATTGAATTAGAGAATTTAAACAATGAAGTTCATAAGGTAATAAAAACGAAGGACATTTCTTGTGTCAAACTAAATTACTAGTGTATTTTCAATACTTCAAGGTTATTATTTTCTTAGGGGTTAATGATACAATACACCATAAAGTTTGGGTTAAATTCTATTCGTATACTTGAAGTTTCAAATGTTGTAAGCAGAATCCTAAAGTACATTGAGTGACATGTTTTAAAACTTTCAGCTAACTCTGTTAGTTTATTTTGACAGAATGCTAATGTGGATAACATTAATGCTGATGTGGCTTACAACTTGGAAACAAAAATAAAATAAAAGAGAAATTAAAAAGAAAATAAAAAAAGAAGGTAGAGAGAGAATGAAGAAGAAAAAGAAGAAGAAGCACAGTAACCACCCCCTCCCCTCCCTTCTACTACCACCGCCACAGCCACAACCAAATTGCTGCAATCTTTTATTATTGAAACCAAACAAAAAAGCACATGTCTAAGTATATACATATATATATGCGCGCGCGCACACACACACACACACACACATATATATATATATATTCATATATTCAATTGTAAAGCTAAACCCACAAATCAAATTTTGCCTCTCTTTAATGTCCAATTTAAACTCTAATCGCGATTTGAATCTATTCATTTAATTATTCTCTCCAATCTCACACCCACCATTAAAATACGTCAAAAGCCTTAAAGATTCAACTTTTATCATCATATTGAATAATTTTTTACCCAAAAGTTTAAACACCCACCATTGGCTTATATCAATAAATTTAGAGACCCAATTTTTATCTCAAATCGATAATTTTCAATACATAATTTGAAGAAGTGAGAAAGAGAGATTGTGGCGGTGGTGGTAGAGGGGGAGGGGGGGGGGGTTACCGTGCATCTTCTTCTTCTTCTTCTTTCTTTCTTTCTTTACCTTTTTATTTTATTTTATTTTAAATTTCTCCTTTATTCCATTTTTTTCGCCAAGTTGTAATTCACACTAGCATTAATGTTACCTACATCAGCATTTTATCAAAAAAAAAAAACTAACGGAATTAGCTGAAAGGTTTAAAACATGTCACTTAATATATTTCAGGGTTCCGCTTATAATTTTTAAAACTTTGAGATACTAATAAAATTTGAACTAAACTTTAGAGTTTATTGTATCATTAACCCTTTTCTAAGGTATAAAATTATACGTTGTATATATTTTTTGTGAACATTTGTCTTATAAATATGTTGATATTTTCAATATACACGGGATATCTCGCTAAATGGATCGATCCCCCACATTGAATACTTTTTTCTTTACATATATGTTTTTAGGAAAAAGGAATGATAGGAGCAAAATTATATATATGAAATTCGATATTATTACTTCTACTGTGCACTTTGATTTATGCAAGTACTATTTTTGCACATGTGATATATATGTGACTTGGGTATATGTAAATTAAACTTACCCCAACAAATCATATATCTAAGAGCGTTCAATTTTAATAAGTTTCATATAACATCATTTAATATCCATTAATGGTGTGGTAGCCGCTTGTAATTGTAGCATGGATAATACAAGCACAATCTATATGCACAAGTAATTTATTATAAATGCGGATAATACTGCAACCACTATTATTGTAATGATGTTTTTTAAAAATTGTTAGTTATAAATCTTTTCTTTTTTTATTAAAAGATAATTCTTTCTTTTTTTTGCGACAAAAACCAAAAGGGTGATTTACACTTTGTGTGCCGTTTGCTCTTACTAATCAGATGTTGGGTGCTAAAGATTATTATAATATAATTTTGGGTGCCAATTTGGACGGATTCCGCTAGTCAATGTGATCAACCGTTAGCTCATTTAATTTTTTACCAAATTTACCCATTTTACCCCTAAGCAATCTATTAAAAAGGAAAAGAAAAAAATATCAAAAGAAGATAAAGAAAAAAGGAGATGGCAATAACCATTACCGACTGGCCCCCTAGGGGTGTTGTGGAGAACCCGAAAACTAAGCGACCAAACTATACTTAGCCGAACCGATTCGTAAAAAACCAAAACCAAAACCAAAATAAATAAATCGAATTAGAACCAAATATTTTTGGTTCGAGTTTAGGGCGTGGCATTGTAAAACCAAACCAAATCAGACTGAACTAAACGAAATCATTTAATATGTGACTCGAAAATATATTACTTCATTATTTAAAATTTTATGTTCCTAAAATTTATTTCTCTTTATGTTCCTAAAATTTATACACTTTAATGAGAAATTAACTCTTGGGCTATCATGAATATTAAAAGTATATTATAATTGTAAAAGTTAATATTATAGATGGTGGTAGGTAATACCATCTCCCTTTCTATTTATTTCTTTTTGATCTTTTTTTTTTATTTTCCTTTTTAATGGATTGGTTAGGGGTAAAATGGTAAATTGGGTCAAAAATTAAAGAAGCTAACGTTTCATCATGTTAACTAACGGAATTCGTCCAAATTGGCACCCAAAGTTATATTATAGTAAACTTTGGCATACAACGTCTAATTAGTAAGAACAAATGGCGCCAAAAGTTTGAATCACCCAAACCAAAACTATCAAATTCCTTAAGCCAAACTAAATTAACTAGTGTATTTCAGACTTTTAATGATAGCGCACTAGGTCAGTGCTGAGTTCTACTGGGAGCTCCCCTGGTTGAATTCTGACAACTGCAAAAACATTTGATGGTTAGCAGTTAGCGACTGTTCTGTGAACAGAAATTAATCGAAGTACACAAAAGCTAGTCTGGATACATTGTAGTATTATAAAGTATCTAGACAAAAAAAGTATATTTTTAAATAATTCAATGTTACTATCATCTCAGATGTAAAAAATTATACATTGTATACATTTTTTGTCAGCATTGTTCTTAAAGACATATTTGGTATTTTTATTATATTAATTCAATAATTTAGCTCTTTCACGGTGATAAAAATAAACTTAAACCATTAGTTTAATATTAAAATTTCATATTTTGTTAAATAGAGAAAACAATACATTACCTTTCACAATTATTTATTTAAACAAAACAAAATTGTCAAATTTGGACCTAGCTTAATTATTTCTAAAATTATTCGTAAAAATTTGAGCGGTTTATTTTTTATATTATAAGGGAAAGAATCATTACATCACTAAATTATTTAATCAATAGAAAAAAATTTAGACCATTAGATATGTTTTCAACTCATCAAATCAAGAAAGTCAACAAATTTTTATCTCTCTTATTCCACCAATTTTAATCTCTTATCTTTTTTCACTATCTATTTTTATGAAATTCAAAATATATTAAATTTTAAACAAAATACCATGTAAGAGTTTGTCTATTTAAAATTTACCAATAAAAGTTTTTGTATTTAAAATTGTAGATATAAAATTACGTGTAATACAAATGGTCAAAATTATAGAAAACTATTATAATCCACTTTTGTTATTATTAACTAATGGTCAAAATTTGTTTACAAACCAAAAAGATTTTTAGATGTGTTTTTAAGATATCAAATTACGCAGTTACATAATACTTTTTTTATTGTCTTTTTTCACCTTAATATAATAATAAAAATATACAATTTTAAAATTTCAAATTTCAAATTTCAATTTTTTCTCACTTTTTTCCCTCACAATTTTTTTATAAATACAAGAATACTCTTTCTCTCTCACCATATATATATATATTCTGTCTTTCTTAAGATTTTCATTGCTAAACAGCCATCAAAATACATAAGATTTTCTACTATTTTTGTTGTTTACTCTTTTGAAGAATGTAATATTTTGTGATTTAACTTTTTTTTTTTTAAGAAGGTTTATATATGGGTTTATATGTAACTCATTTTAATAATGTATATATGGGTGCTCATTTTTTATTAACAATTATTAATTCATTTAGTTAGAGATTGTATCTTTATTTTATGATATGTATATTTAATTGAGGATCCGATAATTATTTATTTTAGTGGCAGCCTAGGTTAATAAAAGTGTATATGTTTTTGAATTTTTTTCTTTATGTGTGTTGAATATCTATTTTATAGTCAATATGAATAGGAATAAAAAAGTTTTCATACATGTATGTGAGTTTTATACTTTTTTGATATCCCTGTATAATAATATTTTGTTCGGTTTTTATCGCCCGTCCCCCCTCTCTTCGTGTATATGAGTTTTGTTAACCTCCCGTAGCGTTGTCTACTATTTTATCACATAAGCTAACTATTTTATACTTAAATTAATATGCCTTTTCATTTACGATTTAAGATTTGACAAAAAATCCTATAAGCCCCACTTAATGTCATTCTCTTTATAGGTTCTCTTTATTTATATTTAATATTTTTTTTATTTTCCCGTGCCGTCCGGCACAGGCAATACCTAGGGTTTTGATATTTTATCCCTAAGGGCTCGTTTGGTTCGAGCTTTTGAGGATTCCTGGAATTCTAAATTCTATTCCATGAGGATTATTTTGTTTGGTTGGAGTTTTAGGTAGGAATTTAGGATTCCTAGGAATCCTAAATTCCCCCATTTTGCCAAAATCTATTCCCTTATAAATTGGGAGGAATCTTGGATTCCCAATTTGAGGAATCCTTTTTTTTTGTCCAAAAACTATTTTTTTTCCAAAAAATGAAAAAAAAATTCCAGAAAATTTTCAAAAATACTTTTTCCTAGAAAGTGAATTTTTTTTTCCCAGAAAATGAAAAAAAACAAATTTCCTAGAAAATTTAAAATATTATTTTTTCCCCAGAAAGTGAAAAAAATTATTTTTTTCTAGAAAATGAAAAAAAAATTCCCAGAAAAAAAATATTATTTTTTCCCCATAAAGTGAAAAAATATATTTTTTCCCAAAAAATGAAAAAAAAATATTTTTCCCAGTAAATGAAAAAAAAATCCAGTAAATAAAAAAAAAAAATTTGCCGAGTTCATTCCTAAAACTCCAACAAAACGAGCATTAATGGAATCTAATAAAGAATGTCAGGAATAAAAGTTTCCTGGCATCTAGAATGATAATTCTATTAATAAAGTTCGAACCAAACGAGCCCTAAGGGTAATTCCGTAATAAGAAATAAAACGAAGGTGATGATTGGAAACGTGGTCATTAGCAGATGGAACATTGTGTGACATGGTCATACATGCATACATACATATACATATATACATGAGTGGATGGAGTGAGAAGAGACGAGCATTTGACTTCAGTTTTAGAGAGAGAGAAAGGTAAAAGAAGGGAATGAAGGAACAATTCAATCCGATCTAATGATATTTTGACGTCCGCAAGGAAAACACACACAATTCTCTCTCTCTCTCTCTCTCTACTTTCTCTCTCTAAAAGATACAGCGAAGAAGAACAGGAGGAATCTATCTCTATCTATCTCTCTGTTTTAGGGGTTGAAGAAGAAGAAGACGACGAAGACGACGACTTTCGAGTGAAAGATTTGAATACAAACAGACGGAACAACAATCTCCACAAAGAACAAAATTAAGGAGCATTCTTTTTTTCTTTTTCACATAAATAAACAAAGTGTTTGCATTTTAAGAGAAAGTGCTGTAGAATTAAGAAGAGTGGGAGAAGATTTATCTTCAATTTTGGTCACTCACTGTGAGTTTAAGAGAGACTCACTGTTGAATTTGTACCCTGGTAAGTGAAAGTCGCCATTTTAGCTTCAGTTGCAAGTTAAAAACCCTAGGAGTTTTAACTCATTTGAGCTTTGGATCGATTCTAGGTTTTGATCGGTTGTTTTGTGTGTTCAATTTTTGTTTTTACTTAAGTTTTACTGTTTTTGAATACTCAGATTTCATTTTTTTCGTTTAGAAATTGGTTTTTCGGGTGGGTATTAATTATATTTTTTTGCAAGTTTTTACAATTTGAATTCTTATATATGTATGTATGTCTATTTATATATATATATATCAAGTGCTTGATGCGAGGTATTAGAGGAGGGATTCATTGTTTTTTCTTTCTTTTTTTTTTTTCTGTAGAATGGTTGAAGGAAAATTTGACGTACAGCAAAAATTGTGCAGCAGAGATTGATGCGGAAGCGAGGTGAAGGTTGTTCTTTTAACAGCTCTAAGGCAATTTTAGAATGTTCAGAGCCAAAGCTTGTTGCTTATTGGTTTTCTTTGGTACTCCACTTGTGTTCATTACTACTCAAAAATGCATGCTTAGGCACAGATGTTTACCATTTATCTTGGTGCACAATAAGGACACTCGAAAGTCTACCCTTGGTTGTTTGTGTCAAAAGCTTTCTGGCTTGATTAATGTGCTGGGTTTCGTATAATTACAGTGTAATTTTCAGTAGTGTCGTACTGAGATCTGATTAATGTTATTTTAGATAGTTTTTGTAGTTTAAGTAAGTTGTTTAGATTGTGATTTTGGAAAAAATTATGGTACCTCCAGGGCCTCCCATTCCACTTGGTGGTGCCCAGCCTGTTCCATCTTCGTTACTGCGCTCAAATTCTGGTTACTTAAGTGGTCAAGGAGGCTCGAACTCGATGCCTTCTCAATCTGGTTTCCCATCTCTTATATCACCGCGTAATCAGTTCAATAACATGAATATTCTGGGGAATGTGCCGAATGTTTCGTCTCTCCTCCACCAGTCATTTGGAAATGGCGGTCCAAATTCTGGGCTCTCTGGTACAGGGAATTCTCAAAGGGGATTAATGGATAACGGGGCGGAGTCTGATCCACTTTCTGGCGTTGGAAATGGGATGGGTTTTAATCCCCCTTCCTCCTCGTTTGTTCAATCTAATATGGTAAACGCTAATTCGTCAGGCCAAGTTCAGGGGCAACAGTTTCAATCGGGGAACCAGATGTTGTCGGAGCAACAACAGTCTCAGCAAATTGAACCTCAAAACTTTCAACATACCCAGCAGTCTTTGCAGCAGTTTTCTGTTCCAAACAGTAATCATCAACATCATCAGCAACAGCAGTATCAATCGATGCGAGGTGGATTAGGGAGTGTTGGACCTGTGAAGATGGAGCCCCAAGTGACTAGCGATCATCACGGATTGCGAAATCTTGGTCCTGTGAAAATGGAATCGCAACAAATGCCAAGTATGAGAAACTTGGGACCGGTAAAAATGGAACCCCAACAGTCTGACCAGTCGTTATTTCTACACCAACAGCAACAGCAGCAGCAGCAGCAGCAACAGCAACAGCAGCAGTTCCTTCACATGTCGAGGCAATCTCCTCAGGCCGCCGCTGCCCAGATTAATCTTTTGCAACAACAAAGGCTTTTGCAGCTTCAACACCAACAGCAACAACTCTTGAAGTCTATTCCACAACAAAGATCCTCATTACAACCACAGTTTCAATCTCAGAACTTGCCTTTAAGGTCTCCAGCTAAACCAGTATATGAACCTGGAATGTGTGCTCGGAGGCTGACGCATTATATGTATCAGCAACAACACAGGCCTGAGGTAACTTTCCAAATTGAAATGACTTTTTTGTTTGAATTAGTATTTTATCAATTTGTTGGACGGTATAAATGGTGATTATGCCTATATCTCTTGCAGGACAACAACATTGAATTTTGGCGAAAATTTGTTGCCGAATATTTTGCTCCCAATGCCAAGAAGAAATGGTGCGTTTCCATGTACGGAAGTGGCCGTCAAACTACTGGAGTTTTCCCCCAGGTCGGTTGTGAGAGAACTCAGTGAAAATAAACTTCTGCTAGTAATGTCTGAATCTAGTTGACCTCATCCCAATTTGGTGCATTGAATAGTTAATGAGGCCCATATTTGTAAAATCTTATTAATTAACTTCCCATAAAAGTAAATAGAAAGACATCAGCTCTTTCTTTCCAACATGCACGCATTCATGTAACAGTTTAGTTTGAAGTCCCCATTCATCTAGATATGTTGATCTTTGTGAATTGAATTATTGAAGCACTTGTGGGCCAGTTATTATGATATAATCATTATTTGTAATTATGCAGGATGTATGGCACTGTGAAATATGTAACCGCAAGCCAGGACGTGGATTTGGTGAGTTTTTGGTCGAGTGGTTTTTCCAAATACCGAAACCGTAGGGTGTGTTAAATTGGCCGAGTATTTTATGGAGAACTTGGAAAATATGTACTTTTCCATATTTTTTTTCACAGGGGAAGGTCTAAGTCTCTTCCCTTTTACTACAATAATAACGAAACCCCCCCCAACCCTGGATGAGGCGCGACCTGAAATCTGGTGGGTGCCTTACCAATTAGTGTTTGATTGCCTAATTTTCTAGGCAATTCCAATTCCATCTAAGTAGGCAATTCTAATTCAATCCAAGTTCATTGCTCCAAATGAATGATGCATAATACAAGCAACTTTAATTCTTATCCTCCCAAGGAAAATGAATTCTAGGGAAGGTGGAAAAAAACTCAAAGCAAAAAAGTTCAATTCTGGCTAAAAGGTCGGTAATCAAACATCAAATGTTGGAAAACGTCTCTTCATTGCACGGAAAAAAGTACATATTTTCCACCTAGAAAATAAATACAATCAAACATCTTTAAATGCTTTTCCATGGAATTCAATTGGCCAAGAAAAATAATTGCCTAGAATTCAAACAGTTTCTACCCTAATGCTATGCTTGTTATCAAACACACCCTTACTGTCCATCATTAGTGGGTGTCATCCACTGTATGTTTGGATTTTTTTTTTTTTGAGTTTCATGGTTCTAAACTCGGTGATGTTATATATACCATCAGAGGCAACTGTTGAGGTTCTGCCTAGGCTTTTCAAGATAAAGTATGAAAGTGGTACTCTAGAAGAACTTCTTTATGTTGATATGCCTCGGGAATATCAAAATTCATCCGGTCAAATTGTTCTGGACTATGCTAAAGCCATACAGGAGAGTGTTTTTGAGCAACTTCGTGTTGTACGTGATGGTCAACTTCGGATTGTTTTCTCTCCAGACCTAAAGGTTATGCATGAGCGCAGTTGTTCTCTTTCAAGAAATCTATACTTATAGAGACTATTTATTTACTGTGTTCTTTTTGTATTTCCGTTGCCAGATATGCTCCTGGGAATTCTGTGCGCGACGACATGAAGAGCTTATCCCTCGAAGACTGTTGATACCACAGGTTATTGATTTAAATTTAACTTTCAACATGACACTTTCTTTATTACTTTTGGTTTTTGAAGTATAAGGGCGTATTTGATAAAAAAAGGTTGGAAAATGATTGAAAACACTAGTAAATTTATGAGAAGTTGGAAAGAGAGATGAGTGATTTGGTGAGGTGGTCTATTTCAATTTTTTCTTTCCTTGAAATCCAATTCTTTGGCTGATGTGCAAGAAAATTTTTCCATGAGAAAATGAGAAAAAGTTGGAAATCATCTTTACCAACTCATTCATATCTTTTTACAACTTCTCATAAATTTGCTAGTGTTTTCAATAATTTTCCTACTAAAAAGTAGGGAGTTAAGTCAAAGCATTATGTTAAAAAAATTTAGACATTGTCCCCCATTTTTAGATAATTCATTGAGATTCCCCCTTATGTTGGGGGCAAAGTCTAATAATTATGAAAAACAGGGTTAAGTCTAATTTACCATTAGG
This sequence comes from Lonicera japonica, assembly GCA_021464415.1. Classification (NCBI taxonomy): domain Eukaryota; kingdom Viridiplantae; phylum Streptophyta; class Magnoliopsida; order Dipsacales; family Caprifoliaceae; genus Lonicera; species Lonicera japonica. Next base: position 36,686,056 of record CM038469.1, on the reverse strand, counting down.
AATAGGGTGCAAAGTAAAAAAATCCCTAAAAAATAAGATAAAGCAAAGGCAGTATTATATGAACTTATATTATGTATACTTGACTGTTGTTGATTGTATTTCTCCAGGTTAGTCAACTTGGTGCTGCAGCTCAAAAGTACCAGACTGCTACTCAAAATGCATCATCTAATTTATCTGTTCCAGAGTTACAAAATAACTGTAATATGTAAGTTAGAGTTCCTTATACTTATTTCAATTTTGTACCTTTTATTTTAATTTAGTCCTAAAACCATGTGTTTTTCAATGTTTAAAATCCTGAATGAGTAATTATATTGGCTCTCCATCTTCTCTGTTACTATTTATATTATAAACATGTCATTTTTTTCCCCTTTTGATGGTGTGCTACAATTTTTGAAAGAGTGATTAAGTTTTGTACTGCTTTTAGGTTTGTTGCATCGGCTCGTCAGTTGGCAAAAGCATTGGAAGTTCCATTAGTAAATGATTTAGGATATACAAAGAGATATGTGCGGTGCCTTCAGGTAAATCCACTTTGTATCCATTTTTCAAGTGGGTTATTTTCAATCATAAGTGTAGGATCCAGATTGATTTGTTTCATTGATCATTGTTCAGGTTATATAGAATAATATTATGAAAATGCGGTTTATTAACTTAGCCCCTACTGTATATATGCTATATGAGTAAACCCCCAAAATAATTTTAATTAGACATAACCCCTCAAATCCTTACGCTGTAAATTTTCTGTCCGTTTTCAACATCTTTTGACCGAAATGCCCCTCCTCTTCCTCAAAAACCCTATATCCCCCTCTTCAACCCAAGTCACTCCATGTTCCCGATCACCACCAAAACTGTCTTCAATTTCGCTGCCGGCCCTGCCACCTTGCCTGAAAATGTCCTCTAGAAGGCCGAATATAAGCTCTACACTACAGCGACTTCATCTCCTGTGCTGCCGTTCGTACAGATTTGGCCCTTACCTTACGACCAAATTGTCACTGTTGGAGATTTAAAAATAGAGTCGAAGAGAAAAAACAGCGTTAAACCTGTCAACTTCCGGGTCTTCAGACGGGTCAGAGCCCTGAGAATAGGAGGAAAACGCCCTGAAAGAGAATGGGGTTTGCAGTTGAGATCAAAGCTCAACAGGGGCTGAGTTCCAACCTCCATTTGCGTCAATGGCTAAAGGACAGGACCCTCAAAATCTAAGCGAGATCGAGGGGGGGAGGTGGCATTTGTATGTATAGGCGTATCTGACGGCGATGACTAAATTGATCATTTATAATATATATTGTAATTAATTCAGTACCAAAAAGAGATGGGAGAGAAAATTTGGGAACCCAATTTATAATACACCATTAAATCAAACTTATTAGTTGGGCGCCCAATTTGTAAGTTTGATTTATACAGATTCAGTATCAAACATGGACAAAGAGAATTTGTAATTTATATGTGCTATAAAAAGATAGTTTTAGAGAGAGAGAGGGGCATGATGATAGAGCCGGCAACGCTCAAATTGATATCCCCAGAGAAGTCCCTCTGTTGGCGGTGGCAAAAATAGGAAAAAAAATCAACCAACTTCACATAGTTTTATTAATTTTAGTAAATTTGAACCTATTTTATCATGTCTAGACCTAGTTTTCTAAATAAAGAATTATTTTATCAATGTTAAAAAATAGAATCATAAGTTACAATTTTAAAGTAATGTCAGACTATATCCCTAAAATCCTAAATAGAAAATGCATACCTAAATAGCAATTTGAGAAAATAAAAATTTAATAAAGAAACTCAAAAATTTCAATTTCAGCAGATACAAAGTCCTAAAAGCAGACAATATTTATCACTCAACTACTGCGCATGTCAAAGTATTGCATTATGGTTTTGGTCTTTTTGAGTCTTATACTGGTTATCAGTGGCACCAACACAAAAGACCAGAAGAGGGGAAAAAACATTGGCTTATCAATTTGATAAAAATATTTGGCATTGGCCATCTTAAGGGGTTATATTTCGTTTTTGTTCTGTTTGTATGATGTGTAGGCTAAGTCCTCTTCAGAGACTTAGGTATCTAGTAGGAGGACCATTTGTGCTTCTAGCTTTTATCTTAGCAATTTCACATAATAATAATGTGCCTCCCGTAGTCTGTTTTTCTTAGGATAACCTGTTCATCTGACATGTCATTGAAACAAAGTGGTTAAATTAAAGAGGGGGAAATATTTTTTGCTTTCAAGGACAATTTAAATACTTAGGTTTCGTTTGATAACAAGTTGGGAAATGATAGCAAAAAATTTCGTTTTTGTGAGATGAGGAAATTGAGTTGAATGATGCTCTCCATCTCATTCGTCTTTTTTGCGTAGATGTCCTCCATCCTCCTCAAATTTTCGTGGAAAAATTGTCTTCCTCGGCACCCAATAATTTTTTTTCCCAGTGGAAAAGTAAGAGAACATCTAACAAATCTCGATTCATCTTCCATCCTTTCACAGAAATCAATTATTTTATCATTTTCTATGCTGTTATCAAACGGAGCCTTAAATGTTGTTTTAAAAATTAAAGGGGGGCAACCCTTTTGCAGAGATAAATCATGGGCTTTTTTTGACTTTGCCTCCTATTCCTAATGCGAAGTTATTATACTTTTATCTCCTGGAAGCTGCATGCCCATCTCAAAGAATTAGAAAAGAATGGGGGATTTTTTTTAGCTTAATCCTTGACTAATCACCCTGTTTATGCATATAATTCTTTAAGATTCCCCTGCATTCATAGGCCAAACTAATGATTATGAGAATTTTTTTTTTGGTTTTTTTGGGGGGGTGGTTGAGGTGAGGTGAAGGAAGTCTAATACCCCATAAAAAGGGGGCAAAAGTAAAAAAAAAAAAAAAAAACCATAAATCATTTGCGTACTGAATAAAATGTTTAGCTCTTATATGTTTGCGTCCTGGCTGGAATTCCATAAACGAGAATCCAGAATCGTAATTTGTCAAAAGAAGTCTTGTCCATCGTGATGACATTTAATTGCATTTTTTACCTCACTTCATACGTTCTCTATCTCTGGGTGCCCCCTGGGGGGGGGTTGAGGTAAAGGAAGTCTAATACCCCAGAAAAAGGGGGCAAAAGTAAAAAAAAAACCATAAATCATTTGCGTACTGAATGAGATGTTTGGCTCTTATATGTTTACTTCGTGGCTGGAATTCCATAAACGAGAATCAAGAATCGTAATTTGTCGAAAGAAGTCTTGTCCATCGCGATGACATTTAATTTCTTTTTTTACTTCACTTCATATGTTCTCTATCTCTGGGTGCTTTGCAGATATCAGAAGTGGTTAATAGCATGAAAGATTTGATTGATTACAGCCGAGAAACTGGGACTGGACCTATGGGTGAGCTTTATACTTTTTTCCCCTTGAAAAAGTAGATAAAACAAAAACTTATTGAAAAAGTAGATCAAACAAAAACTGAAAATTAATCATTTGGGTAGGTTGGTTTGATTTAGCATTTAACAAGTCAAAATACTGAAAAAACTGAATTGGGGATCCAGAATAATTAACCATACTATTTGCATAACCGTATTAAACCGACTACATTTCACCAAATCTTGATATTAAATAATGCAGTTTTCTCTTGCCTTTGTAGTGTTAACTCGGCTTTAATCTTGAATTTTGTTCTTAAAAATGATATTTTTATAATTCTATATAAATTTATCTATAGGCCCACTTAAAATATTGTAGGCTTACTGGTGGTATGCAGATGGCCTAATATTTTGTCAGATGGGATTGGTCAATTGTCTGTATTTCGCTTGGTTAAATTAATATTCCTGGTTTCATTTTGTTTTGCGGCTTAGAGAAGCACTAATGCACTAATTTAACTTCTATGTGGGTTGCATAGAAAAAAATTAGTAGGTGGCATGAGGCAACTTCGACACTCCCCCCTTTCTATCTCCTCTCCCCTCTTCCCAACACACACAAAAAGTTGCCCTCTTATGCCCACCGAGTCTTGCACGCAACTTAGTGAACTAATTCCCACACAAGTTAATCACATTTTTTTGGGAAAAGAGGAAGAAAGGAGGGGTGGTGGTGGACAGCTGGTAGATAAAGAAAAGATTAAGGATTTTTGACTTTGTGCCCGTTTTATATGCAAAATTAGACTTTCTGCCTGTTTGGATAATCATTAGACATTGCCCCCTGCATGTGGGAGGAATGTTAAAAGAATTACATAGAAACCGGCGGTTCAGTCAAAGGATTACACTGCTATTACCCCCCAATTTTTACGCAACTCTTGAGAATTCCCCCACATGCAAATTCTATTGACCTGAAAACTGGGGTAAGTCTAATTTCCCATTAAGAACAGGGGGTGAAGTAAAAAATCCATGTCAATTACTCATTATAATTGAATTTCGTATAGTAGTTGATCTTTTTTACTTTTGGTGGTATTTTCAGAGAGCTTGGCAAAATTTCCTCGGAGGACTAGTAATTCATCTGGTTTTCATTCTCACCCCCAACCCCCTGAGGACCCACCACATCAGCAGCAAACAGGTGCACAAAACTCGACCAATGACAACAACTCTGTCCAGGCTGCTGTAATGCAACTCGCATCAACCAATGGTGGCGTGCCAAGTGTCAACAACTCCCTAAACTCTTCCGCCACTGCCACTTCCTCCGCCAGCACCATTGTCGGCCTCCTCCACCAAAACTCAATGAACTCTAGACACCAAAACCACCCGATGAGCAACAACACAAACAGCAGCCCATACGGAGGAAATGGAATCCAAATCCCCTCCCCTAGTTCCTCAACCCCAGTTCCTCAGCCTCCCTTTCACTCACCTACCCCTTCCTCATCCAACAATCCCCAGCAAAGTGGCTTAACATCAATGGGCCAGATGAACTCAGCAAATTCCCCAAACATTTCTATCCCAACCCCTGCTCTTTCTGGCGACCCCGACGCAAATGACTCCCAAAGCTCCGTCCAGAAAATCATACACGAGATAATGTCATCACAGCTCAGCACTGGGGGCGGAATGGTAAATGTTGGTGGTTCTTTGGGAAATGAGGTGAAGAACGGGAATGGGCTACTGCCTACAAGCAATAGTAATCCAACTAGTAATCCGGGTACTATTGCGGGCCAGGGATTTGGAAGCATGGGTAGCGGGCTCGGCCAAACGGGCATGGCTAACGGGATCCGAGGTGCAATGGGTAATAACTCCATGGCTATGAACGGAAGGGTAAATATGGCAATGGGTCGGGACCAGAACTCAAATCATCAACATGATTTGGGGAACCAATTACTTAATGGTCTTGGTGCTGTTAACGGTTTCAATAATCTTCAGTTTGATTGGAAACCGTCTCCTTAAAACAGGCTCGTTCATTGTTATAAAATTGCCGGTTTTTGCCCTTTGGCCTCGTGAAGAAGTACAAGATGAAATGAATGAATGAATGGTTTTCAGGGTTTGTACTAATTTGAGGAAAGGAAATCATTATATAGCATAGTGTTTTTATTTGATCGAAATGTTATATTGTCAGTTTTAAGTTGCTTCATTTTGTCCTAACCTTGTTGGTTTTGATGATTCTTGTTCGATACAGAGCTGCCCTTTTTTATCCCCCTACTAACAGTCTTGGAAGTGAATATTTAGCTGGTGGAGTGCGCTTTCGGTTCTTTTATTTTGAGCAAAATTTGTATAACTATTCTCTGCGAGCGTCTCTCTTCCAAATCCCCAACAAGTGAGTGTATATATGTTATGGAATGTTTGAAGTAATGTATTACTTTCGGCTTCAAAATATTTGAGTTACTGGTGATTTAGATTTTTGTTTGTCTAGGCATCGGGTGATTGTATTTTAGTATTGGTATCCAACTATCCATGGAAGGCAAATTTAGCTTGTGGTTTGAGTGTCAATGGTTGAATGTTGGAGTTGGAAAATTGACCAAAAAATGGATTATACCCCTACCCTTATTAGGGAAAAATATTGATTACGACAATGGCAACAACGTAAAGGTCATGTACAATAATTTCTAGGGCGCCCTTGGAAGCTACATTCTTGATAGTCTCTGTCATATCGTTCGACATTCTGTGAGATTTGAAAATAATCATCGATATCTCGGTGTACGTTTGGGGTAATTCTTTGTTCCATACACCTGGAAATTCCCTTTTTTGAATTTGATACAATAGATCTATTCGCCGTTGATTGGAAATGGACATTCGAAAGCAATAATTGCTTAGTTATAATATTGATTCTATAAATCGGTATATTTTGTGGTAATTGCATCAAGGTTTGTCCAACAAATTGTTTTTTTGTGGTAATTGCATCAAGGTTTGTCCAACAAATTGTTTATCAACGACTACGAATACTAACTTTCTAACTATAATCATCTGAAGAATTAGAATCATATTGATTTGAAAGAGATTCGTGCAATTAACTTGATTATTGAACTAAGTTAGATAAACACGTATATATAGACTTTTAAACTTTGTCTGATAACATGGAAAACAAAAAATAAAAAAAGATGAAAGATATAAACTCATCAAAACTAGGTTGAGATGGAGAATATCTCAATGCAATCCTCAACTTATTTTCCAACGTCTCGTACAAATTATTTGTTTATTCTATCATTTTTCATGTTATTATCCAACGGACCTTACTATTCATTTCAGACATTTCTCAATTGCAGCAGTAAGGGCAGACTTTGGAACAGCACCAATAACAAACTCTTTCTTCTCTCCATCCTTGAACAACACCACCGTTGGTATGCTTTTTATTTCATATTGTGACGCTATGGTGGGACAATCCTCCGTGTTGAGCTTATAACAAAGGATTTTCCCCGCATATTCTTTTGCCAGTTCATTGAGGATTGGCTCAATCATCCCGCAAGGACTGCACTGTGGGGCCCAGAACTCGACTAGCACGGGCTCGTCACTTGCAACGACTCTATCATTCCAGCTACATGCTGTCACCACATCAACTGCAGGAGAAACATTCACGGTTCATCTATTTGAAACTCAACGCATTAGAAGCTATTTGGTACATAAAGTGTTTTCGCGCAAATGAATGTGCTGTGGCTGTTTGGTTGGCAAATGATAAAAATCCACTTCAATGCCTTTTGGGAGTGCTGTTGATTTGGATCGAAATATTGGAAACAGTGTAAACGTAAATCAGTATGTCAACAAAAAACTGATTTGTGTAAGTTTGCAACGACTCTGTCATTCACGCTACATGCTGTTAGGACATCAACTGCATTTCACAAGAGAACAGTGTAAAAGTAATCAAGTCTTTTCACAGTACGTGGTCCGCTTCAAACTATGAGGTCGTTGAAACGTAATGCGTGGAAAATTGTTTTCAATACAACGAGTTCTTTCATTTTTCAGTTTTAATGCAGGGTGTGTAAGTGGCAACATTAGATGCGTTCGAGCAAGAACTCAGGCATGTGGCGTGACCCCGGGAGTGGTCGTGGCGATGGTGCTTTCAGAACTAGCAGTCATCAAGTTGACAAATCAACTAAGGATACAAAATGGGAAACTGTTTGGTTGGTATAAAAATGAGGAAAATCAACTGCTATATCTTTTGGTTATATCTCTCGGAAATACTCCCACTTTTCATCAGTTTCTTGACAAATGTGTTTGTTATTCGGTTGTGAAGGACCAAGTATAAACTTGATAATGTCTTACTCGGTTGGTATGGACCGAGTATATAAACTTATACTTTGGCCATGGTCACAAGAAATGAGTAACAGACACCTTACTCGATTGCCAAAGATCGAATGAAAGTGAGAGTTTTACCAAGTGTTTTTGGAATGCCAATATCTCCGCCCTGTGGTTTATAGTTGGTTTGACCAAAATATTGAAAAGTGAAACTGTGAAAGTAAATTTGTTTTTCCATTTATAATGCCAACGAGAAACACTGGTTTGGTTAACTCCTACTGCAGCATTTACAACACAACCTAAATGTATAATGTTAGAGAGAGAGAGAGAGAGAGAGAGAGAGACCGTAATCCGCGGAAGCATTGCAAAGAAAGGAGGAATTGGAGGATCTGATGAGGTGAGAGGGATGAGCAATACATGAAGACAAAGGAGAAAATGATACTGCTGAGAACTTCAATACTAATTTACATCTGGGAAAATAAACATTTTCCTTTTCCTTGAAAGAAAATAGATTGTAAGAGTTTATCAAACCACTTGCTCCAGTGCTACTAAATACTCTGTTTCCTTGGAGACAATTCTTCATGTCCATTTTTACCCCTTCTCTGTCTCACACGCAGAGAGAGAGAGAGAGAGAGAATTTATATATACAAAGGATGAAATTTGGAGGGAGTTTACTCTTTCTTTTATTTTTTGGAAGAAGTGTGTATAAACTTTGCTGTTAGAGATTTAACATTTTTAATATTTATTTAGAGCGGATATTGTTGAAGAAGAGCTTTATGTGGTCAATACTTGTGGTTGTGGATGATATCAAATCCTGTCTCAAATAAGTGTATATATATATATATATTCCTAGACATCTCGAATTAGTGGTCTTATATTTTTGTGAGACAATTAATGTAACAATTAAAATTTAAAAATAAATTATTTTTAACCGTTGATTATTTTAAAACTAATATTTGCCTATATAAATACTAAAGTTAAAACAGAAATTAATTTTGTTTTTAGTTATACCTCAGGACAAGTTAAAATACTTATCACTTGAACTTATGGGTGATAATTTGTGTTGTTGGGTCGTGTTTTTCGTTGATTGGTTTAGATTGGATACAGAAAAATTGGTGGTTTGGATTGGGTACAAAAAATTTGGAACCAATTAAATTGGTTTGATTTAAGTTGAGTAATAAACCAATCTAATCCGAATTGTGTGCACCTCTAACTATAATTTTTTCCTTTTAATAAATATGTCCTAACACGAGTATAAATGAAAATTTTCTCTCATTTAGACATTATTAGCAAGACTAGACACAACATAATTCTAATTTCGTTCCAAAGTTTAGAAACGAACATGATACAATATCATGTCAAAATCGCCAAATTCAAAAATGACACGAACATGAATTCTCATGTCAATTTTGTGGCAATTCATTCCGTTTTATATTTTCATGCTGTTTCTAAAATTATCACTCTTACTTGAACCTACTACATACACAAGTCTACTTTCCTAATAATTTTCAAGAAAAATGTGAGCTCTTAATTTAAAGAGGAAGAAGTAGTCGTTTTTCTGACACACAAACTTTGCATATGAAATTACTAATTTCTAATTCGAGAAAAGGGTGAGCATAGCACTTCATAAAAGAGGTTAAAAGTCGAGTAAAATACACAATCTGATCTCAAGGAAAATGTTTCTAATCAAGAAGAAAAAACAATATGCAGCACCATTTGGGGTACTAATTCTTCTTGCACTACATAAGTCATCTCAATTAGCAGATTAACAGTCTTTATTTTCAATTAGATTATACATATAGATCACCACTCAATCTAACAAAAAGACAACAAATTTAATATAGTTACAAAGACAACAACAAAACGTTACCAAAAGTTTGTGTACAAATAACTTAAAAGTCCCCAATATTCTTTTCACCTCCATGCTGAAGCAACAATCAAGACTCTATCTTCCCACCCAAAATGCAATGCCCCCGTTTCTTCCCTCACCTTGTACCTATCAGAATACTTCTTTATAAGCTCCCGAATCGACCCTTTCACACTAGGACTTATCGGGCACGAATCAAAACCCGCCATCATCATCCTAGCCCTCCATTTCCCCGCAAGCTCATACCGCTCGATCCTTTCCTCTCCCTCACATGCCACAATGTTGACTATGTCCCTTGCCAAACACTGCTTCTCCACGTTTAGCCTATCCTGGCTGTTCCTCGGTAGAGTAGCGTCTAGGGACTCAAACACAGCCGAGTAGTAGTTGTAGGCCTCGACGAACCTTGGCAAGAACGGTGCCGTGTTTGTGTTCACATCTTGTTCGACCACAGTTACAAGTTTTGGGTTCAACGACTTGACCATTCGGAGGAGGTGGTCCCGTTGGTTCACAGTGGACACACTCTCATCGGGCATGTGGTGGAGCTGGAAAGCAAAGTTGACAAGAAGCGCTTCCCCGGTGCGGCAGTCCAGCATAGCCGGTGACACTGTCTCGGTTTTCGCACCAACGGCTTGGAACTCAAATGGCAGCTCCAGCGCCTTGGCTAGTTGCTCGAGCCGTTGGCCGATCAAGTTTAGGCCACCGACAGGCCGTTGTACCGACTCAGGGTCGTCCACTCCGGTCAACCGCAAGAATGGTGGCTTGCCTGGCTGGCTAGCCACTGTTTGCAAAAGCGTTATGTATTGACTCCCTTGGTTGATATCAAAGTCTACTATATGAACCGTTTTTTCGTTTTTGAATGCGTCGATAATTGCACCATTTGCAGCCATGAACCCGAACCGGAAACACGGGCAAACCTCAAATAAGACTTGCATGGCTGAGAGCCGGTCCAAAGACGGTGGCTCTTTGCATTTCAAGGCTTTGTAAAGGCCTTTTCCAGAGGTAGCCATACGAGCTGCTAGAGCCTCCACCATGTAGGCTGCGATCCTCTGAGCTGGCTCGCCTTGGATTGAGACCCTTTGCCGGAGCTCGTTAATCATTGTTGAAGCTTCCTCGATATTCCCATCGTAAATTGCAGCCGCGCATCCAAAAAGTACGTCCTTTGGAGTGTTTAAGGATTCTTCTTTATTGCTACTAATACTACTAACATATGAATCTGACGATGTAGTAGACTCTTTTGGTGAGTCGTGGAATTGTACATTATGCATGCGGTGGTGAGGGGCCCACTCACTGCTGTCAATTTCCATCACCTGAGCGGTCCCAAACATAGCCTCGTCCTCGTCAACGTCATCATTTTCATCGTCAAGAAGTGCCCTTTCGAGTTCTTGAAGCTTTAATCTCATAGAATCCTCATTGTAGTCCACTCCTTCTGAGCCAAGGCTTTCCAAGTACTCAGGCTCGAAACTTGGCTGGTAGGCCCCACAATCTCTCATCACAACAACAGAGGAGTTAAATGTGTCTTGGGCAGCCATTAGTTGGTAAGAAGGGGCGCCTGGAGCACTTACGTTCGAGGTAGATGCGCGTGTGACTTCTTCGGTGGGGGAGTCAAGCAAGTACTTTGGATCGTTGTAGCTTTCAGTGCTGGAAGAATCGGTGTCATATATGATTCTATGCTTCTCGGGGTTGTAAATTGCAGTTGACAAGCCTGAGGTATCATTGGTTCCGTTTAATGAGTAGAGCTTACGGTTTCCATACGGTGTTGCGGACCGAACTAAAGACATGGTTCTCTTTTGAGTCCTGCACCACAAATAGTTGACAAATTTGGCAAGGTATTAAGGCCAAGTACCATAAATAGCAACTAAACTACTGCGTAAGAGTTATGCTCCCTCTGTCCCAAATTGAGAGTCAGGCTTTTTTTCTTGGGAAATTGTAAATTAGGAGTAGCATTACTATGATTGACGTAAGAGTCAAGCCTTAGTTAAATATATTTTACTCTTGACCATCAGTTACTGTGAATATTTTGTTTAATAAAAAAGAATGAAAGCCAACTAATGACTCCTAATTTCAGGTGGAGGGAGTCTGTAATCGAATTAAAAGACATTAAACAAGAATTTGATGTTCGGAGACTCACTTGAAGTTCCTCTGAATCTATTTGTATGCCTGTGTTCATTAGGAAAAAAAATGCAGGGTTAAGATAGCAAGTGAACCAGAAAAGAAGATATGCGTATCTATAAACCATATATACAGGGACGGAAAAATAATAGAAATTTGTATCTATTATACTTGAACCATTGAGAGAGATAGAGGAATTCTTATTCTCAAGCATGAGTAGCAAGTCAAAAAGGTACAATGAACATCAAAATTATATAAGAACTAGGAAATGTATAGCACCAAGTCTTTGATAGACACTATATTCTACTACGAAAGACAGGAAGTTAAATACGTGAAATATATTTTCCTTTCCAAATCTATACAAAATTAAATACAAAAATGCATCCAGCTAAACAGAACACAAGATGTAACAATACCATTCAAAACGATACTGTGTATAAATCTATGTAGTTTTGAAAGAATATGGATCAAATAAACTATTTAATATCGACTATCGTTCTTTGACAGGCCAATCAAAAGGGGCATCGATCTGATCAAAGATTCTAGTGCTCGTTTGGTTTGAGTTTTAGTGCTTTCTTGGAACTATAATCTACACATGAGTCTCAAAACTACCAATTTACGATTCCTATGTGAAATTAGCAAGTTATGATTCCTAGAAAGCATAAAAGCACCAAACAATCAAAGCACATAATCACTTTTAAGCAGGTAGATCAAAGAAACAGCAAAATCCGTCAACTTAGTATGACATAACTTTATTAGAAATCTCCCCCACATATACAGTTAAAATCAACAAATTAATCCCAACAAAAGTATTAGCAAATAAAACATACAAACCAATCTTATCTTAGATCAATTTAGATTCATCACAATAAGGGTTCTCAAAATTTTGCGTAAGAAATCAAGAACAAGAAACATCTTAACAACAATCCAAAACCCAAATCAAGTGTTCAAAAACAGAGAAGAATCCAGCCAGATGCTAAAAAAAATTACATGTTTTTGCATTTTTATAGGTGAAAGAATGAAATAAGGTAATAATGAGGTCAATAATCACATTTCAAATTGTCGATCTGGGGTGGAAGATAAAGATGGTTTCACAAAAGTGTATTCTAAGAGAACAAAGAAGAATTGAAAAAATCTTGATGAGGAGATATCAACGCAACTTCATTTGAATCAAGACGAGTCTCGTCTATTAAATCAAGTGCAATTTGACACCCCAAGGCTTCTTCGTGAGCGGCCAAAAAGAAAAATTCGAAAACCGGTGCGTTTTGAGTAGTATAAGGCTGGTATATTTGATTTGAAGATTTGGATTTTGTAACTTGTTTTGTGATCTAATAAAATTTTAGGGGCTTTTGCCTCCTTTGCCAAAAAAAAAGAAAAAGAAAAGAAAAAGAAAATAAATAGGGCATATATATGTGTTTGTATGTATGTCTATGTACCTGAAGATGGAAAGAATTCAAGATTAGGGCATAAAGATCTTATCTTTAACCATAAACCTCGTAATCCAGCAAAAACCCACAGAGAGAAGAGTTGTGAAAACAAAGAACTGGGTTTGAAGAGAGAAAAAAAGTTAGCGTTTGACCATAAATTAGAGTAAATAAAGACAATCCAAAAGCAAATAGATATACCTTACCAGGTATATAAAAAGATTTGTGAGGTTAGTTCGGTACAAATGCCACCAACAGCATAATAAAACAAAATTAAAGAAGTCCACGGAAGAATCAACTATAAAATAATTAAGAATTTTAAACAATTTAAATATAAATTGATCTACCCAACAGAAAAATAAGGAAGACCCACTTGCAAAAGCAAGAGTATGACAGAGTAAAATCCAGTCTTCTTCTCGAATGTAAGGAAAGTGAAGGAGAAAGTTACCGAAGATTTTCTTTGATGAGAGAGAAACTTAGTAATTTACAAATTGATTGATTTTTTTTTTTCTTTTCTGTGCGTGTCTATATACCTACTTGTATGACCGAAATTCTTGACCGTAATAATCATCCAATCCAACCGTCATTTTTCTGTAGCTTTCTACTAGTGGGGTTGTCCCGATTTCCATCATTAAATCCCGACCGTCCAATCAGCTAGTCCAAATAGAGCGCCATTGCGTGTTTTTTCATACAATTTTTTTTTATTAAACAATAAGTATTATTTTTTTTTTGATTAATCATTCATATCAAAGACAATTACATGAAGTCAGACATATAATTTTGTCGCCCTAACTAACTATGAACTACATAATTCGCTGACCAAAGAGATGAATAAGTAAGCTTTGCTTCGCGTCATTCATTCTTTCATGTACGAACTATTAAGCATACATAAGAGTTGTATTAAACAATAAGTATGTAATTTACATAATGTGTAACATTTTAAAATTTTTATCATCAATAAAGTAATTATAAAAAAGTTGTATTACATAGAATATTTTAATTATGAGGTTTCAAAGAAAATATTATAATTATGAATAATCATAAGAAAAATGGGGTAACTGGGCATAAGGATTCATTCCAATAACAAGATAATAATATAATTATAAAGGACACTTACAAATTAGTCGTATAAATTAAGGATACTGTACAAAAAAGACACTAATACTCTTTCCTTATAAAATCTCACGTTTCATAAGAATTGGTGTTAAATCGGTTTTAGTACCAATAGCTAAAATATATTTTAGCACTATTCTTTATAACATTTCACGTCTCATCAGAATTTGTGCTAAATTTGTTTTAGCACTAATGGTACTAAAACATTGGTGCTAAATTTAGCACCAATAAAAAACAGAGAACAACAAAAGTTCATAGTGCCAAAACAAATTGACCACCCATCCAATGCTATACATCAAACCAATGGTGTTAAATTTGTTTAGCACTAATAGAAAATAAAGAACATCAAAAACTCATGGTGCTAAAACAAATTTAACACCCATCCAATGCTACACATCAAACCAATAGTGTTAAATCTATTTAGTACCAATAGAAAATAGAGAGCAACAAAAATTCATGGTATTAAAACAGATTTAACACCCATCCAATGCTATATATCAAACTAATGGTGCTAAATATGTTTAGCACTAATAGTGCTAAATCTGTTTAACATTAAAAGAAAACATAGAACAATAAAAATTCATGGTGCTAAATATGTTTAGCACCAATAGAAAACAAAGAACGACAAAAATTCATGGTGCTAAAACTGATTTAGCACCCATCAAATGCTACACATCAAGGTGATGTTTATCACCAAAATCACCAATGGTGTTAAATCTGTTTTAGCACCAATACAAAATAGAGAACAACAAAATTGATGAGATCATCATCCACTCAATTTATTTATATGTATATATATATATGGATCGACGTAGAGTTCGTAAAAAAAGAGTTATAATCATATTTTTTTTTTCAAATCTCGCTTGGCTGTTGAAATTGGTCAATTTCGATAGTAAAACGACATCTGATCGTCTTAATTTTTTACTTAATCAAAGTAACTTTATCTTTCGAACAACATATTAAAAAATCAATCAAATCCAACTGTTCGATGAAAAGTTATATATGTTTTAACATTGCACATACAAGAAAAAAATAAGAAGAAGAAGATGAGAACATCGCTCCTCTCGACGATACGATTGGAGAGTCGGGAGGAGATGGTGGAAGATGTGAAATCGTTGGTAACACATAGGGGAATATTTGATGGTTGAATGGGAATTTAAAGAAAAATATGAGGTATTAGAAGTTTCAGTGGGGGAGGTGGGGCAAATTGGTTCACCATTACTATAGCAAGTAGTGTGTATGATAAGAAATGTTTGTATTAGGGATATTTTTGTCCATCAACATTTATCATTTTTTTTAAAATAAATTAATATTATGAAAAATGTCCTTATTGTAAAACCAAATTATGAAATTAGTACTACTTCCTCTTTATCAAACATGAGTCCGTCCATGAGTCCGTCCTTAAAGTTATAAAACATTACGGAGTGATACCCTATAACTCATTATCTCAAGATAAATTACGTTTATTTGTAAAAGCCAAGTAAATAGAGACTTCATAAGTGCAAAAGTCTAACGTCGTTTTTGAAGAATGATGTGTATAGCACACATATATGCATATAACATTTTTTTTCATGTTTTATGACTAATTGTGGAACTATTTCAAATTCGTGAACGAACCGTTTTAAATGGAATTATTTTTAAATA
The DNA here is from genome assembly GCA_021464415.1 of Lonicera japonica. Taxonomy (NCBI): domain Eukaryota; kingdom Viridiplantae; phylum Streptophyta; class Magnoliopsida; order Dipsacales; family Caprifoliaceae; genus Lonicera; species Lonicera japonica. The sequence goes on along the minus strand of CM038469.1, from coordinate 36,670,294 downwards.
TATGAACAATGTGCTTTTTTTAAAAGAGAACAAAAATTAATGATTAATAACTAAGATTTAAATATATTGTATAAACAATAACTAAATAAATTACGAGAGAGAATATATGCAATCAAAATGGTAAGAAAGATCAAAGGTTAGATGAGAGAAAGAGTACTAATTGAAAAGAATGTATTAAAAGATAAAGGTAATAAATATGGGATACGTAACAAGCTCTTGTTAAAAGAGAGCATTTTACTTTTTATCTTACTAGTATACAACCCACGCAATGTGTGGACATTTAGTAGTAAAATATTTAGCTTAAATATTTAGATATTTATATTAAGAGCTCAGTTTACAATTTGAAGTATTTCTTAAAGTTTAAAAGAAAAAAATGTAGAAATTCAAAATAATGGTATTATAAAAGACCATATTGATGGCAACATACATCGAAGGTGTTTTCCATTTGATCATATTACCACTTTAACTAAATTTATCTTAAATACCAAACCTTCAAAGAAAAATAAAATTAATCAATAGGTCAATGCAAACATGAGTTCTACTTTGCTTCAACGAAATAGTCCTAATTTTCTATTCCCATTTTAATTTTGGTACTTTTTAAATAAATACTAATTTGCATTTTAGTCAATGGTCAACGATACAATTTATTTTTATTATAAAATTTGGTATATTAATCTTGTTCAAGAAAAAATGATAACATAAATATCAATTAGAGACATTTAAAAACAAAAAGGCAAAACTATGAGTTTGACGCATTAAGTACATTCTTTCAAACACCATGTTAACATTAGATATATACCCAAATTATATACACATAGCTAAACAAAATGACTATAAATTAAAATATAATAAAAATGAGGATGATCTTAATTAGGAATTCATAGATGCTAGTAGCTTTGTGTAGTAATTGTAGAAAATATTTAGTAATAGTAGTAGAAAAAAAAATCTTGCTCCCAAGGAATTTGGTAAAAAGTGGATGCTAGAGAAAAAATATATATAAATGCTTGAAGAGAACATAAATAGATTTAAATTACAACTAAAGAGGATATACATAGAATTTAATTTAGGTTAAAGAGGACATAATATAAATGATGATAAAGAGGGATATGCGTTTTAGAAAAACGTATACATCCAATTTAAAGGGTAATCAATATTCAATAATAACTTTATTAGAGAGAGCAAATTAGTATAGTAGTGAAGAGAGTACAAGTGTAATAATGATAATTCCATGAAGCAGCATCATGTAAAAGAGGAAATTTTACTTTTATATATATATAATATATAATTGAGATATAATTTTAGCATTTTATCATTTAAATAGACCAAAGGTTCATAATTTTATAATTTTATCGAAATTTCAAAACCCTGTGCGTAAGAGATATCCGGTTAAATTATGAAACGTAGATATAATATTCAACCAATATTGAATCAGATAGCTTGTCACAACTAGATTTATTTTTTAACTGTAATACTGAACAATGCTTTATTACTTGAAAACAAAAACTACTGCATTATATGATTAAACCATCATGCTAACGATAGCAATAATTCTACTATAGTCTTTTTTTTTAGAATCAAAAGCAAGCAATTATATTAAATCAATAAGAAATTTTGTACAAAAGCCAACTAGAAAGAGGAAATCCCCAATAACAAGATTCGGAAATATCTAACGCCTTACAAGCTAAGACATGGGCCACATTATTTGCCGATCTAGTCTAATATATCATATTTTATGATATTAATTTAATCATTTAAATTAGTACATCTTTGTAATGTATAATAGGAGTAGCTATTTTTAAATCATAAAAATGTATAAAATATTGCTTAATTAAAATTGCTACATAATTTTTCAAAATTGATAGTGACTTTGACACAATCTACAAAGGGTGATTTTGTTTCTATCCGCTATATCCTGCACTTAATCTATCCTTAATTTATGAAAATTTTGAACAAACTTTGATGATATTACCCTTTTCAAAATTAAGAAGTATATCCACCAATTAAAATTAATTTATAATTGTATTAATTTAGATTCGTAGTCAAAATCTACTTCCATTTTATTTATTTTCAATTTTCTTTTAGGGTACGTTTGGATTGTAAAATTTGATTTAGATTTAAAATTCATAAATCTGAGATTCAAAAATTACATATTAGAAAATATGAGAATTTACAATTTTGTGTTTGCTTAACAAATAAAAGGAAATTGATTTCTAAATTCAAATATTATTCCACTAAAATTTATATTTAGTTGATTAGCAATTTACTTTTATTTTTGATACTATGACAGAGGTGGGGTTTACACAAAATTAATCTATTTGACCCGACTTGCCTTACTTATAGTATTTTTTTTTCTTATAATGTGGCGTAATTACCATGTGGTTGGGGTGGATTTATGCATACATTATTCACGACGGGTTCAGATATTTTAAAAAAAACCCGCATTGGGTTGGGATGTGTTTATAAACGTTACGGGCTTGGACAAACACGACCTCTTGCCATCCCTAATATTATTGTTATAATTAATATTACAAGTATAGTTATAATAATAACAAATGATAATTTGTTTAAAAATTATTTTTTTTCAACTTAGTTATAATAAACAAGAACAAGCCAACTTATTTAAATGTAAGAATTTTAGAATTATTTTCTTAAATTATTAAATAGATTTGTGGTTTAATTAGAAGGGGATAGAGAAGTAAGGATGACTCGAATTAGACGACTTTTATATTGAAAATAAAATTTAAACTTTTAGGGTGCGTTTGATTGCAAGTATGAAATTTGCATGGAAAGAAAATAAGTTACAAGCAATTGAATTGCCTAGAATTGAGTTGCATGAAAAATGTAGTGTAGTGTGTTTGATTGCCTTAATTTTTTACCCGAAAAATATTGGTTGTATTATGATATTTTTAATGTAGAAAAAATTATTAGTATTTTTTTCTACATAATTATATAGTCATGATGGATCTTGTTTAATTGATCTTGATTAGTATATTTTAAATATTAAAATTTTATATTATTTTGAATTTTATATTTTAAGTTATGACATTTTTAATATAGAAAATGTTAAAAACCTTGTCTCGTGAACCGTGCCCAAGTATGTAAAACAAAAAATCACCTCCCCCTAAAGAAAACATTTTCCTCAATTGCCTTGAAAATGCACATGTGTGAGCCAAAAGTTGGAATTGAATTGCTTGAAAAAAAAAAGCCAATCAAACACCTTAAGTTGTCAAATCAAGTGAAAAATGCTTATTTTTCATGAAAAAAATTGCTAATCAAACGCACGTTTAGTTCTGTTTGGTTGGAGTTTTTAAATTTTAAATTTAGTAGAGTTTATAAGCGTTTCGGGTTTGGATAAACACAACCCCTTGCCATCTCTAGTATTGTTATTATAATTAATATTACAAGTATAGTTATAATAATAACAAATATATATATATATATATTTTTTTTTTAAATTCACGAGTTTAGGATCTAGAAGTAATAATCCTGCCTCTAAGATTTGAAAGCTACAACTTTAAGCTAAGTATCAAATCTTAAAATTTGAATATATAGAGAGTTAGGTTATAAAGAGAGATTCTATCACTTTCACATTTTAACAAAAAGAGATGATCTATAATCTATATAGTGAGTAGGAAAAAATCAACTTATGTTCCGCAAAGAGGGTCTCATTCCCAAGTTTAAGAGTCTGAAACGTCGAAACGGATTCCATTATTTTATTTACTTATGATATATGGATAAATCTTATTTTCTATCTCTAAATGAAAATGGATTCAATCAGAGTCGCTAAAACGTTTTACGAGAAAACGTAAAAAATAATTCGTGTAGGGGTAAAGGCTAAAGTAAGCTGTATCCCCACACGTTTTGTCTACGAAATCGGGATTTTATAGGGTTCGGGAACTATGTTACGGCTTGGGAAGGTGTTAAGCACCCATTCCGCCTTTTCAGTCTTTAGTGACTTTTATATGTTTATTTCTATGTTGAAAAATTTGGATGCCTTTACTAAGAAAGAAGTCTACTACTTTCTAAAATATGTTTTGTAAAGAAACCTGATTTTTGGGAATGGAGAGATGGATAAAAACCTTATATTCCGTAATCCAGTATTTGGTTTTGATAAAGAAAAAAAATGCAAATGACAAAGTGCGTAATTTTTGGGAATTAAAAGGATGTTCTAATATTGCTTACTAAGATAACGATATTAGTTTCATATTTGTTTCGGTTGTTTTGGGAAGAAATCAAATTATCGATTTGGAATTGATTTGATATGGATTCGGACTCTTGAGGAGAGTATCAGATATATCACAATCTATGTGGGTGTTTGGACATATCTGATTTTAATCCTCTAAGTAAATTTTATCGTTCGGGTTTTGAAAACTTGATTTATCAGGATGATAATATATTTACTTTTTTTGATTTTTCAAAAAATGGTTTTATCGAGGTTTTGTTTTGAGTAAGCAATAGACTACTTGTAACTTTTACAATAAGTTAATCAATTAGAAAATGGATAGAATAATAGATATAACAAGTCTACATCATAAATAACTAATTTAAACAATTTAGGACGAGCATAGTGGAAGTAAATACTTTCAGTTTATGTTGGACCAAGCAAGCCCGTTAACCTAAGGTCTTAATCTTATTTTGATAATAATAATAAATCAATCATGTGTAATTTAACATGTTTCTTGATATAAGTATATAGTTCATTTACTTGAAAAATTCAAGAAAAACATGACAATGATCACTCTTTCACTATTTGATCATTGGACAAGACAAGAAAGATCAAATATCTCAATGCAAATCATGAAATACAAATGATCTAAAGACTATATGAAAAACTTAAAGGAAAAAGTTTCAAGTAAAGATCAATTCGAAGAAACAAATCAAAGCATTCGAAAACTCGTTAATTCAGTAATTGAGTGAGTGCTTAAGATTTATGTAAAGTTACTTTATTGATCAAATCCTATAGCTCAAATGTATTCATGCATATTTTAAAGATTGATTTAAACAAGCTTAAAATTGAATTTATTTGAAAAACATCATTTTACAAAGACTGAGTTTCAAAATAAATTCATATTAATTTTAAATAATCATATTTTAAGCTCTTATAAAAATAGGTATCTCAGAAACATATCTTTGAGGTTCACAAATCTTTAGAATTGTATTTAAAACTAAATTACTAAATTGCAAAAATATTTTTATTTTACATTTAAAATTTGCTCAGTTTTGCACAGCTTTGATCTAATGGTCTGATGGAGGCCTTCCCTAAGACTCCGATCATTTTGAAATTTTTACAGTAGTTAGAAAACATCTCTTAATACTTTTGAATAAAATTTGAGCATGCTCCAACGGTCAGATTATGAGATATTATCAAAATAATTTAAATTTCTAGTCAACAAAACTAGCTGTTGGAAAGTTTGAAAATGTATACCTTTGACCAAAAACCTTTCTTAATCATCCCCAACGGCCATATATATTTGCGAGCTATATATATATATATATGAGGTTCTAGACATGTTTTAACATACCTTGAATTATTCTAATACTCTATTATTCATATATTTAAATATACAAAGATTCAAGAATACATTTTGATCAATCTTTCATCTTTTGAGCTATATATTTTTTTGATCAAAACTTGATAACTTCTAGTGTGAGCTAATTTTTATATCTTGTAAACATTTTAGAGTTATTGTATTGGTGTATATCACCACAAACAATTTTTTTTTCATTTTAAAAAGAGTTTGTCTCTTTGTAGAGCAAGAGAGCATATCTTGTGAGAAGTGTAGTGGGTATAGCTACATTGTGAGTGTTGTGTGCATAACAACATTTGTATTGATGTTTGATCTTCACTCGAAGAAGATTGAATAGTGAAAATTATCGCGGAACTAACCGAGCACGGACGTATGGTTTAGAAACCGAACCCCGAGGACAAAAAGTCTTGAGCTTCAAATTGGTTTAATCGTTCTAATCTCAAGCTCTCTTTTTAATGTTATATTATTGCTTGTATTTTGAGATTGCTTATTTGCTTGTCTTGAGATTGATTACTTGAAATTGATTATTTTCTTGATATTGTTGCTTAACTAAGTTGCTTTGCTTAAATATTTTAAAAATGTTTTAATTCCGCATTAAGTTTTTAAAACCCTATTCACCCCCTCTAGGGTCATTATCCAACCAACAAAGCCAACTCCCTACTCGCTTATAATCTTTCTGAGAAATTAAACAAATATGTATAATAAACTTAAATAAGAACTAAACAAATCTACTATTTAAATAAAGTAAAATAAAATCAGTATGCAGATATATTATTTGATTACTAGAAGAAAATTTTCTCCTCTAGATACGGTCAAGAATTTGACTTTGAGATCCAAAAGGTCGAGTATCGAAAACTCGGAGATTCCTTGAAAACTTGATAAGTTGAACTTTAGAAAATCAGATTTTTTTGATATAATAGCCATTTTCCTTGGGGTTCCCTCTTATCTTTAAACCCTTGGGGTGTTGGCTTATTTATACTGCTCGAAAAAGTTTGTCGCGTGATATTCCCCACAAAAGTGGAACTATCGTGCAACATTTGGACCAATATCGCGCGACAAACAGCTGAAGTGATGCTCCTGACAGGCTGATGTGTCAGGGAGTGGATGGTTTAGGTCAGAGGGGTTTTATCGTGTGACATTAGGAGGTTTGTCTTGCAATAATCTGGTTTGTCGCACGACAAATGCTTTTGAATATGGGCTTTGTCGCATGACAAAGCCTTCTGAAAACAGGTTTGCTGGGTTACAAACTTTTCGAAGCAGTTTTTAGTATTTTTGGGTGAATTCTAGACTCAAAAGGCTCTTTTCGAGAGTTTTTTTAGGGTTCTTGCGGGGTCACGAATTGGGGTGTCTGCACTTAGAAGTAGTGTTTTAAAAAATTGATACATATGTACATTTTTGGTCGTTAAAATTTTTGATGATCATCTCACCCACGTTTAAGTTGAATTTTTTAATGAAATTTAATGAAAGTGATTTACTCATAATATAGATCATCTCTACAAATTTTTACGAAAAAATTCATCAAATTACCCCTCAAAATTATCATCCCTTCTTTTAGTTAAAGAGAGAAAATTCCTCTTTATAACATAACTCTTTCTATATGTATAAATCTCAAATCATAATTCTACACTAAACAAAACATTTTCTATTTGTATAACCACCACTGTCACATTTTTTTTGTTTGTTAACCAATTATTGACATTATTATTTCTTACTGCGTTAATCTTAACCATAGCTACTTTTTATAGCTCAATTGCCAATCACCTTTTTTTGGTTTCCAGTAATATCAAGTATTGTGTGTTGCATAAATAAGAAAAAGCCAACTTAGTTAAATGTAAGATTTTTAGAATTACTTTCTTAAATTATAAAGTAGATTTGTGGTTTAATTAGAATGGGATAGAAAAGTAAGGATGACTCGAAATAGACAACATCTATATTTAAAATAAAATTTAAACATTTAGTTTTGTTTGGTTGGAATTTAAAATTTAGTAGAGTTCTTTAAAACTGTTTTTCAATTTGATTTGTTTATGGTATGCTAACTTTAAAAATTTTAAAAATATATAATTTTTTTAGAATAAAAGGAAAAAATAAAATATTCATTGTACTTGAATGAAAATTTTAAAATGAGTGAACCAAACATGATTTTTTTTTAAAAAAAATACCCAAAATCTTTTTTAAAAACCCAACTAAACAACACGTGACGCCTATTGTCTATTAGTAATTTTGACGTTTTAAAATATTTCAATACTTTTATATATGATACTATTCTAGCAGAAGAAGAAATTATGAGCATATGAAATGTACTATTTTATTTATTTAATTAAAGTAGTTGTATTTATTAATCTAGTAATTTTTTTTAATATTAAATTATTAATAAAATAATATTTATAAAATTAAATTAATAATATTTTTTTGTCAGTTTATCCATACTCATGAATTAATTTAATTGATAATGTAGATTAACTTACTAATACGGAGTAATTGTAAAATATCACAAATATAAATAAAATCACTCATTTACAAATTAATATATACATCATACAAGAACCAAGAACTAACTTTGCAAATTCAAACTTTAATTCAAATAGTTAAAAATATAAATATTTATACCAAGACATAACGGTTTGATCCCAAACTCCTCCCCCAAGAATCACCCAATCTGTATAAAATAATTTGTTACCACTATTTTAAGTAGGAGGTGATGGTCGAGGTCCACTTGCCTCCCTTATTAAAATAGGTGTACGTAAGACTTGATATGATATCTGAATAAATAATAAATATATCAGGCATACTACGTCGTGGTGACGATCTATTGAATTAATAATGAAACATTGGATAAATTACTAAATTATTACATGAATTTTGTACTTCTTGATGCACTGACATTCATTTAATCTTTATTATCCAATCTCATGTATTTATATACACAATCTAATATTTAAACTTATCTAGTTGTTTTATATGCTAAAGATGAATGGCACTTTTAATCTAAACATGAATTAAAAGTCGATAAAACTATGAATAATGTAGGATTATAAATGATGAATCAAAAAATATAAATTAAGATGGGTGATAATTAAAAAGGAAGACATGCATGTTAAGATACTTTATTAATTTAAATTAACTAATTTGAATGGAGCGTTACTAATTTGAATGTGATTATTAGTGCTTCATGAAAATATTTAGCACTCCAAACAATTTTTTTAAGGATAAAAAAATATTACAAATGATCATAAAAAAGTGTCCCTAGATATTACTTTGAAGTGCTAAAGTATTTTTATAAAATGTCAATGTTCAAATACGCCCAATTAATTAATACCATTGATGTCTTTTATTTCAAAAAAAAATATTAAAATATGATATTATGAAATTTATTGTTTTATATAAAAAACATACGCGTTAATATGTATTTTTTTTGTAGTTTTTAAACTTATATTTAATAATAAAAAAATATTTTAAAAGATTTATATGAAAGATGAATAAAATTAATTTTAAAGTATTAAAATATTTTTATAAGACGTTAATATTATTTCTCCAAGAATATTAATCATTACAATTTGTGATGAAGTCAAACGTGAATGAATTAAAGGCTCCTCCACGTTTGGAAAGATAGACGCGTAACACACCTTCCCTTTCCGTATAATCTTATCTCAATAGCGTGTCTTTCCCTTTGTTTTTTATTTCCTTTTTTTTTCTTCAAGTAATAGATAAATACGCCATTTATTTTATATACTTTGGCTCAAGTGATTAAATGGATAATATATTAAAATTATTTGAATTAAGCATGATTTAATTAAGAAAATAATGTGGTCAAGAGGCTCGCTTAGTTGGGGGTGAAAATTTTCACATTTCATCAAGATTAAGTTGTGCGTACTAATAATGATGAGATATTCTTGTTTACTTTTCCCTAATATTGTTCAATCAGCCACAAAATAAAAGAGGAAAGTATTAATAGGAATACATATGTCAATTTTTTGTAGGAGCATTTGTATATCTCATCAAGTTATTTATCTCGTTTTCTAATTTCTTATGAAAATTAATTTATTTTTTTAATTTTATAAACATACGAATCTTAATAAATTTTCAAGTTAAAATATGTTGAAAAAAAAGTGATACAAATACAATGATTTCCAATACATTAGAATAAAATATGGAAATATTTCAATGTGAATGTTCAATATACTCCCTCGTTTTAGATTTAGATTTCACTTTTTCCTTTTGAATTCCCCAAATTAATAGTTTCATTTTATTTTTAATCTTTAATCAATGTACAAATTTTATAATAGAAAATAATATATTTGTATCATTGACCATAAAATAAGTTGGAATTAATATTTTTTTAAAACACATAAAAGTAAAAAATGAGATTATATATCAATTTAAGATGAAGAGAATACATAGTACTAAACTTGAATGGGGTATGTTTAATATGATTTAACTTTTAGTAAGTTTTCCATTATTTTAAAGAAAAATTAAGAACTATATTATTTGGATAAATTTTGCATTGACACATTATGTTTTTGGCTTCATTTTTCAAAATAAAATAAAAGCCATAGATAGATTCAAATAGTTAAAAAAAAAGAAAAAGAAAAAGAAAAGGAAAATAAGAACGGGACTCAAATCTTTACATTTATAAAATAATCACACTTTAGCTACTTGACCTAATCTTTTCTCCATTTACTTTATTAAATATATGTTTTTACAAACACATTAAAAAAATATTAAAATGGGAAAAAACAATATAAGGCCATTAAAGTCATTGCAGCAAGTTAGTTGCCTACTTGCCCAGTTGGCAAAATCAGACGCAACAAGAAGAATTATTATAATGCTTACCAAAGGGGGAAAAGATGCATAATATTCAACCAAAAAGTAAATGTCAATTTTACCCCTTTGTGAACTCAAATGTGAAATGGATCTTTGTGTCACCAATCATAGGATAGGGACATGTTGAACTATAATGGGGTTCATTATAAAACCGTGGAATTCATCTTCACAAAGAAGACATAATTTCCAAGTCAATCATAGTCATTTTTGCGGTATTTGCCTTATCCAGAGTATTCTTCCCCTACAAAAAAAACACAATAAGATTAAGTCTGTTAAATATTCAAAGTGATTAAATATTTGTGACAAAAATATACTTTTGTTAAAAAATATGCACCTTTTGCTACAAAATATTTATGACAAAATGCATTTTCCTCACATAATATATTCATTTACTAATGAAATTTTGTGTTTTTTCACCTAATCTATTATTTGGTGACAAGACATAGAATTATTGACAAAAGTGCGGCAACTAACAGAACGGGGACAAAAATTAAAAATTTTGTCATTTCATGTTGTTTTCTTAATTGGGCCTAAAATTGTAGTGTCATTAACTTTTTGTGACGGAAATTATTTTATGTCAGCAGAAATTGTTAATGATGTAGCTTTACTGACGACGTTGTGATGAACGCTTTTGTCACTAATGTGATTTTTGACGAAAAATATAATTTTATTGACAAATGGAATTGGTGAGTCAATAAAGTGGGATCAGGAGGAGTTGTAGTTTAGTGGGTAAGAGCCTTACTATCCTAACTAGTGGGCTCAATCCTTCTGACGAGTCAATGAGGAGGGATTCTAGTCGATTGAGCAACAACTGTGCTAACCTAACTAACGGGCTCAATACTTTCTGATCGATGAGTCAATAAAGTTGAATTCTAGTTGATGGAGTGGGTAAGAAACTTACCGTGTTAAATAAAACACAATTGACTTAAGTTCTAATACAAGAGAATATTTATACAAATAAATCTAAGCAAATGTTTCTATTAATAACAGGAGTTAAGGGAATATGATTATGATGATTTGGTGGTTTTGAATTCCTTAGAGTTAGCCATATAAACTGCTTTATTTAAGGTCAATGATTGATTCTGTTCAAAATAATGGACTCAATGTTTCCTGATGAGTTAATAAAATGCGATTCTAATCGCTCGAGTGGGTAAGAGACTCGTTGTGTTAAACAATGGGTTCAATGTATTACCCCCTACTAATTGACCGATGTGAGGTAATGCATGCTTGTAAATTCATGCTACTCTTGAACTTTGCTTTTGGAATTAGAGAAAAAAAAAATAGGCACAATTGGAAATTGTTACCTTAGGAGAAAGTATTAAACATCGGTGTATTAAAGGTACATGCATCATATATGAAATTGGAAAGCATGTAGAAATCAGAGGAACCGGATTGTATGTAAGCATCGGGTGTTCTGTATATGATCAATTCATTCTTGTATAGTTTAGAATGTGAGTTATGTTGTTTTGTTTGTTGTGGGGAGTATTTTGTTTTATGATCTAATAATACTGTTCAAATTTTACCCAAAAAATAAAATAAAATTTGTTTGAGCGCAAAGGCCTTGTTTTAGATACAATAAAATACAAAGGTTCGAGTCACATGTCCCCCCTCCCCTTTCCCGTTTAGTTAACCTAAGGTCTATCCGATGTACAATTATAAATAATTTTATTCTGATTATATCTATTTCTAATAAAATGGTTAATAAGAGTAGTCTAAAGTGAATGAATATATGGATTCGGAGAATTTTGGTTCAAGCGGCAATTAATGAGTAAAAAAGGAAAACTCAAACAACAAAAAGAGTGGGCTGGAGTGAAGAATATAATAATGGCTGAAATTATTTGGTTAGTTAAACATTATGGATCTGGATGATGCATATTTAACAAGTCTTAATCAAAACCATAAGCGTGCAGTTAAATTTCTTGTTACCGGCCTGTTTTCTTTTTCTTTTTTAAAAGATAGACAATTTTCCGACTTCTTTTTTAACGCTTCAAATTATGTTACTTTTTAGTTCGGTCAAAGACGAATCCACTAAACTAAAAAGTCTGAAATCATAATAGCTTTACAAAATATTACTTATAATCTTATGCTCAAAATTCTTTCTTCGGAATTAAATACCTGCACTTCGTATAACCTAATTTTCCACAAACTTTGCCTCAATTTTTCTTCTCAAAAACTGGGGCGACCACAGTTTTCTCTATTTGGACAGATACAATAGACCTTTTTTTGTTCTTTTTCTTCTTTTGACAAAGATACCATATAGAGTTGTACAAGTGACATAATTTTGCACATACATAACGTAGTCCACAGGCAAACCACATTTTCACAAGATTATAAATTAAGGTTTTGTTTTCCCTGGTTTATAATTTGATAATTCTATGATACGGTTAACATATTCAATCTTATAATAGAAAATAAATTGTAATTTTAATTATTAATTATATCAAAATTATAAAGAATACCCAGGGTCGTGACTAAGAGGAATATTGTGGAGTCTTTTGACTCCAATCACTTTATAATATATAATAAATACATAATATATTTTTTTTATTGAGCAAAGTTACACTTATTGAGTATTTTTATTATAGATTCTTATCAGCATGTATTATAAGGGTTGTACTTTCATAAAACACAACAAATTTACAAGATATGTAGTGCACCCGATAAGGGTAGGCGATAAAAATCGTAGGTAAGAAAAACATTTTTCTTTTTTTGGCTTTTTATTCAAATAGAAGGTGTAATAGACCGATTCACTAAGATTCTTAACAAATTAACAATAAGAAGTGAGGTTAAACGGGATCAATATATTTTTAGGTAAAATTAAAGAACTATCATTTTAAGTGGGCATATAACGTTAAGGAGTGATAATTGTAGTACCCAACAAACAATAACAAATGGTTTGTTAACTGACCCATTGAAAATATATTTTTATAGCTACCCTATTGAGAATGCCAAAATAAAAATGCCGGTAATTAATTTAAACAAATGAAGTGCTACACTTAACTCATTTTTTCGTCTGTAGCTTTACGATCGTACTAGCTGTAGCATAGAAATTGAAAAAGAGTAAGGGTGTTGTACGGTATGGTTTTTATTGAAATTGACCGAATTAATCCGAAAAAATGGTTTTAATATTATATATTGATGTACTGAAACCAAAAATATCAAAAAAAATATAGTTTTGATATTACTCCTATGAAAAACAGAAATACTGATATATGTACCCAAATTACCTGAAAGTATAAATTACTAAAAATACCAACCAATAATAACGAAAACACTAATTCTAAAATTGTCGAAAATACATAGCATTAAAGTTATAGAATAATTATATATAAAGAATACCAAATATAACTAATACTATAAATGCAAAATACTTTAATATTTACAAATTACTATTTTCAAATAAGTTTTGTTACTTAAAACTCTTAAATAATATTGACCACTCATTTCTTTATTAATTGTAACTATTTGCCTAAAATAAGACTTAAATTCTTCTCACTTTCAATAAAAAATTTAGTCTCCGATCTAAAATTCGTGCGGTTTATTAAAAACTAAAATTAACCTTATTTTTTTTCATAAAACTTTATACTTATTACTGTTGGATATTTTCAATATAAAAAGATATTATAAATTATTTATTTTGGTTTCCATTTATTAAGTATGGAGTACTAACATAATATATGTTAAAGATTGGGACACTATAACCGTTGGTATCTACTTGAATGATTAAACGGATATAATTCAAATTTATAAGCCATTTGTCTTTTCATAAAAGGATGTGACTATTCAAGTATCAAAAGATGTGATTATTCATATGCTAAAGGGTGCAACCATTCATAAATGAAGGGATGTAAAACGTGCCTATTCATGTACCAAAAGGTACAACCATTCGTGAATGAATGCGCGCGACTCTTCATGAACCAACTCCACTAAAGGCTATAAATAGAAAGGTAAATCCTCAATTTTGTTTCATCCCAAAAATCACTTAACTCCATATTTCTTTCTTCTTTTATTTGCATTATCAGCCTTATAATTAGAGTGTTCTAAGTGGTTGCTACGGGGCGTACATAACCTGATACCAACAATTAGATTATAGGCTTCATTGAATCCCAACGGCAATATTCTAATACCCACTGTGTACTAGCCGGTTTACGGGAAGGGCAGAATTATTGTCTGAAATAATTGAACTTTTCGAGCCTTGAAGTCTAATAATCATTTTTTTCTAATTTTTGGTGTTCTCTCTTTCAGACCCATATTTCCCAACAATTACACTGTTTACCATAACCAAAATTCATCGAAATATTGAAAGCCAAAATTTACAGAGTATACCAAAAAGTTGAGTGGCATTGTATTAGTTTTTAATTTCAAATACCTCATTAGTAAACTAGTATTGAACTTCTTATTTTGCTTTTAATATTAGTAAAGACAATTTATTGACCGACTTACCGACATAACTCCCCTAAGAAAGAGGATTAAGGCCTTGTTTGGTTGGTCGGAATGTAAAAATGTGAATAGGAAGTTCAATTCATTTCCCATTCCATGCCATCCGAGAATGGAATGGTTTCTATACATCCATTCCATAGGAATAAAGGCTCATAAAAACTTTTCATTCTTATTTTAGTGTTTGGTTAGCAATGGAAAGGAAATAACTTTTTTTTTTATATTTTTCCAATAATACTCATTTGTCTTTTAATGACTAACTAGTTATGATATGAGAGAAAAAAAATAAAAATCCTACATAGCAATTACAACGTTAAAAATTTGCAATATGATCAAAATTTATTTTGATGGGTGATTTGTAAGGATTTCCGTAAGTGCTTGTTGATTGTTGTAGCATGTCCACCCCGGAGGGCTGGATTGGGCGCCTCTCTTCACCAAAATTTTCTTTTAGACCAAAAAATAAAAAAAGAAGAAACTATTTTATATATTCAAATTAAACATACAAGATGGATATAATCTTATGAGCTATTGCCGTACATTACTAAACTTTGTTGATAAACAAGCTTTTTTAGGACAAAAAAAAGTTCCTAGATTCAACAAATCAAAAAAGATAATAAAACTTTTTTTTTGTAAGAAATAATAATAATAATAATAATAATAATAATAGTAAAAAAGGTTATATGTTGTTTCTTAGATGGTGTGTGTATATACGAAGAAGAACTTATTACTTAATTTAATTAAAATAGAATGGAAAGTCAACTTGTTTTTTAATACCATGCATGAAAATGAATACAATTATCATACTATTGATTGTAGTTGGATTCACCCAATTAAGTGAAATCATTTTCCAATACACATTTTTTTTTTCAGGATTTAAAATAGAGGCAACTATCAAAAATTAATAGAAATAAAAAATAAATTCCGATTCCTTATTAAACAAACGTGACCTAAGGTTTAATTAACACACCGATGTATTTAAAAAGAAAACAAAAAAATTTTCCCTTTTTTAAAACCAAAATCTCCCTTCTTTTAATTGTTAGACACCCAGAGTTAGATATTTCAGAACAGTAAGTCAAAGTAGTAAAGCCCTCTTACTTGCCCAAATTCGTTTTAGCTTAGAAGTTATTTTTTCTCATTAGACTCTGAATTGGACTGGAGTGTGTAGTTTTTAAAGGAAATTTTTAGTCATTAATGATAAAGGACAATATATTAACTTGATATATATAAGGAGTTCTGTTAAGTAAATTTATTTATTTTAATGAATTTTTATTTAAGTAGTATTTCAGTTAAATTTAATTAAGAGTTTAAACTTACTAAGTAATTAAAAATGAGTATTGATTTATTAAAGCACCGCCTCCTCAAATAATATAAAAAGTATATGTTTAAAGTACACAAGTCGAAAAGTTGTGTGTTTTATTTCCTCACCGTAAGATTTGTAATATATTTAAAGAAAGATAATTTAGACATTTAATTTTTTTTAAGAGTTTACTATTTCGTTTTGTGATTCAAACGGTGATAGATCTGAGTAGTTCTTTGGTGACGGAAGAGGAGAGGGAGATCAAACTGTGATACCTATGTGAAATATTACGAGTTTAACCACTTGAATTTAAACTTGGATCTAGTTTACTTTTTTTTTTTAACATAAATAAACTAATTTAGTTTGTGAGCACCATTATTAAGAAGTGATTGGAACGCCTAGGGAGATAGAATTGTGGAAATGGGAATGTGTTTTTCCACTCGCTCAGCTTCGATCGATAGGAATTTTTTTTTTCCTTGTAGTTAACCACCAAGTGTATGAATAAATCGCTTAATTATATTAAAAAAGGAAGAAGAAGATGTGATTGAATACGAAATGTGACGAGTTGTCAATTTTGGGCCAGACAACAGCCGTTATTCTTGAGGTTTATGGGCTTAGGCTGTGTTTGGGCTGAATTTTTATTCAATCTTATGCTTGTTTAAGGATATCTCATAAATCCAGGCCCGGGATATTGTGAAGGTGGTTAAAAGAGGTTTGTTACATCATACAAAATTATACAAAATTATACAAAATTCAATTGCTATTATTGATGTAAAACAAGCTGCAAAAGATTGTTTAGCCCACTGAATCATTGCAAGCCTATCAGACCCAAAAAGTTACTATGTCAAAAATTTGATCTAGAACAGCCCAAAGTAGCAACAGTGACCACTCCGCTGTGAGGCTGGCTATTTCTCGGTCAAATTCTATCAATAAGGCCTCCGAATTTTCCTTCTATTATTCGTAACAAGGATTTGACTCTTTTCCGTTATTCATTTGGTTCAATGGGGGTACAGTTTGAGAGTTATATGGATTAATTTATCCATGAAAAACATGTGAGTAAAATGCTCACTCTCATATATCTTGTTCAGTCAGGATTTTACATTAAATGTATTTTGCGTTCTTGTGCAAAAATAAATACTATTAATGAGAATAAATCTATTGCTATGAACAAACTGTGAGGGAGGGAGAACAAAAGAGATAAGAGCTCCATGCTCATGTGACACTGTAAATTGTTATATATTTAAAAAATTAATTATTTTTACGCAAATCTTGGTACTGGCGAAGTATATTAAAATACTGTTGTCAACCAATTTTTTTGAAATCCGCATTAAATTTACACAAAACCAAATCATTCACCATTGTCGATTATGCTTTGGGTGTCACGTACATTGACAATAAACAGAACTACATATGTGGAGGTAACCTACGACTAATTTAAGATGACAAAATTTTCAAATGAGAAGTAAAAATGCTTATATTTATTTTGGGTAAATTTTAGTTCGTACACAATTATGTGTGAATAAATGCACAAAATGTAATTATGGAATATAAATAAAAATAGTAGGAATTCAATGTCGGATAAGTAATTTTTTTTTTCAGTATTGCAGTTTTTAACATTTATTTTTGAAGACTTTAACAATAACCTAGATGGAAATTATTATAAAAGTCTACAAAATTTAATTGAACGCATAGTTAGTGTGTATGACATTATTTGTGGTCCCAAAGCAAATGGCCCATTGCTATAAGCCTATAAGCCAAATTCCACGCTGGATCCATAACTTGAGCTGGATCTTGTTTGTTAAGATTGAGGATCCATTCCCGATCTTATTTGTCTACATTTCGAAAATAAAATAAAATAATATTTTTGTGTACACGTAATATGTGTACTAGGACTAGTGGGCTCAGCTACAAGATTCTATTTATTCTTATTACGAATTAGGGAGGGACAACTGCCCTTTCCCGGATCACTCTTCATCGGAAAAGAATTCGGCTTTGTTCGTACCTTCCACTTCTGTCCCAACTATTGTAACTTGTACTCTTGGGCCTTGGCAAAGTCTCAACTGACTATGATTACCTCCCATCTGTATAAATAATTTATTGAAAAAGTTAAAAAAAAATAAGTTGTATAATGGCCGAGAGCCATATTGTGGTTGAATCTTGTTGCTTACGCTATAATAGAAATCTTTTGTAAAATATGGCTTTAATAACTACTAAAATGGTTTTCCAAATCCTACCCCGATATTCATCTATAAGTAATTTAAAGAAAAAAATAAATAAAATAAGCAGTGTAATAGTCAAGAGCCACATTGTGATTTGGATCTTCTTAATTACTTACGTTACAATAGAAATCTTTTGTGAAATACAACTTCAATAACTACTGAAATGATTTCCCAAACCTCGCATAGGTAAGACTCAAACATGAAATTTCTCCCAAACTCCGAGTGAGTGCATTTTCAACTAGATTATCGCACTTGCTTATTTAGAAATGGCTTTCAGCTTTATATAATCGTATATAGTTAAAACATAAGTAAATTCTTTTTAATTTTTGCAAATTAAACTTTATTTTATTCAAAATTTAGATTAGATTTCGCAATTAGATGATCATGCACTCGATGGATGATTCATCTATCCTTCCTATTTTTGTTGTTATAATATGTATGACCAATATTTGGTGCAAAGATAAGAGAGAATTTAAATAAATCTAGTCAGCAGCAAGAAACACTCCACGTATCGATCCAATAGATTTCAATAATTGCCCTTCTGTCTAACTATAATGATAATATATGGTGCATTTCGAATGTCTCGTTAGGTGTCAGAATCTCATTCATCTAACTTACAATTTAAGGTTGTGTTACAATTATCCTAGATAATTCATAATTTAACAATGACAAAGATAAATCTTGCCAAATGAACCTTCAATTAAAATAAAAATGTGTAAAATGGTGCCATACGTAATTTCTGATTAAATAACTTGAATTTTTTTCTAATAAATAATCTTATTTTAACAATGAATTTTGTTATATTGATAACTAGGTTTGAAATTAAACACAAAATTTTATTAAAATTCGATATTTGGGTTGAAAATTTTTAAATTCAAAATTTAAGATAAATAATTAAAAAAAGAGAAAACTAATGTGACAATATTAAATGAGTAATTTTTTTTGTATCAAATATATCACAAATAGGACACATCCACATTCACAAAGAGCGCCACCTTTTTATATAGATTGGACAAATTTAATACGTAAGGCACCTTTTTTTATACTAATATTATTGTGTAGTAGGTATTTTCTTTGGGGATTTTTCAAGTTTCAACTTCAATACAATACTGTTTTACCTAGTCCACATAATATATATATATATATATATATATAGGTGCTCAGTCACCCCAATATAATTAGAAAGTTGATTCATCAAATCGAGACCTCCTTGTAACATCAACCAAGAAAATGAAAAAAAGTCGAAGCCTCCTGCTTTAGTAGACCAAAAAAATATGCCATCGTGTTAAAAAACCATTGAAAAAGATTAGTACTAAACATACTAATAAATTGTACTAATTTTTTATACAAACTAACATTGTACGCAGTGAGTTAGAAAATATAAAAGAAAAAAAAAATTAAAAATGTGGGTCGTCTCATTTATTACAAATTGTGAATAAGTTAGATTTTCCTTAACAATATAACATAACAAGATTTAGAAGGATGTAATATTAATTGTGAATAAGTTAGATTTCCCTTGACAAAACAGCATAATAATTAAGATTTTAAAAAGATGTAATATTAACTAATGAAGAATGTTAACTTATATTTTAAGGGCCGGTCAGGGTGGATCGATCTATTCATACTCATGTACATGGGAGCAATTGCCCCCTTTAAAATTTCAAAATTTGGTATTTATCTGTTAAATTTTCTTTACAAAATTTAAAATATACATATATTAGCTATCCCCTCTCTCCCTTCGTTTTGAGAAAAAGATAGTAGTTACACTGATTTTGTTCACCCCAAATATTTTTTTTTACTAATATATATAGTTGTGTCCTCTTGGTCAAATTTTTGGCTCTGCTATTACTTAAGAGTGTGTACAAGATATTTTGAATTAGTAAAAAGAATAACACTCTTTGCGTTATAATCCGTGCCTTATTCAATATACATTAAAATTCTATTCTTTCTTTAAATAGGTTGTTCACTAACACGCAGTAAGATATAATTAATTAATTTGTATGATAATTTATATATGTATATGAAAGAATGATTTAGCTAAAGTGTCTTTGGTTGAGTCAATAATTGTATATAGTTAGGTAAGATGTAATATTAGAACAACAAGAGAACTGTCTAACTTCCATCCATAAAATAATTGGTTTATCCTAACAAGTATGTATATACTATATATAGATTAATTAAGCTAGATTTCGCAAGCAACTAAACCAACGGATGCCTTATTAGTTCCTCCTATCTTTAATTTTTGCTTTGTTACAATTAATTTAATATTGTTTTAAGAAGAAGGTTTAGCGCATTTTCTTTAGGAAATAGTACAAATTAATTTTATTAGAAGGGAAATGAAACTCACGGAACTCTCTCTAATACAAGACCGAGTGCCATTAATGGCTTTGCAGCTTAATGGCGCTCTCTCTGGTCTTGTATTAAAGAGGTCACATATTCGAAACCCATGGACATAGTATTCAAACTTAATAAAATGGTTTGTCCACCCTTTGTAAGTGGTTAGTGATATATGTCTACCTCTTATGTAGGGAGTTGTTGATTACTATTGTAAAATTTAGCAAATTGGCTATGTTCCAAAAGAAAATTAGGCTTTAAACCAAAAATAAAAATAAAAAAATAGTGGATATAATTCATCCTAGAAAAAAATACTGTTGCTAAAGGCATGATCTGCAAATGAATAACGCGTGTTAGAGTACACTAATATGTGTATATCTATATATATACACAAGTTAACCAGATGACTTAAATTTGTGCATTTTTTATACAGGATAAATGAAAGTTATAACCATTAATAATTTCAAGAGAAAACTATAATTTAGTTAGCTAAAGTGTCATTGTCTAGTTCCACTTATAAGTGCCATAAATTGATAAATACTAGAACACAGGATGGAAAGTCCTGTTGTTTGCTGAAAATGAGAGGTCTAATAGATATTTAATTTTTAATTAATTAAACAAATTAAAATAACAAAAACACCAACTAACTGTACTCGATCTAATAGAAAGACATCAATAGAATAACAAAGATTTAATAGGGTTAGCTTAGATTAATTTAACATGCAAGAATTAAATAACGAAGGAAGTTATGCACATTCATTTGCACACATTAATTCTTGTGGGTTACTTCACAGGTTGTGTTGGATAACAAGTCATCTCGTTTGAAAGACTTCAGATTCGTTTTATGAGAATTTTGATTGCCGTAACAGACTGCTATATATATATATATATATATAATTTTATAGAGTTGGGCGCTAGAAAAGATTTCCCTTTTTTTTAATTAAAAATGGATTTTTTTCTCTTTTAAGGAGGTAAATAATTGATTTTTTTTAATGAAATTTGGTAGGAATGATCTACATAACGAGTAGATGAACGCCATCAAATTTCATCAAAAAATTCAATTGAAAAGTGGGTTATCTAATATAAAATTTCAACGGTCAAAATGGATGCATAAATATCAATATTTAGTTTACCCACTTCCTGATTAAATTTTTTGATGGAATTTAGTGAAATTGATCTAGTCATCATGGAGATCATTCCCAATAAATTTTATCAAAAAATCCAATTTTGTTTCCTAAAAAAGGGAAGTCCGTTCTTTAGTTAAAAGAAGGAAGCCCTTTCGAGAGTCCGACTGATATTGCATTATTCCCTGATTATGACCACTAAGTTTTACAATCCAAAGGTCACAAATTAATTCAACAATCCAATGGTCAAGATTGATTATTGACTTAATGCTCCTACATAGGCATATGGTAAATATTGGCACAAAATTTAATACATTTAGAATATTAATTTATTTAGTTATGTTCTGGAATAAAAAGTAAAACTCATAATTTAAAATTAATAAGGTAATTTACTATTTTGATAAAAGATCTAAGCATAAGGATATTTATTTAACACCATCTTTAAATCTTCTTCTATGTAAAATTAACTATTTTATTAGTTTTATTTTCTTTTTCTTTTTTACTTTTTTTTAACTATTTTTGTTTATAACTTTTATTTTTTGTGTTTTGGTTATTGGCAATTTTTTTTGTTAATTGAGTAGATAAAACATAGAGCGAAACTAAGGGAACCGTAACTCAGATTTACTAATAATTTTATTTCATTTTTAGACTTTTTAAAATTATACTAAGTTTAATCTAATTAATTCCATAAGATAATATTTTTTATTTCTTTTTATCATAGGATTTAGTACATTAGTTATGTACGTAAAAAAACTAATAATTTAAGACACCTAAAAAGGAAAATAAAAATTGTAAATTAGAGCATAGCTAATTATTCTTTCAATGGCATTTTTCAATTCTTTCAATGACATTTTTGAAATGTCAAACCAATAAGATATAATATACTTAATTACACTAAAGCTGTGTTTTAATTCATTGAACCTCTCAATTCAATGGAATTTGTTTTCAACCTTAAATAACTATTTTTTACAGATGATTTTATTGCTATTTTCAACTTCTTACCATTAATTCCTTTTTTGAGATTTCTTTAAATTGATCAATCTCAACCATTAATTAAATTTAACCACCAGTTGAGATAGACTTACAAAAAATAAAATAAAAATATAGTGACTTAATAATTTATATTAATTATTTGTCACGGAATCCTGTTTCCCTTTCCCCTCTCCCGTGATTGAGCATCAGGTATATCTGTGTACAATTTGTTTGAAGAAAAATGTAAAATTAAAAACCTCCATTTCCCCCCTCTATTTATTTACTTTCACCATAAATGATTAGAAAATGACTGATTATTCTAACTCTGAAACGATATTTTTCTGGTTAACATTTCAATTCTTTCAATAGCATTTTTGAAATGTTGAACCAATAAGATATAATGTACTTAATTACATTAAATCCGTGTTTTGGTTCATTGAACATCTCAGTTCAAATATGTACAATCCAGGTGATTTGTTTTCAACCTTAAACCACTATTTTTTTTACAGGTGATTTTATTACTATTTTTGATTTCTTCCCTTTAATTCCCTTTTTAGGATTTTGTTAAATTAATTCTTCTCACCATTAAATTTAACCACCATTAAGTATAGAGAGGTAATGAAAGACATTTGATGTGATTATTGTCCTACATGGAATCTAAAGGTCAAAATGTATATTTCTCATCCAATCCAATGGTTAAAATCACACCTCACTTATTTTTATTTAAATATATTATAGTGACTCAACTTTTTTTTTTTCTCACTTCATTACCTCTCTTTACTTACTCCTATCACCAACCCCCCCCCAACCCCAACCCCAACCCCCACACTCTCCCCTTCCCCCTCTTTTCCCTTGCGTATAAATTTTAAAATTGTAAAATTTTAATTAATATAATAATATGATTATTTCCTAAAAATGATATATTTTATTTGAAACCTTTAATTTGAGATATAAGAAAAAAAAAGTGAGACTTAATTTGTGATGAAAAAAAAGTAATACAAATGTAAATTGATTGGTGGTAAAATAAGTAACATGTTTTCTATTGTCAGTTCCTTAATTAATTAATCTTTTAACAAATGATCACTAACCTTTCGTATTTCTTAATTAATTAATTGATCTTTGGATCGTGTTCACTAAACGTGTCAATAGTTGATTTGGATCGTTTTCATATGGTACTTTATCGAATTTTAGGTGCTATAGTTTCGGATTTAAATGAATGATTTTTTTTCCTTGGTGAACAAATAATATGAGATAACCAAGTTGAATACGACTAAATACCCAACCATATATTGCCAAACCTACCGATGTTGACATTGGAATACAAATACGATTTGTTGATTTGTGTTAATTTTAAACTAATTATAATGGATTCGGTTGGAAAGTGACCGACAATGTAATATTATTTTGTTGTTTGCGATAAGTGAATAAGGTTTATTATTGGTGGACAATGAGAAATTTTCCTTTTTAATGATTTGAATAAAGAAAATGTTAGAAATTAAAATTATCGAAAAAATTTAGTTAAATAAGTTTTGAGTTTATTACAATTTTATGTTAGAAAAAAACAGTAAAAATTGAGCTTTTACTATCAGTGAATTATCATGCCATAGGTACAGCTAGCATATATATGGAAATAAATAAATATTTTTTTACTCCATTATGTTGGATTGTACATATTTTAAAAAAAAAAAGTTTTCGTTGTCCATAAACATAGATTTAATTTTTTTGCTATTTCGTGCCCTCGGGCACGTGCATACCATAATATATATATATATATATAATTGATTCTCTTACTAAATTTTGTGCAACCTTTTTTTATTTCACAATGGCCTAGTCGAAAACTTTGTTCAATGGGTTCAATGAGCAACTATTATCTATTGGTGCTTACAAAGGCACATCAGCTATTCAGCTATTACTCTTCAACATGCGTACTTAAAATGACTACACCTTAATTTTGCCTTGAAAATTGATCCCATTTGAACCGAACTTTTTATTAATTTTTAGAATTTTAATGGGGTTAGTTATATATTAGATCTATCTCATAAATTTTTTATATACTATATATTTCGATTATATATATTATTATACATGCACTAAGTGGGACCCCACAATCAACCAGCTCATGTATCACAATGAAGTTCATTTTTTAAATGTATTCTCTTTCTTTCTCCTTCTGTATCACTGCCATGTCAATTTGCTCAAAAAATTGTACAGTTTTTAAGTATATTTAGCTCTCTAAAGGAATTATCAACAATATATATATACATATATGGTACTCGAGTCATATTTAAGCACGTGCTTACGTCGTAATTAACACTCTTAGATAGTTCCTAGTCAGAGCATCCATGATGCTAGAGGAATATATTATATATTATTAACCCTAATGTCAATATATATATATGATTGAACGAGTGAATATTATTTGAGTTAAAAAAAAAACAAGAACGAGCGAATATTAAATAAAACAAAATAATTTCTTTGGTGAGGAACGAGGGATAATTTCATTGACGAATATTAACCCTCGTTGAAAATAATTATTTTAAGATAGTGATAACATGTATCTTTAGGGTACATGTTAAAGATTTAAATGTAAAAATAATAAAAGCCCAATATACATTTAATACTTTACTAATTTTTATACAAGTTCTAATTTCTTTTTATATTTAGGTCTTTAACATGTGTCCTTAGGGTACATATTATCACTACCCATTATTTTATACTGAATGCAATTGCAACCTGACAGAGATGACAAGTTAGTCCACAATTTCCACTCTCCAATTGTCTTCCTTTGTATCAAACTTTCACAATTAGTCAACATACGACTCTTCGAATTTCACCCACCTATCGCTATGCATATAAATGAAAATAATGCAGCATATGAATGGTAAATATAGCATTTCGTCTTTGTTCATAAAAGCCTCCACCGGCCATTTTGGATATATACTCTAGTTATTATTGAATATATACTAGCTAGTTCTCATCAGTAGAGTAGTTAAAAAAATTATTCAGCGGGTTAGTTTAAAATTAATAACACAATCTATTAGCAATTCTAAATATATATGTATCATTCAAAATATATTTGGAATATAATATTTGGACATTTTTGAGAGAGTTTGGCATGAAATTAAAATTGTGATCAGGCAACATACTTTCTTATTTTTTTTTATAATTTGACCCCGACCATTAATTATTTTTTTCAAAATTTAAATGATGTCAATAATACACACCAATTCATATTTATCTAAAATATATCATATTTATACATATATTTTAAAAACTATATAACACCAAGGGTGGTCATGCCCCGGCTAGTTCTAAAAATGTAATTATAACCAATAAAATTAAGAACTAAAAGTATTTTTTTTTATTAAATTTAATATAGTAAACCATATGTTATATAGTATAAGATGATACATATATAATTAGGTTGTTAATTTAATTTTAGTTAGTGTGTAACAACTCAATTAATTAAGTAATTGAGATGAAAAGTTCGTTTTATGACAAGCCAAGAAAGAGAATAATTGGTTTGCATACAAGTAGGCAGGATTCTTACATATATTAAACTTAATTCATTAAGCTCAACTTTTGGATCCACCGCTTAGCACGTACAATATGTGTGTATAGTGAGTGTACTTTTACGGACGAAACCAGGGGCGGAGCCATGTAGGGTCCAGGATGGGCCATGGCCCCACCTGGACATTTGGCAAATTTTGACTTAGTACAAGGTCCTGTGTGTGATAGTATAAAGATGAGGGGGCGTTTGTTTAATTAAAATGTTTAGTGGGTATATAATTTTGGGGGCCATGTTTTGTAATACAGGGTATAATTGAAAATAGTCTAGTGGGTGAGGGGGTTTTGTGCAACGAAATATATATGTTTGAGGACTGAGTTTTATAATTTATTGTAGGGATGGCGTATAAATAGAAAGAATAGCAAGTTATCTAATTTTTTTAGTCACCCCTTTTATTTGTTTGAAGCTCAGCCGTAGCACTAGCACAACTGCATCAATGCACTCCGCTTCCTTCTTCTTCTTTTTTTGCGGCCCTTAGCCTCTTAGATTAGATTTTTTTTATAATCTTATACTATTTTTTTTAAATTGAATATTAAGATTTAAGTGTTTTAATGTTGATTTGCTTCTTGGATTGATTTATTAATATATTTGTTTGTTGGTTATAGTAGGTTGAATATTGAGTTGATAAAGATATTTCAAAATATATAATTAATTTTAGTATATCATTTTCAACTTTTCTGAAATATCGAAACAAAATATAGAAGTATTTTAGTAAAATATTAGCCTGTAAACATAATTATTGAGTTTGATTTGGCTTAAATTTTTTTTTGGCCTCCCTTGAAAATTATTCCTAACTCCGCCATTGGACGAAACTAGTAAGAATGTAAGATGGTCCGGCCCCCGAACTTTGGTTTACTTTCATATACCCCTCAAATTTTGATGTATCTTTATATATATATATATGATATGATCATGTACCCCTCCCAAACTTTGGTGTACCTTCATATATCCCATTGACATTTTGATGTATCTTTATATACCCTCCTCAAAAGGCCGACTTTTAAATTTATTAGTATGTTTTAAGTATTTGTAAAAAAAATTGGTCTCCCTTAAGATTAATTTCTAGCTTCGTCCCTGTATACTTTTAGAATATCACCACACATCAACTAAAATGTAACAATGTAATTAACTAGTTCAGGAATAACAAAAAATTAGGGTAGTTTTAAGAAAGGTTTTTTTTTAATTATTATTTTAAGTACATTAACTAGGAAAGCTTAATTATCTATTTGATCCATCTTCCTATATAAGTACAAGAAATAGTGGGAAGGTTGAATAATATAGAGTGGAGCAGTCAAAGTTGGTTTGTTAGGTTTTTCAAGGTTTGTTGAGGTGTTGCTTATATATATATGAGTCTCTTGTGAAGGTGTGATAGTTAAAAGGTATATTATGGTTTTCAAGAGAGAAAGATATTTGATGAAATGAATGCATTACTTTAATTGGTTATGCAAGTAACTAAAATTCCTTTATATCTACTCGTTAATTGACAGCTGCTTTAAACCTTCCTATTCATGGCTCATTCATAAATGCACACATTTAGGACCCATTTGGTTGTCCTTCAAATTGCGAATTAGATAATTTACAACTAAGTAATTTGCAAAATTTTCATTTATTAGTGTTTGGTTGTGTAAATTGAACAATTGTAAACATGATAATTCAAGTTGATTCACAAAAACTCAAATTAAGTCATTTCAAGTAAAACTTGAAATTGCCTAATTCTAGAATTAGATAATTCATTCAAACACTATTTTTTGAGAAGATCTAGTTTTTACCCGTGATGTTGATGTATCTGGAAAAAAATTTAAATAACATAGAATAATAGAAAACATGTTTTTATTCTAACAATCGAAATTTCTTTTTTAAGTTTTCCGGACGCTACTTGAATTAGAATTGAATTATTCATAAATGAGCAAATTCACAATTCTTCAATCGAAAATTAACTAATTCTAAAATTAGGTAATTTACGCAACCAAACGGGCCCTTAGGTGTTTGGCCTTGAAGCCTTTGCAATTTTGCTATCGCTAAAAAAAATAGACTAATGAGCGTGCACATATATAACTACGTATTAGTTTATCACACTTAGATGATTTAGGACGAACTTTCTATAGTGTAACCCGAAAACACCTTCTGCCGTGCATGCTTTAGGGTATTGTGTAACTACAATGGGCGCTATCGTGCCACTATGAAAGTTCATCCAATATCAATTGAGTATGGTATATACACTGAAGTATATATATATACACACGTGTGATCACTAGTTAACTAACTATTCCTTCTAGTAAGAGTCATTTAGATAATAAAAAAATAAAAAATAGTAAGCGTTTGCACCCAAAATAAATAGCATCTTATTGGGCCGACCCTGGACAATGGGTGTTTTTCTTTTTTTCAGAGAATATCTATAAATTTTAATAATAATATCACCTCTTGTATGTGGACAAGCTTTTAGTGATAAAAAAAATGTTCCCAAGCTATTATACGTGGCAGCCAAAAAGTTGGCTAAAGAAAAGTTGGTACTCTCTCATTGTTGTCACTTCAAAAACTATAATGTCATCCGGTACAACAATAAAAGTTTCCTTTTAGTTTAACTAAGTCTCTTAATCCAGTAATGTAAAATTGTCATTGAGACAATCTTGGATCGACTTAAAATTCCTAAAGTTGAATCCTGGCGTTGTTAAAATAATGCTTGGCCAGTGGTAGCCATAAACCGAGAGCGGAGATTAGTCGAGGTGCGCGAAAGCTGGGCCGGACACCCCATGAGGAATAAAAAAAAAAAAGTTTCCTTTTAGTTAACTTGTACCAAGGGGATCTTAATTAGGTAAAGCTAAGTACTAACTATAAACCTCTTGTGTTTTCTTGTAAAAATCATTAGCTAGGGAAGCTAGGTTCCAAAAATATATAGAATGGATCAAAGTAACTGTGCCAAATAAATTACAAGTTGCTGTTAAGCACGAAAATGTTGTTGGAATATCGGAATATTTGAAATAGGGTTTTTTTCTTCAATATAATAAAGAGTGAAATTTATTTTGTTGCTCATTTATTATTGCTCTTGTCTTAGAAAGGGCTCCAAGGCAATAAAGATGCATGTTTAGAAACCCTTTAAGTGACTGTTTCAAAGCATAACAAACCATTTGCTTGTCTTAAAATTGCTTCAGAATAATTATCCTCTAGACAATTGCACTCGCATTCTAATAAAACTTCAAACTAATTTTGCTTCAATTCTATTACCAAAACTCAAAACTACGGTCCCTAAAGACAATCTTAATTACTATTGTCACCCGCACGCATTCTCATTCCTATTAAAACTTTGAACAATTCCAAAACTTAAAAGTCTGATTAATTAGCAAACACAATTTTAATATTATCGCCATCGCGCACTTTCATCTGCACGCGTATTTGATTAGATGGTTGTGTTGTGTGGGAGAGGGAAATTGAGGACACCGATTTTACACCCACCGTTGGTGTATATATATATATATGTATGTATATATGTATATAAATATCTTGTTAAGGTGGGATTGAAAGGGTGAGTTGATGTTAATGGACAATCTATATATATAGATATATTAATTTTAATTATGTATACGAAGGGAATTTAGAGTTGGTTTTTATTTACGATTTCGTGGGGTATGGAATTTCAATCAGTTAAGAAATCAACTTTTATATTCATTAATATACCATATACATAAAATGTTTCAACGTTTGTAGTTGACCTGCCATATGCATGCAAATTAAACATAAACATATACATTTCTACTCACACAAGTATATAAATATATATATATATATATAACAAAGGTAATGGTTTTTGAATTGTAAGACTATTAATAGATCAAACATGATAAATATTGCTATGGAGCCCAAAATATATACTAAAAATTGTAACTCAAATGAATAGAATAATCACACATTTGTGTTGAAGTTCAATTAAAGATAGCACCTTTGGCACGAGTACCAACTAGTATATATATACATACAATCACATTCTTAAAAAGATCAATTTTCTTAAGAAAAATGATTGTTCATTTGTACGAGCAAAAATAAATATTTTCATAAAATTTAGTGGTGTGAATGTAAAAAAGTTCAATACAAAACGGGTATCATTAAAAAGTGATATATTTATCCATTTTTTGCTATAGAAAATTTTGACCATCAATCAATTCATCCATTTGTAGTTTAATTTTTGTGAAGAAAGTTGGTACAAATGATTTAGTTATTATATAAACAGTCTTGACTAAGTTTTGTAAAAATATTTTATTATTTATTCCTTCAAGTAAACAATTTTTTTTCTTATTGAAAAAATAATTTACCGTTCCTTTTAATGCGAAATTGATAAATATATATATATACGCCCGTGTTGTTGAATTGTATGGAAATTAAGGTTGACGGGTTACCCAAAACAGTGGTGAAATCGATCACCCGCCAATCAAGATTAACCAATACATACGTTATTTATAGCCGCCGCAAGTTTTATTTACACGTTTGCAATTAAGATAGTCCACTAGTCATAAATGAGTTTATGATTACTCGTGATATAGTTTAAAATTCATGATTGTATTTTGTATTACATGTTGAGGTGAAAAAGTAGAAAACTTTAGTTACAGTCTCTCGCAGTAAAAAGTTAAAATATACCGTTCAAACATGTAAAATTAATGGATACAATCTACAAAAACTTTAAGATATATATTTTCATCCTTTGTTTATTTGTTTTTTTTTCGAAAAAAAGCTAAAAATCTGAATTTGTTTTACAGTAATGTCTTTCAAATAAAGTATATAACCCGACAATAAATTGACGGATCTTTATTCTTTTTAAATGAAAAGTATAATAAATTATAGTTAATTACTACACATTAAGACATATTAAACGCATTTTTGGCCTTTCTATTTTTTTGACAGGCATTTGAAAATTTTATACACAATATTTTTTCACCTCAAATAGACCTTATTTTCTATTAAGAATATATGTACACTTTTTTTTTTTTTGTCCAGCAGAGAAACGCAAATTCCACAAAATTAACTAAACCGCAACCCGATACAAAAGCCTATCAAGAGGAGGGGGTGGAAAACTACAGACAAGCAAAGAGAGTCAGTCTTTCACCACAATTTATAATCTCTTAGGAATAAACAAGATTAACATATTGTTGTGATTGATAACATGGCAATGACATTAAGGTGGTGTGTTTGTTTTTATCTCTTAATACTGAATTAAAGTCTATTCAGTATTAAGAGGTATCATTGGTGTTTGTTTTCTTACCTCTTAAAGCTGAATTGGATTAAAATTCAGCAATAGGCATTAAGAAGCAATTCATGCACTTAATGCTTAATTTAATTTTATTGAAATTTTATTCCATTGGTACCCCTATTCTTTTGAGTAATTAAATAGATTTATAAAACACTAATAAGAGTAAAATTGTAATATGCCATGTATTCAGCATTCAGAACTAATTAAAACCAAACATATTTTTCAAAAGTCTTATTCAGCATTCAAAAGCTAAAAAAATAAACGAGCCCTAAGATCGGCATGCCACCATCAGTCGACCATTTTACTGTTGTCAATACAAAAAGTTATTTATTGGGTTGGTTGGTCCAACATTTAAATGATTAATTTCAACTTTTCATTACTTTTTTGCATATTTATTTTTTTATACTATTTATATATCTAGTATTATTAACTGTTAAATGTGCCTTTATTCACATATTAACGTTATCCTAATTAACATATGACACTAGTTGCATATGCGTTTGAGCAGTCAGTGTATAGCTTTCAAATCTCACCATTTCAGGGCAATTTGAGATCAGCAGACATGACATTTTGATTGATTAGATTAAGGTCAATAGTTCTTGTCATGAAAGATGATTAAGGAACCGTGAAGCCTATATTTCACATAACAGGAATACATATATATATATGTTTTCTCTCTAGGAGAAACGTCCATGTAACTAAGAGTACAAGGTATTAACAACTTGTGCCCCTTTAACTAGTTTTCTCCTATTTTAATATAAATAATTAATTTAAAATAATAATTTTTTTTTTAAAAAGTTAAGAGGAAGTCACTCAAGTAAGAGCATCCACACCGGATAAGTTAAAAATTAAGTTAAATTTACGGTTCTATTAGTTAACTTTTAAAGCTGAACACAGCGGGTAAGGTGAGAAATGTATTTATACGAAGATGCCTCACCCGTATGAATTATGTGCAAAGAAAAAAAAAATCATAAAATTGGCCATATGAGTAGGCCACACTCATATGAAGCCATAATGGTTCATACGAGTGAGCCACACTCGTATAACCATTTTGCTATTTTTTATTTTTTACTTTTTTGCTTTTATACGGGTATCTTAAATTCGTATGGGTTATACGAGTGAGGCACACTCGTATAAGTAAAAATTAGTGATATAGTAAATTTGCCCGTTCTCTACTTTACCTGCTTAATTTCTACCCTATAATTTCTTCTGCTATGGATAATGGTAAGGTAAATTTATCAATTTGCCCTACCCACTGGTGATGCTCTAAAAACCAATATAATATATCCTTGCACCAAGAGTTCAAATCACATATTTGCGCTTATATGATTAAATATTTTTTCTTTCCAAAAAATAAGAAACATATAGTGATAGTTAACTAAAACCCTATTAATATTAAAAAAGCTTCAACTTCAACCCGCGCTCCAAATTGTTCCTATGTAATTAGTAAATTTTACATCAATCTAACAATTTAATGTATTGATAAATTTTACATTATCAAAATGTACCATTCATAATCTAGTATGATTAATTGGTTGATTACACCACCAATTAAGAATATCGTTTCTCTTTATTTAAATGCAGGTGAAAAAAGATCGAAGGCACGGTGATCAGTTAACTAAGCGTATACTCCATAGCTCCATTTTGAAACTAAAGTCCTCTATCCTTGTTACGTATGCAGTCAAATCACTAATCATTTTATCTTTTTATTTCGCGTTTCTAAGTTCCAGTATAATTGTTCGAGTCAAATAAATCTGAACCATATAATTTGTGAGATAAGTAACACTGCTCATATAGTAAAATTATATCTTCAATTATATTCATAGTACATTTAAGCTTGCTTGTTCGATCTATAGTCCTAGGAGGTTTAAGCTTGTTTGGTCTACTTAATTTGTATTGGAATCACAAAGTTAGTGGGAATCTAAATAGGACTAAAACTAGGTCGGGAAAATCCCTATAAAAGGAGTACAATGATCGGTTAATAATTGTAATCAATTCTTAATAGATAGATAATATGGATTCAACATGTTTTGCCCTACTTACCCACGTATATTTTGTGCCTCACGTATATTTAAACTTCAGTTCTAAGGTCTTGTCGCAACAAACTCGTTTTAGAGGATAACAAACTAGTACCAAAGTGCATTATATACATGTAAAGGCAGTGGCTTTCGGGGGCCAAAACACAAGCAATTTTTTTTTTTTTGAGATAAAAGTAATTAACATACACACAAATTCAAAATAAGCTAACCGGAAAAGACCCGTAATTGTTGCGCGTTGTTTTGTCCAAGCCAAGAAGCATATAAATTTTACTTTTAGAAAAAAATTTGAAGGAGCAATAAGGTGTAACATATTTACACATAACAAAATAATAATATTACCACTCAAATTTTTAAAAACCTAAAAGATACTACGCAAATTTTCAAAAATTTAAGGAGGCCAGGCCCCCCTCCATCTGCAACCGCGTAAAGGAGGTGGAAGATAGAATAATATGTAGGAATTGATAGAGAAGGTCACGAGCAACAATGATAACAAGAACAGGTCAGTGTTTCTACAGGAAAAATATTTAAACACACACACATATATATATATATATTATAAGATAATTTGTTAAGCCATACCAAAATGTGTCGTGTAAAACCAACAAAAGTGACTGGCCATCCACAACCCTAAACAACCAAACCCTGATCACTTTCTTATTCTCTCTATTCTTAGTCTTTCTTCTCCTCCTCCTTTAAATCTTCCTCCGACTTCTCTCTCCCCCCCTCTCTAATATTTCATATTAATTATATATCTTAAGTTAAGTACGATCAATTAATTACACCACTAATTAATTTTATCCGTAAGTAATAGTCTCTGGTCACTTCTAGCGGCAGAGATGGAGGAAACAGGCGGCGGCTCTAGTGATGATGGTAGAAATACTTGTCCCCGGGGACACTGGAGGCCGGCGGAGGATGAAAAGCTCCGGCGACTCGTTGAACAATATGGTCCCCAGAACTGGAACTCTATTGCTGAGAAGCTCCAAGGAAGATCCGGTATGCTACCTATTTTTGTTCTAATTAATTATCTCTCTCTCTATATATATAAATATCCAATATTCAAAATTGATTACGGTTGATTATTCACTTTAAACTAAGTTTTCACATCTGAAAACTTTAGTAGTACTTTTTAGTACTTTTTTTTGGTATTAGTGGTTTTCGTGTTTAGATAGACACACATGGTTGGATATTATTAGAGACACAAGTTTTGATTAATGGAAGGAGATTTTTTTAGCTAGTATTTTTCCATGATTAATTAATTGGTATAGTGGAATTATTGCCTTTAAGTTTAGGTGAATTTTGGCTGAACATGTATTTATATTGATCGTGTATCTTGTTTAAGCTTGGACTTGAATTTGGCCAAAATTTAATATTGAAGTGTTGTGTTTACGATTTCAATAATTTTTGGTATTTCTGACTATTTTTTAAAACAATATCTCTAAGCCTTAAAGCGGCCTAGAGTGAAATATCATAAAACAAAATTTGGATTTAAAAAACCCAAATCTAGCAACTAACAAAATAAGTCCAGGAAAAAGGACAAAGTAACAACTTGAAAGCAAGCTAGAGAAGGTTGCCCAAAAAGAAAACAAATAAGAAACAAAAAACTAAAGGGACATTTAATGGCGCCTCCTATCTAGTCGTAAATGATAACCCTTTGCAGGCTCCGGAACTCTCTTGTGCCTTAATTTTGAATATTTTTCATTTGCTTGTGACTTGAAGAGCTTCCTTTTTTTTTCCTTGACGTCCCTAGAGTATACTTTCTAGAGTTAATGTACACATATTGTCATTATTGACGTAGTAGTTTAAACGATTACTAGCTTAATATAACTTGATTAATGATTCAAACCCATAAGCTGAAGTATAAAGAAACTATACATTTATCACTTAGCTTGATCAAACACTATAACATGTTATTAAAGTGTTTTAAAAGTTTACATAATATAAAAAAATATATAGTATAGTATTGCATACGCATTTTTTTAAGGAGTATTGCATATGCATTAAGCATGGTACAATTGTACAAATTCTACTTTCATCATTAATATAGTTAAATCGTTGCTTATGCCAGTTGACGTACAGCAGTCTAAAAATAGATCTTGTGCAATTTATACCCCTTTTTGCTTCGATTTTGGATTTTTTATAACAAATTATTTGATACTTAAAAGTTGGTTTTTGTTGGTTTTCTTTGTGCAGGCAAGAGTTGTAGATTAAGATGGTTTAATCAACTAGATCCAAGAATTAATAGGAGGCCATTCACAGAAGAGGAAGAAGAAAGGCTATTAGCAGCACATAGAATCCATGGAAACAAATGGGCACTTATTTCCCGCCTTTTTCCTGGTCGGACCGACAACGCCGTAAAAAATCATTGGCATGTTATAATGGCAAGAAAACAACGGGAGCAATCCAAGATTGGAGGTAAAAGAATTAAACGCGATTTTATTACAGAATCCGACTCCCTCTCTAATTATTCTTTTAAAAATCCCAAAACCCTAGATCAATATACCTCGAAAATGTTTGAATTCCAAAAACCTAATAGAGAGAGAACATTCACGGTGACGCCTTCACTCTCTTCATGGACATTTGGTAGGCCACAGTCAAGTAGGGATCATTCGAGCTCTAGTTCAAATTATTTGGACCGACCTTCTAATATTTATCATTACAATTCAAATTCGTCGATGTATGGAGCTATGGCACTTGCAAATTACAAGAGGGTTTGTTCTAAATTTGGTGATGGAAATGGAAGTAGTATTCATGGGTCGATGAAGAGAGATGAGAGAGAAGATGAGTCCATTAAAAGGAAGGATGTGCCCTTCATAGATTTTCTTGGTGTTGGAGTATCTTCTTGATCATCTTAATTAGCTAGTGTTCCATTTTATTTAACACTTTTTTCCGTATAATATATCATAATTCTAGCTAGTGAACTTTTATTTTTGCAAATTAGAGATGTTGATCTAGTACGTGTTAAAATTGATCTCTTGTAGTGATCTTTCAACAGTCTGTGTATAACCAATTTTGGGTTATATCGAGTAGTATATTGCTGAGTTTGTGTCACCTGATCGATATTTGAAAATGCATGTTTAAATTAATTATTATATGATGTTCCGAATCTGCGAAGATCAAACCCTAACATGTTAACTTTTTATCTAAGAGCTAGCTCCAAGTTTAGATAATCTACTAAGTTTAATTATTATCATTTTCTTTTCAAATTACTGTCTTCTTAGCTATATATCAGATTTGTCAGTCCAAGTAAAGGATAAGTGAACATATTCATCTGGCTACTTAATTTGTTTGGCATAGTGAGTGTGTTTTTTAGTGTGTAAAATGTCTTTTGAGTGTTTTCCTTTTATTATTTGAAAGTCCTACAGGGATGACTTGTTTTCCAAGCGGAGATTTGTCTCAGTTTAAATGTAAATATGGAAACATTTCGTCGCAAAAAATAAATGAAAAAAAAAAATTACACTTGGCATGCAAGAAACTCAAAATTGCGTACGTGTATGGGTTTAAATATCTAACCTGTGCTTGTATAGTTGTTAAGAGTATTATTTCGGGTGATGATAGATGCTGCACTCCTTAAATGTAGTCTCAACAGTACATACATATATTTGAGCTATGTGTTTGATGGTGAAATTACACTTAACTACTTAAGTGTGCCTTTTATCACCACTCTCCTTTTTTTTTTCTTGTATCAATACCGAACCAGGGTCCAAGCCTAGACTTTGGCTTAGGCTAGTAGTCCTATTTTGAGGGATAAAATACGGGGCAATAACCCAACCTTAAATTTATTAACAACTATCAAAAAGGTAGGAAAAAACCCACATCAAAATCCATCCGTTTTTTAACCTACCTCATTCTAATTAAAGCTAAGAATCTGTCAGGAGCTACGTACTCAATACCTCAAATTTTTTAAAATATCTATTCAAAATTCAAAGTTTGCAGAGTTTTGGGTTATTCGGTGATAAATCCTTAGTAGATATGGATTTAGATAGAAGGACACGATACAATATTTTCAGCCAAAACTCATTTCCTGTTAAATTTATATTATTATAAAGAAAAAAAAGGGTGCGTTTGGATTGCAATATTAGATTTAGCTTTAAAATTCACAAATCTAAGATTCAAAAATTACATATTTGAAAATACAAGGATTTAAAATTTTGTGTTTGCTTAACAAATACAAGGAAATTGATTTCTAAATCCAAATATTATTTCTCTAAAATTTATATTTAGTTGATTAGCAGGCTACTTTTATTTTTGACACCGTGGCGGAGATCAGATTTACACAAAATTAACCTATTTGACCTGCCCCTATTATAGTATTTTCTTCCTTATAATATATCGTAATTACCACGGGGCAGGGGTGAGTTTATGCATGCACTATTCACGACGGTTCATATTTAAAAAAAAAAAACGCACTGAGTTGGGACAGATTTATAAGGGTGTCGAGTTCAGGTTTGGATAAATACGACCCCTTGCCATCCCTCGTATTATTGTTGTAATTAATATTACAAATATTGTTATAACAAATAATAATTTGTTTAATTTTCTTTTTCAAATTTGCGAGCTTGGGATCTGGAACTAACAACTGTACCTCTAAGATATGAAGGTTATGACTTTTAGTTAAGTATGAAATCTCAAAATTTGAATATATTTGTAAACCTTAATTCATAATTATACCCCAAACAAAATATTTAGATTTGAAATTTCAAATCCAAATCTTATATTCAAATCCTCTCTCAAATACATATTCCAAACGCACCCTTAAATAATTTTTAAAGGATTTTATTTAAAAATATTAATTAACTTATCAGTACGTAATTGATTAATTAACTAAATTATTAATACTCTCACCCGTTTTTTGACCTATGCAAAAGAGGGAATTAATAACAACAACAACAACAACAACAAAGATTTGATAATCAAGTATATATATTTTTCTATATTGACAAGCCCAGTAGAACTATTTCATATTTATCAAATTTTTAATATATAGTCAAATAAAGTATCAATGATAATGTAATTAATTAGTTAGCACGATATTTCGTACTCTAATTTATAATACGGATAGTACTTTCTTTTACTATAATGATTTGTGAGAGGATAATTATGCAAAAAACATAACATAAAACCTTTGAGATTTATTTTGTGCTTGGAATTGATATTGTGGTTCAATATTTCCCTAGCCGATTGTGCCACATAATTAATGGCTAACATAAACTTCTCGATTTTTGTAGTGTGAAATCGTTCCATCCATCGGATTAGGAATTGTAGTGAAGCATTTGCTGAATTATGCATAGTGTCCCCATTAAATTACATATAAAAAAATAAGTCGCAAGAAATAAACTAATAATAATAATAATTAAGAAGAAGAATGACAATAATGCTAACAAGTAATTTTTAGGTCAATTCTTATCCAAGTAGTTTTGACTTTTGCTAAAAGTTATGCTGTAACGAATTTTACCACATGGTCCATTTTCTTGCACTCGATATATATTGTTTGGGCAAAATACATTATGATGTTGGCAACAGAGTTCTAACAATGGAAGAATAAGTTAATAATATCCTGGCGCTTTTCTACATAGATAAAATTTTGAATAAACGTTGATTAATTTACGATAACATTATAATTTGTGAGAGTATCTGAAGTGGGTGAGGTAAGAGGGAAGAAGGAGGAGACGACATCTGGTGAGGGAGGAGGGAAGAATAATGAGACTAGATAGAGGGAAGATGGAAGAAGATGGTAAAACTATCGAAATGGAAGGGAATGAGGGGTTGATTTTTGTATTTACTATTTTACTTAAAAGTTAATTAGGATTTACCCATTAGTTTTTTTTTTTGATTAATCATTCATATCAAAGGTAATTACATGGACTCAAACATATAATTTTGTCGTCCTAGCTATACTATAAGCTGCTTCCTTCTACGTCACCAACCACTTGAACTGTCATGAACAATACCATATGTATCATCATCAACAACCACCCACAAAGGGTGGACAAACCACTTTATGAAGTTCGAATATCACGCTTATGGGTTTTGAACATGTGACATCTCTAATACAAGATTAAAGAGGATGCCACTAGGCTCCCAAGGTCATTGGCTACCTAGTTAATAACATTAGACTATAATGTTTTAAATGTAATATTTTTATTTATTTAATTAAAGTGGATGTACTTATTAATCTAGTAGATTTTTAATATTAAATCATTAATAAAATAATATTTATAAAATTAAATTAATAATTTTTTTTGTCAGTCTATCCACACTCGCAGATTAATTTAGTAAACAATGCGAATTAACTTAATAGCGTGGATTAATTGCAAGCTAGATATCGCGGATAGAAACTGAATCACCATAATTGTAATTTTGTGCTTGTTATTTTTTATGGTAGTAAAATGTATCCTTACCGTATTAAAATATCTTATCTTGGAGTTTTCATGGAAACATGATCACATATAAGGGATTTTTCTCCCCTATTATCCCCCTTTTTTAAAAAAAAAAGAAATAGAATTATATTCTCTTATTCTGATTACAATATACACTATTCGTTTGAAATATATAATCATACTTTCTTTTTGCGAATGTCTCAAATTAATAATCTTATTTTGATTTTTTTAAGACATAATCAATATATTAAATATCATAAAAGAAAATAAATTGCATATTTAATCATTGATTAAGTTGAAATTAATAAATATTTAAAAGAGAGAAAAATTAAATTAAAACTCTCACTTAATTTAAGATAGACGTAGTTACAAATTGGGTTGTACAATTTGCCTTTACATATTAGAGCATAGAATTCAAAACTTATAGTTGGTAGGCCGTAAAACTTTTTCACTATATTAGGAGTTTATGAGAAAAAAAGGAAGAGAAATATTACTCAAAGAGAAGAGAAAGGTGTTGTTCAAAACCCTAACTAAACCAAGCTACTAACACAATGCGGAGGGATTGTAAGAAACAATATGTTACCATAATTAAAGTTACCATACACCAAAGGCTCCATAGTAATGAAAACAATAATAATGGAGAATAAAGAAAAAACACTCACCACCAAACACAAGCAGATAAGGTGGTATCAAGCAATGTCGCACTCCACTAAGTGATAAACTTTAATATTGATGATTAGATCAAAACCTGAGTACAAACAAACCATAGCTTTCTCTCTCTAGATCTTCCCCTTTAGACTTATAGAATTTCCTTTTTAGATCTACCTTGAAAACTAAAACATTTTTTTATGATTATAAAGAATAAATAAGACCTATATTTATACTAGTAATCCCATGTCCAAAACCAAGTCCTTATCGTAAAAGGATTAGCTTTAAAGTCTTAAACATTGAAATCTTAATCGTAAAAACACTAACTTCCAACTCTTAATAGTAAAATGAAGTGAGCCAATAAAATCACAAATCTCCACCTTTCTAAACTTTGATCATACCCTTATACTCTAACCACAATCAACAATACATCAATCATGCATATCACCCCCTTTGGTCCCAAATGACTTGGCTCCTTAGAGCCCCTAACCTCGAAGGGCTTCAAGGTGGCATATATTCCACCTTTTAATTCCTTTGAATTCCGAGCCATCGTTGCTGAGAGTTTAAAGTTTAATGCTAACGAGAACCTAACTGGCTTTGAGTTTTCTTTCCCATTGCAACCACTTTTTCCTTTTTTTATGACTCTTACTGCCTCAAAGCCCAGAGCTTTTTGACTTCCACCAAAATCTTTCACATTTCAAACTCTCTACTGAACTGAGCCTCAACCTTGTTGATTTTCACCAATGCTTTAGGAAGTTGTGACCATATTTCTAATAAATAAAAGTAAGTAAACAACTGATTTAAGTGTTTTGAAGTAAACACAATGGTCTTATTCACTCATCGTAAACCCTTGAGTTAGCATGAAAGTGTCAAAGTTTTTGTACTACTGGGGAGGCGATTGCTTCAAATTGTACAAGGGTTTCTTAAGTTTGAACACTTGATCTTCCTTGGCCAACAACTTTAAACCTCTCCAGTTGAGAGATATAAATCTCTTTTTCTAGAACCTAATTAAAAAAAGGGTATTGACATCGAGTTGACCAAGTTCTAAGTCAAATTGTGCCACCATAGCCGGATAAAAGTATGCTTAACCACCGGAGAAAAACCTTTATTGTAATCCACTCATTCCTTCTGTGTATAACCCTTGGCTACCAACTTTGCATCATTTCTGATCCCAAACCTGAGAGACCCATCTTATTTCATGAACATCCACGTGCACCTAATTAGTTTCTTCCTCATTGGTAGCTTGTAAAATTCCCAGATTTGATTCTTATAAAAAGACTACATATCTTTATCCATGGCGGTTTTCCATTGCTCGACTTCGCTATCATCCATAGCATCCCGATATGAAGACAGCTGATCTTTGAAACTCACTATTGCATAAACCACACATTCTTCATAGCCATAACATTGTGGTACTTCACGAGCCTTAGGTTTTCTATCATGGGCTAAATATGGAGGTAACTATAATAGTTGTTGTTGAACTAATTGTTGACCAGACCCCTCTGTGGGAGTCTTTTTGTCTTCCTTGGAATATGAACTCGAATCTGTACCCGAAGGACCCAATGAAGGATTCACCTCCTTTCGCACCATTATTTTGCTCACATGCTTTTCATCTTCACCGAAATAACTGACTTTCTTTATTAGAGACGTTTTGAGTATAAACACCTAATCAAAAGTAAAATATTTGCTAAATACTATTTTTTTGTCCCGGAGACACCATAATTTGAATCCCTTGACTCCATCACTCGTACCCAATAATAAAGCTTTTCGAGCCCTCAGATCAAGATTCTTATCATGAACATGATAATAAACTAAACAACCAAATATGTGGATACCATTGTAATTAGTATGAGATCCCGAGCAAACCTCCATTGGAGTCTTATACTTAATACCTAAACATGGGAATCTATTCATAATGAATGTAGCATAGGATTTGATTTCAGCCCAAAACTACTTACCTAACTCGACATTTGATAGCATACACCTTACTTTTTATAGCATAAGTCCTGTTCATTATTTTTGCTATTTCATTTTACTATGGTGTTCTATTCATGGTGATGTGACAATATTTCTTAAAAGATTCACTAGTGTAATCGCCTCCTATTGTCGAACCTGAGCACTTTAATTTTCCTGCCAATATAATTTTTCGCCATCATCTTTCACTTCAAAAACACTTGAAAAACTTAGTCTTTATGCCTCATAGGATAAATCCACGTCCGCCTCAAGTAATAATTTGCAAAGGTAACAAAGTAGTGATTCCCACTTAAGGATTTTGTCTTTAAAAGACCCCAGACGTCTGTGTGAACATAATAGAACGAACAATCCCTTTATGTAGTGAATTGTTGTCCCAAACTTTACCCGAGTTCGCTTCCCGAGAACAGAATGCTCACATAACTCTAGTTTACAACTCTTTACGCCCTTTAGTATCCCTTATTTACCCAACACCGCCATTGCATTCTCACTGACATGACCTAACCGTATATGCTATAACCTCGTCAAGTCTTCTTTTGCTTCTGTAAAAACTAAAGAGTTACATGTAATAATGCAACCCTGAAGGAAATATATTTTATTTTCTTTCTTTCCCTTCATTATCATTAACATTCCTGACAGAACCTATAGCACCCAATCTTTAAGTACAATCTTGAGCCCGTTTGTGTTTAAGGCACCTAAAGAAATCAAATTTTTCTTCAAATAAGGAACACACTAGACTTCGCCTATAGCATAACCAGCCCTGATACGACCTATGGTGATATCGCACGAAACCCGCAAACACAACGAATTGGCTGTGCGAATCTCGACACAGATACACATGAAAACCATAGCAAATTAAGAACCTGGACCGTTTTTACAATCAGACTAGGGTGAAAAATGAAGACGCCACAACCGGGTGCAAAATACCGATTGATAAGTCGAATGAACACTACGAACAAACCGATAAGTTCAAGTAGTTCGTGAAGAACCAAAGAGGATTAAATCACTCAATATTATTATGAATAAAGTCTTAGATAATAAAATAAAATAATGAACCCCTTTTAAATAGGGAGAAGCAAACTTAGGTAACAAGAAACCAATCCAACAAGAAAACCTCAAAACAAATCATAACTAAATAAGGACTAGTCTCGAAATAATAATACTAATAATAGTAATAATAACAAAATAATAAATAATAAAAATGTGTGGGACTTGACTCCACACTCCTGGGCTGCATACACATAGTCTACTCATTCAAATTGGGCTTGAATTAGTGTAATCCAGCCTCCACTTTGTGCTCCACGCTTTTCCCCTTCTATGGGCTTAATTGTGCCTTCTTCTTGAGCCCAAATAGCTTGAATTAATCCATTAAACTCTACCTTTAACTTCTTAGCCCGCGACCTTGTACTTGGGCCTGTTAGAACTTGGATGGCCTTTGAATTGTATTCATTTTGTACAACAGCCTTGCCTCCATCATTTTCCTCTTCTTAAAAATGATTTGCCCTTAAATCATCACTGACATCAAACGGACTTAAGTCAGCAAAGTTTAAAGTAGCGCTAACGTTGTACTCTCCTGGTAGATCAAGCTTATAAGCATTATCGTTGATGCGCT
Organism: Lonicera japonica; assembly: GCA_021464415.1. Classification (NCBI taxonomy): domain Eukaryota; kingdom Viridiplantae; phylum Streptophyta; class Magnoliopsida; order Dipsacales; family Caprifoliaceae; genus Lonicera; species Lonicera japonica. Next base: position 36,626,111 of record CM038469.1, on the reverse strand, counting down.
CAAGAAATTGAAAATGTCCATCTCCTCTAGGAAGTAGCTTAGAACGACATTGCTTCGAAAATCGTTCTTTCTGCATGGGCAGCTATACCCAATCTCCAGGTTCAAAATCCAACATTTGACGACCTTTATTCGCTTGCTTTGCATATTGCTCGGTTCTCCTTTCAATGTTGAGCCTTGCTTTCTCATGGATTTGCTTAACAAACTTAGCCTTTTTCTTTCCTATCAACATTAGTATGTTGAAAATAAGGTAATGGAGATAAATCTAATGGAGTCAAATGATTAAATCCATATACAATTTTCAAAAGGTGAAAATTGAGTAGCAGAATGAACAGTGCGATTATAAGCAAACTCAACATGCAGTAAACATTCCTCCCATGTTCTAATGTTCTTTTTAACGATAGCTCCTAACAAAGTAGATAAAGTTCTATTCACAACCTTATTTTGACCATCAGACTGTGGGTGACAAGTAGTAGAAAATAATAACTTAGTCCCTAACTTAAACCACAAGGTCTTCCAAAAGTAACTTAAGAACTTAGTATCTCTATTTAAAATAATGGTCCTAGGCATACCATGTAATCTCACAATTTCTCTAAAGAATAAATCAGCAACATGCGAAACATCATCGACTTTGTGACATGGAATAAAATGGGCAATTTTAGAAAATCTATCCACGACCACAAAAATCGAATATTTACCATTCTTAGACCTAGGTAAACCCAAAACAAAATCCATGGAAATATCTATCCATGGATAGATATTTCCATGCGGTTGCACACGTGACTTTGCTTGCCGACACGTGACACATCTTTCACAAATTCTCTCAACGTTTCTTTTCATATATGGCCAAAAAAAGTGTTCTTGTAAAATATCTAAGGTCTTAAGCAATCTCGAAGTGTCCCATCAAACCTCCCCCATGGGCTTCCCTCACTAACAAGTCACGCATAGAGCAATTAAGCATACATAACTTATTCTCACGAAATAAAAAACCATCATGCCTAAAGCACTTACCCACCGCGTTTTTCTCACATGCTTTATACTCCTCACAAAAATCAACATTCAATTGGATACAATTCCTTTATATGTTCAAAACCAAGTAATTTAGCATCAAGGGTAGAAATTAACACATACCTTCGCGAAAGCGCATCAGCAATAATGTTTTCTTTACCTTGGCTTGTACCGAATGACATATGAGAATGTCTCAATAAACTCCATCCAGTGCGCATGCCTTCTTATTTAGCTTGTGCTGGCTCCTTCAAATGCTTCAAAGACTCATGATCGATGTGAATCATGAACTCCTTAGGCCAAAGGTAGTGTTGCCAAGTTTTCAATGCTCTAACCAATGCATACAATTCCTTGTCATACATCGGATAGTTCAAGGCTGCCCCACTCAATTTCTTGCTAAAGTAAGCGATTGGTTTTCCTCTTTGCATAAGAACAACCCCCATTCCCAAACGCGATGCATCACACTCAAGCTCGAATGATTTAGTGAAATTTGGTAATGCAAGTATGTGTGCATGGGTCAACTTCTCTTTGATCAATTGGAATGCCTTCTCTTGCTCATCCCCCCATTTGAATCCCATGTTCTTCTTGACCAGCTCGGATCAGTGGCGCGCTTATTGTACTAAAATCTTTCACAAACTGCCGGTAAAAACTAGCAAGTCCATGAAAACTTCGTACATTCCCTATAGTTGTAAGACTCGGCCACTCTTGTATTGCACGTACTTTCTCCTCATCAACCTGTATACCTTGTGCATTTCACAACAAAATTCAAGAAAGACAAGCTTGTCGGTGCAAAAAGTGCACTTCTTTCATGTTAGTAAATAACTTTTCTTTTCAAAGCACATCTAAAATTGATTTTAAATGCTCAATATGATCCTCCAAGGTTTTGCTATAAATCAAGATATCATCAAAGTAGACAATAACAAATCTGCCAATAAATACACGCAAAACATGATTCATTAAATGCATGAAAGTGCTCGGTGCATTAGTTAGCCCAAAGGGCATCACGAACCACTCATATAAACCATGTTTGGTTTTAAAAATAGTTTTCCATTCATCTCTTTTTTTCATTCTAATTTGATGATACCCACTTTTTAAATCAATTTTAGAAAATACACAAGCTCTATGCAACTCATCCAATATATCATCTAAGCAAGGAATATGATGTCTATACTTTACCGTTATATTGTTAATAGCTCGACAATCAACGCATATTCTCCACGTCCCATCCTTCTTAGGCACTAAAATCACCGGAATAGCGCACGGACTCATGCTTTCTTTCACGTGCCCTTTCTCCTATCAGTTCAGACACTTGCCTTTGTAGCTCATTCATCTCATCTGGGTTGCTCCGATAGGTCTGGTCTATTTGAAATGGTAGCGCCAAGAACAAATTAATTTGATGCTCAATCCCTCTAATTGGCGGTAATCCATGTAGCATCTCGTCGGGAAAGATATCCGCATAATCCTAAAACAAAGAAATAATAGAACTAGGCAAAGACGAGTTGAGTTCATTAGTATTTAAATATGCCTCCTTGTACAAAAGTATAATCATCGGCTGACTTGAATACAATGCTCTTTTAACTTCACTCGCTCTCGCATAAAAGTTCTTTTGTTTTTTCTTTCTCTCTTATTTTTTTCAATTTCGCTCTTTTTATTTTCCTCGCTTTCTCTCTTTTCTCACTCTCTTTCTTTTGCTCACTCTCTTTTTTTGGTCACTCTTCCTTTTGTAATTTTAATTGATCTTTATACACTTGCTTTGGTAACATAGGGACAAGAGTAATCGTCTTATGATTGAGCTCGAAAGAATATTTGTTGGTGAATCCATTATGCTTCACTCGGCGATCAAATTGCCATGGTCGCCTTAACAATAGATGACCAGCTTGCATTGGTACTACGTCGCATAAAACCTCATCTTCATGCTTCCTAATACGAAATGCGACTAATACTTGCTTATTCACCTTGATCTCCCCACTATCATTCAACCATTGCAACTTCTATGGCTTGAGATGCTTAATAATAGGCAGCCCTAGCTTTTCCACCATAATAGTAGTTGTAACATTCGTACAACTTCCGCCATCAAAGATCACACTGCATACCTTATTGTTCACTAGGTATTTAGTATGGAAGAGATTTTCTTGTTGTACTTCATCATCTTCTTTAACTCGCACACTAAGAGATTTTCTTGCAACCAACAAATCTCATTCAGCCGTAAGCTCTTCTTCTTCATCATCAACATCTTCTAATAATAGCATAGAATCATCATTGGACTCTTCATCGATCTCAATTTCATCGTTGTCTCGAATCACCATAGCTCTTTGATTGGGACATTGGTTCGCCTTGTGACCCCTGCCTTGACACTTGAAACATTTAATATCACGATGTTGAGGATGTATTAGGATAAGGTTTACCATGGTTTCCCAAGGCTGGTCATCCCTTGTTTGGGCTCGGTTTTGGGCTTTGATGCGACCTGATTTCTCTTCTTTCTTCTAAAGGGGATTTGATTTCTAAGAGGGTGTGGTTGGACTTTGGTTTTGGCGTAGGCTACCCCTCCTCTTGAGTTGATTCTCAATCTTGATCGCCACGTGCACTATATCTTCTAACTCAACATAATGTTGCAAGTCCACCACATTAGCAATTTCCCGGTTCAACTCATTCAAAAACCTGGCCATAGTAGCCTCTCGATCTTTGTCTACGTTCGCTCAGATCATGGCCACTTCAATCTCCTTAAAATAATCTTCCATGCTGCGGTTGCCCTGTGTAAGCCTTTGTAACTTTTGGTACAGCTCCCGGTAGTAATGTCTAGGTACGAATCGCTTTCTTATCACTGTCTTCATCTCTTCCCATGTCTTAATAGGACGCTCTCTATTTCTTCGTATGTTCATTACTAATTGGTCCTACCACACAATTGCATATTCAAAGAATTCAATGGCAGAAAGTTTCACATTCTTTATCTCAGAGTAATTGTGGCAATCAAACACTAGCTCAACTTTCTTCTCCCATTCAAGATAAGCTTCGGGATCATTTTTTCCTTGAAACGATGAAATCTTCATCTTGATACTACCCATATTGTTATCTTCCCTATTCCTTCTTTCTTTATTTCGTCCAGCATATCTCCTAGTGGCAGCCACTGGGTTCTAGTCATCGTCATCTTCAAACCCACCATCGTAGGATTTTTCATCTTCAACCTTCGCTTCTCTAGATTGGATGATCCTTCTCCTACGAGTATGAACATTATTTGATTGCTCGATTCGTATGTTCTCTATCCGGTCTATCCGCCCATGAACCATCTCCATCTCAATTCTCAACATCTTCCTCATCTCCCATAATAAAGCTTGCACTTGCAAGTTCAGGATGGCTGGTTGATGACCCTCATCCTCTTTCAAAGCCACTTCTTGGCTTTTTGACATTATTTATATAATCTGCAAAATAGAATTAAGGACCTCATAAGTACTCCCTCATGTGTTTCACTCTCAAAGAATGATTCACCCAGTTCACTCGTATATCACTCCACAATTATTGGCTTTTACCCTCTAATAATCTCACAGCTTACGCCTCTTTCCGCTTAAATTAATGCTCTATAAGTTCTTATTGAACTACTCAATTGAATATCAGAATGTGAATGAACAGTTCACGTGACGAATCAATAAGAAACTAGAATCCCAACAATTACGGACACAATAAGGGGATAAAAGAACGCAAAATAGGTGCAAAAATTCAGTCTCATGAAAACGTGATTTTTGAAATTCTTGGACCCTAAAGAATCCAAATCTAAAAAGAAATAATTGCGAATTTCGAAAATTTTTGTATTTTTTTTATTTTGGGTCTCTTGACTTCTACTTTAATCTAGTGTAGTCGAAATTTTTAGAATTCAAAATTTTAGCTGAAATAATTAACAAAATTCGAAATTTAATAAAATCGAATTTTAAGCACCAAACGAAACTTATATAAGCAGCCAACAGATTCACAACAGCTAGGGTTTATATGATTAATGAAACAATCAATCGCAGATAGGGTTTATATGCAGAAATCGAAGTTTTTAATAACCCTAACAATCTCGTATCTCAGCAAAACGCAAGGTAGTAAGGGTTGTATTAGAATCGAAAACTAACCCAAACTATGTCGAAATCCTACCCTAAGCAAAAACAATAGAAACTGATTCGTGATAGCAAACAGACTATGATGGACGAATTCGCAGCTAGGGTTCAAAAGAACAAATTAAAGGAATTCTACTTTAAACCATAAATGAAGTAGATTCGTAATAGGTGCAATTAGAGTGTACTTTAGCAATTAAGAACAAATTCGAAAAACTAAACAAGAACAAATGCAGAATAATGAAAATTTTCGAATTTTTTTTGACGAAGAACACAAAGAACAAACACGATAAATAAATAAGCAGAACGAAGAACAAAAACACAAAGAACAGAAACACGAATCAAATAATTACTAATTAATGGACAGATAAAACCTGATAGTGTAACTCCCTCTAATACCAACTGATATGACCTACGGTGATATCGCACGAAACCTACAAACACAATGAATTGGCTGTGCGAACCTCGACACAGATACACAAAAAAATCGTAGCAAATTAAGAACCTGGATCGTTTCTCCAATCAAACTAGGGTGAAAAACGAAGACGCCACAACCGAGAGCGGAATACCGATTGATAAGTCGAATGAACGCCACGGACAAACCGATAAGTTCAAGTAGTTCGTGAAGAACCAAAGATGATTAAATCACTTAATATTATTATGAATAAAGTCTCAGATAATAAAATAAAACAATGAATTCCTTTTAAATAGAGAGAAGAAAAATTAGGCAACAAGAAACCAATCCAACAAGGAAACCTCAAAATAAATCCTCACTAAATAAGGACTAGTCTCGAAATAATAATAATAATAATAATAATAATAATAATAATAATAATAATAATAATAACAAAATAAAAAATAATAAAAATGTGTGGGCTTGACTCAACACTCTTGGGCTGCATACACATGGTCTTCTCACTCAAATTAGGCTTGAATAAGTGTAATCCAGCCTCCACTTTGTGCTCCACGCTTTTCCCCTTCTATGGGCTTAACTGTGCCTTCTTCTTGAGTTCAAATAGCTTGAATTAATCCATTAAGTTCTGCTTTTAACTTCTTAGCCCGCTACTTTGTACTTGGGCTTGGTGGAACTTGGATGGCCTTTGAATTTTCTTTATATTGCACAATAACCTTGCCTCCATCAAGCCCCATCATGCATGTTCAGCTTATTGCTCTTATCCCTATTGACTGACTTGGATGGTCATTGCCAATAAAATCCTTTCCGCTTTGTACCTACTTAAAGGTATAAAACAAGCTCTTATTTAGGCACATATTGTAGGAACACTGGTTATCTAAGATCCATTAGCTTGTAGACTTAATGCTCGGAGTCACCACTAGCATACTCTCAAAAGCTTCCTCTCTTGAACAATCCATGTTAATGGTCTCTGCTAATTTTTTCTTCTCTCAGCCCTTTAGTAAAGGACAATTCTTTTTCTAATGTCCCTTTCACTTACACTTAAACATTAATTTGGAGCCATGTCCCTAGGTCGAGACTTGGAACATGACTTTCCTCATCTTTTTTGCTGCATTTTTTTCACTCCTCCTTATGGTAACCAACGCTTTTGAGGAAGCATCAACCTTATCCTTTAGCCATTTCTCATTGCTAATATTGTTGCTGTTACTCCATCATGAGTATCTTTTTCCTTTATATAGTGCAACGTGGTGCTAATATGCTCACAAGACTCTAGGAGTGGATTTAGGAGCAAAATAACCTTATCCTCATCATCCATTTCAACTTTTAAGCTTTCAAGACTCGAGATAATCTTGTTAAAGTCGTCGATGTGGTCGCACTTATCGATGTACCTCTAATATAGTTAAACTAGAAAAGTTTTTTTTTCAAATATACAAAGTTGTCTATTGTCTTCGTCATATACTTGTTATTGAGCTTTCTTCTATATACTAAGCACTGATGTATCATTCATGACATAGTACATGACTTTTTGAGCTAGATTCAATTATATAGTGCTATATGCCTGCAGATTGTACTCTTTCCAATAAGCATCGGACCACGAAATAGGCTTGGTCGACACTCCCACCACTGTTCTGTGTTTGTTGGATTAGAATATCGCGCATCTAATTAACACTGCCACATGCCAAAATTTTCCTTTCTTCAATTCCATTAAACTTCTCAACATCATAACTTATAGCCGTCTTGACTTGGGGTGCTTTAATTTCCTTTTGCAGTGAGCTTGTTTTATGTGAATCACTTTCGGCAGACATCTTTGATTACCACAACCCTTCTCTAACCTAATTGTTTGAGTTTAATACATGAAAACCCAAAGCGGAACCTATTTTTATGATACCAATTTATTGTGCGAAACCCTAGCTAGACCAAGCTACTAACACAGTGTGGAGGAATCGTAAGAAACAATGTGTTACCGCAATCAAAGTTTCCACACACCAAAGGCTACACAATAATGAAAACGATAATAATAGAGAATAAACAAGAAACACTCATCAATAAACACAAGCAGGTAAGGTGGTATCGGTAGTGCCGCACTCCACTGGGTTATGGACTTTATTGATGATCAAAAACTGGTACAAACAAATCTTAATTTCTCTCTCTAAAACTTCCTCTCTAAACTTTTAGAATTTCCTCTTTAGATCTACCTTCAAAACTAGAACAATTGTTTGATGATTACAAAGAATAAATAAGACCTATATTTATAATAGTAACCATGTGACCAAAACCAAGTCCTTATCGTAAAAGGATTAACTTCAAAGTCTTAACTTCCAAATCCTAATCGTATAAGGACTAACTTTCAAGTCCTATTCATAAAAGGAAGTGAGCCAATAAATTCATAAAAGGGAGTGGAAGCATAATTATTTTTTATAGTTCGGAAGTTTAGTAAGGAAGAGAAAGTTATTTTTTCTCCTAATTGTTTGTGAGTTGAAAAGAAAGAAAGAGAAAATATGATTTTAAAAAAATAGGCTGTGTATTTTATGGTAAAATAATCAATACAACACGTTTTTATAAAAAGAATTCTTTTATTTTCATTCATTAAAACCAACTTTAAATTCTCTTCTCTTCCTTTCTCTCCATTTAAAACTCCTTAAAGAGAGAAAGTTTAAATTTTCATTTCCTTTCTCTCTAAGGGTGTGTATGGCGCAGCCGATTTGGTGTTTCGGGGGTGGGGTGGGGGTGGGGGGGGGGGATGTAGTAAAAAAAATTAAGAATTTAAGAAAAACCAATTTTGAAAAGATAATAAAATAGAATTATGAAATTTTTATTTATTTTTAATAGTGTATCAAACATAAATAGAATTTAAAAACTGTTTTTAAAAACTCAACTTCAGAAATTTTCAAAACCTCCAACCAAATAGCACCTATGTGTTTTCTTGGAATTATTTTCTTAAGAAAGTCTCATTACAATGAGTTGCGTTAAAATTTGTAAAATAATTTATCTATTCTCTCTTGATTTACGTATTTTACTTGATATTCGAGTGAGCAGAGATCTTCACAATACCCATAGAGTTCCACAAAAATAAAAAATTTGATGCCTTAATTTCCAAGTCGAAAAATGACGAAGAAGGTATGTTATACTTAAAAGACTAATTGAACGACGATTAAGTAAATTTGTAGTCGTGAGAATTACCTTTGTGTTTGATGTAGGATCAACAAATTTTATACTAAATTGAGTCATTTAATAAACTTTAAGGTCTTGTAAGTGCAAAAATATAAATTTTATGGACCAAAGTAAAACTTGAAGCAAATTCTTTTATAACTATTACACAAATTTATTCCCTCTTTATATATCATTCACAATTACCTTAGCTCTTAACTGATAAAAAAAATATTTATAAAATAGACAGATAAATTAACCTAATACTATAAGAAGCTTAACAGTAACTGGAAGTGGGACAAAATTAAAAGCATTATCAGCACGGTTAAAAGTACCAAAAATAATACATATCTAATAAAAAATTACCGTTTTTAAAACTAATTAAACTGCTTCAAAAAAATAAAATAAATAAAAAGGAACCATTTATAAAGTTATATGTTTACCACTACAAATATGACCAAATTCTTAATATTTAATAGTCATAATACCATTATTTTGTGTTAACATGATAATTCAACTCTAATTCTCATAAAATAAAATATCAAAAGCCATAAATACAAGAAACATAAAAATTACTATCACATAAAAATACTGAGAAATAAAAATAACGAGAAGTTCAAAAGTTCGGTATTAATTTTCTATTCACATACAAAACATCTTATAGTTTTAAAATATACCAATACAACAAAATTGATCAAAGCCAAAACCCCCAAAGAAGGCAAAATATTCGAAGTATTCGAACAGACTTTGGGTATGTTTGAGAATCAAATTTCAAACTTTGAAATTGTAATGGAACAAAAATTAGCACATAAAATTTCGAGAGTCGGAATTGTATAGGTTGATTTGTTTTCAATTCCAATTCTAACTCCATAGCTCGGGATTAGAGGGTCCTAAACATACCATCAATGTACTTTAAATTTAGTTGTTGATAAAAGGAAAATTGTATATTATTTTACAAGTAGTACAATAGAATTCTCGTGTCATTTTTGTTTTATGTGAGTAATTTTTCCATTTACATCCAAATTACTAAGAGTGACGTTATATCAATTGAGACACATATCTGTAATACGTATTTTAATATGATTTTTAATAACACTTCTTTTATATGTTTTATAGACACTTCATTTACGTTTGTGATAAAGTTTGGAATGCGACTCACTACTACTCACTTAAAGTCCCAGCAATGCCTTTGCTTTTATTTTATATAATCTGGTACGTTGTATTCATTCGAATCTGTGATCATAATGAATTTTAACTTTTGATTGAAATAGTAAAAGGGGAGGGACTTGCGGTATCCATTATTTAATCATTTTCTCTTCTAATAATCATAGAAGATTAGATTGAGATTAAAATGAGATCTACCTCCACGTGTCATACCACGTGTCGCTCAGTAAGCAGAAGCGCAGGTGTTTTCCCTTCGTCAATTAAACCCCAAAAGCCTCTGTTCCCGAAAAGCTCATCTCTCTCTCTCTCTCTCTCTCTCTCTCTCTCACTCACTCAAAACTCAAAATTACCAAAAAATTATCAACGATGATGGCGGCTAAAGCAGCTTCGTTACAATGCTCAATTCCGAATTCAGTCCGGTCAAACGCTCGTATAAGGTCGATGAATCCGACGGCCAGAATGCAAACGCGTATTCACCGTCTGATCGAAGATCAAGGGATAGTGCTGATGCCCGGTTGCTATGACGCACTGTCGGCCGCCATTGTGCAGAAAACCGGGTTCAGCGCCGGTTTTATATCCGGCTATGCCCTCTCCGCTTCTCTCCTTGGCAAACCTGATTTTGGCCTTCTCACGTACCCCCTCTCTCTCTACAGAAAATTTCGCATACGTACCGGTCTGTACGGATTGGACGGTTCCGTCGCTAAAATAATCTTCTCAATGTTTTAACAACGGAAAAGTCCAAGTCCGTACAGACTGATCGGTATGAAAATTGTAATATATATATACACTCATTCATGTGCATTACTTTGTTTGCGTGGAACTCTTTTGTTAGTTCCTTTAATACTAAATTGGTTTACTTTGTTTGCGTCGAACTTTTGTTAGTTCCTTTAGTACTAAATTGGTAAATTTATACTAGGATTGTGTTATATTTTATTTCAAGATGTTGAATAATAAAGTTGACGAGGTTTAAACTTTCTGTGAATTAGGAGACTTACAATTTTTACATTTATTTGTGTTAGGTAAAGTTGTGAAAATTGAACAATGGTAAAGATAATAAATGACATTAAGGCATTTCAAGTCTTCAAAATCGTGAACGAGAAAAATAACAATTGTAAATGAGATGATTCAGGTTAATTTACGAAATCTCAAATTAAGTTATTTCAAGTAAAACTTGAAATTGTCTAATTCTAGATCTAGGGAAATTATTCCGACTCTATACTTGGTGGGTGATTTAGGGCCTTTTTGGTTGTCAATCAAATTGTGAATTAGACAACTTACAATTAGGCAACTTAAGATCTTCATATTTATTTTGTGTTTGGTTGTGAAGATTGGGCAATCATAAATATAATAATTCAAGCTAATTCGTTAAAACTGAAAGTAAGTCTTTTTAGGCAAAACTTGAAGTTGTCCAACGTTGGAAGAAATCATTCAAATTGTATACCCAAGTTGTAATTTAGGTTCATTGCATCCACATGAACATGGTAGTCATCATGGGTCCACTCTGATACCATATGTAACCACCCAGTTTGTCCCCCAAATTAAATAGCTCAAAGTTGTAATTTAGGTTCATTGCACCTACACTACATATGTGGGATATTTGGGTCATTTTATAGTGTCTACATTTGATATTGATGGCTCTAGACAAAATTTTAAATAATAGAGGAATCCAAAACATGTTTTAATTCTCACATCGGAAATGGAGTTTCTCATTTAAGTCTTCCAAACACTCCATGAATTAGAATCAAATTATTTATAAATGCTCAAATTTACAATTCGTCAATTGAAAGTGAACAAATTATAAAATTAGGCAATTTAAATGTAGTGACTGATGTGGGTTTTATCATGTAGGCCACCTGAGATGGCGGAAACTGCTCGGTTTGTTTGCGCTGCGGCTTCACTTATTCCGATAATAGCTGATGCTGGTATGATGCTAGGGTTTGTTTAACTTGATCTAAAGGTTTTATTTTTATTCCTCTTTTACTTGTTGAAGGTTATGTGAAAATGTCAAATCTTCTCAGCTATTTGTAGAATTACAGTGCTTGCTGATTAATTCAATTATAATTCTACTTGAAGCTAAAGAGAAATTTAAAATAAGTTTCGAATCATGGGGGAAAGTCCAAGTGGAGAACATAAATTAGAGGTTTTCTATATGGTTAGTCCTACAATTTTTTTAAGAAATGGCCTCTCCCAAAGCAGAACACTGGCTTCAAAGTGTAATGTACAAACCTTAATGCATCATTTACTTTGGCAGAAGCCAATATTCGATTGGCAATAATAATTCCCTTTCTAGATTTGTATATGTTTCTGCACTACTTATTAACGCATGAATATAATTATTCCAATTGGTTGATCAATTTCAAAAGACAATACATGGTGGGATGGGGGAAAACCTTGCAAGTATCAATTAAATAGAAAATGAATGAAATAAGATGTAATAAACATCAAGAGAAGTTATTCTATGAAATGTGGAATGCCATGTGTGAAATCTCGACTCTAGTATACATAAAAGCCCAGTCATTGATTATTTATATGTCTGACGTCTGTAATCCATCACACTAGAACACACTACAACAAAATGGTGAAGCAAATTCTAACTTGAATTGGAAGTTGATTAGATGATGAAAATCAAGCATGTAATTCCCACCTAAGTACGATCAATAAATCTATTCTAAAAAATGTTCACTGGACTGAACAGTGAGGAGGAGCTCCTTAATTTGCTTATGTCTTTTCTGCTGTCTCATATTTAGTTGTTCTCTTGTGCATTTTTAGTTATAGAAAAATTTGAAAATAAATTTTCTCAAAGGTTCTGGGCCTATTGAAGATCTTGTGTAAAATAAAGCCAGTTTCGTCATAGACAATATTCATTTATGTTCACAGTACTCTTTTTGATCCAATGGTATGGATAGATCTAAGACCTCTTCTTCAAAGGAGTTAGTTAACTTGCCAAAATTTCCTCTGCTTCCATTCTGAATTTCACACTATGCTATTAAAAATTGGACAAAGGATGTTTTATTTTATAGTTCAATCTGGTCCACTCTCGGTCTGACAAGGAAATAATCACATCCATATTTCATGTCACCAAGTATTTGTATCGTGTCTTTATGGTTTATCTAGTTTAAATCTTTCTAGTCTGACAAGGATAATTTTGTCATTTCCTTGTATATTAACATAAGAAATGCAGAAAAGAATCTGGAAAAGAAAAAAATGAAGAATGCGTATGTGTTGAGTCTCTAAGCTCGGATTGGTCCAGTTGTACTTCAATTAGACCAGTTCAAACAGGAGTCAGGTTGTATAATCAGTATAGAAAGTGTAATGCCCAAAATATGGTTTGGGAGATTATGTAGAAATTGAACAGGTGATTCACAAGTGGGGTTGCTCTTTAAGCATAAATCCATATCTCATTTTCTTCCTGATCATCAGTTTATTATAGCGAATATAGTGTTGGTTGTTGAAGAAGTGTCATGTATACCTCAAGTTGTTAAAAAGAGAAATTCACAAATATGACTCCTTGACTAAAATACCCTATCCACTTAAAAAATTGTTACATCAATTATACCCAATGGAACTCTAAATACAGATGATAATAGTTTCCGGAAGATAACTGATGCAAAACCTAAGTTGCCATTTGCTAGTAGGGTAGTTGTGCGTCATTGATGCATGCTCTCGCTCTAGGTAGCTTCACTCTATGAATGGTTAGCCTCTTTATCCCACTAGAGTATTCTCTCACACAGTCACACTCGAGATGGTCTTTTTACCTAGGTAGGTTTTTCTGTTACCAAAACTGTTACATCATACTTTTAGTGTCATAGTGTTGTTTACACTCTGTATCCCATCTTGCAAACTTGCCCGGTATAAAAAATCCATGATCCTTCAAACATATCAAATAAAATTTTAACCTTTGGGATTGTTAAATGTGTCTGACAGTTAATATGATTAATAAGAAGTAACCAGTTTACTTATGTAATTAATATAGATACTGGTGGAGGGAACGCGCTTAATGTTCAAAGGACCGTCAAGGATCTGATTGCGGCAGGTGCTGCTGGTTGCTTCTTAGAGGTGAACTTTGTTATTAACCTTTATTTCTAAGATGCTTACTACTGCTCCTGAATATAAAAGGTAATACTGTTTTCACTTTCCTATCAGGATCAAGCATGGCCGAAGAAGTGCGGTAAGAATCTCCTACTTCATCTTAACTGATGTTTTTTCATTCACCTAAGGGTGTTTTAGGTTGCCAAAATTTTCCTAGGAAACTAGGCAAAAGTTAGAAAATGTTTACTTATCTACCTTTTGGTGTGATTGTTTAAATATTCCTTGGAATTCAATTCCATGGTACAAGTGCAATAAGCAAAATTCCATGGAATTTAATTATTGCACCCTCTTAAGAATTGGATTATTGGTTGCATGGAAAAGCTCTCTAAAGCCACAGATAAAGGCAATCAGACACCTGAATGCCTTTTCAATGGAATTCTTTTCCCTTGAAACCAGTCACCTTCCCTGTTCCTGACATAGAAATTACTAACGTTTATTGTCTCTATATACGCGTGTTCAACCAGGGCATATGCGAGGCAAACAGGTACTCTACTGGATTTTGGGTTCTTCCTAAAAGAAAAATGCTGATGATTCAACTACAGAATACACGTTTTCTTCACTGAAAAATGCATTTGTGTCTACAGATGGTTTGATGATTTAGTTTTTTTCTTTTTGTTAATTTAGTTTGTGATGATATGCCTCGTGTTGTATTATATATTTCTTTTCAGGTTATACCAGCAGAGGAGCATGCTGCAAAAATAGCATCTGCAAGAGATGCTATCGGCGACACTGACTTTTTCCTAGTGGCAAGGACTGATGCACGAGCCACGTCAGCAAAACATGGCCTGTCAGATGCAATTTCAAGGGCTAATCTTTACATGGAGGTATTCTTTTAGTACAATTTATGCTCGCATTTAGTGTTTAGGATATCATTGTTGATTTATTTTTGTTTGTTATTTATGTTTTCCTGGTCCTTTAACTGCTTTTGCCTCTTTTCACATTTGTTTATGAGTAATCTGTTGATATGTTATATTAGTTTTTCTGTGGAATCCAATTCTTTGGGGGATGTTTAAGAAAGTTTGTCCATGAAAAAAGAGGAAAAGATGGGGAATATCTTACCAAATAACTTTTCAGTCTTTTCTCTTCTTCCAACTACTCATAAAATTGAACATCAATTATTTCCCAATCATTTTCCAAGTTTTCTATCAAATGCACCATAAGTTTCTGAATTGTCTTGTTTTCACCTGTCTTGAACTTGTTACGATGCGAGGTTACTCCAATTAAGATTAAGACTCTTTCCAATGGCCTATGGGCACCTGTGCTATACCATTGCAGGTTAATCTAATATCATCTCATATAGTTGAACTAGATCTGTCTAGCATTCAATAGTAGTTGAATAGTTTTCCATTTGCATTACACAGATTTTTCCTCTTGAAGTGGCATTTTTTTTTTGACCGCCCCCGGGGGGGGGACGGGTTTGGCCAAACTGAATCCAACCTATACTTCACTCTTTACTGGCATGGATCTGGTTTGAAGCAAAAAATTGCCATTGAATGGTCCATTTCTTCTGTTCTCCCAAAATGGAACAGGAAACACTAAACCCTAACCCGAGATGGATGTATTTTGTAAAACGCAAACCGGCTCCTATTGAATGAGTGGAATTGGAGGTACAGAGGGAAAAATGCTGTGGGAAAATGAAATATTTACATTAGCCTTGTTGGGGCATGGAAGTACCATATGGTAAATTTTTAATCACACTAGACCCGAACCCGGTGTGTGTTTATAATTCACAACCCATACCTGCACTGCCTTGAAAAAAGGCCACCCCAAACCCACACCATTTGGGTCGAGGTGTTCCAATTGTTGTGTTTAGGACAGGGAAGTCGGGGACCCCACTAGGCCACTGGCCTTCTCCCTCTTGATGGCTGCAAAACCGTACAATGGCGTTGTTAAGTTGTAGGCTGATGAGATTAAATGTGCAGGCAGGAGCAGACGCTTGCTTTGTGGAAGCGCCAAGGAGTGATGATGAACTCAAGGAGATTGGACGATCTACTAATGGTTATCGTGTATGTAACATGATAGAAGGGGGGGTCACGCCATTACACACACCTGAAGAGCTAAAAGCAATGGGATTCCATCTCATCGTTCATCCGTTGACATCACTCTATGCCTCGGCCCGTGCAATACTTGACACTTTAAAGACTTTGAGGGAAAATGGAACCACTAGAGATCACTTGGAAAAGATGGCAACATTTGAGGAATTCAATCAGTTGGTCGACTTACAATCCTGGTTCGAGATCGAAAAGCGGTACTCGAATTTCTAAGGTAAGTAGTTTTGTTTCATGGATGTTTGAATAGATAGTTGTTTAAATAATTTTCTCGGTACATTTTTATGGGAAGTTGTAATGTGGGAGCTTGGTGATCAACATCAATAATTGGTTTACTGGTACCAATTAGCGGCTTATAAATCTTTTGAATCATGGTCATCATTCTCTCCCAGTTCTAGTTAGAAAATATTTGAACAATGTTGATTGAAGTATAGAAATGCTTTAATGCTTGTTTGATTCGAACTTTTCTGGGTTTTCCACATCTAGAGATAAAAAGAAGGGATAAGTTGCCTAACCATGCTATGGCACAGGTTTGGACTGCCGTGCCAGCGGGGTTATGAGAGTCTAATTACCACTTAAACTAGAAATTTTTACTTGTTTCATGTTTATGTATACAAATTTTTACTTCTATGGTTCTACCATATTTATTTTTCTTGTCCCTTTTAAACAAAATAAAGTGGCAATTTTACATCATCGGGCCGGCAGAACCTTATTTGCATAGCTTGTTGCTACCAGTTCAAATTTCATTTCAAGTATTTGAACTTTTCACGCATTTCAAAGTCACGATAAAGTTTTGTTGGGTGGTCCGTTTGTTTGTTCTTACCAAGAAAGGTTGCGGGTCCAAAATTCATTTCAAGTAGTATTTATTTCCAAATTAAAGAAAGACAATTCCATTAGTACAAATATCATTTTAGTAAGTCTTCTTTATTTTTCGAATTATAGGAAAGCAATTTCACAACTTCAGGTAAATATCCAAAAAGTTAATTGCCTATATGCCGCTCAAGAAGGATATATGGGTATACATAAAAGATTGGGTGTGGACTTGTCGCACCTTTGGCAATGAATTTTTATTGCTAAAAATATTATCTTGCTAAAAACATTTTTCAAGATAAAATTTCTTGTTAAAGGGGCCGTCTGTAGACGGATGATCTGTATGACACTTGACTCCTGTGAGTGGGTATATATATACAAAGTTAGGGATATAGAATTTTGATACTAACAAGAACTTGACCTGTTGGACAAAGAAGACAGAGGAGTTGACTCATCTCCAATTGTGGGCGAGATAAATGGGCCTTCCTAATGACTATCGCCCCCTCCACTTGGTCTTGGCCTCACTTCCCGGAAACTACAATTCTTCTTATGTTCCACAATTGACTTAATCAGTCAATCCAATGAGGACATTAATTTCTCAGTTTCTCTGACAAAAGCATCTTTCTATACTATTTCTCTTAAAATTTAAGCATTTAAGATTATATGAAATTATGTTAAAAAAGATCACCAAACAACCAAAACAATCCAATCAAATGGTCCTTCTTCAAACATCCTTCTTCTGAGATGCCAAAGGTGAAAATATATAATTGTATCAAGGAGATTAACAAGGATATACTATATTATAATACATCCAAGAACTAATTGATACATAGACATACAAGTGTCACGGGGCGTCCTTTGATGGCACAAAGGAGGCCGCGTGAACGACCGTGCTAACCGATAGCACGATTGAATGTGATCGAATTTTATTAACAATCGAGGAACAACATGCAACAACAGTAATTTGAAAGAGAGCGTGAGCACAAATTGAGATTACTTCATTGCAAGAAAATTAGATTACATGGAAAGCTATTACAGTTCGAAAGAAAGTAAGAGCTTGAAAGCAAGTGCTAAACAACGTGCACTGGTAGGCAACTCGGGTGTGAGGCAGATAGTCTTATCCCCACATATAACCACTTAATGAAAATACCAGAGTGGTAGCAGTGCACGTTGGGTCTTACAAGTTACAAGAAAAAGATTACAAAGGAAATGGAATACAATTACAAAGGAAATTCCTAGATCTAATTACATGGAAACAACAATATTTACATAAGGAAACCTAAACAGAATAATAAAACTAGGTGCCGTGCTGCGCTCGGGCGCGTGCACGGTGCTGATGAAGCGCAATCGATCATTGCCTGTCGGGCCGTGCTGCGCTCGGGCGCATGCACGGTGCTGATGAAGCGTAGAAGTCGGTCATGGGTTGTGTTGGAAGGTACCCCGTGACATCCTCCCCCACTAGAGCTGTTGACGTCCTCGGCAACTGGTTGAGGTATGATGTGATCTGGTCCTGGAAAGCGGATAGGTCTGATGCTCTTTCCCAAGTGTTCTCTTCTGGGTCTCTTCCTGCCCATTTGACAAGGAACTCTTGGTGTTGTTTGCG
The DNA here is from genome assembly GCA_021464415.1 of Lonicera japonica. Classification (NCBI taxonomy): domain Eukaryota; kingdom Viridiplantae; phylum Streptophyta; class Magnoliopsida; order Dipsacales; family Caprifoliaceae; genus Lonicera; species Lonicera japonica. The sequence goes on along the minus strand of CM038469.1, from coordinate 36,607,748 downwards.
AGAAGCTGTCACAACTCGATCGGCCAGGATGGCTTCCACTGACTTCCCTTCTGCTCTCTGCTTTAGCCCTGGACGACTAGACTCTCCCCGGGATGGATCGGTTGTGTCAGCAAAGTACGGTTTTAGCATGCTGACATGAAATACTGGGTGAACCTTCAGCCAGCTAGGGGGTTCAATTCGATAAGCCACTTTCCTAATTATCTTCACAATCCTAAGCGGCCCCTCATATTTTTGCAGAAGGCGTGGGTCTCGACCCTCAAGAACTTCCTATCTTGTGGAAGAGCTTCACCATTACGAGATCTCCTACTTGGAACTCTAACGGTCGCCTTTCTGATCTGCATACTTCTTCATTCGATGGGTGGCCTTCTCTAGGTGCGAACGAGCCAACTCAATATTTTGCTTCCATTCTTCTGAGAAGTTACGGGCTCTAGGAGATTTGGAAATTGGCATCGAGTTGGCGGTGTGAGGAAGGATGGGTTGTTGGCCGGTAACGATTTCGAAGGCGCTTTGCCCGTCCCAGAGTTTTTCTGGGCGTTGAAGCACAGTTGAGCCACATCCAATAACTTGACCCAATTTCGCTGTGTTGCACTAGCGAAATGGCGCAGATATTCCTCAAGCATCGCGTTGTATCTTTCAGTTTGTCCATCGGATTGAGGGTGGTAACTGGAACTCATACACAGCTTGGAGCCGAGAACCTTGAAAAGTTCCTTCCAAAAATTTCCCGTGAATCGTGAGTCCCTGTCACTAACTATGCTCCGAGGAATCCCCCAATACTTAACCACATACTTGAAGAATAGTTGTGCAGTCTCCTCGCCCGATGTGTTCTTTGGAACTGCGATAAAAGTGGCATACTTCGAAAAACGATCAACGACTACAAGAATAGTTGTCAAGTCCCCCACTTTGGGTAGACCTGATATGAAATCGAGCGAAATGCTCTCCCAAGGTCGTTCCGGGATTGGTAGAGGTTCCAGTAACCCTGCAGGCTGTCTCCGCTCAATTTTGTCTTGTTGGCAAATCAGGCAAGTTCTAACATAGCTCTCCACATCATCTTCCATTTGGGGCCAGTAGTACCCTTGCTTAAGGAGGGCCAACGTCCTTTCTTGACCAGGGTGTCCCGCCCATAAGGTATCATGGCATTCTCGAATCAGGGTACGCCTCAACTCCCCTACTCGAGGAACAAAAACTCGATTTCCCTTTGTCGAGATGAAGCCCGTTGTCCAACCAAAACTGCCGCGTCTTCCCCTTCTTGATCATCTCTAATAGTTGGGCAGAAACAGGATCTTGCGGCAGCGCATTCTTGATTTTGCTTCGAATTTCGGTAGACACTTGACTGTCGATTCGAAGAATGGCATTAAGGAACGCGTTAGCCTGTTTGTTGAACTCCACCCTGCGACTCAAAGCATCTGCTACTTGATTGGTCGACCCCGCCTTATACTCCATCCAAAAATTGAATTCAGCTAGTAACTCCTGCCACCTTGCTTGCTTAGAACTCAATTTTGGTTGACTAAGGAAATGGCTGACCGCAGTATTATCTGTTTTCACAAGAAATCGAGAACCGAGAAGGTAGTGTCGCCATAACCTCAGACAACGGACCACTGCGAGTAACTCCTTCTCGTGAGCAGAGTACTTCCTCTCGGTTTCATTGAGCTTACGACTTTCGTATGCTACCGGGTGGCTCTCCTGCATTAAGACTCCTCCGAGGGCAAAATCCGATGCATCAGTGTGCACTTCAAACGGCTTGGTCACATCCGGTAGAGCAAGAACCGGGTCTTCAGACATAGCCTTCTTCAAAGCATCGAAGGCAGCTTGGCACCCTGTCGACCAGTTCCAAACTTTTGCCTTCTTTAGCAGTTCCGTCAGGGGCAATGCGATACTGGAGTAGTCTTTCACAAACTTTCTGTAGTAATTCGCCAGTCCCAAAAAAAGAACGGAGTTCCGACACATTGGTGGGCGCTTGCCATTCCTGAATAACCTTGACCTTAATCGGATCCATTTGCACTCTCCCTTGTTCAATGATGTGGCCAAGAAATTTGATACGCTTTTGCGCAAAAGAGCACTTCGACAACTTGATATACAACTCATGTTTTCGAAGTCTCTCAAATACCTTCTTCAGGTGCTCTTCATGTTCTTCCATGTTTTCGCTGTACACAACGATATCATCGAGATAAACAACGACAAAATCATCCAAGTAGTCCCTAAGAACCTGATTCATTAAGGTGCTGAAAGTGGCTGGAGCATTGGTTAGCCCAAATGGCATAACAAGGAATTCATAAGCCCCGTATCTGGTGACGCATGTGGTTTTCCCTCATCTCCTGCGCAATGCGAACTTGCCAATACCCGGATCTGAGATCGAGCTTAGTGAAAACTTTTGCCCGGCTGAGTTGGTCAAAGCAATCGGCTACAAGCGGGATCGGTAGTTATTCCATGGTTACCTTGTTAAGAGCTCGGTAGTCGACACACATTCTCAAGGAGCCATCTTGTTTCTTTTGAAAGAGAACTGGGGCCCCGTACGGCGATTTGGCTGGCTGCACTAAACCCGCATCCAATAATTCGTTTAGCTGTTTTCGAAGTTCCGCCAGCTCGGGCTGGGACATCCGATAAGCTGCGTGAACTGGAGGCTTAGCACCCGGCACTAGTTCAATCTGGTGGTCCACTTCTCTACGTGGAGGTAGCTTCTTCGGAAGGTTGTCGGGCATTATATCTTCGAACTCAGTTAACACCCGTCGAATGGATTTCGGTAGCGGTCCAGAAGTCTCCTGAATTTCATCCCACTTTAGTGCGGCCACAAAAGTAGGATTGTCGTGCTTCAGTCCCTTCTTCAGTTGAATTGCCGATAAAAACTTCCCACTGCTTGACGGAGTCATCACCGGGATAATGCATGGATTCTTGCCGAGCATCATGAGGCTATTCGTGCTGGGCATGACGCTAGCCTTAGTTTCCCTTAAGAACTCTAACCCCAGGATAACCTTGAAGTCGTCCATCACCACAACCGAGAAGTTAGTTCTCCCTTCGTAAGGACCCACTTTTACTAACACAGATTTCGCCATTCCGGCGACATGTTGAGCGGCTGAGTTGATGGCCTTCACGCGACCTACTCCTTTTTCTAAGATAAGGCCTAACCGTTCAACTTCGGTGCTCGCCAGGTAGTTATGCGTTGTGCCTGTGTCCACCATGGCCTGAATCGGCTTTCCGTTGATCTTGATATCAACATACATCAGACCATTTCTTTGAGGACTCTTCTCCACACCTGCTTTCCCTTTTAAGGATGGTTCCACTTTCCCTTCTTGTCGGGGATCTACTTCAACCGTTACTGCGTTGTAAGAGTGAATGAACTGCCCCTGATAGGCACCCAATGATGCTCCTTCATATTCCTCAGTTCTTCTCTTCAAACTCGGCGTGGTCATTTTGCTGAGTACGATAAGATTGCCCCGAGGCGGCTGGGGCTTTCGGAAGCAGGCCACCACCTCTAGCAACGAGAGCACTCAGAAGTTGCTTGTCAGGGCAGTTGGCCATGAAGTGAGCACCGTGACACAAGTAGCATGTTCCGGGGCTCAAGGGCTTTTTCCCATTATTGCCGGTTTGGGAGTTCCCTGTGAACTTGTTCCCATTTTTGTAGTTATTTTGCTGGGTAAACGGCCTGGTGGGTGTGTTGCCTCTCCAATCAGGTCTGGCAGGAGAATTCGGTTTTCTCTCCCCCGCATTCTTCGTCTGCCCACTTCTTGGAACATTTGTTTTGGGCCGGTGGTGTAATCTTGCAGGCTTTCGGCAACTGATATGGCTTGAGTTAACGTCTTCACTTGCCTACGATTTAACTCCGTTTTGGCCCACGGTTGTAACCCGATCATGAAGAAGAATAATCTATCAGCATCATTCATATCGTGGATATCTAGCATGATGGTGGTGAACGCATTGACGTACTCCTTGATGCTCCCTGAGTGCTTCGTTTGAAGGAGTTCTTGTCGTGCGTTGTGGGAGGTGTTTTCGGGAAGGAATCGATCACGTAGCTCCTTTTTCAGATCCTCCCAAGTGCTAATCTCGCACTCCCCAGCTTGAATCTCATTGTACTTGTTCCGCCACCATAATTTGGCATCCCCAGACAAGTACATGGACGCGGAGGATATCTTTGTTTCCTCCTCGTCCACCTTTGTTGCCCGAAAATATTGTTCCATGTCGAAAACAAAATTTTCTAATTTCCTCGCATCACGAACACCAGTGAATGCTTTGGGTTCGGGCACTTTCATCTTTGTACGCTCCCCACCTCCAACTGGTGAGTTAGCGACCGCCATCGACAATATAGTCAATTTCTGGGTGAGTTGATCGATTTCAGTTCTCATCTCATCCATCATCTCCCCAAAGTGATCCCCTGGTGGGTTTCCCTGAAGATTCTGGAGGCCTTCCTCCAAATCTTGTACGCGGTCGATAAGTGCGGGCGAGCTACCCGATGCATCCCCCGCTGGGATACTTTGGATGCGTAACTCCAAACTTTGCACACGATCGACGAGAGAGGGCGTTCCGCCCATTTTCTCCATTAGCGATCCAACATTTCTCTCGAGGGCTTCGATTCTCTGGCTATTGGTTCCCATCGTAACGTAGTAAGATACACCAACTGGGTTTTACAAGGCAGCAATCGAAAACAATCCCCTCTGATACCAACTGTCACGGGGCGTCCTTTGATGGCACAAAGGAGGCCGCGTGAACGACCGTGCTAACCGATAGCACGGTTGAATGTGATCGAATTTTATTAACAATCGAGGAACAACATGCAACAACAGTAATTTGAAAGAGAGCGTGAGCACAAATTGAGATTACTTCATTGCAAGAAAATTAGATTACATGGAAAGCTATTACAGTTCGAAAGAAAGTAAGAGCTTGAAAGCAAGTGCTAAACAACGTGCACTGGTAGGCAACTCGGGTGTGAGGCAGATAGTCTTATCCCCACATATAACCACTTAATGAAAATACCAGAGTGGTAGCAGTGCACGTTGGGTCTTACAAGTTACAAGAAAACGATTACAAAGGAAATGGAATACAATTACAAAGGAAATTCCTAGATCTAATTACATGGAAACAACAATATTTACATAAGGGAAACCTAAACAGAATAATAAAACTAGGTGCCGTGCTGCGCTCGGGCGCGTGCACGGTGCTGATGAAGCGCAATCGATCATTGCCTGTCGGGCCGTGCTGCGCTCGGGCGCATGCACGGTGCTGATGAAGCGTAGAAGTCGGTCATGGGTTGTGTTGGAAGGTACCCCGTGACACAATGCCATTGTAAATCCCACCAAAGAACTAGTGGGGCCATGAATATGAAACATATCATACCCCTTCTACAATGCTATTAAAAAAATAGAAAAATACAATAATAACAACAATGATGGTAACAATTAGATAACAATAAGGACCTTGACTTGGTTAAATTTCTTTAAAAATCAAGGGTACTTTTCATAAATAAAATTCCAACTCAACCTCCTATATCTTTCCTAGATTGATCCAACCTCTCCCCACTCCATCTTCACATTTTTCTCTATCATTCCACGAAAAATACGTTGAAGAGAGGAACCATGGATAGAGAACAAGAAGACTTGCAATCTCTAGGTCTTTTTGGCATCTACAAAGAGTCCTACAAAATCATCTTCTCATGGAGGAAAATCTTTAGCCAAATCACATTAGCTTTAATCATACCACTATCTTTCATCTTCCTAGCTCATAGCGAAATCTCCCATCTACTCTTTAGAAAAATCCTTCGAACTGAATCTGAGCTCTATGAGTCCCACCCAGGTACCAGTAGATACCAGAGACTCTCGGACCTCATGTCAAAAGAGTGGGCTTACTACTGGCTCTTCAAGGTAGCCTACTACATAGCCCTTCTCATTTTCTCTCTCCTCTCTACTTCTGCAGTTGTTTACACCATTGCGTGTATTTACACTGCACGCGATATAACATTCAGGAAAGTTATGAGTATTGTACCTATAGTCTGGAAGAGGTTGATGGTCACTTTCTTGTGCACTTTCTTGTGTGTTGTCGTTTATCACATAGTCTTCTTCATAAGCATATATATAATTTTGATTGTTGGCGCTGCGGAGGGCACGGACGCCTTTGCACCCATTTTAATTATTGCACTAATACTATACGCGGTAGGTTTCATTTATATGACGATTATTTGGCAACTGGCTAGCGTTGTGACAGTATTAGAAGACTCATATGGGTTTAAAGCCATGATGAAGAGCAAGAACTTGATCAAAGGGAAGATTTGGGTGGTTATTACTATCTTTTTCAAGTTGAATTTCTCTTTTATATGCCTACAAATTTTATTTGGGAGTAACGTTGTGCATGGATATTATTCATGGAATATGTTCCAAAGAGCGCTAATTGGGATGTTGTGTTTGTTGCTACTATGCAAGCTGATTCTCTTTGGACTAGTCTTTCAAACGATTATCTACTTTGTTTGCAAGTCGTATCATCATGAAAATATTGATAAATCCGCTCTATCAAATCACCTTGAGGATATTTATCTAGGGGAGTACCTTCTATTGAAGCCGAAGGATGTTCAGCTAGAGCAATACCAAGCATGATTGAATTTTATGTTATATCACTCTAAATGAGCTTGATCCTTTATATATATGTAGTGTTTTTTTTTTGTGGGTGGGTTGGGGGGGGGGGGGGGGGGGGGTGGGTGCCAATGTGTACCTTGAAATTTCACAGTTCTTGTCCATTGTAATAAAATAGATCTTATGATTTTAAGATATTACATGCATTACATGAATAATTTGAATTGTCAAATAATTAGTGAAACAACTCTCACTACTAATATACTAGAATAATCAAATTTATATGAAGACATGAAAGATATTGAATTAAATTCAAGCAGAATAAAAAATGGAGTTCAATGTTATATTACTCTCACAATTAACTATTTTTCTTGATCTTCTGAAAAAAAAAATGGAGTTCAATAAATTCAAGCAGACAACTGCAATTAGGAGGACCATTCACATAAAAAATTTCAAGCAGCTAGACAACTGCAATTAGCATTTTGGTAACTTGGATAATTAACTTACATATACAAGATTTCAGTTCGGGGACATTTGACATGGAAATATTTTCTATAAAACAAGTCATTTTGACGGATGTGATTTTTGAGTTTCATGAATTATAATTTATGCTGAATTAGGCTATATACCATAGAAATTAAACCTAAAAATAAATAAATTATTCAATCAAACAAATTAACCGGATATAAAAGTAGGAATTTTAAGTATTCTTCACGGAAAATAAGCCTTGTCAAATGATTATGTAATGAATATGCCTTAACTATTTTTTTATAGAAAATAAACTTGCCATGCCATGCAGGTACGGACAATAGAGGGTCAACATTGCATCACATTTCAGGGTTTGCTGAATAAAAATTGTCAAAAAATTAACCCAAACTTCGGGGTCCTTTACGTCAATTCCCCATGTTTTCCCCCTAATTATATCAAGAACTAATTAATATACTTAACCCCCAAAGAAAAAATTCACAAGCGCTAGAACGATGTAAAACATATTCAAACTTCGATCATATACTCCTTACGCATTGTTTTACATTCTTTCAGACAAGAAAATATACTAGTAGGGCATCAACAACTTTTTAGATCACTAGGCGGGCAAAATCTTTATTTTCACATTTTCCTCTTAGTATTTATTATTCTACAAAATAGTCTGTGTAAGATAAATACCCAAAGAAGATCCATACTCACACCCAAATGATTGAAAGTATGGTTATCTATATTAGGTGCCAACGTTCGATCCCCACCCCTTTTCTTGTCTCCCTAGAACCACCGGCCCAAATCTACTTATTGCTTATACTTAATAGAAAAAATTAATTACTAAGAGGAAAATATGTAATATATTAAATACTTGACTTAAAATTTATCGGATTAATTTTGACCTTATATTTAATTAAACCCATGTTATAGTTATTTTTCTGCCTACTTAACATTTTGATTCGAGTTTTAGTTCGTTGTTGAAATTTTAAAATAGTAAATTTACGTACACTACTTAAATACTTCTTCTACTTTATATCAAAGGGTTAAAATTTAAATTCATATGAGTCGTGTAAAAAATATTATCTTAAATTTTAAAAATAAAAAAAATTCAAACCAAACTAACATTTAGTAATCGACTCCGATGTGAGTACGTACTCAGGTTTGATTGGTCACTTTTTCACACTTCCCACTAGCTCCAAAAAAACTAGACTATATGCGATACACTATCATTCTTACTCAATATTTTGAAAATGACCATAATAGAGTAATTGACACGAATTGGTTCACAATTATTATTTAATTAAAGGAGCAAACTTTATCGAATCTCGGTTGTCCACTAGCTAGATACATACAACTAATTAAAGGATCAGATTTATCAAATTAAGGCTCCGTTTGATAGCAAGATAAAAAATAAAAAGAAAAATAACTAATTTAAGTGAGAAGATAAAAAATAAGTTGAGGGCTGTGGTGAGATTAACTCTTGCTTTTTGCGTTTTTTCATGACAAAATTTTCTTTGAGTGATGGTGAAGAAATTTTTTCCATAAATATTAAAGAAGGATGGAGGACATATACTCACAAAAATGAGTATGAGATATAGAGTATCTCACTATATACCTCAACTTATTTTCCATCTTCTTACCTAAATTAGTTGTTTTTATTTTCATTTTTCATGTTGCTATCAAAGGGAGCCTAAAGGAACAAATATTGTCGAAGATAGGCGGTATGAACCCATTATATGTAATAAGCACACGCATTAACAATATACATCAACTTGACAAATTGGTAAAACATGACTCTTAGTTGGTCGCTACGCGAGAAACAAATTTCTATATAAACATAAAACAACGTTTAATTTGTTAAATCAATTATTAACAAAACACGTTTAACACAATAAAAACTGAAGTGACACTTGTGAAATAAAATTTAAATCTTACAGATGGTACATTCTCTGTCTCAAACTAAATGTTCATTAATTTTTTTTAAAACTTTTTTTGGGGATGTTGCGATTTAAAAGCCGATTTTTTTAATTCAAAACATATACAATTAAATGTATCAAAATTGAGGTGTAAGGTTGTCATTGGGACAACTTGAGGTTGACTTGAAGTTCCCAAGTTCGATTCTCGGCGTTGTCAAAATAATACTTGACTAGCAGCAGCCATGCACCGCGAGCGAGAATTAGTCGAAGTGAGGGAAAGGTGACTTGGACACTCTGTGGAGAATAAAAAAAATAAAAATAATAAGCCCCTATTTGGTAGCTATCTTTTTTTTTTTCTTCAAATTTTAAAAACTCAACTCAAAAACAACTATACATTTATACTTCCCAAAAAAACCTTAACTTTACTTTCTCCCTCTAAAAAAACTTTTAAAATACCATAACTTTAAATTCAAAAATTAAAATTAAATAAAAAATATATATTTAAAACATACTCGTCGAGATTTATAAAATAAAATCTATTTTGACTATTTTTTGAATTTTTTTTTATAAAATTTTTAGTTGGTTGAAAAAAACTCAAAAAAACCCCAAATCCACTTTTTAACGTATTTCTAAATTCTACCGAACAACATATTTTAAAAACTCAACTTAAAAATTCAATTCAAAATATCTATCAAATAATCCCTGGTATCAAAACTAATTGTAGGAGATATAAAAGTTCTTGGGAGACTGACGTGTGAGACCGACGCACGTGAGAAAGGGCGGAAATGAAAATAAAAAAAAAAAGTTGGTGGTGATAAAGGCATTGATCTTTCTCAGTTTCTCTCTCTAAATCATAATCAAAACCAAAGTGAAAACTGCTAACTGTAGTTAATGCTGTCAGACTTTATGATCCAACAATTCAAATAATTTAACGACCGGCGACCATAAAACTTAGGGTGGGTTTGTTTGATTTTTTATTTTTTTTTATAAAAAATATTTAATTTTTATTTAATTTGATAATTTAAAATATTTGATTGGCTTACTTTTTTAAGAAAAACATTTTTCCACTTTTACTTACATCCTTACATTTTTTACCAACACAAGGAAAATTTTGTTTAGGGCCGGGGAGAGCTTATATTTATTTTTCAGGCAATTACACATTTTTTTAGACTAAAATTTTACTCATTTTTTACATTAAAAATACTATAACTTAAAAAATAAAATTTAATATTTAAAATATACTAATCAAGATCAATTAAACAAGATTCTTCATGACTATAGAATTATGTAAAAAAAAAATACCCATAGTTTTTTCTACATTAAAAATGCCATAATACAACCAATATTTTTCGGGTAGAAAATTAAGGCAATTAAACACATTTAATTGACATTTTTCATGTAGCTCAATTATAAGCAATTCAATTGCTTGGACCTTATTTTATTTCCATGCAAATTCCATACTTACAATCAAACGCACCTTTAATGAAACTCTCAAAGTACTCCAATTAATAAAAAATAATAAATAGAAGAAGGAATCTATGTATTTTTTGTGACATTTCTCTCTCAGAGATATAGCTTATATGTAAAATAGTGCTCTAACGAATAGACGTGGGGATAGGGGAGTATCACGCACAATGCGCAACTCCCCAACGTCTCCAAAGACGTACTCAATAATTAGCTACAATTAATAGATCGAAATTAATTAATTTAAAACAACAAAATACTTGAAAAGCAAAAACAATTGAAATTTCAAAGAAGCCCAAAGATAGGGGAGAATCATGCGTAACTCACCAACGTCTCCAAAGACGTAGTCAACAATTATCTACAATAAATTGATCAAAATGAATTAAATTAAAATAACAAAATATTTGAAGAACAAAAACAAAGGAAATTTCGAAAGAGCCCAAAGCCTAATCAAAGGCTTCAAATAATAAATATAGTTTAGAGGACTTGAGAACCAAAGACATTCGAGCCAATTCTCCCAAGCTGCTCTCACTTAAACTATGGGTTCAGAACCAATTTTTTCTTTCGAATTATGTATATATCTATATACAACAAAACGTGCCTAACTTCGATCACAAGTTCGTCATCCTGTTTGTAATCGATATATATATATATATATAAATCTCTATGGAATTAAGTTCACTTTTTGATTCAATTGAGTCAAGTTTGTTTTTTGAATTAGAAGATTTCACCAAGATCAGGAGAGTGGAAGGATATAAAACTCATTAAAATCTGAAAAAAAATGAAGTAATTCAAAATTGGATTTGGAGGAGATGATTTTTCGGACTAGATGCCTTCATCAGCTGGGTAAATGAAAGATTCACAAGGAAGAAAAAAAATGGAAAATATTATACGAGTACAGAGAGATTGTTTTTGTGTTGGAACTTGGAAATGATGCGGGGATGAAGTGCCTTTTATTTATTAATATAATTTTTCCCCAAAGTGGGACCCCAGCCTTTTACATCTCCGTTTCGTTCTTATTAATTCTTTCATTTTCATTCCCCTCTCACATGTCAGTTGCGCTGGACGCGGTTTCAACGTCGGTCACTTCAGAAACACTTTAAGAGATAAAATTTTATTTTAAGTTATTCGTTACAACCTCTTAATTTAGGGATATAAAATTGTTAATAAAATAATTTTGAGATCGATTTAAAACTTTTAAATTAAATTTTAGTATTGTTAAAATTATATTTGACTAGCAACAGTCACATACTACAATTATAAAATTCTTAAATTACGTGAAAGTTAAAAAATAATTTTCAATTAAGAACAAAAATAATATAATTAAACAATTAAGACAAATTTCAGATGTAAATCAACGCAACCACCATAAGATAACACGCGTTGTCGTACCAAATTAAATGGGTGGACAATTAGTCACAATAATTTGATAATGACTAGAAATTGACGTATAATATACTTTGTGACCTTCGGGCCCCTTGCGTGACTCAACCGATAAACGCTGACTAGCAAGTCTTTGTCCCACTTTCGAGGAAGCAACAAAAAAAAAAAAATCTATAAAAGATAAAGGGTAGTTCGGTCTATAAAAGTCCCACCCAAGCTCCTATTTATTCATATCCTTATATTTCTTATCTCCCCATATCACTACATCACATATCCATTCAATAGATTAACTATGGAACGAGAACAAGAAGACTTGCAATTTTTAGGGGTTTTTGGCATCTACAAAGAGTCTTGCAAAATTATTGCGAAATGCAAGAGGATTTTCAGCCAAATCACTCTTGCTTTAATTATTCCACTGTCTTTCATCTTCCTAGCCCACATGGAGTTCTCCGATTTACTCTTCCAAAGAATGCGCCATACAGATTTTATAGAAGAACAAACGTATCCCACCGGCAGCTACAACAGATACTCTAAAAACGTGACTGCGGAGCGGCTCTACTATTGGCTCTTCAAGTTGGCGTACTACATAGTCGTCCTCATTTTATCTCTCTTGTCCACCTCCGCTGTGGTTTACACTATTGCATGCGTGTACACAGCGCGAGAGATAACATTCAAGAAAATCATGAGTGTTGTGCCAAAGGTCTGGAAGAGGTTAATGGTCACTTTCTTGTGTTCTTTCTTGGCATTCTTCATCTATCACATAGTATTGGTGTTGACAGTGCTTTTGGCTGTGGTCACTCTGGGGTACACTAACGCGTTTCTTCCCATCCTTATCATTATACTAATATTCTACGCAGCTGGTTTCGTCTATATGACCATTGTTTGGCAACTGGCAAGCGTTGTGTCAGTGATGGAAAAAACATACGGATTTAAAGCCGTGGTGAAAAGCAAGAATTTAATCAAAGGAAAGTTGTGGGTGGCCATAGCTATATTTGTCAAGTTGAATATCCTGTTTGTAGTCATAGAAGTTGTATTCGCAACATGGGTTGCCTATGGATATTCAGTGGACACATGGAAAAAGTTACTAATTGGGCCGGCGTGTTGGGTAGTACTTCTCATGTTGGTTCTCTTTGGGCTCGTCGTTCAAACAATTATCTACTTTGTTTGCAAGTCGTATCACCATGAAAGTATCGATAAGTCGGCCCTTTCGAATCACCTTGAGGTTATTTATTTGGGACAATATGTTCCTTTGAATGAGGAAAGAAATGTTCAACTAGAACAATCTCATGTATGATATTAAGATATGCAATTAAATTTTATACAATGCTTTTGTTTTTCATTCTCTTTAGTAAAAGGACATACTACTTCGTACGCATTGTTTACATTATGTTAATTAATTTTTCCAAAGTACGTCCCTTTCACACAAGAAAATTATACTACCAGGATATAACAAATTTTAAATCAATAGGCCGGCACAACCTTTATTTACATATTAATTTTCCTCTCAAAAGGATTAGATTCTACGAAAACAAATGTGGACATATATCTAAATTAACCGGATAGACTAGACGTAGTTAGTATTATATATATATATATATATATTAGCTACAAGACTTAAGATATTGGTTAATTTAAATTATTTGCAGGTTAACATAGCAAACAAGCTTAATTATATGAATGAATGAATGAATTTAATTATATATATACTTAAAATACATGTCATACTCAATGAGTTTGCAATATTATACTCGATAATTTTCAATTATAGATATATTTTATAAATGAATAAAGGGTTATTTTACTAATTTCACATGTGCACAGACAATAACCTTAACACACTAATCAATTTACAAGTAAGAGGGGAAAGGAAAGTAGGGACAGAGTTAAGTGGAGTTCACGCTTTTTAGGCTGGGTAAGATATGTACACTATGTTATAGTAATTTATGTAATTAAATTTAACCTTTTAAAATAGTATATAATGAAAATTTCTGTTAGAACAAGCATGTGAGTATAATTTATTCTTAAAAATCAACTTGCTTGAAAATAGTGTGCCCATATATATCCTCATATGCCATCCCCAAAATATTTTGTTTATTTCATGTGGGATTTTTGGGCTGTGACACCATTTTGGGCTAAGTTAATTTCATCCCCAAGAGACTCACCCGCTGGATCTGCCCAATCGCATGCACCAATTTGGTGGGATTCGTTTCAATTCGAATCTTAAGATGCACGAACACATTACAGTACGCATAGGTAAAACATGTTCATAAATTATGTTTAATTTGTAAGGGTATAGAGTGTCCACTGACTCTTATACAACTCTCTCAATCTTATATTTTTTCCACGTGGAATTATTAATTGCCCCGTGACATTTAGTATGCATCATTTTTTTCCCCCAAAATAGTTAGATTATGAAAGAAGAGTATATAGTTAACCACGTGCCACAATTAATTTTTTTGGCCTAATTACCGTAAATTTTTGACATCACCATAGGGAAAGAGGACTAATGAGACTCAAACTAAAATATTCAAATTTACATAGTCCCATTATTCGCTGAACCAATATCAATATTTGATTTAATTTTTCATTTCAAATTAGTTGACAAGCTTGCATGCACATGTATTGCGTATACTTTCGTACTTTGTTATTTATTAAATGTAACATGAGGATCAAATTTGTCAATCTTGATTAGTTTACCATTGATAAATTATATATACAAATGGGGAACGAGCCAAAAAATAAGTGATATGAATCATAGATATTTTTTAATTAAGTCGATATAAATTTGTTGAACACAAAGAACCTATGTCGACCCTGTGAGTTTGTAGGGAGGTAATACTTTGTCCTTAAATGAACAAAGTTTCAAATTGGAGCCACGATACTCGTATCCCTTTCCTCTTATCATGTGACTCTCACCGTAAATATATTAGTGTATTATATATATATATATATATATAACTTGAGAAGCTAGACATTTCTCTTAATGAAACACATCGATCACTCTGCTAAATCAATTGTAAATAATAAAACATGTTAAATTAGACAACTAATCATACAAGTTTTCGATATAAAACACAATTACACAACAAAACAAAATACTTTGTTGGACAAGACTTAAAAGACCTGTACCTGCATACCAAAATAAAAAGGTGCAAAATTAGGAGTAAGTTGATAATGACTATAAATTGGCAATAATTGATATACTTTGTACATGATGTTTCCTATGTACCTTCGCCACTTTGCGAGACAAAACGATGACCAATAAGTAAAAAAAAAACCTATATACTCCAATTAAATCCTCAAAATTTGTATAAAATTACAATCATACCCATATTTCTAGGACATAATTACATTGAAATTAAGGGTTGTTTGGTCTATCAAAGTCCCACACAACCTCCTATTTATTCATCTCTCTATTTTCTTCTTCCCTCACATCAATACAACACATAGCCATTCAAGAGGTAACTACGGATACAGATCAAGAAGACATGCAATTTTTGGGGGTCTTTGGCATCTACAAGGAGTCTTGCAAAATCAATGCCAAATTTAATGTAGGAGGATCTTTAGCCAAATCACTCGAGCTTTAATCATTCCACATGCAAATCTCCGAGTTACCTTTTAGTAGAATTTACCACACAGAGATCCTGCTAGAAGCCTAGAACGAACATACCCCAGTGGATGATGTGTATATATTTATTACCCCCCTCAAACTCAAGGTAGTACGAAGAGATCAACTTGAGTTTGAAAATAGATGATGGAAAAAAAAAAAAGAAAAAAGATTTTTTTTTCGGGTGGTGGATAAAAGTTTACAGAAACGATGGTGATAGCATTGTCAATTGTTGAAATTATTAATTAAATATTAATAATTTAATTATGTGAGTGAAAATTAATTTACTTTTAAGGATACTTGTTATGAAAGAACATATCTTTTGGAAATTGGATAATATATTTTTTGGGAAAAGACGTGACTTTATAATATAATTAAGTACCCTTTAAGAAGAGACGTGCCTTTAAGAGAAGACATGTCCTTTATGAATAAACGTATCTTTTGGAAGAGTCACAACAAAGAGTCAAATCCTTTTTAAATAGTCATAACCTTTCTGAAGAGTCACTTGAATTTTTATATAAACCTCCTTTTGCTGCACCTTTAATTATCGGATTTTTCTTATCTTACATCTCTCAATTCTTCAAGTTCATTTTATTCTTCAAATCCATTATGAGAGTGCAATAACTATCAATTCGCCAGAGCGTACTTATTGGAGTTCTACTTAAGTACGCGGCAATCGTTGTATCATGGGAGACAGCATCCACGAATCCGTAAGCACCGTAGCGAGGGCGAAACTGTCTTAAGGATATAGTGTACAACACTAGCCTCGATTGCAAAAACCCGTTAAGTTTCCGCTCCTTATTTCTATCTATATCCTTATTCTCGTGTTTATAAATTTAATTATTTTTTGCCAAAATCAAATTATACAAGTATTTTGTCCAACAATCTTAAGACAGTTTTTGTCGATGTAATTTTGATACTGGTGAATGTATTTGAAACTCGGAAAAAAAATAATGGACAAATTCATTGTGTACTAATGTTGATTATACATTTTGAAAGAAAAAGTTTTATATAGTTGCATCTATATTTGAAAGTATGATCTTAATTCTGAGCATGCAAATTATTTGTTGCTTAATGATCCATTGTTAACCTTTTAAACAAATGAATTCCTCTATCATGGGTATTTAGTTTGTTATATTATATGCATGTAGTTAGAAATGGCCCATTAATCCTTAAAGGAAAATATTTCTAATAATAAAAAGAAAATATGTCAGCAAGTTTTGGCAAAGAATTCTGAAAACAGACGTTGGTTTCTAAATTTATATTGAGAACAACTCTAGGAGATTTCAAATTTTGTTGATCATGTACTTGAAATGGTTCCTAGCATTTTTTGGCACATGCATGCCCGTGAGATTTTCTATAATCGCATTTCAAAGAAGTACTGGTGGTTTACTGGACATAAGAGAATGCAACATAAACACATTTTTGTATAAAATAAAAAGTAATAATTTGATGAGTATCATGCTATACATTAATAATTGTGATTACATAATATATATATATATATATTAAATTCCTTCATCTTCGGTATGCCTTTTTGAAAGTCTCATTTTATAAATGAGTAAGACCATTTAGTCGCTCGTTCTGAAAATTTATCAGACTCTTGAGTATAACCAACCAATTTTTTGCAATTTCTCTTTCAAGTTTAGCCTCCCAAGTACGGTTTAAAGAAACACCATCAGAGGTAGGGAGTGCAAAAGCAGGATTCAGATTCAGAATCGATATTGAATTCACTTCTTGATTGTTGGGTAAAGGCGGATTCTCGTTGCTTGACGATTTGAAGAAATATAGCGTGCTGGAGAAATTGGACTATAATCAAGCTCCAACTCTTCCGATGGATTAGACTCGTTACTAGTATTATCATTTGAAATTTCGATAATTTCTAGCATCTTGAGAAACTTTTTCTTTAAAAAATGACTATTTTGTAAATATATATATATATATATATATATAATACACCATTATAGTAGGATGAATGTTCTTAATTGAAATTGGGAGAAAGAAAACCCTTTATATAGAGCTTGCAATTGACTGTTGGACAGATGTGAAGAGTTACAAACAGTTAATGGAACCTTAAGCGAAGAGTTTTGGGATAGATTAAAATTACGACCAAAAATTGAAACGTTTTGAGAGTTTTATTCCAACGAAAAAATAATCGTACTAAAATTGGGAATTTATATTTGTCTAAAATTATTATTTTCCAATTATTAATTGGATATATATATATATGTTTATATATAATATACTTATCTAATATGAAAAGTTATAACTTTTCCTTTTAAGATGATTACTAATTTCAAAAGTCCCTAAAGATCATCTGAAAGTTATAAATTTTTTGGAAATATACATAGCTTTTTGTGTTTTCTAAATTGTATTGACATATATATACTCTTATTTTATTTCACCTAACCTACATTTGGTTAAAATCGTTTCTTTTTTAACAAACTACTTTGTATTTATATCATTATATAAACTTCTAGACTATTATTTTACTTTATGTCTTCAATTCTATATATATATATATATTTAAATAATAAATAGACAAATTCAACCTTTATTTTTATCCATTAAGGTTTATCAGTTTGGAGATGGTTGGACATATAAAGTTCCAAACGGACAAAATTTAAAATTAGCAAGAAACAAATAGGTTCGGTTAAATACTTTTTGTTTGTTGATTTATTTGGTGATTAATGGTTAACATTCGTTATAACTTACTATTTCAAATTTATGAATTAAAAATAAATTTTAAGATTAAAGGTGTAACCACGAGTTTAATAAATAAGAGATATATTGGTTTCCCTTTTAGTTGAGAATAAATTTGCAAAAGTTATACGGTGACTAGTGAAAATTGAAGGTTACTCGTCGCGATAGCAACACTATGATTAAAAACTCAAAATAGGTTGGAGGATCTTAATCCTCTGATATTATGTAAAGATTAGAGAGAAGAGATAAATATTATTGAATTGATTGTATGGAATTATTAAAATTGAGACCCTTTATATATAGTTATGAGAATGATACAAATAAGGAAAATATAAAATATAAAACCTAATCAACTTATAGATTTAGAGGTTGCTACTCAATTCTATAAATGACAACTATATAAATAATAACTAGAATATATATATTATATATGTTAACATAAAGTATGGTTATTTATATTGGGCACCATTGTTCGATCTCCACCCCCTTTCTTGTTTTCCTAAATCCACCGACCTAGATCTACTTATCGCTTATACTTCAGAAAAACAGCAATTACTAAAAGGAAAATGTGTAATATATTAATTACATGACTTAAAATTTATCGGATAAATTTTGACCTTATATTTAATTAAACCCATGTTATAGTTGATTTTGTGCCCACTTAATATTAAATGCTAGGTTGGTTTGAATTTTGATTCATTCCCGAAATTCTAAAATAGTAAATTTACACTAAACATCTCTTATAGTTCATATTAAGAGGTTGAAATTTAAGTTGATAAAACTCAAACTTTTGGTATAAAAATTATTATTTTAAATTCTAAAAACAAACAAAAATGTAAAACCCGTAGATCTGATTTTACAGAAAAAAATTCAAACAAGATGTTTGACTTTATTTTCTTTTGAATGAAACTTTTTAAGAAAAAGTTTGTTCACTTTAATTTTTCTAAAAATCCCATTATTGCTGTTTTAGAAAGTATAAGCCGTATAAACAGAATCAAAAGCAATCACACAAAAACACAATATTTACGTGGTAAAATCCTATCTAACCCGGGGATAGGAAAAATCCACGTAGTCTCCCAACCTCCCAACCTAAATCCACTATATGAATCAAATAATACAAGAAGGAATTAAAAATAAATGTGCATACAATCAGTCCTACACAAACCACCAATTTATCAGTGAAGACGAATCATAACACATCCTTCACCCAGTCTTCCAATCATATAAACCGGTATACAGGTTGCATTAACCAAACACCAATATTACACCAAACAGTATAAACTCAACAGAAACAGATTATCAAAACTACAATGTTGTCAATATTCCTTAAACACAAGAAATTAATGCAAACAGATTTTCGCAACAATTAATTCACAGATCAAATTTAATAATCAATAACATATTCAAAATAGATTTTACACACCAATGAAAAACAAATTATAGATCAGTCATGATATAGATCTTAAACAAATTATAACAGATAAATCAGATCTAATATGTACCAATAGATTTAACAGAAAATGCAGTAAACAAACATATCTATATTGGACTATTTTTCACAGCCAAAATACGTAGCAACAAACAATATAATATTCAGAATCAATAGATTTAGAAACATAAAAAATAACAACAATAATACACTTTGCAAATCAGATTTACACAGCTATAGTTTTAGCGATTCAAGAATAGATTTCAAGTACTAAAAAACAACAAGAATAGCATTAGAAAAATAGTACCTGATTTGAAGAAATTAATCACATAAAATGAAAGAAATGTAACCGGAAATTGAAGAAAGTGTTGGTTCCAAAGTTCAGATCCAAGAACCCCACATATGAACCGAATACACAGCAGTTTGTATCCCCAGATCACGTACACAGCATGTCCAAAATAGATACACAACAGGTCCATAAATCTCAACACAAATTCGAATAAACCGCAACCAAAAATACAACAATACCGAGTGTCACAACAGCACCGAGCACACCTCACAGATCCAAACACGGCATAGCAGGAAAATATACACAAAATGCTGCGTATTAAATTGTTTGTTCCTACACAGCCAAAAGGCATTACAAACTTTTCTTTAAAAAATAATTTTGAGTAAAATAGTTTTGAAATTTTAAATAAAATCACATTAAAGAGCAAATAAAAAATATGCATGTTTAATAATTTTCTAATAAATCTGTCTTCAGGCTTCGGGATAAAATCCAGTATGATAGCAATCTTCAATAACGCACCACTGGACTGGGTTTGCTTTCTAGACCGTTTTTGACTTGAAATGGACAATCCTAGTTGCCCAACAACATGATACCCAAGTGGGATCTTCAATATCCCCCCATCGTACATTTCGAGACAAAAACCATACCGATCGAATATAAAACCAACGGGGCTTTACTTCACAACAAATGCAATCCTAACCTATCAAAAACATGTACTATCTACCCCACATGACTCGATAATAAAAAAAAATATTACAGGACTCAGTCTAGAATACAATTTTGACACTCTAGTACAATACTGAAGTCCTTAAAACTCAGAATCCTGCACATAAACAATGCAGCCATTAATACTTCAGTTTATAAAAATAACACAGAAATAATAATCAGCTCAGCTAGAATCAATTTCTAGCAATTCTGAATGCATAAACTGCATTTTCCTGCATTTTCTAGTTTCAATAAAACCGTAATTCTCAGCTTATAGCTGTAATCCTACTCCCCCATTTTGTCTCAAATGGATAATGGGAATCAAAAGTAGAAAATTCAATCACTAGAACAAATGCCAAGATCTTTATATGCAGTTAGAACTACATTACATCTCAGCTGAGAATTTAACTCATTTTTTCTAACCCAAATGGCTCTTATTTTCTTTGAAAGCTTTTGTTGCCATTTGCTTTAGAAACAGTTCTAGTTTGCCTTTTAAACCTGCTTTTCCTTCTATATCCAACACTTGAAAACTTATTTCTTTGATTATATCCAAAAGAACTCATAGAAGGATATCCATATTTATTATTCACATTATAGATAGGTTCACACCACTCATCATAAAAAGCAAAGTCATAGATAGTATGACCATATCTATCACTACTATAGCAATATTTCTTATATTTAGGAACTTCCCAATGCTTTGGGGCTCTAAACTTTTTGTTAGTTTGCATCTGAGCATGAAAAGGCTTAGAAGCATTTTTAGAGTCAGAAAATTTTACAAAATTGGAACTTGAGGGCCGGTAATTTTGAAAACTTGAATTTTTAAAGCCTAAACCATTATTATCATTATTTTTTTGACTGAATTTCAAGATAGTATCCAGGCTCTTTTCCTTTCTTAAAACCTTTAAGTTTCTTTGAAATATCAACAAATCACTCTTTGCTTTTTCCAATTCAACAAGAGTAGCTTTATACTTTTGTTATAAGGCAAAATTTTGTTTTTCAAGACATTGAACTTTATTTTTCAAATCTTTCTTTTCTTGCTCAAATGTTTAAACTATAATTAGAGATTCTATAGCGCTAGTCTTAATTTGGGATGTAAGCATCTCAATTTTGGCATTTTGCTTATCAACTTGGCTGCTAAGTTTGAGACACTTCTTAGTGCCAAAAGTATACATTAGCTTATAGGAATGATCATCCATATATACCTTCGCTTTCGCTAGAATCAGACACACTAGAATCACTTTCTGCATAATCAGAATTTACTCTTGCATAAAAAGATATATAATTCACAGTTGTACCATCATCCCTGCCATCATCCAAGCAAACATTAGTATACATAGTATCGTCAATGTCATCATCCTAAGTTTAAGTAATATGAGCCTTAGATTGATTATTTACATGTGTAGGGTAGTTATTAGCATAATGACCATATTTTTTGCACTTCTTACATTGAATATGACTAAGATCCCTTCTCGATGATGTAGTATTTTGATTTTGACCATTAAAATTCTATTTGATATTCTTAGATACACTATTTCCTTGAAAACTACTAAGGGAAGACTTATTGTTTTGAAATTGATTTTTTTCATGTTTCACAACATAAGTATTTCAAAATTTCTCTATTTTCTTGAACTGTTTCGAAAGTAACTCAAGTTGCCTATCAATTGTTTCCAAATCAATATCATCATTTTTCAAAACACAAAAATCAAGGTCAAAATCAGTAGGTGTACTAAAAGCAATGTTAGAATCATTTGAGATGGTATTCTTGCCTTTATTTTTCAAATTTTTTTTCATATCTAGCTCAATCTAAAAAATTCTCAGCTTACTTGACATAATTTCAGGTGTCATAACACTTAGATCATTTTATTCTTCAATAGCATACTTTTTAGGTTCAAATTTATCAGATAGAGATCTAAGCATTTTCATTACAGTCTTATCCATCATAAAAGCATTATACTAATTTAATAACATTTGAAATTTAGATTTCTTAACCTTTTCATCATTCTCATGGGCAGTAATAAGAGTTCACCAACAGCCATAAATATAGTGTTGACCTAAGGTCTTAATCTTATTTTGATAATAAGAATAAATCAATTATGTGTAATTTAACATGTTTATTGATATAAGTATATAGTTCATTTACTTGGAAAATTCAAGAAAAACATGGCAAAGATCAATCTTTCACTATTCGATCATTGAACAAGACAAGGAAGATCAAATCTCTCAATTCAAATCATGAAGAACAAAGGATCAAAAGACTATATGAAAAGCTTCAAGGAAAAAGCTTCAAATGAAGATCAATCCGAAGAAACAAATCAAAGTAGTTGAAGACTCGTTAATTCAGTAATTGAGTGAGTGTTTAAGATTTATGTAAAGTTACTTTATTGATAAAATTTCTATAGCTCAAACGTATTCATGCATCTTTTAAAGATTGATTCAAACAAGCTTGAAATTGAATTTATTTGAAAAACATCATTTTACAAAGACCGGGTTTCAAAATAAATTCATATTAATTTTAAATGATCATATTTTAATCTCTAATAAAAATAGGTATCTTAGAAACATATATTTGAGGTTCAAAACTCATTAGAATTGTATTTGGAACTAAATTGCTAAATTGAAAAAATATTTTTATTTTACATTTAAAATTTGCTCAATTTTCGCATTGTTTTGATCTAATGGTAAGATGAAGGCCTTCCCGGACTCTGATCATTTTGAAATTTTTACAATATTTAGACAACGTCTCTTAGCACTTTTGAATAAACTTTGAGCATAATCCAATGGTCAAATTGGGAGAAATTATCAAAAAAAATTTAAATTTTTTGTCAAAACTAGCTGTTGGAAAGTTTGAAAATGTATTCCTTTGACTCAAAATCTTTCTTAATCATCCCCAACGGCCATATGGTTTTTCAAGCTATATATACGAGGTCCTAGACATGTTTTAACACACCTTGAATCATTCTAATACTCTATTATTCATATATTCAAATATACAAAGATTCAAGAACACATTTTGATCAATCTTTCATCTTTTGAGCTATATATTTTGATCAATCTTGATAACTCTAGTGTGAGTTTCATTTGTAATCTTCAAATACATTTGAGAGTTATTGTATTGGTGTGTATCACCACAAACAAATTCATTTTTCATTTTAAAAGAGAGTTTGTCTCTTTGTAGAGCAAGAGAGCATATCTTGTGAGAAGTGTAGTGGGTATAGTTACATTGTGAGTGTTGTGTGCATAGCAACATTTGTATTGAGGTTTGATCTTCACCCGAAGAAGATTGAATAGTGGAAATTCTCGGGGAGCTAACCGAGCGCGGACGTATGGTTTAGGAAACTGAACCATGAGGACAAAAAGTCTCGAGTTTCAAATTGGTTTAATCTTTCTAAACTCAAGCTCTCTTTTTATTGCTATATCATTGCTTGTATTTTGAGATTGCTTATTTGCTTGTCTTGGGATTGATTACTCGAAATTTATTATTTCCTTGATATTGTTGCTTAGCTAATTTGCTTTGCTTAAATATTTTAAAAACATTTTAATTCCGCATTAAGTTTTTAAAACCCTATTCACCCCTCTCTAGGGTTGTTTTCCGACCAACATATAGCATTTTTTCCTCTATTATTTTGTTGGGAGGAAGTTTTTCAGATGCTGTCCATTCTGTTATAGGCTTAGGAATAGTAGAAACAGTTTCATTTACAGTTATGGTTTTAGTCGTTGGAGAATATCCAGTTTCAACCATATACCACACCATATCCCTTAAAGCTTGTAAAAAAATAGTTTTCCCATCAAATGGAGTAGGTGTAGTCAAACTACTTTTAGTAAAATCCATCGTCAAAAATCAGATTTAACAAATTGAGTTCGAAGGATCTTTAAACAACTTAAGATTTATAATTCTTGCACCAACAAGACCTCTTCTGATACCACTTGTAAAACCCGTAGATAGATTTTATAGAAATAATTCAAACAAGAAGTTTGACTCTATTTGCTTTTGAAAGAAACTTTTTAAGAAAAAGTTTGTTCACTTTAATTTTTCTAAAAATCATTTTATTATTGTTTTAGAAAGTATAAGCCGTATAAATAGTATCAAAATTAATCACACAAGAACACAGTATTTGCTTGGTAAAAACCTATCCAACCGGGCAATAGGAAAAATCCATAGTGGCTCCTAACCTCACAACTTAAATCCACTATATGAATCAAATGGACAAGGAGTTAAAAACAAACATGCATACAATCAGCTCTACACAAACCACCAGTTTACCAGCAAAAGCCAAAGCACAACACTTCCTTCACCCAGACCTCCAATCATAAAACCCGGGATGTTGGTGGTATTAACCAAACACAAATATTACACCAAACAATATAAACTCAACATAAACATATTATTAAAAATACAATGCTGTCAATATTCCTTAAACACAAGAAATTAATACAAATAGATTTTCACAACAATTAATTCATAGATCAGATTCAACAATCAATAATAGATTCAAAACATATTTTACACACCAATGAAAAACAAATTCTAAATTAATAATGATATAGATCTTAAACATATTATAACAAATAAATCAGATCTAATATGTATCGAAAGATTTAACAGAAAATGTGATAAACAAACAGCTCTATATTGAACAGTTTTTCACTGCAAAAATTTGCAACAACAAACAGTTTAAGATTCGGAATCAATGGATTTAGAAACAACAAAAATAACAATAATAATACACTTTGCAGATTAGATTTACACAACTGCAGTTTTTGTAATTTAAGAACATATTTATAGTACTAAAAAATAACAAGAACAACATTAGTAAGATAATACCCAATTTGAAGAAATTAATCACACAAAATGAAAGAAATATAACGAAAAATTGAAGAAAGTGTTGCTTCCAAAGTTTAGATCCAAGAACCTCACATATGAATCGACTATACAACAATTCGTAGCCCTAGATCATGTACACAACAGGTTCGAAATAGATACATAATAGGTCCTTAAATCTCAGTACAATTCGAATAAACCACAACTAAAAATACAACAAGCACACCTCATAGATCCAAACACAGCACAACAGGAAAATATACATAAAATACTTTGGATCTTGAGTTTCAAAAATCCCCAAATACCAAATATTAAAACTCATAAAATAATTAATCAAAATCTCCTAAAATGCTCTCTTAAGACAAGATAATGATATTCAAGATCTATTTCAACCAAATCTCTAGATTTAAACAAAAAAATTAAACTGAACCAACATTTATTAATCGACTCCGATGTGAGTATGTACTCTGGTTTGATTCGTTACTTTTTCATACGTGCATTTAACCACTAACTTGAAAAAACTCGACTATATGCGATACACTATCATTCTTAATATTTTGAAAATGTGCAAAAAGTAATTGACTTGAATTGGTTCATAATAATTATTTAATTAAAGGATTAAACTTTATCGAATTCAAATAAATCTTGGTTGCCTACTAAATATATACAACTCACTAAAGGATCAAATATATCGAATTAAAGGTTTATATTTTGTCCAAGATACGCAATATGAACCCATTATATTTAATAAACACACACATTAACACCATATATAAACTTAGAAACTTGGTAAAACGTGACTTACTCGTTACTAGCGAAACAAAAATTTATGTGAACATGAAACAGCGTTTAATTTAGGGTCATTTAGGTTTTGGGTACCAAAGTTTTGCGGTAATTGAGCTTTGGATACCAAAGTTTTTAAAATTTGAGCTTTAGGCACCATTTAACACCATTCTATGAGTCAACTATCGTTGACCGTTAACTCTCTTTAATTTTACGTGTGAAGTACTAAAATTTCCCTAAGTAATTAACAAACACTTACATAATAATTTATCTCCCAAAGCAAGACCATGGTCAAAAGAAACTAGATAGAAATATATTGAGAGAAAAAAAACCCTCCCACATTCCTCCATCGCTGCAACGCACAATCCCCCAACCTTTACTGTCCTTTCCATGTCCCCCCACATATGTCACTAGAAATATAGCCAGATCTAAATGTGCAATAAAAGCCAAATTAAACACACTCTGTATATTAGGGGTGTCCAGAATCCAATCCAAACCGAGGAACCGATCCAATCCAATCCATTTTTCCTGGATTTTATGGATGATTGGATTGGATCGGATGCAAAATTTGAAAACCGAAAAAATTGGGTCGGTTCCGGTTTCATGTGTTCTAGGAACCGATCCAATCCAATCCATTATAATTGCCACATGTCTCTCCCTCATTGGTGGCATATTATAATATATAAAATGGTTCACTTTGAAATATTTATAAGATAAGGGACTTTAATTGAAATAATAAAAACTTAAACAAATAGGATTGAAATAATAAAAAATTAATCTTAATTTATTATTTAATATTTAGTTTAATCATGTATGGTTTGTCACTTGATTTAATTATATATTTTTGGTTAGACAATAAACATTTTAACTTGAAGTTGTTTAGTTGAACACTTGAACTTTATTTGTAATGGATTTTATTTAGTTTACAAATAGTTTACATTTTGTTTTACATTAGAATTAAACATTTCAAGAATATAATATATCTTATTTTAAACTTATAATCGGATCGGATCGAAACCGATCCAATCCAACATTTAATTGGATTGGATGCCAAAACCTAAAACCGACATTGGATCGGATCGGATGCGGACGGTTTAAAATGACCGGATAGGATCGGATGGACACCCTTACTGTATATCTAAATGTGATGGTGGTATCGGTAGTGGAGTCAGCGGCAGCGGCAGTGAGGGCAGGGGTCGAAGATAATGGATTGGAAGTGGTCATCACCTTTTTCCTCTGCCTTCCAAATCACACATAACACAATTAGCAGGCCATTTCACCTCACTTCCCCAAATGCTAACAAAACACCATTATTACCCCTTTCTCTATCAACACTCCAAACCATAATTCCACCCCAGCTAACATCACCACCCCCACCACCGCCCTTTCTCACCACTAATAACCCCACTAAATCTATTGACCTATAGGTCTTAATCTTATTTTGATAATAACAATAAATCAATTATATGTAATTTCACATGTTTCTTGATATAAGTTTATAATTTTTTTTTTAAATGAAAGCTGGCGCGAAGCCTATTATTAAAAGGAAAAAAAAAACAAACACCAAAAACATAACAAAACTCAAAAACAAAATCTATACTTTGGCCTACCTAAACGGTCCTCCGCAACTGCTTTATCAATTTCCGGAACTGATCCATCCCACCAGGTGAAAGCAGAATAAGAAAGAGCTAAGTTGGAGATGATATCTGCCGGAATATTACCTTCACGAAAACTATGAGAGTGCTTGACTTCCATTTGCGACATCAAAGTTTGGCAAACTAACCAACGACGCCTAATCCTCAAAGGAGCTAAAAAGGCATTATTGAAGAAGGTAGGAAGAGCAGTGGCAGAATCTGCCTCAAGCCAAATTCTCCTCCATCCACGAGCATGAGCTGTCTCTATTGCAAGAATCAAGGCAAAAAACTCGGCAAAGAAAGCATTATTTAGGCCAAGGCTTTGAGCAAAAACTCCATAAACTTGGCCACTGCTATCACGAAAAACACCACCACAAGCTGCTTCCCCACTCATTTTAGATAAACCGTCAGTATTGCATTTGATCCAACCAAGAGAAGGAGGTAACCAAATCACAGGTTTAATATTAGGAGCTTTCCGAGGATGACATTGAACCCGGAAAGTTTTAATGATGATCAGGTCTTCAACTGAATTATATATACACCCGTTGGTGAGATTACCAGCTTCACGAATCCAGCAAGAAAGACCGTGTAGGAGTCTGTTAAAGCAAGGAGCAACACCATCGAATTTGCTTTTATTTCGTTGAGACCATAAACCCCAAAGAAGGGCCACCAAACCCGCAAGCCACATATGTTTAACCTGAGAGCTCATGCAACGATCAACTAACTTTTGAAAGAAAGTAACGTATTGCCCCTCGTAATAATAAGGAACATGAAATATATTTAAAAGCCACATCCAAGCTCGAGTGGCATATGGACATTCAAAGAACATGTGCTGCACAATTTATAATTCATTTACTTGGAAAATCAAGAAAAGCATGCCGCATGACAAGGATCATCGAAATACTATCTGATCAAGTCAATAGAGCATTGGACAAGACAAGGAAGATCAACCTCATCACAATGCAATTCATGAAGATGAAGATCAAAGAAATTTGTAAAAAGCTTCAAGGCAAAAGTTTTAAGTGAAAATCAATTGAAGAAACAAATCGAAGCATTCAAAGACTCGAGAATTTGATAATTGAGTGAATGCTTAGGATTTTATGTAAAGTTTCTTGATTGATCATTTTTATAGCTCAAACATGATTATGCATCATTTAGAGATTAAATCAAACAAGCTTGCAATTGAATTTCTTTGAAAACATCATTCTTGCAAAAACCAATTTTGAAATAAATTTATATTAATTTTAATCGATTATATTTTAAGTTTTCCCGAAAATAGGTGTCTTAGGAACATATTTTTGAGGTCCCCAACGCATTATAATTGATTTGGAGCTAAAATGCAAAAGTCCAAAAATTGAGATTTTGGCCTGATGGACAAAGCTCATTAGTCAACTTAGCAGCTTTGCTCAGTCGACTAAAGGTCCATTAGTCGACTGATGCTTTAGAATAGAACTATTGGATTTTTAATTTTTTACCATTTTTGGTACCAAACCTCTACTAAACATCTAAAACAGCTATATCACTTTTGGGACTATATGTACATTATTTAAAACATATTTTGGCAAGCTTGAAAACATATACAAACTCATTTTTCATTTATTCATCTTATTGAAATAATTCAAACTTTTTTATTAATCATATCTTTCATTTTTGAGCTATATCTAATTGATCAATCAAGATAACTCTAGTGTGAGCTTCAATTGTATCTCTTAAATACTTAAGAGTTGTTATTCATTGTTGTGAATCACTAAACAATCTATATTCAATTGTGAGAGGTAAATCTCATAGATTAGCAAGAGAGCATATCTTGTGATAAGTGTAGTAAGTATTGCTACATTGTGAGTGTTGTGTGTATAACAACATTTATATTGCAGTTTGATTTTCACCCGAAAGAAATTTGGAACTACTGAAAATTCTCAGGGGACTATCCGAGAGCGAATGTATAGTTTAGGAAACCGAACTACATGAACAAAATGTCTTGGGCTTCAATCAGTTTAATCTTTCTAACTGAAGCTATTTATTTTATTGCTTTATTATTGCTTGTGGTTGAGATTGCTTGGTTAAATTAATATTTTCTTGATACACTTGCTTAGTTAAATTGTTTTACTTAAACTTTTTTTGAAAACTTTTAAATTCCACATTAAGTTTTAAAAACCCTATTTTCCCCCTCTAGGGTTAAAATCCGACCAACAATTAGTATCAGAGGTTGTACTCTTGATTTGATTTAACAATCTTGGAGTCAACAATCATGTTTTTTTATCAAGGAACCGGCATTTTTGAAGGTGCTTCGATTTATAAACCACCTTTATTTGATGGCAAAAATTATAGTTTTTGGAAAAATTGCATGTGTACTTTTTTACAAGTTAGTGATTTTGAACAATAGAGGGTAAGCTTGTTGGATCACACTACAACGAAAGGCCTCATTTTCGACGAAGATTTTCGACAACACATAATTGTCCTCGCAAAAGAACTCCTTTTTCGACCATAAAAAATGGTCGTCGAAAATATTCTATCAAAATGTAATTTATTTTCGACGAAGAATATGCTGTAGGAAAAAAGTTCCAATTTCGTTGGATAAACAAAAAAAATGGCAAGAAGTTTTGGCGCTAGTATTTTTTTGACAACATTTTGTCTCGTCGGTAATGGTAGAACTATTTCCGAGAGGAAGTTGACTTTTTCGGAAATGATTTCTTAATTTCAAGGGCAACAAAGTACCCTCAATAATGAACAAATTATTTTCGACGGCTAATGACCCTTAGAAATATTTCTCTAAATTGTATTATTTTTATAAATGCCATTACTTTAAATAATTTTGTATGTAATTTAAAGAAAATTAAAATTTTAATTTTAATAAAATTTATATTTTTAAAATATACTAATCAATATCAATTAAACAACATCCTTCATGACTATATAATAACGTACTTTATGTGTTTGTACATTTTTGGTCATTTCAGTCTGTGTAATCACGGTATATCAGTCCAATTTTTTGGACCATTTACTTTTTAAATGATAATGTCTACGTTAGGGGTGTGCACGGTCCGGTTGACCGAACCGAAAAGCATAGAACTGGACCGAACCAGATATTTCAGTCCTAAAAATTCGAAGATCGGACCAAGCCGGAATAACTGTTAAGACCGGACCAGACTGTATCGGTCCGGTTTCGGTTGGTCCATTTGATCTGGGCTTTTTTTTATTGGCCTAAGAGTTGTATTAGGATCAAAATGAAGCTGAATCTAGTATATGAAATTTTTTAAGAATTAAAATGAAAATGAGAGAGTATATATGTCCCAATCGATCTTGTGTAGAAGAAAAAAAAAGGAATTCAATTTATTAACTTGCTAGATTATTGCAATTTGAATTTGAAAACAAAAGCAACTAAGCAACGACTATTAATTGAGCAAAAGCAAAAGCAAGAAAAGAAAACAAAATAAAGAGAAAGATGGACATTTCTTTTTGAAGCACGATATTTCTTCTCCATTTCAAGTAGCAACCATTAATTGAGAAACAGAGATTTATCATTTGAAGCGACGATAGTAAGAGGGAGAGAAGGGTTTTAGTGAAGGAAAGAGGACGAGTGTAGAAACTGAAGCCATGATATAGAGAGATAGTAGAGAGTATAGACGACTAGACGATCGGCGAGACAGCAAGAGGGAGAGAAGGGTTTCAGTGAGGGAAATAGAGAGGGAGAGGAGAATGACGTGAGGGAAAGAGAGAAGGAGAGGAGAGTGGCGTTGGGAGTGGGTGAGATTTAAGAGAAAGAATGAGCGGCGCTATAGAAGAAAAGAAAGCTTTAGGGTTTAGTTTTAATTATAATATTATATATTATATATTGTTAATATACATTTAAATATATATATTAATATCGGTCCAGTCCGGTCTGGACCGAAGCTTTAAACTCTAAGATCGAAGACCAAACCAAAACTCTTTGGTCCTTCAAATTTTGGACCGGATCGGACTGAATCTAAACGGTCTGCTCCAAACCGGTTTATTTTTCGGTCCAGTTTATTCGGTTTGGCGGTTCGGTTCAATTTTTGAATACCCCTAGTCTACGTTGTTAGATTATTTTCACATCTGGTGTTGATGTTAATTTGTTAAAAAAATATTTTGTTAAGATTGGAATAAGATAAAAAAAAATGATTAAAAGTGCATTTAAAAAAAACTAATACAAGGCGGCCCAATTAAGTTTATTTTTAGTTTTTCTAGCATGAACATTGAACATGTGTTTTAATTGTTCAATACAGACTTATTGAAGTTTGTGGATTTAAATCAATCACATGTAATTATTTTTTTTCTTATTACCGGATTTTATTTATTTTATCGTGCTAGATGGCGTGAGTATACCCTATTTTATATTATAAAACACCATTTTGACCAATTTTTTTCTCAAAGCGTATAAGAATTCAATGGCTAAAAATACACATGTTATGATATGCCTTACTTGTATACAATTGGATTTGTTTATACACATATCAAGATGTCAAATCAAAGATAAAACACTCACAACAATAACATACAAACAATAAACTCTTACACATATGCATTTATATATATATGTTCTATGAAAATTGATTAAGTATCAAAAAAGAGAAAAAAAAAGAACTTCCTATCTAGGGAGAAAAAAAAATTCCCTCCTATGCAGTAGATTTTCTCCCGCCTAAAAAGACTCCTCATCCCACCAAAAAAAGGGAAATACTCATTATTCTCCTTATGTTTAGTTCGACTAAATCATTAAAAAAAAACTTCCGTTGTTCTAGCTACTGCGCACTTGTTTCTCAAACCCTAAAACCTTGTATTTCTTCCCCTTCTCTCACTATAGCAATGGATCAAATTGCAGATTTAAGAAGCATCTTGATTAATTGGGTAACAATTACAGTTTTGTCCATCTCTCATCTCTCTCTTTCTCTATTAATTTTCTTAGTGAACCATATTAACCAACTGATTATGTCTAAATTATTCCTAAGGGCAGCAACAATCTCTCTCGCTTTAGGTCCGTCAGTTGGGGTGAGGGCAGCAACGCATCTTCGGTTCGATCCTGATCAAGTTTTCACAGCCTTATTTTTTGTTGATTGCTTTTCAGAAAAATACAAGGTTTGACATCCTTTATCAATTTTTAAAAGCCTTCTTCCCTTCAGTTTTAGCAAATTGTTTGAAAAGGCTGGCTGCTACTTGAAACTACTAATTTATAATTTAAGAAAATCGGATTAATTTGATTAGTGCGCAACGATTTGTTTTGTCAGTCGTGGTTTGCGGTTATCGTTAAAATTAAGTATGTTCTTTGACTTTGGATTGTGCCAATTGTATTTGTTTGTTAGCAATATTCTAGTTGAGTTGAGAATGTAAATTTAAGATTTTAAGATAATAGAGCTGATTTGATTAGTTTTTTTGGGTGCTTTTGTGATGGTATAAATATGATTAAATTTGTATAATTTTAATTAAAGGACGATCTTACTGAAAAAAGGAATAAAGTGGAAGAGGTGTTTGGTGAAACTGATGATTGGGAGATATATCAGAAAGTGATTGGCGGGCCTAGTCACGGTCGTGTACTTGGTTTAGGTGCTGGGGTCAAATTAAACGATTACATTTCACCTAACCAAACTTGTAATAATCCTACATGTTTCGAACAAAAAGAAAATTATGAAAGAGTGAAAAGCCAAGTTGAATCTCTGACAGATAAATTAGAGAAGTTGACTCAAATTGTTCAAAGTTTGCTGCCTAATACCTCACACAATTCTAAAGCAAGAAACTCATATTATGTGGTACTATTTTTATATTTAAAATATTTTTATACGTTGCTGTTGTTCATGCTAAGTAGTACACGTTTTATCTCTTACTTATTTTACATTCTAACTTCTTTGTTTTTCTTTTACAATAGGACAATATTGCAACATATTCAAGTGCACACCATGATGAAGATGGGGATGAAGATGTTGCTGATGAAGATGATGCAAACTTTAATGATGACTTTTATTAGCATATATTGTTAGCTTAAGAGTGACTATGTAATAAAGACTAAATTTTGAATAGTTATCTTTATCTGATCATGTATGAGATTAATTATGTTTTTTCTAATGCAATATTTTATGAACATTTCAATCTTCTTCTCCTTCCAAACCCTTTTATTTTATCCCTCCCTTATACACACATATATATGCATATTGCCACTGCCACCACCATATCGCCACTGCTGCCACCACCATAACCACCGCCATCACCATCTTCTTCTCTCTCTGTTCATGCTTTCTCTTTTTTGCTCTCTCTCAGACCAAAAACTCTTTCTTTGTTCCTCCCATTTCAACCGGTTCCTCTCTAAAACGAAATTTTGGGGCCAAATCTAGGGCTATGGTTCCTCTCTCTAAAAAAAAAGCTTCAAATTTTAGGGCCAAACAAGTGATGATTTTGTTTCTCAACATCTCTAAAACGAAATTCTGTTTTTTTTAAATAAAAAAAATTCCATATCCATTCAATTGATTTGGGTTTTGTGTTTGAGATTTACAAACAAAAGAGGGGAAAGAAGAGAGAAAGTGAAAGAAGATGTATATGGACGGTGGTTTGGTTTTTCTCTCTCTCTCTCTCTCTCTTCCTTTTTTATTTATTTTTTAATAATTTTTCTAAGAAAAAATAATTAAAATGACAAAAATACCCCAATTTTCGTCAAACTTAACATAAAATTTGGACAGAAGGGTTAAAATGACATTCACTAATAGTTTAAGGGTCAAAGTGGAGCATTTTTTATTTTAAGGGTTAAAATGACACTAGGCCCTTAGTTTAAAGGACCATTAGGGTAGTTTACTCTTAAAAAATATCTTAATTTATTTATCTCTTATAATCAGTTAATTGAAAATTAAATCGAATGGGAGGAAAAAAAATTGCAAACAAATTTCAACGAATGAATCTCATAGGAGAACATTTCTGATGACAATATTATTCTTGGAAACATTAGATTATATGTTTTCTACAAAAAATATCAATTTTCTAGGAAAATATGACCCTTGAAATTTATTCATTTTCGATGACAAATAGTCGTCGGAATTAGACATTCTTATCTAAAATAGTTTTTTCTGACCATTATTATTTGTTATAAATAAATCCTTAGAAAAAAATGGATTGGCTACCAACGAATTATTTCCGACAAGCAACGAATTATTTCCAATAAACATTTTTTGTCAAAAATAATATTTGTCATCGTTCAAGAATGCAAATTTTCGACCATTGACAAATTATTTACGACCATGACTGGTTGCCAAAAATATATCTTTTTTCGAGGGTTGGTCGAAAAAAGACTATTTCCGATGACAACCGAGGGAACCTAACTGTCGGAAATAACTTTTTCTGAGGAAAAAAGTGGCTTTTACAACCAAATTGCACTCTTGGAAATGACTATCATTGTTGTAGTGGTTTATGACTGTGGAAGCAATTCCTTTCCTTATTATCAACTTTTGGATGACTTGATATATCATTGAGGATCTTTGAGGATGAGGGATTGTTGTTGATTTTCCTTGAGAGTATTTCTTCTTAGCTAGGAATTTCTCAAATTTCCTAGATATAAGTACTAAGTCTCCATCTCATTTTCCACCATTTCCTTCATTTGGCTTTAAAACAAATATTTCCATTAGATTTGCTATCTCTTCTCCTTCTTCTCTTTGCAACTCCTTCTCATGGGTTTTGAGAGAACCCAATAGTTCATCCATGCTAAAAGTTTTGAACTTCTTAACTTCTTGAATTGTCGTTACCTTAGGCCTCCATATCTTTAGAAGAATCCTAAGAATTTTTCTAATCTTCTATTCATTAAAATAAACCTTGCCAAGAAGATCCAAACCATTAGTGAGAATAGAAAATCTACTATACATAGAAGCAAGTGATTCGTTATGCTCCATGTTAAACAATTCATAATCATGGACAAGTATATTGATATTATCCTCCTTGACTTGAGAGGTTCCTTCATAGGCAACCTCAAGCTTGTCCCAAAGACATTACAAGTTAAATTGTCCGGTTAGAAGAAATGAGAAGAGAGAAAAGAAGGATGAGATGTACAAGAGATTGAAAGATGCTCTTAAAGGGCATTTAAGAGAATCGGAAGAAGGCGAATCCGATATTGAGTTGAGTGATGAAAAGATGTCACACCTTTGCCTTATGGAAAAAAAATGGAGAGTCATACAAATCTTGGCCTCATAGATGAAGCATTCTTGGAACTACCATTTTCTCTCCATGGTCTTGATCCCGTTTTGATGTTGCTATAGGGGAAAAAAATGTGTGTATGGTGATCAATGTTGGTAAGATTTTAATTGTTTTATGTCTTCAACATTGATACTTGTTTTCTTTTGAAAACTTTATTTGAGATCAAAAATGATTTATTGG
Source organism: Lonicera japonica (assembly GCA_021464415.1). Lineage (NCBI taxonomy): Eukaryota > Viridiplantae > Streptophyta > Magnoliopsida > Dipsacales > Caprifoliaceae > Lonicera > Lonicera japonica. Next base: position 36,571,633 of record CM038469.1, on the reverse strand, counting down.
TTTTGAAACTATCTCAAATATGTGCAATGCTTTTTAATTATCATTTATCTTATCTATGCATAAATTGAGGAGGAGCATATTTAATTTACATTCATATGCTATTTATGCTTATTATTGAAAACACATATTCATTTATTGTCATCATAAAAAAAAGGGGAGATTGTTGGCCTAAAGGTCTTAATCTTATTTTGATAATAATAATAAATCAATCATGTGTAATTTAACATGTTTCTTGATATAAGTTCATAGTTCATTTACTGGAAAAATAAAAAAAAGCATGCCGCATGATAATGATCATCGAAATACTATCCAATCAAGTTAACAAAGCATTGGATAAGACATGGAAGATCAACCTCATCACAATGCAATTCATGAAGATCAAGATCAAAGAAATTTGCAAAAAGTTTCAAGGCAAAAGTTTCAAGTGAAGATCAATTGTAGAAACAAATCGAAGTATTCAAAGACTTGACAATTTTATAATTGAGTGAGTGCTTAGGATTTTATGTAAAGTTTCTTGATAGATCATTTTTATAGCTTAAACATGATAATGCATCATTTAGAGATTGAATTAAACAATCTTGCAATTGAATTTCTTTCAAAACATTATTTTTGCAAAAATCGGTTTTGAAATAAATTCATATTAATTTTAATTGATCATATTTTGAGTTTTCCCTAAAACAGGTGTCTTAGAAACATATTTTTGAGGTCCCCAAAGCATTAAAATTGATTTTGGAGATAAAATGCAAAAGTCCAAAAATTAGAATTTTGGCTTGATGGACAGAGCCCATCAGTTGACTAAGCAGCTTTGCTCAGTCGACTGATGCTTCAGAATATAGCCGTTGAATTTCTGATTTTTTACCATTTTTGGTACCAAACCTTTACCAAACTTCTAAAACAACTATGTTACTTTTGGGATTATATATACACTATCTAAGACACATTTTGACAAGCTTGAACACATTTACAAACTCATTTTTCATCTCTTCATCTTAGCTTTTGTATTGATCATTTCTTTTATCTTTCATCTTTGAGCTATATCAAATTTATCAATCAAGATAACTCTAGTGTGAGTTTCAATTGTATCTCTTAAACACTTGAGAGTTGTTATTCATTGATGTGAATCATCAAACAATTTATATTCAATTGTAAGAGGCAAATCTCATAGGATAACAAGAAGGTAAATTATTGTTTAGTAATTATGAGAGGTAAATCTCATAGATTAGCAAGAGAGCTACATTGTGAGTGTTGCGTATATAACAACATTTGTATTGCATTTTGATTTTCACAAGAAAAAAAATCGGAATTAGTGAAAATTCTCGAGGGACTATCCAAGCGCGGATGTATGGTCTAGAAAATCGAATCGCATGAATAAAACGTCTTGAGCTTCAATCGGTTTAATCTTTCTAACTCAAGCTAAATTGTTTTACTTAAACTTTTTTTAGAAACTTTCAAATTCCGCATTAAGTTTTAAAAATCATATTCACCCCCCTTTAGGGTTAAAGTCCGACCAACAGAATCCTCTCCCCTACCTCCATCACCATCGTCTTCATTATCGTCACCTTCTCCCTTCGATATGTGGAACTACATGTGGATTCTCTTTCTTATATTTCTTTAAAGAATTCGGTTCCACCAAAGCTTAGTTAACGATCCTCTTGCCAACTAATTGGTTCAGTCAGAGCTGTCTGGCACCATATCCGAAGCTCAATTTTCGGCTGGTGATCGAAATTTTGAGTCATCCTAGTGATCGTGATCGTAATTTTATATATCTCCATCTGCGCTTTGTTTCCATTTTTCCATATGATTTTATTTTATTTCTGTAACATGTAAAAACATATTTCCAATTACTTTTTTTTTCTCTATTGACGTTTATTAAACAATATTCCATATAATATTGTATAATGATTATAAAATGGGTATGTGTACAATTTGTATATATATACCATTATTAAAAAGTGGCAAAGATTATATGTAGCAATATTAAAAAATCGAAATAGTCTATATATAATGTAATTGATTATTATAATTGTATCATAATGAATTGTATATAATTTTATGTAATGAATATGTCTGATATTTTTATGTAATTTAGACTACTAGAAGTATGACTAAAAAGATGGGTATGTACTATTCAGATTTTTGACATTCAATCACTGCCTTAATTTTAAAATGGGTATATGTATAACGATCTTTAGCATATTTTTAATTTTATTGTAATTTAATTGATTATTAATTTTAAATGGTATACAAACATTCATTATTAAATTTCACAATTTTTTATACTAATCTTCTTATTAAAAAAAATAAAATTCCAACATCATTTTAATAATTATTTTTCAAATTGCATAAGTTTATTCAAAATAAAATTATTAATATAAATTTAATTTCATGTACAAAAATGTTTACTGGCTAGAAATTCTCTTACACTAAAATTCTTATCACTTGAATCATACCAAAATTAATAAATTCAAATAAAAATTGAATAGCTTAAATTAAAATTTGAATTCAGTTTTGATTTTGTTATTGAAATTACTTCTTTAATTATATTTTTCCGTACCTTTATTTGATTATTAGGCATGTATGAATAGTTTTTACTATCAATATCAATTATTTATTAATATTTTAATATTTAGTTATGTTAAATTCAATGAAAGTTTTAATTGCTCAAAATTATTTATACTATTCTTATTATAAATGGTAGAAATTAATAAACTTTGCATTAAGGATTAATCGGATAAATATTTAATAAACTTTGCATTTGTTGGAATTCTATATTACAAGTCTGAATATTATATAACATAATTCGCTTTTGTTTAAAAATACATGCAACATTAATTGTTGTCCGTATTTTTTTTGCCAATGCGATTCACCTATTCATAAATAAGTTTTGTAAAAAAATACTCTAGGAGAAAATTTCTATATTACGTACAATATTTACGAATTAAGTATTAAGTAGAGTTTCAAATTTTGATATAATTTTTTTTATATAAAATTAAAGTTTCTTATAAATTCCTTCATTCAGTAATAAAAAAATAAAACTACCATATTATACGAGAAATGAATTTTGTTAGTTGACTTACTGTGATTTTGGGTGATCGAAAATTTTCATTAATCAATTTAGTTATCTAAAGTATGTAAATCGGAATAAATTAGTTAAAAATTTATTTTTATATTTGTTTTGTTATCTGGCAACCACAAAATAAAATAATACCAATTATAGGCGTGATATAGTTTTATCCGGTTATAATGGGATAAAAGGATAATTAATTATTGAATGTTATTAGTTGATTAATTTCATAATCATTAATTGCATAATATTAAGTGTATTTCTTGAACTATTGATTAATTATTGAATATTTGGTGATTTAGGTCTAAATTCATAATTGTTAAATATTAGTTATATACTTATAGTTATTTAATAATATATTTTATTTTATTAAAAACAATATTAATGGACAAATTTTAAAGGTTTAGTGCTAAAAATAACAAAAAGTTAGATCTCCAACAGCTAGTTTCTAGGCCATTAGTCGACTGAGTCTCAGCCCATCAGTCGACTGATGGGCATGCACTGATTTGCCAGCCAAAAACTAAATTTTTGGATTTTTGCATATAAGCTCCAAAATCAATTCTAATGCTTTGGGGACCTCAAAAACATGTTCCTAAGAAACCTATTTTCGGAAAAACTCAAAATATGATCAATTGGATTTATTATGAATTAATTTCAAAACCGGTTTTTGCAAGAATGAAGTTTTGAAAGAATTTTGATTCGAACTTGATTTTGATCAATCTAAGAACGCTAAAGCAATATATATGATCTATATAAATAATCAAAACAAGAAACTTTACAAAGATCTAAAGTGCTCACTCAATTTATAAAGCTAACGAGTCTTCGATTGCTTTAAAAAGTTTCTTCGATTCTTCACTTGCTTTGAGCTTTTGATCCTCATAAATACGCCATTGTGGATATACTTTGATCATGTTTTTGTGAGTGATGTAAGACTAATGTATTTTGGAATACATAGCGGATTGAGTTCACCATTAGTTTTGTTGGATTTGTCCATGTATGATAATTGTAATTGTGGCTATACTTACAACATCAACTTAGTTAAATTACACATAATTATTATTATTATTATTATCAAAACAAGATTAGTGACTTTTAGGTCAACAATAAGAATCTATAATAGTATTTATATATATATTGATTGTTGAAAATGATTATTGAATATAATTTTTTTTTGTCGAAATGGAAGTAAAAAACCATTATTTCTGCAAAAATAAAATAAAATCCGTTCTATGTGCACACATAGGTACAATATATACATCTTCTTCTTCTCTAAGGAAAATACACCCACAAATCTCCGATCACTCTCTCTAAAATATATTGAAAAAGGCTGATGAATTGCATTATTGCCTAACTAGCTGATTAATCCAAAAAAAATCTCTCTAAAATGAACCACACACAAATCCATCTTTCTAATGTGTAATACCATTAAGACCCACATAATCTCTCTCTCAAAGAAGACCCATTTCTCTCACTAAAATTTCATGAACAACTTCTATTTTCTCTCACTAAAAATTATATTCCCTCTTTGAAAATCACATAACACAAATCTGGTTTATTTTTCTAAAATAATCTACAATCTCGCCGGAATTTCATAACGCCTTGAACTCTTCGTCGGTGACATCACCGACTTTTCTACCACCGATGGAGGCCCCACCATCGAAGGAGGCTTCCATTCTCTTTCTTCATTGCCGATGACGAATCCAACATCGATCAGGTAAAAGCTAGAACTTGTGTTGTGAGTTAGAGGAGATTATTGGAAAAGGATTAGGGATTTGGAATGGATCGAGGTTAGTGAAGAGGAAGTAGGGGTGTTTTCGGTTTCGGTCGGGGTAGAAACTAAGTACCCCAAACCCAAACCAAATATAAAAATTCGGTTTCGGTTTCTAAATCTTCGAAACCCAAACTTGAACCAAACTTTTCGTTTCGGTTCGGTTTTATTCGGTTTTGACATATATTTTTTTTTCATTTTTTCTAAATCAATTTAACATAACAATGTAATACTAATAATAATTTAAGAATGGTTCATATTCAAATTAAAGTCATATTTTTTTAGAAACAAGGAGCAAACATATAGATACTATATTTTTTATTTAGTTACAATTTATTTGTACATTTACAAGAACAAAACACATTAAATAAAATGATGAAATATCTTATCATCATGTATGTGATAAAAAAATCTTAACTTTGTGTAGTTAATTCAATAATAAGGGCACGTGTTAATGATTTTTTTTAAGATTGTCACAAAATGTAATTATTAAGGAACATATTTTATAAAAAGCCATCTTTTTTTGTATTATAATATAATTAACGTGTGCCATTAGAGTATATAACATAATTCGGTTCGGTTCGGTTCGGTTTTGAACTAGCTTACCCCAAACTCGAACCAAACTTTTCAATTTCGGTTAAGTTTTCTCATTTTCGGTTCGGGGTTTTACGGATTGGTCCGGATCGGTTCGATCCGTTCGGTCGGTTTTCGGATTGACATTAACACCCCTAAGAGGAAGAGTTGATTTAAGGTTTCAATGTGGGTGTGAGTATGGGTATGAATTTGGCGTAGAGAGAATGGAAGAAGAAGAAGAAGAAGAAGAAGAAGAGAGAGAAGAGAGAGGAGAGGGAGAGAGAGAGAGAGAGAGAGAGAGAGAGAGAGAATGACGTGACGAGAGTGGGAGGAAGGGGCATCATTGAAATGTTTAAAATAAAATAAAAATTCTTGTCTTAGTTAAAGAAGAGGGCATTTTAGGGCATTTAAGTAAAAGTTAAGTTCACAATTAGTTTGACGGATTTTTGGATGAAAATCGTCTAAAAAGGGGGCCAAAGCTACACTATCATAAATTTTAAATACCAAAGTTAGTTATGACACAATTAATAAGAACTAAAAGCCAAATAACCTTACTTTGTACGCATTATTTACATTATTTTAATTTTTCCAGAGTACATCCCTTTCAGACAAGTAAATTATACTACCATTATATAACAAATTTTACATTAATTAATAGGTTGATCGGCACTATCTTTATTTGCACATTAATTTTCCTCTCCAAGTATTAGATTATTCGAAAACGGACGTGTACATATTACTAAATTTACCTGATAAATAAGACGTATTAGCATTATATATATGCATATTAGCTACACGACTTAAGATATTAGTTAATTTGAATTATTTACAGGTTAACATGCTAAATTATATGAATGAAGGAGTTAATTCAATTATATATATACTTAAATTACAGGTCATACTCGATTTGTTTGCAATATACCTGCCAATTTCCGATTATAAATATATTTTATTTTATAACACTCTTGATGGGTAATTGAATTGGTTAAATTGTTAATGTAAGGCTAGGGTAGCTGTTGCCTGTTTGAAACTCATTTTAACTAGTATTTATTTTATTTAAGGAAAGTTGTAAATCAACAAAGGTTTATTTACTAATTTCACATGCGCACAAAAAATAGCCTTAATGCACTAATCAATTTACAAGTGAGAGAGGGAGGAAAGTAGGGGAAGAGTTCAAACTCGTTAGACTGAGTAAGGAAAATATAATATATATTATATATGGTAATTTATTTAATTAAATTTAACATTTTAAAATGGCATATAATGAAAATTTCCGCTAGAACGAACCTGTGAGTATAATTTATTCTTGAAAATCGACTTGCTTGGAAATGGTGTGATCGTATCCTCATATATATGCCAACCCAAAATATTTGTTTATTTCATGTGGGATTTTTGTGCTGTGACACTATTTTGGGCTAAGTTAATTTCATCCCCAAGAGACTCACCCGCTAGATCTGCCCAATTGCATGCACCAATTTGTTGGGATACGTGTCAATTCGAATCTTAAGTGGCACGAACACATTACACATAGGTAAAACATGTTCATAAATTATGGTTAATTTGTAAGGGTACGTATGTATAGAGTGTTCATTGACTCATATACCACTCTCAATCTTGTATCTGTTCCACGTGGAATTATTAATTGCCGCGTGACATTTAGTATGCATCACTTTTTTCAAAATATTTAGATCATGAAGGAAGAGTATATAGTTAACCACGTGCCACCATTAATTTTTTGGCCCAATTACCGTTAAATTTTGATACCTCTATAAGGAAGGAAAACTAATGAGACTTGAACTTAAATTCTCAAATTTAGATAGTTCCATTATCCGCTGAACCAATATTAATATTTGACTTAATTTTTCATTTTAAATTAGTTGATAAGCATGTACATGTATCGCATGTGCTTAACTAGTTTGTTATATATTAAATATAACAATAGGATCAAATTTATTAATTTTGATTAGTTTACCAGAGATAAATTAGATATACAAAAGGGTAAGGAGTTAAAAGATAAGCCATATGAATCGTTGAACTTTTTTAATTAAGTCGATATAAATCTGTTGAACACTAATAACCTATGTTAATCTTTTGAGTTTATAGGGTGGTAATACTTTATCCTTAAAAGAACAAAGTTAATTCCAGCCACAATACTCCTAGTCCTTTTATATGTTTGTGTATTGTTTTTGTAAAAATAAAATAAAATAAATAAACTTGAGAACTTAGGCACGGCTCTTAATGACACTGCACTCTGCTAAATCAATTGTAAATAATAAAACATGTTAAATTAGACAACTAATTATACAAGTTTTGGATATAAAACACAGTTACACAGTAAAACAAAATACATTGTCGGACAAGACATAAAAGACATGCAAACCAAAATAAAAAGATGGAAAACTAGGCTTAAGTTAATAATGACTATATATAAATTGGCAATAATTAATATACTTTGTACATGATGTTGTTTTCTATGTACCTTCGCCACTTTGTGAGATACAACCGATGACCAGCAAGTAACAAAAAAACCTATATACTCCAATTTAATCTCCCAAGTTTGTGTAAAATTACAATCATACCCATATTTCTAGGACATAATTACATTGCAATTAAGGGTTATTGGTCTATGAAAGTCCCACACAGCCTCCTATTTATTCATCTCTCTATTTTCTTCTTTCCTCACATCAATACAACACATTGCCATTCAAGAGAGTAACTATGGATAGAGATCAAGAAGACATGCAATTTTTAGGGGTCTTTGGTATCTACAAGGAGTCTTTCAAAATCAATGCCAAATGTAGGAGGATCTTTAGCCAAATTACGCTAGCTTTAATCATTCCTCTAGCATTTGTCTACCTAGCCCACATGCAAATCTCCGAGTTACTTTTCAGAAGAATTTATCACACAGAGTTCCTGCTAGAACGAGCATACCCCAGTGGAAGCTACAACAGATACTCTAAAAACCTGACCGCTGAGCGGTTATACTATTGGCTTTTCAAGCTGGCATATTACATAGCTGTCCTTATTCTCTCTCTCCTCTCCACCTCTGCCGTGGTTTACACTATTGCGTGCTTGTACACAGAGCGCGAGATAGCATTCAAGAAAATCATGAGCGTTGTGCCAAGAGTCTGGAAGAGGTTAATGGTCACTTTCTTGTGTACTTTCTTGGCTTTCTTCATATATCACTTAATTCTGGTGTTGATAATACTTTTGGCTGCGGTCACTTTGGGGAGCACTAATGCGTTTTTTCCTATTTTCATTATCATACTAATACTCTACTCAGCTGGGTTCGTGTATATGACCATTATTTGGCAGTTGGCAAGCGTCATTTCAGTGCTAGAAAAAACGTACGGGTTTAAAGCTGTGATGAAAAGCAAGAATTTGATCAAAGGGAAGATGTGGGTGACTATAGGTATCTTTCTCAAGTTGAATATCCTTTTTGTAGTCATACAAGTTGTCTTCGCTATATGGGTTATGTATGTAGAACCAATAGACTTATGGAAAAGGTTACTGATTGGGGTTGCGTGTTGGGTGCTACTTGTCATGTTGATTCTCTTTGGGCTCGTAGTTCAGACAATTATTTACTTCGTTTGTAAATCGTATCACCATGAAAATATCGATAAGATGGTCTTGTCGAATCATCTCGAGGTTATTTATCTGGGAGAGTATGATCCTCTGAATGGTGCAAAAGATGTGCAGCTAGAGCAATCTCACGTGTGACGTTGAGGTGTATGTGGTGATACTTTCATAAACAACTTTTATTTTTATTTTTATTTTTGTTTTTGTTTTTGTTTTTATGTGAGTGATGGGACACTGAACCTGCAAAGTTGTAATCAAATCTCCAAGACTACATATATATTAAGAAGTATATGTATGCGACTCGATCAATATTTGCTGGTAGTATTTTATATCCTCAAGAAGTCCAGGATGAGGCTTAAGCTTGTAATAATAAAGTATTTCCATGAAATATTTTACGCAAATTAATGTTGCATTTCTAATGGCCCCTCCATTACCATGACTGCTTCTATATACTGTAGGAAATTCAAATATATGTGTGATTGAATCAAATATTTGCATTTATGCACAACCTCAAAAATGAAAGATGCATACCATCCCTATATGAACTGTACTTTTAATGACGAATTTTTGTGACTCAATATTTTGTGGTAATGAAAATTTGTTTCTATATTGGTAGTCTGTATTTGAACGGTCAATTCTGAAATATATATATATATATATATATAGATAGGGAAGGTTTAACTACACCGGTGTAAAATTAAATTGTTGTCACTTAAAACTTTAATTAAAGTTATAATTTATCAATTTCACTGATAAATAAATAATTTTTATTTTTTATTTAGTGAACATGGAAAATTTTAAATTAATCAGGAAATCATTTAATCAAGGGCGCTAAATTAAGGTCTGGCCCAGATTTCAAGATAACCGACGAGGTATCTAGATCGATGTGAACAAACCCACCATAAAGCCCAAATAGTGCATATGGATTGTTACTCGATAAAGAGTAAAAAGATAAACCATTTCCCTCTCTCTCTTCAGTTTTTTCTAAACCAACATTAATTTAATCTAAACTGTCACCATCAAGTCATCGATCAGCAACTAAAGGTTGATAACCAGATCCCATTTTAAGATAATTTTCAGATGTATTTATGTTATTAATAGGACCGGACAAATAAATAAATTCAATAAGAAATGACTTTTGCCCATAATTTGACAGGAATAAAATGTTTGGATTATATTCCCAACCTACTAATTTATCAAAAACTTTTAGTTATGGATAAATACTAAGGTGGCGTTTGATTGAAATTTTAAAATCAAGTTTTTAAAATTTTTGAAAAGTCAATTTTACTTCACACTTCTCAAAATTCGTTTCACTTTACTTTTTCTTTTATAAATTTTTTAAAAACATCATAACTTTAAATTCAAAAATCGGAATTAGATAAAAAAAAAATATCGAGATCTATAAAATAAAATCAATTGTGACTATTTTTTGAATTTTTTTATGAGTTTTTTTTGAATTGGTTGAAAAAAACTTCAACAAAAATTAAATTCACTTTTCAACATACTTTCACACTTTCCAAAAACTTATCTAAAAAATATGTTTCAAAATTCAACCAAACAAGGCTCTGTTTAATAGTAACATAGAAAAAAATAATAATTAATTTAAGTGAAAAGATGAAAAATAAGTTTAAGGATGTGATGAAATACTACGATTAACTCTTACTTTTTGGTTTCTTCTATCTAAATTTTTTCTTTAGGTGGTGGTGAAGATTTTTTTTCACAAAATATAAAAAAGGATAGATGACATATATTAAAAAATGAGTATGAAATGGATAAAGTGCCTTTTATTTTTTTAACATTTTAAATGGATGTATATTTTGTTATTCTTAATTCTTAAATGATAAAGTTTGATGTTTTACCCTTCTCTTCTTTTTCTTATTGTGAAATCCCGGTCCCACGCTAAATAACCTCACTAGTTAGCTTGCACGGAGCTTCAATAATCAAAGTGACTCCTACATTTATATGATGTAAGATAAATGAGAATTAGTCCGAACAAGCAAATTTTGCTAAATTGAAAGGTTTTAAAAGGAGAAGGGGAAAGTTGTTGTTACAAGTAAAGCAAGGATTTACGTATAGATAAATTTCTTAAATGTTAGAACGACAACATAAAGTAACAATAACCGTATTCAATTTAATCTGAACCTCTTTGTTATAATTGTTATGGTCTTGTGATCTTGCGGGGCAAGTTGAAAAGTTGTGAATTTTGCACTCATATATATAAATATTATTTTTTTATTTTTGATACAAAGAGGAATATTTTTCACATGCACTAGGCATAGGCATAGAAGTATATATTTATATTCGTGCATGGCTGTGTTGTCCATTTTCTTCTAACATTTCAAATATATTCGGTAATTGTATTAAAAATTACTAACATGCATGAGTAGTTGTCAAAATCACATGTACCCCTAGTCATTTTAATTAGTTCATTACAAAATGCTAGTCTTACTTTTTAATATATTTATTTCTGACACCCCAATTAATGAAAAATGAAGTTATATAAAACTAGGCACAGATGCAAGGGTTGGAATTTTATGATCGACAATCAATTATCAACTGATTTTTACTGAACCAAACATAAAAAGATTGGACCGACCGAACTGATTTAAATTTGATTACTGATTCAAAGATCAGTAACTAAAAACTTCAGTTATTGTAGTCGTTTTTCTTTTGCCAAAGTTAAATTCGTTTTTCTACCGCTACGTAGCGTGCCAAGAATAGCGAAACGAACAAAATGCGTGGGTGTTTTGATGATGTGGCACGCTATTGCGTGAATAGCGTACGCTATTCACGCTATTCTGAGAAAACCTACGCTATTTGAGCAAAAAACAAAGAACAGGGGAAGAAGACCGGAAGAACGGGGAAAGAGGAAGAGAGAGAGAAACAAATCTTAGAAATTCTCTTCTTACCTTCGGCGTCGAAAAAACGAGATGCAGATAGAGATGGAGCTCGGTAATGGAAGATAGAGAGAGTTGGAAGACGAAATTTGAGAGAGGCGGCTGTAGGCTATCGATTAAAACTTAAAAGTAGGGTTTTGAGTCTTTTGACTTTATTGATAAAATAAAGTACAGAGTAATTAACTTTGGTTGTATTTATATTTGTAAAACTATTTTCAATTTTAACCCCTCCCCCGTTTTTTTAATTTTGTACTCTTTTTTTGAAACATTTACAATATTTAATTTATCCCATGTCTTTTTATTATTATAAAGGCTTTTTTATGTTTTATTAATTAGTAATTTAGTATTATCTTATTATAAATAAATAATAATAAATATAAAAATAAATATATATGTAATTTACTAATATCTTTTAATATAATTTTATTTTTTTATTTTTTTAATTGTAACGCTATTCATGTCCCGAATAGCTTACGCTATTACGCTATTTATTTACGCTACGCTATGCCCGAACCAAAACGCTACGAGTTACGCTACCGCGATTTAAAACATTGGTTATACCGAATCGACAAAATTACCGAAAATTGAGGGAAAAAATAAAAATACGGTATTTGTAATTCTAATTCTGTTCATCTATATATTAAACAATTACACCCATCAGCCCAACATTTCTCGACCTCTTTCTCCCACAATCGATTGACTCCCAAGTCACACAATCCTCCCACCGGCCACCACACCACCAGGCCTCCCATCTCCGCCATCATCTAGGTTTGCACCTCTCTCTTTTTACACATTTTTTTTGTATTTTGAATCAATTTCTAAACCCTAGGAACTAACTCGATCATGTAGGTGAACTTTGCTGTTGAATGCCTAATTAATTCAATTAAGTGAATCTATTCTCTTTGCACCATCTCTCTGTGTTTACTGTTGATTGTTGAATGCCTACTTTTGCGCGGGTTGGTTGGCTATTGGTTTGTGCTTGTCACGATTTTACTTTTAATCAAAATATAACAGTTACAAATGCACTTACAAGACTAGAGTATAGCTATAATATTAGAGTCGTTACATTCACTCCTGTATTCCTAATATTATAAGCGAAACCAAGAGCGTGGCCCACACCCCTCACCCCTCCCCGCCAAAAAAAAAAGCCAATATTAGTTATATTATGCATGTTACTTTAGCCCAGAGACAAACCCATAATTTTTTAGCCCAATTGCTAAAGCTTATGTCAAACAACAGAACATGAGTTTTGTTCAGTTATGATCTCATCTTGATCTTAGTGGTAGACCCTTTTGTCTGAACAACATATATATATATATATACACTCAAATAACTCTCTCTCTCTCTCTCTCTCTCTCTCCCTTCCCACTATATAGTTCTATCTCTTGATTAATGTAGGAATATATAGAGTAGTTGAGAGATAGATACATTTTACCATAAATTATTGTGTGTATTTTTTTTAAATTAGTACATTTTTAAACTTCAAATTGGTGATTTAATATTCTAATTATGTTACATAATGTTGAAAAGATAAAATGTTCAATTTGAGAATTTTTTTTAGGACTGGAACCATTTATTTTAATTTTTCAAATAATATAGAGTATTTACTATGGTGTGTGCATGCATATTATAATAAGTTACACCACATCATTATTTACAATAAATTAGTAAGAGCATCAAGTGTTTATCGTATTAATCATCATATACATAGTTAATTTAACAATATTTGATGAATCATGACTCATAAATACAATAAAAATGTGTAAATTTAAAGAACTATCTACCATAGTTTATGGTGGAAAGTACTTGCCATATGGTTACTTAATATATATATATATATTAGCACTTTATTAGTGGTTTTTCTTTTTCTTTTTTAACTATTGACACATTAAAGAAATATTGTTTTAATGTATTTGAGAATACATTTTGGAATGTTAAGAGTATTTTTTTGAAATGCTAACCCTTTTTTACTATGTTTTCACACTGTATTTGTCATGAATTTTTAAATCTTAATTATTATGTTAGAGTACGTAAGAACAATCTTATGCTTAAAATAACTTTTTGTTTCATTAAATAGCTTTATTTTTTGGTTAAATTATGTAGATTAATAAACCACGTATTTCTTTTCTTACGTATAATGTACATATATTAAAAATCCATTGGGCTCCTTCACTAAAAAAATCATGCACAATAAAACAAAGTTTATAATTGACAAATTCATTGTCTAGTATAACTTAACAAGGATTTGATTAATTTTTATTTTGCTTCAACCTGAAGTGCAGGAAAAAAAAAACATTTTTTTTTTTAATTTTGTACTAAAATTTTACTTTTATATCAATCCACCTCATTGTAAAATCTTGAATCTACCCTGCCTAATATGTTACAGATGCAAAGACACTATACAACATGTCTCATGAGGGATGCTAGAATCCTTGCCGAATTCTCCACGGCATGCTACTAATGAATTTTAAATTCTAAATGCGTAAGAAAACATACTAGAAAATTACATAATTTACCTCTCAAAATTGCCAAATTTTAAATTTACCCAGCTCAAATTTCACATCTCGTTGCAAGAATTAATATAATAAAACTTTATGGGCATATTTCGTACGCATAGTTTTGCCGTATTTTTCCTTCGCGTCCCTTTCACATTAGTTAAACATGATAACAACATTGACATCGTTCTTCTATATTGAAATTAAATAGGCTTACACAACCCAATGTAGCCGATGATTATCAATAAGACAAGAATATCCGACGATTATAAATTAGGTATCGAATCAGATGATACAAGATATGTGGTGTTTTTTTATATTTTTATTCAAGCAATGATATATTCAGTAGTTTTAATTTAGGTGAGAACGACTTATTGCTCTCTCCCATATGAATTATCACACTCTTAACCACTAAGACAAATAACGATGATAAAACATATCTTTCTTGATAACTGATGGAAATAAGATTAGATACTTGTAACATGAAAATGTATTAATCAAAATGGGCCGAGATTATAACTCGATGATAAAATATATCTTTCTTGATAACTGATTAGACCGTGAAAGTAATAAGTTGTGCCATGTAATTAAAAATGATTATGTCAATCCTTTGTGGAGCAACTTGCCTTTGTTTAAGGGGAAAAAAAAAGGAAAATGAAAGATACACATTAACAATAAAACTAAGAATACTGGGACAAAATTAGGGATAATCTGATGATACCTAGAGATTTACTCCTCCAAAGAAGACAAATGTTTTGAGTTATCTACTTATCTCCAACTGTGTTTGATTTTAATGTACACGATGTTTATATACCTCATATGTACCTTCGCCCCTGTGTCTTGGCCCCACCTTTTTTAGGAAGGAACAAAGCTTACTCCATTTTTAACTAACTTGGATAAAAGTACAAGCATACCCCTATATCTAGGACATTGACTTTACAAAATTTTAAGAGTGGCAATTTCTTACATGACATGACAACACAATTCGAATTCAGCACGAAATTAAAGAGTTATAGTTGATCTTAAACGGTTTAGTGTCAAAATTGAGTCGACTCACTTAACACAATTAATAAATAGGTCAAGTTAAGCTTGTTAAGGTCTACTCATGTAACATAAAAGTATTATGTATAATAATTTTAAATTAAACTTGTTAACTCGTATAAAATGAACCCATATAACCCGCATAAGAAAAAGGTTATTATAACTAAAAAAACCCTAAAACCTCTAACCTCAACCTAAATTAATTTACTTTTCCCTGTATACATGTTAACCTCACAATATGATCCCTTATAGTTTCCTGCCGCCTCCACTACAACAAAGCAAGTTCAATGCATGCCTAAACTTAATTATATTTACAATTTGATGGTATGTAATTGAATTATATAACTTAGTGTGATGAAATTTATTCGGAATGATTTTTAATATTTTAGTTAACGGTTACACATGTCAATTTGTATAACACGATTAATAAATTAAACATGTCGGGTTATGATTGAATTTTTTTTGACACGATTAGTTAATCATGTTGGTTTGTGTTGAACTTTCAAATAATGCCAATCCGTGCAACAAGACATGAATCCACGTAACAAGGGAGGATTGCCGCCCTCAGATAATTTAATAGAATTCAAGGGTAATTTGGTCCTTAAAAGTCCCACCCAACCACTTATTTATTCATCTCCACATTTTCTTTCTTTTCTTCCCTCCTCACTTCCTCACATACCCATTCAAGAGAGAGAAACTATGGATAGAGAACAAGAAGACTTGCAATTTTTAGGGCTCTTTGGCATTTACAGAGAGTCCTTCAAAATTATCTACAAGTGGAAGAAAATTTTCAGCCAAATAACTCTTGCTTTAATTATCCCACTATCTTTCATTTTCCTAGCTCACATGGAAATCTCCTATTTAATTTTTAGAAGAATGCGGCACACGGCATACTTACTCTACCAGATCTATCCTGGCAGCGGAACTTACCACTTACTCTTTGATCGCATGACCAGGGAGCGCGCTTACTTCTGGCTCTTCAGGTTGGCGTACTACGTAGTCATCCTCATTTTCTATCTCCTCTCCACCTCTGCGGTGGTTTACACTATCGCGTGCGTATACACAGCGCGTGAGATAACATTCAAGAGAATCATGAGCGTCGTGCCAAAGGTCTGGAAGAGGCTGATGCTCACTTTCTTGTGTGCTTTCTTGGCTTTCTCCATATATAACTTGGTCTTTGTGTTGACAATACTTTTGTGGATAGTCACAATCGGTGATTCTAACGCTTTTGTTCCCATTTTCTACATTACACTAATATTATACTTAGTGGGTTTCGTGTATATGACAGTTGTTTGGCAACTGGCTAGCGTTGTATCAGTGTTAGAAAATGCGTACGGGTTTAAAGCCGTGATGAAGAGCAAGAATTTGATCAAAGGGAAGCTATGGATCGCTATATTTATCTTTTTCAAGTTGAACTTCTCTCTTGTGTGCATACAGTTTGTTTTCGAGATATTTGTTGTACATGGGTATTACTTGGAGACATGGAAAAAGTTTCTCATTGGGACGGCGTGTTTGGCAGGACTTTACATGTTGGTTCTACTTGGGCTCGTCATTCAGACGATTATCTACTTTGTTTGCAAGTCATATCACCATGAAAATATCGATAAGTCAGCCTTGTCAGATCACCTTGAGGTAATTTATCTAGGAGAGTATTTGCCTTTGAAGGGGAAAGATATTCAGCTAGAGCGCGTGTGATATTATGTGACAATAATTAAATTATAGTTCTTCATTTTTTTTCTTCTTTTTCTATGTGAGTGAATTAAGGGGGAGATTGAACCTGCAAAGTACGGGTCAAATTTCCAAGACTAATTAAAATGTCATAGTTGTTTTCCAAATGTAATAAAACTGATCCTATGACAGTAAGATTACGCATGAATTACAATTTTCGCTAATCTATATTTTTTTTTGACATATATGTTGGCTTACTCAATAGATTGATTTTTTCGTTTGCGTAATCGTTATAATTAGAAGGGTTAATTTAGTACCATGTACTTATTCGGATTCTTCGCTTCGGGCCGTCTACATTGTTTTTTTTTTTCTAATTAAAAAGGACTTCAATTTTTGAACGACCCAAAACCCGTCCTACCACGGCCGGCTTGACTAACTATAACCCATTATAATTATATGATATTATAAAATTATTATATCACGTCGAGTTAAGTCAAACAAATTGAATTTTTGTGAATCATATCCCAACCCGCTCCAAAACCGTGTTGATTTTTATTTTTGAACCCAAAATTGTTTCAGTAAAAAAAAACACCCCAACAACATGGGAAAAACTAGGATTCAAACTTGCGGAGGCATGTATTTAAGGGAACTAATATATATTTCTTACAAGTCATATGTTTTAGCTAGGGTGATTTTGGTATACCACCAATTACTTTTGTAAGTACAGGTAAATTTAAATGTATATGTTAACATATTGCAATCTCACTTTCTTTGTAGGGATAAATATACTTATAAAATAATACTATGCCATCTCAAATCAAGAGATCTAGTTGATTTTAAAACTCTTTAAGAAAAACCAATTACAATGTAATTAGTGGTTCAGAAAAAAATTATTACTAAGGGGCAAAGATATGAAATAATTTTGAGGTCCTTGTAGACATCACATTCCGTGACCCCCATAATTAGTATCGCATCTCCACCAAACAGTCAAACACAGTCCTAATTTTGGCATTACTAGAACCATAATTGCTCAATCACAAGATGCTTAGGACCTCTGAGAATTCACCAAAATTGCATTCATTGGGCATTTCATGCATTATAGTGCCTTTCGGGGCCTCGATAATCATAATTTATTCTCAAGAGTTTCGGGATTTATCTAGGAATTCTGGGACTTTTTCAGAGCCCATTAGAGATTTTCAGGAAAGTCCGACATCACCGAAACACAGCTTCCAAATAACCATTAGAGATTTTCAGGAAAGTCCGACATCACTGAAAAGCAACGAGGCCAGAAGAATAAGGTGGGTGGGTCCCACTTTGAAGTTGGTGCGCACCATCCTTTATTTGGGAAGGTAGGTGTGTTAGATCTTGATGGTTCTAAATAACCATAAACCCTAAGACCATTCATGTCGTATCACCAAGAATTAATAAACTAATATGCGAAAGCGTACCTGAATCCATAACGTGTGTTTATAATCGAGTGGTTGGCTTTCCAGATCTACACGTATTTCTTTAGAGAATCCTTTATACCTTCTTACTGCTCTCTGTGATGATGGGGGCTCAACAGGGACATAATACGTACGTGTAATCTGGGGACCATAACTACAAATATACATATAGTAAACCCTACTATCTATTTAGTATTTCTATTTTAGCCCATCATAAAAATAGAATTATTCTTAAGTATCTACACATTAAAGGCCCACACCCTATTAGATACATTTAAGCCCAAATAACTTAAACCTTATTTGATCACTTTTAAAGTGGGCTTAACCATTCGACAGTCCACAACACATAATTGTTTCACATATAAGCCCAATGTTGGATTAATGATCCAACAATCTCTCACTTGGGCTATATGTGTAACTTTATAATTATGTATTGTAAATTGAGCTCATCTTTGCTGTCATTACTGAAATGTATATGTATCCAATCCGGCCCATTAATTATATCAACATAGGATCAAAGCGGCCTTTGTTACACTTGACGTAACTCGACCCATCAATGGTCACACATGCCGATCTAACTGAATGACATGGATCATGACGTGGATGTGTAGCATGGAAATTACATGCAATGTGATCTTAACATGCCTATTTTCAACTAGTCATCCTGAAACCTTAGTGAGACCAAACTATATCCAAAATCAGAGTGTAAATAAACCAAACTTTATTTCTGCAGAAAATAACTTTAAATATCTTTAAACCGAAACCACCGAAATATGTCTATATCATAAAAACACTAAAAATTACAAACTCTCACTAAAAAATTGAATTTCCTGAAAATAAATGACACCCATACAAATAATGTGCTCATGGAACACTTTGGGTGGCAATCCCTTAATAAGCGGATCTGCAACCATGGAGTTTGTACCAATGTGTTTTATAGACATCTGTCCACCCTGAACTCTTTCCTTAATAACTAAAAACTTGATATCTATATATTTAGACTTCGTCAAGTTTATGTTGTTAGTGGAATACAAGATATATTTAATATTATCTTTGCACCCAGCAAAATCGGAGTCAGTATACCCAAAGATCTCAAGCTGATCTGACCTCCGATATGTGAACATGTAGTTATTTTATTTTTTGTAAGTACCACAAGACCTATTTTTGTTGCTTTCAAATGATCTATTCCTAGATTGCTTAAATATCTGCTTAGCATCCTAATAATGTACCCAAAATCTGGACGTGTACATAGCTGAATATACATCAGACTCCATATTGCTGATGCATAAGGAATCTTCTGCATTTTGTTTTCCTCAAAATTATTCTTAGGGTACTTAATGAGATTAATCTTATCTTTCTTAACCATAGGGGTATCACGTGATTTACAGTCCTGCTTGCCATATTTTTTGAGAGCATTTTCGATATAACCCTTTTGTGATGATCCTAAAGTACCCCGAGAGCGATCTCGGTGTATCTGTATGCTTAACACAAAAGAGACGTCACCAAGATCTTTCATCTCAAATTCTTAGTCAAAAATCTCTTAGTTTAGTGTAATATGCATATATCGTTGCTAGCAAGCAAAATGTTATCGACATATAAAATCAAAAAAATATACCTACTCCCACATAACTTATGGTATAAGCAATCATCGACCAAATTCATCTCAAAACCAAATGAGATGATCACTTGAAGAAACTTGAAATACCGTTGCCGAGAAGCTTGGTTGAGCTCATAGATGAACTTTCTTAAGTTTGCAAATCATATTCTTTGGGTCTCCCACCACAAAGTTTTCTGATTGCACCATATAGATCGTTTCAATAATGTTACCATTAAGAAATGTCGTCTTTACATCCATCTGATATAACTCAAGATCGAAATATGCCACCAATGCCATTATAGTTCTAAAACAATATTTTAAAGAAACCGGATAGTAATTTTTTTTATAGTTGATGCATTCCTTTTGTGTAAAGCCCTGTATAACAAGACAATCTTTGTACCTCTCTGCATCACCTTTCAAATCTCTCTTGGTCTTAAATATCCATTTACAATTAATAGGCTTTGCACCTTTTAGCAATGAGATAAGATCACATACGTTATTATTTCTTCATTGGCTTAATCTCCTCATATATGGCATCAATCCACTTCTAAGAATCAGAATATTCCATGGTTGATGGAAGTTGATCAGATCATCTTCCATTATTCCAATATCAACCTTATGTTCTTGGAGAAATACTATGTAGTCATCTGGCACCGCACTTCTCATTTCTCTAGTGGATCTCCTTAATGGTATAGGTTCTTGAGGTGGTAGAGTTTCTTATTTTGTAACAATTTCTTAAATGGGAGGTTTTCTAATAATGTCTTGATTTGTGTCTTAAACAAAGTCAGGAATGGAAACCTGATCAATGCCAATGGCACCTGTGGGAATATTAATATATTTCTCTTCAAAGACAAAATCTCTGGCTATATCTCCTCCCGCAAATTCTACATCCTCAAAGAACCGGGCATTTTTCGATTCGAAAATCAACTTATTCGTGGGATCATAAAACTTGTACTCCTAGATCTTTCAGAGTATCCTACAAAATAGCACCATCCTTTGGCATAATACAACCGAATTCTAAGTGTTTAATTTTCCTTTTACACTATATGCACTTAATTGTAGGGATTCATTAAATAAAACAATTGTATCGACTGGAATAAAGATTATCGTAACCTAACAAAGAACCGGAACCAACCACTTTTTCAATTATGAAACAAATTAAAAATTTTATTCCCGAAAGAACAAGAATCTGTAGATTTGTCCAAAACATAAATTGAAATCACATTACGTATAATAAATGTCTCATTAAGATTAAAAAAAAAATACATTATTTAACAATAATTTAAACTTTTCAATTGTTTTAACTTGAACGTTTTGCCATCGCCTAAATAGATATGTCTTTCACCATCATTTAGATTTCGACAATTAAGGCAACCCCTTCTTATCACGCCATGCGTGAAAGTGGGTATAGTGCTTCTTTATGTGTTCTTCAGCTCCACAAAAGTAACACCAATATCTTCCCGTTTACCCAGTTTCTTCTCTTATTTCTTTTGTGGTGCTGTATCTGTAACTTTCTTTTTCTTCTTCCTTGTCCATACCTTTAGAGGTTGAGACAATTAAGAAGTTTCTACCTTATTTTGCTTCAACCTTCTTCCTGAACACAGTATAAGATAAGCTTATTCAGAGACCAAGTCTCTTTCTAACAATTACAGCTCACATTAAACCGGCTAAACGGTGTTGAAAGAGATATCAAAACTAGATGCACCAGCAAGTCCTCATAAAATCCTAGCTTAAGTGCTCTTAACTTGAAAGCCAGATGAGACATTTCCATGATGTACTCCTTGACATTGCCTTTGCCCCTATTCCTCATTAAAATTAAGCGTGTCAAGAGCGTACCTATTTCAGCCTTCTCATTCTTGACAAACCTCTTTTCAATGTCTGCAAGGAATTCCTTAATCGTAGTTATCTTTTTAGATATTGTAACCTTAATGCTTTCAGAATGGCATTCTTCATAACCATGACATACATGCGATTTGATTCAATTCCATTTCTCTTTATATTTTCTCTTATAAAGAGTATTTTTTATCCATAAGAGATTAGGAATGATCAACTCTTAACACAAAGTCAAGATCCATGACTTCAAGAACTATTAAGAAGATCTCTTCTCATGATATGAAATTTGTGTCATTTAGCACATGAATACAGTTGATACTAGCAGTAATATTACTTGAAGTTTTTATAATTAAATTCATAGAAAACAACAGTACATAGACAAAACAAGCTCACATAAGTCTTAAAACAAACATAATAAATTCAAATAAAGGTAATTCCCATATCAAGATATCGGGTGCTCCATTAATATTTCATCTTTGGATAAAAATACTAATTTGCAAGTGATATCTTGTTATAGTAATCAAAAACTGAGAATAAGGGTATGTCGAATAATAAATCTTCCTTTGGGCCGATTTATTGTTCACATTAAAAAAAAATTATCATGTGTTTATTACCATAGGTGTACATGTAATTCTATTAAAAGTCAACATTCCTTCGGGCCGGTCAAAATTTACATAAGTCACAAGTACACAATCATTTATATTTTAAAATAAAATAATTTTCACGAGAGAGGTCATTTTGGTGACTTGTCGCTTCAATTAATTCATTTCAAAATATATATACTTAATTATATCATTATTTGAATTTAAACTGGTCGGATCAAAATTTAATTTTTTATAAACTCTTGTCCATATCCTAATACATATAACCTAAAATTTAAACCTAAATATATATATATATACACGCATATTGGTATAACACATAAAACTTTATCTTAAATAAACAAATAAATATACATATATATATGTATATATATTAAATCAAATTGTCTCAGAATCTGAATCCAAAATACAACCTTATGACACATGTATATATATGTCTTTTATTAACAAACTGTACCCGAGAGAAAGAAAAAAAAAAAACTGCTGACTGTACATACATATTGCGAAAACAATATACCCAATCCATATAAATCCACTCGGCAAGCCCATAAAAATAAATAAACTTGAAGCCTTAAACAATATATATATAAACTATGCGATTGTCGAGGAATTATAAAATCTTTCACACATACATATACACTGACCTTATATATATATATGTACAATTGTCTTATCATATATATACATATATTAAACGATTAAACCATAAATATATGTATGATTAAACATTATATATATAAAGTACACATCATGGCTTTACTTAATATATATATATATATAGTAGCCTATTAAAGTCGATGGACATAAATTGGCAGAGATTTGGAAATCCAATAATCTGTACCCCTTTTGAATAATCAATCAAAATTGCCGAGCCCCGTATTAAATCTAACATTCGGCTTTCGGCAGACCACCTTTTTTTTTAATCGTAAACCTCAATACATATATATAACCAATCAATTCACCGAGTGCCATAAAAATCCGATTCTTAATGATTAAATATGAAGACTCCTCTTATACCACTTGTTAGATCTTGATGGTTCTAAATAACCATAAATCCTAGGACTATTCATGTCGTATCACCAAGAATTAATAAACTAATATGCGGAAGCGTACCTGAATTCATAGCGTGCGTTTATAATCGAGTGGTTGGCCTTCCAGATCTATATGTATTTCTTTATAGAATCCTTTATACCTTCTCACCGCTCTCTGTGATGATGGAGGCTCAACAGGAACATAATATGTAAGTGTGATCTGGGGAGCATAACCACAATATATATAGATCTTGTTCCACAAATAAGTAATGGTAAACACACCATTAATATTTAGCACCCATTTCATATATTTATCATAATCTAGAACATTGCTACGCATATAAAAGTGCACTATAATCAGGTCCATTGAGAAAGGTCTAAAAATTTGTGGGTATTATTATGCCTAGGTTAATTTTAGGGTTTTTATCGAAAACTATTTGAATTTTAATAAAGCGAAAGCAAACCCTAATTGCATAAATCAATTTCTGTCGAAATCATGTGTTATATCATCTAACAGTTATATCAATTCAAACACACAACACCAGAAAGTAACAAGGTATCCTTACTTGCATATGACCATTCCTCAAGATTAACTGACAATGCATAAATATAATCAAAATGGAATTAAAGACTCAATTACTTGCAATTCTTGTTTTACATAAAGTATGTAGCACTCCTATTAACTCTTTAATCATAAATTTTAACCGCAACTGGTCCGACACAATGCTTCAAGTTTCACGGCTTACACATCGCCTTCTTCTCCAACCTTGATTATAGTCTTTTATCCCCTCCATAAATCTCCCTTATCTAAGCTAGCCAATTATTGTTTTATCTCTAATGGTAGCAGAAGACTCTCTTAAAGGATCTCTAGGACTTGGAAACCCTAGTTCTTAAAACGAAGAACTTGCAGATCTTTTTATAGTATGAAACTAAAACATAAGCTTTAGGGTCTAAAAATCCTTTCGTACGAAATCGTGTATTTAATAGCTCTACTAGGGATGATTTAACCTTTGGCCTTTGCCTCTATTTATAAGAATAATTAGGGTGAAAGAATTTGGTTTAAGGTTAACAAAACAACTCTTTGTAAAATAAGGAATCTCGTGTGTTTACGATATGTGTACCGATATTGACCTTAAGTTGTATTTGTACACTGGGCTCCAGAGATTTTCTTTTGCTTTGGCCATATGCGTGTCTGTATCAATCTAAAATTGTATTGGTATGTTGGGCTAGAACTGTAAAGAAAATTTCTGTACCATGTGGCGCACCGATTTGCACTTACTAAAGATTATACTAGTATGGCCATGCCCATCAATTCTTAATTTTATCTCTTCAAGTTGTCCTAGAAGTTCGAATGATGATTCATACACATACACACTCTTGAACCAAGTGTACGAATCTGTAATTTCTAAAGCAATTCAAGATTGCACCGTAAAATAAAACATCAAAACCATTTCAATTCGAAAATCCTTTAAGCCCATGGCCCTTTCATAATATTTTAAAATAACGTTAATTAATAAATTATAAGATTTCGAAATATGCGATTCTGAAATCTCATGATTTTTAATTTAGGTGTTCTTTGTAAAATTTTAGAAACTTTATAAGTATTTTATAAATTATCCAAATATATTAATGTAAGTTGAGTTTGAGTGAGATTCTTATCAATTTATGTGTTTTAGTTAGAGGGAGAAAATCATATTGACTAATAATGGAGTGATAGGATAAAAATGATATTGACTAAATTCAAACTCTGTAATTCAAAATAGGATTCCTAAAATCCTAGCATTTTTATGGATTCTAAAATCACGTAATTTACATGATTTTAAAATTTGATAGAATTTTAAAATATCGAGATTTGTCCTAATAGAACACTTCTGAATTACATAAATCATGTGATTTGACAAATCTTATCTTAAAATCAAGTGAAAAAAACTTAGCTTAATTTATTTTGAGAGATTTCTCAATTAGAATTTTCGAATCAAACCTTTTACCTTTCTTGCCTGATCCTGAATTCTGAATGGCGTATAAGGCAGGATCAGAAAGGTCCATTGATGTTGCATCTTCAAATATTCAATGGATGCAAACACAACGCAATGGAAGAAGTGCTTTATAATCAGAATCAAGCTAACACAAATATAGACCTTACAAGGCCTAGTTTATTCCACCCACCCTTCACAAAAAGTTAGCCATTTTAGCATTACCACAACTGACAACATCATATATTATTTGATATCAAACTATTTTTTAGGTGGTCAATTCCACTAGATGCCATTATCATGCCAATACCAGGTACTATTGCCACTACTTACAACATGATGAATATGCCCTTAAGCAATCTCTTTAAGCTTCATAAGCTTCTTCCATGTCCAAGAAGTTTTAGTGGACCACTGGTGACTTCATGGTTCTTTGACCTTAATTTAATTGATGACATTATCTCACCTACAAGGAGTCCTTCTTAAGCATTACATCTAATATGCGCTTACCCATACATGTTTTCTTAAACTCCACAAAAACTTTAATACCAACCTACCCTCATTATTAGGACAACTTATGTAACACCATCTGCTGTATTAATGTAAATTATGTTTGGATTAGTGTATTTAGTGTGAAAATGATTGTTAAATGGTTTTAGTTAATTTTCGATCAATTTTTGCAATTGTAGGTGTAACAGGCCCTTGTTTGGAATGGTCTTGCATTAGATTTGCCTTACTATATAAGAGGCGCTTGTTGGGGCCAACATGCAATTATTGTTGAGTCAGCTGCACATTTTTAAAGGCTTTCAGAGCATTTCTTCTTCCATTTTCTCACCATTTTCGTCATAATTGTAGAGCTCAACATATTTCTTCTTTCTTTTTCTAAATTTTAAATGTTTTTAGCTTTTGAAATTTGATTCAGCTTTAGGAGAAATTGTTTTATGTGACATGATGGTCGCGGTGACGTGGGAATTTCGGGATTTTACCGATTAGGGTTTCAGTTTTCATCTTCTTTTCTTCGTTTTGGCTTAGTGATTTGAGGTAGGGGTTTAATTATTTTTAAAACCTGATCATATGGTTTCATTCTATACGAATCATCATGTTTTAATTGTGTTTGTTTCAAGAATTATTACATGATGAAGATGATGATATTTTATAATTTATAAATCCATGAGCATGTGATTTGAAACAAGATATGCCATTTATACTTGATATAAATGTGTTATTTGACATACATGAGATATTTGTTGGATGTGTAGATATTTCATATTGATGAAATTGTTTAATTGATGAATTATATACGTGAGATACCTCTTTAAATATTCATTTGTTAGCATGTTAAGCATATTGTGCATCGTTATTGTGTCAACTAATTTTTTGGAGATCTTTCGGCAAGCTTGGACTATTCTTATGGCTTATCATATGAGCATATATCTCGTATCTATGATGCCGAAAGTTTCTTATAATTGTTGTGACATTTTGGGATGTGATATGATCCTGTGATGGATCCGATTATGATTATATTGTAGCCCTTCGATGACAAAGGGAATGGGTATTGATTGGTGCTTGCCAGTGTGAAAATAAGTAGGGCCTGGTGCTTTTGGGTTGAAAATCTCTAAACCTCTAAAGGGCAGCAAAGTATCGACTGTCTAGGGGCAGTGGTGTGTAGCCCAAAATCTAGACAACTGCAAAGCGCTTATGATTCTGTTGATATGATATTGATGGACACCTGATCCGATTATATTATGATATGATGATGATCTTTCATGGACCGGATGATGTTATATTGTGATTATGTTCGATTTATTCTCTGGGGCAGTCAGGCATATTCTTATTCTTTTTATTATAATTCGGCCCGGCTTTGGTACTCTCTCGGTATAATGGTTAACACAAGGAAGGTAACATGCATATATTTTTTATCAGTTTTTGATTAAACTTCTAATTACGTTTTATACGTAATCCTTGCTGTTATTTCCCCTACTGAGCTGTGTGCTCACCTTGTTTTATGTCAACAAATTTAGGTACCTCGAACTCGGATGAGACTAAAGAAGCTACTAGGTCAGAAACGAAGTAGAGGATTCTGATTCCAACTCATTTTTAGTATACATATATGTATATGGCAAGCCACGGCTAGCCTAAGTTGTTGTATATTTTATAATGCATGTTGACATGGCTTGTATGTCTTTCGGATTACATGTATGTGTGTATATGTATATGTATATTACACTTATGTTTTATATTATCGCCACAGCATGAGTATCATATTTGTTTGTTCCTTATTTTGTGTGGATTTATTGCTTCATTATTATCTTAGACCCATTTAAGCTAGTCTAAGGTGGGTTAGTAACGCTCCAGGTCTTAATTATTAGTGTTATCCTATTAATTAAGGTGGGGGGGGGGGGGTGTTACAACGTACCTCAGCCCATGAAACTTTCTCACCTGATTTCTTCATCTCGACACTAGACTACATAAATCTCTTTTAAATTGTGCCAATCTTTTTAGTACACTTTTTTACAACATAAATATATTGCACCAATATGCATGATTCTTATAGAACATATACATAGTGAATTGTCTACCGATATAGCTTAAAAAGATGCAGACTGGCTATTCACCTTTTGAGAATTTTATTTTCATAGTTCTTACCCTGTCTTGTAGAAATTAGCTAAAAAGAATAGCTATATACCATATAAACAACTATGTAAGCTCCATTCCCATCAATGCAGTATGCTCTCCTTTCATCTCATCTTTCATAACAAATAAAAATATATTACACTTTAAAAAAGCTAGGTTTGAACACTTGATATTCTAGCAAACTCCAAAATAACAAGTTTAAACAGAGTCAAGTGAGGAGAGAAAATAGGTTTGAGGCTTAGATTCTAGGAATTAATTAATGTTGTTTTACTAATTGGAAAAGGAAATCCACAAGGAAAATATCTATCTCCCTATCTAAATGCTATTATTATCTTTACATTTAAAAATCTATATGGAATAGAGATTGAAACCTAACTTACTAAAAACTTACTTAGGCATAATATAACCAATTAAATGAAACTAATAGAAAAATATGAATCTAATGTGAGAAAGAAAAGAAAATCTAATAAAAATTAGGAATTTAATGTTCATGGACAATAGATTAAAGGAAATCCAAGGTCAAGATTTGTCATCTTCAAACACTCCCCCTCCTTAAAAGAAGAAGAAGAAAAAAAGTTTAACAACCTGAACTGCTCTCCACTCAAACAACTAAAATGCCCTCACTTTCCTTCTCTTCTTATTTTTTTTCTCATTAAGGACTTTAGAAGTTTATCACCCCCTCGATCTCCCCCCATTTGTGTACTAATCTTCACTTCCAAATGTCCTCCCCCTCATTTTCAACTACTATGCTTACACATAAATCTTGGAAGAATTGTTTAATTGAAAACCATTTACCATTAAAAAAATTGTTTAATCAGAGTATTTTAAATGTTAAGAAATTTTTTGTATAAAGAAATTGATTCTCACATTTAGTTAAAATGAAATTACAGTTGCTGATAGAGTGTTGAGTATAGATTAGAGACAATTATAGAAAAAAAGCCACAAGAACACATTATTTACGTGGTGAAAACCTATCCAATTGGTGGATAAGAAAAGTCCATTGAGGCTTGCAACCTAACAACCTAAATCCATAACATGAATAAAAGAGGTAAAAATGAAAGGAAAGAAATGCTTACATCAGTCCTATGCAAACCACCAGTTTCTGCAAAAAACGTTCCAAGACTCTAACCCCAATCCTCAACTAGACTAGTGAATATAGGTTCAAATTCGCTTAAATCACAACGGTTCCAACATATCTAAAAGGTTTTTTAAACAAAAATATATTTATAATATTTGAAACTTAATAAAACTTTTTAGATCTGAAAACCAGTTTCCAAAAAATAAAAGATATATTTTGGTCTATGTAAGAAGAATTTTATAGAAAAAATTACAAATTAAACTTATAAAAACAATATAACAAGATGATTCAAAGTTCATAATGGAAAATAAAGTATGATCGATGGGTTGCCTTATATAATAGATCCATACAGATTTTTATAAAAGACAACAATAGATCCTTGATACAGAGTATAAAGTATATACTAGCGTTGATTTATGTTCCCTAATTTTATAGATCTATAAAGATTTTTATCCAAAAACAACAATTTTAAAGAGAGAACAAGAGAGAATCCTGAAACTACTTCGAAAGTTCAAAATACCATTTGAATTGCAAGTGCACAAATCCACACCTTAGTACCAGATCACCAACCGTGCATATTAAATACACGAGTAACCGTTCAATAACCTAATGCGTTTTACATGCAAAAATATCTAGAATTGGGACTTTTTTTATTTGTATCGGATCTTTGGGCCTATTTCATAAAAGAACCAACATAGAGACTCTTATAAACTTTGGGCCATACCATTTCTTAAAAATACTTTCTTTAAAGCCCAAATAGTCAATACAAATAATTTGTTCAAGGAAAATTTTCAGGGAAAAAAATATAAAATTTATCAGTTTGGATCTGAATGGGGAATATAAATAGGGTAATTTTATTTCTATCCGCCTAATCTTTCAATGAAGAAGAAGAAGAACTGTGAAGAAGAAGACAGCTCAGGGCACTAATAATTATAAAAAAAATTCTGCTCATCACCTAGTCTCTTTCTTCTCCCCTATTTCGGCTCCTCTCCCTTTTTTTTTTTTTTTTTTTTCTGTTCTCCCTTCTCTCTCTTTAGACTTTAGTGTAATCAAGTCCTATACTAGTTTTTCCAATAGCTAGATTTAGCATGATATTGATTTGTGATTTATGATTATTTGGTATTTATGATTTATAATATTTCTTGAATCTTGATTTATGATTATTCAGCCCTAATTTCATATTATTAGATTTAGCTATTTAACTTTAGTTGTTAAAATTAGTTTTATTCTTGATTAGTTGTACAATATTAGGTGTATTTTATTTTATTTTTGATTAGTTTTACAATGTCAGGTAAGCGGATTAGTACTGGGATGATTTTTTATATTTTTGTCACAAACTCAAAGATTTATCTATCAATTTTATTTTAATTGTTGCCTTAATTTTTTATTTTTTTAAATTCGGTAATTGGCTGGTTCTATTTTTTGGATTTTTTTGGTTTCAAATTATTAAATAGTATGATTTTAAGATTATTTTGTTGAAAAAGAAGATAATGATACGGGGCCCCAATTTTTCGTAGATATTAAATTTTGCTTGGGGCCACATTTTCCCTCAAGTTGGCCTTGTTGGTGAGGAAGAGAAGAAAAACTTAAAGATAATAAAGGAGACGAAAACTAGAGCGACGTGAGAGATTGAAAAAAGGAGAAATTATTAAAGAGAGAAACATCTTATTAACTTTTTGCTTAATTTTATTTGGTTCTAAATCATGCTTTTGTAAATATGTGTTTTCATTTATATATGCTTGACATCTTGCGATAAAATATGATATTTTGATTTGTGTTAAAGGAAAATATATTATGTGCCATCGTTAATCAAATAAGAATTTGAGTTTGAAATACCATTGTTACTATAACACGTTATTATCACGTTCAGAACTAATAAGCCTAACCCTAAGAAAACTTTTGCTAGTGGCCACCATCACCACTAGTCTCTTCTCTCGTCAACCTACTGCAAGTGGCTAAAAGGCATATACATATACTCCTCAGCACTACTAGTGACCTCATTTTTCATAGCCACGTGCAACCTACTACCTCCCTTCTTGAACCACACATTCTCCATTATTCAAGTGCGCATCCGACGAACCTTGAAGGTCAACGAATAACTATCCAAGTATTGGATAAAGCCATTTTTAGACACAAATGTCGGTTCATTAGGAGGAAAAAGCATGTGGGGAAGTTTGCACAAGTGTTTTAGTAAGTGAAGCTTTAAGCGCTTATAAGCACTTTCCTTCTATAGGGAGCCATTGCAATTTTCTTTCTTTAAAACAATATTTCGGACATAGAGGAGGTTTAGGCATGCTAAGGTTACTAAACCTACAGGCCTTGCTCCAATTATCACTACTATGTTAGGTTTATATTTTCAGCTGGCTTGATTCTAATGTTAAAAGCATGTTTTTCGTTTTAATTGTGTCTACGTCAAATGAAGATTTGAAAATGAGACAATCAATGGATGCTCGCTAAATTTACTAGATGCATCATATGAAATTCATGACCTAAGGCAAGGAAAGGTAAAGGGTTTAATTCATTTCTAGGTGGTGCTTAAGCATTAAAATCAAAAAGCTTTTTAAATCAAACATGAATTTTGAGTTTTACCAGCATTTTTTTTCGAACCCGTTTGCATTTTATCAGATGAGAAAACTTGTTGTTTTAGATGTCTAAAATGTTCCATAGGTTTCCTTTGAAATTTGGGTTGTATTGGAGTTTGAGCGCATTTAAAACAACGAAAATCGAGCAAAAATGAGAAAAACCAAAAAGCGTCATAAAAAGGAAAAAGTGTTATAAAAAGCTGAAAAAGCCTCGTGAAAAGAGGATCGATCCGGCATTTAATTTTGCCCAAGAATTGAATTTCCAAGCCTCGTTTTTATATGTTTTAAACCTATTCTAAAAAGGATTTGGTTTCTAAATTTTCTTATAAATAAAACTCATTGGTTAAGCTAAAAAACACATGTTTTAAGAAATTTTTTCAAGCAAATTAGAGAGATCAAAAACATCAAAACACTTTTAAGAGAAAACCACACCACTTAGGGTTTGTTTATGCCATAGAGATTCGCGATTCTTTCTTTTCAAAGAACTAGGTAATGCAATGGAAATGAAAACCATATTATTATTTTACTGCCTTTTATTTATATTTTATTAATTAGGGTTAGTAGTTTCTTTAATTATAGTCTTTTTTGAAATTTGAATTTGAATTTGAATATTTGTTTTGGTAAGTTTTAAATATAATTAGATTATAATAATTCAATTTCCTTATGTGAAGGAATTTTTATTTAAGGTAGGTTTAGTATTTTAGATTATAAATAAGTGCTTATTTCATATCAATGGAACCAACTAATTATGCATTAATAAAAATTATGTTAGAAATCTCTTTGTTCTCGAAAAATTCTATGAATTTTCGTTTCGTTCTTGTGAAATCAAGAAGCCAAGGTTGAACACGGTGTTCTTCGTCCTTCGTGCTCGCTCCCGTTCTACAACACTAGGGGTTTCTCAATATTCGAAAAGAAATTTGGCTAGAATGGCTTTAGCAGTTGTTAAAGTTGGGTCGAGCGAAGTTTTAGTTGTCATCGAAATGAGAAGTGGTTAACGCGATAAAGGAGATCGCAAATAGTGGTGAGGGGTTGTGAATGAGATCGAGAAGGAGGCAACGTGTAAGCCGTGAAGTGGGGAAGCGCTATGCTAAGCCAGCTGCGGTTGGATTTTTCAATTGAGGAATTGGTGAGATTGTTGCATAAATTGTGGGGAAACAATTGTTGTAAGTCATCAAGTATGTAATTCCGTTTCATTCATAGTGAAGCCTTGTCAGTTAGTCGTGAGGATTAGTCCCAAAAAGGGATACGTCATTACTTTTTGGTATTGTGTGATTGTTTTGATTGATTGTTTGATATAACTGTTAAACAACACAAAACATGATTTCCATAGTAAAATTTGGTAGAACTAGCGTTTTAATTATACTTATCAAATTTCACATTATTTTTGATAAAAAGCCAAATGACCAAAAATAATAACGAACTTTACCCTAACTTTCACTTAGGTCATTAAACCTTTTTTTTGTATCAATCATAACAACAAACTTTTACTTATTTATCAGTTACATCCAAAATGTAACTTCCATCAATTAAATTTTAATGGAGTGCTTATGTGGACAATGGAGTGCTTATGTGGATAACGGAGTGCTTATGCAGAAAATAAAATCTAACATGTTTATTAAAAAAATAAAATAAAAATAACACATCATAAAACACAACAGCTCTCTCTTTCCTAAAATAACCCCTCTCTCTCCTCCCCCACCCCCTCCTCCTTCCTGTCCTCACTCCATCTCCCCGACCTCATCACCGGCAAGCTTGTCGGGTCCACCTTCCAATCCACCTCCACCACCTAACTCAATACCTTTGTCCCCACCGCCATCACCTCCGATAACTTCCACGTTATCACCCATTCACGCACACCTACCACACTTTCTCTCTGCTACTTTTTTCACCTCGATGTTTCTTTCTCCTCATCTTCCCTCTCCACCACATTAACCGAAACTCAAATATGAAATTAGCACAACACCCTCGTCTCTACGATCACCTCTCATCTTAGCCCCTTACTTTGTAATTGACCAAATTGTCAAACTAGATTTCTTTTGTTGTTAAAATTAGGAAATCTTTTGGTGTTAAAAATTTGGTTGCTAATGAGAAAGATAAGAGAGACCTGGATGCTTAGTTTTTCCTGATTACAAAAATTTTCGGTGAGGTATGATGGGACTATCAATTTCATGTTTGCTTTTATGAAATTCGAGAGATAGAGATAGGGCTTACATGTAAAGGAAGAATACGACGGTGAAGTGGGTTTGCTGAAGAGTCATTTTCCAGTGAGTGGAAGATTGAAGTGAAATAGGGAAAAAGAGTTGAAATGTATTAATTAAGATTAAAATAAAGAGGGGGATTGAAATTGAAGGTATAATAGGATATTCTTAGAGGAGTATTATAATTGGTAGGGATGGCAACGGGTTGGGTTTATAATTTCCATCCCTATCCCCACCTCCATCCCCGATTCGGGGTATCGGGTAATGAGTCCTTGCGGGTATACTTGACAATTTTTTTTTAAAAAAATAAACATAAAAAAAGAAGAAGGAGAAGAACAAGAATGAAGTTAGAAATAATATAATATTATATAATACATACACACACAAACATATATATATAGATAAAATTATATATTTACACAATCAACAATGATTTAATTTTATATATGTTATTTTATATACATATATATACACACGCATATATAAGCAAAAAAAAATACAAAATTCAGTATATCGGGGAGAGTACAGGGGAGATACCCATACTAAACCCGACTAATTTAAAAAATTCCTCGACCCAAACCCGAATCTACCCTCGATTACTTGTACCCATACCCACCCCATCAGGTCGGGAACTTGCGAGTACCTGAACCTGTGGGTATTTTTGCCATCTGCAATAATAGGTGTTTGAAGAATATAAATAAGTACATAAGCTCTTAATTAATTTTAAAAATTAAGCCACGTCAGTTTTATTGTCCGCATAAGAACTCCGTTATCCACATATGCACTTTGTTAAAATTTAATGGATGAAAGTTACATTTTGAATGTAACTGATAAACGGCCAAAAGTTTGTTGTTACAATTGATACGAAAAAAAGTTCAATGACCTAAGTGAAAGTCGGGGTAAAGTTCGTTGTTATTTTTGGTCATTTTGCCTTGATAAAAACCCTAAAATTAACCTAGAGAATACGATCCTAAAATTATCATACCACTGTGTGTCTTTTCTTTTTCTCTATCTCCCTCTCCCCATCCCCTTCCTTGTGTGTGTGTGTGTGTGTTTGTGTATGTAGGTGACTACACTACATGTGGCCACGTATTTATAGAGGGAAACTTGGATACATAAATGTAGTTAAAGTCTAATCCAATTAATATAATAATGTAAAAAAAAGTATCTAATTTGATAGATTTTTACAATATTGCAATTTTATTTCAACAACCGTGATCAAATGAATAAAAGGATGACTATGATTTTATACTACTTTGCTACTTTTTTTCACCCAAAAGGACAAGAGTTATCATATTGTTAAGGCAATTATACTTCTGCCAAAAGTAAATGTTTAAGGTTATTAGCACTCCACACGAATATTTTAGCATTACTAAACTCTAATTAATGACAATTTATATGCATTATCAGTAACCATAAGAAAGTAAATTACGCATTAGATAATTAAACCTTTTATGTTAGTGATATTATATTATTTTAAGAGAAGTTTACTTTGCTTTAATATTAGTCTATTAAACATGAAAAAAGATATAATTAATGAATATGGTCATCTAGTTTAGCTATATCTTGTGCATTGATGAATTGTACACATAATTTATCATGAATATTGTAAATCATAAATATACCATCTGCTTGAAGGGAAAGATTCATTTAAGGCGTAGACTTTGTCCTACCTAATAAGAACTCAGTCAAAAACGAGGCAGGGATTAAAATGCTAGGGTCTAAATGGTTAGTTTTGCATTTACTTTCTTTTGTCTGTATTTTATTAGAGAAGAAAACAATTCTAAAGATAATTACTAAATTGATGGAGGTAATAATGAACTTTCCAAAATGGAAAAGTGAATTCAATAACTTTCATCGAGATTCAAAAACCTAATTAAGATACTTGGAATTTGAAATTCAAAAATGAAAATATATTTTATTATTAGTTATCTATTTACTATATTGTAATGATCCTAAATATCCTACACCAATAGTGTAATGGGATGAACCTTGGTGTATATATATGTGTGGGAACAGTGACCCTAATTTACAGCTTGGGCTAGTCATTTTGGGAGAGAACCTAGGTGGTTACATAAAGTATCAAAGCAAACCCAGGATCAATACCATGTGAAGTGTGGATACTGCGGGTCAGGTCTATGCGGCTGACAGAGAGCTAGAATCAATGGATGCGGCTAGTTATAGTTAAGATAGTTAATCATGAATATTGTAGATCAGAAACATGCCATCTTCTTGAAGGGAATGAATCATTTAAGGCATAGACTTTGTCATATCTAACAAGAACTCAGTAAAAAATGGGGCACGGATTAAAACGCTAGGGTCTAAAGGGTTAATTAGTTTTGCATTTACTTTCTTTTGTCTGTTTTTCATTAAAGATTTTTTTTTTGAAGATAATTACTAAATTGATGGAGGTAATAATGAACTTTCCAAAATGGAAAAGTGAATTCAATAACTTTCATCGAGATTCAAAAACCTAATTAAGATACTTGGAATTTGAAATTCAAAAATGAAAATATATTTTATTATTAGTTATCTATTTACTATATTGTAACGATCAAAATATCCTACACCAATAATGTAATGGGATGAACCTTGGTGTATATATATGTGTGGGAACAGTGACCCTAATTTACAACTTGGGCTAGCTATTTTGGGGGAGAACCCAGGTGGTTACATAAGGTATCAAAGTGAACCCAGGACAATTACCATGTGAAGTGTGGATATTGAGGGTCGGGTCTGCGCAGCTGATGCAGAGCCAGAATCACTGGATGCGGCTAGTTATAGTTAAGATTGGTAATAATGAATATTGTATATTAGAAACATGCTATCTTCTTAAAAGGAAAGAATCATTTAAGGCGTAGATTTGTTTCATCTAACAAGAACTCAGTCAAAAATGGGACAGTTATTAAAACGCTAGGGTCTAAAGGGTTAGTTGTGTATTTACTTTCTTTTGTCTGTTTTTTTATTAGAGAAGAAAAAAAATTCTTAAGATAATTACTAAATTGATGGAGGTAATAATGAACTTTCAAAAATGGACAACTGAATTCAATAAGTTTGTTTCATCGGGATTCAAAAACCGAATCAAGATACTTGTAATTTGAAATTCAAAAATGAAAATATATTTTATTATTAATTATTGTAACGATCGAAAATATCCCATATCCGTAGTGTAATGGGATGCACATAGCTTGGTGTATATATATATGTGTGTGTGTGGAAACAATAACCTTAATTTACAACTTGGGATAGCCATTTTGGGGGAGAATCCAGGTGATTACATAAAGTATCAAAGCGAACCCTGAACCATTACCACGTGAAGTGTGAATATTGCGGGTCGAGTTTGTGCAGTTGACGGAGAGTTAGAATCATTAAATGCGGCTAGTTATACTCGAGACTGTTACCGTGTGGCCCCAGTTTGACGAGAACGTCACGGATTTAATGGGGAGAGATTGTAACAACCTAAAATATTGCACATTGGTAGTGTAATATGATGAATGTTGGTATATATTTGGGAAAAATGACCCTAGTTTACAACTTGGACTAGCCATTTCTGGGGAGAACACGGGTGGTTATATAGTCCCTTACTTTAATCCAACAATCAATTTGGTAAAACCCTGCAAAACAAAGTCTGATGGGGTTGAGCGATAT
The DNA here is from genome assembly GCA_021464415.1 of Lonicera japonica. Taxonomy (NCBI): domain Eukaryota; kingdom Viridiplantae; phylum Streptophyta; class Magnoliopsida; order Dipsacales; family Caprifoliaceae; genus Lonicera; species Lonicera japonica. Next base: position 36,533,930 of record CM038469.1, on the reverse strand, counting down.
AACCCAGTAAGTTCATCAAGAATACTTGAATTCTACCCAAATCATTAATAATAAATAAGAAGTGAAATAGATATCAACGTATACCAAACAATAAACAAAACATTATATCAAATCTAATTACAAAACGTAATTAATTTGCACAAATAAATGAACATGTCCGACAATAATAAAATTGAATAAAAACTTTATAGGTATTTTTCCACTACCTCAAGTTTTAACTAAATCCAAATCAAGTGTGTGAAATCCTTTTCTTCCTCTCTCTCTTTCTTGTTCACTTTTTTTCCCTCACTCTCGGCAATATCTCTTTCTTCTTTATTTTAATTTTTTTTTCTTTCTTCCTTATTTCTCCATTTTCTCTCTTGGGTCTCATCTCTTTTCTTCTTTTTCTTCGCCCCCATATATATTTATATACATGGTGATTATTTAAAAATTTCCAACAAAACATAAAAAAAAACCTACCAAATTTGAAATAGGAAACTGATCATAAGTATAATTACAATATCTTAAAATTAATTAGAAAATTTAACAAAAATAATATTATAGAATATATATATAAATGGTGATTATCTAAAATTCTCCAACAAAAAATAAATGAACTACCAAATTTTAAATAGGAAATTGATCACAAGTATAATTACAATATCTTAAAATTAAATAGCAAATTTAACAAAAATAATATTCTAGAATAATGTTTGATTATATATATACATAAAACTTTCATAAATAAGAGAAGATAATCAAATAAAAATCAGAAAATTAGTGGGAGCTACTATCCCACACCTATTTTTAGTCCATACTACAAGTAAGAATACAAGTTAGGTAAAGCTCCTTCATTAATGTTGGAGAGATGGTTGCTGTCTTGTTGTGCTTAGGTGGAATGAGGACAATAAAATAAAATCTCTATTTCACCCTTGAGTGGTCGTCTAAGGTAAATCCCGACCGTGGCTGACATCCTGGCACTAAATGGGTGTAAAATAGGGCCGTTTTTAGTCTCAATATTAGTTCCTTATATCAAGCAATCCACAGAAAAAGATTATGTGGAATTAACTCATTTGTTCGGACCTTCCTTTTTATGCATATATACCAAGTGAGCACATAAATGGTTAGTTTCAGTTTTGTAAAGGCATCAATTGTGGAGATCTCATAACACAATAGTTACTCAGACAATGTTACTTAGACAAGTAACATTACATTAGTTCTTGTGGATCGGAATCCAAAAAAGCATTGATGATACGTATCACGCTCGATTGATAGAGATTCGTCTGTTACATATATATCAAGGCATTTAAATGAGTATCTGAATCCGTCAAGATGTGGTGGCAATGATTATAACTTTAACTACCATATTATAACATAACTACGGCATTTGATTTTAAGAAAATCGTCTTCCATTACAATATATGAGGTAATATCTTAGCTAGTATGATGATAGTCTACTCTTATTTTTGTTCAAGATGTCTCTAGTTCAAACTAGGTAGACAACATTTGATTTTTTTAACTTTTTAAGTGATGTTTAAAACTGAGAAATTCAACTTTATAATAATATATATATATTTACTGCCTGCCACAAGAATAAATTTGGTGAATTACAAGGTAAGTATGGACCAATTTTACACATTTTAATAACAGGCATAAGGTCAAACTCTCTACTAACTATACACATATACTAATTTTATTTTTTAAAAATAATGGTTAGTAGTTTAAAACGTAACACATTATTTTTTTCTAATTTATTAGAAATTTGTATATTTAACCTACGCATCTCTATATTTACGCAAACACTAAACAAATCGAACAAAAACATACACCTATTACAATTTTCAAAATATGATTTAACACCTGAAATTGTGCAAGAGCCGTGGTATTGCTAATCATCATTAATATAAAGGCAAACATTTTGTTTCTCATAATGTTCACACCGTGTATACCACAAAAAGGTATATATTATTTTAAGGAATGATTACGTCAATTCATCAAATGCGAACACATGGCATATATTAAAATATAAAACTCCATTGAACTATTTCATAGATTATATTATGTATTAATCTCATTGCAATAGTATACTATATAAAACTAAACACATTTATTATAATATAGTCAAATTCGGAAGGGTGAAAACACGAAATAATTGCATAAATAATGAAACTTGACATAATATATGCATTACAACCTTCATCCCATTTATATCCAGCAAAAAAGAGGGAGTTTAGGCAAATGAATGACCATAAACACAAAAGGTCAAATACAATTTACTATAGTTAAAGATAACATATATTTATTCAATTAAAATAAAAATTAAACAAGGAAAAATACAAAAATATTTTTCCGCGGGAAATTCCTTTCTGGGTGGAGAACCGTGACATTATTTCACATAGTAAGTTGGCAATAATTTTGTAATTGAGAAAAAGCAGTTAAGATTCACCTCCATCTAACTATGGGGTGGGCAATCATCAGCGGTATATCCATAAATCTTTGGAACCATAACTTAGTATTGACTTCAATATATTAAGTATTATACGACACTTCCCATTTTTGAATAAAAATTAAAAAATCTGCTATGTCATCCAACAAACAGAGTCAAAGATAGAGAAAATTAATCCAAATACACTTACATAGAACAATAATAAAAAAGGGGATACGTTCATTCAAACCTACCCAATATTCAAAAAAAATCCATTATTGTATTCATCTATACCCCAAAATGCTTTCCATAGGCAAAAAAATCATACCACCATGCCCTACCCTAAACTAAAAAATCACTTAATCAGATTGCCCACCGCCAATCGTCAGAGTCTTCATCAGATTCAACATCTGGATCCAGCTCTGGTATGTCGATATCAGGAAGATAAACACCGCGGTGTGTAACATTATCGTCATTTTCACTATCAGGCCATTCCTTAATCTAGCTAGCCTTGTATCTTTTTACACGGCACCACAGTGCAAAGAACACTTCTTTGTGTATGGGGTCGTTGCTACGAATCTTTCGCTTAGTATGAGTACGACGCTATGATGCACCCTTATAGATCTTCCACCTTTCTTATTGTTCTCCCCCCTTGGTTCAACATTTTATGTGGGGATTCTAGGAAAGTTCATGAGCTTCCTTATAGAGATCTATTGGGTGTTTACCCTTATTTTGGTCTACCATATCTGTTACGGTGAGAAGTTACTTGATGTGTTTGGGTTTCTACATACATATATGAAGCAAATGCCCTAAATTTATAGGGCATAGAGGAGTCCTTTAAGAATCCTCTCCATACAGCAGTTTATCATTACTCAAGGCGGTGTTTGGGTTCTCAATAGTTGCACACTTGAAACAGGTAAGTCCAATTGATTCAAATTATTGTGCCGTTTCCATTCCTATGGTCTAAAGTTCCTTCACTGTCAATTTACGAATGTGATGGTTATTTAACACTGTGAAAATAACATTGATATGATATTGTAACATTGGGATTTTAATTATCTAGGAATACGGTTTTATATCAAAAAAAATCATTACATCAACATTTTAGTAACTAAATAATTTACAAAATATAAGTTAGATATATATTTTATATAAAATTGTCATAATTATTAAGGTTTTAAACATGATTCGAACATAATTATAGCTAATTTAATGTTATATTAAACAACTTATATATTGTCTTTTCAAATTATGAGCTGATTTTAGGGATGTTGAAAACTAATAATTAATGTAATAAATAGGGGCAACAATGTCATCGTGAAATTTTACATTTCTGACTTGGCATGTTAATTAATTTGTGATGTATCTCTCACTAATTTGCAAAAGTGCTTGGAGTTTATACAACAAAATCATAAGTTAGTGGACTTAGAACTAAAGGTCCCAATAAAAATTGAAACTGAGATATATGATGAAAAATGAACCGTCAACTAATCAAGAATTAAAACTAACTCAAATTTAGACTCAAACTTCTTTATTTTAAAATCTTCTTATATATAAATCAATTTCTTAAAAATATGGGGTTTTACAGTCTTTTGAATTTAAATTAAAGACGAGATAATATTAATTTTTTGGAAAAAAAGACAGAATAAGATTTAAACTTGCTATTATCTTGTGTTTGTTCAAGAAGTCGATAAAAGATTTAAACTTGCAATTATCTTGTATGTGTTTGTTCAAGAAGACGGAAAAAGATTTAAACTTGCAATTATCTCGTGATTGTTCAACACAATGAGTTTGCACAAGTGATAAAAAGCGCTCACGCGAACTTGGACACAAATCAATTCACAACTCCTCCTCGTTGACATCAATCTGCATTTTGTATTGAAAAACTATAGCCATGTTTGATTGGTTTGCATGGAAATTGTTGAATTACATGAAAATTTATTGCAACGTTAAAAATAAGGACAAAATTTTGGTGGTTTGATCATTGAGTTTTAGATTTTAATTAAATCCTCAGCTTTAATTACAATTTTCTACTAATGATTTAGATTTTTTTTTGTAGCAAGGGTGTTAATAAATTGCTACGATTTAGCAATTAAAGTATATCATGATCACAGTCGCTCCCTAATACCTAGGCCTCTCAACGGATTGGAAATGGACCGAATCATGTTGTATCCAAATCCGATCTAATTGACAATATAAAAAATATGATCCGACCAGTGAATCTGATGGATATACAAAATGCTAGTCCAAATCCAAATTTGTTTCCAAATGGATATCTAGTCTTAATATCCTGTACGATTCGGAAATTGAAGAATAATCAACCACAACACGATTTTAATCAAATTTCATTGCTGGCCCTTGTTAAAATTTGTACATGTGCAAGGATATAGTATTTGTATGATATATATACATACATCTAAATAGGTATATATATGTTGAATCTTACCGCAAATGGGACAGTATATATCCATGCTTTATATATTGATTTAAAGGTTTAATGGATTCAGATAAATGGATTAGGGATTCCTTTTTATAACTGACTAAACGGACCAGACTCGAATTGTACGGATGCAAATATCATTTTAGATTGGTCGAACAAAGTGTCATTAGTGGGCAAGTCCCTACTGAATTGTAGTGAGAATTTAATTAAATTAAACTGAAATATTCGGAAATTTGTACTATAGACAAGAAAGGAACTCAAGGAAAGAAATTTCATTAACTTGAACATCATCTAACACAACCATGGACATAAGGCTCGATCACCTAACCAAGTGTTGATATTATTATCAACCCCCTGATTAACTATATATAAATATAAGAAACTCGATCTTAATTATTCATATATAGAAATATATCACTCCAAAGCCTTCTTGATATCATCAGCTATATTTTGGGCATCATTTGAAATTCCAAACAGTCCATTCTTGGAAAATCCAGCACAATAGAGACCATTTTCCCCTTTCCACTGACTTGGATTACCCGGTTTTAGCATTCCATCTTCATTGAAAAGGCTTCCACCATCCTGTTTAATTTACACAATCAAAATCACACACATTAGTGTTATATAACACAACTACTTATTAATTCTCTATGTAATACATGAGAAAAGTCCCGCAAAAGAAAGAATTGAATATAGTTTGACGAAATAATAAGATTTGATTAACTTAAATTAACAAATAATTAATTAAGATGATTAAGAAAGAGTACACAGAGGTACATACCTTAAGCCATTTTTTCACTGTGCTTTTGTAACCAGTATATATCAAAGATAATAGCATCAAATCGCTTGATCTTTCCATTAGCAAATTCAACACTTTTTTCATTAATCTTAGTTATAGATGGCAAAACCTAATCAATATATGTATATCTTCAATTAGCAGGGATAAATTAATTATATATATATATGTCAAGAATAATTCGATTCGACTTCTATTTAGAATAAATAAAAGTTTTGAAATAAGAGATTATTATATATACCTGAATGCTTCCATCCTTGATTTTATCGATGGTGCCCACATCAATTACCGGAGATCGGCCTGTTATCTTTTTGAGAAAAAATGGGCCCCTTGTGGGCCTTTCAAGTCCATAACCAGTTAGATCTCCATATTTCAATTTGCTAAGCATCACCATTGTATTATCCCCGAATTACATGGAAGATACTTTAATAAACGCATCCCAAATCGCACAATTTCTTTAGTAAACACATGTACCTGGCCAAAAATAAATAAATTGTACTTATATATAAAATGTAATGAGGATACCTACAATGTCTATTGTATCCATAGAGTTTTGGACTGCGATGTTAGAATCATGATTATACTGCCTCGCAATATATATCAATGACTGGACTTCTTTTAGATTTAAATCTAGAGTTTCGTTTTGTAGAGTAGCTCAAGGACTAATTAAACAAATAAAATGAGAGTAGCTTTATGTGTTATGGGTGGGATCCAATTCCAATTCAGGATGATTTAGGTTTGATTTTGATTTTGATTCAACTGTGCTTGGTTTGATTTTTGAAGGATAGAGAAATGTGAAGTGAGGATAGAGAATTAGGGCTATTTTTTGGATTTAAGGAGAATTGGGGTTATTTGAGGCGTTGGACAAAAATATATAGAAATATGAGCATATAAGGGATTTTTTTCTCCCATTATCCTTTGAAAAATAAGTTCCAATTCCGTCTATCTATGTTTTGCAATTTAATTAAATACTTATTAATAATTTTATTTTATTTTTTGAGATTTAAGCTTACTATAAATAGATAACTTTGTATTATAATACTCTTGATTTGGTGAACTACTCTTGTCCGAAATTAAATTTATTTTTTTCTCTCAATATTGTGGTGAATTGAGTATAAGTTATGGATATTTTTTCAATCAACTAAATTTTATTTCCATAAACAACAAGAATAAATCATACAAGGGGCATAAACATAGGCGCCACAACCTAAGAGGGGAGGTCTACCCCGGGAGCAGCAGGTAGTCCAAACCATCCTATTTTGGCCCTGATATGTGTGCAAATAGGCATAAACGTAGGTAGAGTAGGTCACCATTCCATTTGCCAAAAATGGATAAAAATGATAACATATCAAATCAAGAACTCGGGTTAACCGGTTCGTCAATGATTTAAGGTGTTGTGGCTCTTTATTTCAACCAAATGTACTAAATATGAGTATTTTAGTCATTTTTTATGTTTAAGTGTGAATTTACTGGAAATATCATTAGTTTATGAGAATTGCATTTTAGTCCCCAAATTTTAGGAAATTGTATTTTATCGCTAAACTTTTGGAATTTGCACTTTGGCCCATCAAAAAGTGAAATTATGCATATGAAAGTGTTATTTACTTAATTTTATGGAAAACAAGTGTATTGTGATTAAATTTCACGTATACCACAAAATTTCTAAAAATTACAATTTTGGCCCCCAAACTTTGCAAAATTACAAAAAGGCTCAAATACCCCTAGAAATCAATTTGGGAGCAGGGCTCAATGGGAAAGCCCCATTGGGGCATGTGTACCAATGCTCTGACAAGGTCAAGTAATTTTGGATCTAGGTTTTGACCATTTTCGAAGGTCAAATTACTCGAATCATATTTTGTTTGATTGAATTTCATTAGTTTAAATAGATTTAAGACGAAATAAAGAGTAAAAGAGGATGAAATGGAGACAAACCTTTCGTAAAATGCTTATGTTGTATGCTTGACTTGTTTGTGTTGTTGATGACTTATTTAATTTCCAACCTTTTCAAAACATCACAAATCCTCTTGCTTTAATGTGAAAAGATGTGCTTTAGTAGATTTGTGTGTTTAGATTAGTTCTGGTGAAAATATGACATTACAACAATACTCTAAAAAGCCCTCCGTAAACCTTATAGCAAAATCTTGTATTTATACGGGAAAATTAGGGTTTTGGATTATGCCATGTGCTCTAATAGGTTGGGCCCGTTCACTAATGACATTAGGTGCACTTGATAAGCCTGACATATAGGGGCTAGATGCCCCATGATTTGGTTTTTTGGCCTTTTTTTAGCTTTTTCGCTTATTATGCATGTTTTAACTTCAAAGCTTTACTAGATATATGGCTTATACGCTAAGGTTTTATTTTAGTAATTTTGGATGTGTTGTAAATATAAGGAATGATGATGTCATACGTATGTGATTGATCTAGTGTAATGGTGTTATATGGAATGATGAAGTAATAAATTCCCAGAAGTTTTAGAAGCGCTGCAAATGTTATGGAAATGCTTGTATGAATGTTCTAGTTAGTGTGCGGTGCATGTAATGATAATGAAATAGATTCCCAAAAGTTTTTAGATTTCCGAAAATGTTATAGAAATGCATCAATGGATGATTGAATGAAATGTTATGCTTGAAATAATGATAGCTATTCCTTTAAGAAATTTTTTGCAAGTTTCAAGTATTTTTAGCTGACGCACTGAAGATTGTTCTAGTCTAACACATACATATCTTATGGAATGTGGTCATGGCATGAGGTGTCAATCTTTAACACAAATTCTCATAAGCTCTCTTAGTAGACTAACCACACCTTATCTCTAACATTGTTCTTAATGTCCTTAAAAACAACATAAACATTAACTTTTAAACACAAGGAACCACTGATTCATGTCTTTCCAGATGTAATACCCAAGCAATAATTATAACGTACAATTCTACTAATTCGAGCTTTTAAACCTTTACCTTAAAGTTCCCAGCTTACTGCCAACTTTTTTGGTGCTAAGAATTATAAGTCTTTGTAAAATTTAGTTTCATAAGGACCTCTTGATATACTGTAGGAAAAAATCAACATTAAAAGAACATCTGGTCGCGATTGTCCACCCATTACCAAACATCACACACAAGTTGCTATTAACTTTCCTCAATCACAAGAGCCTATTTCTTATTCTCAACTTACTTTTGCAAACAACCCATAAAATGAAGTAGCACTAGATAATATAATTAGTAGGCCAGAAAAGCTTATGGAAACTAAATTTAGGGTAAGCTATTTAGATCTTGTTCCACAAATAAGCAATGGTAAACACATCATTAATAGTCAGCACCCATTTCATATATTTATCATCATCTAGAACATTGCTACACATATAAAACTGCACAATAATCAGGTCCATTGAGAATGGTCTGAAAGTTTGTGGGTATCATTATGCCTAGGGTAATTTTAGGGTTTTTATCGAAAACTATTTGAATTTTGATAAAGCGAAAGCAAACCCTAATTGCATAAATCAATTTCTGTCGAAATCATGTGTTGTGTTATCTAACAGTTTTATCAATTCAAACACACAACACTAAAAAGTAACAAGGTATCCTTACTTGCATATGACTATTCCTCGAGATTAACTAACAATGTATAAATATAATCAAAATGGAATTAGAGACTCAATTATTTGCAATTTTTGTTTTACATAAAGTATGTAGCACTCCTATCAACTCCTTAATAGTAAATTCTAACCGCAGCTGGTCCGGCACAATGCGTCAAGTTTCACAGCTTACACGTCGCCCTTTTCTACGACCTTGATTATAGTCTTTCACCCCCGTCCATAAATCTCCCTTATTTAAGCTAGCCAATTATTGTTTTATCTCTAATGGTAACAGAAGACTCTCTCGAAGGATCTCTAGGACTTAACTTGCAGATCTTTTTATAGTATGAAACTAAAACATAAGTTTTAAGGTCTAAAAATCCTTTCGTACGAAATCGTGTATTTGAGAGCTCTACCAGAGATGATTTAACCTTTGGACTTTGCCTCTATTTATAAGAATAATTAGGGTGAAAGAATTTGGTTTAAGGTTACCAAAACAAGTCCTTGTAAAATAAGGAATTTCATGTTTTACAATATGCTTACCGATATTGACCTCAAGTTGTATTAGTACACTGGGCTCCAGAGATTTTTTTCTGCTTTGGCCATATGCGTGCCTGTATCAATCTAAAATTGTATTGGTATGTTGGGCTAGAACTGTAAAGAAAATTTCTCTACCATGTGGCGCATCGATATGCACTTATTAAAGACTATACTAGTATGGCCATGCCCATCAATTCTTAATTTTCTCTCTTCAAGCTATCCTAGAAGTTAGAATATTGATTCATACACATACACGCACTTAAACCAAGTGTAGGAATCTGTAATTTCCAAAGCAATTCAAGACTGCACCCTAACATAAAACTAAAAAACCATTTCAATTCGAAAATCCTTTAAGCCCATGGCCTCATAATATTTTAAAATAACGTTAATTGATAAATTATAAGATTTTGAAATATGCAATTTTGAAATCTCATGATTTTTAATTTAGGTGTTCTTTTAAAAAAATTAGAAATTTCATAAGTATTTTAGAAATTATCCAAATATATTAATGTAAGTTGAGTTTGAGTGAGATTCTTATCAATTTATGTGTTTTAGTTAGAGGGAGAAAGTCATAGTGACTAATAATGGAGTGATAGGATAAAAATGAGATTGACCAAATTCAAAATCTGTAATTCAAAATAGGATTCCTAAAATCCTAGCATTTTGATGGATTCTAAAATCACGTGATTTACAGGTTTTCAAAATTTGATAGAATTTTAAAATATCAAGATTTATCCCAATAGAACACTTCTGAATTACTTAAATCATGTGATTTGACAAATCCTATCTCAAAATCAGGTGAAAAAAACTTAGCTTAATTTATTTTAAGACATTTCTCAATTAGAATTTTCTAATCAAACCTTTTACCTTTCTTGCCTGATTCTGAATTTTGAATGGCGTATAAGGCAGGATCGGAAAGGTTTATTGATGTTGCATCTTCAAATATTCAATGGATGCAAACACAGCGCAACGGAAGAAATGCTTTTATAATCAGAATCAAGCTAACACAAATATAGACCTTACAAGGTCTTGTTTATTCCACCCACCCTTCACAAAAATTTAGTAATTTTAGCATTACCACAACTAACAACATTATTTATTATTTGATATCAAACTATTTCTTAAGTGGTCAATCCCACTATCATGCCAATACCAAGTACTATTGCCATTACTTGCAACATGATGAATATGCATTCAGCTTCATAAGCTTCTTCCATGTCCAAAAAGTTTTAGTGGACCACTGGTCACTCCATGGTTCTTTGACCTTAATGTAATTGATGACATTATCTCACCCACAAGGAGTCCTTCTTAAGCATTACATCCAATATGTACTTACCCATTCATGTTTTCTTAAACTCTATAAAAACTTTAATACCAAGCCTACTCTTATTATTAGGACAACTTATGTAACACCATGTGCTGTATTAATGTAAATTATGTTTGGTTCTGTGTATTTAGTGTGAAAATGATTGTTTAATGGTTTCAGTTTATTTTCGATCAATTTTTTGCAATTGTGGGTGTAACAGGCCCCTATTGTGTGAAACAGGCTACTGTTTGGAATGGTCTTGGATTAGATTTTCCACACTATTAAAGAGGCACATGTTGGGGGTCTAACAGGCGCCTGTTGGGGCCAACAGGCAACTGTTGTTGAGTTAGCTGCACATTTTTAAAGGCTTTTAGAGCCTTTATTCTTCCCTTTTTTACCATTTTCGTCATAATTGAAGAGCTCAACCTATTTCTTCTTTTTTTCTTTATATTTCACATATTTTTAGCTTTTGAAATTCAATTCAGCTTCAGGAGAAATTATTCTACGCGACGTGACGATCGCGGTGACGTAGAAATTTCAGGATTTCACCGAACGGGGTTTCGGTCTTCATCTTTTTCTTTTTATTTTGGCTTAGTGATTTGAGGTAGGGGTTCAATTATTTTTAAAACCCGATCATATGGTTTCATTCTATATGAATTATCATGTTTTAATTGTATTTGTTTCAAGAATTATTACATGATGAAGATGATGATATTTTATGATTTATAAAGCCATGAGCATGTGATTTGAAGCAAGATATGCCATTTATACTTGATATAAATGTGCTATTTAAAATACATGAGATATCTGTTAGATGTTAGATATTGCATGTTGATGAAATTGGTTAATTGATGAATTACATACATGAGACACCTCTTCAAATATTCATTTGTTAGCATGTTATGCATATTGTGCATCATTATTGTGTCAATTGAATTTTTGGAGATCTTTCGGCAAGCTCGGACTATTCTTTTGGCTTATCATATGGGCATATATGTCGTATCTATGATACCAAAAGCTTCTTATAATTGTTGTGACATTTTGGGATGTGACATGATTCTGTGATGGATTTGATTATGATTATATTGTGGCCCTTCGATGATGAAGGGAATGGGTATTGATTGGTGCTTTCCAGTGTGAAAATAAGTGGGGCCTGGTGCTTTTGAGTTGAAAATCTCTAAACCTTCGGAGGGTAGTAAAGCGTCGACTGTCTAGGGCCAATGGTGTATAACCCGAAATCTAGATAATTGCAAAGCGCTTATGATTCTGTTGATATGATATTGATGGATACGTGGTCCAATTCTATTATGATATGATGATGATATTTTAAGGACCGGATGATGTTTGTTGTGAATGTTTTAATTATTCGCAAGTGCACGAATCGAATACTGGTATAGCTTAGGCAAAAGCGAGGTCGAACCATAGGGACTTGACGGATGGAACGTATGCATCTCTCTTACTGACTCTAATTAATTCATAATCTAGCTTAGAAATTGAATGGGATGATTTATCAACTAAAAAATATGAATAAAATAATAAACTAATAAAAATACAAATGAAATAATCATTTAATAAAATATTAGGGTGGCGGAGTCATATATTTGATATCATGTTCCTAGTATTCATGCTCAGCAAACTCTACTCTCTGTCTCGCACTAATTTGGTCTCTCGACTCTATTAGATGCGGAAAATAAATTCAATTAAGCCCAATTAAATTATAAAATCCAAGTGTTAATTCTTCCACAGCTAAACAAATGTATAAAATCAAAACACTCGCTATATCCATCAAAACACACCCTATATCCGCTCTCAACAAATCATAAGGTGAATCCACAAATAGTGAGAATCTAATTTTATTTTTATCAATTAAAATAGGCATTCAATAAGAAAAATTATTTTTAACATTAAAGCATTAAATTGGTAGAGTCAATTGGCATGAATACGTGCAAGGTAATTAATCAAATATAGCCATCCTCAACCCTAGAAAATAACCTAGCCTATCATGCTTGTAATTAAAACACAATACATAATTGAAGAATACATAAATAAATTAATTAATTACTTACTTGGGTACGCGCAAATAAATTGATGAAGATGAATAAATCTGAATTAATGTTACCTCTCACTCTAATCGACAAAAAAGAAAGAAGAAAAAAAATCAAAACTAAATGTTGCTCCTCTCTCGAAAACCGTGTAGCAAGAAGAGGAAAAATAAAATCAATCTGCAACTCTCCTCCTCTCGATAAACATGACAAGAAGAAGGAATGGAAATAAAAAAAATTAGTAATTGCGGCTATGCTGTTTATCGAAAAGCAAGAAAGAAAAGAAAGAAAAGGAGGTTAAAACTCTAGAGAATTCGTCTCCAGGGCTCCGAGATCGATCTTGGGAGCTCTCAGCCAAAGCCAATTTCATAGCACTGACCACTATTGGTATTTTGGTCATAACTTCTTGCTCGGAACTCGGATTTAGATGATCTTTATGTCCACGAAAAGGTAATTTAAAGATCTACAACTTCCTAGGAGGAGGTTTTCCAAATTATGGATAAATATTTCCCAAAAATTCACCGAAGACAGCACTCTGCCAAAGCGCTACTGAATGACTAGAATTTAGCGACGGGCCTTCTTTGCGCCCTGTTGTGACCCACAAGCAGTACGAATTAGCTTTCGGTCAAAACAAAAAATTTGTAGAATGATACAAATACTAGATACCTAGGTGAACGAAATCTTAATCGGATAAGTAACGAATAAATTACGATAGCCCAAAGTTAGCCAAAATTAACAAATCGCGAAGAAACAAAACTTCCTATTTACCAACCGAAATCGATTCGGACCACCCGAATCACCAAACGATCATTCACATGAGTATAAATAAGCTAATATACTTTAATTAAAAACAAATTTATTACGGGGTATTACAGAAACTATGCTTTTACTGAACTCCTCACATGGCATACACTCAACAAATGAAACACTAAAGAATATGGTGTAATTGCTCTCATTACATGCGGGCTATAAAGAGTAAATGTATTCAAATTCAAATGCCTCTTACATGTATAAATGAAAAACGTTATAAATGAAAGAATAAGAGTCTCATGAAAAGATAAATCCCACTATAAAAGCGAAATGCATAAATGGATCCATTCCACCACTCTCACCTCAAAACCATTTTCCAAAGAATCTTTAGGACTTTTTGGGTTGTAACGCAAGACTTAGGGTAAGGGTTATGAAACGAAGGGATATATAAAGGGATTCAAATATCTAAGAAACATATATTGAGATATAAAATTAACACTTCGGGCTAAATTTGACTTTATATAAGCTTTTCTTTTGCTTCTTTTTTTTTTCTTTTCAATCTTTTACTCTTCACATCTCCTTTTTCATAAAAAATTTTCGCTTTTACATTTTGAAGGAGATTTCATCATTCATTATATTTTTATTTTTCACATTTTTTCTTCATTTTTCATTTTTCAAGCTCACTTTTTAATATTGCCCGTATATTGAATAAATAATCTCAACATATTCTTAGATAAAATGGCAGGTTATAAATATGGTTTACACTCCTAATTGGAGTAGGGTAAGGATATTGGGCTACCAAAGAAATACTATAAATAAGGCTTAAAGGGGTGACTAACGGTACAAAAGTAAGGGCAGGATTAGGCTATATTGAGGCTGCCAAAGACGGCCTAAATCACTTCCTAAGGTTTAAGGTTCTTTAGTTCAAGTAATATCAAGAATCCTTAAAAGAATTGCATTTCCTGAACGTACCTTTCTAGTATTCAATCAAAATAAAGAATAATGACACTACTCAACGAGATACGCTTTTCAAAAATTAAGAGTTGATGTAAAAACCCTCAAATAGGAAGATTGACTCAAATACTCACGGGTTACTTAGTCTCCACATTTATGTTCTTCAGGAATTTTCAGTTATGCTCACTCTTCTATCTAGTCATGCGTTGTCACATGTGCTCAAATATAATGATGATCGAAAATCATGAAATATCTCTTAATAATGATAGAAGAAGAACTAAGCATGCACATGTAAAGTATTAAGACGAATGCGTCATTGTTATCACACAAACTAGACGAAAGGAATCTCAGTTAATATCAAAGAACCATTGCAAAGCTTTTCTTTGTTCATTTTTAAAAAATTCAAAAAATTTGGATCATTTTTTAACAAAGTGCAATAAGTGAAGTGTATGGAATGATAAGGCAAATAAATCCCACCCCAACTGAAATTTTACATTGTCCTCAATGTATAAAGACAAGTAAATATGAATAAGAAGGATATCACCTGAAGTTGATGAAGCTCAATGATAAAGGTAAACTTGCACTTTTGATAGAAAGAGAACAAAGAAAAGCATAATATCCAATTTAATTGCAAAATGAATATTTATCAGGTGGAAGGTCAGCAGATATAATAATCACAACAGGAACATACTTATTAAACTAACCACTTACCTCCCAGATTTGATGACTCATGTCGGGCTTTAAATCAGATGATATAAGATGAATTAACTCAGCGAGCGTAATAGATGGAAGCAGAAAATCAATAGGCGAATAGGGTTTCTCCAAAGGTAATGAGTCACTAGATTTTAACTCAAGTATACTAGGATCAAATGGGATACTCTCGCACAATTTCACACTATCAAGGGATTCATCTCTCTCGCTATCTGGCTCTGAAAACAAAAATTTATGAACCTCTACTTCCCACTCTTCTTCTTTCATTCTCGACATGCTTTTTGCTTCTTCTACAAATTTTGGATCATTTACTTCATCTCCCAACAAAGTTATGAAATCTTCTTCAAGCTCATCACCACCTCCATCAAATATCGAGCTGCCTATCATGTTCACACCTTTAACTTCCTCTTCTTGAAGGTTTTTACTTGTATCAAAGACATTAAGCTCAGTTGTCATATTCTCAAAACTTATTTTCATCAATCCATTCCTACAGTTGATTAATGCATTAGCTGTAGCGAGAAACGATCGACCAAGGATCATAGGGATTTGCCCGTTTGTGTTCTGAACAGGTTGAGTATCAAGGACCACAAAGTCCACTGGGAAGTAAAATGTCTCTACCTGTATCAAAACATCTTCAATGACATGTCTAGGAAATTTAACAGATCGATCAGCAAGTTGGATTGTCATTGGTGTAGGTTTTAACTCTCCCAAACCTAATTGTTTAAAAACTGAATATGGCAATAAGTTCACACTAGCCCCCAAATCTACCAAAGCTCACTCAATATAATGATTTCCAATCTTGCATGAGATTGTTGGACAGCCAGGGTCTTTATACTTGATAGGGATCCTGCATTGAATAATGGAGCTTGCTTGTTCAGCTAAGAATGCTTTTTTCGGAACATTTGTTCTCATTTTTTGAGTGATTAAGTCTTTGAGAAACTTGGCATAAAAAGTACTTGTTTGATGGCATCAAGCAATGGAATGTTTATCTGAACTTGCTTAAACACCTTTAAGATTTCTTTGAATTGAGTACCCTTCTTATTGTTTTTCAGCCTATGAGGAAATGGGGCCTTAGGAACAAAAGTCCTAGTCGAGGTATCTTCAATTACTTGCTTAGCAAGAGGAGTTTGGTTCACAACTTGAGGTGAAGACTCAACCTTAGTTGGAATTTGCTTTTCTTCTTCTTTCTCCTCATTCTTGCTATCTGGCATTCTCACTTTATTGTCAATTACCTTTCCTGACCTAAGTGTAGTGATGGCTTGAACTTGCCCATGTATTGGTGCATTTTGTGGGTTAGGAGCGGTCCCACTTGAGGAAACACCTTTAGGATTCGGAATTGGCTGACTCGAAAACTTACCCTTCTCTCTCTCACCCAATTGACTCGCCAATTGACCCATTTGACTCTCTGACCTAATGATGGCTTGAGTGTTCATGAGGCCGTTATTCCTAACTTCTTCCAAAAGCTGGCTTGAAGTTTGATTATTTTAGGTGGTCACTTGAATGAATTGCTTGAGAGTGTCCTCTAAAGATGAGAATTGTTGTGGAGTGACATAGGGTGTTGGAGCAGGCGGAGTAGGTTGGAATGGTGGATAAGAATTAATTAGAGGGCGAAAACCAGGAGGTGGCTGTTGTCATGGTACATTAGCTGATGGGGGACCCATATTGGGGATGGGTTGAGCTTGTGTCCATGAAAAATTTGGGTGATTTCTCCAACCCGGATTATATGTCTTTGTGAATGGGCTATTGAATTGCTTTTTGTATTCATTCATCGCATTTACTGGTTGTGGCATGAATTTAGGGAATCCTACCATAGAGGGACAAGTTTGCGACGCATGCATAGCGCTAGCACACACAGAACATCCTTCTGCTTGAATTAGATTGATAGAATTGCTATCTAACCGTAGAGTTAACGCTTCAAGTTTTTTTGAGAGACTATCTAACTACCTTCTAGTCTCTACACTTTCAGATAGCTTATAGATGCCCTCTTTCTTAACTTCCTTCTTAACTTGAGCTGATGAATTTCTATGAGAAGAGAAATCCCACTGCTAAAAGCTCTCGGAGAGGATCTCAAGGAAATTATAAGCTTCATCTTCTGTGAGCCTAAGGAAAGTGCCACTGTTCATCGACTCAATCATATTTCGATTGGTTTGAGCCAACCCATTGTAAAAGAATTGAACTAGTCTCTATGTTTCAAAACCATGGTGGGGACATCTCAAAGTAGGTCCTTAAATCTTTCACATGACTCATAAAATTTTTCATTATTCTCTTGACAAAAATAAGATATCTGCCTTCTAAGTTCATTTGTCTTGGACATGGGAAAACATTTAGTTAAAAATTTGGAAACTAAAGTCTCCCAACTAGTGATAGACCTAAAGGGTAGTAAATTGAGCCACGCTTTTGCTTTCCCTTTCAGGGAGAAAGGAAATAAACGTAAGCGAACAGAATTATCAGAAAAATTTTGAAACTTGAAAGTGGCACAGATTTCTAGAAAATCCTTAATATGGATGTAAAGGTCTTCTTAATCAATTCCATGAAAATTAGGAAGAAGTTGAATTACTTGCGATTTAAGCTCGAAATGCTTTGCAATAGTGGCAGGTAAAACAATGCATGATGGTGGGCTGGTAGTGATAGGAGAGAAAAACTCCTTTAAAGTTTTCGCCTCTTCTTGTTCATCAGCCATCGTTCCTTCTTTAAACAAAGGATTGAGTTCTAAGTTCTCTATCATATTCAATCTCTTAACACCGCGCTTCCAAACAATTCTCATGCACTAAACTCCTAGGAATTTATTTTTTAAGGCAACTAGTAGAAGGAAATAATCTAAATTAGTGAGATGGTGGAAAATGAATTTTTAAGTCCCCAGCAACGGCGCCAAAAGCTTGGTGTGAATGTTTTAATTACTCGTAAGTGCACGAATCGAATACTGGTATAGCTTAGGTAAAAGCGAGGTCGAACCCTAGGGACTTGACGGATGGAATGTATACATCTCTCTCACTAACTCTAATTAATTCTTAATCTAGCTTAGAGATTGAATGGAATGATTTATCAACAAAAAAATACGAATAAAATAATAAACTAATAAAAATACTAATGAAATAATCAATTAATAAAATACTAGGGTGGCGGAGTCATATATTTGATATCATGTTCCTAGTATTCATGCTCAGCAAACTCTACTCTCTGTCTCGCACTAATTTGGTCTCTCGACTCTATTAGATGCGGAAAATAAATTCAATTAAGCCCAATTAAATTATAAAATCCAAGTGTTAATTCTTCCACAGCCAAACAAATGTATAAAATCAAAACACTCGCTATATCCATCAAAACACACCCTATATCCGCTCTCAACAAATCATAAGGTGAATCCAACAAAAAATAGTGATAATCTAATTTTATTTTTATCAATTAAAATAGGCATTCAATAGGAAAAAATATTTTTAACATTAAAGCATTAAATTGGTAGAGTCAATTGGCATGAATACGTGCAAGGTAATTAATCAAATATACTCATCCTCAACCCTAGAAAATAACCTAGCCTATCATGCTTGTAATTAAAACACAATACATAATTGAAGAATACATAAATAAATTAATTAATTACTTACTTGGGTACATGCAAATAAATTGATGAAGATGAATAAATCTGAATTAATGTTACCTCTCACTCTAATCGACAAAAAAGAAAGAAGAAAAAAAAATCAAAACTAAATGTTGCTCCTCTCTCGAAAACCGTGCAGCAAGAAGAGAAAAAATAAAATCAATCTGCAGCTCTCCTCCTCTCGATAAACGTGACAAGAAGAAGAAAAGGAAATAAATTTTTTTTATTAATTGCGGCTGTGCTGTTTATCAAAAAGCAAGAAAGAAAAGAAAGAAGAAAAGAAGTAAAGGCTGCTTTGATGATCCTCATAAACCCTCTTTTTATAATTTCTCATGGCTTGATTTATGGGCTTGGGCTGTAAGTAGGCTTGGATTGCATCAATGAACAAGGTTGAGCTTTGTTTAATAAATGGGCTGCTGCTACATATTGGGCTAAATTTGTAATTAATTGATGGGCTCGCTGGAATTAATTACTTTAGTGCACTGATTGTATTTCATCCTTAACTTTGCACTCCAAACTCCGATTTATGCAAGGTTTTCGTTCACGCGTAGATAACTCAAAGATATAAAACTTTTGTCTCTAGAGACTTATTCAAATTCCGTACGGATCAGCGCCAGAAATTTATTAAACTCAGGCATTGCGCGTAGCCATTTTTTCCTTCAATTGCAAACTTCTCGATTTAATTCCAAATACCTGAAAAGCTCCAAAAACACAACAAATGTAGTAATATATGCTCTCCAAGATATATATTAGTGCCATACAATGTACCAATTTCGTGGCACATTAATGTTATATCATGATTATGTTCAGTTTATTCTTTGGGGTGGTCAGGCATGTTCTTATTCTTTTTTATTATGATTTGGCTCGGCTTTGGTACTCTCTCGGTATAATGGTTGACACAAGGGAGGTAACCTGCTATGCATATACATAGGCCTGGGACCGGTTCGGTTCTTTAAAAAATTTTGAGGAACCATTAACCGAACCGGTTCTATGTTAACGGTTCGGTTCTACCTATAAAAAGTGAAGAACCGGTTTAAGAACCGAACCGGTTCTAACGGTTCGGTTCTCCCGGTTTATCGGTTAACCGTTAACAAGATAAAAACCGGTTCCTTAACGATCATTGGAAAGAACCGGTTTATTGGTTAACCGTTAACAAGAAAAAAACCGGAAAAACCGAAATATTAATAGTTATTGGAAAGAAATAACGGTTCTAAGGGTTCCTTAATGGTTCTAATGGTTCCTTAACGGTTCTAACGGTTCGGTTCCTAAGCAATTTAGAAGAAAAATCTAATAACGGTTCCTTAACAGTTATTAGAAAAAAATTATATCAAGAACCGTTAACCGAACCGTTAACAACCTCCAAGAACCGAACCGTTAACAAAAGTTTCCTATTTTTCAAGAACTGAACCGAACCAGTTCCCGGTTCTAAAATCCCAGCCCTACATATACATGTATTGTTTTATCAGTTTATGAGTAAACTTCTAATTACATTTTATACATAATCCTACCTGCTATTTCCTCTACTGAGCTGTGAGCTCACCCCGTTTTATGTAAACAAATTTAGGTACCTCGGACTCGGATGAGACTAAGGAAGCTACTGGGTCACGAACGAAGTAGAGGGCTCTGATTCCAACTCATTTTTATTATACATATATGTATATGGCAAGCCACGGTTAGCCTAAGTTGTTGTATATTTTGTAATACATGTTGACATGATTTGTATGTCTTTTGGATTACATGTATGTGTGTATATGTATATTACACTCCTGTTTTATATTATCACCACAACATGAGTATCATGTTTGCTCGTTCCTTATTTTGTGTGGATTTATTGCTTCATTATTATCTTAGACCCATTTTAGCTAGTCTGAGGTGGGTTAGTAACGCTCTAGGTCTTAATTACGAGTGTTATCCTGTCAATTAAGGTGGGGGGGGTGTTACAATGCACCTCAGCCCGTGTAACATTCTCACCTGATTTCTTCATCTCAACACTAGACTACGTAAATCTCTTTTAAATTGTGGTAATCTTTTTTAGTACACTTTTTTGCAACATAAATATATTGCACCAATATGCATGATTTTTATAAAATATATACATAGTGAATTGTCTACCGATATAGCTTAAAAAAGATGCAGACCAGCTACTCACCCGTTGAGAATTTTATCCTCATAGTTCTTACCCTGTCTTGTAGAAATGAGCTAAAAAGAACAGTTATATACCATATAAACAACTCTGTAAGCTCCATTCCCATCAACGCATTATGCTCCCCTCTTATCTCATCTTTCGTAACAAATAAAAATATATTACACTTAAAAAAAGCTAGGTTTCAACACTGGATATTCTGGCAAACTCCAAAATAACAAGTTTAAATAGAGTCAAGGAACGAAAAGAAGCATAATTGAGAATGAATAAGTCATTTGCAAAAATCAAATTGCTTATACAGCGATCTCCATAAGTGAGGAGAGAAAACAAGTTTGAGGCTTAGATTCTAGGAATTAATTAATGTTGTTTTACTAATTGGAAAAGAAAATCCAAAAGGAAAATATGTATCTCCCTATCTAAATGCTATTATCATCTTTACACTTGAAAATCTATATGCAATAGAGATTGAAACCTAACTTACTAAAAACTTACTTAAGCATAGTATAACCAATTAAATGAAACTAGTAGAAAAATATGAATCTAATGTGAGAAAGAAAAGAAAATCTAATAAAAATTAGGAATTTAATGTTCATGGACAATAGGTTAAAGGAAATCCGAGGTCAAGATTTCTCATCTTCAAACCCCCCCCCCCCCCCCCCCCCCCCCCCCCCCCCCCCACACACACACCAAATCCTTAAAAGAAGAAGATAAAAAAAGTTTATCATCCTAAAATGCTTTCCACTCAAACAACTAAAATGCCCTGGCCTCACTTTCCTTTTCTCTTTTTAATTTTTTTTTTCATTAAGGACTTTAGAAGTTTATCACCCCCTCTCCCCCCATTTGTGTACAAATCTTCACTTCCAAATGTCCTCCCCCTCATTTTCAACTACTATGCTTGCACATAAATCTTGGAAGAAATGTTTAATTGAAAACCATTTAACCATTAAAAAATTATTTAATCAGAGTATTTTAAATGTCAAGAAATTTTTTGTATAAAGAAATTGATTCTCACATTTAGTTAAAATGAAATTACAGTTAGTGATAAAGTACTGAGGTAAAAAAGAAATGCTTACATCAATCCTAAATCCATAACATGAACGAAAGAGGTAAAAAAGAAAGGAAAGAAATGCTTACATCAATCCTATGCAAACCACCAGTTTCCGCGAAAAACATTCCAAGACTCTAAACGAATCCTCAACTAGACCAGTGAATACAGGTTCAAATTGGCCTAAATCACAACGGTTCTCAACATATCCAAAAGGTTTTTTAAACAAAAATATATTTATAATATTTGAAACTTAATAAAACTTTTTAGATCTAAAAACCAGTTTCCAAAAAATAAAAGATATATTTTGATCTATGTAAGAAGAATTTTATAGAAAAAATTACAGATTAAACTTATAAAAGCAATATAACAAGATGATTCAAAGTTCAGAATGGAAAATAAAGTATGATCGATGGGTTGCCTTGCATAATAGATCCATAAAGATTTTTATAAAAAACAACAATAGATCCTTGATACATAGTAGAAAGTATATACCAGTGTTGATTTATGTTCCATAATTTTATAGATCTATAAAGATTTTTATCCAAAAACAACACTTTTAGAGAGAGAACAAGAGAGAATCCATAAACCGCTTCAAACTCTCAAAACACCATTTGAATCGCAAGTGCACAAATTCACACCTTAATACTAGATCACCAACCATGCATATTAATTACACGAGTAACCGTTCAATAACCTAATGCGTTTTAAATGCAAAAATATCTAAAATTGGGACTCTTTTTTATTTGTATTGGATCTTTCGGCCTAGTTCATAAAAGAACCAACATAGAGACTCTTATAAACTTTGGGCCATACCAGGTCTTAAAAATACTTTCTTTAAAGCCCAAACAAAACATGAGTCAACACAAATAATTTGTTCAAGGAAAATTTTTCGGGAAAAAAAATACAAATATAAAATTTTATCAATTTGGATTTGAAGAAGGAATATAAATAGGATAATTTTATTTCTATCCGCCTAATCTTTCAATATGTCCACTCAAAAAAATTGATAGTTGACTATTATATATTTATCTTTAACAAAAATAAAATGATAAATTTATCCACTAAAATCTTTATTATTATAATAATTATTGAAATCCAAAATTCCCAAAACACCCTCATCTTCTACATTAGATAAATATATAATGTATGTATATATATAAGAATGTTAATGGTAGAGATTAACAATAATCTAGATTTTTTTAAAAATTCTCCATCACCTCACCCACGCTTGTACTTAACTTTTCTTAAGTAAGCCATGACTCACCATTTCATATCCATTGACTTGTTCAAACATATATATATATATATATATATATATTTTAAAAGAATTTTGATCGTGAGTTTCTCAAAGGTGGATAATGGATGCTTTTTATTCATTTCAAGCATATAAAGTACACAAATTTTTTTACATCAAAAGGGGAAAGTAAACCCCTTGGAATTTTATTAATCATAAACAAGAAATTGAACTTTTTTACATCTAAAATTGGGAAGACCCACATAGAACACTTTGAGCTTATAGAAGGATCATTCCACTCAACAAAATCAATTATCTTTCCTTCCCTACAACCCACATTGGCCAATAAATCAGCCAATATAAGTATATACACATATGTATAATATATTGGCATAATAATTTTTTCGCGAGTGAAGCACAAAACCAAATCAGCCACCATAGCTCTTTACAAAACTAAAGCACATGAATGCCATGTGAGAAACATGTTAAATAAATTTATTATATTTATGAAAAATGAATTAATTCTACAGCTTCTTTTAAATTTCAAAGATATGTTAAAGTAAGTTCAATGGAGGAATGAAACTAGTGCATTGAATGAAAAATAGAATTAGGTTTTCATATGGAGAAGATAGAGGGCATTATTAGAAAATCATATTTGTTAATACCATATTTAAAATAAATTAAAATAGAAGTTAAAATATCAAAATTTCTTATTTTTTATAAGTTTAATTATCCCACCAAGCAGATAAATGAAATAGAAAATATGGATTTACTCAAATGTGGATAAATTTCCAAATTTTTTGGATTGATTTAAAATCACCCCATAAATATATATACCAGATATACTTTAATATCTAATCCAATTGCTGCATTCTTTGTAGTTTTCATCAATTAGATATTGCGGGTCAAGTTTTGCATTCTAGGCACTAAATTGTCTCGTGATTTGGGCTAAAAACATTTTTTGGTTATTTTTTTTTTTCAGAAAAATAGAAGTCAAGCACAAGAGCGGAGTTCTCTTCTCTGAAAAATTACTCCGTCAAACTAGTGATAACTGGTTTGAATCTTAATCAACTATATATTACATCAAACTATCGTTAGCTGGGTTTGAACCTTGTCCGTTTATATTAAGAGCAGATAGTCATATTATATGATTGAGGAGTTTAAAATAACTTTTTTTTTATTTTATAAAATCAAATTATACAAAAGTCCACAGACTGAGTAGGTTGTAAATTTGGCAAGGAATTATTATTATTATTATTTTTCAATTTATATTTTTTTATGTCTAATCCCATATTTAGCTCGAAAGACATCGTTGATGTCGTAATAGTATATGTGAATTACAAAGTAAGCGTGAATGAACCAACAACCTTACAAAAAACCGACATAAACCTCATGCAAAAAAGTCCAAAATCAAGAACCTAACTCTTTTTCTTTTAGAAAATAAAACAATTCTCATTAGATTTTTAACTATTAAGGGAAACCATTTTATTTATTTTTTGAAAAAAGAGATAATTGATTTGGTGAGATAGCTATCATTTTACTGTCTTTTATCGAGAATTTTTTCTTTACCTGTAACTTATAATGAATGAATTTCATGGGAAAAAAATAAAATAAATAATAGATATGCTAAATTCCTCATCTCTCTTTTAAATTCTCATGAATTCAATATTAATTTTTTATCATATTTTTTTTATTATTAAACCAAAAAAACCAAAAAAACCAAAATGATGTCCGGTGGGACTTTCAAAACTCTCCATTTTTTTTTCTACAATACCCTACTCTCTTACTCGTTTTGGAAATGTTTAAATTTATTAAGACTAAGAGCAGTAGAATATAGTTGGAGAACTCAAGGCGATATCAAGAATTAAACCAAAAATCAAAATCACAAAAAAATTGAAAATTTTGTGTTCTGTTAGAACTCTTAAGTGTCTGATCATTGATCTAAATCTCACATGGAGAAAGTGCAGCTTCATACCAAATTTGCTTCTTAAAAAAATACTTCAACAAGATGAATGTCAATTTTGATTTGAGTTTTGAATTTGAACTTCTGAATTTTGAGTTAGAAATATATATAGATACGTTTTCCATCATTATAGGATAATTTGCTTTGGCAAATTTACTATCTTAATTTTAGCTTGTGCATGTAATTATAATAATTATTAGTAGTTTCCTTTTTAATTTTTGGTAGTCATTAGGTGGAAAGTTCGAAAGCCCTATCTCACCTCTCATAAATAATTTACAAATGAATTTTAATGGGAAAAGATTGCGAAGATAGAAAGAAAAAAAAAGAGGGAAGAACTTGAAAGAGAGATTGGCGAGCAGAGCCGGCCAGAGGGGGAGGCAATCTAGGCAAATGCCTAGGGCCTCACTTTGAAGGAGGGCACAAAAAAAAAATAATTGAAGGTTGAGGGGAAATTGGGAAAGGATCTGTGAAGAAGAAGACACAGACGGGTCAGGGCACCAATAATTATAAAAAAAAAATTCTGCTCCTCACTCAGTCTCTTTCTTCTCCCCTGTTTCTCTCTTTTTTTCTATCCTCCCCTCTCTCTCTTTAGACTTTAGTTTAGACTTTAGTGTAATCAAGTCCTATACTAGTTTTCCCAATAGCTAGATTTAGCATGATATTGATTTATGATTATTTAGAATTTATGATTTATAATATTTCTTTTATCTTGATTTATGATTATTTAGCCCTAATTTCATATTATTAGATTTAGCTATTTAGACTTTAGTTGTTAAAACTAGAAATTAGGTAGAAGGGCTTATTATACATTAATTTTTACCAAAAATCCAATGAATAATATTTTTTTGAATGAAGGGCCTATTTTTAATTGGTAATTTGAATGAAGGGCCTATTTTTAATTGGTAATTAGTGTAAGAGGCCTATTTTGTTTTATATTTTAAATGAATGTATTTGAATAAATTTAAATATCATTTAATTAATAAAAACATGTTATGTATTACCTAAATTACCCCTTTTTATGAAATTTTCACAAAAAATATGGACTGCAAAGTTCATATTGCAATAAAATATGAACTGCAAAGTTCATATTGCAGTGAAATATGTACTGCAATATGAACTTTGCACTAAAAATATGGACTGCAAAGTTCACATTGCAGTAAAATATGGAATGCAATATGAACTTTGCACTAAAAATATGGACTGCAAAGTTCACATTGCAGTGAAATATGGACTGCAAAGTTCATATTGCAGTGAAATATAGACTGCAAAGTTCATATTGCAGTCCATATTTTAATGCATATTGATATTTTTTTAGTTTATTTTAAGGGTTGGGATGTCATTTTATAATGAAAAAAAGAGACACATGTCATATTATCAATAAAATAAAAAATAGGCCCTTTATTTAAAAAAAAATTATTCCTTGGCCTTAGTGTGAAAATCTTTCTCTAATAAGCCCTTTTTTTTAATTGCCCCTTGTTAAAATTAGTTTTATTCTTGATTAGTTGTACAATATTAGGTGTATTTTATTTTTTTGATTAGTTTTACAATGTCAGGCAAGTGGATTAGTATTGGGATGATTTTGTATATTTTTGTTACAAACTCAAAGATTTATCTATCAATTTTATATTAATTGTTGCCTTAATTTTTTATTTTTTTAAATTCGGTAATTGACTGGTTCAATTTTTTGGAGTTTTTTGGTTTCAAATTATTAAACATTATGATTTTAAGATTATTTTGTTGAAGAAGAAGATAATAATACGGGACCCCAATTTTCGTAGATATTAAGTTTTACTTGGGGCCACATTTTTCCTCAATCCGGCCTTGTACGTTGGCGATGAAGAGAAGAAAAAATTAAAGAAAATAAAGGAGATGAAAACTAGAGCGACGTAAGAGATTAAAAAACGGAGAAATTATTATAGAGATGGAGCGGATGCATGAGTTATATTTATTTGAGGAAAGAGAGAAATATCTTATTAACTTTCTGCTTAATTTTATTTGGTTCTAAATCATGCTTTTGTAAATATGTGTTTTGATTTATATATGCTTGACATCTTGCGATAAAATATGATATTTTGATTTGTGTTGAAGGAAAATATATTATGTGCCATCGTTAATCAAATAAGAATTTGAGTTTGAAATACCATTCTTTCTATAACACGTTATTAGCACGTTCAGAACTAATAACCCTAAGAAAACTTTAATTGCTGGCCACCATTACCACTAGTCTCCTCTCTCATCGCCCAACCTTCAAGGTATGTTTTTATTAAAGATATTAGATAAAATATATGTTGTGGATTGTCAGTGCTTTAATCTTGCTTCACAAATTTTTTACACACTCGTTTGATAATATGCATGCTCACCTCTTTAATACTCTACTATCTTTATTAAAGTTTGCATTCAATTGTTAGTTCCCGGTAAATGTTATATATATTTACAATTTTTTTCAAGATTTGCCGAGTGAATTTTTTAAGAATCTGTTGAATTTTTTTTAAGAATATGCATTCAATTGGAGGGAGAAAGCTCATTAATTTATTTGCACCACATGACCTCAATCTTTTCCACTATGTATATATTTTGGCGTCCACTTGACCTCACAGTGATATATTGCAATTAGTTCATCTGTTTACCAAGGGTGATATATATATACACATATATTTGTTTTGTATTTATTGTCCAAGCATAAAGAGAGAGAACCTTGGTTGAATGGAAAGCACGGTTGAGAGAGTTTTGGGCTTCCGTAGAGAGAGAAGGAGCACCTTCGAGTGCAGTTGGTTGAGAGAAAGAATGACAGTCCTTTTGTTTGGTTTGACCTCCGTTTGTTTAGTGTCTTCCGCTGTCGCTCCGTTTAAGTTTTGCCTGGGTCCCACCGAATTTGCAATTGTGCGTACGCATTAGTGCGTTTCTAAAACAAACTGTATATATATATATATATTTATTTATTTATTTATGGTTTGAATTATATTTTTGTAAGGATGAGTTTTTATTTATTTTTTTTTATTTGATCAGTTTATTAAATTTGAATTTAGTATCAATTTCAAGTTTTGTTAGTCAATGTTAATAAAGTAATATTCTCTGGACCTCCGTTTGGTTCCCTATAAAATAATACTGGAAAACATACGATATACACTTCTATTGTTTTACTTCCCCAAATATATTGTTTATATTGTGATTTTTCTAAAAGGAGAATATAATATAGTTATCTATATATATATTGTTGATGTTTTAACACTTTTAACCTTGTCTACTTGCACTAGTTTAATTAAGTCTCCTTATTTTTCTCATTCTAGAATCAGAATACAAATAGGGCAAAATAAATTTATTTTGATCTTAAAATTAATTTTGAGGGATTTTTTTTTCTATGCTTGATAGAATTTTGTACACTAGCTTATCCTTATTTTAATTCTAATTTGCATAATGACAGTGATATCTTTGAAAACCTCCGATTTAAGAGCGATTACTTTCCGAGATTTGTTATTTCCTTGTCTAAATTTGGTCCTCACTCTATACAACTCGTTTATCCAATTAAATTTATAATTTCTATATATAATTATGGTAAAACCGGATACTAAGAAATTTTAAATACTTCTTATATAAATTACTTATATTGTTAATTATTTTATTTAGTATGTCATAAAATGAAAGTTGCCATGATAATGAAAGTTCACGTGCTTTATAATTACTATGATAAAGTATTTTCATATAGCATTGAAAATGACAAGTACGAATCTTGGTTTTTGAAATAAAATTTATATTCTTGGAAAATAATTAGCACGGATATACTCACAACTGTATAATATTTTATTAAGATGGTTGACCCAACTCAACCTGAATTTGACATTTTGGATTCAGAAGGATACCATCGGAGGGTTTCTGATGTAAAAACTGCACTTTAGTGGCCAAAGAATACTTTACTACACTTGTTGACCCAGAAACACCTCATAGACAAATGACCGTCTAACAATGTGAAAGTAAATGCATTAATGTTTCTTAGGAGACATATTGATCATATCCTACGATTTAAGGGACGTTTTGGGAACATTCATGACACTTTGTTCCTATAATTGACCGTTCAGTGGAATGAAATCCACTTACCTGACTATAAAAGGGTCAATGACTTTAATAAGGACATGTTGCGCTTAAAGGCACGTCTCAACTACTGTTAAAATGATCTCACATAAGATGATTTGATCCAGGAGGCTCTTTTCACTTTTCCTACTTCAGCATTTATACCAGCAAACCTACATAGGCTCGAGTATGATAACAAAAGAATCACAACATTTAATAAGCTGATCAATCTACTAGAAGTGGCTAAAATGCATATACATATACTCCTCAGCACTACTAGTGACCTCATTTTTCACCGCCACGTGCAACCTACTACCTCCCTTCTCGAACCACGCATTCTCCATTGTCTGAGTGTGCATCTGACGAACCTTGAAGGTCAACGCATTGGTATCCAAGTATTGGGTAAAGCCATTTTTAGACACAAATGTCAATTTATTAGGAGGAAAAGGCATGTGGGGAAGTTCGCACAAGTGTTTTGGTAAGTGAAGCTTTAAGCACTTATAAGCACTTTTCTTCTATAGGGAGCCATTGCAATTTTCTCTCTCTAAAACAACATTTCGGATTGAGAGGAGGTTTAGGCATGTTGAGGTTGCTAAACCTACAGGCCTTGCTCCAACTATCACTACCATGTTAGGTTTATAATTTCAGCTGGCTGATTCTATTGTTAAAAGCATGTTTTTCGTTTTAATCGTGTCTACGGCAAATGAAGATTTAAAAATGACACAATCAATGGAAGCTCGCTGAACTTACTAGATGCATCGTATGAAGTTCATGACCTAAGGCAAGGAAAGGTTAAGGGTTTAATTCATTTTTAGGTGGTGCTTAAGCGTTAAAATCAAAAAGCTTTTTGAATCAAACTTGAATTTTGAGTTTTACCGGCATTTTTTTTCGAACCCGTTGCATTTTAACAGACTAGAAAACTTGTTGTTTTACATGTCTAAAATGTTCCATAGGTTTCCTTTGAAATTTGGGTCGTATTGGAGTTCGAGCAGATTTAAAACAACGAAAATTTTTGTTTTACAAGGCTCGTAAAAAGAGGATCGATCCGGCATTTAATTTTTCCCAAGAATTGAATTTCCAAGCCTCATTTTTATATGTTTTAAACTTATTCCAAAGAGGATTTGGTTTCTAAATTTTCTTATAAATAAAACTCATTGGTTAAGCTAAAAAAACACATGTTTTAAGAAAGTTTTTCAAGCAAATTAGAGAGATCAAAAACCTCAAAACACTTTTAAGAGAAAACCACACCACCTAGGGTTTGTTTATGCCATAGAGATTCGTCATTCTTTCTTTTCAAAGAACTAGGGTTTCTCAATGTTTGAAAAGAAATTTTGCGGGAATGGCTTTAGTAGTTGTTAAAGTTGGGTCGAGCGAAGTTTCAGTTGTCATCGAAATAAGAAGTGGCTAACGCGATAAAGGAGATCTCAAACAGTGGTGAGGGATTTTGAATGAGATCGAGAAGGAGGCAACGTGTAAGCCGTGAAGCGGGGAAGCGCTATGCTAAGCCAGCTGCAGTTGGATTTTTCAATGGAGGGATTGGTGAGACTGTTGCATAAATTATGGGAAAACAATTGTTGTAACTCATCAAGTATGTAATTCCATTTTCTTCATAGTGAAGCCTTGTCGGTTAGTCGTGAGGATTAGTCCTAAGAAGGGATATGTCATTACTTCTTGGTATTGTGTGATTGTTTTAATTGCTTGATTGATTGTTTGATATAACTGTTAGACAACACAAAACAGGAGTTTCAATAGTAAAATTTGGTAGAACTAGTGTTTTTTAATTCTACTTATCAAATTTCATATTATTTTTGATAAAAAGCCAAATGACCAAAAATAACAACGAACTTTACCCCGACTTTCACTTAGGTTATTGAACTTTTTTTTTTGTATCAATCATAACAACGAACTTTTACCTATTTATTAGTTGTACATCTAAAATGTAACTTCCTGTCAATTAAATTTTAACAGAGTGGCTTATGTGGACAATGGAGTGCTTATGTGGATAACGGAGTGCTTATGCGGAAAAATAAAATCTAACATGTTTATTAAGAAAAAAAAATAACACATCATAAACAACACCTCTATCTCTCTTCCCTAAAATAATCCCTTTCTCTCCTCCCCCTCCTCCTTTCTTTCCTCATTCCATCTCTCCGACCCCATCACCTAGCAAGCTTGTCAGGCCCACCTTCCATTCCACCTCCACCATCTAACTCAATACCTTTAATTCTCCCCACCGCCATCACCTCCGATAACTTCCAACTTATCACCCCTTCACGTACACCTTACCACACTTTCTCTCTGCTACGCTTTTCACCTTGATGTTTCTTTCTCCTCATCTTCCCTCTCCACCTCACTAACCGAAACTCAAATATGAAATTAGCAAAACGCCCTCGTCTTCTATGATCACCTCTCATCTCAGTCCCTTACTTTGTAATTGACCAAATTGTCAAACTAGATTTCTTTTGTTATTAAAATTAGAAAATCCTTTGGTGTTAAAAATTTGGTTGCTAATGAGAAAGATAAGAAGAGACCCGGATGGTTAGTTTTTCCTGATTACAAAAATTTATCGATGAGGTATGATGGGACTATCAATTTTATTGTTTGCGTTTGTGAAATTTGAGAGATAGAGATGGGGCTAACAGGTAAAGGAAGAATACAACGGTGAAGTGAGTTTTGCCAGAGAGTCATTTTCCGGTGAGTGGAAGATTGAAGTGAAAATAGGGAAAAAGAGTTGAAATGTATTAATTAAGATTAAAATAAAATGGGGGCATTGAAATTGAAGGTATAATAGGATATTCTTAGAGGAGTATTATAATTGGTAGGGATGGCAACGGGTTGGATTTATAATTTCCATCCGCATCCCCGATTCGGGGTATCGGGTATACACGACAATTTTTTTTTAAAATAAATAAACGTAAAAAAGAAGAAGAAGTAGAAGAAGAAGAAGAATGGAATTAGAGATAATATAATATTATATAATATATATATATATAGATAAAATTATATTTTTATACAATCAACAATGAATTAATTTTATATACATATATATACGCAAAAAAATACAAAATTAAGTATATCGGGGCTAGTACGGGATGGAGACACCCATACTAAACCCGACTAATTTAAAAAAATCCTCGACCCGAACCTCGGACCTACCCCCGATTACTTGTACCCATACCCACCGCATCGGGTCGGGGACCCATGGGTACTCAGAACTTGCGGGTATTTTTGCCATCCGTAATAATAGGTGTTTGAAGAGTATAAATACGTACATAAGCTCTTAATTATTTTTAAAATTTAAGCCACGTCAGTTTTATTGTCCACGTAAGAACTCCGTTATCCACATAAGCACTTTGTTAAAATTAATGGACGAAAGTTATGTTTTGAATATAACTGATAAACGGCCAAAAGTTTGTTGTTACGATCGATACGAAAAAAAGTTCAATGACCTAAGTGAAAGTCAGGTTAAAGTTCGTTGTCATTTTTGGTCATTTTGCCTTAATAAAAACCCTAAAATTAAATCAACCTAGAGAATACGATCCTAAAATTATCATACCACTGTGTTTTTTTCTTTCTCTCTATCTCCCTCTCCCCATCCCCCAAAGCCGGTCTTGGGCATTTATAGGCCCTGGGCAAAACTTAAAAATATGCCCTCTTATAAGCTCGATAAATTATTTTTATATATTTAAAAAATAATTTTATTTTAATGATAAGAATTTATGTGGCACAAAAGATACATTACAATTGCAAAAAGTTTTAAAAAATACTTTACAATTAAATATCAAATTCTCTCTTACTATTTTAAAATCAATATGAATAAAAGAAAAAATATTGGTACCCCTCTAATTTTATCTAGAAGCATGAGAAGATTGAGATTGAATATGGGAAGAAAGATCAAAGAAGAATTCAAAGAACTGTTTTCTTACACACAATTAGAAATTTAGAAGCCTAAGTTTTTTTCTTAGAAAGTTTCAATTATTAATTAAAAACTTTTATTTTTTTAATATATATATATATAATAAACAAATTAATATTTGTGCCCCTCTAAAATTTTGGGCCCTTGGCGATCGCCCTGCCCCAGGGCCGGCTCTGCCATCCCTTTCCTTTTGTGTGTGTGTGTGTTAATGTATGTAGGTGACTACGCTACATGTGGCTCGTATTTATAGAGGGGAACTTGGATACATAAATGTAGTTAAAGTCTAATCCAATTAATATAATAATGTAAAAAAAAGTATCTAATTTGATATATTTTTACAATATTGCTCTTTTATTTCAACAACCACGATCAAATGAATAAAAGGATGACTATGATTGTATACTACTTTGCTATTTTTGTTTCACCCAAAAGGACAAGAGTTATTATATTGTTAAGGCAATTATACTTCTGCCAAAAGTAAATGTTTAAGGCCATTAGCACTCCACACGATTATTTTAGCATTACTAAACTCTAATTAATGACAATTTATATGCATTATCAGTAACCATAAGAAAGTAAATTACGCATTAGATGATTAAACCTTTTATGTTAGTGATATTATATTATTTTAAGAGAAGTTTAGTTTGCTTTAACATTAGTCTATTAAACATGAAAAAAGATATAATAATATGAATATGTTCATTTAGTAGCTATATCAGGTGCATTGATGAATTGTACACATAATTAATCATGAATATTGTAGATCAGAAACATGCCATCTTCTTGAAGGGAAAGAATCATTTAAGGCATAGACTTTGTCATATCTAACAAGAACTCAGTCAAAAATGGGACAGGGATTAAAATGCTCGGGTCTAAAGGGTTATTTTTGCATTTACTTTCTTTTGTCTGTTTTTTATTAGAGAAGAAAAAAATTCTAAAGATAACTACTAAATTGATGGAGGTAATAATGAACTTTCCAAAATGGAAAATTGAATTCAATAAGTTTTATCGAGATTCGAAAACCTAATTAAGATACTTGGAATTTGAAATTCAAAAATGAAAATATATTTTATTATTAGTTATCTATTTACTATATTGTAACGATCCAAAATATCCTACACCAATAGTGTAATGGGATGAACCTTGGTGTATATATATGTGTGGGAATAGTGACCCTAATTTACAGCTTGGGCTAGCCATTTTGGGAGAGACATGTGGTTACATAAAGTATCAAAGCAAACCCAGGACCAATACCACGTGAAGTGTGGATACTGCGGGTCAGGTCTATGCGGCTGACGGAGAGCTAGAATCATTGGATGCGGCTAGTTATAGTTAAGCTAATTAATCATGAATATTGTGTATCACAAACATGCCATCTTCTTGAAGGGAAAGAATCATTTAAAGCATAGACTTTGTCATATCTAACAAGAACTCAGTCAAAAATGGGGCAGGGACTAAAACGCCAGGGTCTAAAGGGTTAGTTTTGCATTTACTTACTTTTGTCTCTTTCTCATTAAAGAAGAAAAAGAAAAATTCTGAAGATAATTACTAAATTGATGGAGGTAATAATGAACTTTCCAAAATGGACAAATGAATTCAATAAGTTTGTTTTATTAGGATTTGAAAACCTAATTAAGATACTTGGAATTTGAAATTCAAAAATGAAAATATATTTTATTATTAGTTATCTATTTACTATATTGTAACGATCCAAAATATCCTACACCAATAGTGTAATTGGATGAACCTTGGTGTATATATATGTGTGGGAACATTGACCCTAATTTACAACTTGGATTAGTCATTTTGGGGGAGAACCCAAGTGGTTTCATACAGTATCAAAGCAAACCCAGGACAATTACCATATGAAGTGTGGATATTGCGGGTTAGGTCTGTGCAGCTGACGGAGAGCCAGAATCACTGGATGCAGCTAATTATAGTTAGGATTGGTAATCATGAATATTGTATATCAGAAACATGCTATCTTCTTGAAAGGAAAGAATCATTTAAGGCGTAGACTTTGTTACATCTAACAAGAACTTAGTGAAAAATGGGATAGTGATTAAAATGCTTGGGTCTAAAGGATTAGTTGTGTATTTACTTTATTTTGTCTGTTTTTTCATTAGAGAAGAAAAAAAAATTCTTAAGATAATTACTAAATTGATGGAGGTAATAATGAACTTTCAAAAATGGACAAGTGAATTCAATAAGTTTGTTTCATCGGGATTCAAAAACCGAATCAAGATACTTGTAATTTGAAATTCAAAAATGAAAATATATTTTATTATTAATTATTGTAACGATAAAAAATATCCCACATCGGTAGTGTAATGGGATGCACATAGCTTGGTGTGTATATATATATATGAGTGCGCATGTGTGTGTGTGGAAACAATAACCCTAATTTACATCTTGGGCTAGCCATTTTGGGGGAGAATCCAGGTGATTAAATAAAGTATCAAAGCGAACCCTAGACCATTACCACGTGAAGTGTGAATATTGTGGGTCGAGTTTGTGTAGCTGACGAAGAGTTAAAATCATTAGATGCGGCTAGTTATAGTCGAGATTGTTTCCACGTGGCCCCAGTTTGACGAGAACGTCACGAATTTAATGGGGGGAGATTGTAACAACTTAAAATATTGCACATTGGTAGTGTAATATGATGAATATTGGTATATATTTGGGAAAAATGACCCTAGTTTACAACTTGGACTAGCCATCTCTGGGGAGAACACAGGTGGTTATGTAGTGCCTTACTTTAATCCAACAATCAATTTGGTAAAACCCTGCAAAACAAAGTCTAGTGGGGGTGAGTGATATAACCCACAGTAAAATAGATATCATCGTATACCAAATAATAAACAAAACATTATATCAATAGATTATTACAAAAAGTAATTAATTTGCACAAATAGACGAACACGTACATGCGACAATAATAAAATTGAATAAAAATTTTATAGGTATTTTTTCCCTACCTCAAGTTTCAAATAAATCCAAATCAAGTGCATGTGTGAAATCCTTTTCTTCCTCTCTCTCTTTCTTGTTCTCTTTTTTTCCCTCACTCTCGTCAATATCTCTTTCTTCTTTATTTTAAATTTTTTTCTTTCTTCCTTCTTTCTCCATTTTCTCTCTTGGGTCTCTTCTCTTTTTTTTTTCTTCTTTGCCCCCATATATATTTATATACATGGGGATTATTTAAAATTTTCCAACAAAACATAAAAAAAAACCTACCAAATTTGAAATAGGAAATTGATCATAAGTATAATTACAATATCTTAAAATTAATTAGCAAATTTAACAAAAATAATATTCTAGAATATATATATATATAAACAACATGGTAATTATCTAAAATTCTCCAACAAAACATAAATAAACTACCAAATTTTAAATAGGAAATTGATCACAAGTATAATTACAATATCTTAAAATTAAATAGCAAATTTAACAAAAATAATATTCTAGAATAATGTTTGATTATATATATTCGTAAAACTTTCATAAATAAGAGAAGATAATCAATTAAAAATTGAAACTGAGATACGTGATGAAAAATGAACAGTCAACTAATCCAGAATTAAAACTAACTCAAATTTAGACTCAAACTTCTTTATTTTAAAATCTTCTTATATATAAATCAATTTCTTAAAAATATGGGGTTTTACAGATCTTTTGAATTTAAATTAAAGACGAGATAATATTAATTTTTTGGAAAAAAAAGACAGAATAAGATTTAAACTTGCTATTATCTTGTGTTTGTTCAAGAAGTCGGAACAAGATTTAAACTTGCAATTATCTTGTGTTTGTTCAAGAAGACGGAATAAGATTTAAACTTGCGCTCACCCGAACTTGGACACAAATCAATTCACAAATCCTTCTCGTTGACATCGATCTGCATTTTATATTGAAAAACTATAGCCATGTTTGATTGGTTTGCATGGAAATTGTTGAATTACATGAAAATTTATTGCAAAGATAAAAATAAGGACAAAATTTTGGTGGTTTGATCATTGAGTTTTAGATTTTAATTAAATCCTCAGCTTTAATTACAATTTTCTACTAATGATGTATATTTTTTTTTGTAGCAAGGGTGTTAATAAATTGCAACGATTTAGCAATTAAAGTATATCATGATCATAGTCGCTCCCTAATACCTAGGCGTCTCAACGGATTGGAAATGGACCGAATCATGTTGTATCCAAATCCGATCTAATTGACAATATAAAAAATATGATCCGACCAGTGAATCTGATGGATATACAAAATGCTAGTCCAAATCCAAATTTGTTTCCAACCGGATATCTAATTTTTATATCCTGTACGATTCGGAAATTGAAGAATAATCAACCACAACACGATTTTAATCAAATTTTAAGGATATCTATGTTGGATCTTATTAGTTCTAAATAACCATAAACGCTAGGATCGATCATGTCGTATCATCAAGAATCAATAAATTAATATGCGGAAGCGTACCTGAATCCATAGCGTGTTTTGTAGCCGAGTGGTTGGCCTTCCAGATCAACACGTATTTCTTTAAAGAATCCTTTAGGTTTTCTCCATGCTCTCTGTGATGATGGGGGCTCAATAGGGACAGAATACGTACGTTCGACCTGTGGACCATAACCACAATATATATATATATATAGTAAACCCTACTATCTATTTAGTATTTCTATTTTAGCCCATCATAAAAATAGAATTACTTTTAAGTATCTACACATTAAAGGCCCACACCCTAATAGATACATTTAAGCCCAAATAACTTAAACCTTATTTGATCACTTGTAAAGTGGGCTTAACTATTCGACATTCCACAACACATAATTATTTCACATATAAGTCCAATGTTGGATTAAAGATCCAACAATCTAATCTTTATATCCTGACCCTATGTTAAAATTTGTACATGAGCAAGGATATAATATTTGTATGATATATATACGTACATATAAATAGGTACATATAAACGGACCAGACTCGAATTGTAAGGATGCAAATATCATTTTAGATTGGTTGAAGAAACTGTCATTAGTAGGCAAGTCCCTACCGAATTGTAGTGAGAATTTAATTAAATTAAACTGAAATATTCGGAAATTTGTATAAGAAAGGAACTCAAGGAAAGAAATTTCATTAACTTGAACATCATCTAACACAACCATGGACATAAGGCTCGATCACCTAACCAAGTGTTGATATTATCATCAACCCCCTTATTCTACTTTCTTTTTTCCCCACAAGTACTCTCTGATTAACTATATATAAATATAAGAAACTCGATCTTAATTATTCATATATATATATAGAAATATATCACTCCAAAGCCTTCTTGATATCATCAGCTATATTTTGGGCATCATTTGAAATTCCAAACAGTCCATTCTTGGAAAATCCAGCACAATAGAGACCATTTTCCCCTTTCCACTGACTTTGATTACCCGGTTTTGGCATTCCATCTTCATTGAAAAGGCTTCCACCATCCTGTTTAATTTACACAAACAAAATCACACACAATAGTGTTATATAACACAACTACTTATTCTCTATTTAATACATATATGGGAAAAGTCCCTCAAAAGAAAGAATTGAACATAATTAGACGAAATAATAAGATTTGACTAACTTGAATTAACAAATAATTAAGATGATTAAGAAAGAGTACAAAGAGGTACATACCTTAAGCCATTTTTTCACTGTGCTTTTGTAACCAGTAGCAAAGATAATAGCATCAAATCGCTTGATCTTTCCATTAGCAAATTCAACACTTTTTTCATTAATCTTAGTTATAGATGGCAAAACCTAATCAATATATGCATATCTTCAATTAGCAGGGATAAATTATATATGTCAAGAATAATTCGATTTGACTTTTATTTAGAATAAATAAAAGTTTTGAAATAAGAGATTATTATATATACCTGAATGCTTCCATCCTTGATTTTATCAATGGTGCCCACATCAATTACTGGAGATCGGCCCGTTATCTTTTTGATAAAAAATGGGCCCCTTGTGGGCCTTTCAAGTCCATAACCAGTTAGATCTCCATATTTCAATTTGCTAAGCATCACCATTGTATTATCCACCGAATTACATGGAAGATACTGTTATAAACGCATCCCAAATCGCACCATTTCATTAGTAAACACATGTACCTGGCCAAAAATAAATAGATTGTACTTATATATAAAATGTGATGCGGATACCTACAATGTGTATTGTATCCACATAGTTTTGGACTGCGATGTTAGATCATGTAAATACTGCCTCACAATATATGTCAATGACTGGATTTCTTTTAGATTTAAATCTAGAGTTTCGTTTTGTAGAGTAGCTCAAGGTCTAATTAAACAAATAAGATGAGAGTAGCTTTATGTGTTATGGGTGAGAACCAATTTACATTTTGGATGATTTAGGTTTGATTTTGATTTTGATTCTAATTTGACTGTGTTTGGCTTGATTTTGGAAGGAGAGAGAAATGTGATGGAGGATAGAGAATTAGGGCTATTTTTTGGATTTAAGGAGCATTAGGGTTATTTGAGGCGTTGGACAAAAATATATAGGATAAAAAACACCGGATTAAATAATCCCATCATGCGGGATAAAAACAGAACAAAACTAATGTACCGGGCTGCGAACAACAATGGAAGTACGAGCATCCCAACTTGACAAATCATAAGCAATCTCCATTCCAGAATTACCACAACCAACAACCAAAACATCTTTATCAGTAAAACATTTCCCGCTTTCATACTCACTCGAATGTATCCCCTCTCCTTTGAACTTTTCCAATCCAGTGAAATTTGGAATAAAACCCTGACTATTTTCGCCAGTCGCCACCACCAAATACTCTCCCACATACTCCTCAGCACAACCAGTGACCTTATTTTTTACCACCACATGCCACATACTACCTTCCTTCTCAAACCACGCATTCTCCACTGTCCGATTGTACATCGGATAAACCTCGAAGGTCGACGCATAACTATCCAAGTATTAGACAAAGCCATTTTTTGACACAAATGTTGGTTCATTAAGAGGAAAAGGCATGTGAGGAAGTTGGCACAAGTGTTTCGGTAAGTGAAGATTTAAGCGCTCGTAAGTCTTTTTCTTCCATAGGGAGCCATTGCAATCTTCTCTCTCTAGAACAATATTTGGGATAGGGAGACGGTTTAGGCATGCCGATGTTGCTAATCCAGCTGGCCCTGCTCCTACTATCACTACCGTTGCGTATCTCTTCATTCCCTCTCCCCCCTCTCTCTCCCTCTTTCTCTCTCTCTCTCCCTCTCTCTCTACCTCTACGTTAGTGTTGTGTGTGAGTCTTTATGTGTACGTGACTAAATTCTCCATGTCCTCATATTTATAGAGGAGTACTTGGACACATAAGTGTAGTTAAAGTCTAATCCGATAATTATAATGATGTAAAATACTATTTGTCTTGATATATTTTAACAATATCACCCTTTTATTTCAACCACTGTGATTAAATAAAATAAAAGGATGACTGTGATTATATACTGATATGCTTATTTTTGTTTCACCCAAGATGCTAGGGTTATGGTATTGTTAAGGAAATTATGCTTTTGCCAAAAGTAAATGCATAAGGTTATTAGCACTCCACATGAATATTTTGACACTACAAAACTATTCGTAATGAAACTTTATATGCACTATGAGTAACCATATGCAAGTAAGTTACGCATTAGAAAGTAGAGCCTTTTATGTTAGTGATATTATATAACTTTAGTAGAAGCTTTATATTGCTTTAACAATAACATTAGTCTATTAAACATCGAAAAGGATATAATAATATAAGTATGGTCCTTTAGTTTAGGTATATCGGGTGCATCAATGAATTGTACACATAATTATGAATATTGTAGATGAGAAACACTCCCATCTTCTTGAATGGAAATAATCATTTAAGGCATACAACAAGAACTTGGTCAAATATAGGATAGGAATTAAAACGCTAGGGTCTAACTAGGTTAGTTGTGTATTTATTTTCTTTTGTTTGTTTTATATTAGAAAATATAAAAAAATTCTTGGGATAGTTACTAATTTATGGAGGTAATAATGAACTTTCCAAAACTAAATTCAATAAGTTCGTTTGTTCGGGATCAAAAACATAATTAAGAAGCTTTGCATTTGAAATTCAAAAATGAAAATATATTATATTTTTAACTAAAGACGATATAGTATATATATATATTTTATGAAAAAAGACGCGATAAGATTTAAATTTACAATTTTCTTTCTTTTGTTTAAGACAATGAGTTTGCTTAAGTGATAAAAAGTTGTAGCACCTCTTCCTTAATTAACACGATTACCCACGTAATTAAGGTCATGAGTGTCACTAATCCATCATAGACTAGCTAAATTGGGTAATAAAATTTTCAAGTACTCAAAACACATAGTACGTACATATCATGAATTAAAATAATTTTACAACCATATAAACATAATTTTTAGTTAACATCATATCTAACTTTTTATAATATTACAAATAAGACCCATTATTAAAGTCAGTTCAAAAATTATTAGGCGAGCCTTGGCTAGCCATATCATTGTATTTACAATACCAAAACCAGGTAGTATCAGAGGCGTTTAAGACGTCCCAGAACTCGACACAACTTTGATATCCTTGTGACCATGTGTACCTACATTATTTTTAGAAAAACGGGGTGAGCATGTCGCTTAGTAGGGGGTAAAAGGGGTGAAACTTAGAAAACGTTACTTTACTTATTAACATATGCAGGGTAAACGAAACATATAAATAATTCAATCATCATAAGCAACGTTTACTAGACAAGTGACTTAATATAATGCATGTTCATGTATATGTAAGTTACTTCCCTTGTGTCAAATCATTTTCCAACTTTGACGATTCATGCAGACAAGAATTCGATCCG
The DNA here is from genome assembly GCA_021464415.1 of Lonicera japonica. NCBI lineage: Eukaryota > Viridiplantae > Streptophyta > Magnoliopsida > Dipsacales > Caprifoliaceae > Lonicera > Lonicera japonica. Next base: position 36,491,540 of record CM038469.1, on the reverse strand, counting down.
AAGTCATATTATAGAACTCATCCGCTCCAAGAGAATATAACATCATCAAGACTTTTGTGGACAAGAATCCGAGCTGAAATCGCTTTATAGAACCCATCAACTCAAAGATGTTATACCTTTGTTATAACTAAAAAGTGGAATAACCTATTCACATTTCATAGAAAATATCTAACCCATGGTACGTTGCCGATGCCTATGTTCCCAGACTTTTTATTGGTAGCTTATAAACGGCCAAACATTGCTTCCCCAGGGGTTTAGGGCTTTTCAACCCAAAGGCGCTAAGCCTTACTTTATTTTCACCAGGCAAGCACAATTTATATATATTCCCGTATAGATTTCCTATTCTCATGGTCATCCCATGAAACCATGAAATTTTTATCAATAAATTTGACTATTGAACATAACCAAGCATCTCCCATATAGAAGATATGAATATAATAATAGAGCTTGCATGAGCTTGCCATTAGAAATAAGAATCCTTCTAACACCCGAATCGACATATATAACAAAACTCTGATGTAGTCGAGAACCCGGGTTGATACAAGTATAATGCAATTCATGCTTATAGTTCCTTCATGAATAATTTATGTCATGTAAACTCTAATAATTTCCACTCTATATTCCTTTGAACATGATTTATAATCAAATATTCAATTTTATCACATCAAACAATCCATGTCCAAGGAATATAGTGAACTTCTAAATTAATTCTGTAAAAAATACTTTTTTTGCATGTTATAAATTTTTAAATTTTTCTTGCAAATTTGAAGTGAAATTTATAAATTTTGCCGTGAAACATATAAATTTCGCTTCAAGTTTGCAGTGAAACTTGTAAACTTTAATTAATGTCTTGTAATCAAGATAAACAAATCTAATCAAGATAAACAAAATCTAATAAGAAAATTAGGAAACATTTTTTTGTCTAGAATACATACATACATACATAATATAATATAAATTGATATGGGTAGATATGTCAAATCTCATGTAATTAATTATAATTTTATGATTGTTATTTTTTATGGTAGTAAAATGTGTCATTATTATTGTATTAAAATATCTTATCTTGGACCTTTCATAGAAATATGAGCATATAAGGGATTTTTCTCCCATTATCCCTTTGAAAAATAAGTGCCAATTCCTTTTGTTTATGTTTTGCAATTTAATTAAATACTTATTAATATTTTTATTTTATTTTTAGAGATTTGAGCTTACTATCAATAGATAACTTTGTATTATAATACTCTTGATTTGGTGAACTACTCTTGTCCGAAATTAAATGTATTTTTTTATCACAATATTCTGGTGAATTGAGTATAAGTTATGGATATTTTTTTCAGTCAACTAAATTTTATTTCCATAAACAACAAGAATAAATCATATAAGGGGCATAAACATAGACGCCACAACCTGAAAGGGGAGGTCCACCCCAGGAGTAGCAGGTAGTCAAAACCATCCTATTTCGGTCCTAACATGTGTGCAAATAGGCATAAACGTAGGTATATTAGATCACCATTCCGTTTGATAAAAATGATAACATATCAAATCAACAACTCGGGTTAACTGGTTCGTCAATGACCTAAGGTGTTGTGGCTCTTTATTTTAACCAAATGTACTAAATATGAGTATTTTAGTCATTTTTTATGTTTAAGTGTGAATTTACTGGAAATATTGTTAGTTTAAGGGAATTGCATTTTAGTCCCCAAAATTTGGGAAATTGTACTTTACCGCTAAACTTTTGGAATTTGCACTTTGGCCCTTCAAAAATTGAAATTATGCATACGAAAGTGTTATTTACTTAATTTTATGGAAAATAAGTGTATTGTGATTAAATTTCATGTATACCACAAAATTTTTAAAAATTATAATTTCGGCCCCCAAACTTTGCAAAATTACAAAAAGACCCAAATACGCCTATAAATCAATTTGGGAGCAGGGCTCAATGGGAAATCCCCATTGGGGCATGTGCACCAATGCTCTGACGAGGTCAAGTAATTTTGGATCTAGGTTTTGACCATTTTCGAAAGTTAAATTACCCAAATCATATTTTGTTTGATTGAATTTCGTTAGTTTAAATAGATTTAAGATGAAATAAAGAGTAAAAGAGGATGAGATGGAGTCATACCTTTTGTAAAATGCTTATGTTGTATGCTTGACTTGTTTGTGTTGTTGATGACTTATTTGACTTCCAACCTTCCTAAAACATCACAAATCCTCTTGCTTTAATGTGAAAATATGTGCTTATTGTAGATTTGTGTGTTTGGATTAGTTCTGGTGCGAATCTGACAATAGAACAGTACTCTAAAAAGCCCTCCATAAACCCTATGGCAAAGCCTTTTATTTATAGGGGAAAATTAATGTGCCCTAATAGGTTAGGCCCAATCACTAATGACATTAGGTGCACTCGATAAGCCTGACATGTTGGGGCGAGATACCCCATGATTCGTTTTTTTGGCCTTTTTTTGTTTTTTTGTTTTTTGGCTTATCGTGCATGTTTTAACTTTGAGGATTTATTAGATATATGACTTATACGCTAAGGTTTTATTTTAGTAATTTTGGATGTTTTGTAAATATAAGGAATGACGATGTGATACGTATGTGATTGATCTGGTGTAATGGTGTTGTATGGAATTATGAAGTAATAAATTCCCAGAAGTTTTAGAAGTGCTGCAAATGTTATGGAAATGCTTGTATGAATGTTCTAGTTAGTGTGCGGTTGTAATGATAAAGAAATAGATTCCCAAAAGTTCTTAGATTTCCCGAAATGTTATAGAAATGTATCAATGGATGATCGAATGAAATGTTATGCTTTAAATAATGATAGATGTTCCTTTAAGCAAATTTTCTGAAGTTTCAAGGATTTTTAGCTAACGCACTGAAGGTTTTTCTAGTCTAACACATACATATCTTATGGAATGTGGCCATGGCATGAGGTGTCAATCTATAGCACAAATTCTCATAAGCTCTCTTAGTAGACTAAAACTACACCTTAGCTCTAACATTGTTCTCAATGTCCTTAAAAACAACATAAACATTTACTTTTAAACACAAGGAACCATTGATTCATATCTTGCAAGATGTAATACCTAAGCAATAATTATAACAATTCTACTAATTCAAGCTTTTAGACCTTTACTGCCAACTTTTTTGGTGCTAAGAATTATAAGTCTTCGTAAAATTTAGTCTCATAAGGACCTTTTGATATACTGTAGGAGAAAATCAACACTAAAAGAACATCTAGTCGCGATTGTTCACCCATTACCAAACATCACACACAAGTTACTATCAACTTTCCTTAATTACAAGAGCCTATTTCTTGTTCTCAACTTACTTTTGCAAACAACCAACAAAATGAAATAGCACCAAATAATATAATTAATAGGCTAAAAAAGCTTATGGAAATAAATTCGGGGTAAGCTATTTAGACCATGTTCCACAAATAAGCAACGGTAAACACACCATTAATATTCAGCACCCATGTCATATATTTATCATCATCTAGAACATTGCTACACATATAAAAGGGCACTATAATCAGGTCCATTGAGAAAGGTCTGAAAGTTTGTGGGTATCAATATGCCTCAGTTAATTTTAGGGTTTTATCGAAAACTATTTGAATTTTGATAAAGCGAAAGCAAACCCTAATTGTATAAATCAATTTACTGTCGAAATCATGTGTCGTGTTATTTAACAATTATATCAATTCAAGCACACATCACTAAAGAGTAACAAGGTATCCTTACTTGCATATGACTATTCCACAAGATTAACTAACAATGCATAAATATAATCAAAATGGAATTAAAGACTCTATTATTTGCAATTCTTGTTTTACATAAAGTATGTAGCACTCCTATCAACTCCTTAATAGTAAATTCTAACCGCAGCTGGTCCAACACTATGCGTCAAGTTTCACAGCTTACACATCGCCTTTTTCTACGACCTTGATTATAGTCTTTCACCCTTGTCCATAAATCTCCCTTATCTAAGCTAACAAATTATTGTTTTATTTCTAATGGTAGCAGAAGACTCTCTCGAAGGATCTCTAGGACTTGGAAACTATAGTTCTAAAACGAAGAACTTGCAGATCTCTTTATAGTATGAAACTAAAACATTGACTTTAGGGTCTAAAAATCCTTTCGTACGAAATCGTGTATTTGAGAGCTCTACCAGGGATGATTTAACCTTTGGCCTTTGCCTCTATTTATAAGAATAATTAGGGTGAAAGAATTTGGTTTAAGTTTACCAAAACAAGTCCTTGCAAAATAAGGAATCTCACGTTTTACGATATGCGTACCGATATTGACCTCAAGTTGTATTAGTACACTGGGCTCCAGAGATTTTCTTCTTCTTTGGCCATATGCGTGCCTGTATCAATCTAAAATTGTATTGGTATGTTGGGCTAGAACTGTAAAGAAAATTTCTCTACCATGTGGAGCACCGATATGCACTTATTACAGACTATATTAGTATGGCCATGCCCATCAATTCTTAATTTTCTCTCTTCAAGCTGTCCTAGAAGTTTGAATGCTAATTCATACACATACACACTCTTGAACTAAGTGCACGAATATGTAATTTCCAAAGCAATTCATGATTGTACCGTAAAATAAAACTTCAAAACCATTTCAATTCGAAAATCCTTTAAGCCCATGGCCCTTTCATAATATTTTAAAATAACGTTAATTGATAAATTATAAGATTTTGAAATATGCGATTTTGAAATCTCAAGATTTTTAATTTTGGTGTTCTTTTAAAAAATTTAGAAATTTCATAAGTATTTTATAAATTATCCAAATATATTAATGTAAGTTGATTTTGAGTGAGATTTTTATTAATTTATACGTTTTAGTTAGAGGGAGAAAGTCATAATGACTAATAATGGAGTGACAGGATAAAAATGAGATTGACCAAATTCAAACTCTGTAATTCCAAACAGGATTTCAAAATTTGATAGAATTTTAAAATATCGAGATTTATCCTAATATAACACTTCTGAATTTCATAAATCATGTGATTTAATAAATCCTATCTCAAAATCACGTGAAAAAAACATAGCCTAATTTATTTTTAGACATTTCTCAATTAGAATTTTCGAATTAACCCTTTTACCTTTATTGCCAGATCCTAAATTTTGAATGTCGTATAAGGCAGGATCGGAAAGGTCCATTAATGTTGCATCTTCAAATATTCAATGGATGTAAACACAACGTAACGGAAGAAATGCTTTTATAATCAGAATCAAGCTAACACAAATATAGACTATACAAGGTCTAGTTTATTCCACCCACCCTTCACAGAAAGTTAGTCATTTTAGCATTACCACAACTGATAAGATTATATATTATATGATATCAAATTGTTTTTTAAGTGGTCAATCCCACTGGATGCCACTATCATGCCAATACCGAGTACTATTGCCATTACCTACAACATGATGAATAAGCCCTCAAGCAATCTCTCTAAGCTTCATAAGCTTCTTCCATGTCCAAGAAGTTTTAGTGGACCACTGGTCACTCCATGGTTCTTTGACCTTAATGTAATTTATGACATTATCTCACCCACAAGGAGTCCTTCTTAAGCATTACATCCAATATGTACTTACCCATACATGTTTTCTTAAACTCCATAAAAACTTTAATACTAAGCCTACCCTCATTATTAGGACAACCTATGTAACACCTTGTGCTGTATTAATGTAAATTATGTTTGGTTTAGTGTATTTAGTGTGAAAATTATTGTTAAATGGTTTCAGCTTATTTTAGATCAATTTTTGCAATTGTGGGTGTAACAAGCCCCTGTTGTGTGAAACAAGCGAATTTTTGGAATGGTCTTGGATTAGATTTGCCTATTATTAAAGAGGTTCCTGTTGTGGATCTAACAAGCGCCTGTTGGGGGTCTAATAGGCACCTGTTAGGGCCAACAGGCAACTGTTATTGAGTCAGCTGCACATTTTTAAAGGCTTTCAGAGCGTTTCTTTTTCCCTTTTTCAGCATTTTCTTCCTAATTGTAGAGCTCAACCTATTTCTTCTCTCTCTCTCTCTCTCTCTAAATTTCACATATTTTTAGCTTTTGAAATTTGATTAAACTTCAGGAGAAATTTGTTCTACGCGACATGAGGATCACGGTGACGTAGGAATTTCGGGATTTCACCGAATGGGGTTTCAGTCTTCATCTTCTTCTTTTCGTTTTGGCTTAGTGATTTGAGGTAAGGGTTTAATTATTTTTAAAACACGATCATATGGTTTAATTCTATATGAATCATCATGTTTTAATTGTATTTATTTCAAGAATTATTACATGATGAAGATAATGATATTTTATGATTTATAAAGCCATAAGCATGTGATTTGAAGCAAGATATGCTATTTATACTTTATATAAATGTGTTATTTGACATTCATGAGATATCTGTTAAATATGTAGATATTGCATATTGCTGAAATTGGTTAATTGATGAATTACATACTTGATATACCTCTTCAAATATTCATTTGTTAGCATGTTATGCATATTGTGCATCATTATTGTGTCAATTAAAATTTTGGAGATCTTTCGGCAAGCTTGGACTATTCTTATACCTCATCATATGGGCATATATCTCGTATCTATGATGCCAAAACCTTCTTATAATTGTTGTGACATTTTGATGTCATATGATCTCGTGATGGATCCGATTATGATTATAATATAGCCCTTAAATGATGAAGGGAATGGGTATTGATTGGTGCTTGCTAGTGTGAAAATAAGTGAGGCTTGGCGCTTTTGGGTTGAAAATCTCTAAACCTCTGGAGGGTAGCAAAACGTCGATTGTCTAGGGCCAGCGGTGTGTAGCCTAAAATCTAGACAACTGCAAAGCGCTTGTGATTCTGTTGATATGATATTGATGAATACGTGGTCCAATTCTATTATGATATGATGATGATCTTTCATGGACCGGATGATGTTATATCGTGATTATATTCGAATTATTCTCTGGGCGGTCAAGCCTATTCTTATTCTTTTTATTATGATTCGGCCTGGCTTTAGTACTCTCTCGGTATAATGGTTGACACAAGGGAGGTAACATGCATATGCACATACTTGTATTGTTTTATCGGTTTATGATTAAACTGTTAATTACGTTTTATACGTAATCCTTCCTGTTATTTCCCCTACTAAGCTGTGTGCTCACCCTATTTTATGTAAAAAAATTTAGGTACCTCGAACTCAGATGAGACTAAGGAAGCTACTGGGTCGGGAATGAAGTAGAGGACTCTGATTCCAACTCATTTTTATTATATGTATGTGTATATGTAAAGCCACAGTTAGCCTAAGTTGTTGTATATTTTATAATACATGTTGACATGGTTTGTATGTCTTTTGGATTACATGTATGTGTGTATATGTATATTACACTCCTGTTTTATATAATAGCCATAGCATAAGTATCGTGTTTGCTCGTTCCTTGTTTTGTGTGGATTTATTGCTTCATTATTATCTTAGACCTATTTTAGCTAGTCTGAAGTGGGCCAGTAACGCTCCAGGTCTTAATTACAAGTGTTATCTTGTTAATTAAGGTAGGGGGTGTTACAATGTACCTCAGCCCATGAAACTTTCTCACCTGATTTCTTCATCTCAACACTAGACTACATAAATCTTTTTTAGTACACTTTTTTGCAACATAAATATATTGCACCAATATGCATGATTCTTATAGAACATATACATAGTGATTTGTCTACCGATATAGCTTAAAAAAGATGCAAACCGGCTATTCACCCTTTGATAATTTTATCTTTATGGTTTTTACCCTGTCTTGTAGAAATGAACTACTAAAAAGAACAGCTAGTGTGAGAATCCACAAATGCGACCCCCCGGGTTCTCGTTCCCATTGGTGGGCGTCTGAAACATCGGAAAGGATTCCGTTGTTCCATTTGCTTCTATGTGTTGATAATTCATATCGGGTGTCCCTCTATCCTATTTCTAGATGCAAGAGGGTTCGTTCAGAGTCGCCAGTACGTTTTACGAGAAAACGGACAAAAAGGGTCGTGTAAGAGGGAAGGCTACAGATAAGCCTTTCTTTACACGTTTGTCTACGAAACCAGGATTCTATAGGGTTCGGGAACTATATTACGGTTTGGGAAGGTGTTAAGCACCCATTCCGCCCTTTCGGTCTCTAGTGGTCTTATATGTTTATTCTATGTTGGAAAACTTGGATGCTTTTACTGATATTCTACTGCTTTATGAAAATAACTAATGAAAACCTAATTTTCGGGCGCGTTAGGAATCTACCACAACTATGTCGCCACTTCGCTTACTAGGACGGGGATCGACCTGCCCGGTCAGGTCGCGGGGTGCGGGGCAGCGCCCCGTTAGAAAAATTGAGTTCTAAACAAGTCTACAATAAAACTAATATACAAATATCTTATTTAATTACTAGAAGAGACTTTAGTTACCTTCCCAACGATATATATAAGAATAAGAGAGAGAAAATATAATACGGCAGAGAAGACCTCCGGCGAATATTAGCTTTTCCTCTTAGAAATATTTCCAGCGGTCTGACTCTAGAAGGTGGCACTTCGGGTGCCAAGATTAGATCCGAGACTCTTGCGGAAATAAATGTTATCGCAGATGCTTCCGGAGAAGGCTTAAAGATTAGAAAATATGAGAGAGAATAAGGAATTTTAGTATAGAAATTGTGGCGAGAAGTTGCCGTCCTAGAACCCTTGGGGGTGTTGGCCTATTTATAGTGCTCGGGAGAGATTGTCGCGCGACATTCCCCCAGAAAGGGCAAGTGTCGCGCGACATTTCTGTTTGTCGCGCGACATTTCTGTTTGTCGCGCGACAAACGGCTGAAGTGATGGGTTCTGACACTGTGATGTGTCAGAAAGTGGTTGGTCGGGTGCAGAGAGGGATTGTCGCGCGACATAGTGGGATTGTCGCGCGACATATCAATGATTGTCGCGCGACAATGTGATATGTCGTGCGACAATCCTTCATAAAAATAGGTTTGTCGCGCAACAAACCCCCCCGGGGTAGTTTCGGGTGCTCGGGTGGGTTCCGGACTCCAAAAACAGTAGTTCTCGTAGGTCGTTAGGGTTCTTGCGGGGGTCACGAATCGGGGTGTCTACAGCTAGATACCATATAAACAACTGTGTAAGCTAGCTCCATTCCCATCAATGCATTATGCTCCCCTCTCATCTCATCTTTCATAACAAATAAAAATATATTACACTTAAAAAAAGCTAGGTTTCAACACTTGATGTTCTGGTAAACTCTAAAATAACAAGTTTAAATAGAGTCAATGAACTATAAGAAGCATAATTGAGAATGAATATGTCATTTGCAAAAATCAAATTGCTTATATAGCGATCTCCACAAGTGAGGAGAGAAAACATGTTTAAGGCTTAGATTCTAGGAATTAATTAATGTTGTTTTACTAATTGGAATAGGAAAATCCACAAAGAAAATATGTATCTCCCTATCTAAATACTATTATCATCTTTACACTTGAAAATCTATATGCAATAGAGATTGAAACCTAACTTACTAAAAACTTACTTAAGCATAGTATAACCAATTAAATGAAACTAATAGAAAAATATGAATCTAACCTGAGAAAGAAAATAAAATCTAATAAAAATTAGGAATTTAATGTTAATGGACAATAGGTTAAAGGAAATCCAAGGTCAAGATTTGTCAGCTTCAAACCCCCCCCCTCCCCCCCCTAAAAGAAGGAGACGAAAAAAAGTTTATCACCCTAAAATGCTCTCCACTCAAACAACTAAAATGCCCTCACTTTCCTTTTCTCTTCTTATTTTTTTTTCATTAAGGACTTTAGAAGTTTATCGCCCCCTCTCCCCCCCATTTGTGTACTAATCCTCACTTCCAAATGTCCTCCCCCACATTTTCAACTAATATGCTTACACATAAATCTTGGAAGAATAGTTTAATTGAAAACCATTTAACCATTAATTTTTTTTTTAATCAGAGTATTTTAAATGTCAAGAATTTTTTGTATAAATAAATTGATTCTTACATTTAATTAAAATGAAATTACAGTTACTGATAGAGTGTTGAGTATAGATCAGAGACAATTATAGAAAAAAAAAACCACAAGAATACATTATTTAGGTGGTAAAAACCTATCCAACAGGTGGATAAGAAAAGTCCATTGAGGCTTGCAACCTCACAACCTAAATCCATAACATGAACGAAAGAGGTAAAAAAGAAAGGAAAGAAATGCTTACATCAGTCCTATGCAAACCACCAGTTTCCGCGAAAAACATTCCAAGACTCTAAACCAATCCTCAACAAGACCAGTGAATACAGGTTCAAATTCGCCTAAATCACAGCGGTTCTCAACATATCTAAAAGGTTTTTTAAACAAAACTATATTTATAATATTTGAAACTTAATAAAAAAATTTAGATCTGAAAACTAGTTTCCAAAAAATAAAAGATATATTTTGATCTATGTAAGAAGAATTTTATAGAAAAAATTACAGATTAACTTATAAAAGCAATATAACAAGATGATTCAAAGTTCAGAATGGAAAATAAAGTATGATCGATGGGTTGCCTTATATAATAGATCCATAAAGATTTTTATAAAAGACAACAATAGATCCTTGATACAGAGTAGAAAGTATATACCAATTTTTATTTATGTTCCCTAATTTTATAGATATATAAGGATTTTTATCCAAAAACAACACTTTTAGAGAGAGAACAAGAGAGAATCCAGAAACCGCTTCGAACTCTCAAAACACCATTTGAATCGCAAGTGCACAAATCCACACCTTAATACCAGATCACCAACCGTGCATATTAAATACATGAGTAACTGTTCAATAACCTAATGCGTTTTACACGCAAAAATATCTAGAATTGGTCCTTTTTATTTGTATTGGATTTTTGGGCCTAGTTCATAAAAGAACCAACATAGAGACTCTTATAAACTTTGGGCCATACCATGTCTTAAAAATTCTTTCTTTAAAGCCCAAATAAAATATGAGTCAACACAAATTAATAATTTGTTCAAGGAAAATTTTCCTGGAAAAAAAAGACAAATATAAAATTTTATCAATTTGGATTTGAATGAGGAATATAAATAGGGTAATTTTATTTCTATCCTCCTAATCTTTCAATATTTCCACTCAAAAAAATAGATAATTGACTATTATATATTTATCTTTAACAAAAATAAAATGATAAATTTACCCACTAAAAACTTTTTTATTATAATAATTATTGAAATCCAAAATTCCCAAAACACCCTCATTTTCTATATTAGATAAATATATAATGTATGTATATATATAAGAACGCTAATGGTAGAGATTAACAATAATCTAGATTTTTTAAAATTCTCCATCTCCTGACCCACGCTTGTACTTAACTTTTCTTAAGTAAGCCATGACTCACCATTTCATATCCATTGACTTGTTCAAACATAATTTTTTTTTTATTTAAAAAAAGAATTTAGATCGTGAGTTTCTCAAGGTGAAGAATGGAAGCTTTTAATTGATTTCAAACATATAAAGTACACAATTTTTTTTTACATCAAAAGGGTAAAGTAAACCCCTTGGAATTTTATTAATCATAAACAAGAAATTACAACTTTTTGACATCTAAAATTGGGAAGATCACTTTGAGCTTATAGACGGATCCTTCCACTCAACAAAATCAATTCTCTTTCCTTCCCTACAACCCACATTAGTCAATAAATCAGCCAACATAAGCATATACACATATGTATAATATATTGGCATAATAAATTTTTTGCAAGTGAAGCAAAAAACCAAATCAGCCACCATAACTCTTTACAAAACTAAAGCACATGAATGCCATGTGAGAAACACGTTAAATAAATTTATTATATTCATGAAAATGAATTAATTCTACAGCTTCTTTTAAATTTCTAAGATATGTTAAAGTATGTTCAATGGAGGAATGAAACTAGTGCATTGAATGAAAAATAGAATTAGGTTTTCATATGGAGAAGATAGAGGGCATTTTTAGAAAATCATATTTGTTAATACCATATATAAAATAAATTAAAATAGAAGTTAAAATATCAATTTTTTTTATTTTTTATAAGTTTAATTTTCCCACCAAGCAGATAAATGAAATAGAAAATATGGATTTACTCAAATGTGGAAAAATTTCCAAATCTTCTGGATTGATTTAAAATCACCCCATTAATATGTATACCAGGTATACTTTAATCTCTAACCCAATTGCAACATTCTTTGTAGTTTTCATCAATTAGATATTGCGGGTCTAAATTGCAACATTCTTTGTAGTTTGCATTCTAGGCACTAAATTGTCTCGAGATTTACAATACTAATGCTCACACTACATGATGTCCAGTGGGACTTTCAAAACTCTCCATTTTTTTTCTACAACACCCTACTCTCTTACTCTCTTTGGAAATGTTTAAATTTATTAAGACTAAGAGCAGTAGAATATAGTCGGAGAACTCTATGCGAAATCACGCATTAAACCAAAAATCAAAATCACAAAAAAAATGAAAATTGAAAATTTTGTGTTCCGTTAGAACTCTTAGTGTCTGATCATTTGATCTAAAACTCAAATGGAGAAAGTGCAGCTTCATACCAAAATTGCGTCTAAAAAAAATACTTCAACAAGATGAATGATAATTTTAATTTGGGTTTTGAATTTGAACTTCTGAATTTTGAGTTAGAAATATAGATACGTTATCCATCATTATAGGATAATTTCCTTTGGCGAATTTACTATCTTAATTTTAGCTTGTGCATGTAATTATAATAATTATTTGTAGTTTCCTTTTTAATTTTTGGTAGTCATTGGGTGGAAAGTTCGAAAGCCCTGTCTCACCTCTTATAAATAATTTACAAATGAATTCTAAAGGGGAAAGAATGCGAAGATAGAAAGAAAAAAAAAAGAGGGAAGAACCTGAAAGAGTGATTGGCGAGGAAGAGAAGAAAAAATTAAAGAAAATAAAGGAGACGAAAACTAGAGTGACGTGAGAGATTAAAAAAGGAGAAATTATCATAGAGATGGAGCGGATGTATGAGTTATATTTATTTGGGGAAAGAGAGAAATATCTTAGTAACTTTCTGCTTAATATTATTTGTGACAAATCATGCTTTTGTAAATATGTGTTTTGATTTATATATGCTTGACATCTTGCCATAAAATATGATATTTTGATTTGTGTTGAAGGAAAATATATTATGTGCTATCGTTAATCTAATAAAAATTTGAGTTTGAAATACTATTCTTACTATAACACGTTATCAGCACGTTCAGAAATAATAACTCTAACCTTAAGAAAACTTTTGCCGCTGGCCACCATCGCCACTGGTTGCCCAACCTTCGAGGTATATTTTGATTAAAGATAAGATATATGTTGTGAATTGTTGATGCTTTAATCTTGCTTCACAAATAATTTACGCAACTCGTTCGATAATATGCATGCTCACCTCTTTAATACTTTACTGTCTTTATTAAAATCTGCATTCAATTGTTAGTACCCGATAAATGTTATATATATTTAGAATTTTTTTCAAGATTCTGCCGAGTGAATTTTTTAAGAATCTGTCGATTTTTTTTAAGAATATGCATTCAATTGGAGGGAGAAAGCTCATTATTTTTTTTGCACCACATGACCTCAATATATCTTTTCCACTATGTATATATTTTGGGGTTCACTTGACCTCACAGTGATATATTACAATTAGTTCATCTGCCTACCAAGGGTGATATATATATATATATATATATATTTGTTTTGCATGTATTGTCCTGCGCATAAAGTGTGAGCTTATTCAGTTTTGAAAACTCTTTTCGTGTTTTTATTTCTAGGATCAGTTCATATACATATATACAGATGTATATGTATATGTGCATATATATATATTTATTTATGGTTTGAGTTATATTTTTGTAAGGATGAGATTTTTTTTTATTTATTATTGGATCAGTTTATTAAATTTGAATTTAGTATCAATTTCAAGTTTTGTTAGTCAATGTTAATAAAGTAATATTCTCTAGCTCTGCCTCCGTTTGGTTCCCGAGAAAATAATACTGGAAAACATAAGATATACCCTTCTATTGTTTTACTTCCCCAAATATATTGTTTATGTTGTGATTTTTCTAAAAGCAGAATATAATATATTTATATATATATTGTTGATGTTTTAACACTTTTAACCTTGTCTACTTGTGCTAGTTTAATTAAGTCTCCTTATTTTTCTCATTCTAGAATCAGAACACAAACAGGGCAAATAAATTTATTTTGATCTTAAAATTAATTTTTAGGGATTTTTTTTTCTGTGCGTGATAGAATTTTGTAAACTAGCTTATCCTTATTTTAATTCTGATTTGCATAATGACAGTGATATCTTTGAAAACCTCCTATTTAAGAGCGATTACTTTCCAAGATTTCTTATTTCTTTGTCGAAATTTGGTCCTCACTCTATACATCTCATTTGTCTAAAAACCACTTTAGTGGCCAAAGAATATTTTACCACACTTGTTGACCCGAAAGACCTTACAGACAAATGATCGTCTAACAAGGTGAAAGTAAATGCATTAATGTTTCTTAGGAGACATATTAATCCTAGCTTACGATGGGAGTATCTTCATTTGAAGACACCTAAAGAAGATGCCCTTAAGGGACGTTTTGGGAACATTCATCACACTTTGTTCTTATAATTGACCGTTTAGTGGAATGAAATCCACTTACCTGACTATAAAAGGGTCAACGACTTTAATAAGGACATGTTGCACATAAAGGCACGTCTCAACTACTATAGAAATGATCTCACAGAAGATGATTTGATCCAGGAGACTCTTTTCACTTTTCCTACTTCAGCATTTATACCAGCAAACCTATATAAGCTCGAGTATGATAACAAAAGAATCACAACATTCAATAAGCTGATCAACCTACTGCAAGTGGCTAAAAGGCATATACATATACACCTCAGCACTACTACTGACCTCATTTTTCACCGCCACATGCAACCTACTACCTCCCTTCTCGAACCACGCATTCTCCATTGTTCGAGTGTGCATCCGACGAACCTTGAAGGTCAACGCATAGCTATCCAAGTATTGGATAAAGCCATTTTTAGACACAAATGTCGGTTCATTAAGAGGAAAAGGCATGTGGGGAAGTTCGCACAAGTGTTTTGGTAAGTGAAGCTTTAAGCGCTTATAAGCATTTTTCTTCATAGGGAGCCATTGTAATTTTCTCTCTTTAAAACAATATTTCAGATAAAGAGGAGGTTTAGGCATGCTGAGGTTGCTAAACCTACTGGCCTTGTTCCAACTATCACTACCATGTTAGGTTTATATTTTCAGCTGACTAGATTCTAATGTTAAAAGCATGTTTTTCGTTTTAATCGTGTCTACGTCAAATGAAGATTTGAAAATGAGACAATCAATGGAAGCTCGCTGAACTTATTAGATGCATTGTATGAAGTTAATGACCTAAGGCAAGGAAAGGTAAAAGGTTTAATTCATTTCTAGGTGGTGCTTGAGCGTTAAAATCAAAAAGCTTTTTGAATCAAACTTGAATTTTGAGTTTTACCGGCATTTTTTTTCAAACCTGTTGCATTTTATCAGACGAGAAAACTTTTTGTTTTACATGTCTAAAATGTTCCATAGGTTTCCTTTGAAATATGGGTCGTATTGGAGTTTGAACGGATTTAAAACAACGAAAATCGAGCAAAAATGAGAAAAACCAAAAAGCGTCGTAAAAAGGAAAAAGTGTTATAAAAAGCTGAAAAGGCTTCGTAAAATGAAGATCGATCCGACATTTAATTTTGCCCAAGAATTGAATTTCCAAGCCTCCGAAATAATTGAATTTCCAAGCCTCGTTTTTATATGTTTTATACCTTTCCAAAGAGGATTTGGTTTCTAAATTTTCTTATAAATAAAACGCATTGGTTAAGCTAAAAAACACATGTTTTAAAAAAAAATTCAAGCAAATTAGAGAGATCAAAAACCTCAAAACACTTTTAAGATAAATCCACACCACCTAGGGTTTGTTTATGCCATAGAGATTCACCATTCTTTCTTTTCAAAGAACTAGGGTTTCTTAATATTCGAAAAGAAATTTTGTGGGAATGGCTTTAGCAGTTGTTAAAGTTGGGGCGAGCGAAGTTTCAGTTGTCATCGAAATGAGAAGTGGCTAACGCGATAAAGAAGATCGCAATCAGTGGTGAGGGATTGTGAATGAGATCGAGAATAAGGCAACGTGTAAGCCGTGAAGCAGGAAAGCGCTATGCTAAGCCAGCTGCGGTTGGATTTTTCAATTGAAGGATTGGTGAGACTGTTGCATAAATTGTGGGGAAACAATTATTGTAAAGTCATCAAGTATGTAATTCCATTTCATTCATCGTGAAGCCTTGCCGGCTAGTCATGAGGATTAGTCCTAAGAAGGGATACGTCATTACTTCTTGGTATTGTGTGATTATTTTGATTGCTTGATTGATTGTTTGATATAACTGTTAGACAACACAAAACAAGATTTTGGTAGTAAAATTTGGTAGAACTAGCGTTTTAATTCTACTTATCAAATTTCATATTTTTTTAATAAATAGCCAAATGCCAAAAATAACAACGAACTTTACCCGACTTTCACTTAGGTCATTGAACTTTTTTTTTATCAATCATAACAACAAACTTTTACCTATTTATCAGTTACATCCAAAATGTAACTTCCGTTAATTAAATTTTAACGGAGTGCTTATGTGGACAATGGAGTGCTTATGTGGATAACGGAGTGCTTATGCGAAAAATAAAATCTAACATGTTTATTAAAAAAATAAGGCTAAATGACCAAAAATAGCAACATACTTTACCCTATTTTTCACTTAGGTCATTATACTTTTTTTCCATCAAAAGCACCAACGAAGTTTCACTACACCAAATGTGGCTAATTGTCACGGCTCAAATCCGTGACAAACAGTAATGGTCACGGTTTAAGTCCGTGACAATTAAGGATGTAACCATTCTCCTGTTCACGGTTGGAACCCGTGATGTGTTTTATGGGTCAAGGCTCTGTTCGTGGAATATGAAAGTACATTTAACTAAATGTTCACGGCTAGCAAACGTGACTCATATTAAACATGGTCACAGACCATAACCGTGACCCTCTTTATTTCATCCCACACACATACTCCTCTGTGAACACAGACCATTGACCATTATCGGTGTACTTTGAGTAAAACAACTAATACTAATGAAACTATAAAAGTCAACAAAACCATTAATTGTTTTTATAAAGATTTAACAAGTCTAAAAACAAGTATTTCATCCTTAAAAAGACTTTATATGACATAAAAAACAAGTCCTTCATCGTTCAAGTTAATTGCTAATTGTCCTAACACCCAAACATTTAACAAGTCCTCCATTCTTCAAGTTCTTCATCATCCTTCATTAAGGGAAAATGCGTAACAAGTCCTCCAACTGCAACAGGTAAAATCCTTCATTAGCATATCAACTTCATCTTAGATTTAGCAAGGAGTTTCTTGAAGGAATAAAAAAAGGCAAATGTGAGAGAGCAATATAATATGTTTGAAAGATCTGTGGATTATATTATCGATCTTATTCTTGATAATTGGGCGATCTCTAGCTGATTTAAATGTTACTGTTAAGCATTTTATTGATATTAATACCTATAGCTAGAATCTCAATCTCCTCCATAACACTATCCCATACTATATCATACTACTGATAAACTAAAAGTATACCATTGCCCTATTCCACCACCAAAAAACTATATATATATATCGCTAGCCAACCAATGTTATATTCAGGAACAAAACCAGTAACACCAACCAGATTCTCCCTAAAATTAATGTAAACTTTTCCTAATATATAGAAGCTCATGATGGATTTATAACTCAACAAAATACATAGAAATCTAGCTGCCTTGCCATTTCCAACACATAAAGAATAGAAACATAATATCAATACACAAATGTGAAACAAATCTATAATAGCGTGAAGTTGAATTACCTGCCTATAGAGAAAATGCCACCAGAAAAAAGGAAAGAAAGTGGGTCTATGCTTGCACAAGTCAAAGGGTCAAAGTCTCTAATGGCATCTTTACCTTAACCTGTTAGTTAAACAAAAAGATAGTTCTACAAATTAATATGCATGAATCACAAAATCAAATATATATATACGATTATAAAGATAAAGAAAATTAAAGAGAGAGACCATGATGGGAGAATAATGTAAGCTTTGAATAATTTACTAGACTACCGGTTCCAAATTTTTTACATCTTTACTAATCTTATCCAGCAGGAAAAAAAAATTAGAAAGTTAACATATAATTAAAAAGTAAAGGTGTTAAGCTTCAAAATTTCTTACATGCTTAATCATGTATCTTCTCAAGGTCGTTTAGAGGCCATGTGAGGTAAGAGCCTACAAATTCCCCAATTGTATCTGCGCACCCTTGATTGCCTAGGTATATCGTCTCCTTTTCCATACCCTCGTAGACACATATAACACAAACTTTAGCTTCCGCAGCTACCAATGCACGAAAATGAACGAGAATCCCAGGAGTTACATCTACAATCTGACCCATTGCAATATTCTTCTTAGTTCGTGTATGCTTAATATGGTAGTTACCCTTATGTGCTGGAATAGGAGCAACTTGAGTTGGGTTTGGAAACGATGAAGGAACTTGGGTAGGAGTTATTTGACTTGGGCCAAAAGTCGGAAAGTGAAATTGCTTTTGAGATTGGGTTTGCAATAGATTGATCATGAAATCCATCTTAGTAGAGAATGATAATTTCATGCTATCTAGCCTCGCATTTTGTTTTTCAATCATGTTAGTTTGACGCTCGATCACATCATTTTGTTGGCGCATCTTATCTTTCACTTTTTGAAACTCGAAAATTATAGGACGAGTTGCCTTTATCTTCATTCTCGACACTTTGCTACCCACCCCACGAGTTCGTCCTCTTTTATCCTTCCTAAAAACCTTAGTCAAAGCATCGGAATCTATATCATTTTGGCTAGATTCATCCTGGATGCTTCTTAATTCTGAAATTTTTGCCTAATGAATTATTTAAAACAAACTTAGTCAAAAGTTATTATCATTACTTTTGTGTGTATAAAATGAGCAAAGTTGTGTCCAACTCACTGCATCGTTAACAACGTTTGGATGAAATTGGCCCGTCTTCTTATATTTGCGGGCATGAAGATAAAGATTCACCCGATTGGGCTCGAGGCCCTCATCCTCGGTCCCCACGGTTCTCTCCTACAAAGAAATATTTATATTACTAATTAATATATTTATTTATTAGTAACGAAGAAATATATTACAAAAAACTAACATATAAATATCCATGTACGTACTTGCCATTCTTCAGCAACCTGGGAATATGATTTTGAGCCCAACAAATGCACATCTCTCTTCTTAGACCTATTACCTTTGTTTTGAGCCCTTTGTGAAAGCTTTTGAGGTGTAGCCTCACGTTCAATGAATATGTTCCATGCAGTAAGTGGGATCTCCTCTTTTCTTGGAACTTTGTCTTTCAACGCCAAGATTTCATTTTTGCTCGTCCCGAGATAATTTTTACGAATGTTCTTTTTCCATGTCCTCCATTGTTCCGCTGCTTGCCCCAATACCCTATCTTTATGATAAATAGGGATTTCAAACGACTGTGTGAGGGTTTCCCAAAGGTCATTTTTTTTCGCATCAGGTATATCTTTCCAATTATCATAAACAACACTAAAAATTACTTTTGTAAGAGCTAAAGATCGAGCTTGCATTTTTGCCTTGTGCTCGCCAATTGGATTTCCTTCTATTTCAAATGTGACCACAAGTCTACTTTTCACAACCTCCGATTGATTGATAGTATGAACTGATGATTGTCGAGATGAAGAACCAACGCCGGAAGACATTTCTACATGTAAAAGGCAGCATACATTAGAACTAATGAATCAACATATATATATATATATATATATACACATACATTATAAATATGAGAGTTAGTATACAAAAAAAAATATGAGAATTTATTCTAAAACATTAAATGACAAGAAAAATTACAATTCATATTAGAAACTTTAAGAGACCAAATGATTTATATAACATACGAGTAAAAGAAAAATTACAATTCATATTAGAAACTTTAAGAGTCCAAATGATTTATATAACATACAAGTAAAAGAAAACTCCAATTCAATTCAGAAACTTTAATAGTCCAAATGATTTATATAACATACAAGTAAAAGAAAACTACAATTCAATTAAAAAACTTCAAGCGTCCAAATGATCAAGAAAAGCAACCAAATTTGGATTTTTGTCGAGAATAGATTGATATTCTCTAGGGACCATTAATGCATCCGCCTTTGTAGTCAAATGTTTTGGGGAGCTTAAGACCACAGACCATTGACCATTATCGGTGTACTTTGAGTAAAACACTTGCTTGATATTTTGGAAGGCGCAAACAAAAGGTTCGTCATTAATATTATCCTTGCGCTTCATCTTCGTCAAATCTACCATTACCATGTTTGTCGCTTGGTCCAACTTGCATGCATTTTTATCCCCCACTCTCACCCAGTCACAGTAAAACACAATCACCTTGAAACTTGAATAATTCAATTCTAAAATCTGTTAGACAACTCAATAAAATGTTAATTCAGTTTCTTTAGGATTCTTATCTCTTGAACTAGCTATACAAGAAGTAAGGGCTTTAATTGAAATTCCACTGTTTTGTTTTCCAACAAGATGTTCCTCGCGTGGGTATGAAGAAAATACATATCCATTGACACGATATCTTCGAAATTCTTGTGCATGAAAATCAGGCCCTCTTGCTAGACGCGCAAGCTTTGACTTGGAATCACAATTTTTGAACTAACAAACCTTGATATTTGCTTAAACCAAGTCATAATCAAAGAAAATTTTAAAGTAAAGGAAAAATACCTTGATAGTCAGCAAATCGAAAAGCTAAATCGATTATACTCGGCTCGATTAAACAAGGGAGAAACGTAGGGTTCTTCGTAAACAAGGTAGATCTAGGGTTTTTGAGAGGAAGTTTAGATTTGGGGGAACCAATCGATGATACGCCTGAGTGAATAATACCTATGAATTTGATCTATCCATATGATGAGGGAGCCATGAAATCGATTTTTGAGATAAACTGAAGATTTGAGATGAGTTTGAAGTGTAAAGTACTTGAGATTTGAGATGAGTGTAAAGCGTAAAATACTTGAGATCAAAATTAATATTTCCTTAATAAAATGTTATAAATGGAATCACGGACCAAAACCGAGCTCAAGTGGGTTTCGGCCCGAATCTGAAATAATTTGCAGAAATCGTGAGTAAGCTGCTTAAATTAATGGTCTTATGTCGTGAAATAACACGAGTTTCGGCCACTAACCGTGGCCAACTTGGTCACAGCTTAAAACCGTGACCCCTATAGCCAAATTTCATGTAACTATTATACTAATTTGGTGTAGTGTTTGGCCGTTATTTCAGTTACATCCAAAATGTAACTTCCGTCCGTTAAATTTAACGAAGTGCTTATGTGGACAACGGAAGTCCACGTTGCTTGCTGACTGGATAGCCTAACTTAACTTTTTTCTTTTCTCTTCCCTTTTATATTTTTTTTCCGGCGAACCCACTTCATCGGATAGTCCACTCACAGGAAAATCACTCTCCGGCGAACCCATTTCACCGTTGTATTCTTCCTCTACCTATTAGCCCCATATCTGTCTCTCGAATTTCACAAACGCAGACACAAAATTGATAGTCCCATCACAAACGCCTTCGACCTTGCCGCACCGAAAATCTTTGTAACCGTGAAAAACATAGCATCCGGGTCTGAGATGATGGATTGAGATGATGCAGCGGAGATGAGGCTATTGAGTTGGGTGGTGGAATGAACGGTTAGATTCATTTTATTGTGAGATGAAATAACTAATAATTTAATTAATTAAGAAGATATTTCTCAGTTATTATTGTTTCATTCTTAGCTTTGCTTTGTTTCTTCTCTCTATTATAATCTTTGGAGCTTTTTCTTCTCTCTTTCTCAAGTTTTGCTCTGTTTGATGGCCAATGCATTTTTCCATTGATGGTGATTTGGGCCAACCTACAACTCATGCCACCAACTATCTCTCTTCTCTCTACCATGCCATTACCAGTTCCGGCTGTGATGGGGATGGAAAGGTGGAGGGAGTAGAGGAAGGAGGAGGGGGAGGGGTGGTGCCATTATCACTTTCAGCTGTGATGGGGATGGAAAGGTGAAGGGAGGAGAGGAAGGAGGAGGGGGATGGGGTTGAGGGGAGCTAGGAAGAGAGAGAGATTTTCTGATGTGTTTTTTTTAAAAATAAGCCACATCAGATTTTACGCTCCACGTAAGCATTCCGTTATCCACATAACCACTCTGTTAAATTTAACGGACGGAAGTTAGATTTTGGATGTAACTAAAATACCGGCCAAACTTCGTTGGTACTTTTGATGGAAAAAAAGCATAATGACCTAAGTGTACAATGGGGTAAAGTATGTTGCTATTTTTGGCCATTTAGCCAAAAAATAAAATAAAAATAACACATCATAAAAAACAACACCTCTCTCTCTCTTCCTTAAAATAATCCCTCTTTCTCCTCCCCCACCCCCTTTCCCTCCTCTTTCCTTTCCTCACTCCATCTTTCCGACCCCATCATCGGCAAGCTTGTCGAGCCCACCTTCCATTCCACCTCCACCACCTAACTCGATACCTTTCTCCCCACCGCCATCACCTCCGATAACTTCCACGTTATCACCCCTTCACGCACACCTACCACACTTTCTCTCTGCTACTCTTTTCACCTCGATGTTTCTTTCTCCTTATCCTCCCTCTCCACCACACTAACCAAAACTCAAATATGAAATTATCAAAACGCCCTCGTCTCTACGATCACCTCTCATCTCAGTCCCTTACTCTGTAATTGACCAAATTGTCAACATATATTTCTTTTGTTGTTAAAATTAGAAAATCTTTTGGTGTTAAAAATTTGGTTGCTAATGAGAAAGATAAGAAGAGACCCGGATGCTTAGTTTTTCCTGATTACAAAAATTTCTGGTGAGGTATGATAGGACTATCAATTTCATGTTTTCGTTTGTGAAATTCGAGAGATAGAGATGGGGCTAACAGGTAAAAAAAGAATAGGAAGGTGAAGTGGGTTTGCCAGAGAGTCATTTTCCGGTGAGTGGAAGATTAAAGTGAAATAAGGAAAAAGAGTTAAATGTATTAATTAAGATTAAAATAAAGAGGGGGATTGAAATTGAAGGTATAATAGAATATTCTTAGAGGAGTATTATAATTGGTAGGGATGGCAAATGGTTGGATTTATAATTTGCATCCCCATCCCCGATTCGCGGTATCGGGTAACGAGTCCCTGCGGATATACCCAACAAATTTTTTTAAAAAAAACAAACATAAAAAAAAGAAGAAGTAGAAGAAGTAGAAGAAGAAGAATGAAGTTATAAATAATATAATATTATATAATTTATATATAGATAAAATTATATATTTACACAATCAACAATGAATTAATTTTATATATGTTATTTTATATACATATATACAGAGCATTTCTAGTAAGGTCCATACCTTATGGATTGGGACTTCTTACGACACTTTTGGGTGTGTTTTTACAACGCAAAAGCGTCGTAAAAAGGACCAATCCGTAATGTCTGGTCCTTACTTGAAATTTTCCCTACATATATATACACACACATATATAAGCAAAAAAATATAAAATTAAGTATATCGGGGCGAGTACGGGGTGGAGATACCCATACTAAACCCAAGTAATTTAAAAAAATTCTTGACCTGAACCCGAACCTACCCCCGATTACTTGTACCCATACCCACCCCATCAGGTCGGGGACCTTTGGTACACGACCTGCGGGTATTTTTGCCATATGTAATAATAGGTGTTTGAAGAGTATAAATAAGTACATAAGCTCTTAATTAATTTTAAAAATTAAGCCACGTCAGTTTTATTGTCCACATAAGAACTCGGTTATCCACATAAGCACTTTGTTAAAATTTAATGGATGAAAGTTACATTTTGAATGTAACTGATAAACGGCCAAAAGTTTGTGATTACGATTGATACGAAAAAAAGTTCGATGATCTAAGTGAAAGTCAGGGTAAAGTTCGTTGTTATTTTTGGTCGTTTTGCCTTGATAAAAACCCTAAAATCAGCCTAGAGAATACGATCCTAAAATTATCATACCACTGTGTTTCTTTTCTCTCTCTATCTCCCTCTCCCCATCCCCTTCCTTTTGTGTGTGTGTGTTTGTGTATGTAGGTGACTACGTTACATGTGGCCACGTATTTATAGAGGGGAACTTGGATACATAAATGTAGTTAAAGTCTAATCCAATTAATATAATAATGTAAAAAAAAGTATATAATCTTATATATTTTTACAATATTGCTCTTTTATTTCAACAACCGTGATCAAATGAATAAAAGGATGACTATGATTGTATGATTGTATACTACTTTGCTATTTTTCTTTCACCCAAAAGGACTAGAGTTATCATATTGTTAAGGCAATTATACTTCTGCCAAAAGTAAATGTTTAAGGTTATTAGCACTCCACACGAATATTTTAGCATTATTAAACTCTAATTAATGACAATTTATATGCATTATCAGTAACCATAAGAAAGTAAATTACACATTAGATAATTAAACCTTTTATGTTAATGATATTATATTATTTTAAGAGAAGTTTAGTTTGCTTTAACATTAGTCTATTAAACATGAAAAAAGATATAATAATATGAATATGGTCATTTAGTTTAGCTATATCGGGTGCATTGATGAATTGTACACATAATTAATCATGAATATTGTAAATCATAAACATACCATCTGCTTGAAGGGAAAGATTCATGTAAGGCGTAGACTTTGTCCTACCTAATAAGAACTCAGTCAAAAATGGGACGGGGATTAAAACGCTAGGGTCTAAATGGTTACTTGTGTATTTACTTTCTTTTGTCTGTTTTTTATTAGAGAAGAAAAAAATTCTAAAAATAATTACTAAATTGATGGTGGTAATAATGAACTTTCCAAAATGGAAAAGAAAATTCAATAAGTTTCATCGAGATTCGAAAATGTAATTAAGATACCTGGAATTTGAAATTCAAAAATGAAAATATATTTTATTATTAGTTAGCTATTTAGTACTATATTGTAACGATCCAAAATATCCTACACCAATAGTGTAATGGGATGAACCTTGGTGTATATATATGTGTGGGAACAATGACCCTAATTTACAACTTGGGTTAGCCATTTTGGGAGAGAACCTAGGTGGTTACATAAAGTATCAAAGCAAACCCAGGACCAATACCACGTGAAGTGTGGATACTGAGGGTCAGGTCTATGCGGTTGACGGAGAGCTAGAATCAATGGATGCAGCTAGTTATAGTTAAGATAGTTAATCATGAATATTGCAGATCAGAAACATGCCATCTTGTTGAAGGGAAATAATCATTTAAGGTGTAGACTTTGTCATATCTAACCAGAACTCAGTCAAAAATGGGACAGGGATTAAAACGCTAGGGTCTAAAGGGTTAGTTTTGCATTTATTTTCTTTTGTCTATTTTTTGTTAGAGAAGAAAAAAATCCTAAAGATAATTACTAAATTAATGGAGGTAATAATGAACTTTCCAAAATGGAAAATTGAATTCAATAAGTTTCATTGAGATTCGTAAACCTAATTAAGATACCTAGAATTTGAAATTCAAACATGAAAATATATTTTACTATTACTTATCTATTGGCTAAATGACCAAAAATAGCAATGAACTTTATCCCGACTTTTACTTAGGTCATTGAACTTTTTTTCGTAGCAATCATAGCAACAAACTTTAACCAGTTTATCACTTAGGTCCCATCGTTAAGTTTTATTAACGGAATGCTGATATGGCTGCTGAGTTGGCATGAAATAAATGACGTGGCTTATTTTTTATATAAAATAATGACGTGGCATATGATGACTAAGATTTTTTCGGCCATTTTCTATCTCTGGTCTCCTCCATTTTTTTCAACCACTCCATTTTCTATCTCCGTCCATCAGCCACCTCCATTTTTTTCGGCCACCAACGTTTTCTATCTTCGGCCATCCCTATTTTCTCCGGCCACTCCATTTGCATAATATGTAATGCATGTTCATTTGATAAAGCCCACACGAATCTCAATAGAAATCAATTATCAAGATTTAAAGAAGTTTGGGAGTTTTTTAAAAGCATTGTCCTCTTTCCTTTACTGTTTCCTCCTGTTAAAGCTTGATTACATTCTAATGGTAATTTTTTAAAAAAAAAACTTTGTATTTTAGATTCCTTTCTTTTATTTAATTTACAAGATTCCTCTTATTTCTTCAACCCCTATTAAAAAAAATATCCTTTCGCCTCTGATTCAATGTCTCCCTGTTTGGAAGCAAAATATTTTCACTCTGTCTATGTATGAGTATGTGTGTGTTTTCAAGGTCAATTACGTAAATTTTAGGGGTTCTGTAGAAAAGAGAAATGTGAAACTTAAACTCACGTGGATTCCTCTATTTCTTTAAAATATTTTCTAGGTCCCTTCTATTCTTTGTGTGTATGAGAGAGAGAGAGAGAGAGAGAGAGAGAAATTGTGTGTTTTCAAGGTCAAGCAAATTTGGTGCTTTTATAAAAAAGAGAAATTTAAAGCTTAAAGTCTTGTATGTTCCTCTGTTTCTTTAAAACATTTCTGGGATCCTTCTATTTTGTGTGTGTGTGTATAAGAGAGAGAAAGATATTTGAAGATCAAACGTCTAATTGTGAGTTGTTGTACTTGGAGAAAAGGATAATCATCTTGTTTATGAAGTCATAAAAGATGGCTGCAAAAATGGAGGTGGCTGATGGTCGGAGATAGAAAATGGAGTGGTCGGAAAAAATGGAGGTGGACGGAGATAGAAAATGACCGAAAAAATCCTAGTCATCATATGCCACGTCAGTATTTTATAAAAAAAATAAGCCACGTCATTTATTTCGTGCCAACTCAGCAGCCACATCAACATTCCGTTAATAAAACTTAACGGTGGGACTTAAGTGATAAACGGAGCAAAGTTTGTTGCTATGATTGCTACGAAAAAAAGTTCAATGATCTAAGTGAAAGTCGAGGTAAAATTCGTTGCTATTTTTGGTCATTTAGCCTTATCTATTTACTATATTGTAACGATCCAAAATATCCTACACCAATAATGTAATGGGTTGAACCTTGGTGTATATATATGTGTGGGAACAGTGACCTTAATTTACAACTTGGGTTAGCAATTTTGGGAGAGAACGCAGGTGGTTACATAAAGTATCAAAGCAAACCCAGGACCAATACCACGTGAAGTGTGGATACTGCGGATCAAGTCTATGCGGCTGACGGAGAGCTAGAATCAATGGATGCGGCTAGTTATAGTTAAGATAGTTAATCATGAATATTGTAGATCAAAAATATGCCATCTTCTTGAAGGGAAAGGATCATTTAAGGCGTAGACTTTGTCATATCTAACAAGAACTCAGTCAAAAATGGGACAGGGATTAAAACGCTAGGGTCTAAAGGGGTAGTTTTGCATTTACTTTCTTCTGTCTGTTTTCCATTAGAGAAGAAAAAAAAATCTTAAGAAAATTACTAAATTGATGGAGGTAATAATGAACTTTCCAAAATGGACAAGTGAATTCAATAAGTTTGTTTTATTAGGATTTGAAAACCTAATTAAGATACTTGGAATTTGAAATTCAAAAATGAAAATATATTTTACTATTAGTTATCTATTTAATATATTGTAACGATCCAAAATATCCTACACCAATAGTGTAATAGGATGAACCTTGGTGTATATATATGTGTGGGAACAATGACCATAATTTACAACTTAGGTTAGTCATTTTGGGGGAGAACCCAAGTGGTTACATAAAGTATCAAAGCGAACCCAGGACAATTACAATGTGAAGTATGGATGTTGCGGGTCAGGTCTGTACAGCTGACGGAGAGCCAGAATCACTAAATGCGGTTAGTTATAGTTGAGATTGGTAATCATGAATATTGTATATTAGAAACATGCTATCTTCTTGGAAGGAAAGAATCATTTAAGGCGTAGATTTGTTTCATCTAACAAGAACTCAGTCAAAAATGGGACAGTTATTAAAACGCTAGGGTCTAAAGGGTTAGTTGTGTATTTACTTTCTTTTGTCTGTTTTTTTATTAGAGAAGAAAAAAAATTCTTAAGGTAATTACTAAATTGATGGAGGTAATAATGAACTTTCAAAAATGGACAAGTGAATTCAATAAGTTTGTTTCATCGGGATTCAAAAACCGAATCAAGATACTTGTAATTTGAAATTCAAAAATGAAAATATATTTTATTATTAATTATTGTAACGATCGAAAATATCCCATATCCGTAGTGTAATGGGATGCACATAGCTTGGTGTATATATATGTGTGTGTGTGTGGAAACAATAACCCTAATTTACAACTTGGGCTAGCCATTTTGGGGGAGAATCCAGGTGATTACATAAAGTATCAAAGCGAACCCTGGACCATTACCACGTGAAGTGTGAATATTGCGGGTCGAGGTTGTGCAGCTGACGGAGAGTTAGAATCATTAGATGCGGCTAGTTATAGTCGAGATTGTTTTTGTGTGGCCCCAATTTGACGAGAACGTCATGGATTTAATGGGGGAGATTGTAACAACTTAAAATATCGCACATTGGTAGTGTAATATGATGAATGTTGGTATATATTTGGGAAAAATGACCCTAGTTTACATCTTGGACTAGCCATTTCTGGGGAGAACACATGTAGCTATATAGTCCCTTACTTTAATCCAACAATCAATTTGGTAAAACTCTGCAAAACGAAGTCTGGTGGGGGTGAGCGATATAACCCAGTAGGTTCATCAAGAATACTTGAATTCTACCCAAATCATTAATAATAAGAAGTAAAAACATATATCAACGTATACCAAATAATAAAAAAATGCATTATATCAAATCTAATTACAAAAAAGGAATTAATTTACACAAATAAACAAACACGTGCGACAATAATAAAATTGAATAAAAACTTTATAGGTCTTTTTTCCCTACCTCAAGTTTCAAATAAATCCAAATCAAGTGTGTGAAATCCTTTTCTTCCTCTCTCTCTTTCTTGTTCTCTTTTTTTCCCTCACTCGGCAATATCTCTTCTTTATTTTAAATTTTTTTCTTTCTTCCTTCTTTCTCCATTTTCTCTCTTGGGTCTCATCTCTTTTTTTTTCTTCTTCGCCCCATATATATTTATCTACATGGTGATTATTTAAAATTTTCCAACAAAACATAAAAAAAAACCTACCAAATTTGAAATAGGAAATTGATCATAAGTATAATTACAATATCTTAAAATTAATTAGCAAATTTAACAAAAATAAAATTCTAGAATATATATATATTTATATATAAACATGGTGGTTATCTAAAATTCTCCAACAAAACATAAATAAACTACCAAATTTTAAATAGGAAATTGATCACAAGTATAATTACAATATCTTAAAATTAATTAAATAGAAAATTTAACAAAAATAATATTCTAGAATAATGTTTGATTATATATATACATAAAACTTTCATAAATAAGAGAAGATAATCAATGGTGTACGGGGGAATATTGATGCAGCAGTTTTCGAGAACAGTTTTAAGATGGGGTACGGGGGAATAATTCGGAACTCTAATGGAGACTTTGTCGCAGCTGTTCAAGGGTCACTTCCGGGTAATTATACCCCGTTACTTCCAGAGGCTGTAGGTGTCCGGGAGGTTCTTAGTTGGGTAAGAGAAACTGCCTTTAGTATAGCATTTATAGAGTTGGATTCTCAGTTGGTGGTGAATGAAATGAATAGTGAGGATAGAAATTATTCTAGCCTGGGAATTGTTATTGATGACTGTAAGGCCATTTGTCAGGCCATGGATCGGTGTTGCGTCCTTTTTATTCGTAGGTCAGTGAACTCAGTTGCCCATAGCATTGCTAGGGGGTCAGGTTCCTTGTCTAGTCGGAGGGTCTTTATTCATGAGTGCCCCTCGTTTATTTTTGATGTAATTGCTCAAGATCTAGTTGAATAAAGTTTCTTTCTTTGCGTCAAAAAAAAAAAAAAAAAAAAAAAAAAAAAAAAAAAAAATAGAAGATAATCAATTAAAAATTGAAACTGAGATATATGATGAAAAATGAACAGTCAACTAATCCAGAATTAAAACTAACTCAAATTTAGACTCAAACTTCTTTATTTTAAAATCTTCTTATATATAAATCAATTTCTTAGAAATATGGGGTTTTACAGATCTTTTGAATTTAAATTAAAGACAAGAAAATATTAATTTTTTTGGAAAAAAAGACAGAATAAGATTTAAATTTGCTATTATCTTGTGTTTGTTCAAGAAGTCGGAACAAGATTTAAACTTGCAATTATCTTGTGTTTATTCAAGAAGACGGAATAAGATTTAAACTTGCAATTATCTCGTGATTGTTCAACGCAATGAGTTTGCACAAGTGATAAAAAGCGCTCACCCGAACTTGGACACAAATCAATGCACAACTCCTTCTCATTGACATCGATCCGCATTTTATATTGAAAAACTATAGCCATGTTTGATTGGTTTGCATGGAAATTGTTGAATTACATGAAAATTTATTGCAATGATAAAAATAAGGACAAAATTTTGGGGGTTTGATCATTGAGTTGTAGATTTTAATTAAATCCTCAGCTTTAATTACAATTTTCTACTAATGATGTAGAATTTTTTATTTTTCTTTTGTAGCAAGGGTGTTAATAAATTGCTAAGAATTAGCAATTAAAGTATATCATGATCGTAGTCGCTCCCTAATACCTAGGCCTCTCAACGGATTGGAAATGGACCGAATCATGTTGTATCCAAATCCGATCCAATTGACAATATAAAAAATATGATCCGACCCGTGAATTTTATGGATATACAAAATGATCGATAGTCCAAATCCAAATTTGTTTCCAAACGGATATCTAATCTTTATATCCTGTACGATTCGGAAATTGAAGAATAATCAACCACAACACGATTTTAATCAAATTTCATTGCTGGCCCTATGTTAAAATTTGTACATGAGCAAGGATATAGTATTTGTATGATATATATGCGTACATATAAATAGGTATATATATGTTGAATCTTACCGCAAATGGGACAGTATATATCCATGCTTTATATATTGATTTAAAGGTTTAATGGATTCGGATAAATGAATTAGGGATTCCTTATTATAACCGACTAAACGGACCAAACTCGAATTGTACGGATGCAAATATCATTTTAGATTGGTTGAAGAATCTGTCATTAGTAGGCAAGTCCCTACAGAATTGTAGTGAGAATTTAATTTGATTAAACTGAAATATTCGGAAATTTGTATTTTACATAAGAAAGGAACTCAAGGAAAGAAATTTCATTAACTTGAACATCATCTAACACAACCATGGACATAAGGCTCGATCACCTAACCAAGTGTCGATATTATTATCAACCCCCTTATTCTACTTTCTTTTTTCCCGACAAGTACTCTCTGATTAACTATATATAAATATAAGAAACTCGATCTTAATTACTCATATATAGAAATATATCACTCCAAAGCCTTCTTGATATCATCAGCTATATTTTGGGCATCATTTGAAATTCCAAACAGTCCATTCTTGGAAAATCCAGCACAATAGAGACCATTTTCCCCTTTCCACTGACTTTGATTACCCGGTTTTGGCATTCCATCTTCATTGAAAAGGCTTCCACCATCCTGTTTAATTTACACAAACAAAATCACACACAATAGTGTTATATAACACAACTACTTATTCTCTATTTAATACATGGGAAAAGTCCCTCAAAAGAAAGAATTGAACATAATTAGACGAAATAATAAGATTTGATTAACTTGAATTAACAAATAATTAAGATGATTAAGAAAGAGTACAAAGAGGTACATACCTTAAGCCATTTTTTCACTGTGCTTTTGTAACCAGTAGCAAAGATAATATATAGCATCAAATCGCTTGATCTTTCCATTAGCAAATTCAACACTTTTTTCATTAATCTTAGTTATAGATGGCAAAACCTAATCAATATATGTATATCTTCAATTGCAGTACGTCAGGAATAATTCGATTCGACTTTTATTTAGAATAAATAAAAGTTCTGAAATAAGAGATTATTATATATACCTGAATGCTTCCATCCTTGATTTTATCGATGGTGCCCACATCAATTACCGGAGATCGGCCCGTTATCTTTTTGAGAAAAAATGGGCCCCTTGTGGGCCTTTCAAGTCCATAACCAGTTAGATCTCCATATTTCAATTTGCTAAGCATCACCATTGTATTATCCACCGAATTACATGGAAGATACTTTAATAAACGCATCCCAAATCGCACAATTTCTTTAGTAAACACATGTACTTGGCCAAAAATAAATAAATTGTACTTATATATAAAATGTACTGGAGATACCTACAATGTCGATTGTATCCAATAGTTTTGGACTGCGACATTAGAATCAGGTGTATACTGCCTCACAATCTATACCAATGACTGGACTTCTTTTAGATTTAAATCTAGAGTTTCGTCTTGTAGAGTAGCTCAAGGTCTAATTAAACAAATAAGATGAGAGTAGCTTTATGTGTTATGGGTGAGATCAAATTTCGATTCAGGATGATTTAGGTTTGATTTCAATTCTGATTCAACTGTGTTTGGTTTGATTTTGGAAGGAGAGAGAAAGGTGAAGTACTGTGGATAGAGAATTAGGGCTATTTTTTGGATTTAAGGAGAATTAGGGTTATTTGGAGCGTTGGACAAAAATATATAGAATAAAAAACACCGGATTAAATATTCCCACCATGAGGGATAAAAATAAAACAAAACTAATGTACCGGGCTGCGAACAACAATGGAAGTACAAGCATCCCAACTCGACAAATCATAAGCGATCTCCATGCCAGAATTACCAAAACCAGCAACCAACACATCTTTATCAGTAAAACATTTCCCACTTCATACTCACTCAAATGTATCCCCTCTCCTTTGAACTCCTCTAATCCAGTGAAATCCAGAATAAAACCCTGACTATTTTCACCAGTCGCCACCTCCAAATACGATGCCATGTACTCCTCAGCACCACCAGTGACCTCATTTTTCACCACCACATGCCACCTACTACCTTCTTTCTCGAAGCACGCATTCTCCACTTTCCGATTGTACATCGGAGATGTTGGTCAGAAATCAACCCTAGGATGGGGGTGAATAGGGTTTACAAAACTAAATGTGGATTTAAAAACTTTTTGAAAATGTTTAAGCAATTTAACTAACTAAACAACTATATCAAGGAAAATAAGCAATTCAACCAAGCAATCAATAAATATAGCAAGTAAATAAAGAGCTTAAGTTAGAAAGATTAAACCAATGAAGATCAAGACGTTTTGTCCACACGGTTCGGTTTGTTAGACCATACGTCTGCGCTCGGTTAGTCCCCCAAAAATTTCCACTAAAATAGTTTTTCTTCTGGGTGAAAAATAAACCGCTACAAGTGTATCCTACTGACACACTCTTACAAGTATTGCTCTACCACAATACTCTCACAAGAATTCCTCTTGCTAACTTGTGAGATTTAGCTCTCACAGTCATTAAACAAGAATTAATCTCCTTGCTATCCTATAAGATTTACCTTTCACAAATGAATACTAACTGTTTGGTGATTCACACCAATGAATAACAACTCTCAAGTGTTTGATATATACAATTTGAAGCTCACACTAGAGTTATCTTGATTGATCAAATGGATAGTTCAAAGATGAATAATTATAATCAATTTTAAAGCTTGAATATTTGAATAATGAAGATAGATCAAAAATGAGTTTTTATAAGTGTTCAAGCTTGCCAAAATGTGTCTTAGATAGGGTATATATAGTCCCAAAAGTGATATAGCCATTTATAAGGTTTGGTAGAAGTTTGGCACCAAAAATGGCAAAAAGTTAGATTTCTAACGGTTATATTATGGGCCATCAGTCGATTGAGAAAAGATCCTTAGTCGACTAAGTGGGCCTTAGTCGATTGAGCACAAGTCATCAGCCGACTGATGAACCCTGCTGTCCATCAGGCCATAAGGCCAAAAATTCAAAATTTTTCACTTTTGCATATAAGCTCCAAAATCAATTCTAATGCTTTGGGGACCTTAAAAAAAAGTTCCTAAGACACTTATTTACGGGAAAACTCAAAATATGATCATTTGAATTTAATATGATTTATTTCAAAACCGATTTTTGCAAGAATGATGTTTTGAAATAATTTTGATTCAAACTTGATTTTGATCAATCTTTGTTGAGCTATATAAATAATCAATTAAGAAGCTTTATATTAATCCTAAGCACTCACTAAATTACCCAATAGTCGAGTCTTTGAACGCTTCGATTTGTTTATTCAATTTGATCTTCACTTGCACCTCTTGCCATGAAACTTTTGCATATGATCCTTGATCTTGATCTCCATGAATTGCAAAGTGATGAGGTTGGTCTTCCTTGTCTAGTCCAATGCATTGTTGACTTGATCGGATAATATTTCGATGATCTTTGTCTTGCTTCTTTAGAGCAATCATGTTATTCTTGATATTCCAAGTAGAGAACTATAAACTTATATCAAGAGACAAGTTAAATTACACATGATTGATTTATTGTTATGATCAAAATAAGATTAAGAACTTTAGGTCAACAGGACAGACCTCAAAGGTCAATGCATAGTTATCTAAGTATTGGATAAAGCCATTTTTTAACACAAATGCCGGTTCATTAGAAGGAAAAGGCGTGTGACGAAGTTAGCACAAGTGTTTTGGCAAGTGAAGATTTAAGCGACCGTAAGTCTTTTTCTTCCACAGGGAGCCATTGTAATCTTCTCTCTATAAAACAATATTTGGGATAGAAAGACAGTTTAAGCATGCCGAGGTTACTAATCCAGCTGGCCCTACTCCAACTATCACTACCATTGTGTATGTCTTCATTTTATCTCCCTCCCTCTCTCTCTTTCTTTCTTTCTTTCTTTCTCTCTCTCTCTTTCTCTCTATGTTTGTGTTATGTGTAAGTCTCTATGTGTATGTGACCAAGCTATCCATGGTTTTGTATTTATAGAGGGGAACTTGGATACATAAGTGTAGTTAAAGTATAATCCCATAATTATAATGATCTAATATAATATCTAACCCAATATCTTTTTACAATATTATCCTTTTATTTCAAACACTGTGATCAAATGAAATAAAAGGATGACTGGATCATTTAAGGCGTAGACTTTGTCCTATGTAACAGGAACTCGATCAAATATGGAACATGGATTAAAACAATAGGATCTAACTAGGTTATTTGTGTATTTGTTTTCTTTTGTTTGTTTTATATTAGAAAAGATAAAAAAAATTAAAAATTAAAACCCTTTTAGTATAGTTACTAATTTATGGAGGTAATAATAAACTTTCCAAAAGGGAAAACTAAATTCAATAAGTTTGTTTGTTAGGGATCTAAAACATAATTAAGAAGCTTTGCATTTGAAATTCAAAAATTCAAAAATATTATATTTTAACTAAATATGAGATAGTGTATATATATATTTGGAAAGAAGATGCGATCAGATTTAAATTTGCAATTTTCTTGTGTTTGTTTAAGACAATGGGGGTGATAAGAAATTATAGCACCCCTGCCTTAATTAACACGATTACCCTTGTAATTATGGCCATGAGTATTACTAACCCATCTTAGACTAGCTAAAATGGGTAATAAAATTCCCAAGTTATCAAAACACATATTACATATCATGAATTAAAATAATTTTACAACCATATAAACATAATTTTTAGTTAACGTCATATATAACTTTTTAAAACATTCAAAATAAGACTGACTATCAAAGCGAGTCAAAAACTATTAGGCGAGCCTTGGCTAGCCATATCATTGTATTGACAATACCAAAACTGGGTACTATCAAAGCCATCTAAGACGCCCCAAAACCCGAGACAACTTCAGTATCCTTGTCACCATGTGTGCTTACATTGTTTTTAGAAAAATGGGGTGAGCATGTCGCTTAATAGGGGGTTTAAAAGGGGTGAAACTTAGAAAACATTACTTTACTTATTAACATATATGGGGTAAACAAAATTTAGAAACAACTCAATCATCACAAGTAACGTTTACTAGACAAATGACTTAATATAATGCATGCTCATGCATATGCAAGTTACCTCAGCTCCCTTGTGTCAACCTATTTTCAAACCTTGACAATTCGCGCCAACAAGAATTCGATCCAAAGTCATATTATAGAATCCATCCGCTCCAAAAGAATATAATATCATCAAAACTCTTATCAACGTGAATCCGAGCTGAAACCATATTATAAAACTCATCCGCTCTATGATGTTTTACCATTGTCATAACCAAAAAGTGAAATAACCCGTCTACATTCCATAAAAAATATTTATCCCATGCGCGTTTTCGATGCCTATGTTCCCAGACTTTTCACCGGTGGCTTATTAATGGCCAAACATTGCTTCCCCAGGGGTTTAGAGCTTTTCAACCCAAAGGCGCAGAGCCTTGCCTTATTTTCACTCGACAACCACCATTCATATAGATTCCTATATAGATCTCCCATTCTCATGGTCATTCCATGAGCCAATGAATTTTTTACCAAGAATTCTAACAATTGAACATAACCGAGCTTCTCCCATATAGAAGATATGAAGATAATAATAAAGCCTCCATGAGCTTGCCATTAGAAATAAGAATCCTTATAAAGCCCGAACCGAGATATATAACGAAGCTCCGTTATAGTCGAGAATTTGGATTGACACAATTATAATGCAATTATGCTTGTAGTTTAAAGGACATATTTTGCCAATAATCATGAATTAGTTCTCATGTTATGATTCTACATTCATAATTTACTTCTCATATATCCATATCCTAATAATCTTATATCATATGTTAGATTTCGGGGCATCCAACCTAAAACCGATTAGTAATGTGTGGAGTAACCCCTATATCTTCTATATTGTTTTATAAGGATCCATTTTTCCGATGTGGGATTAATAGTCTCAATACACCCCCTCACGTGTGGCATAATTTTTTAGCCTAACACATGGATTGTTTATATTGGGTGACGTGGAACACGCCACACGCCCGTGTGGCGTAAGATGAAGACGGCCGTTTTTTTTAACGGCAAAGTCTATTGAGATGAACCTAAACAACGGGGATTTATTCCTCTGATACCATGTTAGATTTTAAAGCATCCAACCCAAAACCAATTGGTAATGGGGGGAGTAGCCCCTAGATCTTATATATTATTTTGTGATGATCCATTTTTCTGATGTGGGATTAATAGTCTCAACATCATATTCATAATATACGACAAGTTATGTCAAGTGAACTCTAACAATCTCTACTTTAATGTCATTTATATAAATCATGTATAAATCAAACATTTTCTTAGAGTAAATAGTCCATATTAAGGAAATATGAAAAAATCATCAATATTCACAAAAGATTTAGAGTTCACAAGGTATAATTTACTCACAATATATAATTTAACTTCGATTTCATATTTTTACTTAGGCTTGTGTGATGTGTAAACATTCAAGATATATTTCTTAATCTTTCCCATTTCATAAATAAACTCATAACTTTAGAAATTATTCGTGTTATATCAAGATTTCAAGGAAAGATTAAGAAATCCATCTCAAATATGTACCATCAATTAATATCAAACATCACATCAAGCTTATAACCCAAGTACTATCATCAATAACATGGAGTTTTATTTTAACTAAAGAACCTTTATATATATGAGCTAATACCATATTATTTCCAAACTCAAACCCAAATTAAATTAGGAATTAAGTCTATGAACTCTTGCCTCAAAGTAGATATCAAGAAATATGGAGATGGAGATGGAGATGATGATCAAAAGTCCCGATCGACGAAACTCCAAAATTCCTAAGTTATTGCGTTCCTCTAAATGTGTAAAATAACTTTCCTTAAGCAAAATCAAGATCCAAAGAGGTTTAGAGGTAGAATTTCTAGAGATTATGAGCTTGGAAACCCTTTAATGGAGGTTTGGGAGGAATTGGGTTTATATAAATGAAAAATGAAGCTTCTAGGCCTTTTTTTATTTCACCACTGATTTACAACAGGCCCATGTCGAAGATAATGCATTTTTGCATTTCTGGGCAGCTTCAACAGGCCCCTGTTAGACCAAAATTCTGACAACTAAGCACACAAAATCCTTCTAACCAAGACAACGAAAAGCATTAAACTTAAAACATATTATGGAGTATAATTATTACTAATTTAAACACGAAGTGTTACAAAGAAGCGCTCACCCGAGCTTGTACAAAAATCAACACACAACTCTTCATTGAATTACATGGAAAGTGTTGAGTTACAAGAAAATTTATTGCAAAGAAAAAAAATGACAAAATTTTGGGGTTTGATCTTGAGTTGAATAAAGATAAGAACAATATGATATACATTCTTGAGTAAATGACCCATTTGCACCATGAACTTTGTACCATATTTCAAGTTGGACCCCAAACTTTAATTTGTTCCACCTTACACTCCAAACTTCAAAAAATGGTTTTAAATGCCCACTCCGTTAATTTTCTAACGGAAGATGCAAAAGAAGGGGCATAAGGGTAAATCATCATCATCTTCTTCTTCCTATTGCTGCTACTATTGCTTCTTCTTCTTTTTCTTCTTGTTCTTCTACTACTACTACTATAACAACTACTACTACATAATTCTTCTTCGTAACTCTTCTTCAATTTCATCTACCTCTCTCCATTCAATTTCAACCATATTCTTTTCTATTCGACACAGGTCAAATTACTTCGTAATTCTTTTTCAATTTCATCTACCTCTCTCCGTTTAATTTCAACCGTATTCTTTTCTATTATACATAGGTCAAATTGCAATTTGAAAAAGAAGGAGGAGGAGAAGAATAATAAAAAGAGCAAGAAGAAGAAAGAAGATTTACCCTTATGCCCTTCATTTTGCATTTTCCACTAGAAAATAGACGGAATGTTAACGGATTGCACATTTAAAACAACTTTTTAAAGTTTGGAGTGTAAGGTGGAACAAATTGAAGTTTGGGGTGCAACTTGAAATTGGGTACAAAGTTTGGGGTGCAAATGGGTCATTTACTCTACATTCTTCGAGCCCTGCTCCTCCCTTCCCCCTATCCTCATTCTTCTGTCCAAAACAGGCCGTTACATGATGCAACTAATTTTGGTGAATAATTATACAATTAAGCAACACAAAATGAAAATAAAACGATAAAATGTGGAGCATTTTGAAGTAAATTAAAATGGGTATATAGGATATACACCATTAAATTAATGGGAATTTAAAATCCAAGATTGTTTGATATTGCGTATACACTAAACAAAAATTAATGTAAAACCTTAAAAGCATAATCGGATTTTACCTTCAAAATCTCTTTGGTTTGATCTTGTCTCGGCAAGAATAGGAATTGATGTAGACAAATTGAAAACACGGGCTCAATGGAACTTTATGATCTTCTATAATATTCCTTCTGTTGTCGAATCTTGCACCGAGTCTAAGCTGCAATTTTACCAAAACTGCTCCCTCTTCTCTCCACGGCATAAACGCTAATTCATGAATATTCTAGTAACCATGAGCTTCCTATGGAAAACTAGAATATTCCTAATTAATCTATGAATTGATTCCTTCCATAAATTATAAGTCATACTACTAAAGAATTATAATTGGACTCTCATCCTTATTTCAAAATTATATTTCGAGCTTCTTGTTTTAAATGCTTATTATTCTCCCCATGTTAAGATTATAGATAAATGTCATTTAAATTAAATTACTAACAATTATATTTAAATGATTTCTTGATTCTTGAGCCTACCACTTAACTTATTAAATATGTTGGGTTAACAATATCCATCTGCAGGGTTTGACATGATCAAAACTTATAAACTTTTTAACGGGTTTTCATTAATCCATAAACCGGGATGTGGATTCCGTCAATAATTAATATTCTTTATGCATATAGAACCATTATCTAATTCATTGGGTTTATTGATCCATAAATGAATCTCACTATTTATGAGTCAAAACAATCATAATAACCATGGGTTTTAAACTGTTTTATATAATCAGTATAAAAGCAATTAACCCAAATTGGTCTTATTCAATATACACAAAACGTTTTTGCATAATAAGTTGAAATTATACCGTGTCCAATAGTCAAGATAAACTACTAAAACTTGCATTATAATCCTACCAATGTGTGTCCAATTCCTTTAAAAACTATGAACCAATAAACTTAATTATATTCCACAAGAATTGATAATATAATCTTCTATGAGTAAGTTAAACTCTACACACCAAATCATATACTATATGAATTAAAAGATACACATGCACAATATTTAAATAAGTAATATAATACAACAATTGCTTTTAGTATAATATAACCAAACCTAGAAAACAAGGCTTTTAGTATATCACTCTAACATAAATAACAAAGGATGCAGTTAACATTCATAAAATTTAAAGGATTCGATCTTGGACATACTACTTCCCAATATGCCTACTATATCTCTCATAATACATCAAGTATATTTCACATAGAAACATCAGTATTTGTGAATTACACTAAAAGTATATGGTAATTATTATTGGACTATATGTGGTAGGAAAATATTGGTATTTGTGAATCATATTAAGAGTTTAAAAGAAATTACACTTATAGTGTCCGTATATTTATGTGAAATAAACTAAGAGTATATGTGATTTACAGTAAGAGTAAATGTTGATGGCACTCATGGTAAACTAAAATCGCAATTATTGCCTAGAAAAATGCAACCCTGAAGCTACTTTATAAGAAAAACATTAATTATTTTTGTACTAAACCCAACCAACATCCCCCCTTGCACGCGCGTCCATGTTTAGATTATCTAACTAACCATTAATTATTTTTTGAATTAGTCTTTCAAACCTAATCCTTCTCCAAATCATACTTAATTCTACTAGTAGCAACTCTCGAACAGGTACTAAAACCAGTGAACAGCTTAATCGAGTTTAACCCTTACAACCTCACCTTTAATTCCAATTTCCAACTAATCAAGTAGACTTCTTTTGGTTTATTTGTAACTAGGGTGTTAAGAAATTGCTTACATTTAGCAATTCAAGCATATCATGATCATGGTCACTCCCTAATATCTAGGCATCTCAATGGATTTGGATATGGATGCAATCATGTTGTATCCAAATCTGATTCAATTGAAAATATTTTAAATTTGTTCTAATATATTTTGATGCACATCCAAATTTTTCTATATCATTTACTGATAAAAATATTCTAGATGTCCTTACTATAAATCTTCAGATTCACGGTTATGATATGAAAGCTGGATCTGAGCCTTTAAATCTTACATATCGAATATATTATAGAGTGATGAACACTTTGAGTCCTCGTGCTCATTTATATGATTGTAAAGATAGAACCATATTACTTGAAACAAACATCTTAAATTCTGATGTTGCTATACCTCGTACTATTATGTGGAAGGATATAACCCCTCCTAATACATGGCTACTTGAGGCTGCTACACCGCCTGAGCCTGTAGAAAATAGTAAAGTTCAAAATATAGTTCAGTATCAAGATGGTGATGTTATTATAACATTTGATAATAATAAAACAGCAAGATTATCAACAAGCTCTAGACATTCGTTTAAAACTGCTTCAGAAAAGTTTTATACTCCTGCTAATACTTTAGCAAATATTATAGCTAATTCTTTTGCTGAATCTTCTAGGCAAAAAGAATTTTATACTCCTGCTACATAAGTTGTAAATTCTGCTACTAAAGCCAATAATCTTGTGTTTGAAGGAATTATAAATTCTAAACAAAATATACCTCACGGTGTCTACCATCCTGCTACTAGTTCTGGTGAAGATTAACCTGTAAAAAATGAACCAGACACTATATCAGAACTTGGGATAAATATGGCAGATTTAGGTATAAATACTAAATCAATAAATGTTGTAACAATTTCTGAACCATTTGTATATGATAGAAATAAAATGAATAAAGAATTTTTCCAAGAAAAATATAGTGGATTCAGAAAATGGTTTTTTGATTATTATACTGATGATGAACAATATAAATTTAAGGATTTATTTTATGCTTATATTGATAAACATGAATAAGTTATTCCCTTTGCTCTATGGTTCTATGAACATATTATAAAAACAAAAATCGATTTCCCTCAAATAAATGTTTTAGAAACTTTTTATAAAGATTGGAAAGTCGATTATGGGGTGGTAAGACCTATACATCCACCTCCAGAACATCAAGCTTTTAAACTTGGTGATGATAAAGTGATAGAAGCTACTGCGTTTGCCCAACCATGTGTTTCTACAA
Organism: Lonicera japonica; assembly: GCA_021464415.1. Classification (NCBI taxonomy): domain Eukaryota; kingdom Viridiplantae; phylum Streptophyta; class Magnoliopsida; order Dipsacales; family Caprifoliaceae; genus Lonicera; species Lonicera japonica. The sequence continues at coordinate 36,449,043 of CM038469.1, read as the reverse complement.
TTGTTACTATGTGTGAGAATCCGCAAATGCGACCCCCGGGTCTCGTCCCCGTTCGGTTGGGCGTCTGAAACGTCGGAACGGATTTCGTCGTTCCATTTGCTAGAGTATTTTGATAATTCATATCACGTGTCCCTATGTTCTATTTCTAGATGCAAAAGGGTTCGTTCAGAGTCGCCAGTACGTTTTACGAGAAAACGGACAAACAGGGTCGTGTAAGAGGAAAGGCTATAGACAAGCCTTTCTTTACACGTTTGTATACGAAACCAGGATTCTATAGGGTTCGGAAACTATATTACGGCTTGGGAAGGTGTTAAGCACCCATTCCGCCCTTTCGGTCTCTAGTGGTCTTTTATATGTTTATTCTATGTTGAAAAACTTGGATGCTTTTACTGATAGTTTATTACTTTCTAAGTGAAAACCCTAATTTTTGGGACAACGGGGAAAGGGATAAAAACCTTTATGTTTCGGGATTCAATGTTTAGTTTTGAGAGATGCAAATACAAGTGTCAAGAGTTGTTCTTACTTTAGAGGGAGTTTTACCGTGTTATTTCTCAGAAAACGACGATTTTTCTCGGGTTTTAACTTGTTTTGGAAAAAACTCGAATCTTATATCGGAACTAATTCAATATGGAATTAGAACTCTTGATGGGAGTTCTACCAGATGCATCACAATCTATGAAACAGAGAGGATATACCGGGTTTTTAATTCCTAAGTAAGTTTTACCGGTCCGGGTTTTGAAAACAGGATTTTATCCGGATGGTAATATACTTACTCTTCTGGTTTTGTAAATAGTTTTATTATGGTCTTTTGTTTTGAAAACGGTGGACTATTTGTAACTTGGCAATAAATTTATTCAAATAAAACGTGGACAAAACAACAGAAATAAAACAAGTACACAGATATTTAATTTCAAATACTAGAAGAGACTTTCTTTACCTTCCCGACGAGAATAATAATAAGAAAGAAAATATAATACGGCTGAGAGATCTCCGGCGATAATGATCTTTTTCTTCTTCAGATATTTCCGAGAATTCGATTCCAGAGACGGGACACGTCGAGTGTCGAGAATAGATTCGATAATTCTTCAGAAATAAGACGAGAATCGAGAATGCTTGATGAAAGATTAGAAAATCAGATATAAGACAATAATTCTTCAATCTCAAATTGCTGTGTGTAACCCTTGGCGGTGTTGGCCTATTTATACTGCTCGGGGAAGATTGTCGCGTGACACTTCCCCAAAAAGGGCATATGTCGCGCGACAATGTGTCCAATGTCGCGCGACAAACGGCTGAAGTGATGTTTCTGACAGACTGATGTGTCAAAGAGTGGATGGTCTGGTGTCAGGAGGGATTGTGGCGCGACATATCAGTGATTGTCGCGCGACAATGTGATATGTCGTGCGGCAATCTCTCTTAAAAATAGGTTTGTTGGCCAACAAACCATTTCGAGGTAGTTTCAGGTACTCGGGTGGGTCCCGGACCCAAAAATAGTAGTTCTCGAAGGTCGTTAGGGTTCTTGCGAGGGTCACAGATCGGGGTGTCTACACTATGGAACGAATGATAAATCAAAGTAATTATATAAGTATGTTTTTAAAAACGTTAGGAAGCCAACTTATAAGAATTGAACAGAACATTGATGATATACATGCTTTTAAAAATAAAAAACAAAAGGAAGTTAGAATTGAAAAAACTGAAGTTTCTCCTTCACTTTTAAAGCCCACTATTGAACTGTCTGAAGGATTTTCCTTGGGTAAATCAATTTTAAGTCATGAAATTATAGATGCCTTAAAAGATAAAGTTGATTCTATGAATCTTGGAAGACAAGTCTTACCTATATCCTGTAGTGATAATATATCTGATGTTGAAACTGAATTTGAATTTTCAGACGTTTCTAAAATTCAAAATGAGTTTATGAATATACAAGAAATAAACTATCCTTCTAAATCTACGAAATAAGTTCTTATGTCCCCTGGTAAATATTATTACCCTAGGCCAACTCCTCAAGATATATTTTTTGAGGAAGAAGCGCATATAAATATGTCCTATTTTAGTGCTAAAACAATTTATGAATGGACCATAGATGGTTTGTCTGAATATACAATCTTAACTCAATTACATAGAATGACTATGTATTCTACAGTTTGTAAAGCTGCTGGCAATACTGATAAACAGATTGCTGAGTTTATAATTGCTGGTTTTGCTGGCCAACTTCGTGGCTGGTGGGATAATGTTTTAAATGATTCCCAACGTAATGAAATTTTAAATTCTGTTAAAATTGTTCAAATTGTTATAACAACTAACAAAACATATGGTACTAGTGAAATTAAACAAGAACCAACTACGCAACAAAATACTGTATATTCTTTGTTAAATTCTATTATTATAGCTTTTATTAGTGCTCATCCAGAAGTTTTGGATAAGAGTAGAGATTTGCTTATAAATTTGAAATGTCCTACTTTAACACATTTTAGATGGTATAAAGATACGTTTTTGTCTAAAGTTGTGATTAAAGCTGATGCAAATGCTAATTTTTGGAAGGAAAAATTTATAGTTGGTCTTCCAACATTATTTGCTCAGAAAGTTAAAGATAGAATTATACGTAAACACGGTGGTACTTCTATACCGTATGCATAATATACTTATGGTATGCTTATAAGTGAATGTATATTAGAAGGCTTGGCTTTATGCAATGATATTAAACTAAAAGCACAATTAAAAGCACAAAACCTCACTGGTAGAAAAAAAAATGGGTGAATTTTGTGACCAATTCGGTTTTGATATAAAAATTCCCGGGAGACCTCCCACAACTCGCCGTTCTAAACAGAAAAAGAAATATACTAAACGTAAATCTAAGAAAAAAGATACATCTACTTCTAATTCTAAACATAAATCTTCTTCTAAAAAATCTAGTAAACGTCCACCTAAAAAATCTTCTAATCCCAATTCTATTCTTTGTAAAAAATGTGGTAAAACTAGTCATTATGCTAACAAATGTTGGACTAAAAAGAAGATAAATGAAATTACAGATGAAGGTCTAAGAAAACAACTTTTAAATGTTCTATTAAATCCTTCTAATGAAGAAGAAGAGTATTCTGACGAAGCAAGTGATGCTCCTGAAATAAATGATTTTGAGTCATCTTCTGATGGTTCTGTTAGTTCTAAATCTAGTTGTAATTGTAATGCTCAAACAAATTATTATAAAGCAATACTGGAAGCTAATGGCTTAAGCATTAATGTACTTTCTAAAGAAGAACAAAATATTCTTGATAGTATAGATGGTATTAATGACCCTTCTATAAAAAGGAAAATGATTGAATATTATCTTTCTACTTTTAAACAACAAGAAAATAACCATCTTCCTTCTGAAGAACCATATTCTCTAAAAATGGTTTTAGATGAAATGAAAGAGAGTAATATTCCTGAAAGGGAATCTTCTATACCTGATTTAAAATTTGAAATAAATAATTTAAAAAAGGAAATTCAAGAAATAAAAGCTCGTCTTGTAAATCTTGAAAATTATAACATATCTTTTCCTGCTCTAACTTCAACGTTTTCAGCTCTTGAAGAAAAACAAAAACAAAATTTTTTACAACTTATAGATAGAGTAACATTTCAAAAATGGTAGGTTGCTATAATAATTGTTGTTGATAAAACTTTTGTTTTAAAAGATATTGCACTTCTTGACACTGGTGCAGATATAAATTGTATAAGAGAAGGTCTAGTTCCTACCCATTATTTTGATAAAAAGACTGAGTCTTTGACTGCTGCTAATAAATCTAAATTAAAAATAAAATTTAAATTGTCTAATGCTTATGTGTGTAATCAAGGATTATGTATTCCTGCTACTTTTATGCTGGTTAAAAATCTTTCCCAGAGAATTATATTAGGAACTCCTTTCCTCAGTTTAATTGAGCCATTTACTAAAATTGAAAAAGGAATAGTCACTAAATTTGTGGATACTGATATTCTATTTGAATTTATAACACTTCCTCAAACTAGAGAAATAAATGAAATAAAAGAACACTTATTCTTTAAAGAAAAACAAATAAATTATCTAAGAAAGGATGTAAAGATTTTAAATATTTCTGCTCAATTAAATTCTTCTATAGTAAAATCCAGAATTGAAGAAATCTCTAAAATAATAACTAATGAATTATGTAATGAACATCCTAATGCTTTTTGGGATAGAAAACAGCATATAGTTGCTTTACCTTATGAAAAAGAGTTTTCTGAAAATAAAATCCCTACTAAAGCCCGTCCAGCCCAAATGAATGCTGAACTACTTGAATATTGTAAAAATGAAATACAATCCTTGCTTGATAAAAAATTAATTCGTAAAAGTTGTTCTCCTTGGAGTTGTACTGCTTTTTATGTTAATAAAGCATCTGAGATAGAAAGAGGAGCCCCTCGCCTTGTTATAAATTACAAACCTTTAAATAAAGCTTTTTAATGGATTAGGTACCCCTTACCTAATAAAAAGCATGTCTTAGCTAGGGTTCAAGCTGTTAAAATATTTTCTAAATTTGATTTGAAATCTGGGTATTGGCAAATACAAATTGCTGAAAAAGATAAGTATAAAACAACATTCACAGTTCCATTTGGTCTTTATGAATGGAATGTCATGCCTTTTGGTTTAAAGAATGCCCCTTCTGAGTTTCAAAATATAATGAATGATATTTTCACTCCTTAAACTTCTTTTACTATAGTTTATATTAATGATATCCTGGTATTCTCCTAAGATATAGATCAACATTTTAAACATTTAAATATTTTAATAAATGTTGTTAAAAAAGCAGGTTTAGTTCTTTCTGCTAAGAAAATGGTTTTATTCCAAACAAAAATTAAATTTCTTGGTCATCATATATGTAATGGTGAAATTATACCTATAAATCGCTCTATAGATTTTGCGGATAAATTTCCAGATATAATTACTGATAAAACCCAATTACAAAGATTTTTGGGTAGTGTAAATTATATTGCAGATTATTATAAAAATCTTGCTATAGATTGTGCTCCATTATATGAACGCCTACATAAAAACCCTCCTCCTTGGGGAGATAGGCATATTAAAGCTGGTCGTATTATAAAGTCTAAAGTTAAACAGTTGCCTTGTTTGGCACTTGTATCTCCATATAGTTTTAAAATCGTCGAAACTGATGCATCCGATATAGGGTATGGAGGAATTCTAAAGCAAAAATTTAAAGCTGATTCTAAAGAAATCCTTTCCCGATTTACATCTGGGAAATGGAACTCAGCTCAATTAAACTACTCTACTATAAAGAAAGAAATCCTTTCTATAATTTGTTGTATTTCTAAATTTCAAGATGATCTCTTAAACTAAGAGTTTCTCTTGAGTATTAATTGTAAAGTTGCCAAAGATGTGTTGGAAAAAGATGTTAAAAACATCGCTTCTAAACAAATCTTTGCCAGATGGCAAGCTATATTATCTGTAATTCATTTTAAACCCTCTTTTAAACAAACCAATTTTAATCAAGGCTCTTCCTCTCGGAATCCTTCTGGTTCTAAATCACCAGCTTCTCAAACTGGTTCTTTTGCAAATGTGCTGAATACTCCAGCACCCCCTCCTTTTAAAAAACATATTAAGGACTTTGTTATATACTTAAGAAAATCTGATAAATAATTTTTCTCAAACCCTATACACCTGGCTAAACAGTACTTTGAACACGACCAGTAATTCCCAATTTTAAACAAAAAGAAAAGGGAATATTATGAAGCAATTCTTACAGAAACCCATTCTGTCAAAATTACCCATGTGAATAAAAACCCTGGTACACGTGGAAAACCAGAGATCCAATTCTCAAAATCTTTTATATCACGACCAATTGATTTTAAAGATTGGGGAGTTAATCCCAATAGTATTAATCGCCTTCCCAATTATAAAGAGGAATATACCTACTGGGATTATATTGATGCTTGGACTAAAGCATTTTTATATCAAAATTCTTATAATACACATACTTGGTGGTTTCAGTTTGATGACCTTCAAGAGCCCTCAGTAAACTTGAAAAATCTCCCTCATTGGTTTTTGTTGACTTGAAAGTCACTAATCTTGTTTTGATAATAACAATAAACTTAATCTTGTGTCATTTAACTTAGTTGCTGTTTTAAGTTATAGCCACAATAAAATTGATCATACGTGGACTTAACCAAAAAGCCGAAATCAAGATCATTCATCTACAAAGCATTGTACAATCAAAGTCTTACACCTCACAGAACTCTTGAAGATTTCTAAAGAACAATGAGCCAAGGAAGAAACAAAAAAAGCCCTCGAAGACTCGTTATTGCATTTATGAGTGAGTGCTTTAGTTTAATTGTAAAGATTCTTATTTGATCATCATAATAGCTCATACAATGTTTCAATATTATAAGATTGATCAAATCAAAAGTTGAATCAGTTTCCTTCAAAAATCTTATTTTTGGGAAAAATCATTTTTGGAACAAACTTATTTTAATATTAAATGAACTCATTTCGGAGCTCTTTACATTATAGAAGTCTTAGAAACTCATATTTAAGTATCCCCTAGCTTCAAAATTGATTTTTGAGCTATTTTGCAAAAATGAGAAAATGGGATTTTAGGTCAATCTGGCAGCAGACCAGAGGGGACCATCAGTCGACTGATGGGCTTTGCTCAGTCGACTGATGGCCCAGAAACTAGCTGTTGGATTTCAGATTTTTTACTATTTTTGGTACCAAACTTCTACCAACTCCCTCCAAACGGCTATATGGTTTCCTAGACTATATATACACCATCTAAGACTTATTTAAACACTCTTGAATCATTCCTACACTATTCTATTCATCTACATTCAATATTCAAACATTCAAGAACAGTTCTTTTGATCAATCATCTTTATTTTGAGCTATATTTTATTGATCAAATTTGATATCTCTTAGTGTGAGCTTAAATTGTAATCTTTATACACTTGAGAGCTATTGTACATTGGTGTTAGTCACCAAATATTTTCTTTCAACCATTAAGAGAGGTTTATCTCTTAAGATAGTAAGAGTGAACTCTTGTGTGAGTATTGAGAGAGATTCAATACTTGTAAGAGTGTGTGAAAAGAATACACTTGTAGAGGTTTGATCTTCACCCGGAAGAAGATCGGTTATAGTGGAATTTCTCGGGGTACTAACCGAGCGCGGAAGTAGGGGCTAACAAGCCGAACCGTGTGGACAAAAAGTCTTCGACTTTGATCGATTTAATCTTTCTATCTCTTGAACTCTTATATTGTGTTATTTGCACCTTGTGATTGTAATTATCTTTTTTTCTTGTTTGCTTGATTGATATAGACATCGAATATTTTCAAATTGATTTTAAAAATCCCATTAAGTTTTAAAACCCTATTCACCCCCCCCCCTCTAAGGTATTTTCCGACCTACAGTTTTATAATTGGTTCATTAAATTTGGACTTGAAGAAGATTTTATACATGAGAAAATTCAACCAATTTTTAAAGTGTACAAATATGTCCACCCTGAACACTTGGATGACCCCAATCCCATAAAAAAATGCCATTTTAATGCGATTTCTAGGCCATTATTCAATTCCCTGGATTTTCCAATGGTCATATACTGTTGGAACCCATAATAACCTTTCTATTCTTGCTAGCGACCTTTTTTATAAATGGTGGCCGAAATATGAGTTTGATGAACTCATACCAAAAATGACTTTAGATTTAAATGCTTATAAAGAATAGAATCTTTATGTTAAAGAAGAAGAAGAAGAAGAAGAAGAAGAAGAAGAAGCGAAGAAAACCGAGGCTTTTATGCATCAAGAATTTAAAATCCCTTCTGCAGCGGCTATTAAAAAGAAGTATGTAGATGCTTCTCCTGCAAAAAATAAAGAGAAAATGTTAAAAGCATTTATAGCTCATTTAGGATTTCTGGATGAAGACAATATGTTTGTATCATCCAAAGCTACTTCTAAACCTCCTTCGGTAAACCTCGAAGAAAATGAAGAATATGAAGACTTCAACGAAAATGAAGATATGGAAAAATATATGGGTATGTCATGGGCAGACCAAGTAAAGACAGCCATGGCTATGGATAAAATCAAAAGGGAAAAAGGAGACAAGGATAAAGGGAAAGGGACAAAACCTGCGGGTCCCAAATAAATTTGTTGTTCCCCACCAGCGGATAAAGATGAAGAAGCCCTGTACAAGTTATAATTGAGTTACTGTGCTTGTTAAATTATTGAATGTACTGTTTAAACTTTAATAATTTTGTAACTGTGCGGATTTGAAATCCTTTGGAATCCGTCTGCAAAGCTAGGCAATTATATATAGAGATTAGGGAGCCTGTTCCTTCCTCTCTCTCTCTCTTCTGTAATATTTTTTTTTAAATCAATAAAATTTATACTTCCTCCATCCTTCTGTTTTAGTTTTATTTTATTTTAAATCCTCCCGTTCTCCAAAAAAAAACCTCATTCTCCAAATCTATTTGAGTTGGGAACATGCAACTCAAAATCAATTGGAGTCAAGAGAACCCATTGTACGTATTACGTACTACTTTGCAGGGCCTCAATTTTTCGATCGACATAGGATTTTAGATTTATAATGTCAGCAAAATCAATAAGATCACATATATCATGAACTTCAAGAGAGTACGAATTATATTCTTTAAAGAGGTGGTTATCACTGTTCTGATCTGCCTAAGAGTATCAAGATTAAAGTTTCCCTCTATGGAAATTATGGAGTTTGCATCGAGTTTACTAGAAGGGTATAGGTTGAATTTGAAAAAAGGGAATGAAGAAGATAACTGAATTTGAATTTTTGTATAAATCAATTAACTAATCAATATATTAAATTAAATACTATATATAGGGGGTGGATTTGGTTACCTTAGTATTCATTTTGGTGCCCGGCCTTGTTGATGAGACGATCTTCCTTTTCCAATGAAGCTGATAGATCTGCCAAAAAAAAAGCTTCAAGATGTACGTACATTCAGGACCGCAGCGTTGGCTAAAATTTCCTCTCCAACCTCCTTAATTCTTTCCTCCTCACTTTCCTGTTCAACAAGGGTCCTTCTAACAACACCATTTCTCTTTATTTAATTTAATTTACTTTTCCACACCATTTTTCTCAACTAGAAAAAAACTATATTATGTATTATATATTCCCACACACAAAAGTTTTGTTTGAGACTCCTCCGAAGCCAGTTCAACATATTCGCATCAATAAGACAATTGTTTGAGAAAATTTATCTAAAGTCTCTCCGAATGTAAGACAACTTCTTAAAGTCGTCAACTATAAATATAACTTAATTTAAAGTCAAAATATATGGTTCACGGATTCTCGAGTGAGATTAAAATGATTTTTCAGGGCTTTAATGCAATTCACTATAATAAATCTACATATTTCCATACTTATTGTTTGGTTAAAAAAATATATATATTAATTAGAGTTAAGTAAAATGGAAAAAGAAAAAGAGGTTATAATCTGTGTACGACTTTTTATGATGAAAGATATTTAAAATAATTCCTTTTTCTTTTTTTAAAGGGTAAATTATCAAAAAAATACAATATACTTTACCCATTTTTATAATTTAGGTAACGTACAATTTTCTCGACATTAGAAACATTGTACTTTATTTATTTTTTCATTTTAGGTAATATTTTGGGAGTTATTATTACTCAAAATGAAAAAATAAATAAAATACAAATTTTCTAATGTTGAGAAAATTGTACATTACTCAAATTGTAAAAACAGGTAAAATACATTGTATTTTTTGATAATTTGCACTTTTTTAAATAATGGATGTTGGAACTTTCAATATATAATATAATATTGTTCAAATTATTAGTACATATACTGAAATGATGAATAAAATATCCTAACTTTGTATTTAAAGTAGTACCTTCCTTTTGATAAAGTGTCATTCCGTTATAAATCTTTAATATGCATAGATTTAGATGAAAATGACATGATACAAATATTTTCAATCAAAACTCTTTTTTGGTTAAATTTGTATTATTATGGAGAAAAATGCCCATTTAGCATTATTTTCATATTCCAAAATTTGAAATTCAATAAGTAACATTTATTACACCCTTTTTTATAAAATAAAAAAAACACCAAGAGTACCACAAACAAATCTTTTTTACAATATTTGAAAATTTATAAATTCACAGTTAAGATTGATATATAGAAATATAAATTAGGAAACAATTGACTATACTATTCTTTATATATTCATATTTTTGCACTTAAACTCAAAATTTTCACCTCAATTCATATTTTTGTAGTTAAATTTCTAAATTTCACTACAACATTTTTTTAAAACTTGTAATGAACTTCTAAGTTCTGAAAAAAATTAAATTGAAAATTGTTATTTTTTCTTGCAAATCTGCAGTGAAATTTATAAATTTCACTTCAAATTTTGCCGTGAAACTTGTAAATTTCACTTCAAGTTTGCATTGAACCTTGTAAATTTTAATTAATGTTTTGTAAAAAAAATATTATAAAATTAATCATACTTTTGTAAAGAAATTTGGTGTTACCCAATGAATCTAATCAAAGATATAAAAAATGTAATAAGAAAATTAGGAAACAACTTGTATCTACAATACATATATATATATATATGATATAATATAAATTGATATGGGTAAATATGTCAAATCTAATGTAATTAATTATAATTTTGTGCTTGTTATTATTTATGGTTGTAAAAAGTGTCCTTATTGTATTAAAATATCTTATCTTAGACCTTGCGAAGAAAAATGAGCAAATAAGGGATTTTTCTCCCATCATCCCTTTAAAAAATAAGTGCCAATTCCTTCGATCTATGTCTTGCAATTTAATCCAATGCTTATTAATATTTTTATTTATTTTTTTGAGATTTGAGTTTACTGTCAATAGATAACTTTGTATTATAATACTCTTGATTAGGTGAATCACTCTTGTCCGAAATTAAATGTCTTTTTTTCTTTCAATATTGTGACGAATTAAGTATAAGATGTGAATATTTTTTTTCAATTAATTAAATTTTATTTCCATAAACAAGAAGAATAAAACATACCCCCATAAACATAGGCACCACAACCCGAGAGGGGAGGTCTACCCCAAGAGCAGTGGGGCCCTGACATGTGTGCAAACAGGCATAAATGTAGGTAGAGTACGTATGTCACCAATTTATTTTCCAAAAATGGATAAAAGAGATAACAGACCGAATCAATAACGGGAATTGACCGGCCCGTCAGTGATCTACGAAACCAAAATAGCGAGCCCAGAGATTAATTTACTTTTTTTTTTTTTTTTTTTGGTGGATACAAGGAAACAAAACAACAAACCCAACAGTCAAACAACACACAGAGAGGCTAGTACCCCCTGGGGTAGGCCACTCCGACTAAGTCTGCCATTAAGCTCTCCGCAACTTCATCCGGGGGGATAAGGATCCTAGCATGCTGTTCACGCTGGGTAGCTCCCAACTTTGCCATGCCATCAGCACACCGATTCGCTTCCCGCAAAACATGCCATACTCTGGCCTTGACTTGTCTTTTTAGGCTCCTGCAATCTTCAATAATGTTACGCTCAGGGTGGTTCTCGACATTCTCATTGCTGTTTATGATGTCCACTCCGGAGATTAATTTACGAGAGGGGAAGGTGTTATGCACCCCTCTCTTGCCCCTTTCGTATCTCCTCTTCTAGTGGGTCCGATGCTAAGGTGTTGTGGCTCTTTATTTCAGCCAAATGTGATAAATACGCTTATTTTTGTCATTTTTTATGTTTAAGTATGAATTTACTGGAAATCTCTTTTAGTTCATGATAACTGCATTTTAGTCTCCAATATTTTTTTAAAAAAAATTCATTTTACCCCTAAACTTTTGGAATATGCACTTTGGCCCCTCAAAAAGTGAAATTAAGCATATGAAAGTGTTATTTACTTAATTTGACGGAAAACAAGTGTACTGTGATTAAACTACAGGTATGCAATAAAATTTCTAAAAATTGTAGTTTTGGCCCCCAAGCTTTGCAAAACTACAAAAGGGCCCAAATAACTTTAGAATCAATTGGGGAGCTCAGGGCTCAATGGGAAAGCCCCATTAATTGGGGCATTAGCACCATTGCTCTGACAGGGTTAAATAATTTTGGATCCGGATTTTGACCCTTTTCGAAGGTCAATTTGCCCGGACCATATTTTATTTGATTAAATTTTGCTAGTTTAAATGGATTTTAAGATGAAATAAAGAGTAAAAGAGGATGAAATGGAGTTGTACCTTTCCTAAAATGCTTGTGTTGTATGCTTGACTTGTTTATGTTGTTGATGACTTATTTGCCTTCCAACCTCCTGAAAACATCACAAATTATATTATTTTAATGTGAAAATATATGTTTATGGTAGATTTGTGTGTTTCGATTAGTTCTGGTGCAAATTCAACAGTAGAATGGTACTCCAAAAAGCCCTCCATAAACCATATGGCAAAGCCTTGTATTTATAGAGGAAAATTAGGGTTTTAGATTATGCCATGTGCCTTAATTGGTTGGTCTCGTTCACCAATGGCATCGGGACTTGCACTCGATAGGCCTGACATGTTGGATGAGACGCCCTAATGCCCTGTGATTCAGGTTTTTTGGCTTTTTTTCCAGTTTTTTGGCTTATCATGCATGTTTTAAACTTCAAGGCTTTACTAGATGTCTTGGAAATACTAGGAATGACGATGTGATACGTCTATGATTGATCTGGTGTAATGGTGTTGCATGGAATGATGAAGTATTGAATTCCCAAAAGTTTTGAAAATGCCGTAAATGTTATGGAAATACGTGTATGAATGTATTAGTTAGTGTGCAGTGCATGTAATGATGATAAAATAGATTCCCAAAAGTTCTTGTATTTCCCGGAATGTTATATAAATGCATCGATGGATGATCGGATGAAGTGTTATGCTTAAAATGATGATGGATGTTCCCTCAAGCAAATTTTTGAAAGTTTTAGGGATTTCTATCAGATGTACTGAAGGCTGTTCAAGTCTAACACATACATATCCTATGGAATGTGGTCATGGCATGGGGTGTCGATCTATAACAACAAATTCTCATAGTCTTTTTTAGTACACTAAAACCACACCATAGCTCTAACATAGTTCTTAATGTCCCTAAAAATAACATAAACATATTTACTTTAAACACAAGGAACCATTGATTCCTCTTCTGCCAGATGTAATACCCAAGCAGTAGCTATAGCAATTCTACTAATTTGAGCTTTTAGACCTTTACCTTAAAGTTCCCCACTGCCAACTTTTCTGGTGGTAGGAGTTATAAGTTTAGTAAAATTTAGTCTCATAAGGACCTTTTTACATACTATATGAGGAAAACTAACACTAAAAGAACATCTGGTCACAATTGTCCACCCATTACCAAACATCACACATTGTTGCTATCCCCTTTCCTCAATTATAAGAGCTTATTTTTTGTTCTCAACTTACTTTTGCAAACAACCCACAAAATGAAGTTGCACTAGATAATATAATTAGTAGGCCTTAAAAGCTTATGGAAACTAAACTCAAGGTAAGCTATTTATATCTTGTTCCATAAATAAGCAATGGTAAACTTACAATTAACATTCAACACTCATTTCACATCTTTATCATCATCTAGAATATTGTTGTGCATATAAGAGTGCATTATAATCAAGTCCATTGAGAAACGTCTGAAAGTGTGTGGGGATCATTATGCCTAGGTTAATTTTAAGGGTTTTTTTATCAAAAACTCTTTAAAATTTAAAAAAGCGAAAGCAAACCCTAATTAAAAAAATCATTTTTACTGTCAAAATCATATGTTGTGTTATCTAGCAGTTATAACAAATCAAAAACATAACACTAGAAAGTAACAAGGTATCCATACTTGCGAACTAGTCCTTGAGATTAACTAATGGTGCTTCACTATAATCAAAACGGAACCACAAACTTGATGACTTATAACTATTGTTTTACATAAGTATGTAGTAGTCTTATAAACTCCTTGATCGCAGATTCTAACCACAGTTGGTCTGGCATAATGCTTCATGCTTCATAGCTTACCCGTCATCTTCTTTTACAACCTTGATTATAGTCTTTCACCCATGTCCATCAATCTCCTTTATCACAAGCTAGCCACTTATCGTTCCATTTCTAATCGTAGCCGCTTCTCCTTTATGGTACGAAACTAAAACCTAACCTTTATGGTCTAAAAACCTTCTTATATGAAATCTTCTATTTGAGAGCTCTACAAGGGATGATTAAACCTCTGGCCTTTGCCTCTATTTATTAGAATAACTAGGGCACAAGAATTTGGTTTAATGTTACCAAAACAAGTCATTGTAAAATAAAGAATCTCGTGTTTTATAATACTGTGTACTGGTACTGATCTAAGGTTGTACAAGTACATTAGTCTCTAGAGATTTTCTTTTGCTTTGGCCATGTGCGTACCAGTACTGATCTAAAATTGTACCGGTATGCTGGGCTGGAAATGTAAAGAGAATTTCTCTGCCATGTGATGTATCGATATGCACATACTAAGGATTATACTAGTATGGTCATGCCCATCAATTCTTAATTTCCTTATCTTCAAGCTATCTTAGAAGTCTGGATACTGATTCATACATGTACACACTTTTGAACCAAGTGTAAAATAAAACTTTAAAACCATTTCAATTCGAAAATCTTTTAAACCTGTGGTCCTTTCACAATATTTTAAAATCACATTAATTAATAAATCTCATGATTTTCAATTTATATGTTCTGATAAAAATTTTAAAAATTTTCATAAGTATTTTATAAATTATCCTAATGTAGTAATGTAAGATGAGTTTGAGTGAGATTCTTATCAATTTATGCATTTTAATTAGAGGGAGAAAGTCATAGTGAGTAATAATAGAGTAGTTATAGGATAAAAAAGAAATTGATCAAATTCAAATTCTGTAATTCAAGACGGGATTTATAAAATCCCAACATTTTGAGTGAATTCTGAAATTTCTTAATTTACAGGATTTCAAAATTTGACGAAATTTTGAAATATCAAGATTTATCACAACAAAACACTCTTGAATTACGTCAATCATGTGATTTACCAAATCCTATTTCAAAATCATGCAAAAAGAATACATCCTAATTTATTTTGAAAGATTTCCCAGCTAGAATTTCCGAATCAAACCTTTCACCTTTCTTACTTGATCCTTAATTCTGAATGGCACATAACGTAAGATCAAAAAGCTCCATTGATGTTGAATCTTCAAATATTCAATGGATGCAAACACAACATAAAAATTCTTTTAGCATCGAATTTAAGCTAACATAAATATAAACCTTACAAGATCTAGTATGTTCCACCCATCCTTCACACAAAGTTAGTCATTTTAGCATTACCACAGCTGACAACATCATATATTATCCGACATCAAACTGTTTCTTAAGTGGTCGATCCCACTGGATGACAATTATCATGCCAATACCAAGTACTATTACCATTACATATAACATGATTAATATACCCTCGAGCAATCTCTTTAAGCTTTATAAGCTTCTTCCATGTCCAGGAAGTTTAGTTGGACCACTGCTCACTCCATAGTTCTTTAACCTTGACATAATTGATGACATCAACTCACCCACAAGGAGTCCTTCTTAAGCATAATATCCAATATGTGCTTCCCCATACATGGTTTCTTAAACTCCACAAAAACTTTAATACCAAACCCACCCTCATTATTAGGACAACGTACCTCAGCCCATGAAACTTTCTCACCTAATTTCTTCATCTCAGCACTAAACTACACAAATCTCCTTAAGATCGAATCAATCTCTTTTAGTACACTTCTATGCAACACAAATATACTGCACCAATATGTATGAATTTTATAGAGCATATACAAAGTGAATTGTCTACCAATTAATATAGCTAGAAAAGATGCAGACCGGCTATTCATCCTTTGAGGATTTTATCTTCATAGTGCTTACCATATGATGTCTTATAGAAATGAGCTAAAAAGAATACCTAGATACCGTATAGACAGCTCTTTAAGCTCCATTCGCGTCAATGCATTATGTTCCGCTCTCGTCTCATCATTCATAACAAACAAAAATATGTTACACTTTCAAAAAGTTAGGTTTCAACACTTGATATTCCGGTAAAGTCCAAAATAAATAAAGTCAATGAACTATAAGGAGCAGAACTGAGAATGAATAAATCATTTGCAAAAATCAGATTGGTTATACAACGATCTCCACAAGTAAGGAGAGAACTCAAGTTTGAGGCTAAGATTCTAGGAGTAAATTAATGTCGTTCTACCAATTAGGGAAATAAAATCCACAAGGAAAATATATATCTCTATCTAAACACTAGCATCATTTTTACACTTGAAATCTATATATAATAGAGATTGAAGCCTAACTTACTAAAGCATAGTCTACCCAGTTAAATGAAATGTAACATATGCTATGTAAGAACTAGAGGCAACAAATAAAAAAATCAACTTCCACATGCATCTAATATTAAAATATGAATCTAACATGAGAAAGAAAAGAAAATCTAATACAAATTAAGTATTGAATGTCCATAGACAATAGGCTGAAGGAAATCCAAGGTCAAGATTTTTCCTTTTCACAACCCCCACCCCCCTCCCCAAAAGAAGAATAAAATAAAGTGACGGTCCGTTAAAATCCTCTGCACTCAAACAACTAAAATGCCCTCACATGTCCTCCCCTTCCTTTTCAACTATTATGCTCACACATAAATCTTGAAATAATTGTTTAATTGAAAACCGTCTAACTATCAAAAAAGTTTTTTAATCTGAGTATTTTAAATACCAAGAAATTTTTTGTATAAAGAAAATGATTCTTACATTTAGTTAAAATGAACTTATGATTAATGATCGAGTGTTGAACCTAGATCAGAGACGACCATACAAAAACAACCACAAGAACACGTTATATATGTGGTAAAAACCTATCCAACGGGTGGAGAGGAAAAGTCCATTGAGGCTTGCAACCTTACAACCTAAATCCATAATGTGAATGAAAGAAGTAAAAAAGAGAGGAAATAAATGCTTACATCGGTCCTATGCAAACCACCAGTATCCAACGAAGAACATTCCAAGACTCTAAATCAGTCCTCAACCACACCAATGAATACAAGTTCAGATTCGCCTAAATCAAAATAGTTCTCAACATATCCGAAAGGTTTTTAAACAAGAATATATTTAATAATATTTGAAACTCAGGTGGCGTTTAGTAAAAAAACTGAAAAATGAAAACTGAAAACTGAAAAAGCAGTTTGTTTAGTTCTGAAAATTGTATCTGAAAAAATATTGTTTGTTTGAATATAACACATCTGAAAACTGATTTTTTTTATTATGACAATTTTGCCCTTATTATTTTATTTTGAACACATGATTTCAAATGAAAATAAGAAAGACATAATATTATATTAAATTAACAATCAAATAGCATACCCATAGAATGCCAAAAATATACTGCCATGAGAGCATTAAACAAAAACATTTTTATAAATGAAAATTATCATCTACTATAAAGTTCTCATCTACTATAAAATATACCCCTGATTATCCTTTCAGACCCCCTAAGCTAATTAAATATAATACATTTAATTAATTTCTAGCTTAATTATTTAAATACCAAGGCAATCAATTGATTGCAAATTTTGCAATCGGCAGGCCATTTTTCTTTTCTCCTAATTTTTTGTCATATATATATATATAATCAACGACAAGGGAAATGGTTTTAATTTCCAGTTTAATTATTTAAATACCAAGGCAATCAATCGGCAGCGGCATTGTGTTATGACCTAGACAGCTGTTTAATTTTGAGAAAAGAGTGGGGGTAGAGAGCTACGTAATTTTGAGAAAAAAGTGGGGATAAGATGGACATTTTATCCTCATTAAAATTAAGTTTCAGATTTAAGTGGCAACTTTGCCGCTTAAAATTTTGGATGAAAATTTTAAGTTTTAAGTGGTAAAAATTAAGTGGTCACTTAATTTTTTAGTTAGTGAACAACTTTGTCAACCACTTCAATCTAAAAATTTTAAGTTTTCAGATTTAAGTGGCAAGTGAACAAGGCCTTAATAAAACCTTTTAGATCTGAAAACCAGTTTCTAAAAAAGAAAAGATATATTTTGATCTAAGTAAGAATAAGTTTATAGAAAATATTCCAGATTAAACTTATATAAGCAAATATAACAAGATGATTCAAAGTTCAGAACATAAAATAAAGTATGATCGATGGGTTGCCTAATATAACAGATCCATAAAGATTTTTATCAAAAACAACAATAGATCTTTGATACATATATAGTAGAAAGTATATACCAGTGTTGATTTATGTTCCTTTATTGTACAGATCTATAAAGACTTTTATCCTAAAACAACAACACTTTTAGAGAGAGACCAAGAGAGAATCCAGAAAACACTTCGAACTCTCGAAACACCACTTGAATCACAAGTGCACATATCCTCACCTTAATACCATATCACCAACCGTGCATATTAAATACACAAGTAACCGTTCAAGCGGATCACCAACTGTGTATATTAAAGACACAAGTACGCGTTCAACAACCCAATGTGTTTTACGTGCAAAAAATATCTAGAATTGGGGACTCTTTCATTTGTATTGGATCTTTGGGCCCAGTGCATAAAAAGTTTGTTCAAGCCCAAATAAAATATGAGTCAACACAAATAATTTGTTCAAGGAAAATTTCCGCCGAAAAAATATATATAAAATTTGGGTAATTAGCACTTTTTCGGCAGTCCTTAAATTAGCACTTACAAATTTTCCTTGAACAAATTATTTGTTCAAATTATTTTTTGCAGAGCACTCTTTTAGGGAAATTTTTGGATGTTTCAGCCGAAATTAGAAACTTTAAGGGTATTTCAGCCGAAATTAGAAACTTTAAGGATGCTTCAGTAAAAATTATAAACTTTAAGGATGCTTCAACCGAAAATTGAACTTTAGGGACAAGTGAGCGATTCGGGTCAAACTTTAAGGGTCATTTTTGCTAATTACCCTAAAACTAGCATGGAGAAAGTGTAGCTTCATTCCAAAATTGTGTCAAAAAAAATACTACAACAAAATGAATCACTACCTCAAAAGGACACTTAGGCGACGTAGATTGTACGTCGCCCAAGTGTACATATACGTCGCCCATATCTTAGGCGACGTAGGATACGTCGCCTAAGTTACGTCTCATAAGCTATGTCGCCCTAGGTAATAGGCGACGTAAACAAATACCTACGTCGCTTAAGAAAACTCCAAGGCGACGTAAAAAATACATACGTCGCCTTTGTTGTCAGAGCAGAGTTGACTTTGATTGGACTTTAGGCGACGTACTTAAATAATTACGTCGCCCAAGGAATAAACCTAAACGACATAATTAAATTATTGCGTCACCTAAAGTCTAGTCAAAGTCAACTTTGCTCTAAACTTAGGCGACGTAGGTAACTGTTTAGGTCGCCTATGGTTATTACTTGGGCGACATACTTATTTAACTACGTCGCTTAAAGCTAGAGCAGAGTTGACTTTTGACCGTACTTTGGGCGACGTAGTTATTTTACTTACGTCGCCTAAGTGAATTAAAATATTTACAGATCTTGCATCTTTCTGTTTGCACCCACACGTGCACTTCTATACAAATAACCTGCATTACAAACCAATTTCATTCATTCAAACATCCTGCCCAATCGTTCATATTTTTCATTCATTCGATTATTCAAATATCTGGACATTCAAATATCTAAGCATTCAATTAAATGTTCAAAACGTTTATAAATTACGGCAATGTCCTACAAAATTGTTTTAAAAACTTTACAATCATATAAAATTGATTAATAAGAAAATAAACCTAAAACTATCCTGCGTTGGAGCCATCGGATGCTGGAGCCCTCATATTCATCTGCCTCGCCATTTCTGCAAGCTGGGCTTGTACCCTCACTTCAAACTCTAGCCGCTCCCTATCTCGATCCTGCCGCTCCCTCTCGAGCTGCCTCTTGCGCTCCTGCCTATCCCGTCTCTCCTGTTGAAGACGCTCCTCCAGTTCCTTTTGATTTTCCCTAAGTCTGGCGAACTCCTCCTCAATCGCGGCGTTTCGGGGCTCCGGCTGTAATGGTCCTCTCGTCCTCGGCTGCTTGGCGACACCGCTGCCTAAGCCGGGAACCCTAGTCCCTCTCGAAGGACCGACCACCCTCTCCATAAGCCCGATCTCTACATCAACATATAGTCTCGGCGGGGCTGTGACTGAGGCCGGCGAGGTGCCATCCGATGTATCCTCGATCGGAGGCATACTCTCCATCAACGAGGCAACTGCCTCGTCGCTCGCCTGCTGAACCCGCGACTGCAAATAGCAATAAATATAATTAATGATTTTCTTATTACAAATAATTAAACATAAGGATCAAATTTCTTATTACAAATAACTAGCAATAAATGTAATGAATTAATAAATAATAAACTTACCGTGCCCTCGGGATCAAATTTCTTTTACATGTCTATGTACGTCTTCGCGTGAGGAGCTTGCTTGCCTTTCTTCATGTACTCCTCAGCTCGAGCTGCAAAAGGCCTGGCCCCTCCGCTGTGGGACCTCTTGTTTGTCGAGGCCCTGATCGCCTTCATTTGCTCGCTCCGCCTCTGTAAGATATATAAGATACAAACCGTTAGAATATTCAATTGTATTTAATTTAAGTTAGACAAAGTAATTAATTTTACCTGAAATTGGGGATCCCTGAAGTGGTTGCACAACCACTGCCACTCCGCAGGCCGATGTGCGAACTCGACAAGAAAGGGCGAATCTCCCAATTCCTGCCAGTTCGCGTGACAGGAAGACTTCCACTGCCTGAACCGGTTGGCGGCCTTCTCTCTATCCAGCTAGTGAGCTCCCTACTCTGGTGATCGATATTGTAGTTCACCTACAAAGCAAAACAGCAAAGAGAAACATTAGTAATTTGAAATAATAACAAATTTCTTGTACATGTCTATGTAAGTCTTCGCGTGAGGAGCTTGCTCGCCTTTCTTCGTGTACTCCTCAGCTCAAGCTGCAAAAGGCCTAGCCCCTCCGTTGTGGGGCATCTTGCTGCTGCTGCTGCAGCAGGGCAAGATGGAACTCCTCGCGCATATCTACACGAGACTTCTTCCTTACGGCTGAATCTTTCGGAGGCATCCTGACATATATTAAAAAAGAAACATAAGAATACTATAATTGACTTGAATTGAAAATGAAATTGAAATTGAACTGAAATTTAAATTGAATTGAATCAAAATCGAAATTGAAAGAAACATAAGAACAGTAAACTTCAAGATCAATATATATATATATATATATATAAAACTTCACTTTACACATTACAAAAAAAAACAGATATACGTTCTTTAATTTAATCAAGACACATAACTAATTAGACATATGTATATAGCCTAAACTGAGACACAGAACCCGAGTTAGACATCTTCTATGTAACACAGGTTATTAATTTAATTCTCATATCAAAGTTAAAGTGGTTGGTTAGATTCACCAAATATAAGCAAAAGGTCTAGTATCCAGATCTTACTTGTCTCTCTCTCAAAATTTAATGGGACCAGATTGCGACCTTTCTTTTAGCATATCTATCTAAAATATACTCATTATTAACTTTTAATATAAATCATATATTTTAATAAATATATATATATATATATATATATCTAAAATATACTCATTATTCTTCTGCCATCAAAGGCATACACAAAGTGAATTATTCAATGGTACACACTGCCCTTTTGGATCATCAAATGGTGTATACAATGAATTATTGACAAGAAACATAGTCATAGTTGAGTACCAATGGGAACTACAGGACAGTGTCACAGATATTGAGATTTTTTTAATTAACTTGCTCAAGTTGTGTACATGTTCTTATCTTTTAAAAAACAGTGATAATTTTACCCAAAAGTGAATGTTTTATGGTCCTCCATTACTATTTTTAATCAGCTGGATCTGGGGGTAGGGGGGTTGGTTTATTTTTAGATGATTGGGGACAAAGTGGGAAAAGGGCAAATAATTTATTAAGGGGGACCATAGAAGATTACAAAAGTAGTAGAAAAAGGAAGATAATCTCCCTCTATTTATATCTAAAGAAACATTAAATTACATTACATGTAAACCGAGGTTTCTAAAGTAAACACCACACGCACATTAATCACAACCATTTGTGTCAGAACCAAAAAATCTGTTCATCCCACTATGCTCAGTTAAAACAACAATCGTTTTCCCCAAAAGCAATAAGTGAAAATATGCCTTTAAATTGTGAAGGTCTTATATCTAAAAAGTACAATATTTTTAAAGACCTGAACATGAATCAGGTAGCAAATTTAAAATGAATGCGAATCACAGTGAATCTCTTTTTCCAACTTCTCAATAAAACGGGTAGTATTTTCAGTCATTTTCCAACATTTTCATCAAGCGTACCCTTAATATGATTTAATTTCAAACCGTGACATTTAATTTGAGACGGAGGAATAACCTATAATATGACATAGTATTCTTCACCACACTAATTAAGAAACACATTATAACATGTATAAATGGCAAAGACTTAAAAGACCCTGCTACACAGTGGCCAAGTTATCTAGATATCCAAGTTTGACTAGAAGCTGCTACACGGTGGCTAAGCAATCTAGATATGAAACTTTATCACACTTGCAATTTGCCGAAGACATAACCTTATTTCTTTTGAACAACGAGGAGAAATTCAAGAATTTGATTGGGATATTGAAAATCTTTGGTCTTGTTTCGGGTCTAAAAATAAACATGACCAAAAGTGTCCCTTAATTCTTAAAAAAAAATTCCTAAATTGATAGTTCAAATTCAAAAGACTGCCATTAAACACCACACGCACATTAATCACAAAAGAATAGCTCGATCAGTTCAAAGAAAGATGCGATCGAAATGCCTGAAAATTAAAGTTTTTCTATAAATAAATTAAAAGTGGAAACAAGATTAATATCTATATGATTCTAAGGAAGCAAAACTAAGACTAAATATGTAATTAAGAAAAGATATTTAATTAAGCAATGAATGTATTACACGGCAGATTCACAAATGAGAGAGAAGTTAGGGCTCGAAACTATTCACTGTGTGTATGCATGTGTGTTAGCTGCCGCCTGTTCTAGGGCTCAAATTTACACTCACACATATATATAAGAGCTATATTATACACATACACTCAAACACACACATATATATAGAGATAGTAGTATACGTACCTGTGAGATGGTGGTGCGCTGGTGGAGAGAGTGAGACAGTGGTGCGCTGGTGATGGAGGATTCGTGGGAGGAAAGGTTTTGGATTTCTCAAAGTTAATTTGGGGGGAGCGAGGGCGGTGGTGAGCGGAAATGAGGGAGGAGGGAGAACTGAGAGATAGCGGGAGAAGGAGGATTGTTTTGCGGAAAAATGAAATTGGGGTGAAGGGTTTAATTTATCCTATTCACTTGGGCGACGTAGGTATTTACGTACGTCGCCTAGGATATACACTTGGGCGACGTAGGTATTTACGTACGTCACCTAGGATATAAAAACAATATAGGGGGAGGATATCCGTAGCTAAGGGACTACGCAATACCGGGGGAAGAGACACACTCTAAGAAATAAGAACAAGACAACAAAGAGAAAAGAAAGCAAAATATTAGTCTAACAACATACACAACAACGGGTTTCGGGATCAAAATAACAAATCATATGAGATACAGTGACTGTATAACAAAGGCAAAATAAACAAGCACATGAACCTATAAAACTTAGGACTCCAAGGATTATATAGAAAATGATAGGCATGATTATCAAACATTCATTGAAGATGAAAATCTCAAGAGAAATAAATCTCAAGAGAGAAGATTACACTAGAAAAGACACTCATAGGACCTTATTACTACAAACTTATTCATTCCAAACTCCTCTGCCTTAAACAAAAGAAAGCTCGCTCCTTTTATAGGGAAAGGGCTGAGCAACAAGACAAAGCACAAGGACCAGCTGTCCCGACAAACAAAAGCAAAAGCAAAAGATTCCAATCAACTTTTACAAAAGAAAAGATGAAAAAGACATAAAGCAAAAAGCAAACAATAATACAATCGCCGAAAGGAGATTCCTTTGCATGTGATTGTCTAGTGGAGGGTGACGTCATGGGTGACATCAGTCTGTTTCATTTCCATCATAATCAAGGTCATAATAGTCATCATGACCATAGATTGGGGTATCTGGTGAGTACGGACCATCTATTGGAGAGTGTAGACCATCTTCATCATTGCTGGTGTTTGTGAGTTCTGCAAGTTCTTCGCCAAAATTTCCAACATTAGGATCATCATCATCATCAGATTCTATGCCAACAAATGCTTCTGAGTCAGAGCTTAATTCACCAAAATCTCTTAAACGATGGGCCATGGAGTATGAGAAGAGTCTGTCAAACAAGCGACCACATACTTCCCATGGTGCCTTTTGCCAGGGGTCACGGTCAAATTTTACATAATCAGGAACAGAATTATAATCAACCTTGTTTAGAACACAAATGTTCTTAAGAAAAGTTACATAATTCAGATTGTATGGTTCTTTTACTAATTTAGAAAGATTTTCTGTAAACCATGCTTCAATAGTAGCATTTGGACCGTCTGGATGAGGAACTCTGAGTGGGTCATGGAAGTGGATCAGGCAATAAGTGTGATGATGAGTCTTGAGGGCTTCCTTCCATTGTTCAACAGATTTGAACCATTTCAAAAATATAACAAAATTATACGAGCTTAGAACTCCATATAAAATTGCATGAGCGTTTTGATTTTCTGGATCGGAAGAAGCAATCTGTAAGTAGAGGAGCAGATCAGGAGCCTTGAAAATAAAGCCAACATGGTAGACTTTTGTAAGGTACCAAAGGAAGATGAGGGCTATTTTCGGGACTCTGTAACAATAATGAACATGGAAGAGAGAGCAAAACGGATAGGTGGGATGAAGACGAAGGCCACGGAAACAAAGGCCATGTTTTTCAAGCAATATTTCTAAATACTTAATAACAAGGTCTTTTGCTCTAAGATCAATAGCAAAATTGACAACATGTTCTTGAAGTTCAGAGGGAAGAAGAGAGATTGCTGTCATGGGATCAAGAGCTTGCTCAAAGTCCGAAAACTGAAAGGGGTGAGAAGATTCTGGGTTAGTCACTGATGAGCTGGCTTTTGAGGAACTAGCTTGAAAAGGGTTCATGACTTGGGTGAAGGTATATATGACTGGGAGACAGGATATAGGTTGTGGTATGGTTTGTGGTTCATGGTCATTGAATTTAAAGGGCTTGCAAAAGGGTTCCTTTATGTAAGGAGCGATGTGGGATGATGATTTCATTTGCTCAGTTGCGCCTTGTCGAGAAAAGAAGTCAGCAATAACATTGTTTTTGCCTCGAATGTGTTTGACTTCATAATCCCATTGTGAAAACCATTCTGACCATCTTAATAATTGAGAATTTGGGATTTGCTTATTCTTGAACTGGATCATGGCCGAAAATGAGGACATATCCATTTCTATCTTAATGTGGTAACCAATAAGATGAAATTGGAATTTTTCTATTCCTCTTTTTAGTGCTAGAATTTCCTTGAAAGTTGAGTGATAATGCAATTCACCCTGCTTGAACTTTCCTGACTTGTATCCACAAGGAGTTCTAATGCCATTCTTTTCTTCCAACAAAATTGCTGCCCAAAATTCATCGCTTGCATCAGTTTGCAAAATTCTCTGACCATCTGAAGGGATCTGTAGATCTGGTAACTGGGAAGTGAGTTCTTTCAACTTCTTGACTGCTGTGGTCTGAGCTTCTGACCATGGTGATGGTGATTTCTTTAAGAGAGCTGAAAGAGGAGCAGTGTATATCGCGACCTTCTGAATGAATTGAGACATATAATTCACCAAACCAAGAAACTGCTAGATTTGAGTTTTGCTTGTTAACTTGTCTGGGAATTTCTGTAAATCCTTAGCTATGTGGGGCTGGAGTTGGAATTTACCATTCTTGATCATCATGCCAAGGAACTCAATTTCGGTTGTACCAATGACCATCTTCTTTTCAGAGAGCATAATTCCATGAGAAAGAACTATGTGATGGAAATGGTGAAGGAGCTTGAGGTGTTCTGCTTTATTCTGGCTGAAGAGCAAAATGTCATCAATGTAAATTAATGCATTTGCTGCAATAGGTTCAAAGATAGACATCATGGTTTTTTGGAAAACAGACGGAGCATTCTTTAATCCAAAGGGTATTACTGTCCATTGGTAGCGAAAACCAGGAATGCAAAATGTTGTTTTTGGACGATCGGTGGGAGTGATGCCTAGCTGCCAAAAACCGGCTTTCAAATCAAATTTGGAGAAAACATTTGCATTTGAAAGATGGCTAAACAGGGAATGTTTCTGGGGTAGTGGAAATTTGTCACTGGCTAGGAAGTAGTTCAGCGATTGATAGTTGATCACTAGCCTCATTTTTCCTCTGACTTGTTCAGATCGTTTATTCACATAAAATGCTTCACACGCCCATGGAGAGGTTGTTTATTCAATAAGCTGTTGCTGTTTGAGAGAAACTAATTCTTGAAGAGCAAGGGATTGTTGTTCTGGATTCATTCCAGAGTGAGATGCTCTTGTTGGATTTACATCTTCATTGAGCTTGAAGGGGAGTGTGACAAAGAACTTGCTATTTCGCCATAGCGGGTTCTGACATTTGGTGAGGAAATCAACATGGGAGTCTGCACAAGTCATGGTGACAAGATTCCTTTTAAGAGTATCCAATGTTATCCTTGGATTAATTGGATATGCTGGAGCAGCCTGATAGTACATGAGAGTTGCATCTGGGTCATGCCATGGAAGGAACTGCTTCTTGTATTTGAGACCAGTATCAGCAAATTGTACTTGCATTTTCTTGATAAGATCCCATCATATCTTCAATTCCTTTTGGGTAGCACTGCTGCCATAGACTGCACGGTTGATTCGGAGGCCAGGAAAAGGTTGGATAAGGATTGGTTTACTGACTTTATCAACATAGAGTATTTCACCATTAGCAACACGAAAGGCTAAATGGCAAGGTTTCCATATTGTAGCAGGAAGTAAACTGGGATTAATCATGGTTTTAGTGGAACCGGTATCAAAGAGGGCCAAAACAGTTATAGGCTTGGAAAATGGCTCAGTAAATATTTTTACTTTGGCATGAGGAGATTGGATAATAAGACATTCTTCTTGGGAGAAGGCAAGTTGCTGTAAAGAATGAACTGCTTCTTCTGGTTCGGTGGAAAGTTCTGAACTAGCCGTTTCACTAGGAGCTTCTGATTTAGCGTCTGATGCTTCTGATTCAGTGAAGGCTAATTGCATTAAGCAACCTTGAGATGCCTCATCTTGGACTGAAAGAACTGATTCAACATCTGATTCTGCAATTTTAGGTGCAAGTTGATGGAGAAGATTCATGAATTGTGTCTTCTTTGTAGAATTAGGACAGTTCTTTGCAAAATGACCAGGCTTATGGCATAGGAAACACTTATCGGATTTCTTTCCTCTGAAGTTCCTTTTCATAACAAACTTGAACTTCTTGAAAAAAAATTTCTTGAACTTCTGTCTTTTGAACGGTTTGACAAAAGTGTCGTCAGTTTTCTTGTGGCGACGTGAGGAATGCTTCCGATATTTCTTCTTATAAGCCTTCTTATGTTGAGAACAATCACAGCCTTCTTTGTTCTTACACTTGATCTTCCAGTGGTCTTTATTACATGCAGATTTAAGCATCTTGTTGGTTTTCTCCATATCATCCATGAGCTTCTTGTGATTACAAATTCTTTTAACATAATCAAGGAGGTGCTCATAAATACGGCCAACAGAGAGATCTTTGAGCTCAATATTTTACATCTTCAGAGTTTTTTGTGCTTCAGAAACTAAAGCATCGGGGAAAGACTGGAAGAAAACTTGTTTAAGATTTAAATCATCAAGACCGCCAATAGTATAGAACCTTTTTGACATTCTATCATAATGACGTTCTAAATCTTTTTCCTGCAGGGAGCAACATTTCATTCCCATAAATTCAGTACGAGCAATATCAGCAAATTTGGAAGGATTTCCAAGGAATTCATTGTAAATGGATCCTAAGAACACAGCAATTGAGGTGATTTGCTGGAATTGGAGTTGTCTGTATTCTCCAAGTGCATCATACCAATCATGTAATCGGCCAACAACACGAGCTAAGAATCTCTTAATGACAGATCTGAGATCATAGAGCTCATTGTCAGTAATCATCCATGCTTTGAACTGGAAAAATCGTTCACGCCATTGATTTGGCTTGATATCATCAAGAGTGAAACGGACATGGTTATCATGAGCATGGTTGGTTTGGGGGGCTGGTTGGTTTAAGGGGACATTTATCGGGTCAGGGGGGTCTTCAACCATAGGTTCTGTGGTTGATTCAGCTGGTTGTGCTGGCTGGGTTGAGTAAAGCTGATTAAATGCTTGGAACAAATCATTTGAATCAGTTTTTACTGGTTCACGATTTGTGAAGGTGAGGGCTTTGAGAAAAGATCATATCTGATTGACAGAATGATTTTTAAAAGCTTCCATGGTAAACATATCTAAGGGTTTAGTTGAAGCACCTTGGATAACATCAGGTGGTTCAGCTGGAGGGGTATAAGCTGAAGGTGTTGTTTTAGGTGTGGTATGGGAGGTAATCTGCTGGGGCTGAGATGGAGGGGGAACTGTTTGCAAAGGAGTAGGAAATGGATCCAGTCCTCTGACTTGTCTGGCAGTAGGAGGGGGTGTAACTGCACGAAGGGGTTTGGACCAATCAACTTCATTATGGTGTTTGGCTTTATAAGGGTAGTTTGATTTGGGAGGAACAAACTTGGGTTTAGGTTTTGGAGGAGAAGTTGACCATGGGGGTAATCGTCTTTTGGGTGGTTCGTCCCAAAGGTTTATGGATTGGGGCTGAGATTTACCAAAAAGGGAATATTCAGCTGGGTTATATAGAGGTTGGGCATGTTTTTCTGGAGGGTAAAACACCGAATAACTTGAGAAATCCGATGTGGGATGTACTGGTTGAGGGGCATATGTAGTAGGATGGTTTGCAGCTTGGCGTTTTAAAACTTCACCTCTTTCAAGATATTCCAATTGAACCTGGAGGGCTCGTTTTTCAGTTTCTTTATCTCTAAAGAATTGTGTTGTGCTGGCAAAATCTCTGATAGTTATGGAGACAGAACGCATCTGATCATTGAGAACCTTAATTCTCATTTTTATATCGGCAATGGCTTCTTCCATAGTGGAAATAGAAGAAACACGCGAACTGATCTGTCTTGTTTGTTGGGCTGTCTGAGTAAGAAGTTTATTCTGTGCCACGGCATTTTCTGCTGCTGAGAGTTTTTTCACCTGTCCATCAGAACCAATGGAAGTGGAGTTTTGGATTTTCCATATGGGTGGTCTGAGTGGAGAGGTTATCAAAATCTTCCTGGGGAGGAAAATCATGATCTGGAGTTTCTTGGGACATGAGGTAACAAGAAATTGGTTGTGGCCGGGGAACAGGACTTGGTTGGTGTGAGAATCCGCAAATGCGACCCCCGGATCTCGTCCCCGTTCGTGGGGGTCTGAAGTGTCGGAAGGGATTCCGTCGCTCCATTTGCTTGGAGTTGTTTGATGATTCATATCGGGTGTCCTTACGTCTATTCTAGATGCAAAGGGGTTCGTTCAGAGTCGCCAGTACGTTTTACGAGAAAACGGACAAAAAGGGTTGTGTAAGAGGAAAGGCTAAAGATAAGCCTTTCTTTACACGTTTTGTCTGCGAAACCAGGATTCTATAAGGTTCGGAAACTATATTACGGTTTGGGAAGGTGTTAAGCACCCATTCTGCCCTTTCGGTCTCTAGTGGTCTTATATGTTTATTCTATGTTGAAAAACTTGGATGCTTTTACTGACAGTCTACTACTTTTCAAATGAAAACCCTAATTTCTGGGGGAAGACGGGAAAGGGATGAAAACCTTCGTGTTCCGAGATCCGATGTTTTATTTATTTGAAAGATGTAAATACACATGACAAATCCTTTTATTTTGAAAGAGTATCCCGTATTATTTCCTCAGATAATGACGGTTTTGTGTTTTACTTTTGTGAAAGTTCGGATCTAATATCGGGACTAATTTAATATGGAATCATGACTCTTGAGAGGAGAATTATCAGACACATCGCAGTCTATAGAGAAGACAGGATATGTTGATTTTTTAATTCCTAAATAAGTCTTATTAGTCCGGGTTTTGAAAACAGAATTTTATCCGGACGATAACGTACTTATTCTTCTGGTTTTGAAAATAGTTTTATCAGGGTCTTTTGTTTTGAAAATGGTCGACTATTTATAACTTGGCAATAAGTTTATTCAAATAAAATGTGGACAAAAACAACAGAAATAAAACAAGTACACAGATAGACCCGTTTTATCGAACGTGTTAGGAATCTAACCCAACCATGTTGCCACTTCGCTTACCAGGACGGGGATCGACCTGCCCGGTCAGGTCGCAGGGTGCGGGGCAGCGCCCCGTTAGAAAAAGACTAATCCTAAAATTTTAATAAAACTAATATGCAAATATCTTATTTAATTACTAGAAGAAACTTTATTTACCTTCCCGACGAGAATAATAATAAGAAAGAGAATATAATACGGCAGAGAGATCTCCGGCGATAACAATCTTCTCCTTCTTCAGATATTTCCGAGAATTCGATTCTAGAGACGGGACACGTCGAGTGTCGGGAATAGATCCGATAATTCTTCAGAGATAAGATGATAATATAAAATGCTTGATAACAAAATCAGACTAAAGCTCCGGATTTTTTAGATCCAAGTTGCTGCTTCTCCTCTTGGGGGTGTTGGCCTATTTATACTGCTCGGGGAAGATTGTCGCGCGACATTTCCCCAAAAAAGGCAAGTGTCGCGCGACATATCTGTTTGTCGCGCGACATTTCTGTATGTCGTGCGACAAACGGCTGAAGTGATGGGTCCTGACACTGTGATGTGTCAGAAAGTGGTTGGTCGGGTGCAGAGAGGGATTGTCGCGCGACATAGTGGGATTGTCGCGCGACATTCCAATGATTGTCGCGCGACAATGTGATATGTCGTGCGACAATCCTTCATAAAAAAGGGTTTGTCGCGCAACAAACCCCCCGGGTAGTTTCGGGTGCTCGGGTGTGTCCTGGACTCCAAAAAATAGTAGTCTCGTAGGTCGTTAGGGTTCTTGCGGGGGTCACGGATCGGGGTGTCTACAGACCCTCTCGACTCAAGCTCCTTGCTTGCAAGGAATTGAGGCGACTGGAAGAGACCATGATCCATGGCTCCCGCATGAACTCTAAAGAAGTGTCTATGCAAAAAGTGCTTGTGAGTGCCTCCGGAGAGGGCTTCGTGTTTGGTTTTGCCTCCGGAGAAGGCTTTTGTTACCTCATTGCCTCTTTCGAGGGCTTTGACTTGCTCCACTTGCCTCAGATAGGAGGACTACCATTGCGCCTCAGGTGGGAGGACTACCGTTGTGCCTCTCTGGGAGGGCTTCGCCTCAGGTGGGAGGACTACCGTTGTGCCTCTCTGGGAGGGCTTCGCCTCAGGTGGGAGGACTACCGTTTGTGCCTCTCTGGGAGGGCTTCGCCTCAGGTGGGAGGACTACCGTTGTGCCTCTCTGGGAGGGCTTCGCCTCAGGTGGGAGGACTACCGTTTGTGCCTCTCTGGGAGGGCTTCGCCTTAGGTGGGAGGACTACCGTTTGTGCCTCTCTGGGAGGGCTTCGCCTCAGGTGGGAGGACTACCGTTGTGCCTCTCTGGGAGGGCTTCGCCTCAGGTGGGAGGACTACCGTTTGTGCCTCTCTGGGAGGGCTTCGCCTCAGGTGGGAGGACTACCGTTTGTGCCTCTCTGGGAGGGCTTCGCCTCAGGTGGGAGGACTACCGTTGTGCCTCTCTGGGAGGGCTTCGCCTCAGGTGGGAGGACTACCGTTTGTGCCTCTCTGGGAGGGCTTCTAGATCTGTAAGAAGAAGGAAAAAATGCCTCTGGGAGGACTTTCATGAGTAACTTTTGCCTCTGGAGAGGGCTTGTGATTTTGCCTCTGAAGAGGGCTTGTGATTTTGCCTCTGAAGAGGGCTTGTGTTTGTGATTTTTTGTAGAATCTAATTTGTCTCTCTTTAGACTGCTAGAGTCAGAGAGAGAAGTTTTTGTGAGGGTGAAAAGAGCTCCTCGAGGTCTAATTTTATCCGAATGTCCGTTTTCCTATATCTTTCTTGAATTTTGTTCTCATGTTTTCCTCGAGTGAGGGTACTTTTCTCAGAAGGTAGTTTTCGATTTTCTTTTGCTTTCCGCAGCGTGATGATTCGAGGATTTTCCAAACCATCTCTTCTGTATCGTGCTGAAAAGAAAATTTGTTTGAAAGTCCAATCTCTGATCTCTGTTCTTTTCTCAGTTTCTCTTTTTGGTGGGCCCAACATCGTTTTCTGTTTTTTGATGCCCTTATTTCTCCCTCTTTTGGGAAAGACTTTTCCTGGCCCTCTCTGTTTTTTTTTTTTGACCAGGAGTCTTTTCATCCTTTTGTCGTGGTCAGGAGCCTTACTCACCCAAAACGAAGCCCTGAGCCGGTTTGGCCTAGCTGTCACTTTTGGTGTGGCTCTCCCTGCCACTCTGTATTTCTGTTTCTCTCGCTTGCTTTGGGCGTTTATGCGGGTTTCTTATTTTTTCTACTCTTTCAATTTTTTCTATTCCCGTCTTATCTCGCTATTCTGCTTTGATAGTTTCGGTCCTTCCGTGAAATCAGAGATTACTTTTAATCGTGGCATTCTGTTCTCGCTTTTTTTTCGGAGAGATGATATGGAAATTTTCTCGTTGAAATCTTTATCATGGGTGTGCGGTTTTAGCAATCTTTTCGAAAACTGCCCCTCGAAAGTCCTCCTGCAGGGGGTAGAAATGAGAAAAAGGTCAAAAAATCAGGGGGGATGGGAGATTGTAGCGCGACACTTCGGTGGGGAGCCCTTTGTCGCGCGACAATGTGGCCATTTGTCGCGCGACAAACTGACCCACTATATAAGCCTCCTGCTGAGCTCATTCCACCTCATTCTCTCCTTTCTCTTTCTCTCTCTAGTTCTCCTTCTCTCTTCTTTTCTTCTCTCCCAAGCGCGGAAGCTCTGCCGTGTTTTTGATTTTTGCGACCTTTTCACATATATTCTACCTATACCGATGGACCCTGCTCATCTCGACCGATTGGAGGGTGATCAGGAGGAGGTCACCTTTACTGATGCTTAAGGCGTTCTCCGCTGCAGCCCTCATCACGACGACTGGGCGGACTTGGACTGGTATGATGAGGATGGGATAGACCGCGGTCGGGCGGTGGTCTATCGGGATGCTATCCGAGCTGCTCCGGTCCCGGATGTCCCGTGGCTTTTGATGGAGCCTGTCTCTCACGAGATTCGTCGTCGATCTCTGGTATGTCTTTTTTCGTGCATTTATCTGTTCTGCTTCTTGTCATTTCCTGTATTCGTTTTAGATAATGTTAGTATGCATGTCTGCCTAGGAATAACGCCCGATTTTAGCGAACACATACTTTTACCTGTGATACCTCTTAGTTTTTAGGAAAAATACATAATTTACCCCTTATAACCCTATATCTCTCATAATTACACCAAAGTACCCTCAGGTTTTGGAAAATTACATAATTTACCCCTATAGCGCTATAATTCTCATAATTACACCAAAGTACCCTCATGTTTGGAAAATTACATAATTTACCCCTATAGCCCTATAACTCTCATAACTACACCAAAGTACCCTCAGGTTTTGGAAAATTACATAATTTACCCCTATAGCCCTATAACTATCATAACTACACCAAAGTACCCTTAGGTTTGGAAAATTACATAATTTACCCCTATAGCCCTATAACTATCATAACTACACCAAAGTACCCTCAGGTTTTGGAAAAATACATAATTTTACCCTTATAGCCCTATAACTCTCATAATTACACCAAAGTACCCTCAGGTTTGGAAAATTAAATAATTTACCCTTATAGCTCTATAACTCTCATAATTACACCAAAGTACCCTCACGATTTTGGAAAAATACATATTTTACCCTTATAGCCCTATAACTCTCATAATTATACCAAAGTACCCTCAGGTTTTGGAAAATTACATAATTTACCCCTATAGCCCTATAATTCTCATAATTACACCAAAGTACCCTCGGGTTTGGAAAATTACATAATTTACCCCTATAGCCCTATAACTCTCATAATTACACCAAAGTATCCTCACGTTTTTGGAAAAATACATATTTTACCCTTATAGCCCTATAACTCTCATAATTACACCAAAGTACCCTCGGGTTTGGAAAATTACATAATTTACCCCTATAGCCCTATAACTCTCATAATTACACCAAAGTACCCTCGGGTTTGGAAAATTACATAATTTACCCCTATAGCCCTATAACTCTCATAATTACACCAAAGTAACCTCAGTTTTGGAAAAATACATAATTTACCCCTATAACCCTATAACTCTCATAATTACCCCAAAGTACCCTCAGGTTTGGAAAATTACATAATTTACCCCTTATAACCCTATATCTCTCATAATTACACCAAAGTACCCTCAGGTTTTGGAAAATTACATAATTTACCCCTATAGCCCTATAACTCTCATAATTACACCAAAGTACCCTCACGTTTTTGGAAAAATACATAATTTACCCTTATAGCCCTATAACTCTCATAATTACACCAAAGTATCCTCAGGTTTGGAAAATTACATAATTTACCCCTATAGCCCTATAACTCTCATAATTACACCAAAGTACCCTCAGTTTTGGAAAATTACATAATTTACCCCTATAGCCCTATAACTCTCATAATTACACCAAAGTACCCTCGGTTTTGGAAAAATACATAATTTTTACCCTTATAACCCAATATCCCTTTCTCTTGTCTGCAGTGGGTTGGCCGGGGTTGGGGTTCTCCCAACACTATATCTTCGGAGTGGCGACGGGCACCGGCCCCTGTCCAGGAGTTGATTCTTGCGACTCCTTTTGGCTCCCTCTTCGACGCCCTCCCGGAGCGGGTTTCTAGGGCGGCAGTTTTGGTGTCGGCCCTGGCTTGCCATTGGTGGGATACTACTCGTACCTTCCATTGGAGCTGGGGTGAGATGACGATGACACCCCTCGATCTTTTTGCTCTGACCGGGATTCCTTCAGGGGGGTCCCTATTCAGATCGATGTCCCTTTGCGTCTGACAGCAGAGGGTATCGTTAGTGCGCTTGGATGGTTCCCAGAGCGGCGGAGTTCCGGCGATACGATTCCTCGGGGTGTCTTGGTTACGCGGCTAGCCGTAGAGAGAGCTCGGTTAGTTGCTTCAGGGGTTCCTATGACCCGTCAGGAGGCGCGCCAGTATGCCCGCGTCCTTCTTCTGTTGACACTCCATGATTTGTTCGAGGCCCGTGGCGGGGACACAGCTCACCTTTGGTGGTTGCCCTATCTTCGGGACTTCAGCCTCATGTTTGACTATGACTGGGGAGGCTTCATTCTTGCAGTCCTCTATGATGCCATGGACCAGGTCTCTCGCCATTTAGCCCTGAACCTCAAGGGCTTTTCTCTGCTGTGGGAGGTACATACTTCAGTCCTTTTGTCCTTGCTTCAATTCTTTGCATATTACCTGTTGATCATTGCTGATTTCTTTTATCTTTCCTTTTCAGAGCTGGTTTGTTGCTTATACCCGCCTGGGTCGTGCCCAGGTGGATCTCCTCGTTGAGAATGAGGACCAGTTTCCTTTTCTCCGCCGATTCATTGCGGGGAACTATCGGGCTCCCTATGTATACCGGACTCGGGAGACCGGAGCTGCTGCCGTTCACGACCTGTTGGAGGAACAGGTAAATATTTTAGTTCTCTTGTTCTTTTATAGTTAAATATATAAATTATTGAAAATGAAAAAAACTTGTTTTCTTTTCAGGTTGAGTGGGCTCCTTGGGGTGATCTGAGTCCCCATTATGGATATGGCCGCGCCTTGACCGCCTCGAGGACTAGGCGGCTTATCCGGGATGAGTTGGCCTTCTCTTCTACTTGGGCGAGAGGGTCATTCGCCAGCACACGCCGTCCCAGTGGCCTCGTGTTCCATTATTCCCTCCTGTTCTGATGAGGCGGACGGGCGAGATCGATTCGGTGACGGTGCAGGCCTTGGTCGACGGACTCGGCTTCCAGACGTTCGTCGAAGAGGGAGACTACCCCATTTTTGCTGCCCGTTATCTGATGAGGGAGCCGAAGGGGACTCGGGGACGGGTCTTCTATGAGAGGTACCGGGCACTGGGAGGTGATCCCAACTACATACGGGGACATACCCATTTAGCTAGGGCGGTTCCGGGTCACTTGCCACCTGTCCTCGATCAGAGGGACAACATTCCGGATTCTGAGGACGAGGATCCTGAGGGAGAGAGGGATGTTCCTGCTGCGGCCGAGGACGGTGGTCGGCCAGAGGGCGAGGGAGGTGATGCGACAGCTGTTCCGGAGCCGTCGCCTCAGGCGACACCTGTGAGGGAGCAGCGTACTGAGGGTTTCGAGTTTCCCACCGGCCCTTCTGTGTCTCCGGGGGTCCTTTTTGCTGCTGCTGAGGCTGCTGAGGGGAGAGCGGGATTGTCTGAGAGGTCCTGGGAGCCTGCGGACCTTGGGGCAGACTATGAGCAGTTCGGGCGGACTCCTCCAGCTGCGGTGGCTACTCCTTCCAGTAGGGTACCTCCTTTGAGGGCGACGGCCGTAGTGGATCCTCCGGGGGTCCGTACCTACGCCACGTTGACTCCCCTTCCGGCGACTGTCATGGGTCCTCCTGCCCGATCTCCAGGTTTGGGGGGTTCTTCATCCCGGCCTCCCTTGTTCCCGATCCGTGAGGAGGGCGGGTCCACTTCTGCTGGTGTTCCGGCGGGGTTATCTATTCCGTGGGTAGATCTACCCCCACTCCCCAGGGACATCTCTTACGTTGGCGCTGGATTACGTCGGTATCCCGTCCCAGAGTACCCCCTTCCTGAGGATACTTTTGACTATCTGGGTGGTCGCCCTGATGACGAGGTACTTTCTTCAACTTCTCTTGATACCTTTACATCCATATCTATCTATTTTGATTGTGCTGATTCTTTTATCTTATGTCTTTTTACAGCGGGTGAGTGTACGGGTGGCAGACCTACGGGCTTGGCACGCCCAGTATCTTTACAGCTGGAACCTGCTCCAGTACGTCGGTCGAGACCCTCCGGCCTACATGCGTGATTATCAGAGGGCTATCGACGTCTCCTTACGGCCGGACGACCCCCTGACCTCCTTTCATGTTCGGTCGGAGTCTAGGCGGAGTAGCAGTCGGACTTCTAGGCGATCCCGATCTTCGGTGATCCGTCCGACGGCACCGGTTCAGTCTACGGGTCCTTCCCAGGCGGCAGCTCCTCTTGCTCCCAGCGTCCCAGTCGTTGATCTTACTCCCGAGGAAGGCTCGGGTGATAGCGGGAGCGTGTCAAAACGCGCCCGAGTAGATTAGTTTTCCCTTTCTGCATTTAGTGTTAGTTTGGACAGATATGTATTTATTTTAGACGGATATTAAAAACTGTTCTTTTATTGGATTTATAAAATATCTTTATCTGTGTTTGATTATACTTTTATTCTCTGTATGTGAAAAGGTATATACATACACATATATATATCAGAGTCGGTATTTTAGAAGTCATACCTTGTAGTGTAGTGATACTTTTCCTGTAAAAAAAAGAGCAAAGTGAGAACAAGAAAGCATCCAAAAATGATTCTTTTGGCAATCATGACTGCTATGTGTAGGAAGAACAAAATTAGGATGACCCAAAAGGAGTTTGTCGCGCGACAATCCCTCTTGAATATGGGTTTGTCGCGCGACAAACAGGTACAGGTCCCTCTTTTTTGCTATAAATACACCCATCTTCCTTCCTTCATCCCCACACCTCTCCACAATGTCTTCCTATCGTACAAACTCTGATTTTTCTTTCATTAATACTCGGGATGCTTTGGTATCTTCTGAAAACGGCTTGAACTTTGGTGCATTCAGTCCTTTGGCGAGCTGGTGTCATCGCCCTGTAGATTTTTCCTTTTTGTTAGGCGCTTTGCATTTTTGGAGCCCTGTGGATCACCTTTTCCGTTTTGGGCTTGACGAGCTCTGCCCGACTTACGAGGAGTTTTCCTGGCTGCTACGTTCTGACGTCTGTCTCCCGATGGCAGTTCCCATAGAAGAAATCGGTCCCCATGACATGCTAATTGCTCTGTTAGCCATTCCCCCGGTGGCCTATGATGGTTTTATTGCCGATGGTTTTCTTGACCTCCATAAAATGGTGAGGTTCTTTCATCGTTATGAAGATAGGGCCTCTTACGGCGTGGGGCGTACTGCAGCGGCCCTGATTTGCCTGGTTTCTGATATGCTGTTGGTGACGGGTTCTTCCCGTGTTGATCCGACTATCCTGAGTCTGATTTACCAGGCTAGAAATGGGGAGTCTATAGTGCCGATCATTCTTGCAGAGACCCTGAATGGTCTTGATGATGTTCAACGGGGGGCCTCGCCCTTCTTCCGGGGGAGTCCGCGTCTGCTATACATGTGGCTGCTAGAGCGCTTTCAATCGGTGGGTTTCAACGGAGCTCGGCTCGACAATCCGACTCATTTCTTCCATCGGCCTCTCTTTGGTGCTTTGACCATGTCTTCCTCTGATTGGACGGTATGGTTTTCGGAGAACTTTCGGGCTATCCGGTGGAACATTCCTTGGTGGAAGCTGAGGGCGATGGTACTTAGCACTGGGGGTCAGAACTATGTTCGGCTCCGCGGGCTCTGGTTCACTTCCTTTTATCTCCTTGGGCGTCTTTTTCGGCAGTTTAACATTCCTCAGGAGGTTCCCCTTGGTCTGAACAACTTCTCTTCTGAGTCTAAATTTGTGACCCCACATGTTTCTTTATCGGTAGAGAGGATGTGGCGTGCTCGACTAACTCGTCGGTTCAACTATGCCCATTTTGGTATTACCCGGCCCCTCTAGGCTGATATCATCCGCTCTTGCTGGCAATCTCTGGAGGGAGAACTGATCGACGACCCCTTTCAAATGGA
Source organism: Lonicera japonica (assembly GCA_021464415.1). Taxonomy (NCBI): domain Eukaryota; kingdom Viridiplantae; phylum Streptophyta; class Magnoliopsida; order Dipsacales; family Caprifoliaceae; genus Lonicera; species Lonicera japonica. The sequence goes on along the minus strand of CM038469.1, from coordinate 36,409,953 downwards.
ATGGTTCCGGTTCATGGATACGGAGGCTACTGATGATAACATTGTCTTTGCATATCAGATCTTGGACGAAGCTCGGATCGACTTGGCTATTGAGGACCCAGTGTGGCCAACTCCTAGGGATTAGTTTCTTTCGTATTTGTTATGTCTCCTTTGTACCCTTCGGTGTTCTGAACCACCTTTTAATAATATATGAGGGACTGCTTGCGGAAAATAAATTTATTTTACAAAGTTTAAACCGGGCCTGAAGTCACTTCTCAGGTTGCCTACGTTCCCCTTTTTGATTTTTTTTTACAAAGAACAAAAAGTTTTGAGTTGGGGCTCAGGTTTACGTAGTTCTTATTACATGCCATACCTATTGATAATACTTCTTCAGTCGATCCATGTTGACTGGTGAATGTAGTAACTGTCCATCCAAATCAGTGAGTATAGCGGCACCTCCTGTATCGATTTCTTTGACGATGTATGGCCCTGTCCACTTCTGCCCGAACTTACCCCTCGGATCTCTGGCCGGTTCTCGAATTTCTTTCAATACAATATCGTTCTCGTTGATACCCCGAGTCCTTACTTTCTGGTTAAATGCTCGAGCGATTCTCTTCTGATACCCCTTATGGTGGTATGCGGCTTTCAATCTCTTTTCATCTAGTAGGGCTAGCTCGTTGTAACGTGCCTGGACCCATTCCAGTTCATTGACTTGATTTTCTAGTATTACCCTGAGGGAGGGGACTTCTAACTCGACAGGGAGGACTGCCTCCATCCCGTATGTCAGCGAGAATGGGGTTGCCCCGGTGGAGACCCTCTCGGTGGTGCGGTATCCCCATAATGCATATGGTAATTTCTCCGGCCAGTCCCGGCAGGTGTCGGTCATCTTGCTTAGGATATTCTTCAAATTCTTGTTGGCGGCTTCAACTGCCCCATTGGTTTGTGGCCTATATGGCGAAGATTTGTGTCGGGTGATACCGTATTCTTCCATGACTGTATTAGCTTCTCCTTCGAAGTGGGTGCCATTATCTGAGATGATCTCGTGTGGGACCCCATATCGGCAGACAATGTTCCTTTTGATGAATCGGGCAACTTTCCTGGCATCCAGGGTCTGGTACGACTCGGCTTCCACCCATTTGGTGAAGTAGTCGATGGCTACTAGTATGAATTCATGGCCGTTGCTGGCTTTGGGCGAGATTTTCCCTATGACGTCGATTCCCCAAGTTGCGAAAGGCCAGGGAGCAATCATGTTGTACAACTCTTTTGGAGGAAGCTTCTGGGATTTAGCATAGATTTGGCATTTGTGACAACGGCGTACATGGTCAGCACAGTCGGTTTGTAGGGTAGACCAGAAATACCCTTGCCTGATGATCTTGCGGGCAAGTGTATGCCCGCTCATATGAGGTCCGCAATCGCCCCCATGTATCTGATCCATCATTCTAACCGATTCTTCTTCGGTGAGACATTGAAGATGAGTCCCGTCGTAGTTCCTTTTATATAATCTTCCGGCACAGAGTATGAATCCTGATGCTAGTCTTCTGAGGGTGACCCGCGTTCTCTTGTCTGTTTCCTCGGGATACTGGTGGTTCTTTAGAAGGTTCCAGATGTCATAAAACCAAACGGTCGAGTCACCGTTTTTTTCAGTTTCTACCTCAAGAGTCATGCAGTGCGCAAGTCCTGATTTCTTTTGTACCGTGAGGGTTATTTCTTCCATCCCCTCCGGAATATCGATCATAGATGCTAGGGTTGCCAATGCGTCAACAAAACTATTCTGGGACCTGGGGATATAGTAAAACTCCACACGCTCGAACTTTCCTGCGACATCCTCTAGTCGGGCGAGGTAAGGGACTAATTTCTCATCTCTGATCTTCCATTCCTTCAGAACTTGGTGGACCACTAGTGCTGAATCTCCGTATACCTGTATTCTCTTTATACCCTTTTGAAGAGCGATCTCTAACCCGAGTATGCAGGCTTCATATTCAGCCATGTTATTGGTGCAGAAGAAGTCCAGGCGATATGATACCGGGGAGTGAGTTTGGTCTGGAGAGACTAGCAGGATACCTATCCCGTTTCCATTCCGATTGGCGGCCCCGTCAAAGTACAACTTCCAGTCTTCATTGATCTCGACGTTCATGATGGTTTCGTCCGGGAACTCGGCTTCTTCTAGCATGTCTCCTAATATCGGATTGTGGGTCAGGTAATCAGCTATGATCTTGCCTTTGACTGCCTTTTGGATCATGTAGGTGATGTCGAATTCGGAGAGTAGAAACAACCATTTTGCCATTCGGTTCGAGAGAGCCAGTTTCTCGAAGAGGTATTTCAACGGATCGATCCGTGATGCCAGGATGACTGGGAAAACTAGCATATAGTGCCGTAGTTTCTGTGTTACCCAGACGAGAGCGGTACATGATTTCTCCAATGGTGTGTAGTTTATCTCAAACGGGGACAGCTTTTTGCTGAGGAAATAGATGGCCTGCTCCTTCCGGGTATCGGTCAGGTGCTGGGCTAGCATTGCTCCCGCAGCCGAATCAGTGACGGTTAGGTATAGGATTAGTGGCAGTCCGGTCTGGGGCTGGGCTAACACTGGGGGTTTGGAAAGGTATTCTTTGATTCTATCAAAAGCTTCTTGGCACTGGCCGTCCCACTCTCCTGGTGAAGATTTCCTCAGGAGTTTGAAGATGGGCTCGCAAGTCTGAGTGAGCTGAGAGATGAACCTACTGATGTACTGCAGATTACCCAAAAATTCTCGGACTTCTTTCTCGGTACGAGGTTTAGGCATGTCTTGGATAGCTTGAACTTTAGCGGGGTCCACCTCGATTCCCTCTTTACTGACGACATATCCCAGGAGTTTTCCTTTGGTTACCCCGAACACACATTTCTGCGGGTTGAGTCTCATCTGATATTGGCGGAGCCGATCAAAGAAGGTTCGCAAGGCTGGTACGTGGCCTTTCCTCTCTTTTGACTTGATTATCATGTCGTCTACATACACCTCTACTTCTTTGTGAATCATGTCGTGAAAGATAGCCGTAGCTGCCCTCTGATACGTTGCCCCGGCGTTTTTTAGCCCAAATGGCATAACGGTGTAGCAGTATATTCCCCACGGTGTGATGAATGTTGTTTTCTCTTGGTGATCTGGGTGCATCTTGATCTGGTTATATCCGACAAAACCATCCACAAATGACTTCAGGGCGTGGTTGGCAGTATTATCTACTATCAAATCGATGTTGGGCAAGGAAAAATCGTCTTTTGGACAAGCTTTATTGAGATCCCAGTAATCCACACACATGCGGACTTTCCCATTAGCTTTTGGAACAGGCACGATGTTGACCAACCACGAAGGGTATTCGATTACCCGCAAGAAACCCACACTTAATTGTTTCATCACCTCTTCTTTCACTTTTAAGGACCATTCTGGCGTAAGTTTCCTCAGCTTCTGCTTGACGGGCCTAAATTCTGGCTTGGTGTGTATCTCGTGCATGACTATCTGGCTGTTCAAACCTGGCATATCCGCATAAGACCAGGCGAAGACATCCACATACTCTTTCAGAGTTTGTGTGAATTCTTCTCTTTCTGTCTCACTTAGGCTTGCCCCAATGCGGACCTCTCTTCTTTCCTCCTCTGTTCCGAGGTTAATCACAAGAGTGTCTCCTTCCTCGCTTTGTATACGCTGCTCCTCCCGTTCCGGGTGTTCGTTCAGTCTTTCTAACTCCTTATAAGCTATTACAGAATTACAAATAACAGGATAACGCAACACAGAGTTTTCTTCATTGATAATAGTGTTTACAGGTACAAGTTTAAAGAGTAAATCTAGGAGTGGCTCTTTCCTAGCCTTACTTTCACTCTCACCTCTCACCCTTACAATTTCACTCTTTTCTCTTTCCCTTTGGTAGTCTGGATCAGCGTATATCAGGTGTACGGGGTCATCCCTTGGTTTGTCATCTCCTAGAACCATGATGTCGAAAAGATCTCCGATCATTTCTTCCTCCTTGTCTGTCTTGTCTTCATTTCCTTCTTTCAGCCCGATCGTTAATTTGGTGGAGAAACCGTGTTCAATGCTTTCTTTGACATATAGGTCCTCTTCATAGAGGATTTCCCATCCCGGCAGGTTCTCTCCGTCACTGTTTCTCCAAGGTTCCTGAAAACCGCAAAAGGGGAAGTCCTCTCCTTCTTTGACAAAAAACCCGTTCAAAGAGCTGAAACTCGGATACTGATGCCCTCGGCCCCTTTTCTGCTGATCGTCTTCTTCAGTGTGTTGGTACCCCAAACCTTCCTTTTCGTACCTCGTTATCGGTTCCAAGGCTTGAAGTAGTCCTGATTGTCCCATTCCTAGGCCGGCTCCAGGTAAATATTTCATCATTCTTAGCATATTTGTAATCTTGGTGCTGAGACCGGGGATATTGTCTGGGGGGAGATATTCGATTATCTGAGTGCTGAGAGTTTGTACTTGAGGCTCATAAGAAAAGCCTCCTAACTGTATGCTCTGGCTCCCGATTCTCAAAACAGGTAACTCCACATCTGCAAAGGTCCTTTCAGGATCTCCTTGGATGGTAATTATGTTCCCTTCAAACGATATCTTGATCTTTTGGTGCAAGGAGGAGGGGAGTGCTCCTATGTCGTGTAGCCACGCTCTTCCCAGCAGGAGGTTGAAACTGGAGGGAATGTCTATGATTTGGAAATCGGCCGGAAATATTCCGGGACCGACCATGAGATCAAGCTTCAGAGAACCCAGAACGGCCCTCCTGGTATTATTATAGGCCCTGACGGTTACGGCGGATGGTGAAAGCTCTGAATCCAAAATACCCAAGCATCTGGCAGTCTTCAGGGGGCAAACATTTATGGTCGACCCATTGTCGATGAGGACTTGTGGCAAGATCTTCCCTCGGGTTCGGACGGTGATGTGGAGAGCCAGGCTGTGTTTTCTCCCCAATGGAGATAAGTCTTCATCTGAAAATGACAGACTTCTTTGGACTGTAAGTGACCCGATCATGTTTGGCAGTTGTTCGGGTGTGGAGTCCGGTGATATCACGGCTTCGTCCAGAAGTTTGATGAAAGCGGTCCTGTGGGGTTTGGAGGCAACCAAGAGGCCCCAAATGGTGATGTGTGCCTGGGTCTTCTTCAACTGCTCAAGCACTCTATCTTCTCCTATTTCCTTAGGTGGTGGTGTTTTCTCAGTATCCGGTGGTGGTTGGTATACCCTTCCTGAACGGGTGATTTGTTGATCCAAAGGGATGCCGGATTTGATTCCTCTGAAGTTTCTGACGATTCTGGCTCTGTCGACCAACTGAAAGTCCCGGGGGAGGTTTCTGTCATACAGATTGTCTCCCTGGGGGGGGTTTGGGATTTCCATGATTGTTTCTTCTTATTCTGGGTCCATCCTATCCCAGATTTTCCGGGATTGGTTTTGATTGTGAGTGGTTGTGAGATCACCTGATTTGTTTTTCCTAAACCCTGCCCGGGTAGGAAGTTCATTTTGGCCATCCATTGGTCAATTATTGGATTGAGGCCTGGGATAACTTGAGCCTTTGCTGGCAGTACAATGAGTGCCCTGTAGGTTGGGTCATCTCGAATGAGCCCCACGGGATCGAAGCCTTCTTCATCAGTGGTCAAGGCATTAATCCCTGCAGGTGGAGCATGGTTAGGAAGTGGATTGTTAGTAACATTGGGCCCGCCAGGTGCGGGGATGGTTCCGGCTTCAATGAGGTCCTGGATTCGATGGCGGAGAGCTAAACAGCGTTCCGTGTCATGGCCTGCCGCTTGATGGTACGCACAGTTCTCATTCATTCTCCAAGTGCTGGGAATAGGGTTTGGTGGGGGGCGTGGGTTGAGTGGAGCGACTAGTCCAGCTTTTTGGAGTAGTTCCAGGCTCTTAACCAGAGTAGTGGGGAGGGTGCAGAAATTTCTCCTTTTCTTGGCCTCGGTGTTTGAAGAGTCTCCCTGCGTAGGCCAATTCATTGGGGGGACTTGCGGTGACTGCTGGAATGGGTTTTGTTGATACGGGTACGAGCTTAGTTGGTTTACGGCTGGAGTGGCCATCTTTCTTCCGGCGTAAGAGGCTTTCTTGGTATCGGTTTCAACTTTCATGGCCAGTTCTTCCTCTACTTGTGACCCCATACTCAACAGGGCTCTGAAGTGTGGGAATACGTGCTTTCCCATACAACTCAGTACGGCTGGAGTGAAGTTCTTCTGAATGATTTCCAGCTGTTCTTCTTCATCGGGTCGTTTGGACATTTGGGAGGCCATTTCCCTCCAGCGGGTGACAAAGTCGCTGAAGCTTTCTTTCTCGCCCTGTTTGGCCATTTCCAGGTGTTTACGATTAATTTCCAAATCCTCGTTGGACCCGTATTTAGTCATAAATTCTTTGACGATATCTCCCCAAGTCTGCGTGCGATGCCTTTCTAGACCAAAGAACCATCTCAGGGCGGCTCCCGTGAGAGTCATGTGAAAGGCTTGTGCTAATTCCGGCTCTCCACAACCGGACACTTGCATGGATCTGATGTAGGACTGTAGGTGAGTTTTAGGGGGCGTGGTTCCAGTGAACTTGGTGATGGAAGGGAGTTTGAATCCCTGGGGTAATCTCGCTTCTGGGTAGAGGGAGAAGGCATTCATATCCGTGATCTCGTCTGCACCTTTTATTAGGGACACCCCCTTCTGTAGGACCCTCATCTGCTCTTTCAGCTTCTTCATTTCCTCACTCTCTCTTGACATCTCGTCGGGCTGTTCCCGTGCTATTACCGATTCTGCATATACTGCCCGAAGTCGGTTGATGTCTGGGTATTCATTAGGGAGGGCTGCTAGGGCCGGTGGTGGAATGGGTTTTGCGGGAACTTGTGGCCATGGTTGGTATTGGGGGTCAAAACCGGGTTGTATTTGGGGTTGCGGCCAGACTATGGGTGGCTCCTGCTGTTGGTAAGTGGGGCCTGAATCCGGGGCCCATTGGTTCTGATTGTTGGGGTCGGTTTGAACGGGACCAATTACGATAGGGCCCGTTTGGGGTGGATTGGTTCCTTAAACTGGGGGGAGTACTTGTGAAGACTGTCCTTGGTTCGGATCTCGATTCGGTGGTAGTCGATCAAACCCCGGTGGTGCAGTTCGTTCGGTTGATAATTCTTCTATTCGGATCTGGGTACCCTGTTGCTCGTTCGTGAGGTTTGCTAGATCCCTGCTGACGGTCATGAGTAAACGGTGCATTTCGGCTAGGGTTGGCTGAGCTGATGATGCCTCGGCTAGGTTCTGATCTGTCTCTCGATTCTCACGTTCATCGGCCATTTCAGGTGTGCTTGGTCTAACTAGTCTTCCGGTGTGATCACGGCCGGCCCAACCTTCCAGTCTGTTTGTTGCTTCACGACTGTAGACGAAACCACGTGGCGAAGATGAAGGAAGACTGTGATGCGACTCGATTTTTTCCAAAAGAACCACTAAAAATTGCCGAGAAGAGCCTCGGATTTAAAAGGGCGTCCAAAAGTAAGCCGTAAGGTGGTACATCCCCTACGGCTGTTTGACAAGTGTTTTAACTTGACTCGATCTTATATGCAGCGCAGGTGTACGAACGGTTAAGGCTTCAGGCTCCCTCCTTTTTGGCAAGACCTTGTGATATACCCCAGGGGCGGGTACGTGCAAGAGCCTTTTGATATACTTCCCGGGTACGTGAGTGTTCTCGTCACTCGATATACCTCGGGGGCGTACTTGGCCAAGGAGAGTGGAAGTAAATGCTTTCGGTTTATGTTGGCCCAAGCAAGCCAACTCCCTACTCACTTATAATACTTCCGAGGGTTTGGGGTAAATTCACACTCGTAGAACCAATGCATGATTTGTGATAGTGCGTGTGAAAAAGGTTCGTTCAGAGTCGCCAGTACGTTTTACGAGAAAACGGACAAAAAGGGTTGTGTAAGGGGAAAGGCTAAAGATAAGCCTTTCTTTACACGTTTTGTCTGCGAAACCAGGATTCTATAAGGTTCGGAAACTATATTACGGTTTGGGAAGGTGTTAAGCACCCATTCTGCCCTTTCGGTCTCTAGTGGTCTTATATGTTTATTCTATGTTGAAAAACTTGGATGCTTTTACTGACAGTCTACTACTTTTCAAATGAAAACCCTAATTTCTGGGGGAAGACGGGAAAGGGATGAAAACCTTCGTGTTCCGAGATCCGATGTTTTATTTATTTGAAAGATGTAAATACACATGACAAAACCTTTTATTTTGAAAGAGTATCCCGTATTATTTCCTCAGATAATGACGGTTTTGTGTTTACTTTTGTGAAAGTTCGGATCTAATATCGGGACTAATTTAATATGGAATCATGACTCTTGAGAGGAGAATTATCAGACACATCGCAGTCTATAGAGAAGACAGGATATGTTGATTTTTTAATTCCTAAATAAGTCTTATTAGTCCGGGTTTTGAAAACAGAATTTTATCCGGACGATAACGTACTTATTCTTCTGGTTTTGAAAATAGTTTTATCAGGGTCTTTTGTTTTGAAAATGGTCGACTATTTATAACTTGGCAATAAGTTTATTCAAATAAAATGTGGACAAAAACAACAGAAATAAAACAAGTACACAGATAGACCCGTTTTATCGAACGTGTTAGGAATCTAACCCAACCATGTTGCCACTTCGCTTACCAGGACGGGGATCGACCTGCCCGGTCAGGTCGCAGGGTGCGGGGCAGCGCCCCGTTAGAAAAAGACTAATCCTAAAATTTTAATAAAACTAATATGCAAATATCTTATTTAATTACTAGAAGAAACTTTATTTACCTTCCCGACGAGAATAATAATAAGAAAGAGAATATAATACGGCAGAGAGATCTCCGGCGATAACAATCTTCTCCTTCTTCAGATATTTCCGAGAATTCGATTCTAGAGACGGGACACGTCGAGTGTCGGGAATAGATCCGATAATTCTTCAGAGATAAGATGATAATATAAAATGCTTGATAACAAAATCAGACTAAAGCTCCGGATTTTTTAGATCCAAGTTGCTGCTTCTCCTCTTGGGGGTGTTGGCCTATTTATACTGCTCGGGGAAGATTGTCGCGCGACATTTCCCCAAAAAAGGCAAGTGTCGCGCGACATATCTGTTTGTCGCGCGACATTCCTGTATGTCGTGCGACAAACGGCTGAAGTGATGGGTCCTGACACTGTGATGTGTCAGAAAGTGGTTGGTCGGGTGCAGAGAGGGATTGTCGCGCGACATAGTGGGATTGTCGCGCGACATTCCAATGATTGTCGCGCGACAATGTGATATGTCGTGCGACAATCCTTCATAAAAAAAGGTTTGTCGCGCAACAAACCCCCCGGGGTAGTTTCGGGTGCTCGGGTGTGTCCTGGACTCCAAAAAATAGTAGTCTCGTAGGTCGTTAGGGTTCTTGCGGGGGTCACGGATCGGGGTGTCTACAGTTGGATTTGGGATGAGGGTTGTAGGTATGGTCTGCCAAGAGCTTTGAGGGCCTTTTGGGTATATGGTGAAAGGCGTTGTGGGGTTGGTTTAGGGGGCTCTGGCTCTTGAGGAGGTAGAGACGGAGAACAAGGAGAGGTTTTCGAAGAAGGTGTGGGTGCAGGTTTATCAGCATAAGTGACATAGTAATCAAACTTGCCACTTGGCTCTCCTAAGAGACCAACGGTATTATCCCCCGCTTTATACCGTTCTTCAAGGATTTCCTGAGAATTTAAGGCTTTACCAGCCTTCTTTTTCTGTACAGCTTCAATTCCTTGGGATCTAGCTCTGCTTCATGAGCTAGTTCTTCATAATCATCACAGTAGCACACATCGTACCATATGTGACCTTTTTCATTCCTTGGTTGATAGGAAGGTTTTCCATACTTGTCAAAGTAAAGAATTACCAACGGATCAGCCTTTAAAATTGGATCGGTAGGATACCGACGGATTTCTTGCATCATATTCAGCTCAGTTTGAAAAGGGTTCCGCTCTGGAGAAGAAATAGAGATCTTTTGATTATTAAATCTCATTTCTATCTGCTTGTCAGCTCTGCGGAGGTAGGTTGGGTCAGTTTGCTGAAGAGGCTCCGTATTAGCTTGTTCTTGGAGCTTCTCATAGGATGTAACCCAAACTTCTGGTAACAGTTTAACAATTTCAGGGCAAGTTAACTGTCTGGGAACATATTTTGCTGTGTGAGATGCATCAGAATCAATGGTTAGCATGAGAGCTTCAGAAGTAGAGGATCCAGGTATACATAAATCATAAGAATGATTTTGTACACGATAGACCATCTGCTGATGAATAGTTGCTGCTGCTGTGCCTGGGACTATTGAGACACCAGTTATTTGAACCTGGATTTTTAATGCCGAACAAACAAAAGGATCGCTGAGGGGGACATTAAAATTAGGATACAGCGTAAAAAACATCGTTCCTGCATTTAACGTTGCTTGGACATTTCCAAGAATTGCTTGTTGATAATTTATAATCCTGGAGTCAACAAGTGCAATTCTAGCAACTGCTTCAAGACCTTTGCGTCCATGAAAAGTAACTGCAAATCGGATGGCTCCGAAGTGCATATGAGTATAACCTTGGGATAAGGCTATACGAGGGATTTCTGTGGGAAAAGGAACAGTAAAAAACTGTTCTTCATGTCCGGATTTAACAAATAAAGAATCAAAAGGGGTACACTGGACAAATTCTCGAACTGGGAGTTTGGATTTGTCTAATGAGACCAACTGTCTGACTCTTTTAGTGAAGGATTCGGAGGAGGGTTTTTGAAAAACATGATAAGGATTTGTAATGGTTAACTTTGTTTCTGGGATCTGTTCAACGGGTAAATGGGTAATTTCATATAAAGACTCGATCTTATCTTTATGAGAACCAGTAGGCCTAAAAGACTCACTAGAACGAAAAGAATCTGTAGGAGTAAGAGTTTTAGAAGAAGAAGCGGATAATGACTTAGATTTTGAAAACATTTTTGATAAAGACGGAGAACTTATGCCAACAAAGTATTTCAGATATGCATGCTTTTTCAATATTTTCAAGAAAGATTTTCCTGTGTCATTTGAAGAAAATAAGAATTTTCAATAGACCTTAAGATCCTCGACTACCTTTTGTTACAGAACAAAAACTATAATCTCATATTTGACCACAATCAGGAGCATTTATCAGGCATACACATGGCTGTCCATCGCCTTAAAAGCCTAGCGCTCAACACCTGTCCATATATGAGATTATCTCTTTTTGTGTAACCAAAAGATTTATACCAGTGTTCTGAAAAAGAGAACGAACGGTTTCTGGTACAGGAGATCCACACAAATTCTCTGAGTTTTCTGATGTGAGAGATCCATATAAAATGGCAGTCACAAAGCATACTAAAATCAGTAGAAGATGTAAAGTGGCAGCTGTAGAGCATACTAAACATTCTTCAGATTTTCATACTAATCAAAGTATAAATATCACTGAAAATTATTAACTTCATAAAACAGAAAAACATTTGTTAAAATAGCAAGAAAGAATTCCATATATCTGAAAATTTTGAGGGAATAAGTTCTTCCTTATAGGGGGAGGATATCCGTAGCTAAGGGACTACGCAATACCGGGGGAAGAGACACACTCTAAGAAATAAGAACAAGACAACAAAGAGAAAATAAAGCAAAATAATAGTTTAACAACATACACAACAACGGGTTTCGGGATCAAAACAATAAATCATATGAGATTATGAAGTTGATCCTAGGCGACGTACGTAAATACCTACGTCGCCCAAGTGAATTTTAAATTCTCAGAATATTTTGAATTTTCGTGAAAATTTAAGAGGGAAAACCTTTCGAGCGACGTAGTGTTTATTTGTATACGTCGCCTAAGAATTTTTAATAATTTTTTTATTTTAATGGTAATTTAATTTTAATAAGCTAATCTTTATTATAATTATAACCTGCCCAAATACATTTTAGTAATAATTATTTTAATAATCATAATAATTATTATTATAACTTGAAAAACAGCGATAAGGAGTCAAAATGTGTAGCATTATTTGAAAAATTAAAAATTAAAAAAATTAAGGGATCCCAAGCAAGAGTAAGAGGCTTAATTTAAAAGAGAGAAATATACCCATTTTGTGACCTGTTTCCACTTGTATTCCATTTGATATATATGGCAAAGAATAAGCTAATTTATATATGTCGCTTAGGAGTATCACTTAGGACACATACATATATAAGTAATAGGTCAAAAATAAAGAATTATTTCACTGAAGTTAAGCATGTGTTTACCGTTTATTTTTATATAGTGAGTTCTGATTTGATTATATATATATATATATATTTAACATGTGTGAACAAACACTGATTTTTATGCTGAATGAACTTCTATCAAATGCTAAAAGGTAAAAAGTAAATACATGTCTTCTTATATTTTGAGTAAATGACACTAGAAGCCCTTAAACTATAAAATAAACTATAAAAAATTATAAATTTAATCATTTCACTTAATTAATAACTTTTGCAACAATTAATTCACTTAATTAATAACGTTTGCAGCAATAGCCCTGTTTGCCTCTAATCATTTGCCCGAGCCTGCACTGTTGATAGCTAAAAAACCTGCCCCCTTGTGGACCGCATTACAACTGTTAAAGACTTATCTACCTTCGGGCTTTAACTATTACGGTGAGTGACACTCGATTTCCAACAGTCAAGTGCTGAAAATCGATTTTAATCTAGATGTAATGCCGTCGATTATCAGTGACATAGTTATTTATATTTTCTTTGGGAAGGGGCCTAATGAGGTTCTAAGCTTCTTCATTTCTGTACATCCGATGCTTATGGATAAAAAAAATGTTATTCTAAAGGTTTTAGTGTTGGTTTTGAAGATTTTTTTATCCCCAAGGAACTCCAAGAGAATATTCAGAGGAGTATTCAAGATGTTTCCCTCCTGCTGCATCACTTAAGGTCCTCCTACAATGAGTTGGTGGAGTTGCAGCTGGAGAGAATTACCTAAAGCTTGTTAAAATGCCCGCCACAAACTTCATTCTGAAGTCATCTTCAATGAGTATTCTAATCGATTCTAAGAGCGACTCGGCCATTAATAGGGTGTTTCAGCAAATAAGGTTCTTGAGTGTTCAAATGTCAGATAAGGGGAAACTCTATTCATGCAGTACCTACCGGACTGCGAAATTCAATTTTGTGAGGAGCTGTCTATTTCATGGGCTGGACCCGTACCAAGAACTTTGTTTAAGAACCTTATTTAAGAACTTGATTAAACCCGGAACCTTGTTTAAGAACTTGATTAATATAAAAGAATTAACTATTTTACAACAATCATTTCACTTAATTAATAACGTCTACAACAATAGTGAAACCGATCGATTGAATTACAAATAATAATAATACAACATCAATTGTAGTCATCATCATCACTCTGATCCTGATATAAGATTGCTATAATTATTTTTTTCAATTGTATAAGGTGAAAAATTATCATGTTGTAGTATGAATACTTTTAAATTTAGTTATAGTGCAATAATTAGTATTATAAATGATTTATTTTGAAAATTAATATCATACATTTTAAAAAATATTCATTACGAACTTTATTTTCATAATTGAATCAAACACATAATTAAATACAATATCTATATAAACATAAAAATTAGTAAAAAATTAATATTAATAAAAGATAGAGTACCTAAAGATCAAACAAGCATTTAATGAGGAAAATAATGTTGATTTTTACCTACAAAATAGCCAAAATTGAAATGACATGTTCTTAGGCGACATAGGATATACCTACGTTGCCTAAGATAATCTGGGGCGACGTAGGATATAAGTACGTCGCCTAAGATTATCTGGGGCGACGTAGTATATAATTACGTCGCCTAAGATTATCTGGGGGCGACGTAGGATATAAGTATGTCGCCTAGGTGTTTCTTAGGCGACGTAGGCTATTGCTTACGTCGCCCAAGGGCCATACTGGTGTAGTGAATGTAAATTTTAATTTGGGTTTTGAATTTTGAGTTAGAAATATAGATATGTTTTCCATCATTATAGGATAATTTCCCTTGGCGAATTTACTATATATCTTAGTTTTAGCTTGTGCAAGTAATTATAATAATTATTAGTACTTTCCATTTTAATTTTTGGTAGTCATTGGGTGGAAGTTCGAAAGCCCTATCTCACCTCTTATAAATAATGGGTGTTCTTAAATGCACTTACAAAATCAATCTTCTCACTTCAGTGTGAGAATACTTTCTTCTCACTCCATCAAATATTTAAAAAATCTTGATGTGGGCTGCTAATCATTGGGTTTTGTTCCATTTACCACCCGAAAAGTGGGCTGCTATTCACTAACTTTTTTAAAATAAAATGATATAAGTATCAATTGGGCAAGCATCACAACCTTTCTCTCTTCTCAGACTCCTACGGTTACAATTATAGCGACTTTTGTTATTCTTAGATAATCATCTACAAGTGCTGCACAATATTTTTTACAATAACATGATAGAGATGGCAAGATGTCGAGCTTAGAATGAGTTTGATCAAATTCGGATCCAACCCACTTAAGGAAATGGTTGATCCGAGCCCTACTCAAACTCAGTCAGGGATTTTGACAGACCTGCTGCCTCACGTACGCCTGCTACGACCCATTAATAATATGACATTATAAGGGTGTGTATTTATAAAATTATATTTGGGTTGGATTGGGCCGGGACAAACAAATTAACTTTAGGAAAACTCAAACCCTCTCCAAACCTTTGACATATTTTTATTTACCCATACTCGCTTCAGTTAAAAAAGACCACTCCAAACCAGCTAAATCAAAAATGGGTGGGATCGAAGGCCCACCGAGCTAGGCCATTTTGACATCTCTATAACATGAAACTTTATAGTGTGCACATGAAAATTCATTTGCGTGAGCACACGAACAGAAGAAAGGGGAGAGTTACTTATAATTTAATCAAATTAAACCAATTTTTTTTTAGATTTTTACCATAAGAAATTTCATTTACGTGAACATTTTAACACAAGAAAAAAGAAAAAGAATTGAAAGAGAGCGAGCGAGCGTGAGAACATTAAGACAACCACCCTAGGCTCATCTCTCTAAATGGATTGATATATATCATCAACCACCACCTACTCTAATTTTCTTTTACGCCTAGCAAGTCTCTAATTACTGAGAAACCCTTAATCATCCATATATACTATAATTATATATATATATATACCCCAAAAGCCTTCTAGATATATATCATCAGCTATATTGTGGGCATCATTTGTGTTACGAAATAGAAATCAAAAGAGAGATTGAAGGAGAATAAAATAATTGTATTACTTTCTTAATGATCATGTACAATAGAGAATAAATATATATATATATACAAGAGACAAAGCTATAATCTAGGCTACAATTAGGAAAGTATAATGGGAACACAATCAATACAATTAGGAAAGTAGAATAGGAAATATAATTAATACTAAATACATAATATATTCTAACACCCTCCCTCAAACTCAAGGTGGTAAGTGAGAGACCAACTGGAGTTTGGAAATCAAAATTTAGAAACGGCTAGGCTGGTGAGCTTTGGTGAAGAGATCTGCAAGCTGGTCGTTTGAAGATACGCGCATAAGACGAATGTACAAATTGCGAATATGCTGGCGAATAAAGTGACAATCAATCTCAATGTGTTTGGTTAGTTCATGAAAGACGTCATTATGACTGATTTGGATGGCACTGCGGTTGTCACAATAGAGAGTAGTAGTAGAGTCTTGAGGAGCACCTAATTCATCGAGGAGGCGTCGAAGCCATATTAGTTCTTATGAAGTATCAGCAAGAGCGAGGTATTCAGCCTCAGTGCTTGATCGAGAAACAACAGACTGCTTCTTGCTACGCCAAGTAAGAAGAGAGTCCCCGAGGAAAAAACAGTAACCAGTAACAAGTAATAGACCGACGATCCGTAGGGTCACCGGCCCAGTCTGCATCAGAGTAAGCCCTTAATACAAGAGATGACTTTAAGGAGTAGTGAAGCCCATGAAAAGCTGTCCCTTTGAGATAACAAAGGATCCGAATTATAGCATTAAAATGAGTAGAGGAAAGAGCAAACATAAACTAACTGACAACATGGACAGCATAAGCAATATCCGGGCGAGTAACAGTAAGGTAAACCAGACTGCCAACTAACTGTCGGTATAAAGTACCATTAGAGAGAGGAGTACCATCAAACGGAGTAAGTCTAACATTGGTGTCCAATGGAGTAGACGTAGTTTTACAGTCAGTGAGACCAGCACGAGCCAGAATGTCAGATGTGTATTTCACCTGAGATAAATAGTAACCTGTCAAATCAGAAAGGACTTCAAGCCCTAAAAAGTAGTTGAGACGACTAAGATCCTTCATTTAAAAAAATTAACTGAGAAATTGTTTGAGATCCGAGATACCAAAATATCATCCCCAGTAATTATCATATCATTCACATAGAGGAGAAGAAGAATAGTCTCAAAATTTGTCTTTCGAATAAAGAGGCCTGAGTGTGACGAACTGGAGGAATAACCAAGCTTTGTGATGGTAGAGCTAAATTTTGCGAACCAAGCTCGGGGAGCTTGCTTGAGTCCATATAAGGCACAACGAAGTTTGCAGACCTGGGTGGACTTCTTTTGTGAGATCCCCATTAAGAAATGCATTCTTGACATCCATTTAAAAAAGATCCCATTTGCGAACGGCAACAATAGCAATAAGACTGCGAACAGACGTCATTCGAGCCACAGGAGCAAAAGTTTCTTCATAGTCTATACTATACTCCTGATTAAACCCCTTGGCTATAAGACGAGCTTTGTATCGGTCAATCAAACCGTCAGATCGTGTCTTGATTTATACACCCATTTACACCCAACTGCAGATTTTTCAGGAGGAAAAGTCACAAGATCTTAGGTATGCGCTTTATCTAAAGCTTGTAACTCTTCTGTCATAGCTTGTTGCCAAAGTGAATTAGTATTAACGTCCTTATAGGATGAAGGTTCATAGTGAAAAATCATGGTAGAATAACAATGGTAATCACGAAGATGGCGAGAAAGCTCTCTTACCCGAGTGGACTGTCGTTGTGGTTGAGGTATGAAAGGATCAGCAGGCGAAACACCATCATTGGGAGGTACCGTATGTTGAAGCTCATTGGAAGACATGACGTCAGGTGAGGATGGTTCAGGATATGTTGGACTAAGAGGTTAAGGTGGTGATGGTGTGGCTTTTGGTTCAGGTTCCGGTGGGAATGTGACAACTGTAGCCTCGAGTTCAGGGGTGGAAAGGTCAAAAGACGAATGAGCAAATAATGAAAGCGGAGATTCTTCAAGGACGTGAAATTTGAATAGAGATGAGAACATTCTATGTTCCCAAAAGACAGCATGACGAGAAATCCTTAAACATTTTGAGATAGGATCCCAACACCAATAACTTTTATGTTATATCCCATACCCCAAGAAGCAACAAAGACGAGCACGTGGTTCCAATTTAGAATGTTCACGAGGCTGGAGTAACACAAAACAAGCACAACCGAAGACTCATAAGAAATTATAATCAGGAGAGGTACCATGAAGTCTCTCATATGGAGAATGATGCTGAAGAAAGAGAATAAGGATACAATTAATAGTGTAAACAGCAGTAAGTGCCGCTTCCCCCCAAAACCGTTCAGGGCAACTATTGGAGATAAGAAGTGTGCGAACAGTATCAATAATATGTTTGTGCTTGCGTTCAGCATGATCATTTTGCTGAGATGTACCTGGACAAGAATATTGAGAAACAGTGCCCTGTTCACGGAGAAATTTTAGAAATGAGATTTTCTTGTATTCCACAGCATTATCAGCTCGAAAAATTTTTATTGGACGAGAAAACTGAGTTTGAATCATGCGAGCAAAATTATAATAAATTTGGGGTAATTCTAAACGAGTTTTCATAAGATAGATCCAAGTAAAACGAGTATAATAATCCAAAAAGATAACAAAATATTTTAAACCTCCCATGGCAAAATATGGAGAGGGTCCCCAAACATCAGAGTGAATAAGATCAAATGGTGCTGAAGAAATATAATTATTTTTATTAAAACATAATGCCGGTTATTTTCCAAGTTAACAAGATAAACAAGACAATTTCTCAGACTTTATTGACCCTAAATGACCAGATGACACAATAGAACAAAGACGATCAAAAGACACATGTCCTAAACGGGAATGCCACAATTCAAATAAAGAAATAGTTGGTAGGGATGCAACAGGTGGTATGGATGCAACAATAGGAGTGGGTGAGGTATGAAGGTGTATGAACTCAAACATGCGTCCAACTTTACGACAGATCCCAATAATTTGTCCCATCTGAGGATCCTGTACATGACAACCAGAAGAGGAAAATATAACATTCAGCCCAAGTTCACATAATTGACCAACAGAAATAATGTTGATAGTTAGTTTTGGAATATGAAATGTAGCAGGTAAAGAGAGGCTACGTGTAGTAACCATCCCAACATGACTAACATGTAATTGAGAACCATCTGCAGTTTTAATAGTGGGTGTATGAGAATTATAACTTTTAGAAGTGAAAATAGCAAGATCAGAAGTCATATGATTGCAACAACCAGAGTCAAAGAACTAAGATGTACCTGTGGTGGTAGCCATAGCAGAACCAGGAGAAGATGTAACCTGTTTAAGAAGAGATGTGATGTTAGCGAGAATCACATGTGTAGTAAAAATATCCGACTCAAATGAATCAGTGGTGGCAGCAGTGATGGTGCTGGAAGAAAATTTGGTGGAGGATCTCCTGGATGGATTCTTGTAACAGTTGACTTGAAAGTGACCTGGTCCCACCTTTTTACAAAAGAAACACGTCCTAATTGGACGCTTTAGTAGCATATAGGTGGTGGCATGGCAGTATGCACATTCTCGTGAAAAAGAATTTTTTATAGGTCTCGAACTTTGAACAGCTAACACATAATTAGAATTGTGGGCCCGAGTGGCGAACCGTGTTTCTTCTGAGATAAGCTCTGTTGTGACATCATCAAGAGATGGTAAAGGATTGCGATGAAGTAGAACATCACAAACTAATTCGAATTTATCGTGAAGTCTCATCACAAGAGTGATAACACGTTGATTATCGCGATATGTTTTAAACTTTTCAGCATCATGCTCACAAAATGTAGGTTCAGATTGGGCTAACTGATCTCATATAGCTTGGAGATCAGACATATAATCATCAATTGACTGATCAGGTTGTTGGGTTTTAGAATGAAGAGCAGTTATCAACTCGTATTGATGAGAGAGATCCTTTGGGTTGTACCAAGATTCTAGAAAATCCCAAACTTCCTTCCCGGTGGTAAAGTGACCAATCTGCTGTCCTATACGAGATATAGCGGTATTCCGAACCCATGTTATAATATCACCATTTTTGCTTTCCCAATCATCAAGACGGTCATTAAATTTATCATTAATTTCGTCGATTTTCTTGTTTGGCTTAACAACTTCTCCAGTAACAATTCTCCAGGACTTACAAGACTTCAAAAAACTGGTCATGGCTTAGGACCACTGAACATAATTGGTTCCATTAAGGACGATAGAGATTGGGCGTGAAAATTCGTGCTTTTCCATTGAAAACTTTGGGTAGTTAACACAGTAGCAGCAAAATATAATCAAATTTTGAGAGATCTGAGGCCAGAAACAAATCCGAAACGATTGATTTGGTAGGGAAACGATTTTAGGGTGAAGAAAACCGATTTAGAAGTAAGTGAACTGGTGCAAGGAAGTGGGACTAGTTCAGAAGAACTAGCAGAAAGGACTGATTTAGGGTTTCAGCAAGGAAAGAGGCAGGTGGCGCGTGGGCGCATGCAGCGGAACCCAGGGATGAAGAAGCGGCGCGTGAGGCCTTCGATGGGGGTGATTTCGACGGGGTTCTCTTCGTATTGAAGAGACGAAGGTATTGGTGTATAGGGTTGGGTGATTTAGGTTATGTATTTGATCGATAGTGGAGCGATAGTAGGAGGATTGATGATTGGTATTTGATTGCTTGGATTTATGATGCTAGGGTTTATTGATTTAGGTTTGGTTGATGATGGGATGAAGATTGATTCTAGAGAAGGATGAATCCCTCTGATACCATGTTACGAAATAGAAATTGAAAGAGAGATTGAAGGAGAATAAAATAATTGTATTACTTTCTTGATGATCATGTACAATAGAGAATGAATATATATACAAGAGACAAAGCTATAATCTAGGCTACAATTAGGAAAGTATAATGGGAACACAATCAATACAATTAAGAAAGTAGAATAGGAAATATAATTAATACTAAATACAAAGTATATTCTAACAATTTGAAATTCCAAACAGTTCACTCTTAGAAAATATATCCAGCACAATAGAGACCACTTTCCCCATTCCAGTGACTGGGATTCCTCGGTACGTTTAGGCATTCCATTTTCATGTAATAGGTTTCCACCATCCTATTTACACAATAAAAATCACAAGCATTAATATTATATAATACAAACACTTATTTTCCGTTTAATACATGGGAAAAGTCAAGACATGAAACTAAAACAAACAACATAATTAGAAGAAATTTCCAATTTTCCTTTATTTAGTATAGCAAAAAAAATGCGTACATTTTTCTCAGGCCAGCTAGATGTTTTTGTAGCTGCCGATATTCGAACTAGGAGTTGAACTCCCAATCAAACCTAGCGCTGATCCCAATGCGCTATCACTGGGCCACTTGTTGGTGGTTTTGTATCTAGTAATTAAATTGAAAAAAAAATACACTCCCAAGAAAAGTGGAAAAATGAAACGAAAACATATATAATATAATATTCTTTTAGTTTTCACACAGAAATAAAGCACACTAATTGACTATTGTTTAAGGAAATTACACGTAGTGTGCTATCGCCTAGATAGAATATGTATTAGGGATTTACTGTATAAATTATGTATTATGGGCCATAGTGGGCTTCCTTGTAAATCCTATTTACTTTGTATTTGTGCCTTATTTAAAGGACTTATCTAATGAAGGGTTTAGTAGAGTTATTCCTATAACACGTTATCAGCACGCTCAGAGCTAAAAGCCTTAACCCTAAAAAGAAAAAAAATCTAGCCGCCAGCCGCCATCACCACTTGTCTCTCTCTTGTCGTTTAACCTTCAAGGACTAAATATTTGTACTCAGGCTTTCTTCTACCAGGTTTTGCCCCTTTAAACCATTCAATTAACTATTCATTCTTATGTAATTTTAGTATTAAATGCTAGGTTCTACATGTGGGCAGTGTGTATTTGTGTAGATTAATTTCATATGGTTCAATTCATGTCCTTTGAGTAATTCCTATTTTAGTCGATTAATTTCGTATCCTTGCGGTAATTTATGTATACATACACCGCCCCTTTTGCTTTAATTCATGTCTTTTGTATAATTTCTTTTTTTAGTTGATTAATTTCAACCGACCGACACCGTTCATAATTTTTACAAGAATTGTTTTTTTTTTCTGTTTTATTTTACACAATATGTAGAATATGTAGAATTAAATTTCTGTTTTATATTAAAAACAGTTTTTATTTTAATTAAATTTCTGTTTTATCTTAAAAACAGTTTTTATTTTAATTAAATTTCTATTTTATCTTAAAAACAATTTTTATTTTAATTAAATTTATGTTTTATATTAAAAACAGTTTTTATTTTAATTAAATTTCTGTTTTATCTTAAAAACAGTTTTTATTTTAATTAAATTTCTGTTTTATCTTAAAGACAGTTTTTATTTTAATTAAATTTATGTTTTATATTAAAAACAATTTTTATTTTAATTAAATTTCTGTTTTATTTTAAAAACAGTTTTTGTTTTAATTACTGCCCTATAGAATCCATGTATATATGTGAACCAAATTTTGTAAATCTATCCTTGAAATTCATCTACATATGATTTTATATATAGCTTGTATATATATGTATAGTTTATGTAAATGTGAAACCTCCTTTTTGTATATATATATAGTTAAGGATTTAATATATATATATATATATATATGAATTTGTTTCTAATGCCAAAGGGCAGTTTGATTTAATGTGGTTTTGAATTCCACCCCTATTCACTGACTACTCTGTAGCCAAAATTTACACAGTATTATGCATGCTATATTTGGGATGGACTAATTAATTTTATAATGGCTATAGTTGTGGTAAGTCAACCCGCTAAGAAAATTAGAATATTACATATATTCTTAATTGTTTTATTTAGTATATCATAAATTCAACAGTTGCCATGATGATGAAAGTTCATGCGCATTAGAATTACTATGATAAAGTATTTTCATATAGCATCGAAAAATGTGACCATTATCGATCTTGATTTTTGAAATCTAATTCATATTCCTGAAAAATAATTAATATGGATATACTCACAACTGTATAAAATTTTATTTATTATTCATTAAGATGGCCGACCCAACTCGACCCGAATTTGACATTTTGGACTCAGAAGGACTTGAGTACAACCGGTGGGTTTCTGATATAGAAACCGCTTTTGTGGCCAAAGAATACTCGGCCACACTTACTGACTCCAAAGACCCCACAGACAACGGACCGTCTGATAAGGTGAAAGAAAATGCATTAATGTTTCTAAGAAAACATATTGACCCCAGCCTACGTTGGGAATACCTTCAGTTGAAGACACCTAAAGAACTATGGGATGCCCTTAAGGGACGTTTCGGGAACATTCATGATACTTTGCTCCCAGAATTGACCGTTCAGTGGAATGAAATCCGCTTGCTTAATTATAAAAGGGTTAACAACTTCAACAAAGATATGCTGCGCCTAAAGGCACGTCTTAACTTCTGTGAAAAGGATCTCACAGAAGATGATATGATTCAGAAGATACTTTCCATTTTTCCTACTTCAGCACTTATACTAGCGAACCAGTATAGGCTCGAGTATGATAATAAAAGAATCACAACATTCAATAAGCTGATCAACCTACTGCAAGTGGCTGAAAGGCATAATGAGGTTCTTTTGAATAACAATGTCAGGCCCGTCGGGACAAAGAAAATTCCTGAGGCTAACTACGGTAAGATGAACAGTGGAAAGAACCCCAATGCAAGGGGGGTTGGACGTTTTGATCCCTACCCATGTGGCAACAAGACACAATGTGGAAAGGGACGTGGGAGTCGTGGTGCGGGTCGTGGAGGCTCTTCCAAAGTATGGAGAAGAAATGATAATATTGGACCTAGTGGTCAAGAAAACAAGGTGAAAAATGCACCTAACAATCCTCCGGTCAAAAAGGAAAGAGTTGGCGACGAGCCATGTTATAGGTGTGGAGTTGCTGGGCATTGGTATAAGAACTGCCATGCAAGCGCTAAAGTAGCAGCCAGTTACAAGAGATACCGAGAATCTAAAGAACAAGAATCTCACTTTATGAACGAAGAAGACAATGACGCTTATGTCAACTTCACAATCGCAGACATTAGTGGCAAGAAGGACTTTGCTCAGTCAATGGATGCACCCGATTTTGACTGATCTACTTTATTCACTTTATTTTTCAGAAGTAGTTTAACAGGCATATTGCCTAATTTTTAATTAGACTATGGTTTTGTCTTAAAGTTTATGTTGATTTGATGGATTAGATTTCTAAACAAGATACTGGATTGATTACTGTTAGTTATATTCGAATTCTATTCTAAAGTAATTGAATTTGTTTGTTTTATTAC
This sequence comes from Lonicera japonica, assembly GCA_021464415.1. NCBI lineage: Eukaryota > Viridiplantae > Streptophyta > Magnoliopsida > Dipsacales > Caprifoliaceae > Lonicera > Lonicera japonica. The sequence continues at coordinate 36,386,327 of CM038469.1, read as the reverse complement.
TACATAGTTCGGAATTTATACTCGATTTCATTACTGTAAAAATGAATCGATGATAACTTTAATGATTGGTTGATAGTGAGAACACTATGGCCATCCAATGAAATAGGCAATTAATAACGTATAATACCTATGTGACTGTGATGATTAAATCATCATAAGAGCGAAGAACTGCTCAACCATTTTGTTACTAAAATGGTGTTTAAAGCCACATACGCTCTATATGCACTCAGAGCGACCCGAACTTTGTTTATGATATTCATACCAATAGTAATCATAAACAAAATGTAAGAATGGAACAAAAATATATTTATTTTACCTCTAAACAAATGTGCAAAGAAACGCATTTGAAAGAAACTTATGAGTCATTCTAGTGGAATGTACCGCACTAAGATAAGGATTGTCAAATCTTATGATGTCACTAACAATGTATCGTGGGACATAGACTCATACAGGCTTTGCCATGCTTGCCTAGTGCACCTTGGTCATAATGATCCATGCATTAAAGAATTTACACGGATATCCCTTCTTTTGAATGACAAATAAATGGGACAAAACTTCAACACATTGCAACGTGTTGATACTAGTAATGCTCAAAAGTAATTCTTGATTTTCGAAGTATTAAAAGCCATATCCCCCTTCCCATTATGTCTAATTGACCATGTCAAAGGAACGACACCCCATTCTTCAAAGCCTGTTTTTTAGCAAAAATAAGATCGAGACCTTCTTATGCTAAATATACAAAATAAAATATACCATTCTTATATATTTGTAGATAAATCCATCCAGAGTACGGAACCATTCAAAGTACTTTATGGATCTGGTGGATAATTCGACATTCTGGTCACATATCGAATAATTGTCTACAAGAAATGCTGCATTTACAAACCTCTTAGCACATATTATACGCTTAAAGGCTCACCACCCTGATTACTATACCATGTCTATAAGACTCGATAAAGCTAGAGGATTTACATCAAAAGTACTTGATGATCATTGCATAAAATCGAAGTAAAGAACCCCGTTTTTCATGTGCATACGCAAAAAGGTCTCACAAAAAGCAACCATCAAAATGATATAGATGGCAGATAGGACATTGGTTATGCGCGCTATATTGCCTATGTATGCCCGGGATTTATGCAATACTGTATGCTGCTTTACTTATTTGTTTCACAGTCCAATATTAGACAACTATTATATGTGTACCAGTTGGTAACTGGATATTAGCCTGATATTTTACGCATATGTGCCGATTGCGCCCCCACAGCGCACCAAACTGGGCTTGCTGAAACAATTAAGTATTAACGTTGGATATGAATTCTTAACGATAATTTGCTATTTGGAATCCTTGTAAGGAGATCTCTTTACCGCTAAGAATTGTGGATTGTCACCTTGATGAGACAGTCTTCTCGTCGTTAGGGGGAGATAGAAAAAGAAATTTTCAAGGGAACGACAGGAATTGTTGTGGTCCCCACTCTGTCTCATCTTGATCCCCATGCACATCACAATGTATAGTGAAGTGAAAAAGAATAACCGATCTTGAAAATGTAACAGATTCGATGCCTGATACATTTACTGATATCGAAAAGTGACGAGATCAAACATACTAGCTGCAATATGCCTGCAAGGTTATAAGTCCCCAACAAGGGCACAGTGTCGCAGAAAGAGACTCTGTAACCACACTTAGTGGAGATGTGGTTGAGGCCATGGCTCCTTAAAAGGAATAAAATGAGGCCATTTGGTTCGACAAACACTCACACCAAAGAAGAGGTGGAGTAAGGCACAAATTAATCAATTAATCATTAATGTAAAAGCCCCTTTTATGAGATTATCTCTGATTATACTTATATCCATGAATCAATACTGGGGGACGCCCCGAAGTTATAATGATTCCAGAGAATAAATAAATCTTAATGGGTTAAGGATGGCATATGAATTAATGGATGCATTAATGATACACTGTTGCTCAAGGAATCAAAGAGCACGATGATGTTGAACCTCGCTCTGTTGCAAAATGTCAACAAAGGGCAAAATTGGCCTAAATAAAAATAAGCAATCCAGATAGAATTAGATTCTCTGGCAAAGAGACAGGTATTTGGTTCGGTAGTGCTAACCGCGCCAAGTGTAAAGCTTGTAGGACATAGACAATTATTTGCCATAAAGTGTAAATGAAAAAAAAAGAAAGTTCTAAAGTAAAAGGCTCACCTTATGGCGCAAGGTTTCACACAGACGCTTTGGAATTGCTTAAACATTATAACATTCCGCTACATAATTAGTTTGGTAGTTTTCGAAGGACTGAAAATGCAGCTTATGGATGTGGTTACTGCATATCTTTAAGGGGATCTTGATTTAGAGATATATATGAAAGTGCCTGATGGCCTTACATTACCCAAGTCAAGTGACTCTAAACCACGGAGTGCGTTTGTAATTAAGTTGAAACGCTCACTTTACATATTAAAACAATTCGGACGGATGTGGTATACCCGTCTAATTGACTGCTTGATTGGGAAGGGATATAAGAACGATGAATTATGCTCATGCGTATTCATAAAGAAAACAAGTTCCGGATTTGTAATTGTAGCTATATATGTCGATGATATGAACATAATAGGTACTCTTGATGAAATAAGAGAAACCGCAAGTTACTTGAAATCCAAATTTGAGATAAAGAATCTTGGGAATGCTCGAATTTTTGTTTAGATCTTAATCTAGAATATCGAGCTTGTGGAATACTAATCCACTAGTCTGCGTACGTTCAAAAGATAATCAGGAAATTTAACCTGGACAAAACGCATTCTACTAGCACTCCCATGGTCGGTCGAAATTTAGATCAAAGGAAAGATCAATTTCGCACAAAGTAAGATTACGAAAATATGTTGGGAGATAGGAGATGAAACTTTCTATCTAAATGTAATATGCGCATTATTGCACTTAACACAAAATACTCGACTAGACATAATATTCGCATTGAACTTGTTAGCTAGTTTAGCTCAGCGCCAAAGCAGCATAATTGAACACCTAAAAATAACCATTGGCTTGAAATTGTTCTTTCCCTACAGAGAGGAAAAAGTGTATATGATAGTAACATCTAAAGTAAATGATGATGCTAAAATGGCCACCCCCTACATTGAAATCCCAAACAAAATCTTGATTAATTTTGTTGATGTTGGGTATCTCTCTGGCCCATATAAAGCTCTAAGGAGAATATAACAAAGTAGTTCACCAAATCTTTTCCTAAGGCCATATTTGAAAAGCATGTGAAAAATATAAGAGTGCTTAGGCTTTTCCAACTCTCATGATCGAAGTAATGATCAAGGGAATGTGTGAAATATGATGAAATTTTTACACATACGTTGTACTCTTTTCCTTAGACCAAGGTTTATTTTTTTCCACTGGGTTTTGTTACTTGGTAAGGTTTTTAACGAGGCAACGATACATGCATAAGATTTTCAAATTCCTTGATTAATGTAAATATCAGGGGCAGGTGTAGACTTAAGAGGGAGTCTAATATCCACACGACGTTACGTTATACTCTTTTCCTTAAACCAAGGTTTATTTTTCCCACTGAGTTTTGTTACTTGGTAAGATTTTTAACGAGGTAACGATACATGTAAACTCTATTGATTGAAGTAAGGATCAAATAGAAATATAGACTCAATGAAGGAAGTCTAACAGGATTGTCATAATGTTGTACTCTTTTCCTTTCAATCAAGGTTATTTTTTCCACAGGGTTTTTGTTACTTGACAAGGTTTTAATGAGGCAACAAGACATGTATCATTCTATCTTCAACTCAGCACAAGGGGGAGTGTTTAAGGAAATTACACGTAGTGTGCTGTCGCCTAGATATAATATGTATTAGGGATTTACTGTGTAAATTATGTATTATGGGCCATAATGGGCTTCCTTGTAAATCCTATTTACTTTGTATTTGTGCCCTATTTAAAGGGCTTATCTAATGAAGGGTTTAGTAGAGTTATTCCTACAACAACTATGATATTATGTAACGAATATTAGACCCTTTTAATAAAATGATAAATAAATGAAATCTTTTGGTACACATGCACGATGTTACAATTAAGAAGAAAACATGTTATTATTACTTTTCCTACCAAACAATAGAGACTAATTGCGCATATATATATTCTTGTACTTTTTCTTTCCTTGCGGTTTTCCTTGTTTTCGGGTCAGGGATTCTTGAAATTAGTCGGGTTTAGGTACGAGAGTCTCCACCTTATACTTATTTTGATATATTTAATTTTGTAAATTTTCTTATTTTATACTTATATATATGTGTGTGTATGTATATAAAATTAGTTCATTATTCATTGTGTATATATAATTTAATCTATATATTTATATATAATATAAGGTATTATATTATTTCTATCTTCCCTATTCTTATTTCTTTTATAATTTTTTTTAAAAAAAATATTGGAGAATCCCTGCGGGAACTCATTACCTGATGGAGATGGGGATAGAGATTGCCGGATACCCATAATTAGGGATGGAGGCGGGAATGGAGATGATTTTTAGTAGCGGTAGTGGAGATGGAAGTCATAAACCAGACCTATTCTCATTCTTAATAATTATCTCCCTATAAGTAAAACTTTATTCACAATAAATGTTTATGTTGGTGAGACAAGGGCCTACCAAATAGATGTCGCAAAGTTTTGTGCCAGTGGACTAAATTCAAGTTCTTTCCCTGGATTTATATCCCCTTGAATATTGACTCTATCATCACTTGTATCAAAAAAGAGAAAGTAATTAGCTAGGTTCAAATTATACCAGTGTTTTACACCTTTTTGGTCGGTACATTTTAATATTTTATAAAGATCAATAGTAGATTTTGAGTAATTTTAATTTGAGCTAAACTTTGTTAAGGTAATAAATTGATTGCTCTTTTCAAGCAAATGATATTACTAGAGCAAAACTTTTACCAGAGCAATTTTATATCCATACGGACCCCTATATCCTTTATGCAACATCTTCTTTACCCTCTCTGTTCATCCCATTTATCTAATATATACACAAGAAAAAAATTATAAACGATAATCTCTTAATTCTAGAATTAGTTACCCAAAATTGATGCATTCTTGCATTTTGTTTATATCCATTTTGTGTAGGCAAATGACAACACTTGTGCATGCATGTGTGCTTCGGCTTGTTTCCCTAGATTTTTAAGATTTATTTTTATTTTTATTTTCTTCTCTCTCTCTCTCTCCATCCACAAACATATGTTATATGCCACATGCAATAACATTTCTCATAACAACGTACTAGCATACGAATTCATCCCAAATTTAAGGTACATATAACACAATTTGAAAACCCTACTGTAGAATCGGATGGAATAACAACTAACTCGTAGTGTAAGTAAACAATGTTTAAATAATTATTATAATGATTATATGTACGTCCATATAAACACTGTTGAAACATTTATTTTTCTAAGTAAAACAAAGGAAAATGAAGAAGTAAAACATAGGAATTATAATCATGATTGAGAAAAACAGAACGAAGTCAAATTTATTATCAGTTGGAACAAGGTTTAATTAAAGATATTTCGAAGTCAAATTTATACATTTAGGCTCCGTTTGATAGTAACATGGAAAATGAAAAAAATAATAACTAATTTAGATGAGAAGATGGAAAACAAGTTGAGGTATGTGGTGAGATTAACTCTTGCTTCTTGCTTTTTTCCATGACAAAATTTTCTTTGGGTGATGGTGGAGAAAATTTTTCCACAAAATATTAAAGGGAGGATGGAGGACATATACTCACAAAAATGAGTATGAGATAGAGAGTATCTCACCATATGCTTCAACTTATTTTTCATCTTCTCACCCAAATTAGTTATTTTTATTTTCCATGTTGCTATCAAACGGAGCCTTGTACCTTATTAGAATTGATTTTAATTAAAATTGTGGCTCAAGATCCACCGTTTATCTCTAAAAATTCTCTGGATTAAAAAAGGTGCAAAACTAATTATTTTACACTGAACTTAAACCCTCCACATATTGACACAAGTAATAAAGACCCTTTCGTTCCAACTTTTGGGTACGCGTTCATGTACCTCTGAGTTTAACACACTAGCTATTATTTATTATTTTTTTTAAAAGTTGCTCTTAGAAAAATATCTGAATAACTTTTATATATAGAGACACTTTGTCATTGTTCTTGTCCAAAATGTTTGAATTACGTTTTATGGCAAAATTTTATAGAACCCTTTAATTAATAAAGGTTAAAAAAAATATTTTTTTTTTACACCAGACTTTATGTCCGCCACATTAAAATTCTGATTGATAAATTTACATTGTACGTACCTATACTCACACTAACAAAAGAAAACAAAAGTATTTGTATAGATAAGAAACATTTTGAATAAGAACTATAAGAATATAATTTTGTATATCATCTATATCTACAGATAGTTTATCAATCAAAATTCTATGGAACTATAAAAATTATTTGGTAAATCTACTAAAAAACACACACATAGATATAATATATGTAAAAAAAAGAATAAAAGTAATGTACCGGGCTGCAGACATCAATGGAAGTATGAACATACCAGTGCGATAAATCAAAAGCGATCGCCATGCCCAAAATTTCCACAACCAACACATCTTTATCAGTAAAACATTTTGCACTTTCATACTCACTCGAATGCATGTATCACCTCTCATTTGAACCCATCCAATCTAGTGAAATCTGAGATAAAACCTGAATATTTTCTCATGTCACCACCACCAAATACGTTCCCACATACTCCTCAACACCACCATTGACCTCATTTTTTGCCACCACATGCAGCCTACTACCTCCCTTCTCTAACCATGCATTCTCCACCATCCGAATGTGCATTCAAAGAACCTCAAATTAAGCTCAGCCCATAGCTATCCAAGTATTGGATAAAGCCATTTGCGTACACAAACACAGGTTCATTAGGAGGAAAAGGTGTGTGTACGTGTGGAAGTTGGCACAAGTGTTTTGGTAAATGAAGCTTTAAGCGCTTGTAAGCCTTTTTGTTCCACAACGAGCCATTGCAATCTTCTATATGTATCTAGAACAATATGTGATAGAGAGAAGGTTTGGGATGCTAAGGTTTCTACGCCAGTACATAGGCCCTGCTCTAACTATCACCATCACTGTGTCTCTCTTCATTCCCTCTCTCTCTCTCTCTCTCTCTACCATAAATGGCAAACAAGAACGGTTCAGAGCCATGCCTAAAACAGGTGTGTTTTTTTTCTAGAATGGCTCAAATCCTTTCCAATTTGATGCTTTATTTTGGTAAAACCATACCCGATTTTCACCAAATCTGGAACGGTTTTGGAAGGACCACTACCGTGCCAGATTCATTTTTCTTTTGCCCCAATTTCTTATTGATCTAACATGTGTCATTTTTTTATTTGACCACGTGTAACTTTTATATTTGTCTACATGTAATTTTATTATTTGTCCATGTGTCTGGTAGATACTAATGGATTCCAAATTCACTTTACTTTTTTATTAAAAAATTAATGTTAAAAAACAAATATATTAATTCTCACTGTTATATTATGTTAAAAATAAACATAAAGTATAAGTTTTGGGGTGAAAATTACTTTTATTAAAATTAAACAATGCCATTTTTTTTAATAAATGACGAAATCATAAATGTTAATCTCACATTTAGCTTGTACCAAAGTTTTTTTTAAAAAATAATATTAAAAAATAAATATTAATTCCCACTATTATAATATGTTAAAAAATAAATAAAAAGTACAACATGTTGAGTGAAAATTGGTTTGGGTGGGAATTTCGTTTTGGAGGGAATATTCGCGCCATATTCAAATTTTCGCTGGAGTGGACGGGTCAACTAGATTTGGTGCCAAGATGTACTTAAATTATAAATGGTGATAAACCGTTTTAGATTGTGGTGCCTATTTACGAGTTTTGGTGTAGTGTCTCTCTTGCACTTTAACTAAACTCTATTACATGTAGCCGCGTATTTATACAGGGGAACTTGGAATAAGTGTAGTTAAAGTCTATATCCCATAATTATACAAATATGTACTTGTAGCTAAATTCTAATTCCATAATTATACTAATGTAAAAAAAATATATACTTATTTATCTAAGTTCCCCTCTATAAATATGAGGTCACATGTAATAAAACTTAGTTACGGAGAAAGAGAGAGAGATTTGATATCTTTTTACAATATTGCCCTTTTATTTCAACCACTATGACCAAATGAAAGGAAGTACAGTTGTAAATCACAACTGTACTTCCTCTCATCACATACCGATTTGATTATTTTGGTTTCATATATCCCAAAGTTATTGTATTACCAAGGCAATTATATATGCTTCTGCCAAAAGCTAATGGGTAATGTTATTAGCAACCTACATGAATATTTTAGCACACAAAACTATTCTTAGCGACAATTTATATGCGCTGCCAGTAACCAAACCCAAGTAATTTACGCATTATGTACACGGGCATAGGAGAGGGGGGGGGGGGGGGGCGTAACTAGGCTTCAGCCCACTCCCAAAAAAAATCACCTAGAGTACTAGTAATTTTTAAACACAGCCCAGCTTAACCTAGTAGACTTGTAGTCAACACCAACAGAATCACAGAAAGTAGTATATGGTGGTTCTCACACTTTCTTTGAATTTTCTACAGTTCCTCTTTTTCCATTGGATGAAGTAAAGTAAGTATATTCTATAAACATTCTTTATTTTGTTTTGATGTTTTCTCCGTTTGTTTACTTGTTAGTTGTTATAATATTTTATATTATATTATATGTATATATATATCTATAATAATAAAATAGAAGGAAAAAAATGTATAAGGGAAAAAGTTTGTAAGGTTGAGATCAAATTTTGCTATTTGAACAGTTGAGATGTGTATTTTAATTCAAATTCATCTTTACTTGTGAGTTGTTATAATATTTTATATTATATATATATAATATCATTTATAATTGTTTCATTATAAATCCATTGGCCTTCTATATATAGATAGCTATATATCTATGTTCAATTTATTTCATTTCGTCGGTTAATATATATCTTGTGTTTAATTGAGATGTATTTAGCACTCCTTAATTTAAATTAAGAATTCCGTCAATTTGTTTTTCACACAATTCTAACAATTTAGTTAAGTACTATCATAAGAGTTGGTGCATTTATTTTGATGTACTAAAAAGGACACTAAAACTTTAATTTGAGACATAATGAAAAGTATATAATAATATGACTCTTAATTTAAAATGATAAAGGTAAGATATAATTACATTACAAATTTACCAAACACATACGTTATGCTTATTACATATATTATGCGCAGCAAATGATTTATTATATTGATAAATTGTGGCAATCGGATCAGAGATTTTATTGGCATATAGATCGAGTATGTGTCATATTTAATACATATTAAATTTTTATTTTTTTTATAAAGTGCTTTTAACGTGTGCCGTGAGAGTGGATGTTAATACAACCCACAAAGTATTATTGCAATTTAATGTATTACTAGAATGTGGATTATAGTTCCAAGTGGAAAAAAAAATCCCACTCTTTAGCTTCTAAAAAATTATATCAAATTTGTCTTTTGACATTAGCCCACCCCTCCAGGAAATCCTGGATCCACCCTTGATTAGGTAATTAAACTTTTTATGTAAGTGATATTATATTACTTTGGCAGAAGCTTTATTTCACTTTAACATTAACAGTAGTCTATTAAGTATGGAAAAAAGGTATAATAATATGAGCATGGTCCATCAGTTTAGCTATATCCTATGCATTGATGAATTGTACACATAATCATCAATATTGTAGATTACAAACATGTCCATTTTCTTGATTGGAAAGACTTGTTTAAGTTGTAGACTTTGTCTTAGAATGCAGTCAAAAATGGGACAGGGATTAAGATGCTAGGGTGTAACGAGTTAGTTTATTTATTATCTTATGTAGTTTTCATTAGATACAATAAAAATATCTTAAGATAATTACTAAATTTTTGGATGTAATAATTAATGAACTTAATTTCCAAAATGGAGAGGGGAATTCAATATATATGGTTTGTTTCATCGGGATTTGAAAACCTAATAAGAGACTTAGAATTTCAAATTAAAAAAAGCAAATATCTTTTATTTTTAATTATTTATTTTAGGATGTTTTGAATTTGAATTAAAGAAGAGATGTTATTTATTTTATTGTAATTACAGGAATAGACTTTAACTACATTTCCGTACCAAATAGCCCATATATCTATTAATATGTAGCGATGAGTTAGAGTCACAACCACACATAACAGATAGAGCTTAATTTGGTAGAGAAAGAAAATGAAGAGCGACACAGTGGTACTAATAATATATAGGACTATACCTAGCAACCTCAGCGTTGTTCTAAAGATCCTCCCCCACTCCTAAGTATTGATGATCTTACTTAAAAACTGGATTTCCTCTTGGAGCATGATATTTTTAAAAATTGGATGTCTTCGAGGGTCGAAAGCGAATTGCATAAAATTGACGAGGCTCAAAAGCATAGAGGCTTAATGCATCCAGTTTACAATGACCTTAGTAAGTAGTCTGTAAATTACAATGCAAAGAGATCGAGATTGGTGGAAAATTCGATTAGAGTTAAAGCTAATAATACAATTATAAACTTGATGGCACTCAAACAATAATTTTGACATAACCAATATTTGAATTCCCAAGAAGCTAGATTGCACTTGAAAAACCCAGTCTAGGCACAATATAACTATTTTGAAAACCAAGAGTTTGAAGGATAAGCTTAGGCTTACTGCTTAGCACACTAGAGGGTTTTGTCCGCATATATATTAGGTAGGATCTCACACACGCGTGAAGGCTCTTTTATAAGGTGCGATCATCTTGTTTCAATTGGCATCAACCCCTTTGTGTTATGTATTGCTTTGCAAGGCTTCAATTTTCCGATGTGGGATTTATAATCTCAACAAAATCAATAAGACGACACGTATCATGGACTTTAAGAGAATATGAATTATATCCTATAAAGAAATGGTTCACATTGTTCTGCCTAAGACTATCAAGATTAAGATTTCCCTCTAACAAAATTCTAAAGAATTTTTGGAGTTTGTATCGACTTCAATAGATGGGTATCCTTGAATTTGAAAGGAGGTAGATAACTGAATTATTGTTGAATTCAATTAATTCATCAATATGTTAGATAATATAGGGGTGGATTTGGTTACCTCAGTTTTCATTCCAGCTAGAGCTTCCTTAAATACATGATACTTTACCATTGTTGGAGCTTCCTTCAGTACCTCTTGGTTTCTTTGTATTGATAGCATCAATCAACAATTCCTCTCTGAGATGTTGTTCCAGCTTGCTGGAACTTCCTTGTTAGTGTATTATTTAACCTTTTTGGTACTCATGTCGATGAGATCTTCTTCTTCCGATGAAGCTGACAGATCTGCAGATAAAAAAAAAAAATTCCTTGTTTTTCAACCACCATGCTCACACATAAATCTTGAAAGAATCTTTTAATTTAAAACCGTTTACTTATCAAACAATTTGTTTAATTAGAGTATTTTAATAGTCAGAAAGTTATTTGATTTAAAGAAGTGATTCTCACTTTTCGTTTATGAAATTACAATTGTTGTTCAAGTGTTGAGTCTAGATCAGGGACAATCACACAAAAGCAACCACACAAAAACTAGGGGTGTGCAGAAAATCGAAAAAAACCATAAAACAAAACCGAGCCATTTTTCAAGCATTGCGGTTCAATTCGATTAAGAAATCAGACAACTAAAATAAAGCCAACAAAAATCGAACCAACTAGTACACTTATTATATTTCTATTAGTTCAATATATTTAACTAATGATCTATTTTTCAAAAAATAATATAGATTAAAAAATTAAAAAGAAAGCTTAAGAATAATAAATATTTTCGAAGAGAAAATACACAAACATTTAACAAGAAAATAAGGTCCAAGAGAATGAAAAATATATAAAAAAAATTCCAAATATAAACCCATGGCCCAAAACTATAATTTTAGGCCCAAGATCCAAACCGACAAAAACTAACCGCCTGAACCAACCAAAACCTTACCGGTCGATTTTAGCCATTCTGATAGTTTGGTTAGGTGAAACTTGGGCATAAAACTGAAAAGTCAGTTCGGTTAGTCGTTTAACCATTCCGTTTAGTTAACCGAACCGTGCACATCCTGTCAAAAACAATACTTATATGGTAAAAATCTATCCAACGGATGCATAGGAAAAATCCATAGAGGCAAGTACACTCACAACCTAAATCCAGTATATGAACAAAATAGGTAAAGAGAAAGGAATGAAATGCTTACAACAATCATACACGAACCACCAATTTCCAGTGAAGAACATTTTCAGCACTCCAAACCAGCCCTCAACCACACCAGGGATTATAGATTCAGTTCAGCCAAAATCACAATAGTCCTCAACATATACAAAAGGTTTTTTAAACAAGAATATATTTATAATTATTGAAACTTAATAAAACTTTTTAGATCTGAAAACCAGTTTTTCGAAAACAAAAATATCTACTATGATCTAAGTAATTCTTTTCCTTTACAAGAAGAATTTTATAGAAAACATTCCAAATTAAACATACAAAAAAAATATAACTAGATTATTCAAAGTTCAAAATGGAAAATCAAGTATGAATCCCTCTGTTGCTTGATTTAATAGATATATAAAAAAAGATTATCATAAACAACATATCTTTGACACAAATTAGAAAGTATATATTCAATTTTGTTCTATGATGTCTGATTTAATAGATCTGTTAAAAAAATTATCAAAAATAACAATAATGCCTTTTGAATGAATGAAGGAATATATATTATTCAACATACGGTTAGGATTTTATCCTAACTAAGGCAGTGCAACACTTAATCGACGGATGTAAATGGATTGACATGGATTAACGAATCAACCATTGATCCCCACTAGATTAACGATCTAGATCAACCCTAAAACAACGCATTACAAGGATCACCAACTATGTATTAAATACACAAGTAACCGTTCAACAACCCAACGCGTTTTACGCGTAGAAGTATCTAGAATTGGGACTCTTTTCATTTAATTGGATCTTTGGGCTTAAATACACAAAACAACCATAGAGACTCATATAAACTTTGAGCAATATCAGGTCTAAAACAAATGCTTTCATTAAAGCCCAAATAAATTAAGAGTCAAAACAAATAATTTGTTTAAGGCAAATTTCCAATATATATAAGTTTATCAAGTAACAGTTCCACGTATCATACTGTTGACCTTAAAGTTACTAATCTTGTTTTGATAATAACAATAACATTAATCTTGTGCAATTTAACTAAGTTGTTATTTTAAGTAATACCCACAAATATTTGTTTACACGTAGACAAAATCGACAAGCCGGAACCAAGATCACTCTTCCACAAAGCTTACAAATCTCATTTATCTTACACCACACATCAACTTGATTAAAGCTCATTCACCATTTCATATCAATAAGGATTATAGATCAAAGCAAGTGAAGAATTGAAGAAATTTTCTAAAGTTTTCAAACACTCGTTTATCTAATATTTGAGTGAATACTTTAGAATTTGTGTAAAGTTTCTTATTTGATCATCATAATAGCCTATACATTATTTTAACATTATTAGTTTGATCAAACCAAAGTTTGAATCAAGATTCTTTCAAAAACCTCTTCGTAACGAAAAACCGTTTTTGAAATAAATTCATTTTAAATTCTAACAACCTTATTTTTAAGCTCTTCACTTTATAGAAGTCTTAGGAACTCATATTTAACATTCCCCAAGCTTGAAAATTGATTTTCGAGCCAATTTGCAAAAGTGTCAAAAATTGAATTTTTGGACTTTTTGGCAGCAAACTAGTATGGACCAACAGTCGACTGATGGGCATTGCTCAGTTGACTGAAGGCCTAGAAACTAGCCGTTGAATTTTTGATTTTTTACCATTTTTGGTACCAAACCTCCACCAACTCTCTCCAAACGGCCATATGTCCTAGACTATATATACACTATCTAAGACATGTTTAAATACTCTTGAATCATTCTAACACTATTCTCTTTATCTATATTCAATACTCAAAGATTCAAGAACATTGTTTTGATCAATCATCATTATCTTAAGTTATAAATTGTTGATCAAATTTGATAACCTTTAGTGTGAGCTTAATTTGTAATCTTCATACACTTGAGAGTTATTGTACTTTGGTGTTTGTCACCAAAATCTTATTCTTCAAATATTAAGAGAGGTTTATCTCTTAGATAAGTAAGAGATTGTTCTTATGTGAATGTTGAGAGATATCAACATTTGTAGAGTGTAAACACTTATAGAGGTCTGATCTTCACCCGGAAGAAGATTGGTATTAGTGAAAATTCTCGGAGAACTGTCCGAACGCAGAAGTAGGGGCTAACAAGCCGAACCGTGTGGACAAAAAGATTTTAACTTCTATCGGTTTTATCTTTCTATCTCTAGCTTCTTTATTTATTGCTATATTCCCTTTGTACTTGGGATTCCTTTAGTGTTTTACTTGATTGCTTGATATAAACTTTAAAATTTTTAATTTTTTTTTTTAAAATCCCATTTAGTTTTTAAAACCCTATTCACCCCCTCTTGGGTATTTTTCGACCTACAATTGGTATCAGATATTGTACACTTGTTTTGATTCTACAATCTTAAAGTTTACGATCATGTCTATCTATCAAGGAACCGGCCTTAACGAAGGTTCTTCCACCACTAGGCCACCTCTATTTGATGGCAAAAATTATAGTTATTGAAAAAATTGAATGTGTACTTTTCTTCAAGCTAGTGATTTTGAACAATGGAGGATCACACTTATTAGACCCTATGAGATTACCAAAATTGATGAAAGGGGTAATGTTCTCCCTAAGTTCCATCTCGGAATATGATGAGCATGACATTAAAAAAATTCAATTCAATGCTAAAACTTTAAACTCTCTACATTGTGCTTTCACCATGAACGAATACAAAAAAATTTCTAATTGTAAAATCGCCAAAGAAATTTGAGATAAACTAGAGGTTGCTCATGAGAGAACCTCACAAATTAAGGATAACAATATTGACATGCTTGTTCATGATTATGAACTATTCAAAATGGAGCCAAATGAATCTCTTGTTTCTATGTATAGTAGATTCTCTATTATCACTAATGCTTTAGATTTTCTTGGTAAGGTCTACTCTAATAAGGACAAGATTCGAAAGATCCTTAGAACTCTCTCCAAGAAATGGAGACCGAAAGTCATGGCCATTCAAGAAGCCAAGAACCTCAGAAACCCTTAGCATGGATGAACTCTTGGGTTCTCTCAAAACTCATGAGAAAGAATTAAAAAGAAAAAAAGAAGTTTATACAAAAGCCAAAAAGACTCTAGCTCTCAAAGCAAGTCAACGAGAGGATGATGAGGAGTCAATGGGAGGTGACGAAGACATGGCTCTTCTCTCTAGAAAATTTATGAAATTTCTAGCCAAGAAGAAAAGCTTCCAAGGAAAAGAAAACAACTTTGGTTCTTCATTAAGGAGGAACAATGATCGATCAATTCAACTAAGAGTTGAAAACGAAAAAGTGAAGAAATGTTTCCATTGCCATGAATCGGGAGACTTCAAAACAAATTGCCCGATTAAAAGAAAGGAGAAGAAGGATAAAAGGGACAAAGCCTTCAAACAAGTAAAACATGCCCTTAAAGGCACTTGGAGTGATTCCGAAGGAGGGGAGTCCAATGTCGACTCTAGCGACGAGAAAACGGCAAACTTTTACCTTATGGTAAAAGACGATGAGGTAAACTCTAATTATAATTCATTCAGCGATATTGATGTTTCTATTAATGATGATGCACATAATGAGAATGACTATTATGAATTATATGAAATGTTTGAGGAATTGCATAATAAGTTTAAAAATTTATCTAAAAAGTATGCAAGCCTGAAAAATGACAACTTGATGGTTTCTAGCAAGTGTGAAACGTTTGGTTAGAGATCGCAATTATTAACTCATTTAGTTGGAGATTGCAACTTTATTTTGTGATATGTATATTTAGTTAAGGATCCGATAATTATTTGTTTTAGTGGCAGCCTAGGTTAAGAATAATGCATATGCTTTTGAATTTTTCCCTTTATGTGTGTTGAATATCCATTTTATAGTCAATAGGAATAGGAATAAAAAAATTTTCATGCATGCATGTGAGTTTTATACTTTTTCCTATAATTTTGACCATTTGTCTTATACGTAATTTTATATCTACAATTTTAAATATACAAACTTTTAATGGTAAATTTTAAATATAAAAACTCTTACATGGTATTTTGTTTTAAATTTAATGTATTTTGAATTTCATAAAAATAGATAGAGAAAAAAGATAAGAGATTAAAATTGGTGGAATAAGAGAGATAAAAAGTTTTTGACTTTCTTGATTTGATGGGTTGAAAACACATCTAACGGTCTAAATTTTTTCTTTTCTTTTGCAAATTAATGTGGATCATTGATTAGATAATTTAGTGATGTGATGATTATTTTCATTATAATATAGATAAGAAGGAAAAGAAAAAAAAAAGACGTACATTTTTTTTTGTGTCCACTAATTAAATTGAAAATTTTCCTCTCGAAAGAAAAGATCGAGGAAAAGTGTAAGAAAAACACACATGATAAAATGATAAATAAATGAAATGTTTTGGTACACATACACAAGATCGTACGAATAAGAAGAAAACGAGTTATTATTACTTTGTATACCAAACAAGAAAGAATTATTGCATATATTCTTGTTTATAGACGGCAAAAGCTAATCAATATACACATTATCTTCATTTAACAGGGGCAAATTATAAATGTCAAGAATAATTTTATACTCACTAAAAATACTAATTGAACTTTAAAATTACCAATAAGTTGTAAAATAAACTTTATGTTGATAATGATCGAAAAGGTTTTATTTTTAAATATCCCAGTTTGAAAAATGATTCATCACGTAAATATTGAGTTATTATTCGTATTTTTGTTATTGAACGTATATAAGGTCTCTCGCATTTTTATACAATACAGATGACTGAGTGAATTTTTTATAAAATATAAGAAATCAAGTGAAATTTACTTATATATGATACCTGAATGGCTTCCATCCTTTGATTTTCTCAATGGTGCCCCACATCAATGACAGGAGATCGGCCAGTTATCTTTTTAAGATAAAATGGACTTTTTGTGGGACTTTTAAACCCATGCATGTTCAGTAATACTTCAGTTACATCTCCACATTTCATTTACTAAGCATCACTATTAATTGTAGGTTGCCGGTAAAAAAAACTTTCAAAAATTAATTTTGACACTTTTTTTTAAAGTATTTGTAATCAACTTTTAAATTGATTAGTACATCCACATCAGTAAAAGCACCTATGTAAAGACATTGGAACAATATAATTAACGTCCACTCTTTTTAAATTAACACATTCATATGCAAAGTATGTTTTGATTGACCGCAAAATTATGAATTTTAAGAAACAAAATTTGTCAATCCCTTGACTTTAGTTAGCCTTTGCGGAAACAAAAGAAGAAAGTGAATTGCAATTAGTATGATTTTTTTTTTTTTTTATAACAAACTTAAAATCTAAATTATAGTTTTGAGACAATATCAAATTCATTAACAATGTATTAAAAATATAAATAAGTTAAAACATCAAACACCTTATGAATATTGTTTATAATAATATGCGCAATATAACAAGTTCAAGTCAAACTGTACATTTCAATAACTAATAAAGTAATAAGTGTAAAATTAATTTCAACCCCAGGATGCATGCGATGAGTCCACATTTAGATGCCATTAAATACACGTGTATGTAATATATATATATATATATAGGTCATATTGTAAAAGTAGAGAGAGTGATTATATATAAAGTACTACATCCGTCCTGAATTGCTAGTCCCTCTTTTCTTTTTTTGATGTCCCAAAATAAATATCCACTTTTCATAAAAGATAAATACATACCTATTTTGCCTTTTTATACCTTCACTTTTCAAGTAAAAGTTTTGAATAAAGAAAATGGTAAAAAGGGAAAGTCAATGTAAATTAAGTAAAAAGTGCAATGATGATGTTGGGTCCTTAAAAAGTTGGATTTCCCAAAATGGACCAGCAATTTGGGACGGAGGGAGTAGCTTTTTTTTAGTAAGTGGATTCTTCCGGTAGTAAAACAATCTTCACTTGAATTTGGAAATCTCAAATTTGAGGCTCACCTATTCAAGCTTAGCATCAATTAATCTCCATTGCCTAATTTAGTAGTGTAAGTTTGCTCAAGAAAAAAAAACTAGAAATTAGGTAGAAGGTCTTACTACACATTGATTTTTATCAAAACTCCAATGAATAATATTTTTTTGAATGAAGGGCCTATTTTTAATTGATAATTAGTGTAAGAGGCCTATTTTATTTTATATTTTAAATGAAGGTATTTGAATAAATTTAAATATCATTTAATTAATAAAAACATGTTATATATTACCTAAATTACCCCTCTTTATGAAATTTGCACAAAAAATATGAATATTGTAGTGAAATATGGACTGCAATATGAACTTTGCACTAGAAATATGAATTGCAAAGTTCACATTGCAGTAAAATATGGACTGCAATATGAACTTTGCACCAAAAATATGGACTGCAAAGTTCATATTGCAGTAAAATATGGACTGCAAAGTTCATATTGCAGTGAAATATAGACTGTAAAGTTCATATTGCAATCCATATTTTAATGCATATTGGTATTTTTTAGTTTATTTTAAGGGTTGGGATGTCATTTTATAATGAAAAAAAAACACATGTCATATTATTAATAAAATAAAAAATAGGCCCTTTATTTACAAAAAAATTATTCATTGGCTTTAGTGTGAAAATCTTTCTCTAATAAGACCTTTTTTTTAATTGTCCCAAAAAAAAAAGTGGCAGTTTATTCTTCAAAATTAAATTAACATCTCTAGTTGCTAAAACATGAACAAGAAAGGGTCATATTATCTTCTTGACTAAAAGCAAAAGCTAGAAAAACACTCCATTTTAAGTAAGGGTGCCTTAAGAACCTTATAAATATAAGTGATTTTTTTTTTCTTTTCTTTTAAAAGAGCATTGAAACTAATTTTTAAAGGTGCTTTTAACAACACCCTTAATTGTATTATCCACCAAATTACATGGAAGATACTTAATAAACACATCCTAAATTGCACAATTTCTTTAGTCAACATATGTACCTTCCAACAAAAGTCAAAGTTAGTAATTATATGTAAGACAGTTATTTATTGTCGTTGCCTCACAATATTTATTGTATTTCCGGATCATATTGTGAGGTTGATACTTCTACGGATCGAATCTTTTAAACAATAGAAAGTTTTGGACTGTAACCTCAGGACCATATATTTACTACCTCAAAGTATGTACATGATTGAATTTCTTTTAGATTTAAATTTTGCACTTCCTTTATACATTCTCAGCAAGGACGGATCCCAGATTCTTGAAAGGGGTGGCCGGGTTATATGAAAAGGATATGCCAAAATCTAATTGAAGGGGTGAACTATTGAGAATTTTTTTTTATCGCAAATACTTAAAAATATCAAATATTTCATTATTAATTTTTATGTACGTAAAAGTAAAAAAAAGGAGTACTACGCCCACTTTATTGAAATACCTACTTATTCATTGTTGTTTTGTTAATAATAACTATAATGGGTTTGAAAAAATAAAGAAAACCCACCAAAAATCATGTAGAAAAGAAAATGGAAATAGATAAATAAAATAAGGAGGGAGGGAGAGACAGAGAGAGAGAATGAGAAAGAGAGAATGGTTAGAACAAAATGGCAAGAGATAAATAAGATAAGGGAGAGGAGTTACAACAAAAATCAAGGTCATACACTGGACTCAAACAAATAACCTCTCTTCTAATAATAAATGTATTACCACTCAAAATACAAGCCATTTGGTTATATTTTGCCTTTCCATAATTATTGAACTATATTTTGTGCTTGGCTGTGCTATTTCTATATCATTACTCTAATTAATATGGGAAAAAAAACTTGGGGGGGTTGTTCTCAGTGAAATTCAATTTTGATTGATATTGTTGATTTAGGTTCGATTTCAATTCAATTTTGAACTCGGATTTGATTTTGATTCAATTGACCGAGTTTGGATTGATTTTGGAAGGAGATAAAAAGGTGAGGTAAAGATAGAGATTTAGGCTATTTTTTTAAAATAAGGAAAAAGCGGTGTTAGAAAATGTTAAAAATTGATGGAATGTTAACAGTGTTAGAAAGTACGGAATTATGCCCAATTAAAATCATTTTGGAGGACTTCTTAAATATCACTATTGGCTTGGGGGTTAAATCAATATGAACCCAAAATGAATTCTTTTAAATGGGACTAGGCCTCATTTATGGAACATGGCATCATTTGTTATTAATAAATTCATGTTAATATTTTTCATCTTAGAACTAATCTATACATATCTTCTCAATATCATGTTAATCTCTTTGAGTACACTTTTAAGCAATACAAAATGAGTTGTAATCTATCAACATTCCCAGCTATTCACCCCTTTGAGGATACATACTATGTTCCCAATGTGACCTCCCGAACGTGAAACAAATTTTATTAGCATCACTTGAATATGTTTAAAAAATGATTAGCATTCATAACCATATTCATGCATTTGGTAATATGAATTTACGCTGAGTGCAGGTAAATACTCGAATTTTGCATTTTCCATAATGTTTGATTTCGTAAGAAGAATGTGAGTTAAGTATATTTTATTATTGGAGTTCATGTTATATATAGTAATAATTCACAAGGAGCTTATGTAAAATAAAATATCTAAGTAGAGTTAGTTATCTAACTAGCTTAAAAACTAAAAAGAAATTGAGCATTAATATCACAAATTTGTGGTGACACTCTTTTGAGAGTAGAATAAGACATCAAATTGAGCTTTGTGTTACATGTTATGTTGATGATAGAAAATGATGTTCTACGTTCTATGTAAATAAAATATGAGACTTAATCTAGTACGTTCTTATAAGAATTATGGCTATGTCCCGACCAGAAAAGGGTAAAATGATATATATGCATTAAATTTAATTAAGTCAGAGTAATTAAAGACTTCTCAAGTTGGGCTAACTATAAACGATGTATATTTCCCACATGGGACATTATGTAATGTATATGAAAGGTGTATACATATGTCAACGAAAGAGGTAAAAAATTAAAAACACAAGGAAATAAATGCTTAGAGCAGTGAATCGTGGACTGGTCCTTCGGGATCCCACATTGTTTGTGGATGAGTGTGTGTGTGGGTTTATATCCGATTCCGTATCTTACTAAAATTATCGGTTTTAGTAAGGAACGTGTTAGGTCTCTGAACCTCTGTGTATGTTTGTTCGTTAACCATTCAAAAAAAATAAAATGCTTAGAGCAGTGCCACGCGCTCAAACCACCAGTTTCCATCAAAGAACATCTCTAGCAGTTCAAACCAATCCTCAATTGCACGTAGATTCACCTCGATCACAGTACTTCTTCACATCTCCAAAAAAAAATTTAAACAAGACCAGATTTGTAGTCTTTGAAACATAATAAAACTTTTTAGATTTGAAAACCATTTTTCCAAAATAAAAATAAAAATCTCTATTGCGATCTAAATAATTTTTTTTTCCTTTCTAAAAAGAATTTTATATAACCAGATTATTCAAAGTTCAAAACGGAAAATCAAGTATGAACATCTTTGTTGCCTGATTTAATATGTCTATAAAGTTTCTGTTTTTTTATCAAAAACAACAAATCCTTGACAAATGTAGAAAGTACATACCAATTTTGATCTAGGAGAGTCAATAGAGCCAATCCAATAAGAGAGAATGTAGAAACCCCTTTCAACTCTTAAAACTGAATCACAGATATACACAAAGCCTCACCTTAATACAAGATCACGCTTTTGGTAATGATTCTACTACGGTGCCACGAATTTGCAAGCTGATCCTAAGTAATCGTTGTTGTTCACAAACCAAAATTATAGAGAATAAATGCAGTGCAATCTAATCAGTGATGCAACCTATATACAAGAGAGATCGAGGATTCTAGTGTACTAAAATGATCAGTTTTAGATAGAAAGAGGAGAACATGAAAAGCTCTAAAGAAGAGAGAAAATAATTTTTCAAATATATTTTCTGAATGAAAAAAGGAATATATATTTTTCAACATATGGTTAGGATTTGAGCCTAATTAAGGTGGCGTTTGATAAAATAACTAAAAACACTGTTTGTTTAGTTATGAAAATTGTATCTCAAAAAATGTTGTTTGCTTGAATATAACACATCTGAAAACTGAATTTTTTAATATGACAATTTTGCCCTTATTAAGTATTTTGAAGAGGGTGTTTTAAGTTTAGTCCATTTGGATTGAAGGAATAGGAAGGAAAGGAAAGGAGAAGAGAAGGAATGATTGCATTTTACTTGTTTGGATAGATTTATAAGAGAGAGTAGAAAGGAAATGGAGGAATTGAGAGGGAATGCCATTCCCCTTTATTCATTTATTTTGTTTCCTTCCAATATTGGGAGGATTGGGAGGGAAAGGAAAAGTTTTTAATAATTTTTTCACGTTTTTCCAAATTTAACCATAATTTGTTAATAATATATTAAATCACATTCATTTCATTTCTTTTTTTTCTTCCTATCCAAACAAGATTTATTTTTATTCCATTCTTTTCCATCCTTAGTTATTCAAACAACAATAACATTAAACTCATTCATTTCCATTCTATTCCATTCCTTCCCTTCTTAATTAACTATTTTCTTTCCGTCTATCCCCTTCAATCTAAACGGACCGTTAAAGATGGTAAAATAGGTATTTTACAATAGGGTGTTTTATGTTTTCAGATTTAAGTGGCTAATTTGCCACTTAAATTTTTTGATGCAAATTTTCAGTTTTAAGTGGTAAGCCACTTAATTTATTTTTTTTTGTCAAACAAACAACTATGAAAGTTTTCATATTTAAGTGAGTAAAACAAAGAACCCCTAAGGCGGTACAACACTTAATCGATTCATAGTCAATCGTTGGTCCCCACTAGATTAACGATCCAAATCAACCCTAAACAAATGCATCACGCAGATGATAAATTGTGTATATTAAATGGATTTTGGTAGCATAAAAGACACTGTAAGTTTTTTAAACTTACAGACAATTTCTAAACACAAATCTAATAAGGATACCTATTCTTACTTAAACTCTGTGTTTTGTTTTAAAAAAAAATCTACAATCATTAAATTCGTAATTACAAAATTAGGCTATTTTTTTTTTGTCTTTTACAAATCCATCCATCTGACATTTGTATCATTATTAAATTGAATTCTTTATTACCAATTAAAAATAGGATATGTTCAAGTATATAATATATATTCTTTTAGATTTATAAAGAGACTTTAAATCTATTAAAGTATTAAAAGAGGTTTACTAAATTTTACGCGAAAATTTAGATACTCAGTTTGAGAGATCCAAAAAAATTGGACTTTTACACTTAACTATATGACATTTATATCAATGTTAAATTAGATTTTTTCATTACCAATTAGAAATATGATAGTTCAAGTATAGAAAATTTTTTTTATATTTATAAAAAAAGTCTTTAAAATATTAAAACTATAAAAAGAGACTAATTAAATTGCTAAAACTATAACTTGTTTCCTTATAAAATTTGATGAAGTGATTATTTACAAATAAAATAAAAATAAAATATTTATAATTTCAAACATTAAAAAAAATTGATTCTTAATTTGAAATATTTTTAAAAAAAAAATACTTGATCAATATGTTATATTTAATTTTTATTTTAATTTTTTTGGTCAAAATTACTAATTTAATTGTTTAATTAAAGAATAAGAAATAATTATGTAAAACATATGGACTTCATTATTTTGCATGGGTTAAAATATTAATAATAATAAAGATAGGTTAAAATTTAATAATATTTATCTTTAATTAAATATATAAAAAAATTAACGTTTTTAAGATAATCATTTTCTATATTAAATACACAAGCAACCGTTCATCAATTCAACGCGCTTTACGCGCAGAAATATCTAGGATTGGATGTCCTTTGGATTGGATATTTTTTGGGCTAAGACACACAAAGCAGCCAAACCCTTGACAAATTTTTATTTTAGAAGGGCTTTTAGTTGTAGGTCTATCTCTGCGCTCATGTTTTTACTCTAGTTCATATAAGATAAAAAGTCATGTTAACGTATGCCTTAAAAACATATGTTAAGTATTCATTTTTAAAAATAATTAACTCTTAATAAGTATTAAATATTGCACAAATTCTCATGCAAAATTTTATTATTTATATTTATAATGATTTTAACATGTACCATAAAAACACGTATTATCATTTTCATAAAATAAATTAGTTATATTTCTTTATTTGAAAAGTCAAACTAATTTAATGATTAATAATAGAAAATCGGGCTCCGGTTCATCAAAATTGGCTCGGATCAAAGATCCACCAAACTAGACCTTTTTGAATCTCTTTAACATTAAAACTTTATCGTGTGCGCGCGTGGGCAAGCTGGTGAAAAGAAAAAGAGGAGAGTTACTGAGAATTTAATCAAATTAAACTAGAAGTTTTTGAATTGTTGACTAAAAGAAAGGAATTTAAAGAAAATAAATTTCAGTTACTTGAACGTCTAAATGCTAACATTTTTAGAAAGGAAAATAAAAATAAAAATGAGGAACATCTAATACAACCACACTAGGCTCACTTATCTGGTAATATGACTGTATGCACATAAAAAAAACTGCATGAATTTAGATGCGTGAATATCATCTAAATTCATTTTTCACCTTCTTTCTTTCTTTCTTTAATTAATTATTTATCAGCCATATATCCAGGGGCGGAGGGACACGGCCCCACGTGGAATTTTGGACCTATTTGCTAGATCTGGGAAATGTGGGGTGTGCGAGAAATGCTGTAAGCAGAAGTGGAGGGGCGGGATTTGTAATTAGGGGAGCAGACCGTTCTGCAGAGGGAAGGGGTCATGTGTAACGAAGGGAAGAAGTTTAGGGGAAAAGTTTGTATTTATAGGTTAGTAATCAATTTGAATAATACACTATTTATTTGTGGTGGTTCTGGTTAGCTATTTGGTACGTTTGTCTTTTGTTATGTGGTATTTATTTATGACTTTTTTTTCTAATTTTTATTGACAATTCTCAATTATCAAATTACTCCAATCCAATGAAGATATGATTTAATATTTTCAAAATGCAAAGTCTCGAATGTGAATATTATAACTAAATATGCGACTTTGATTTTTGACATATATGATGTTAAATATTTTAATATAATACTTTGAGCCTTATTAAAATATATACAAAAAGTTCTTAAAAACTTATTAATTTTGTCCCCTCCCGAAAAAAAATTCTCGCTCTGCTCCTGCATACATCTATGTCCCCAAAGCCTTCTTGATATCATCAGCTATGTTTTGGGCATCATTTGAAATGCCAAAGAGCCCACTCTGAGAAAATCCAGCACAATAGAGACCATTTTCCCCTTTCCAATGATTTGGATTTCTTTGTTTGGGCATTCCATCATCATTGAAAAGGTTTCCATCATCCTGTTTACACATAAATTAATGCATGTTATATATATAACACAAATACTTATTCTTCGTTTAGCAACATGAAAAAGTGGACGAACGGAATGAAAAGAGAGAACAAAATTAGAAGAATTATTAATTTTCCTTTATTTGGTATAAGAAGGAAAACCAAGCGAAAAAAAAGTAAGTTTTTCTCTATATATATCCACCGAATTCATTTCTCTCAAGTAGGGTAGAAAGCGGAAGAAAAAGACATGTACATAATTGGTTACTATGTTATTTATTAACTATTTACCATTTTAATATATTAATAAATAAATGAAATATTTTGGTATGTACGAGTAACGACTGTACAAGTAACAAAAAAAAAAATGTTATTATTATTTTGTTTACCAAACAAGAAAGATTAATTGAGTAATCTTCTATTTTTCATCTCTTTTGTCAAACCAATACGAGAAAAAGAAGGATTTTCTACCAAAGTAAACTTAAATTAATAAGACTAACATGATTAGTTGACTTAAATTAAGAACTAATAAAGAGGATGAAGAAAGAGCACAAAGAAGTACCTTAAGCCATTTTTTTACTCTGCTTCTGTAGCCAGTAGCAAAGACAATAGCATCAAATCGGTTGATCTTGCCATTAACAAACTCAACACTTTCTTCATTAATCTTCTTTATAGATGGCAAAACCTAATCAATCAATGTAAAACTATCATCATTAAATACTTGTAACATAAAAATAGTAGTTAATAATAATGTGGGGGCAAATTATATCTATGTTTAAAATACTTTTCGAAAACAAAATTACCTAGCTATAAGATGTCAAAATAAACTTTATTCTTAATAATGCGAAGGTTTTGTTTTTCTAGAAAGGAGAATTTGTTACAGTAATTTTTTTAAGGGATATAATTATGAAAATCAGGTTTGCTGCAAAAAAATTTTTTTAGTTACACGGTTAATCAATCTCCTGACCCCTCCTCTTTCAATTCCTCTAGTCAATATTATCACTGTGTTATAAAACTATTGACAAATCTCACATTTTACAAAAAAGAGCGTGAGTATTTTTAATAAATATAAAATATCTGAGTAAAATATATTTATATAACTCATTATTCAGTTCGATTTGACTCATTTATTTTGAATTTGAAGATTATGAATACCTGAATGATTCCATCCTTGATTTTTTCAATGGTGCCCACATCAATGATGGGAGATCGGCCCGTTATCTTTTTGAGAAAAAATGGACCTTTTGTGGGCCTTTCAAGCCCATATTCAGTTACATCTCCATATTTCAATTTGCTAAGCATCACCATTATATTATCCACCAAATTACATGGAAGATACTTTAATAAATACATCCCAAATTGCACCATTTCTTTAGTCAACACATGTATCTGAAGAAAAAAAGAAAAGAAAAATTAGACTTTTTTTTTAATTAAATTTTTTGAATAAACTTACTAACAGACACATAAAAAAATATAAAAAATAGAGAGAAATAACGTACTGGACCACGAACAACAATTGAAGTACGGGCATTCCAGTTCGATAAATCATAAGCGATCTCTACGCCAGAATTTCCATAACCAACAACTAACACATCTTTACCTATAAAGCATTTCCCACTTTCATACTCACCTGAATGTATCACCTTCCCTTTAAACTCATCCAATCCAATAAAATTCGGAATAAAACCCTCATTATTTTCACCGGTCGCCACCACCAGATAAATCCCCACGTACTCCTCAACATCGCTGGTGGTCACATTTTTCGCCACCACATGCCACCTCCCACTGTCCTTCTCGAACCACGCATCCTCCACCATCCGATTGTGCATCGGACAGACCCCAAAGGTCGAAGAGTAGCTATCCAAGTATTGGATGAAGCCATTTTTTGACACAAATGTGGGTTCATTAGGAGGAAACGGCATGTGGGGAAGTTGGCACAAGTGTTTTGGTAGGTGAAGTTTTAAGCGGTCATAAGCCTTTTTCTTCCATAGAGAACCATTGCAATCTTCTCTCTCTAGAATTATATTTGGAATAGAGAAAAGATTTAGACATGCTGAAGTTGCTAGACCAGCAGGACCTGCTCCAACTATTACTACCACCGTCTCTCTCTTCATTTTTTGTTTTTTTTTCATCTCTTAATAATTAAAGCTCTATTTGCTATCTTCGAGTGTAATCGTAATCTATTGCCGCATATTTATAGGCGTAATCACTGTTACGTACGGAAGTGTGTACTTATTTTCATAATTAATTATACCCCTTCAATTTAATTTATGATCGTATCTCAATTTAAACTATTTTCCTCCTCTTTTTTTTCTCTCTTAATGATTTACCTATTTTGTTTCTATTACTATATATAGACAGCTTTTGCCAAGAACAAATTATGCAATATATAAGCCCACATTAATTTTAGTGATATTATGTTCCATGGTCGGTCTAAGGATATGGCGTAGAAAGTGGTTACTTTGGACTCCTAAATTTTTTAACCTTTTAAGGACCCAAAATTTTATGTTTATGGATATATATCATGTCATATAAAAGTATAAAGCACATTTATATATTACAAAAGTTCAATATTTATAACCAAAAAAGTGATAACTTAAGTAATATATCAACACTTGAAATAACAAGTTGTTGAAATTTATTTTAAATGTTTAGTTAAAAGTATTTTAATTTTACATTATATTATAAATGACCCCTATTTTCAAAATTCGCCTTGGCCCGGAAATTTTTGGATTGGCAGTTGTTTGTGGCAGTTGTTTGGCTGAAGCCTTATTTTACTTTAACAATAATATCACTCTATTTAATATGAAAAATGATATATTACGTACTAATTAACTGTTGAATCAAATGTTTATTTATATTGAGTACAACGATAAGTTGTATATTATATATTAAAAGATCATGAATATTGTATATTACAAATCATATTGAATGGAAATAATCATTTAAATTAACTGTTGAATCAAATGTTTATTTATATTGAGTACATCGATAAATTGTATATTATATATTAAAAGATCATGAATATTGTATATTACAAATCATATTGAATGGAAATAATCATTTAACAGACTTTTTCCTCTCCAACAGGAAGTCAATCAAATACAGGATCAATATTAAGATGTTATTTTGTCTATTTTTGTTAGAGATATAAGATTGAAAAAATCTTAAGGTAAGTAATAAATTTATGGATGAAATAATGAATTTACCAAATGGAAAAGTGAATTGAATGCATTCTGTTTCATATGGATTGGATTTGGTAACATAATTTATAGACATGGAATTTGAAATTTAAAAAGGAACATATCTTTAGTTTTTGACTATGATTCTTTTAAAAAGGAAAATATCATTAAACCCCATTTACCCCTCTTGTAATTAAGCAAAAAAAAAGGGAGGAGGAGTTTTAATCACTCAACAAACTATAAGTCATCTTCCTCCAAATCTAAATTAGTTTAAATGAAATCTAGCTTAAATTATCATAAACTCATGTGTCCTTTTATGTATGGATGTAGAATTTAGAAAATGTCCTTTTTAAAATTTTTTAAAAGGGTCAAGTTTTTATGGGTCACTTTTGTATTAAAATTGTCTAATTTTTAAATTTGAAAAGGGAAAAATAACCTATAAATACACTCTCTAGTCTCCTTTTACCCATTAACTCTTAGCAACTCTATATTTGACCATTAACTACAATAGTTTGTCCTTATATTTCGAAATAACACATTTCTTGTATATTTCAAATATTCATTCCCATTTTACCCTCCTAGGTAAAGAGGATCTTTAATTTGAATTCACATTCGTGCTCAGCACGACTGAGGAATTCTATAGGCGGCTGATTTTTGAAAAGCGAGCAAGAGTTGCCATTCGCGGGTGAGCTCGATTGTATCTGTGGCGGATTTTAAAACAGGAGGAAGATCTATATGGTTTATGGATATTCACGATCATCTCCATTGCGAACATAATCTTCATATATATCCAGGCATCATCTCCATTGCGAAGAAGATCATCATCTTCGGCTTGATTGTAAATAGCGTGGTTTGTATTTTGCAAATGATTATTGAGCTTCATCTTTATCTCGTTCCATTTTTTGCATTTTGATCTTTTGTATTTTGGATTTGCGAGATGAACGATAACAGAGCTTCATTTGTTATATCGGTATAATTTTTGAGATCCTCTTTTTTTTATGCTTATTGTTTTGTATGTCTAGTTTCAATTTGTTTTTGGCACTGCTTAGGTTTTGATTAAATTGGATGTTCTACGGATGGGTGGTAATTCGATTATTGGGTCTAGTAATTCAATTACTGGATTACTGGGTCCAGTAATCCAGTTTAGCATCATTGAATATAGTTAACTGGGTCGTAATCTAGATTTCGCGGTGGTAATAAGCTTCTCAGGTTACAGCAATCATGATTAGTGCACTAAGTACGGATTACTTAGTGGTAATATAAATTAGTGGGTTTTTATCAAGATTACTAGTACTAGTAATCCTGTTACACAGCATTAAGAAGCAACTACTGGGTGGTAATCATGATTACTAGGCAGTAATGATGATTACTAGAACATAATCACATTACTACCCCTAGTAATCCAAATTTTGGCCAAACATTGGTGCTGTGCATTTTTTAAGGTATACCGTTATGGGATAATGGCGAATGGCATCGCCGAATCATTTAATAGTTGGATTAGCGTTGAGCATTTGATGCTAGTATATTGTCTGCTAGAACAGACAAGGGAAAACAAGTGGAGATGAACTATAAGAAGATAGTCGAGTATGTATTGTGGACAACCAAACTCACACCGAAAATTAAGAAAAATCTGGAAATAAGGATTAAGAAGTCTCGTAGATTCAATGTTTACAATTCCTCTCCTGGTGTGTAGGAGGTAAGATCTGAATTTTTATATTCAGTGGATTTGAATGCGCACACATGTTCTTCCTTTAAATGGAAGATCAATTGCTTCCCTTGTCCTCATGCTTTTGCTGTTATACAGAAATATCCAAATAAGGATGTTTACAATTTCGTTGACTACGTATTTCATGCTGATTCATTCAAAAAGTCGTATAATTTCCTCATTCATCTAGTAAGCAATGTGGATGAGTTTACCTCCGAGATTACAGCCTGGTACATTTTTTCTCCCACTACAAAGAGGCCACCGAACAGGGGTAGAAGTAAGAGGATGAAGTCCAGCAGATAGTATAAGAAGAAGCCAATTACTTGCACTGCTGTCACAAGAAGGGCAGCCAGCCATAACAGGCTTACTTGTACAGAGGCTATTGACTAATATCTTCAAGTCAATTGGATTGTGTTTGTTGATCATTGTGGAGCGATAAATTAGACTATTGAGGATGGCAATCAGAATTACTGAAGGCGGTAATCAAGATTACTATCGGTGGTAATCAAGATTGATTTTGTCGTTGTTGTCAATCTTTCACTTTAAACTAGTTGAATTATTTTTGCAATTTGTATTTGTTTCAAGGCAGCATATCATGTAACCAACTTATTTTATTATTTTGAATTTTTGCACGTTATTTATCATATTTGAAATAAAGCAATTCCAAAAATTTCTTATAGTCGTAATTTCTCAGATAACAAAAAAATAGTAGATTACTGGGGACAGTATTATAGTAATTCATATATCAAAATCATATCCAATAACAAAATAAAATTCACAGATCAATTGGATTGTTTATTTTAGTAATTATTGAAATATGGCACGATTACCGGGGTGATAATCAGGATTATTTGAGGCAGTAATCCAAATTACTGAGGTCAGTAATCCATTGCAAATGAACAAAAATGAAGAGATTACTAAGCCAGTAATCCATTGCATCACAACAAAAAAGAATAAATTATCGAGGGCAATAATCCATTGCATAACACCAAAAAGGAAAAGATTAATGGTAAATGAACAAAAAGGAATAAATTCCAATAACTAGAGTAATCCATTGCAGCCCAACAAAAAAACCTAGACCAAAAAAATAGGAAATTGTTTATAAATTAAAAAAATTATTCACAATTAAGTCGATCAGTTGCGACTTCTTAATGTCACCATCATTTACACCATTAATCCCCACATTATTATTATCGTGTTTCACTTCGATGCTTTAAGGGTTTTAAATTTGTTGAGTATAATTTTCCTGAAAAGTGTCCCCTCTTTTGCGGTGATTTCTTCGAGTTGATCAAGCATTCTATGAAGTGAAGAATGAATCCACCACATGTAATCCGACTTGAAAACCATAAATTTAGTTCATTATTGTGCCATAATATCATTTACCAAAAATTTAGAATAAAGAAACTACATAGACAGTGAAGATTACTAACCCTAGTAATCTTGATTACTAATAACAGTAATATTGATTACTCAATAATCTTGGCTACTAAAACTGATTATGTAACACTTTGTGTTTAAATTAATGTTAATTATTTTGTATTAGACAATGATCGTGTGAAATTTGTATTTTTGAAAACTTTTTATTCATTATTTGGAAAAAACTTCCCTCCGAAAATGGTAGATCTTTGAATTTCCTTTCCGTGGATATAAAGATCGTCTCAATCGGAGTTCCAAGCGAGAAGTTATGGCCAAAACAAGAACATGGCAAAGTTTACCTGCGGACCGGTATTAAAATTTTGTCATATCGGTCTGGCGTATAAGTTTTGGGAGAAAATTTAGCTGCGGACCGGTATGAGGTTTTTCCATACCGATTCGGCATTTAAAAATTGAGAGAAATGTAAGCTGCGGACCGGTATCCCATTTTCTGCATATCGGTCTGCTAGCCGAAACACTGCACTAACATAATTCGATTTAACTACATTTTATCCACTATTTTCACCCATTTCGATCCAAAAACACCCACAAACATCTAAATGGTTATAAAGAGAGAAATATAAGAGTTCTTAAGCAGATTTTGCATACTTTTCAACCTCGATTCAAGATTTAAACTTCAAATCACCCAAATCTCCTTCTTATTCATTATTCATCATTTTCAACATTAGGATTCCTTTGGAAAGAGCTTGGATCACCATCTTTCCTTCTTCTTCATTGCTAATAAACTTGAGATAGGGGTTTTCTTACTTGCAAAACTTAATAATATAATTTATTTCTTAATAATTGTTGCGTTCGACTTATGTTTGTTTGAGGATTTGAACATTAGTGAGATTATGACATTTTTATGATTTATAAAGCCATGAATGCATGATTGAAGGCAAGATGTGTAATCCACACTTGACATAAAATGTTATTTGAACTATGTGAGATATCTCTTGGTTGTGTAAACGTTATTTGTTGGAGAAATTGGTTTGTTGATAAATTATTGCATATGAAGGGGTATAAAATAGGACTTGTTATAGTGTATATGGTATAACTTGCTTCATATGCATATTTGATAAGCAAGTATACATGTTTGCATCTTTATTGTGTCGACCGGAAGCTTGGAAAATTTCTCAGAAAGCTTGGGAGCATTGCTATGATCCGTGGCTTAATTATTTATCTCTTAAAAGAGCATACATATTCATCTATGATGTGAAATGCTCATATCTCTTAGATGGAATATCCCCATGTGTATAGTCCTTACCGGGGTGGGAAAATAAGTAGGGCCCAGTGCACTTGGGTTGAAAATTCCTAAACCCCTGGGGGAAGCAAGGTTTAGCAGCCTAAAAGCCACCAGTGATAAGCTCAGGAACCTAGGAAAATGGCAAAGCATTATGGTTTTTATTGATATCTATGTTCGTATGAAAATTGGGACAATTGATCCCAGGGTATCATGGTGATGGCCTTGTACCTTTGGCGGAATTGGATCATATTCACGATTCATATTCCTTATTGTGCATTATTTATTTGATAGCATGAATCTCTTTATATCCTTTAATTAAACATGATTAAAAACATCCTGATAAACCTGTTTTGAAACACCATACCATATGTTTACCCCATATTGAGCAAATAGCTCATCCTGGTTTCTTTAAAATATTATAGGTACCCGAGAGTCCAATGAGGACAAATAAGCGACAGGATCTGGGACGAAGTAGAGGTTCTGATACAGCAAATCTTTTTGTGTTATACATAAGTTTTTATGGGAAGCCACGACTAGCCCGATAGTTGTATATGTTATTTTTGCTTTTATATAGTGAGTTTTGTAGAATTATTGCATGCACTTACAAAAGTTATATTATCATTGTATGTTCCATGCTTAATTTGCTTATAACATGCATGCTACCTTGATGTCTAATTTACAATTACAAACCCATTTTGGTTAATCCAGAATGGGTCAGTAACACTCTAGGTCTTAGTTACGAGCGTTATCCTGCTAATTAAGGCAGAGGTGTTATATATTATTATCCTGATTACTAGGGGCAGTAATCCTAATTGCATGACGGTGAGCCAGATTATTGGGGGGCAATAATCCTAATTACAGGTCAATACTCTAAATTATAAGTATTTAGTAAGGCACAAAATTAATGGGATCAGTAATTCACACTAAGCCTACAATAGTTCGTTATCAAAGAATATATTTTATGCCACTTAATCCATCGTAAATATAACAACTTTCATTAGCATACCCAAAACTGTTTTTCAGCAAAATAAATATGTTTACTAAGGTGTTAAACAAAATTATAAGTAATAAGGATTACTGGCAAATAACTATGATTACTGGGGACAATAATCCTGATTATTGGGGTCAATAATACATAATAAACCTACATTATTTATGCCACGAATCCATAGTAACCATAATTCCCGGGGGCAGCAATCCACCATACACCTATATTATTTATTGAACATTATTGGTGGCATTAATCAGGATTACCGGACATTAATCTATGTTTTCAAAATTTTTGCAACTTAATGGTTTGCTCAAATTTCTGATCAATTACTAGCTAGTAATCAAGATTACTGCATACTAAACAAGATTGCAGGGGAAAATCCGCATTGAATCAACATAATTTTCATTTTTGAAACCCTAGTTTTTATTAATGTTGTATTAATCAACGTTAAACAACAACCACGTGTCAATATAAGCTACTACGCAAAGATTACACACAGAAACATATATATAGGGTTCTATTTATTTTCTGAAATCCTAAATTTCAAAATTTACTTAGAATCGCACCATGTTTTCAACAAATAAACAGTTTGATAATCTTCTTACAGATAAAAGTCAGTTTTTGAACAGCATTATCGTACTCCAACAAAAATGTGTGAAATAGAGTATGATAAAAGTATAACAAGCAAGAGTGAGAAAGTTAAGCTAATGTACATAGATGTAATGAGCGAAAAAGATGACGACGATGATGTGTTTTCGTGTTTAATATAGTGAGAGTTAAAGATAAAGAAAGCTTTGTTGTGAATCGTGGTTCCAAAAATACCGATCGTGGCGAGGCAATGGGGAGAGTGAGGAGTTTTTTTAAAAATCAACTATTTGTTGAGGAGTGGCACTAGATGTAAATAAAAGGAATACTTAGTGATATTTCATAAGAAATTGGTGAAAATGAGTTAATGGTAAATTTTGAACTGTGTAGGAATTTACGGGCAAAAAATGGGTTAGGCTGTAGTTATAGGTCATTCCCCCCTTTAAAAAGTGGGTAAATAGATATGAGGGTTCATTTACTAAACCAATTTATAACTTATGTTATCTATGTACTTAGTTAATTTTTAAGAACATTAGAAAAATAATCCATAAATTAATAATAACTAAATCATATATCGTCAATTGACATGGCAGATACAGTATACAAGTATTGCATTACTAATTAATATAAGGGTGATTTTGTTTTCATCCGCAAAATTTATATTATATACATCGTTAATTTATGGTGTATTTTGACACATTTTTTAAAAGTTGCATTTTGAAAATGATGATTTTATTTCTATCCGCGAAATCTTGTAGTTAATCCACCTTTAAATAATGAAAATTTTGAACAAAGTTTCACAATATTATCCTTTTCAAAATTAATAAGTATATCCACCATTTAAAATAATTTTATAATTCCACAAATTTAGATTATATTTTAATTAAGATTCCAAATCCAAATTCTTCTAAAAAAAATGATTCATAATCCAAATATAATTCTTTTTCAATTTATTTTATATCCAAATATAAACATTCACTGGATTATTGTTTAGGGTGAGAATAAAAAAAGTAAAAAATATTGGGTAAGTAAAAATAAAATAAAATTTACTTTTCGTATATATAGAACATTGTAAACAAATATGATATTTTTAATATATTAGGATTTTCCAACATGTTAAAAATATTTTGAATCATCATGTCAGTATATATAAATACGTAATCAATAATTTTTTATTTTTAAATTGACATCTATAAAGTTTATTTATTTATAACAAATAAAACGCACTTGAATAAGCACCGTCAAAAATTAGCTCGCTAATTCTTTTTGTAAGTTTATCCCAGCATGTGGTTAAACATAATGGGTAACGTGAATTAACTTAATAACAAGGAAAAATATCAAGAAGTCACGGATAGAAACAAAATCACCCATCACATAAATAGATAGTCATTGTGAATTGAAATGTGGGGCAAGAGAGAGAAAGAGAGAGGGTGAGAGGGCTTACCTGTCAAATTGTTAAAGCTTGTTTAGTTTTGCAAGTAAGGATTGGTTTCACATTTAATATGGTGTCAGACGCCTTGTGGAAGATGAAAAAAAAATGGTGATTTACCTTTTGACCCTTATTTATTTACCCATATTATACTTTGGCACCCAAAGTTTGCATTAATTCTCCTTTGACACCCATTTGGATGAATTCTATTTGGTCAAAAAGTCAAATTGTTAACTACATTTTTTAATACCAAAAATACCCCTATGGCTAGATTTAAATGATCACGAATTCATTATCACAAGGTCAAATCTTACTCGTTTCACATACAAACGATACAATCCACATATGGTTGAAAAGATCTTGCAACATAAATTATAAATAAACTAATAATATTCAATAATAAGTACTTTAAATGCCTCTAAATCGCTGCCAAAGTTGGTAAAAATCACATTTTTAACAAAAAAAATTATGAAGCCATTTTCGCAAGGTTTGGAAAGCTCTTGTAACATATATTATAAATATAATAATAATATTCAATAATAAGAACTTTAAATGCCTCTAAATCGCTGTCAAAGTTGGTAAAAATCACATTTAAAAAAAAATTTACGAAACTATTTTCACAAGGCCATATCTTACTCAATTTACTTCCAAATGATGCGATCTACATATGGTTGGAAAGATCTTGCACCATAGATTATAAATAACTAATAATATTCAATAATAACCATTGTATATGCCTCTAAATCGCTGCCAAAGGGAAGGAGACATATGGTTGGAAAGCTCTTGAAACTTTTAATTTTAAAAATGTGATTTTTTAAAAAAATTTGCCAGCAAATTTAGTTCCAAATAAAGTGATTTTTTTTAATTGTGAAACCTTTTTTTAAAAAAAATGATATTTTACCAACTTTGGCAGCGATTTAAAGGCATTTAAAATGCTTATCATTGAATATTACTAGTATTTTCACCCGTGCGATGCACGTAATTGTGTTTGTGATAGTAATTTCGATAAAAATACATGAAAGTTAATTGAGAAATAATCAAAATTAAAGGAAAACACATCATATAAACAATAACCTATAAACATTATTACCATATTTAAAAGTTTATAATACAAAATTGCTAATCCAAATTTTGGAAAACCTCTTTAAACACTACATTTGTGGTTGAATTGGTTGGTTCTCCATTTGTATCACAAATTAGTATCTTCAATCTTGCACGATTTGTAACTCTAGAGACTGCAACATAAAGTTGTCCATGACTAAAAACAGGCCTTTTCAAATAAAGTCCAACATGCGAAAGCAATTGACCCTGACTTTTGTTAATAGTCATCGCATATGAAACAATCAAAGGATATTGCCTCCGTTGAAACTTAAAAGGTAACCTCGGGTCTGATGGAGTTAAAGTCATTCTTGGAATGAAAACTTTATGTCCTGCATTGCTTCCTGTAATAACATTAGCTTCCAAAACATGATTTCCAAGCTTTGTAATAACCAATCTAGTGCCATTACATAGCCCAGCAGAATGATCAATGTTTCTTAAGAACATAACAGGAATGCCAACCTTTAACTTCAACTCATGATTAGGCACCCCAGAACATTTGATTCCATTCAAAAATTCTGGAGTGTGAAGATCTTCCAATAAATCAATGTTGGAATTTGAACTGCAAATTGCATCAGCACTTAAATATGTTTTTTCCTCGGTTTGATTAAGAGAGGCTATGTATTCATTAACTGATTCAACAATCTCCAGAGTGGGAGCAAGGATTGCTCTTTGTTACAAATATGACGGGTCATTAACATTTTATGAGAAAGAAGGATACGTGCTATCCACAATTGTTGCAAGTGCATTTTCTATCTCCTTAATCAACAAATCATCAGGTATTTCAATTGACACATGACCATCATTTGGACCGCCAATTGTTCCATCTCCAATGCCTGATATCCAATCTGAAAAAGCCTTTAATTCAACAGAATTTTCATCTGAATTAAGATTTTGAAGCCTCATATTTTTTGTTAATTTCAAAACTTTACAATGTCTCCATAAATATGAGGAGTTAATAGTTGCAAGCACGATATCTTGCCTACTTCCTTTTAGAATGACGGGTAAAATCTGCCTGAAATCTCCTCCAAACACAATCGTTTTACCCCCAAAGGGTCGTTCCGAACTCAACGGATATAATTGCTAAATCTTAAAAGGTCTCTCATAGTCCTATCCAAAGCTTCAAAGCAATATTTGTTCATCATAGGTGCCTCATCCCAAATAATAAGTTTAGTTTTGACAATCAACTCTGCTAGTGGACTCCCTTGTTTAATATTGCAAGTTGAATTTTCATTAGGAGTAAGGGGAATGGCAAATCTGGAATGAGCTGTTCTACCTCCTGATAGAAGGAGAGATGCAATGCCACTTGATGCTACGGTTAACACAATTTCCCCCTTTGATCTCAAAGCAACTGACAAAGTTTTCCACACAAGAGTCTTTCCTGTACCTCCATATCCATATAGAAAGAATACCCCGCCACATTCATCTTTAACATCATGCATTATTGTTTCATAAACATTTCTTTGCTCAGAGGTGAGATTTAATAGCAATATTTTGTGCTCTTTAGACAAAGTGTTTTTATCATAACGCATTTCGTCCTGTATAAGCCTATTCTGGCGAATTGAATCATCAACAGTCTCAGGGAATGACATTGTTTGAAAGTCACGAAGACTTCTCCCACTACTCCACAATATCTTTTCAATCTCCTAAGGAGTATAATTTTTATTTCTTCATCGCTCAGTTCTAAATATGTAAAATGACACAAATATTCAAATATAGTTAATAAAAAATGTAATAGGGTAATAAAAATTAATATGAAATAATAATATAAATGATATAATTTTGTACCTTCATGATGCAACATGGTGCGTTGTCTATAAAGTATATCATCTGATAAATAACGCCAAGTTTCTTCCCAAACAAATTCTGGTCTTGACAAAGAATTTGACAATAGCAAAGTTGAAAAAAGATTTCTCAAACAGATTGCGGAACCCCAATGATTTGCTTCAGCAATCCCATCGACATATTCTTTGTCATCGTCCAACAAACCGAGTGCATAGCAAGCATCCCTAAATGAATTATATTAAAAGCCATTTATATTCTTGATTTTTTCATAACTTCTTGGTCCCCGAACTATGTTAAGAAGAATTCTCAAATAGTACATCTCTCCACACCCCAAAGGGACAAAAAACATTCGTCTAATTGAAAATCCACGATTCCTTGGCTGCCACTGTCTTATTGATTGCTTCCAAACAAATTTAGTAGGAAACTCTGCATAAGTTAGCTCCCTCGCCTCACTATATTTTCTATTAGCCTCCATCCAAGCTGAAAACATTGATTGGTTCACATTTGGACGACTCATGACATCATCGATTGGATCAGTGTCTGAAAATATGACATTTTGCTTATTCGGTAGATGAAAATTCAAACGCTCAACTGGGGGGTCTCTATAATGAATGTCAAAACCAAAAATTCTCCAAGCTGCCTCACATGG
Organism: Lonicera japonica; assembly: GCA_021464415.1. NCBI lineage: Eukaryota > Viridiplantae > Streptophyta > Magnoliopsida > Dipsacales > Caprifoliaceae > Lonicera > Lonicera japonica. Next base: position 36,346,609 of record CM038469.1, on the reverse strand, counting down.
TGAAATATACCTGCAAAACAAAAATTTAAACGCTCAACCGTAAGGTCTTTATAATGGATGTCAAAACAACAATTCGTTCCAAGCTGCCTCACATTGTGAGATATACCTGCAATCGTAGTACATATTTATTTCAACTACACAACTCTGCTCATCATTGTCATTAGTACTTCGGTAGAAAGTTGCTGTGACACGATCATGCCCTTTATTCACATATTTGTAAAGGTACTTAATTGACCTTGACTGGTTGCACCATTCGACGTTTATATGAGCACCATACTTCAAAAGAAAGTATCGATTGTGGGGAACAACATATCTATTGTCCAGTTCAATTCCATTCTTCTTAATTGTTCTTCCATTGTCTCTCCTTCTGTAAATTGGATACCCATCTTCATCAATAATAGTGCAATCTGTATACCTCTTAGGGAAATGCTTTGTACATCTTCCATCCGACATACACGGGGAATTTTTTCTTAAAGTACCACATGGACCGTGCATCATCAAGTTTTTAACTGTAGCATAGTATGTTGGATCAGTTGTTTCGTCGGGAATTTTAGCTGAAATTATTTTGTCGATATGTTTAGCTATTGGGTACTTGTCCTCTTGATGCAAAAAAAGTAATATGTGTGCATGAGGCAACCTATGTTTTTGGAACTCAACGGTATATATAACTGCAACAAATAAATTTTAAGATTATGTTTAATATGTTTAATAAACTAAATTAATAAAAAAAAAGTTAAATTAATACATGAAATTATTACCTGCTCTAACTCTTCCAAATATCTTGTTTTGTCTAAGATCCTTTATCAAATGATCTAACTTGACTTTAAATATTCTGCAAAGTATGTCTGGTCGATCCTCAGGTTTCAAACCTCTTTTCTCTAGGAAACGCACAACTTCTGGGCATTTTGGATTGCACGTAAATGTAATGAACAGATCAGGGTATCCAGCCCACTTACATATCGCCATTGAATCTTGATAATTTTGGATCATGTATCGTGCCCCTCCTGTGAAAGAAGAAGGCAAAATAACACGTTTTCCTTGTGAAGAAGGATTTGTTTCGCCTCTTAAAATTGCTTCTGTCAATCCTCTATAAATTTCAGATCTCAGATCTTTTTGATGATTACATATATAGGATAGATGTGAAGATTCGACCATTGTATAAGCATCAACTAAAAATTGCTGAAACAGCCTTCTTGCAAATAAAATAGCTTGAGACTCATGTTCCCTTTCCTGCAATCTGTAGGCGAAGAATTCTCTGATGCTTATCCTTTTCCTTGTACTTGATGAAGTTTTGCTTGACTCTCTAAGTGGGACATCCTCCCGATATCCATCTTGGCCATATGGAAAAAGCAAAGGGTATTGAAGTCCAAGATATGCAGCATTTAATTCATTAATTCGCTTTAACTCTCCAGTTTGTGTTTCTACTATGATGTCTCTATCACTTGGAGATGTTTCAAAGTCACCAACAACTAATGCTGCAACTTCAGGTACTGATGGTAGATTGTACATCCTTCCATCTTGTTCTCTCCTTCCAATAAGCCTCAACTTCAAATTTGATGATTCATGTTGACGAATCGTATCCCTTACCATCCGAAATAACTTAACTAAAACATTTTGTTCGTCAAGCATCTGCTTCAAGTTAGCCACAATCTCAGCATGTAGATTATTGATGCTAGAGTTTCTAAATTTAAACAATAAAAAAGAAAAAAAATGCCACATCATTAGCACAAATAGTAAAATTTAATGGTATTAAAAAAAAGAAACTTCAAAGTAAAAAACATTTACCTAACAACTTTCATTCTATTAGACACTTCATTATCAGTGTCGTAAATATACAACTGAGCAAACTTTGGTGAAGAACCTTCAGGCGGCAATAAACTTCCAATCATATGATAATTTTGACCATGCAGCCTAAATACAGGAGGTGCTCTCCCTTGATTTACGCTTGAATCAATCTCCCCCCCCCCATGGATGTAAAAGAGAACATCGTGTTATATGATCGGATATTTTCAATAAAATGCTTGCTTTTCTCATTTGAACCATACAGTAGATCATTAAGTACAGGCGGAGGGGTTTGCATCGTTGGAAGCTCCACTTTACCTTGCATGAAACACAATGAGAATTTTGGTTTTGATGAATTATAATGCTTTCCAACCCTCTCATCATACCAAAATAAAGCCCCACAAAATTCACATTTGCAGCAAGGATCTCCAATATCCCATTACTCTGCATGACAGTAATAAATATTTAATAAATTGACCTACATAAAAATTAATCACAATTTTTTTGGTGACATCGTCTAACTTTTAATTATTCCAAATTAATTTTAAATTTAATTGGTGAGGAATAATATTAGCAATCACTACGCAATTAGGAATTGTGTAAATATTTGTACACTTTTTTTATAGTCCAAGATCATAATCTTATTAAAATAATAAAAAAAATTGATTTCAATCCAAATCTCTTAAAAATATTTCACGTCAAATCATAACATTAAAAAAAATTGTTACTCTCAATAGTCAAAACGAAGTTCTTGAGTAATTTAAATAATAAAAAACTGAATTAGAATATAATTTACTGAATTAGAATATAAAAAGTACTTAAGGTCACAACTATATTTACTGAATTAGAATATAATTTAAATAATAAAAAAAATGCATCACAATAAATATTCAAATACACTAATTATTTTTACTAAAATAATTTAAACAAAATATCTAAAGATAGCCAATATATAAAAAAATAAAAAAAAATAAACTACCAATAAAAGAAAATTACCTTTATGCGAAATATCATCAGATTCCATACTTTCACCTACAATAAAATACAAAAACCCAATTTAATTTCTACAAATAAAAACTTTTTCTAAAGATAACTAAACTTTTGTGTAACTAAACGTAATTATACCATCATATTCGTATATGTCTTCTCTTGTAACACCAGCTTCATAATTTTCATTTCCTGTAACATTTGTGAAAAAAAATTAAAAATATTGGAGGACCAGTATATATAAATAACAATAGTAACAAATATGGTTTTTTTTTTAACCAAACTTACTATTGCTCAAATTGATGCTATTTTCTTGCACACCTACTGGAATTTGTTCCTCGAATAAGGAATTTGAATTTTGATTAGAAGCTCCTTCAACAACCCCATTACGTATTATATGCTTCCCATAAGATAGTACATTTAATGTTCTATGTGTCATTTTGCTTCTATAATGTTCAGCACTCCTAGGTTCTTCATGACTTTCATTTCCTGCAAAATTTGTAAAATAAAATAAAATTGGAGGTCCAATACATATAAATAACAACAGTAACAAATTAGAAAATCCTTTTTTTCAGAAGAACCAAACTTACTATTGCTTAAATTGATGCTATTTTCTTGTACACATACTGAAATTTGTTCTTCAAATAAGGAATTTGAATTTTGATTAGAAGCTCCTTCAACAACCCCATTATGTATTATATACTTCCCAGAAGATAATGCATTCATTGTTCTATGTGACTTTTTGCTTTTACAATGTTTAGTACTCTCATGTTCTTCATAATTTTCATTTCCTGCAAAATTTGTAAAAATAAATAAATTGGAGGATCAATCCAAATAAATAACAATAGTAACAAATCAGAAAATCCTTTTTTTAGAAGAAGCAAACTTACCACTTCTCGAATTGATGCTATTTTGTTGTACACCTACTGAAACTTGTTCCTCGAATAAGGAATTTGAATTTTGATTAGAAGCTCCTTCAACAACCCCATTACATATTATATGCTTCCCAGAAGACAATACATTCAATGTTCTTTGTGCCTTTTTGCTTCTATAATGTCCAGGACTCTTATGAAAAATTGTAGAGACAAATGTTTTCTCAATAACATTTATTTATGTAATACAACTTCTAGATAAATTATGGAAATAAAATTATTTTAATAAGCATATCGTAAGATAAATCAAATATATAATCATACCATTGGTGATATTGCCCAATGGGGTTCTTGAGCAAAGTTGTGAATTAACCTTGACCATGGTGAATAGCTTGAGTGTTATCTGCATGATATTAAAATATAACTTTCTAAGTGCATCACAAAGAATAATTGCAAATAAATGAACAGAACGTGATACTTATCATGCTCTTTGTAATATGACTACAATTTATATTGGTGATTCAATACCATCGATGAAGATAAGAGGGGCATATTATATATTTGTGTGTCTTATTTGTTGTACATTTCATGTGTAACTTTGTTACTGACAGTTTAGAGAGACAGGATGCGAGAAATGTGACTTCTTTAAGATGGATGAAGATCTAGAGTGTGATTTTGATTGTGCAGCTCTTAATTTAAGAGGTTAAGGTAAGCTACTTCATTTTAACGTCCACACAAAAATAATAAATCGATGAACTTATATACGTGTTACCCCACTTTTAATGTGTATTTTTCTGTTTGGTTTGTATAAGCAAAGAAAAACTAAAATGCTTATACAAACCAAAGGAAAGTCCAACTGGTTTAGAATAAATTTTTTTTTGAATCTTTGACAAAAAAATTATCAAGACTCTAGTTATATTAACTGCTTAATAGAGCTTTAGAATAAATTTTTTTTGTCACTCAAACACCATTTTGTTTAACAAAAAATAGTAGTATTCTAGAAGAATGTAGATAAAATTATCCGAGATTTATTGTAGGAAGGTTTAATCATTCAATGAATACAATAAACAATGGACCTTTAGACCTCAAAGATCATATCAAGAAGTGTAAGACAAGGAAAACTTACAAATTACATAAGCAACCAAGAAAAGAAGAAAATTACTAAACTTCAAACAAAGAACATAAAAAAATTACTAACCTTCTAACAAACAGAAAGATCTTTGACGCTTATGACTTGTCGTCATTGACGCAGTCGGCGATTCTTCATTCTTATTAGTATTACCCATGCTTAAACTCTATATTCCTATTGAAAGAACTAAATTAACTTTATTATAGATTCACAAACCAATGGAATAAACTTACTGTATATATATACACACACTAAATGAGACACAACAATAATCATGCATAGGAAAAATAATCATAACGTATTTATGGTTGAGTATTACTTGTGGACTCATGTACATTGGAAATCATAATATTGTTTTGGGAATAAAAAGCATCAATAGTTTAAACCATTATGTATACTGGGAACATGAACCATCCATTCTTAATTGTGAGAAATGTACAACGAAGCACCAAACTCATATAATAAGAATATTAATATTAATCACTAATTATTAATATTAAATTAATTCCAATAACTTATCAACAATAAATAACATCTTTTATATCTATATTATATTATATTATATTAATAATTAATAATCTACCATCTAGTAGATAATAGATAATTAATAATTGTTGTATTTTTTTGTGTACGTAAATTTTATAAATCTTTTATATACACAATCGGGGTCATATGTATTAAATATATGTATACATTAGTCATATGTATTAAATATATGTATACATTAATCATATTTTATATTATATTATATTAGATAGATTATATTATATTATATATTAGATATTAAAAATTAATAATTTACGTACATCTAATACATAAATTTAAGATTGTTGTATTTTTGGGGAATAGAAAGCGTCCTTTTTTAACACCATTATATAGATTGGGAATAATAAACATCTTTTTAAGTGAGGATGTGGAAAAATGAAGCATCAAAGTCGTATAGCAAAAATATTAATCAATAACTATTAATAACCAATTTAATATCAACATTAATAGACTTATTATTTAATATTGATTATATTAGTCATACCTGAATGTTGACCCACACCAGGTTTTCTTGTTTGGTTTATTTATTTATTTTTATTTTTATGAAATCAATACAATTTGTTCATTACATATTCCGTTAAGTAATTTTTCTATTTATTATAAGAAGTTTTGTTATTTTATACTATTTATTATAAGAAGTGTTGTTATTTCAAATAAAAATTATTTCTTTTAATAATTATAAAAATAGCTTCCTACCATATTAGAAAAAACAGTTTTTTGTTTTCTAAAAAAATGACATTTTCATAATTATAAAAATAGCTTCCTATCCAATACTATTTATTTTTGTAGAAGTTTTTCTAATTTTTTTTTTTAAAAAGACATCTTTTTTAATATTACAAAAACAACTTTCTATCTTACTAAAAAAAATGTTTAATTGAAATTAATTATTTATCTTAATAATTAGCATAATTCTCTTCAATAGGCTTATGACACAAATGCCCTGAAACTTCATGACCACTAACGTGTAAAATGGATGGAAGGGTCAAAGTGATAGCAAACTAACAGTTTAATTTCTCAAATGGAGCATTTTAAAGTAGGAGGGTTACAGTAAGACTGAATTAATAATTTAACGGCCAATAAGATAGTTTACTCTATTCTGTCGATTTAAGGTATCAATTACTAAATTTTATTTGAATATTGTAGTAAAAATTTGATATATATTAAAAATATTTCAATATTAAAAGCTTTAGCTTAAAAAATTATTTCATATAGTGAATCAGGGCATTATACATCAATTTAAAGGAAAAAAACAGATTTGACTGAAATAGTCACACATTGAGGTTTTCATCTCTTATCATCGATCTAGAAGTAATCGTGTACTAATAAAACCTTATTTAATATATTAAATTAATTTTGAATTAGCTTTTTCATTCTTTTTATAATAAATAAATGCCTATGTGATCTTTATATTAATAATATACATGCATATAATAATTAGATAAAAACAGAATTAATATACCACTTGATACATATAATAGTTAACTCCCTAGCTTCAACGTAATTAAATTAAATTAATTTTTATTAGTCTTTGTGATTAATCACAAAGACCAATAAATTGAAGAATACCGTTATTAATCACTAATATCAATCATAAGATCCAAATTTAAGTCCATATATACTAATAAATGATGAATCATATAAGGACAGTTTCGGACTCAAAATCAAACAAAAAGTAATTGTTTGGACATGAACGCAACGGGCATAATAACAATTGCCTTAACATAAAATATAATATATTTCCAATTTACCAATACATTGTGCAACCATACATAACTAATAGTGATTAATAACGGTTTTAAGGTGCTAAAGTGATAGATAATAGAGTTTAGGTAATCTTGAATAGATAGCAAAGATAAAAACATAACAAAATGATTCCCCAAAACTTAGTTATTTTCAAGCTTGACATGCTTTATGAGCTTGTTGCTTGACATTTGAGTAGTTGGATCAACGTCCGATGTATCTTTACTCAAACCATCGTCGAGAACTATTAATGTGTTGGACCGTTTGGCAGGAGTTATGTTTGGGGTGTTCACTTCATTCTCAGACACATAGTCCTACAAAAGACAAAAGCAACAAAAGTAGTACTTTATTAATGTGTACAAAAACATATAGGTAACGTAGATGTTTATAGAATAATAAAAAATTACTTTCAGATCCGCAATGTCATTTTGTTCTAATCGTGAAAGCAGATCAGAGTCCTTAAAATATATATTTTTTTATTATTATTTTTAAAGATTAGGTCCATCACATACAACTTAAAAATATGAAAGAATACTTATTTATAAAATTTTGAAAAGTAAAATTAACATAATCAACTCTAACCTGATATTCAACACAATGACGTGACACATACTTTGATATGAACTCGTCATTGTCTGTTAACCTAATAACGGTAAACACTTCATTATGCTCACTAACGTTTTGAAGCTTAACTTGAACTTTGAACAACATCTTCCTTTCAACCAAAGCATCAATATGAGCTGGATAGCATCCATTATCAGGCGTCTGTAATTAATTTCATGATTAGAGAACAATCGTTTTTATTATATCTTTCGTTATAGATTGTTCGGTGTTAAGAAACTTGCCTTTACAAAATTTTCTCTCAAATTGCTAGCAGTCTTACCAATTAGCTGAAAACACTCACGATCCCACAACAAAAAAGAAGCACTACCAGTCCCGTCAATAACCCTGACTTGAACTTTGAACCTAGCAGTTCCAGAGATATCAAACTTGTCACATTTTTCACAGTAAAACTGATTCCCAACTGGATTAACCTTCTTAGGACATCTTTTACAGGATAAGTACCACCAGTTCTCATCATTTTTAATCACAATAATAGTAGCAACAACCCAAAAACTACCAACCTAGAGTAAAAAAATGAAAAATAATATATGATCAATATAGTTGTAATAATAAACAAAAAAAAATTAAAAGTATACTACAATGATTAAAAAAAATCAACATGATATACTTGCTTTACCTCCACAGACTCCAACAATTCTTCAATTGTTTTGATATCAACACTTGCTAAGTCGGTAGATATAGAGTAATTTGACGAAGAAGATAGTGGGGTAATTCTCCAAGAGCTACAATCTCCTTTGTCCATCAATCTTCTCAACAAAAACATATTATTCATTCAAAGGACATGAAAAGAATAAAATAAATAAATAAATAAAGGAAAAAAAAGTTGTAAATACTTGTTCCGATATTCAATAACTTCTTTGATAGGTACATTCACCAGTAGCTTCGTAATATAATAAGTATTAGATAATCTAACATCTCCTGCAACAAAATAACTTTTAATTAAAACATTATATTAATGGTCAAATAAAATTCAAATAAAAATGTATGTAAGTTCTTTTGAAATTGTAAATATAACCTTTGTATTTTTTGGCACGACACATCTAAAGTATGATTACTACGGGCTCAGATTTTTCATTATCCAAAAAACTGTTAATCTCATCCGCATAGTCACCCCACAAAGTACATGATAACTTGTTTTCTCTAATAAAAGGAGAAAGGAAAAAAAATAATGAAAAAAAAAACCAAAATCATGCAAATTAATAAACCTAAATGCTTGAAAAAATAATAGTATGTGTCGTATTTCAATAATTTTTAGCAAATATTATACACATACTCTAGATCTTTAAGCATAATATCAATGAGCTTGCTCACTCTTCCATTATATTCTTGCAACTTGGCATTATCTTTGTAACGACCCGGTCCCACCTCAGTACGATATTGTCTGCTTTGGGTAGCGTCTAGCCGGGCCTTAGCCCCGGAACGTCGACCCTCACAGCTTTGTTTTTGGGAAGCTGAGGGTAGATGTCCTGGGGCTGAGGCCTGGCTAGGACGCTACCCAGAGCGGACAATATCGTACTAAGGTGGGACCGGGTCATTACAAATGGTATCAGAGCGGACCCCACAAAGTACGGTGTGTCGACGAGGACGTCGATTCCCTTGAGGGGAAGGATGTGACGCCCTGAGTGATGAGTACTCCCTTGTGTGGAGGAATGGTAGCTCGAGCGATGAGTACTGTGGAGGAATTGTAGCTCAAAGGGGGCCATCCCACACCGGAAGTTGGGGAATCCTTGGAGACCCATATAAGTAAGATATGGTCGCTAATTAAGTACGAGGCCCCTTGGGACCGTGTGTGATCGGTCGCCAGGACAAAACCTTGCGGAAAGGGCTGCTCGGGAGAATCGAGTGGAGCCGCCAAAGAGGACAATATCGCCGTTGCGTACTCTGATACCGGGACGAGGCCTTTTGGGTAGCTCACTGGCTTTGGATCCCATAAAAATTCCGAAGTTAAGCGAGTAGTGGACCAGAGCAATCTCAGGATGGGTGACCCCCTGGGAAGCTGGTCGTGAGCTCCCAAAAACAAAGCCGTGAGGGTAGATGTCCTGGGGTTGAGGCTTGGCTAGGACACTACCCAGAGCGGACAATATCGTACTGAGGTGGGACCGGGTCGTTACAATCTTTGCCAACAACTTCTCCAATTACATCTGCAACAAAATTAATAAATATCAATTTTTGATGAGACTACTTTTGCAACAAAATTAATAAATCTCAATTTTTGATGCAATGAACAAATGTATAATTATCTTTACACGTACCAAACAATTCATTCTCGTCAATATCGGATGCACTCAAAATATCAACAAATGATCTAAAGGTATAGTTATGTGCGGGAAAACTTTCGTCAACAATATTCACAACATTAGTCATTGCCATAAAATTTAACTTGTATTTGTGGCTCGTAGTTTTGTACTTCATATTGTTGTATCTTACCACGAAATTGCGGATAACATACAATTGACCTTCACGAATCAGTGTTTTAAAAGACTGAAGCAATGATTTCTTGATAGTTGCATGAATCCTTCCACCCTACCAATAAATAAATAAAAATAAAGTATTATTAGAACTAATTATATAATGTTATTTGCAAGATATTAAAATATAACTTTCTAAGTGTGTCACACAGAATAATTACTAATAAATGAATACAAAGTGATACTTATCGTGTTCTTTGTAGTATGACTACAATTTATATTGGTGATTCAATACAATTGATGAAGATAAGAGGGACATATTATATATTTCACGTCAAATCATAACATTAAAAAAATGTTACTCTCAATAATCAAAACCAAGTTCTTGAGTAATTTAAATAATAAAAAATTGAATTAGAATATAATTTACTGAAAGTCAAAACTATATTTACCAAATTAGAATATAATTTAAATAATAAAATTATTTATATATTATATATATTTATATATATATATATAATATTTTATATTATATTATATAAAATATATTAAATATATGTATACATTAATCATATTTTATATTATATTATATATTAGATATTAAAAAATTAATAATTTACGTACATCTAATACATAAATTTAAGATTGTTGTATTTTTGGAGAATAGAAAGTGTCCTTTTTTTACACCATTATACAGATTGGGAATAAGAAACATCTTTTTAAGAGTGAAATGGTAAAATGAAGCATCAAAGTCGTATAACAAAAATATTAATCAATAACTATTAATAAGTAATTTAATATCAACATTAATAGACTTATTATTTATACTATTTATTATAAGAAGTGTTGTTATTTCAAATAACAACACATCAATTTAAAGGAAAAAAACAGATTTGACTTAAATAGTCACACATTCAAAGGTTCACTACCTTCTTTCAAATCATAACCATTCATTTGAATATTCAAGGTTAAAACATCTAATAAATTTTTATCAGTTAAAGAAACAGAATAATCAGGGAAACAGTTGAAATAAACTGGACCATCACATAAACTAGTTTGAATTATTCCTAATAAAGAATCCTTAAATTTATTATGCCTGCAATCACGTAAGGCAATTAATAAAGAGGTATTCAAACCAAGGGAAGTAAGGGGTTTAATAGAAACTTGAATTAAGCCAATATGCATATATTTATATTTATCTTTATAACGCAGTATTTCATTTTCGTGAAGTAATTGTATATGATCAAGATTATTCCCAACAGGAATAGTCTGTTCAATAGTTTTTATAGACATAGATGAAATAAAATCAAACATACCTGAGTTATAAATTTTGTTTGGTTTAACCATAGGAAGATGCCAATTTAATAATTTATTCTCTATATTAGAGAATTCAATATCATCGGTTTTCTTTATAAAAGAAGAAGGAACAACAAATCAAGATCCATTGTTGTTATAATATTATGTATACTAAAATTCAAGAAAAAATAATAAAAAATTGCATAAAATAATATCTAATATGCATAATTATCTTATTGGTTTATTCAAAATTTACACAAAAGTTTAAAAATGTACCATTGGAGCATATTTTTTTTACACTTCAAACTTTGTGTAAAAGTGTCTTAACACATAAGATTTACACAAAAATATTTACACAACGGTCGGAGATGCTCTTACATTCAACCAAATCAAAGATTCCTTTTCAAAGTATCCGTTCATTATTCCTCCCACATTTATCTTCTTCTCTTTTTTTTTGGTAGAATCCTCCCAGAGTTATCTAAATCAAATTCTTCATCTCTCTATTACATAACAGTAGAAAATATTTATTAAATAGGATTCAATAATTTAAAATTAATTATATGTATTTATAAAATAAATATATACCGTTTTATTTTTTATAATATATATATATATATATTAATAAATTACATATATTAATGTTGAACTCATATAAATTTATTAATATTGAACTTTCTAAATTTATGTTTCTAAATTGAATTAGAATATAATTTACTGAAGGTCAAAACTATATTTACCAAATTAGATTATAATTTAAATAATAAAATTATTTATATATTATATATATTATATATATATATATAATATTTTATATTATATTATATAAAATATATTAAATATATGTATACATTAATCATATTTTATATTATATTATATATTAGATATTAAAAAATTAATAATTTACGTACATCTAATACATAAATTTAAGATTGTTGTATTTTTGGAGAATATAAAGTGTCCTTTTTTTACACCATTATACAGATTGGGAATAAGAAACATCTTTTTAAGAGTGAAATGGTAAAATGAAGCATCAAAGTCGTATAACAAAAATATTAATCAATAACTATTAATAAGTAATTTAATATCAACATTAATAGACTTATTATTTATACTATTTATTATAAGAAGTGTTGTTATTTCAAATAACAACACATCAATTTAAAGGAAAAAAACAGATTTGACTGAAATAGTCACACATTGAGGTGTTCATCTCTTATCATCAATCTAGAAGTAATAAAAAGAATGAAGATAAAAACATTATTTAATATATTAAATTAATTTTGAATTATCTTCTTCATTCTTTTTATAATAAATAAATGCCTATTTGATCTTTATATTAATAATATATGTGCATATCATAAATAGATAAAAACAGAATTAATATACCACTTGATACATATAATAGTTAACTCCCTAGCTTCAACGTAATTAAATTAATTTAATTTCTATTAGTATGAAAAATATGTTAGTATGATAAAAACAGAATTAATATACCACTTGATATATATGTATGTGAAGGTCAACCAATATCCCAGCAATTGAAAAATAAATAGTGAAAATTTGTTTATATTTTTGAATAGTATCTTCCTTTTGGGGGAAATCATAGAAGTGGGAAAACAGTGAAAAAAAATTAACCCGTAAAAGGAAGAACTATTGAGTCTTCCTCGCTGAACAACTATTCCATCAAACCCATAAAAGGAAGAACACTTTGGATTTCAGACTGAGCCAAGAGTAAGGGTACAAAAATAAAAAGAAAAATAAAACCTGTGAGTCGACGAACACCATCTCAATAGTATAAGTCTGTGACTTATCTTCAAAGCATGGAGTCTCCCAAAGCCGCACAACTCGCAACTTCAACATCCATTGAGTCTTCGTTAAATTGACTTCGCTGATAAAGTTCAATTTATCATCCATATCTCGTAAATCTTAGAAAGTTTTTTTATCAATTTGTTATAGAATTACTAAGAATTGCCATACTCTTATTTATAAAGTAGGTTTATCGAAATAAGGCTCATAGGAAATGAGGCACAGCAGTAATCATGTCATAGGAAATATAATTACAACATATTTATGGTTGAGTATTACTTGTGGACTCATGTACATTGGAAATCGTAATCTTGTTTTAGGAATAAAAAGTATCAATGGTTTACACCATTATTTAGACTGGGAACATGAACCATCCCTTTTTAATTTGTGAGAATTGTGCAACGAAGCACCAAACTTAATAAGAATATTAATCAATAACTATTAATAATAAATTAATTCCAATAACTAATCAACAATCAATAACATATTTTATATCTATATCTATTTCTATATTATTATATTGATCATATTATAATAAATATTAAATATTAATAATCTACCATCTATCTAATAGATAAAATGAAAATTGTTGTAATTTTTTTGTGTACGTAAATTTGATAAATCTTTTATACACACGATCGGGATCATCTATATTAAATATATGTAAACATTAATCAAATTTTAATTATATTATATTAGATTTAAAAATTAATAATCTACATACATTTAAGATTGTTGTAGTTTTGGGGAATAGAAAGCTTCATTTTTTACACCATTGTGTAGATTGGAATTAAGAAGCATCCTTTTTAAGTGTGCAAATGGAAAAATGAAGCACCAAACTCATATATAACAAAAATATTAATCAATAACTATTAATAAGAACAACTATTAATAATAAATTAATTCCAATAACTAATCAACAATCAATAACATCTTTTATATCTATATCTATATCAATATTATTACAGTAATCATATTATATATTATATTAAATATTAATAATTAATAATTAATAATCTACCATCTAACAGATAAAATAAAAATTGTTGTATTCTTTTTGTGTACGTAAATTTGATAAATCTTTTATACACATGATCGGGATCATCTATATTAAAATATATATCACATATAATCAAAATTTAATTATATTATATTAGATATATTATATTAGATATTAGATATTAATAATTAACAATCTACATACATCTAATACATAAATTTAAGATTGCTGTATTTTTGGGTAATAGAAAGCTTCAGCTTTTTACACCATTATTAATAAGTAATTTATGCAAAAGTTGTCCTTTGCATTTCCACGTACATATTTTTATATAATTAGGAGGGAAAATTTGGGCTCCTTTGCATTTCCACGTACATATTTTTATATAAGCGGGCAGAACAGTGATTAAGAAGGAAAATTTGGGCGAGCTTACTTGCTGACTTTTCCACGTACACATATTTTTAAGCGGGCAGAACAGAGATTAGGAGGGAAAATTTGGGCGGGCTTACTTGCTGACTTGCTGACTTTCCAACTTTATAATATTATTATATAGATTAGTGTATTTATAATATATGTTGCAAGATCTTTTCAACCATATGTGGATTGCATCATTTAGATGTGAATCGAGTGAGATATGGCATTGCGAAAATGACTTCATGAAACTTTTTTCAAAAAAAATGATATTTTTTTTATCAAATTTGGCAGCGATTTAGAGTACTTATTATTGAATATTATTGGTGTATTTATAATCTATGTTGCAATAACTTTCCAACCATATGTGGATCGCATCATTTGGATGTGAATCGAGTGAGATATGACCTTGTGAAAATGGTTTCTTGAAACATTTTTGTTAAAAATGTGATTTTTTTACTAAATTTGGCAGAGATTTAGAGGCATTTAAAGTGATTATTATTTAACATTATTAATGCATTTATAATCTATATTGCAAAATCTTTCCAACCATACGTGGATCATATCATTTGGATGTGAATTGAGTGAGATATAACCTTATAAAAATGGCTTCGTGATCATTTAAATCTAGCCATAGGGGTATTTTTGGTATTGAAAAATGCACTTAACGGTTTGAATTTTTAACCAGATGAAATCCATTCAAATAGGTGTCAAAGGAGAACTAATGCAAACTTTGGGTGCCAAAATGAAATATGAGTAAATAAATAGGGATCAAAAAGTAAATAATCCAAATAAAAAAAATGTCTTAAATGTTTGATATTCGGACTTGGGTCCACCTTTGTGGATATGAGGCAAAGTTTTATCTAATGTTTGGGCCTTTATTAAAATTGTTATTGCAAAATGATTATACAGAAAAAAGGTCCTTAGAGACAAAGGTGTTACACTTTTTTTCTTTTGGGCATGTGCGGTTGTGCATGCTGCATAGGCCCGAGGACCTAGAACCCGAATTCAAATGAAACATGCATAAACAAACCTTAGTAAGGTGGTAACAATGACTTACTAATTCTTCTTCTTTTTCAATGTTTCACGCACATATGAACGGACAAAATTTCTTACTATGACCTCACAGTCTAAAGCTGAGTTCTTGCTATAAAACTAGGTTCTTAAAGATAGTTCTATTTATTTAGTAACAATCAAGAGACAAGTGACAAATAAAATGAAAAGCGAAAATAACACTAATCAACTATCCTGGAATAACACTTCATATCATTTGGGCTGATCCCTATAAACTATCTAATACATACAATAGCTAACTCCATGCAACTATAACTTGAACTAGCCTCTCACCACTTAAACTATTTGAAATCACCAAACCTTGGAAGCAACATTGCTCGCTTGCTCTATACATATATACTATGTATTCACTCTTGTACATTGTAATCACCATCACCAAGGACGAAACCAAAAATTAATTTTAATGGGAGGCCAATTTTTTTTTTCTCCAAGTATGTAAACACATACTAATAAATTTGAAAATCAATTGTTTAAGGAGTGTATATAATGGTACACCAAAAATGTGAATAATTATACAAAGGTACACCAAAGTTTAGGAAGGCCATGACCAAACATGTATGAAGATACACCGGAATTTGAGGGGAGTGTATGTAGTTTCGTCCTTGACCATCACCATCACCATCACCATCTTCATCATCATCAATAATATTATCATCACCATTGCTAAGTGGTGGACGTAAACCATACCTAACATCTATTAGCTAGAAGAACCGCCTACCAAAAAAGGTCTTGTCTTGATATTTATTTTGTGTTTTCTTACAATTCATCTTGCTCTTATTTTATTATGGGTAACAACTACCCTCAAAATTGTTAGCCTTACATTATATATATATAGGGAACATTCTGGTAAGGATTACTATTCACGGACCACCCGAAACTTCTTGATGGAATTTTTGATGAAATTTGGTGGGGATGTTCTTCATCGTGTGTTGAACATCTCCACCAAACTTCATCAAAAAAATCAACTGGAAAGTGGGTTAACTACATGATTGAAAAATATTGGATTTTATATATCTATTTCTGGACCAATATTTTCCAATCATGTAGCTAACCCACTTTCCGATTGAATTTTTTGATGAAGTTTGGTGGAGATGTTCTAAACACGATGAAGAACATCCCCACCAAATTTCGTCAAAAAATTCCATCAGGAAGCTTGCCAAATTGGTCAATCCGTACATGTGGTCCGTTAATTGTAATCCTTACCAGAAATGCTCTATATATATATATATATAATTTTTTCAATTTTTTCAAATTATAGAATTAGTGGGGGCGCTTCTTAGCTACATATATTTTTGGGTCTAGATATTTTGTAGTACCACAAGGTGTCCGAATCAATTTTCATGCACCTCGACTAATCCTTGTTCACAAAATAGTGACCGGTCACTAGCCATCAAATATTTTTACAGTTACCGTCATTTAACCCGGGGAGCTCCCATTTGAATATAGCACTGATCCTAGTGTGCTATCTCTGGGCCACTTGCTGGTGGTTTCTTAGCTACATATATGGGAACCAAAATTTTCATTAATTTGTTTTCATCAAATGTAATGAACAACTGGCACTTTTCATAAAAAATTATCCCATTAATTTAAATAAAAAATATAATTGAAATATTATAATATGTTGCTCACATAAATTAGAAAATATAAATTTTCCAACAATTTCCCACTTGGGTTACATATTATTCTTGAAACAATTATATCACAAAATTCTTTAAGCGTGCAACCGTATGCTATTGATCCTTAAACTTATCCTTAAACAAGCTGGTCTATCTCATGTACCAACAATGAAATAACCGCAACTTTTATCATACTAAGGACGTGACTAAACCACGATTATCACCATAATAATACACTTAATATCATAGATCAAATGTGGATGAGTAGCATGGAAATTACATGCAATGTGATCTTAAACATGCTTATTTCCAACTGGTCCAACTTTAATGAGATCAACATTAATCCTCCAAACTTTATGTTAAACTATAATGGAAGGGAAAACACAAACATTCAGAGTTAAGACGAAAATAAACCATCTTTTTTATTTTGCAAAAACTATGCATCTAAATAAAAGAGCATTCGTGATTCAAGCTCCCACAAGCCAGCACATTATCAAATAACACAAAACCCATATGAGCAATATGCTTATGAAATACCTTATGTGTTAAGCCTTTAGTGAACGAATTCGTAATCATGGAGTTTGTGCATATATGCTATGTAGACATGACAACTCTGAACTTTTCTTTAACAACAATAAACTTGATATTTATACACTTTAGACTTCTGAAAAATTTCTATTGCTATCGAATATAGTACAACCGATTTATTGTCACAAAATATCTTTAGTGGTCTTTCGACACTATCCATAATCTGCAACCTAGTGACAGTTTCGTAACTATATCCCATTATAGAATCGAAATTAGAATATCGGATGATCGTTAATTGATCTAATTTTTGATATATAAGCATGTTATCATTTTGTTCTCTTTAAATATCGTAGAATCCTTTAATTGGCTACATTCCGAAGATATATCTTAGGGTTACTTAAATATCTACCAAATATCCTTACTATGAACGCTAAACCCAGATGCGTACATACTTTATGATATATCAGACTCCCTACAACTGATGCATAAGGAATCTTTTACATATCTTTCTTTTCAACTTTATTTTGGGGCACTAGCTGAGACATAAATTATCTCCTTTAGCAAAGGGAGTATCTCATGAATGATAGTCTTTCATGCCAAATATGGTAAAAAAAATCTTTCGAAATATCTCTTTCGTGATAACCCTAGGATATCTGACAATAATGTCGATGTATCTGTATTCTTAATATAAAAGATATATTATCAACACAAAGTACTAGGAAGATAATGTTGCTCCCATTGAACTTACGATATACGTAATCATTAACCGGATTTACCTCAAAACTGTACGAGATAATAACTTGATAAAATTTGTGATACCATTGATGGAAAATTTCCTTAAGGCCATAGATGGATTTCTTTAATTTAACTTCTTCTTAAGGTTGTTGAGTTTGCTATTTAGGAAGTTTTTTAACATTGTCTTGATGATCCTAATTTGCATCTGAAACAATATCAGAAATTTGTTCCTAATCATTGTCAATAGCAGTACTTGGAATTTAATAAATTTCTCCTCAAAGACTATGTTTTTAACTTTATATCCCCCCCCCCAAACTTAATAACCTCAAGAAATTTGGCATTTTCCGTCTTAATAAAAGATTTATTCGAGGGATCATAAAATTTAAAATCTCTCGATCTTTCAGTGTATCTAACAAAGTAGCATATAATTATTTTTGAGTCCAGTTTCTTTTCTTTATGACCTTACTACAGCTGGACAACCTATTTTAGCAACTGCTTTGATATAACACTATTTAAAAAATATACTGCAGTCTTAAGTGTTTTTTCCTAGAGTCATTATGGTAGAGAATAATGATTAATCATGCTCCTTACCATATCCTTAAGCTTCTGTTTTATCTTTCAGCAACACTATTCATACTAGGTTTGCCTAGCATTTCTCTAGGAATTTCACAATGTTCCAGAATGTTATTTACCTTATCCGTTATATATACCATAGTATTCACCACCACGATCGGATATCATGGCCTTAATTTTTATTTTATTTTCCTAGTTGATTTTCTACTTCAACTGTGAAAACCATAACAACGTCTGAGGATTGTAACTTCTCATTAATTAAATATAAGTACCCTTAATAATTGTCATGAACATAATAAAATACTATTAACCATTCTAGGAGGCACCTAGTTTTCTTATGTTTGTCCATTTCCCTTTTACACAATCAATACAAATTTTAAAATTTGTTAAATCAAGGGGTTTCAAGAATTCCAAAAGTCTTTTAATTCTATGTTTAGAGATTTGTCCCAAATGCTTGTGCCATAACATGGAAGAATTCTTATTAGTTAATTTACACTTTGTATCACATGAATCAATTTACAAAGTTTCATTACATGAAGTGATTGTATCCGTATATAAGTTATCAATTAAAGAACTAGTAGCAAAATAGTTGAATCTTGAAAAAGGCTAACTTCATTATTTTCAAATAAAAAATAATGACCTTATTTGTCCAACTAAAAATAGAAATTCCATCTAAATGACAGTACTATATACTTCTATCACCAATCCAAAAGGTAATCAGTCTTTAATAATAAACTAAAATTCCTTAAAACCTCAACTATAATTGTTTCACTATTGCCCTGGTAGATGAATCTTTCAACATCAATTGGCTTTCGGCTTCACAAGTTTACTCACCAAGTAATCACATGTACATAAGTTAAATTAACTACCGAACAAATCCTAATGAGAAGTATATCCTATTTTACACGCCAAGTGGCATATTAGAACATTACTATGTCTATCCTTCTTGCAAAAGTGATTGACAAATTATTTATCATATTTCTTTCGCAATTACTATAGTGTTTTTTCAATTGCAGCTTCTTAATTTTTATCATTTATCCTTTTCTTATCCTTTATAGGTGTTTGCTAGATGAACACTTTCTGTCTTTTATCGCAAAAATATTTTCTTCTTCTTGCATACTGTGAGATATGAGCTCATTAAGAGATCATTTATTCTTATGAGTATTGTAACTCACTGTAAGTTAACTGTATTGTGCAAGAAGAGAAATAAAGAACTGGATACACAAGCCTTAACTTAAATGCCTTTAGTTTGAAAGCGATATTAGACATTTCCATTATGTACTTCCCTTATGTTCCCTTTTTCTTTATACCTTATTAAAACAAGACTAGTCAAAAGGTTACTTGCTTCAGCCTTTTTATTTTTAGCTAAACATTTCTATAATTTCTTTAAGGAACTAAGTAGCATTTTCCTTATAAAGCTCCAAATTTTTTGAAATAGAAACGTTCTATTTCTAATTCTTAAAATTTATTTCTTTAAGTATCGATACATACCGAATTTATGTTGGCAGATATATAAAACATAACTAAAACTGAATAGAGAACATATTATAAAAATTATGAACTTACAATTAATATACATATCATAACATATTAACAAACAATATATATAAATGACACAATTATCCAAATTATCAATAGTGGGTCCTCGTCACAAGATACCTAGCACAACAATGATATTTAATCTTTGGACAAAAATATCAACTTGTGATTGGTCCTTTCAATGCAATAATCAAATATAGATTACAAATCTTGTCAAATAATAAGACTTCCTTTAGGCCGACATATTATTCACATAGAAAACTTGATAGTCATATTATATTTATTACTACAGGTGTACATATTATTCGGCAAACAATAACCTTCCTTTGGGCCGATTATTATTCGCATAAATAATTAATACACGCATCTTAATATTTCAAAACAAACAAATTTACACGATAGAGGTTGCTTTGGCAACTTATCGTTTCAATTCATCTATTTTAAAATATCAGGCGATTTGTGATTCGCATCTTTATAATCTAAAAATATATTTCCCGTATTGATGAGATTTGCAAAGCACAAACCGTATCTTTCTAACATTGACGCGTACTGCAATTTTTTGGATTACTAGCTGTTTGCAGGCTTGCATACCCGAATGAGACTGTAATTGGTACTCTTAGCACAATAATCAAATGCTGGTAATAATTTTTATCAAACAATAAGTCTTTCTTTGGACTGACTTATTGCTCACATGAAAACCTGATAATTATCATACATTTATTCTCGTGCGTGTGTTTATTATTCTGCCAAACAATAACCTTCCTTTGGGCAAATTATTAAATGCATAAATAATAACCAAACAAATATCGAGAGAAAATAATGTTTATTATTTGGCTAAATAATAACCTTCTTTTGAACCGATTATTAATTGCATAAATAATAAATATCAATATCTTAAATAAATAATAAACATTATCCAAAACCTTAATCACAATAAATGTAAGAATACATTCTTTAATATCAACATCAAAATAAAATAAAATTAACTTTATATATATTCAAAATAAAGTAACCATATATAAAGCCATTTAACCCATAAATTTATACCATTAAATCCATGAATATATATATAGTCCAAATAAATTTGCAAAAGTACTGCAACCGTAAAATCACTAAATTCATGAAATAGAAAGGGAAAGAAACGAATATATATATATATATATAAGTCTCTAGATGATGGCATATACTTTTATAAGCTCCAAATTTCAAATCAAATCAAAACGAAGACCATAAATACCATATATAAACATATATCCTTATATATATATATCCATCCTTATGCTCAATGATTTATGCCGAAAAGTAAAGTAAAACCCCCTTCTTCTTCTTCTTTTTTAATTAAAATAAAAAATCTAATCATTAAATCAAATAAAGAACCCAAAAATAACTTTGGCTGCCGCATGCATTCAAATTCTTTATTTCTTGATTTATATTAAGTTTACACCAACCAAATCAAATCCATAAAACATGTATGTATTAGAATATGGTAGAATATTTAGATATGGTAGTATATTTAGATATGGTATATGTATAAATGGTATAGTTGACTACCACCATAATTCCTAGAATTATGGGATATTATTTTTGTTTCCATGTACAGCTCATTCAATTCCTATTTAAGGGACCTTTGTATTCATTCATAAATCATCAATATAATTTATTCTCTCATCTTTCTCTCTCTAATTGTCAACATAGTATCAGAGCGAAAAACAACCACCAAACCCTAGCCGCCATACCCCAACCACACATCCACCAAGCAGCCACCACGAAACCCTCCTACACAATACCATAAAACACCACGAAGCCACCCCAGACCACCACGCCGTCAGCCGCCTCAACCTTACCCTCAGATCGATCTTCTGTTCATTCATTCATCACGTACCAAGATTTAATCAAACCAAAAATCATACCATCATCATCGTCTCATATAGACGATCTCAAAACCGTAAGAACCCCCTCGATTGAAGCTCGTACGCGCTCTCACGTGCCAAGAGTGTACTACAACACTACTTCCGCCACAACCACGTGCCTCCGCATAGGCTGCCGCTGCCACGTCAGCCCTACAGACACGTCACCCGCCATGACATCTGCCACGTCAGCCCATCCGCCACGTCAGCTACCACGTTAGCCCACCCGCCACGTCACCTTGCCACGTCAGCCCTACTGTCACATCACTCTGACCCGTTAACCGTTGACCGTTGACCAGCAGAAATCCTTTCTAGCATTTTTCGATGTTTTGAACACAGCAGCGGCCTCAGAATTTCCAGATTCAACCCCGATCACTAGGTATTCAGTCTTACTTCAATGGCTTCCGACACCACTTCAATAATTGGCTCATCCACAAAGGATTCCCCTCTCATCATTCAAACTGAGGGCTCCTCATTTAATATCGGCCTCCTACTATATGAGAACAATTATGATATATGGTCTCAACTCATGGAAATGCACATCGCGGAGAAATAAAAATTCTCCTTTATTCAAAGTTCAGCCTCAATTTCGAAAGAAGAAACACAGGAGTTCGATAAATGGTACCCCGATAATCAACGAGTCAAACGCTGGCTCTTAATGTCCATGAAACCAGAAATCATGAAACACTACATTCGCATTCCTACAGCACGTGAAGTTCTGGTTCGTCATGAAGTTCTTCGATGACAAACAATGAGCCCAGCAACAGATACTATGGCTATGGTAGCCCGTAATCAAGCCCCTTCCAATTTCAATTGGCGAAATTCAGAAAAGCAATCTGGTAACCAACCAATTGACTCTCGGGGCTCCAACTCCAAATACCCCCATGCTCTGTCTGCGGACTTACCGGACACTCGAAAAAGGCCTGTTATGAAATCATTGGCTATCCTGATTGGTGGAAGGATACTCGCAATCGCAAAACATGTCCAAACACAGATGGAGGTAACAAACAAGCCTCAGGCTTACTCACCACCACAGGTACATCAGGTATGGCTTTAAATTTTGTCTCTGTTTTGAATAATACATGGGTAATTGATTCTGGTGCCACTGATCATATGACATCTAATTCAAATATGATTACTCCCTTGATTCCATCACCTCAGACCTTTGTTTCCACAGCCAATGGTGCTCTAGTTCTTGTAGTATGAAAATGATCAGTCAATCTATCAGACACCCTGAACCTAAGCTCTGTCCTAGTAGTACCATCCTTAGATTATAATATATTATCTGTTGCTCAAATAACTAATGCCTTACACTGTATTGTCATATTTTGGCCTTTTCATTGTGTTTTTAAGGACATTCAGACGAAGCAGACGATTGGTTGTGGCGTTAGGCGCGGAAAATTGTACTACCTGGACTTGGAGTTGAACAGTACAGATCGTTTGCACAAAGCCTTGAACACTAGTACATCTGAAAAGAAGATTGTCGATGAACTTTGGTTATGGCACCATCGGTTAGGACACGCATCGTTTAGTTACTTAAAGAAACTATTTCCCAACTTAATTAATAAAGTTGGTTCTTCTGTTTTTCATTGTGAGACTTGTGAACTGGCTAAAAGCCATCGTACCTCATTTAAACCTTCATTAAATAAAAGTTCAGTTCCATTTATGATTATTTATTCTGATGTATGGGGTCCATCTCACATTTCTTCTTTAAGTGGTATACGATGGTTTGTCACATTTATTGATGATTGCACTCAAATGACGTAGGTTTGTCCCATGAAATCAAAAAGTGAAGTTAGTAGTCTGTTATAAAGATTTCATAAACATATCCGTACACAGTATAACGCTACTATTCAAATTCTCTGCAGTGACAATGGTGGTGAATATATGAGTACAGAGTTACAGGAATTCTTCAAACTCAATGGGATCATTCACCAGACTACATGTCCTTATACACCTCAACAGAATGAGGTTGCCGAACGAAAAAATTGACATCTGTTGGAAATAGTTCGAGCATCATTGATTGGCGCTAACACACCAACTTTATATTGGGGCGAAGCACTGTCCTCGGCTGCCTACTTGGTAAATCGCATTCCTTTCGTTACACTTGATTTTCAGACACCCTTTGAAGTTCTAGCTAAGTTTGTCTCGGCCCCTACCGTGTCCAATCTTCCTCCCCGGGTGTTTGGGTGTGTCACATTTGTCCACTTACCAAAGGAACAACGACATAAGCATGAACCTCGCGCTCTCAAGTGTGTCTTTATTGGGTATGCGTCTTCTCAGAAAGGGTATCGGTGTTATCATCCTCCTACACAGAAACTGTACGTCACCATGGACGTTACGTTTCATGAAGAAACTATGTACTTTGACAGGACTAAATTTTAGGGGGAGCACTATAAGGAAGTTCAGTCATTTGGGAATGTCAATGAGAAAGAGACAAGCTCAATAACGGTAGTACCACCATTAACCGCCGAGATAACAGAAACAGCAGAAATTCTTTCAAATGAAGTTGAGTCGTCTCCGTCTCTGCATAACGCAAACAACTAATCGTCCACTTCAAATATCCCTGAAATTGAGGTCTCCCAGGTATCTCATTCCATTCCTATAAAGAAACTTCCTAACCGAACAAATAGATGTGTACCTAAACCCACATATGACCCAGATTTTACCAGTAAAGCCAAATATCCCATGAGTAATTATGTGTAATATGATCAATTAACTGCATCTAACAAATTTTTTGTGAATCAATTATCTTCTTTATCTATTCCTAATAGTGTGCAGGAAGCATTATGTGATTCTCAGTGGAAATTGGCAATGGATGAGGAGATGAAATCCTTGTTGAAAAATGACTCATGGGAGTTAACCGAATTACCAGCAGGAAAGAAGAAGGTGGGTTGCAAGTGGGTGTACACTGTAAAATTTAAACCAGATAGTACAATCGAAAGATTCAAGGCGAGACTAGTTGCAAAAGGCTACACACAAACACATGGAATTGATTATCTGGAGACATTTGTGCCAGTCGCAAAAATCAATACAGTGCGAGTGTTACTCTCATTAGCTGTGAATTTAGACTGGCCTCTACAACAGTTTGATGTGAATAATGCCTTTTTATATGGGGATTTAGAGGAGGAAGTATATATGGAGTTCCCACCTGGATATAAAAATCCGGTTGAGCATACAAACAAAGTCTGCAAGTTGAAGAAATCTTTATATGGGTTAAAACAATCCCCTAGAGCTTGGTTTGAGAGATTCACGAGATCAATGCGAAAGTTTGGGTACAACCAGAGTAATTCTGATCATACTTTATTTTTGAAAAGGAGCCATGGGAAGCTTACGGCTCTTATCGTTTATGTAGATGATATGGTGCTCACAGGAAACGACCCTCAAGAACAACAGGCATTGAAGAAGCTCTTATCTCAGGAGTTTGAGATGAAAGATCTTGGGAACTTAAAGTATTTTCTGGGGATCGAGGTGTCTAGATCATCAAAAGGCATCTTTCTATCTCAGAGAAAGTATGCTCTAGATTTACTGAATGAAACTGGGATGTCTGCCTGTCAACCATCAGAGACTCCAATGGAGGAAGAATTGAAATTAGAGGTCGAACCGGATCAAGTACCCGCGGATAGAGGGCGCTATCAGAGATTGGTAGAAAGATTGATGTACCTCGCACATATAAGGCCTGATATATCATATGCATTGAGTATCGTCAGTCAATTCTTGCATAATCTAAGGGAGAAGCACAGGCAGGCAGTTATAAGGATTATCAGTTATCTTAAAGCAGCTCTTGGAAAAGGAATTCTATTCCAGAAAAATGAGGATATTCTAAAGTTTGAAGGATACACTGATGCTGATTGGGCAGGTAATATATGTGACAAGAGATCTACTTCAGGGTACTTCACATTTGTAGGAGAAAACTTGGTTACTTGGAGAAGTAAGAAGCAACATGTAGTATCCCAATCAAGTGCATAAGTAGAATATCGAGGAATGGCAGTTGGTATACAAGAGTTATTGTGGTTGAAATTGCTACTGATAGATCTCGGTTTTCCTCCAACAGAACCCATGGTACTATATTGCGACAACAAGGCAGCGTGTGATATCGCACACAATCCAGTTCAACATGATAGAACAAAGCATGTTGAAGTGGATATGTTCTTCATCAAAGAGAAGTTAGAAGAGAAAGTTATTTATGTCCCTCATGTACACTTCGAAGATCAGTTAGCTGACATTCTCACTAAGGCCATGACAAAGAAAATATTCACCAAGCTAATTAGCAAGTTGGGCATGTTCGATATATGTACGTGTGCCAACTTGAAGGGGAGTATTAGAATATGGTAGAATATTTAGATATGGTAGTATATTTAGATATGGTATATGTATAAATGGTATAGTTGACTACCACCATAATTCCTAGAATTATGGGATATTATTTTTGTTTCCATGTACAGCTCATTCAATCCCTATTTAAGGGACCTTTGTATTCATTCATAAATCATCAATATAATTTATTCTCTCATCTCTCTCTCTCTAATTGTCAACAGTATGCTACAGGATGGTGTCTCACAAAATCGATTTATTTTTTTAATAAACCGTAGAGACGATCAATAATGGTTTTCAAGTTCGATAATATTTAAATAATTCTTAATGATTCAACATGAAATCACTCTAATACCAATTATTGGAAATTAATCTCTAAAACAACATGTCAAATCATTAAGATCTTAATTAAAACACTTAAACCGCACACCTGAATCCATGATAAAGCAAATGCGGAAGTGCAAGAATCGATAACAATAGAGTACAGATCGAGCGGGTACATGGTCTTCCTCAACCAATTCGCCTTAGTTTCTTAATGAAAATTTTGGTTCTCTTCCAGATGGGGAGAAGTGAGCCGTAATTTGATTTGGTGTATTGAGGACCATAACCCTAATATCTACTTTATATACAAACTAATTAGAGTTCCCATAAAACCCTAATAAGCCCATATAAGTTATCTACACATGTGGTCCACATTTATTTGAGTAATTTATGGGCTTAACTAAAAATTAATTAGACCACTAAAAACTAGCCCATTAATTTAAATAGCACATATAATTGAAATATTATAATATGTTGCCCACATAAATTAGAAATATAAATTTTCCAACATATTTAGGTTTCGAGTAAAATTCTAAAAGATATCCTCTTATAAATAAATGAATATAGGAAGAAAATAAATCAAAGAGGAGATTGTTTCTCGTTGCACGCTTACACGCTGTTTGCGCCTTAATTTTATTTTTTTTGAAACAATTCAACCGTTCTTAACTGGAAAGTTGATTTTTTTTAATATACTAGATCACATTCAAATGCAATGCATGTGCTACTCAGATATATATAGTCTTGACTAAAATATAAAACAAAGAAGTTATGTGGTCTAGTGGTTAAAAAGCATATTATTTTGTCAAATGTCTAAGTTTCAAACCTTCTTGCATGCATATTTTTTTAATGAAAAAAGAAACCACATGGATAAAATAGGCAGCAAAAAAGTTTGACACAATTGGCTTTATAATTTAGAATATGTAAGTTTAACACAACTTGAGGCTGTTGAATTAAAGCTTGGCTTTATAATATAAAATAGATATATATATATATATATATAGTCGAACTTATCCACCACTAAATTTCTGTGGGAATGGATTTACTTAGCGGGGTGTTTATCGAGCAATAAAAATATATATAAACAAATAAATTTAATTTTACTAATATATATATATGTGTGTATATCTACTATCTACTACTACTAGAGTAAAACGCCCCCTTTCTTTATTTTTTACGCCAAGTGTCTTCATCCAATTTTAGCCACGTTTATTTCGTTAATTAATTTAAACGGAGAAAGTTCCTCCGTAGCGTGTTTAATTACGATGGTTCATGTACATACGTTTTATTTCTGCCCTCATTCATTGTTCTCCGTTTCATCTTCTCCCTCAAATTTTAACTCTCACAATTTCAGGGAGAATCTGAACACTCATTTGCAATTTCTCTCTCTTAATGCATTTTCATTATCCGAGTAAGTTCATCTCTCCAACTCCCCGTCTTCCTGTATTCATCTCACATAGAAATAGAAATATCTTATATCTTTTTTCTTTTTCTTTTTTTTTTCTAATTTGGAATCTCTGTTTGGAAGATCTATCTCAAAAGCAAAATTTTGTAGTATCATATATTAGGGTTTATGTGATTTTGTATTCTCAAGATAACGTTTTATGTGATTATATGATTATGGAATCACCATTCTTTTCCTAACACAGATCTATTAAAAATTTTATTTCATTTCCTTTGCACTTTTTTAAGTTGAACCATATGTGGTTTTAAAGATAGGAAGATTTATTCTTGATTTTTTTTCCGCTCAAGTTATGGTCCATGAATCTCTGTTAATTTCCTGTATGAGAATAATAGGTTGAGATTGATGGCTTAAAAAACTTAGCCTCTCAATCATGGCTAAGATGGATCTTTACAAGTAAACGTTAAACTATTATTAAGTAGCTATAATAAAATTTTGGATCCCTCTGTTCTTGAACAATAGATTAAGACTAATAGGCTTTTAGTTCTATATTGTAGTAATACAAGTTATATCTTGAATTGATAACTTTTGATTTAAAGCAATACATAGTAAACAACTTGCTCTTACAAGGTGTTTGGCTTGGTTTAATAGTACCCATGTTGTGAATTGCATCAAAGAATATATAATACACTCCAGGTACATATTCCTCCCCACACATTCCAGTATATTTTCACTATCTATAATAGATCGTCCATGCTCTACTTTATTATGCCCTTGCAAGTAATGAAATTTTAAAAGATATCAAAAAAGTAGTTATGAATCTTTTCCTCTATATAATCTTTTGATCTATAATGGCATGTTGAAAATTAGAGATGTGATTGTATATGCAAATATATTATGATTTATGAATATTTTGCCTATAGTTATTCCTTTAGTCACAACTCATTTTGAATTTAGTAATTTTTAAAACAATTTAGGTATTCAACATTATCAATCGGTATGTTTTCTATTATGAGAAAGTTCTTATGATTTTATGTTAAAGGTATTGTAACTGTTAGTGCAAGATTGATACGTACTATTGTTTCTTTCTTTGGAAGGTAAAAAATTGGACAAATGAGTTTGGGTTGGAAAAACATTTTTAGATTAATTTACTAAACGAATAAGGCAAAACTGATACATATTTCTTTAGAAAAACATCTCAAATTGCAGCAGAACTTCGAATAATCAATTATGGTTTCGGTTGGTATACTTGATTCTATGAAATTTAATATAGTTGAGAACTGCAGTGTCTTATTTATTTAAAAGATAACCTTATTCTCCTAAAATATATGCCTTGGCTATACGCATAATTGAAATTTAATTGCTATAACTTAAAAGGATAGTCCACAACAAATGTTAGAATTAGAAAAGGGAAAAATGTAATTCTATAAATAAAAGTTTGGCATGTCCTTTTCGTCATCCTAATCAACAACAAAATGCTTAAGAAAATATATCCTTATTATAAAGTCATTGTTCTCCTGTGTTACTTTTTGCATGGTGTTTTTTCAGTCAGGTTTATTGAATTATAAAATCTTGATTACTAAAGAGATTTTTCGGTTGACCTTTCAAGAATCAAGATATTTGAGACAGTCTATGATACTTAACTTTTGTTCAACTTTGGTTTGATTCTTTCGTAGAATGAGGTTTTCTTTTGTTATAGAAAAATTTATAGAGAATTAAACATTCTATATGTGCTTCTCAACATCCATCAAATTGGGCATCTTCATGTAATTTATCGATGACATCTGCTTCTTATTTTTGCTGCAAACGATTGTGAAAAAAATTAATTAATTTTCTTATAAAAGTGTTTCGATTTTTACAGATAAAAGTTCATGGGTCTATGAAGTGATTGTTTAATGTTCAACAATTATGATTTGAAATTCTTGCACGTGCAATATGATGTCTTACAACTTTCATAATTGTTGTTCTTTTACTTTTTGTTTGTTTTACATTGTCTTAAATCTGACATTTCTAATAATTATTTTTGTTTATTGTTTTGCTTCTCAGTTGCATTTTATAATTTACTTGTTGGTTGCTATATAAGAGTTTCCAGGTATAGGTTGGCAAATTACACTTGCTCAAAAAAAAATGTAAGTGAATGAAAGAAAACTATATAAACTCATGCATTAAAATGAAATTTATTCATCCTGCTTAATTATGTTTTTGCATTATAATGACATGTCCGTACAACATCATTTGCTTACCACTTCTTAGGTGAGTTTGTGTGCAACTGTGAACTACATTGCACTTATGTAAATGCTGATACTTTTACCTTAATTCTCTTATATTTTTCTTGAAGTTTAGTGGAAGAAAATTGCAGTGTACAATAAAGATGTTATAAGCCAATATTTAGTCTTTCAAGCGAAAAGAAGAACAAATATACAAAAACAACATTAAAGAATGTGGCAATGCTTACTAATTATGTTGAGTGCTTTCTATTGTATTGAACGCTCTATTTTTATTTTTTTTGGTAAATGTGGTGGAATATAAGAAACATTTGCCTTTTATTAATCACAAGTTGCATGCTACAAGAAAATTTAGAACAATATTTTTCCTTTTATTAATGAGATTTTATTTTTATATTATCGATTTATTTGAATTTTTTTTTACTTTATAATAACGAAATACTTTTTGAAACAATTTCTTTCATCCTCTTTCTAATTCTTTTGTAAATTTTTTAACATACATTGATAATTTCTTCTATAACAATCGATTTTTATAAAAATGGCCATGCATCACACGGGTTAGAATCTAGTATAAAAGTAAAATGGAGAAAGTACACCTCCTCTCTCCTATTAATTAGCCACATTAATAATCCACTTCCTCCGTAATACTATTCCCCTCTCTTAATCGATGCTATATAATATTTCTCTTTCTTAGTTAATAATTCTTCATTTATTACACATTCTTCTTCCGATTGCTCTTCGATATGTATTTATCTTCGTTCCTCCGACTTTTCTTCTCCTGATAACGATTATCATGACCAGTACAAACATAACCAGGCCCTTCATATCCCCTCTTTTAATTTGGCACAATAATACACTCATCTCTTGCACATATAAATCGAAGACTATGCAGCAGCAGAGAAATTATTTACGCAAATTTATTCTAATGTTTTTCTCCCAATCTAACTTCTTTTTCTTTGTTTAATCATGTGTCAAAGCAGTTGGGTATGGGAAAAGCATTGGTTTATCTTTCTATTATATCCACAGATTACTCTTTCTTTACCCTTGGGCTACAAACCCTAGAACAAAGTCTTGGTTTACATGTAATCCCAATCCTTAACATGTAATTTCACATTTTGTCTTTTTGATTGCAGAGAATGATTGATTTGTGTTTATCTTGACGGATTTTTATGCTGTAAAATTTTTATTTTATTTTTTGGCTTAAATTTTGTGCTTAAGTTCTTTGTTTTATTCATAAATTGTTGGTAAAATCTGTATGTGTGCTTCAGTAAGATCTATTCTATAAAACAATTTCGATTTGTTATGGTTACATATTCTTTTGAAAAATTTAGTAATACCTCGAATTAGGTTTCCAGCCTTTTATAGCGAAGCCTTGGTGTATATGTAATCCCAATCGTTTACAAGTAATTTGAATTTTTCCTTTTTTGTTTATCATTCTCTTTTATCGTTTGCTATTCTGTTGAATTTTATTTAGTATGTTTTTACTTTTGGCCAAATTCTTTGATCTTAGTTTTGTGCCTTTTAATTTTAGATCAAAGAATTTTATTTGTTGCCTATTACGTATGTGATTCTTTGTATTGGTTTTTGTCATATTCATCAAATTGTTGGTGGACATGTAGTGTCTACAAGTAATTTTAAAAATTTCTTCTTCGATACTCCGAACTTGAATTAAGGTTTGTGTTTGAATTAGTAGAGTTTTACAAATTAATTAATTTTTTCACTTTGATTCAGTATGGTTAGCGGTAAAAGGCAAAGCATGGTATTAAGTGTTCTTAGTGGATTGTTAGGTTTGTTTTTGGATGTTTAACATGTGTTTGACAGAATGTCTTATAACAAATATGCGGTGTTACAACTAATAACAAATAATTGGTTTTAAAGGTAAATAGTTCTTTCTTTAGTTTAATTTCTTTTTTTGTCTTAAGCCATCTAATTCATTAAGAGACTTTTGTTTATAGCGGTTTGCCAAAATAGAGGAATGGATATATTTGATGCTACAATTATATATGGAGACACATTCTGTGCATGTCCCTTTTTTCTTTTACAACTCCATAATAAGCTTCTTTAGGAATTTGAACATTATATAATAAAGTAGTTTAGACATGCAAAACTGTTTTGAAGTAGATGCCAGGTTGTAGTTGGGAATTGGAATGGGCTTGACATAGGAGAATAGGAGTGTCAAAGGAAGTTATACATAAATAAGAAGAGAGAAAAAAAAAATGCCGTGTGATTTAAATTATATGTTGTTTTGATCACTCAAATTTTGCAACTTAATTTTCAAAATCAACGATTTTAGTTTCGTTACTATTTTCATAATAATTGTGGCAGCTAACAGCATATTTAAATTGAGATTTGTACACCTGTTTGTACGTTGCATGAAAGGTTTGCTTTAAAGCCGTTTATAATTGCTTAAGACTTATATAAGAAGTTATATTCTCTTTATTCTAACCACTGATTAATGTTGGATGTAGTTTATCCCACATTTCTCAGAAACATTTGAAAGTTAAATTGCATCCTCAATTAGTGATGGAAAGATTATCAAAAAAAATTTCCTTATTAAGAGAGTAATATAAATAACTGATATTTTGTAGGTTTACCAATTTAGTGTGTTAGTTTTTCCCTTTCATTGGTCACATATTTGTATTTCAAATTTGTTACATATACAAACTATAAATGATTCAAGACAACAATATACTTGCAAGAATTTACCAGTACAATATAGTACAAGGAACCTAATATAATCATAATTTTGATAATTAATAGGAAAACGACAATACATAAAACTATAATTTGTCGAAAAAAAAATCAAATTTTCTTTATGTGGTGCATATTTATTTAGAGAGGCCGAAC
Source organism: Lonicera japonica (assembly GCA_021464415.1). Lineage (NCBI taxonomy): Eukaryota > Viridiplantae > Streptophyta > Magnoliopsida > Dipsacales > Caprifoliaceae > Lonicera > Lonicera japonica. The sequence goes on along the minus strand of CM038469.1, from coordinate 36,312,933 downwards.
ACATCTTTCGATTACTTTTATACTAGAGTGATACTTTATTAATTATTGTTCCTCTATGTCATATATATTAATTTATTATACTGGATTAGTGATTCAGTCATTGTGCCTCGGTAAGCTTATCTATTTATGGATATTTATGCTTCGTGAAGAAAATATTTTGCTAACTAATCTCATTTGTGCTTTTTCTCTCAGCCTTCACAATTGGAGCAAGAAATCCATCTTTCTACAGCCCTCTTTAATTTCACAATACAGTAAGCGGAATTAGCTGCTTTACGAAAATATTTATATTTGTATAGAGTTGTTTTGCAGTTGGGGATTGGTGAGTAAGTTCGTATCAAAGTCAATTCCATAACAGGGAGTTAGTGAGTTTAATGAGTATAAAGCTTTTAGTTTTCCTTTCTCTTTTATAATGCATAATTGGTTACTTCTTATACTTTATATTGAACAAATCTTGACTTATAAACAAATTGTTTTATATAGATTGACAAAGTGATTATATTGGATAAATTGTGCAACAAAATACAAGATGAAGACAGTTTACGTGCCTCGATTAAACAAGTGCTGTAAATATAAAGGTGTTTTACACCAATATCAAATACAAAGGCTTTGGATTTTGCATTGCTTTTGCCATTGAATTAATCTATTTATTCATAAAGGGGTGTTTAGAAGTTTGCATTTTATTTTCTCGGTGGTTGTTCCTCAAGTCTTTTATATTTTAATTTTCTTTTTATGTGATTTTTTTGGCCTACTTAATATAGGAAGTAAAAATATCTTTTAATTCTAAGACAAGCCATTAAAGGAAAAAGTTTATGGAACATTCATTAAAGGGTGTGAGGTATCTTCAATTTGTTCCTTTTTGAAATCTATGTATAATTGTAGATACTATACGTGTTATATTTTTTAATTTCACTTCAAGTTTCATTTGTTATTATCCCTGTGATAAGCATCTTCTTAAACTAGAAATGCTTTCCCCTCCCCCCCCCCCCCCGCCGGGGCAATTTAAACCCACTTAATGCTTTAGATTATCTAATTGACAACTTTGGACACTTATATCATATTTTTTTTGAATGTTTGGAGATTCATTTTTTTTTTCAAAATTGCAAGGCTTACTATTTGAATTGGCAAGTTTTTTGACGAGTTGATTGAAAACTGGACAGCTTACATTAGGAATCATGTCGATACTATTATAGATGTATACATTTAACTTTCGTTATAGTTAAACATGTCATTATTTTAGTTCTTTTGTTTTTGTCAAATATAACCTGAGAAATGAAATTGATGGCTTCCTATACAATAATCCATATTTTTGTTTCATAGTATAATTTCTAAATTTCAATAATCAAATTGCAAAATTTGTATGTAAAATGTCCATGCATTGCATGGGTTACAAACTAGTGTCCTTCTTAATTTTTAAGTAGACGCTGCTCGCCCTGTCATATGGCCAGCCCTGTAAAATGGATACGAAAAATGCAAAGAAAACAATAAGATCGAGTAGAAAAAAAAAAGAAAAAAAAAACCGCTTTCTAACCCACTTTTATTTTATTTTGACTGCAAAAGACTAAGTTATATTTTAGGGAAGTATTAAATATCTCTAAAAAAATATTCTTTGTAACCCATTTCCAAATATACCCTCACTAACTTTTTCAACTCAACCCCGCCAATTTTTAAAATACCAAATAAAGCCTTAAATCATTTCCTAAAACCGACTGTGAGCAATAGCAAAACTGGCTCAGTCAATTTACCTTCTCCAAAGAAAAACTTGGTATAACCTCCAAATAATTTGCTTGACTTCTCCTAATAAATATACCATTGAGTTAAACAACTTGATTATTTGCCTGCCCGGCAAGGACTACAATGCAGATTGCAATTAAAGAGCCAAACAAGGGCGGATTCATAATTTTGTTAAGGAATAGACTAACATAAAGATAGAAATTGTTAATTTTAATTATATATATATAAAACAAATTAGTATGTTTTCATTCCATTTAAACCCCCCCCACCAAAAAAATAAAATTGTCCACTAAATCACTAATGAAAGACCCATGTTGTGATTGCAGTTTGTAGCATTTTGTATTTAGTTTGGCAAATGGGACTTCAAATTTGAAGGGTAGTATAAATAGTGAAAGATTGGGCAACTAATTTTAAACTACACTGAGCTTTAAGGCTAATTAATAAGTGCAATACTTTTTTTCAAAAGGGTGAGTTACAGCCAACTGACCCCCCTTAAATTTGCTATATATTAGAGCCGAAAGAGGAAGTCATGAGTGCAAATTAGAGCGTGATAAATTAGTGGAACAAGCAGTTTAACCAAGTATGAAAGTTTTCACGAGTGCGCGCTTGTTAGAGTATCTCTAATAGTATAATTACAATAATAATTATAATTAAATTTAATAATGTTGTTTGAAAATACTACCCTAATGGCATAATCAAATTTTAGCAACTTTTAAACCAATAACTAAATCTACTCCATTTATAATTAAAGTTAACAACTTTCTTTAATAATTAAAATGAGGGGCTCACCAATTCTATTGAGTAAAAGATGATATTTTCAAATTTAAATCATTTTTCCTTCATTTTTTTGAAACAAAATTCAAATTGATTAATTTGTGGTCAATTAATATAATGGACCCCACAAATTTTATCATTGAGAAAAAATAGCTATCGGAGATGGTTACATTGTTAACTTTAACAATTTACTAAATGGATAATCAAAAGTTATTTTGATTATTCAATTTTAATTATTCCATTGGAGATGCTCTTAGGCTTATTTGACCTTTTAAACATGTGAAAAATCTATACCATTAATTAATCATTTTCCTTATTTTTTGAAAAATCTAATACAAAATTGTCTTGCTAATTTCATAAATTACCTTTCATTCTTTAAAAATTATAATAAAATATTGTTTAAATAAAAATTTAAACTCTATGAATTTAAACTTAAAGAACACGTGCCTCGACCAAATGCAATCTTAAGTGTATAATTTCTTTTAAAAATATACATAATGTAACGAATTATAAACCATATGCCAATTGAGCAAGTAGTTTAACATAATCGCAAGTGATACATACCGAAGATTGTTGGAGGTATTTTTTCATATAAAGATATGTTCTATGCAGTCAAAGGAACATAATTAAACCCCCTTTTCATTTTTATTTTTTTAAAAATAAAAAAAATCACTATATGCCCATTCCAAGAATAAATAAAGGATAAACTTAAAACAAAAAAAGTAGGGTGGGGTGTGTTAAATTAGTAATTATGTTCCTCGTTCTTCTTTTCGTATTTGGTGAAAATACGAGAATACGAGACTTAATTTTGGGCGAAAAATTCGTTTACCATATCGGGCGGTGGACATTTCACGATCACGGAATGAAAAATATTTTTTTAGACTCCATTTTGGCGGAAATGTTTTGATATTATATGATCTCTTGAAAATTCTGTAACAAAGGAACCAAATTTTGATTACATAGCCACAGGTCAGTCTTCTCATTCTTTCTTTCAATTCATAGCATCTTATCCCTAGTTGTCCAAAAATTTGCACTTCAATCATTTTGAATAATCAAATACATTCCATTTCATGAAAGCCCTAATTCTGTAATTGCAATTTAGGTGGTACTTGTTTTTATATCAAAACAGAGCCTTAATGTTAAATTACATTAAAATTAAGCATTGGGTGTTATGAGGTGAGACTTGTGCTGAATGTTTAATTTTAGTTTAATGAAATTTTATCCGTAGTTATTCTTTTTTATTCAATAGATAAAGGTAAAATAGTAAAATGGTTCATTTCGAGTCAAATAAGATCAAATAAATTTTTTGGAGGTTTCATTTAGTATTAAGCATTCCGAGTTCAACGTTCCGTGTTCAATCTTGATAGAAGCCATTTTGAAAAACCCTAGCTGTAGATTGAATGTTAATGAAATCGGAGGTACCAATCATGCTTATAGCTATTCTGTATAGTGTTTATGTCCAAAATGAAACTGGACTTCTAATTTGGGAAGTATATTGGTATAGGCAATTAGGTCTAGCTTAAAGTTTTGAGTTGTAATTTCAATGATACGTAGGCGCTGTGAACTATACAAACACATATAGCCCAAGCCCCAAGTAATTATGCAGTTAAATGCATTTCTCATAGTTGTGTTTATAAAACATTACTGAAAGTGAAAAGGAGTCCACATTGAAGTTAGAATCCTACTCAACTTGCCAATTCAAATCATGATTGATCAAGTAGTTTGTTATAATAGTTTTAACAATCATGTGTCGTAACGGATTAAATACCGCTTGTTTGGATTTGTAAGCAGGGGCTAGGATTCCCCTGCATGCATAATCACAAAGGAGCGATTGAAATTATCTAAAAACTTTCAATTTCATCGTTCAATCCGTTATGTTGCATCCTCATTATAATTTATAACGGTTGTATCCAACATTTTTCCCTAAGTGCTCGTTTGGTTTGAGATTTAGTTCATTCCTAGAACCCAAAATGGTGATTTTTCACATGGAAAGTTTGATCCTCATTCAACCTCGTTGACATGAATTATAAGAGATTTCAAGTGTGAATTTACCAATTTAGAATTCCAAAATGAACCAAAACTCAAACCATACGAGCACTAAAATTGTCGCATTAAGCATGCTTTTTGGATGGCTTAAGATTTTGAATCCAATGGATTTGTACCCAAAAAAAAAAAATGAATGCCAAGATTTCTACTTTCTTCTTTATGAAATTTTCTTTTTTCCCTTTTATGGAAATGTCCTGCTTATTACTCTGACAAAAGCACACAAAGTTCTAGACCTTAATAATATATGAAGGCTACCAATTTATAGTGTTGAAGACATGAGAATTTGGCGCTTTTGAAGCAGCACTAACAGCCTACCAGCCATTTTTGAGGAAATTTCTATAGGTTTACCAGAAACCAAAAGTTTTATTAAATATGTAATTATATTTCTCATTTCTACAAGGACTCTCATGTCTCAACAACCTTAATTGCTAATTCTGTGTGTTTTGCTTTAGGTTTTTATTCGGGAAAAAAAAATGGATGCTGACATTAAATTGCCAAGTCTCAAATCTCAGAAGCTAATACATGGCCAGATTCTTGGTGAAGGTGAAGATATAATCAGCAATTTACCAGACGCCGTTATTCATCACATCCTCTCCTTCATTCCTACCAAGGATGTCATAAAAACATGCATATTATCCAAAAGATGGCAATTCTTGTGGACTTCGGTTTCCAACATTGACTTAATTTCAAATAATTGCAAAAAAGACGGTCCCATTTCATCACATAGATTCTTGGATTTTGTGGACAAAGTACTGACTTGCTCTTCTTCAAGTATTGAAAAACTCTGTCTATATTATTTTGAGCTCACCGACATATCCCGTGTTAGCAAGTGGATCTCTTCTGCTATTCGTCGTAGAGTTCAAGAACTTTGTCTAAGTAGCCATGTCAGAAGTTCTTTCTTGCCCCATTGCCTTTTAAATTGCAAGTCACTAACAACATTAAAGCTAGAGATGGACTGCATTCTACAAGTTCCTAACTCTATTTGCCTTCCAAATCTAAGAATCCTTTGTCTTTCATTTGTTATATTTTTCAATGATAACTCATTCGAGAATCTTTTCTCTGGTTGTCCCGTCCTTCAAGAATTGTCATTGATGGAATGTGTGTGGAAGAATATAAAAAGGGTTGCCATTTTTGTTCCAACACTGCAAACCTTGGCCATTGATTATTATATGTATGGCAATGATCCGGAAGACTTTCTTGATTGTGAGATTAAGATATATGCGGAGAGAGCCACGTATTTTGACTGCTCGGGTAATTTGACAATCAATATCATGTTATGCAATTTTTCTTTGTTAGATGATGCTTCTATTAGTATTCTCCCTCTGAATTTGAGGCAACAAGAGGTTGGGGTCCGTGGATTCAACCTATTTGAAGGGGTTCGCAATGTCCGGTCTCTATCTATATATCATGAAACCCTTGAGGTACGTCAACATTGTTTTCACCATCATTATTAAAAAAATTGGTTATGAACTATATGTTCTAAAATTGACGGGGCGGTGATTTATAAAATACTATATTTGATGAACTCTGTCTCGTTAGAGCATTCAGAGCGGTCTAATTTGCATATGGTATAAGCAATATAAGGATCAACCGGAGAAGTGATGCCCAGATATTGGTTGAGCATAAAAACAGACGAGAGATGTATGCTAGGTTCCAAACGGACAACAGATGTCTGTAAAATGTGTTCCAAAGGGATAACAGATGTCTGTAAAATGGGTTCCAAATGGATAACAGATGTCTGTTGGGAACTCAAACACTGAACGGATATCAATTGTTCATTCGAGTCTCAAATAATATTTGTTGTCCATTAGGAACCTAGCAGACATGAGTTGTCTGCATGACAAGGAAGTTGACCAAACTTCAACCATACTTTCCCTAATACACAACACAATATTAGAACAGGGATTGTACTCCCTATGTATCAAATTAAGGGTCACTGTCTGAAAGTCGAAGTTTTTGAAAAGATGCTCTTCTTAAGGTAATATTTATTAAGATCAAGATTTTGTACATTGGCTTTGGAGTCGTGACACTTGCCAAAAACGAAAATTGTGGCTCTTAATTTGAGACAGAGGAGGTAGCCTATATTTCTTTCACCTCATACGTGGCAACGCACACAGTTTTTCATTGTTTACTGACTCTTTTTTTTCCCATTTTTGGTGCCAAGCCTCTCAGTACCTATCCACTACATGATTGGCTTCCAGTTTTTGAGAATTTAACCTATTTGGAATTGGATCATATGGAGTTTGATTACTGTGCAAGCAAAGCACTGAAGATTTTTCTCGAATTCTCTCCCAACCTCACGTCTCTAGTCTTTGTATGATTTCATTTAACACTTTTATGTAAATTTGTTGTAACTTGTATTGTTGAGCTCTATTTTTACAATTTCTCTTTCCGTTGTTGACTAGGGAGCTAACATGAACTTGGAATTCAATGTCGAGGATTGGATATCAGCACAGGTACCTCAATGCTTGAAGTCCCGCTTAAAAAATTTCAGCGTCAAGTACTTTTGTGGGAATGAATTAGAGATGCGATTACTAGGGTTTTTCTTGAAGAATGCTAGAATTTTGGAGAAGATGAAGATCTATTGTGGGGAAAATTTGAATAAGGATGAGGTGATGAGTCATTTATATGGATTTCCAAAAGAGTCAGCTAACTGTGTGATACATGTAGAATGATAGTGGATTTGTGTGGCTCTTTATAGTTTTTAATTTTCAAATCCATTCATTTGGTATTGAGTTTTTGTTTGATTCGGATTTTTGTGTTGAAGAAATCCACATATAAATTATTTTAGTTTGTTGAAGACTTACTACAATGGAAATTCTTTCTAATGTAAAGAGTTTTTCGTGATGAATCAAAAGCTAAGAACAGTAAAGCCTTTAATGTGTGGTTGATTTGCATTAGATTAATGAAACTGCTCAATTTGGAACTCTTTTGCATGGGTCAGAGTTTTACAATTTACTCATCGAACTACACCTTTACTCGAAAGGTACATCTAACATCAATCTACTTTCTCCATCTATCCTCGATTTTTTTATTTTACATTTTTTGGATGTTCAAAGTTTTACTGATTACGAGAATTTTTGTAGATGTGGAATTTGATTGTTCTTTTGTTTTTCTAGGGGGGATTGCGTTTTTAAATGGATACGCCGTTGAGTCAACCAGAATTTTATTCTCTATTCAAGTTGCTATTACTTGGGGATTCTGGAGCTGGAAAAAGCATTATCCTTTTCAGTTTCCCTTCCGATTCCTTTGAAGATCTCTCCTACAATTGGTAAGCATTGCATTTTATGATTTTTCTTCTGTGCGCAGGTCCCAGTTTATATATATATATACATATATGGTTTGTGGAAATGCTTTGTAGTTTTTCTCTACACTATGATACTTGGTAATAATTGTGTATGTTGTTTCTACTTGGGCTCAAAAGAGTACCAACAACCCTTACTTGTTTAATCATTTTCATTTCACCTAGAAAGCATACACTTCACAATCCGCAAAGACTCCAACAAGAGTACACCATTTCAATGTTCTCATCCCACGTAGGATATCGGGGTCAACCTACATGGGACAAAGACACTTGTGTTCCCCATCTGTCCTGCACAGACCAGTGGACCGGTCTAACACGAAGTGGTACTTCCGTTGTATCCTCGACCTATACCAGATACTAACCAATTACCGAAAAATGATTATATACTTTGGGTTTGGGTATTGGTTATCATTTACCAGATCAACAAGAGAATAACCAATACAAGCAAACAAAATGAGGCTAAAACCCCATTGCTTTACAATTTCTTGTTATCCTCAAAAAGCCATTTTGTCTGTCAATTTCTTGCCATATATATCGGATTGGTTTTGATACGATAAGGGTGTGTTTGTTTGGCAATGTTTCTTGTGGAAAACTTGGAAAATATGTATTTCTCGATCTTTTGGTAGTGCTTGGTTGCCTGATTTTCTAGGCAATTCCCATTCCATCTAACTCCGTAGGTGCAAAGTAAATGATGCATGATTGTAGGAAATTCTTACTCTCCCCAAAGGAAGATGAATTCTAGTTAGGGTGGAAAAGAGATCAAAAGAAGCAGACACCAATTGTAGTAAAAAAGTGTGCAATCTGGGTTGCAGTTTTTAAATTTTTAATTTAAAATTTACTTTTAAGTATAGTTATTTAAAACTATTTTGCAATTCAATTTATATACGGTACGCTCTTTTTAATTTTTTTTAAAAAATAGTCTTTATTTTTTGTTCATTTCTTTTATTTTTTTTTATTTTTTTTTAGTTGAATGAAGTTTCTAAAATGGGTCAATCGAACCCAAAATATTTTTTAAAAATCCAATCAACCAAACACCAGCAGAAAATATGTCAATCACTGAATGGAAAAGTGCATATTTTTCAAGTTATGTACCCAAAAAAGGCAGGCAATTAAACACCAAAATTTGACTTGAACATCTAAACAATTACACTGGGCTCACCCCTCTGCTAAGGAGTGCATGGAATTACAAAACTTTGTTGATATCATCAACTTATTAAACTCTCAATCACCTAATTTATTTTCCTTTTACATATATACTCTATAATTAACTAAGAAGCTCCCAATCAGCCATATATCTATGCCCCCAAAGCCTTCTTGATATCATCAGCTATATTTTGCGCATCATTTGAAATTCCAATAGTCCAGCCCTGGAAAATCCAGCACAATACAGACCATTTTCCCCTTTCCAATGGTTTGGGTATTCCATCTTCATTGAAAAGGTTTCCATCATCCTGTTTATATATACGATGACAGATAACACTTATTAGAGTTATATAACACAAACGCTTATCCTCTGTTTGGTACAGGGGAAAAGTGGAGAGATAAAATGGAAAGGAAGGAAAAAATAGAAGAAACGACCAATTTTCTTTGTTTGGTATATAAGGAAAAGCGAAAGCGTACATTTTTCTTTATATCCCACCAAATTAAACTCCACTTGAAAGTATGGAGGAAAAGTGGAAGGAAAAACACATAATTAGTGATGGTGTTATGAAATGTTTTGGTACGCATGAGTTACGCCCGTACAATTCAGGAAAAAAGTGTTATTATTTCTATCAATACCACAAGTAAAGGAAAAGAAAGAATAATTACACATGTATTATTCACCCTTTTGTCATAAAACATACATACAAGAAAAATATCGTGTTTTTTTGCTTAAGGAATGCAAAGTTGAAAAATATCGTGTTTTTTTTGCTTAAGGAATGCAAAGTGTCGTAAAAAATACTAATCCGTAAGGTGTGGACCTTACTTGGAATTTTCCATATATATATATATATATATTAACAAAAATGCATTAATTTTTATATTATTTTCCATAATGTTATTAAACGGAACCTAAGTTACAAAAATATGTATTGAAAATAAAAATTTACCAATCAGGTGTCAAAACAAAATTTAGTCTTAATAAAGAAAAGGTTGTTTTCAAAATATACAAGCCAAGAAAATTATTCGTCAGGTAAATATTGGGTTAATAGGAGTATTTTTGACATTGGATCAAAGGGGATGTAATTATAGAAAACTTGGTCTTTGGTATTTTACCCAACACAGAAGAGCGTGAGTGAAATTTCGATAAAATAAAAAATTTATGTGTTGCAAATTTTATTTATAATACATATTTTTGAGCTCTCATTTAAATAATAATTTTGAAATACGAGATTATTATATTTACCTGGATGCTGCCGTCCTTGATCTTTTCCATGGTTCCTACATCAATAACAGGAGATCGGGCCGTTATATTTTTGAGATAAAACGGACCTTTTGTGGGCCTTTCAAGCCCATAATCAATTACATCTCCATATTTCAATTTGCTAAGTATAATCATTGTATTATCCACCAATTTCAATGGAAGATATTTTGATAAATACATCCCAAATTGCACCATTTCTTTAGTCAACACATGTACCTACAAAAAAAAAATTCAAACTTATAATTATGTATTAGTTTTGGTTATAATAATTTCAAGTGGAGTTTATTATAAATTTTTCTTCTTTATAAAAGCAATATACGAATGGGTCGAGATATACTTCCTACTCTATTTTAGAGTGGATTCATCACTCTAAAGAATTCAAATCCACAGTAGGATTTTTTTATGACTTATTTAGATTTAAGGGACGATGGCAAAAGAAAATCTTGCCAACACTCTTTCTTTAATTTTCAAAAAATATGATAAAGAAAAATCTACAAAGAAAATCGTAATGTTTTCTCTTTCTATAAAAGAAAATTCATAATTCTCTCTCACAAAAAGTTATTACTTATTTATAATAGATGTTGTGAAGTTCTGTGTCAATGAGCTGAGTTTGAGCCGCTTTCTCTAGTTCTCCTGCATCAATCTTCTCTTGAATAATGAATTGATCACCTCTAGTATAAAAAAGAAAAAAAAATTTATTTATGTAATAACATAAATAAATATAGGGATTGTTTTGTTCCGGCATTTGGGTACCATAGTCAATGGTAAAAAAATACCTACTATCGCACTACTCTTTATGATATAAAGTCAATCAAATTATTAAATTTTGTTTGATATTAATTACTTAAAAACATACACGCAAAAGAGTAAATAAAAATATTTGTAGAAAGATACAAAAAGTGATATACCGGACTACGAACAACAATGGAGGTATGAGCATCCCAATTTGATAAATCATAAGCGATCTCCATGCCATAATTTCCACATCCTACTACCAGCACATTTTTATCAGTAAAACATTTCCCACTTTCATACTCACTCGAATGTATCACCTCCCCTTTAAAGTCATCTAGTCCAGTAAAATCCGGAATAAAACCCTGGCTATTGTTGCCTGTGGCCACCACCAGATATGCCCCCACATACTCCTCAACATCACCAGTAACTGTATTTTTCGCCACTACATGCCATTTCTCGCCGCCTTTCTCAAACCACGCATCCTCCACTGATCGATTGTGCATCGGACGAATTTCGAAATTCAACGCGTAGCTATCCAAGTATTGGATAAAGCCATTTCTGGACACAAATGCGGGTTCATTATGAGGGAAAGGAAAGTGGGGGAGTTGGCACAAGTGTTTTGGTAAGTGAAGCTTTAAGCGCTTGTAAGACCTTTTCTTCCACAAGGAGCCATTGCAATCTTCTCTTTCTAAAATTATATTTGGGATAGAGAGAAGGTTTAGGCATGCCGAGGTTGCTAGGCCAGCTGGCCCTGCTCCTACTATCATTACCACTGTCTCTCTCTTCATTTTATCTTTATAGTTAACTATGCTTTATTTGTTAGGTGTGACTACGACCTTAACCTGTCACTATATTTATAGGTGATCGACTGATCGCCGATTTATTGATCTGTCAATTTTATATGTTAAATATTTTTATTCATGCAAAAATATTTAATATTAAAATAATAATATATTAAAAGATGCCCTTCTTATTAAATGGAAAGAATCATTTAAGGCATGGTCTTTGTCCTATCCAACGGGAACTCAGTCAAATATTGGACAAGGATTAATATGTTAGTGTAATAATTAGCTTCCTTTTTTGGTTTCTATATAAGATTGAAAAAACTTATAACGTAATTAACAAATTTATGGACGAAAGGATCATCTTACCAAATATAAAAGTGAATTAAATGCATTTTGTTTAACAGGGATTTGAATATGGTAACTTAATTAAGAGACTTGGAATAAATTCAAAATTCAAAATAGAAAACATCTTTTCTTTAATTATTTATTTTAGAATATTTTTAATTTAGATTAAAAAGGGGATAACCGGAAATGGGAAAAAAAATAGGAAATAAAATATATTTTTTTAAATAAGGGCATTTTTTTAATATTTTTTTTATAAAATAAGGTTTTATTTATCAATTTTTTTTAAAAAAATGAGGCTTTTGACAAAAATTGTGTTTTGTGCAAACTTAACTTTGCAAAGAATTGTATTTTGTACATATTTAACTTTGCAATCCAAAAAATGTGATAAATTTGTTTTGCATGATATGACGTGTTCGTATCTTTTAACAAATATATTTTTATATGTCACTTAGGTAATTTTAAAAGAACGTCAAATAAATTTTAATGCATCATAATGTATTAGAAAATGAGGAGTGCAAACTTAACTTTGCGTAACCCAAAAAATTAACATATGTGTTTTATTAATAAATGGGTTTAAATTTACGGGATATTGAAAACTATGGCTTGTATGAAAAAGTTTTCTACAAATGAATCAAGGAATAATATTTTTGTAAATTAAGGGCCCATATTTGACCGAACTCTAAAATAAGAGCAAAGTTAACTTCGCATTAGATTTTTAAATTGTATTTTTTTATGTAGTAATGCAAAATTAAGTTTGCAATACATGTTCTTTAGCATACTATTATAAATAAGTGTCTGATTACTTTAGAATAATTTTAACAAATTATATATTCAAAACCTATTTATTAATAAAATGCACATAATAATTTTTTCTAAGTTATACAAAGTTAAGTTTGCACTCGTTATTTTCTAAAACATTACTATGCATTTGTATTTGTATTTGTATTTATGTGATGTTGTTTTAAAGTTTTATGAATGAAAAATAAGAATATACTTGTTAGAAAATATAAACACATCATGCAAAACAAATTTGCATTAAATTTTTTTGATTGCAAAGTTACATTTGCATTCGGTCAAGACCTTCTTTTAAAACATAATTGATAAACAAGCCGTCGTTTTAAAATGATAAGGATATCTAGCATTTATTTCAAAAATATATTATTCGTTACTTTTTTTTGCAAAAAACATTGTCACGCCTTTTACCTCATTAAAGAATTTCAATTTATAACTTTTTGAATTAACACTAAAGCACTATTAATTAAACATTTACACATAATAGTATGCTAAAAAACGTTCAGACGTCATAAAATATTGCAATTTGAAAATCTACGACAAAGTTAACGTTGCACTGCTTTTTTAGCTTGGTGAATATAGGCCCTTAATTTACAAAAATATTATTCCCTTATTCTTTTGTATATTTTTTTTCTTTTAGAGATGCCCTATTTTTCAATATCTCGTTTAAACTTTTGATTCACTTTTCCACGGGATAAGTTTAACATTTCGCCAATATATTAGTTAGTGAACTAGGGCCATAATGAGTAAAATTCATCCAAAATTTACACTGACCAATACACATGTGTCGCTGACTGCGTCGTCTTAAAAAAAGTCCCAAGATCGTGTGTTCGAGTGGGCACTTTTCATCACTTAAACAAACCCACTTGTTTCACATCTCAGCAAGCAACTCCTCCTTATAGATATTTGAATTGCGTATTGAAAAATTAAGGCTGTGCTTCTATGTTTGGTTGGTTTGCATGGAAATATTTGTTAGAGAATTAGGGCAGTAATCATGCATCGCATACACTAATTTACGCACTAATCATTGAATCCTATGATCTATGCAGTTCAATAAAATCGACAGATGACATACCTTAATCGAGATTTGATGTCAATGAAACGAACAGGATGGATCTGATCCTTCTGTTGTTGTCGTCCTTAGCGTAGAAAACACGACGCCTCTACGGTATGCACACACGAACGAGATGAGATCTTGCTTGGTGTACTAGTGCCCTCTAGGGTTCTCTTGCTATTTCGAATTTTCTTGCCTCTCTCAATTTCGTTGACGGCCAAGAAGAACAAAGGTTCCCTTTTATAAGGGAACCCTAGTGAGAACCCTAAGCAACAAACGAACTGGGCCCAAGTCCAACTTGGCCCGTTTTAATTCGTTTTGATCCAACTCGTTTTGGTGTGCGACCCTGTAGGTTTTACACTCTTTGGCCGTACAATTAAAACCCGTTTTATTATACGAACAGTAAGCGGTTTCTAGTAAAACATTACTATTATCCAAAGGGTATAAAGGTCAAAAACGACACAACCTTAAATTGATATTTCACACATTAACTCCTTTTGTCAATCGATATCTAGATTGAACACAAGACTAGGCAAGTGTCATTCTTGTATAGTTCAATCTTTATTTCTTGATCTCTAAGTATAATTAATCCAAAACAAATGACATCTCATTTGTGCATGGCCATGCAAATATTAATTACACTTATCAAGGGGCCCAACGATATCTCTCTCAATATATGAGAGTGACAAATCCCATCTTGATCAACCACATACCTCTACATAGTTCATAGTATGCTCGGTCATCATCTTTATAATTACTCGGTCAAGAGCAACGTTTGATAATGCCTGACATGCTAATCCCTATGTTGGTAACCATGGCGATCTCAGGTCTGAGGATAATACGATATCACAAATGGGGAACATCACTGATGACATTATATAACACTCCTCGCAGTGTCCCCAAAGCGGGTCAGTCCAATACTTTGTTCCCTAACAAGTATCAGTATGTTCAGCTTGATATCTCCATATCCATGACTTGTGGAACATAGTCATCAGCTGACCCATACTCTAATCATTATATCAATGTGATCCTAGGTTATTGATACATGATTAGGGGCATCTAAACAATATTATTATTACATTACTAGCATCCCACAATCTAGTCACGTACTTGATGAACTAGTATTAATAAATATTATTTACAAGAGATTATAAAGTAAAATAAATAAACTTTATTAATAACAATAAGCATAAGATATCCAAGTACAAATCATAATCTATGAATAGTCCTAGGACATATCTCTTTCAATATTTGAATTACATATGATGCTATGTGTAAATTAAACTAAGAGTGTTAGCATCTATGAAATTATAATAAGAGATCCAACTAAATGTTAAAGAACATGAGAAAACTAGAACTAGGTAAAGCCAGCCATAAGACAAACTAGGGCAAATTGTTCAGTATAAATTGTCTAAATTTAGCGACTTATGCATATCTCAGTCTAAATTTTTCCATTGTGATCAATCGCTCTTGAATACCAAAGAATAAAGCCGACATCAACCTGAATCGGCTTTTAGGAGAATGGGAAGTCAACTTTTTTATCACTCATCATTGGCTAATAGAGCGGCTTTAATTGGTCACACTCTCTAGAATCTATTTTAAAAAAAATAATATTATAGAAATACATCATATCATATATTTATTTATATTATTGTAATTACCATGTTAGAATTTATTTGCACTTCTGTATCAAGGAAGCCATTTATAAGTATATGGCGATAGGTAAGTGTCACGTCACACATAGCAAATAGAGCTTAATTAGCTAAAGAGATAAGCATGGTATGTTGGCCTAGCAACCTTAGCATGACTAACCTTCTCTATATCCCAAATGTAGTATCCCGCAATCCACTGTCTCCATTCTTGTTTTGTATTACTAAAGATGTGTTAAGAAGTGGGATTAGGCACACAGGTGAGAAGGTCGGGTTTGAATGATGTTTTCTTCTCGTAACTGCAGTGCTCTGACTCATATGATGTACGTTGATGATAATATAGTTTTTTGATGGGATAATTATTGTACGCTCTCCAATCTTATTTAGTTTTTCCAGAGTAAGGTACCTACCTAGGGCAAGTTGTTAATAGGCTGAAGTCGTAGATTTTCATCTGTAAGGGGGGCTCTAAGTCGTTTACATTATATTAGCTCTCTTCTTGGCATTCCTGTTGGTCAGGCTCCCTTTTTCTTATTTAGGAGTTCTTATCTTTCATGGGAAACCACGATGGGTTCATTTGCAGGGCTTAGCTGATCATGCCAAAGCTAAGATGGCGGGTTGGGTTGGTAAGTTAATCTCCATGACAGGCCGGGTTCAACTAGTTAGGTCTTTTGTTTAGCCTTTTCTCCTTCACAGTTTCATGGTTTATAAATGGCAGATTTTTTTTTATTCATCAGTTGGATGCTTAGACACGCAATTTTGTTTAAATTGGCAATCCTCAGGTTTAGAAGCCAATTACTATTGTTGGTATCGGGTGTGTTCTTCGCTTAAGGCAAGCGATCTTGGTATTCGTGTATTGTGTCCTCTTAATAGGGTGGGTATCCTTTGATTTGTGTGGGACACTATGCACACTAGGTTCATCTAGCGGGATTTTATGCATCCAGCTTTTCTTCTAGGGCCAAGTACAGGTCTTCTACTTTGTGGACGGTTTTCGTGATGCTATTTCGGTCATTGAGTTACATGCTAGATGGATCATCAACAATGGCTATTCTGTTAAGTTCTGATGCTCCAATTGACTTGGTGATACCCTTTTACGCACTCTTCAAATTGAGTATGAATGAAATTTCTTTACGCATGTCTGTGATTTTTTACCGATGGAAGGTAGAATATTTTAGCTGAGTTTTCGAGGCTTTTCATGATATTGTAGATAGTATAAAAAAGTCCTTTATTCGATTCATAATGTTCATGATACGCTTATTTGGCCTTACTCCTCTACAGGCGATCTGTCCTTTACAGACGCTTATCGGTTTTTTCGACCACTTGTTTCGATTTCTTTGGCCCACCACTTGTGGGGCTCGTACATCCCACTACGTATCTCAACCTTTGTATGTCGATTATTGCATGGGCACTTGTCTACTCAACACCTTTTACAGTTGTATGGTCGCTATTTGGCCAATAGGTGTGCTATATATGAGAGTAGCTTAGAGTCTTTAGCGCATTTGTTTCTTTCTTACTCTTTTGCGGTGGAGGCTTGGCGAGTTGTTTCTGGGTTCTTTGCTGTCTTGTTTCGGACATTTGACACGGTTATAGATATGTGGTTATTTATTCCTCACCAGTCATTTTCAATTATAGGTGGCTGCGGTGTTATACACGTGGGATTTCATTTGGTAGGCTCGTAATATGTGGGTTTTTTAGAAGCGGTAGTTCACTTTTCACTATTACCTAACCTCCTTGAAAGCTTCTTTAAATAATAGAAAAGAAAATCATATTAGAGTTTTTAACAAAACATACAAATTTAGAGACAAATGGTTGTAGCGCTTTTATGCCTACTTCTAAAACTTCAATGGGGGCAAAGTTAAAATGATATGCCGAACAGTGAAGTAAAATTAGAAGAGATAAACAATCATCTGTTTATGAATTTGTTTGATGACATGTACTTAAATAAAAATTAAAATGTTTGAAGTTTGAATATATATATATGTTCAAAAAAAAAACCTTTGAATATATAAATTATTGTTTCAATTATCAGCGCATGTACTAAAATGTTGAATAAAATGTTCCAACTTTGTACGGAAAAATAACTCCTTTCATTTAAAAAGAAAAAAACCAATGCTTTCCCTCTATGTTCTACCAATAAATTAAATACTTCTTAAGATCTTTAATTTTATGTTTTAAGATTTGAGTTTATTATAATAACTTTGTATTATTAATCTATAAATTATTGATTCTAACTACTCTTGCAGAAAATTAACTTTCCTTTTCTCTCCGTATTGTGGCGAATCGAGTTTGATATTTGGATGAAAATTGTATTTTTATTAGGCTATCATTTTTTTTACTAGAAAATCGATGTAGAACAGAGATGAAACTTAACTTACTAAAGCATAACATTCCCAGTTACATAAGCCCTTTTACTTAAATATTATTTATGAAGAATCAGAGCCATTAGATCAAAAAATCACCTTCCTCATGCAACTAAATGACTAAATATACATTGGGAAAGAAAAGAATATTCATTCTCAAATTAATTAAAGACATCCTTTAAATATGTCGAGTCTGTTAAACGATATGTATTTTGTGTGCTGCAATAGCCTTTTTATCTCCAAAACTTTTTTCTTCAATATAAAAATATTTAATATTTTCTTTGATATGTCACTTAAATAATTTTTATAATTTTAACTTAGATATGTCAAACTAATTAAATATATATCAAATATAAAATTTATTAAATATTATGAACCAGATAATGGACAATCTCCGGGGTTAGCTAGCAAGCCATGAAGCACGGATGCGGGTGCAGGATTCGAGTGCGATGTGATTCGGGTGCGGCGATTCGAGAATTTTCAAAAAAACGAGGTGCAGGTGCAGCGGGTAATAAAATAATAATATAAATTTACATTAGTTAATTAAATTGCATGTTTAAGAATTACCTATAATCAACAATGAAATAGAAAGATGATAAAAAGTAACAATCTATAATAAGTTTCAAACAAAAGTAGTACAATATGCTCATATATATTAGTTTAAAGAGGGGTACAACATCATAAGTCAATGCTTTCACCTCCAATGACATTAAAACCAAAATAACACCTACCTAGTATGTCTCATTGTTCTTGCTTCATCAATTCAACTTCATGAATCATTACAAAAAGTACTAAGAGTTCAATTCCTGAGTTAGAACAAAAAAGGCAAAAAAGTGCACCACATGACCATAACCCTCTTTAATCATCTCCAATAATCACATTAGCATTTGCATCACCATCATCAGCAAATAAAATAGCCTCCAATTTGATTGTGTTTGGTGAAGAGTCGTATGTGAGAAGAGTAGAAAACTGAGAAAGTAACGTGATCTTTTTGGATATTTTATGGGGTAATGTTATATATATATATATATATACGTATAATGTTAAAAGTTAAAAGGATAAAACTTAAAAATACTTTTCTATTTTCATTTTAAAAAAAAAGTCAATTAAAATATCTTCTTTTTTTTTAAAAAAAAAAAAGAGTCAATTTTAATTAAAAAAAAGATAGAAAAAGGATTATTCCCAAATCCCTTATGAATCCTGACCAAATCCTCGACGAATCAGAAATTAAAATTAAACAATTAATTCCAATTCTCCTCGGGTGTGAATCGGTGCCGAATTGGGGACGAATTACGGCCGCACCCGCACCCGATTCACATCTAGTTGGATTCACTAACCCTTTAGAAGAATCCATGCTTCATAGCTAGCAAGAGTTAGGGCACACAAATTTGAAAAAAAAAATGGAAGTTTGGGTATTATTATGTTGACAGTTGACCAATGATTTTCACATTTGACTAACAGATTTGTTCATTTTACACCCCAAAATTTAAGAAATAAACATTATGGACCCAAAAATTTAAGAAACAAAAATTATAGACCCCAAATTCAATAAAGCGAAAACTATGGACCCCAAAGCAGAAAGCTGTAACGAAAGGGGTAAATTGAAACAAATTAAAAGTGTTAGGGGTAAATTAAGACAATAGAAAAGGATACGGGGCGAACTAAAATCTGGTGAAAGGTGAGTGGTAAATATGTAATTTACTCCCTCAAATATTATTATATCCCTAGTTTTTACGCCCAAATTTTGGGATGATCATGAACCGAATGTTTTTTAGAGAGACTGATTTTGCGCGGGGAATTTTTGCTATTATAAATATTATATCTCTCTCTTTAAAATCTAAAATAGAGGAACAAAATCTCACTTATAGAGCTACTAGATACAGCTCATATCATCAAACCCCTAATTGTGTAACTACAATTTGATCTATTTATAAAAAAACAAAAAAAACCCTAGCAATAGTACGTTGATCTACTTGAAAAAAAACCTAGCAATAGATTCAAAGATGATGAAATCAAAGTTATAGATGATTCTGATGGCTCTTTTGTATTCCCTAGGTCTTAAATTAATAGTTTAGTTTGATTTTAGCATGGGTAAATGAGAAATGCCAAACATGAAAATAAAACCAAAAAAAAAATCTACACAAAAATGTAACTCCACAAACACGCTTGACTGTCATTTAAGTTGAGTGATGTAATGCAGTGGTGAGTATATCAATGCTGAGCGTGTTTGTAGAATAACTTTTTATGGACTATTTTTTAATGCTTATTATTTATTTATTTTTTGTTAAATATGTTGTGTTTTTTGCTTGGTTCCAAACCCAAGAAAAAGATGAGTTTTGTTGGAAATCGAATTTTTTGACTTGTAATCAAACTTGCAGAAAAAGTGCAAAATAGAATTTGCACTAAACAAAAGTAAAGATTGCACGCGGAAAAAGTGCAAAAACACTTTTGCACTCTTTTTGTGCCTACGCGGAAAAGGTGCAAAATCCGTTTTGCACCTGGACGGAAAAATAGGTTTTCTTATCAAACCTGGTTTCCTTGTTTATTTTGGTCTCTATTACGTTGTTAATAGTTTCCATATTTACGTAGGATTGTTATTACCTTATTCTAGATTGGATGGACTCTATTATATTGTTATATATAGATATAATCATTCAATAGATTAAGGCAATAAGAAAGAGATATTCTTCTTTCTGTGGGATTTATGGGAGAGTTCATCTTGTTGTGAGAGAGAGAGAGGTTAAAGGGCTGTTGATTTTCTTCTTCTGTGAGAGCTTTGAGTGCAATAATTCTTGTGATAGATTTTGTAATCGTTTTCAAAGAATTAGTGAAATCTTCGTTTGTCGAATATTGTGTGTTCTATTATCTATCTTCTTGCTTTTTTCTCATCCATATTATCTCTATTTATTAATATCCACTATTTGAATTACAATCCGTGGCGTGATTTATTATTAATAATCACAACAAGTGGTATCAGATGGTGGTATTCAAGGAGGTGTGTGTTATAATGGAGAAATCTTATGGGATAGAGAAGTTCGTTGGAATCATGGATTTTAGCCTATGGCAGATGAGTATGAAAGACTATCTCGTAGTGCTAGACTTGGATGATGCCCTAGAAGGTCCACCAACAGTGGAACAAAAGAAGAAGGATTCGGATGATATGGAGCTGGTTGAGGTCATTGATGAAAAGTGAAAAAAAATGGACAAGAAGTGCTTGTCAGAGATTCGTCTCCATCTCACGACGAAGGTTCAAGGTCATGCTTCAATCAAGGAGGCTACATCAACAAAACAGCTATGGGAGTCTCTTCAAGATTTGTTCATGGCTAAGACGATGACGAATAAGATCTATATCAAAGGTCTTATACACGATATGAGGATGGAAGAGAATACTCCGATTATGGATCATATTTCCGCTTTTGATTTATTATGCTCAAAACTCGAAGCTGTATGTGAAGAATTGAAAGATCAAGATAAAGCCTTGCAACTAATTTGGACTCTACCAGGTTCGTACAAGACGCAAATTCAGAACTTTATGAGTAGATCATCTTTCACCACCTTGGAGGTGTGTCAAGCTCTGTCTGCGGAAGAGATGATGAGAAAGAGTGATCGATCGAATCAATACCGTTCAAGAAGGCGCGTTTGTAGCGAATGGAAATAAAGGTTCTAGCAAAGGACGAAAGACTATTTTTAAAGGAGATTGCTTTAAATGTGGTCAATCGAGCCATTGTGCTAGGGACTGCCCAAGAAAGAAGGATGACATCAGGGAAAAACTGGCTACTAACCCTGTTGGAGCCACAACCGTTGCGATGACTTCTTATGACAAAGAAGCCGATCTTATAGATGTCCTACTGATGCCTGCAAGCCTTACTGGTCAGGGAGGATAGTTCTTGGATTGCGGTGTCGCTATGCATGTTTGCAACAATCGTTCATTGTATAGCACATATGAAGATTGTAGCGGGTTTGTCTACATGGGGGATGGCTCCAGATTGCTAGTTCGTGGAGTTGGTGAAGTCCGCCTGGAATTGTTTGATGGCTCAGTTCAAACAATCATAAATGTTAGACATGTGCCAGAGATAAAGTGAAATCTAATCAGTCTCTCTATATTAGAATCACTTGGGATGTGGTACTCTACTCGAGGTGGAGTAATGAGCGTGTATCATGGCGACGATGTGGTCTTGAAGGCAAGTCATTGCGGGGGCTTGTATAGATTACATGAGAGAGTTTTACATAATGGTGCTAGAAAACCAAGAAGCATATGTTCCAGTGGTGCAAACGCAACAAGGATGAGTTATGGCTTAGGTGGTGGCCTTAGACCGTTAACAACTCAGAGTTATGTGCCAGGGATGGTGTCCAATACGGACATGGTTTGATCATCAACATAGATAATCAGATGTGGCTCAATCATTGACATAAATGGTTGAGTGGCCTTTGTAAAGAGTGAGACAAAGAAGATTTCATGTGTCATCAAGGCGAAGAATAAGAAGATAGCGGTTGGTTTTGTTACCTTCGCAAAAGGTGGTGATTGTTGTGTTTTTTGCTCGGTTCTAAACTCAAGAAAAATATGAGTTTTGTTGGAAATCGAATTTTTTGGCTTGTAATCAAACTTACAGAAAAAGTGCAAAATAAAATTTGCACTAAACAAAAGTAAAGATTGCACGCGGAAAAAGTGCAAAAACACTTTTGCACTCTTTTTGCGCCTACGCGGAAAAGGTGCAAAATCCGTTTTGCACCTAGACGGAAAAATAAGTTTCCTTATCAAACTTGGTTTCCTTGTTTATTTTGGTCTCTATTACGTTGTTAATAGTTTCCATATTTACGTAGGATTGTTATTACCTTATTCTAGATTGGATGGACTCTATTATATTGTTATATATAAATAGAATCATTCAATAGATTAAGGCAATAAGAAAGAGATAGTCTTCTTTCTGTGGGATTTATAGGAGAGTTCATCTTGTTGTGAGAGAGAGAGAGGTTAAAAGGCTGTTGATTTTCTTCTGTGAAAGCTTTGAGTGCAATAATTCTTGTGATAGATTTTGTAATCGTTTTCAAAGAATTAGTGAAATATTCGTTTGTCGAATATTGTGTGTTCTATTATATATCTTTTTACTTTTTTCTCATCCATATTATCTCTAGTTATTAATATCCACTATTTGAATTACAATCCGTGGCGTGAATTATTGTTAATAATCACAACAAAATATACCAATTTCGACATAATCAATTATTAATAACAAAACTTGATTATTGTTTATGAGATTTGGTATATTGATTATTTCACCAAAGCAAAAATTATAAACATTTAAGTAACCAAAACAATTAATAGCATTGCTCATAGTTTGTTTACGAAACATTACTCAAGTGAAAGGAAGTCAATTAAGCTGAAATTATAATCCTACTCAACTTGCCAATTTCCTTTAGGCCTTCATCAACAAGTTCGTTACAACCCTAGTAACGATGACGTGGTGAACAGAATGAGTGTCCCACATTGAATTGATAATGCAAGGCCTGGGACTCCTTTGCATAATATAGGGTTAGATAGTTGCAAAAGAGCCGTTCAAATGATCTGAACCTTAGATTCATTATCTAAAGGTACATTGTGGTTCAATACATTATCTCAGCATGATTCTTTAATGGCTCAAGATTTTGATACCAATGGACTTCTACAAAAGAAAATGATTAAAACCCTAATATTTATACTTTCTTGTTTATTGATTATTTCATCTTTCTTCTTTTATCGGAATTATCTTGCTTATTAATCGTTTGTCAAAAGAATCCGTATTAAAAATGTGACAGATTTTGTGCATCTGAAGCAGCACTAGTGGCCCACCCAAGCCATTCTAGAGGATCTTGCTATTGGCTTTCTAGAAGCCAATTAGCCAAAAGCTTTATTAGATGACTGTTGTTAAGAGTACTTATACAGGGACACACCTTGTGGAAACATTTATGGGATATGGAAATATGTTGCCAATACATTAGTGTGAACCGAGTCCATCAGGAGTAGACTTTACAGAAAGTCTCAATTCATCGATGACACATCGTTGTGTCCTTAAATCATGTCCCTAATTTGTTTTGCTCAAGAATTATTGTTCTTATTTATAAGAGACATCACTTTCAACATATCTAGCTCTATCATGTCTTAACAATCCTAATTACGAATGCGGCATTTTTGCTTATAGGTTTTGATTTAAAAAAAAGATGAGGCCGACATCAGATTGCCAAGTCTCAAATCTTAGAAGCTAATACATGAGCAGATTTTTAGTGAAGGTTACGATATAATCAGTAATTTACCAGACGCTATTATCCATCACATCGTCTCATTCATTCCTACCAAAGAAGTTATAAGAACGTGCATATTATCCGAAATATAGTAATTCTATTGCACCTCTGTTTCCATCATTGACTTGCAGGAATCATTACATCTTTGCAAAAAGTACGGTCCCAATTCATTAAGTAGAAGTAAGTTCTTGGATTTTGTGGATTGAGTACTTACTTGTTATTCTTCAAGTATTAAAACAGTTCATATATATACTTCTGCGCTCACTGATATAGCCCGTGTTAGTAAGTGGATCTCTTTAGCGATTCAGTGTAGAGTTCAAGAACTTTGCCAGAGTTGCCTTTTCAATTGTGAGTCATTGACAACATTAACATTAGAGATGGATTGCATTCTACAAGTTCATAATTATATTCACCTTCCAAATCTACGAAGCCTTGATCTTTCAATGATTATATTTTTTTTATTCTTCAAGACTTGTCCTTGATGGAATGTGTGTGGAAGAATATAAAAAGGGTTGCAATTGTTCTTCCCAAGCTAAAAACCTTGGCCATTAATTATAAGTCATATGACAATCCTCCGTAAGACTTTCTTGATTGTGAGTTAAAGATATATGCTGGGAGAGTCAAGGATTTTGACTGCTCCAGTAACTTGACAATCATTATCATTTTATGTAATTTTTCTTTGTTAGATGAAGCTTGCATTAGCATTATGCCTTGCTATTATGGCGAAAAGAGGTTAGGGTCCATGGATTCAACATATTTGAAGGGGTTCACAATGCTTGGTCTCTAACTATACATCATGGGACCCTCAAGGTACGTCAACATTATTTTTGCCATCTTTATTAGAAAAATTGGTGAATAATTGTACTATATGTTCTAAAATGTAAAGGTGAAAAATTAGTGACGAACTGTAATATATGTCCTA
This sequence comes from Lonicera japonica, assembly GCA_021464415.1. Taxonomy (NCBI): domain Eukaryota; kingdom Viridiplantae; phylum Streptophyta; class Magnoliopsida; order Dipsacales; family Caprifoliaceae; genus Lonicera; species Lonicera japonica. The sequence continues at coordinate 36,287,759 of CM038469.1, read as the reverse complement.
AAATTAATGGGCGGTAAGCTTTACATATAAAACACTATATTTGACGCGTGACTCGTAAGACCTTCCAAAGCAATCTAATTTGTACTGTAAGCAGTATAAGGAGACAAATGGAGAAGAGATGCCTAGGTAATGGTTAACATTAAAACCAATGAGAAATTTCCATTAGGTTCCAAACATATAATAGATATCTGTAAAATGAGTTCCAAATGGACATCAAGTATCTGTTTAGGACTCAAAAATAGATAGCAATTAGTTCGTTTGAGTCCCAAACGGATATGAGTTGCCCGTTTGGAACCTAATGGACAAACACTGTCCATATAGTAAGGAACTTAGCCAAACTTCAGTTATCCTTTACCTAATATACTACACGTTATTATAGGACAAACTTATCCTATATATTTGGACTGATGTGGATGCTCAAGTATGTTCATTTGAAACCATTCAGTCGACCTAAAAATAGGGGTGGCTTTGGTATAATACCGTACCATAACGAGTGTACTGCGTATTGTACCAAAAATTCGATACACCGAAATCCATTACCATTGCCATACCAAATTCTTGGTATACAAAAGTTTGGTATACCAAAACATCGGTATGGTACAGTACGGTACGGTACGATGCATTGCCAAAAAACCAATTCTTAAAATTTTTTTATTGAAACTAGATAGTCAAAACTAAACATTTTTGGCTAAAACAAAATAATTAAGTTACTTTTACTTACTTTTAATTAAGTTTTTGCAATCGATTGTTATAAAAACACTAAACCATGTATAAATATTGTTGTATTATAAACACAACCAACACATGCACATCTATCAAATACTTGAAAACCGAAGGATTAAAGTTTAATATGATTAGAAAAAAAATTAAGATAAATATTTGAACTAGTCCAAAGGGCTGGGTTGCTGGTGGTGCAGTGGCCAGGACGGTGGTGGGGTAATGACGCAATCAAGGATCGTCTTTCCTAGCTAGGCTAATGGAACTTTTGACCCGTAGTCTATAAACAGACTAGAATTTTGGAATTCGTCGAAAAAGATAGAAGGTAAAAACCTCAACCCAACGCTTAAAGAAGCGTGAACCTTGGTATGATCGAAGACGCCATAATCAATTGATGGAGAATTGATTGATAAGTCAAGAACAATTGAATTAATCATTCGACATGTTCAACAAGTTCTTCAAGGACACAAAGAGAAGCTCTCAATATTATTAATATTCAAAATGTTCTTAAAACAATGAATCCATCTCCTTTAAATAGGAGAACAAAACAATTATAATCCTTATACAATAAAGAAACTAATTATACTTAGGAAAAGGAAAATAACTTCTAGAATAATCCTAATACAATAAGGAAACTAATAATAAGACAATAAGGAAAATATTCAAAAAGAAAATTATTAATTATAATTCCTAATTGAATAATGAGACTCAAAAAGCCTTATTAATTTAAAAACAACTTAAATTATTATCTTTTAGATTATTCCAATAGGCCTCCTTGCAGTTCTAACCTCTTGAACTTCCACACCCAATCTTTAGGAACCGCATGGAATGCATGATCATCATTTAAGCTTCTTGCATCCCCTAGTGTGATTAATTGAAGGCTTAGACACTTGTATTTCCATGCTCAATCCTTGCACATGAGCATAACCAAGCCTCCATTTCGTAACTCACAATTTTCCTTGGTTAAATATAATGGAGGACTAAGCGAGATCACATCAGGTGGTAGTGTATATGGCGTGGAAAATCTAAGAGAAGTAAAGAGGAAGAGCCGAAGAAGAGTAGAAAAGAGAGAGAGAGAGAGAGCGGCGGTGGATGTGTGGTGAAAGTGAAAACTATATTAGAATATTAGATAAAGAGATAAAGGAATTGACAGATCCATACCGATCATCTTGTTTCATCTAATAGGGTATTGGTAATTTTGTATTATTTTAGTATTTGGTATAATGAAGTATTTAGTATTTAGTATAATTGGTATGGTACGGTATATCATAGTAATATCAAAATTTTGGTACAGTACGGTATACCATTGGTAATGAGTTTGAGTACTGGTGCTGTGCCAAAATAATTTGGTATGGTACAATACCAATTAGTATTGTACCATTACCAAATTTCAATATATTTTGGTAATGGTTCAGTTTGGTACGGTGCAAATGATATAGTTTTCCACCCCCTACCTAAGACATCCAAACCAGTTTGTGGGGATTGTTACTTTGTTAGAACACATATTATACTCCATTTATCTCAAATTAAGAATCATTATAAGTTTTTGAAAAAAAATGATAATCTTAATGTAATAATTAGTTAAGATCAAGATTTCGTACGTTGGCTTCGAAACTATGACACTTGGCACAAAGAAAAGGTTGGCCCGTAATTTGAGACAGAGTAGGTATATAGTTTATATTTCTTTCATGTCATAGTTGGACACACACTCATTTTTTCATTATGTTACCGACATTTTCCTTTCCCATTGTTTTAGTGGGAAGCTTCTCAGTATCTGTCTACTACATAATCGGCTTCCAATTTTTGAGAATTTAACATATTTGCAATTGGATCATATGAACTTTAACTATCTAAAAAGCATAGTATTCATGACTTTTCTCGAATTCGTTCCCAACCTCAAGATTCTTGCCTTTATCTAGTTTCCTTAAACACCCAAATTTTAAGTAAATTATTCTTAACTAATATTTTTAAGCTCTATTTTCACAAATTCTCTTTTTGTTGTTAACTAAGGAGCTAAAATGAACTTGGAATCCAATATCGAGCATTGGATTTCAACACCGATATCTCAATGCTTGAAGTTTTGCTTAAAATTTTTTACATAAGGTATTTTAGTGGAAACGAAATGGAGATGCAATTAGTAGGTTTTTTCTTGAAAAATGCTGGAGTTTTGAAGACGATAAGGATCAAGTGTTCTAATGCGGATAAGGCTACATCAGCTCAAATCAACTCGTGTAGGCTTATTGGAATAATTTGGAAGTTTTATTTTAAATAGTTTTAATTATAAGAATTATTTATTATTTTCTTATTCAATTAGAAATGTTTTCCTTAGTCAATTAGGATTTAGGTTAGTAGTTTCCTTATTCCGTTTAGATTAGTATTTTCCTTATTCTGTTTGGATTAGTATTTTCTACACCCTATTTAAAGGGGGTTCATTGTATTATTTTTATTGGTAAGACTTTAATCATCAATAATATTAAGTGAGATTAATCCTATTTGGTTCTTCACGAACTACTTGAACTTATCGATCAGTTTGTCCGTGACGTTTATCCGACTTATTAATCGATATTTCACACCCAATTGTGGTGTCTTCGATTTCCATTAAATCTGATTGCAGAAACGGTCCATGATCATTAATTTACTACGATTTTTGTGTGTATCTTTGTCGAGGTTCGTATAATCAATTCGCTGTGTTTACAGGTTTCGTGCGATATCACCATGGTTCGTATCATGTTCTGAAAATCTGAATAAGAATGAAGTGATAAATCAGTTATATGAATTCGTTAGAGAGTCAACCAACTACATGATACAAGTAAAATGGGAGTGGAGTTGTTTGCCTTTCTCTAGTTGTTCTTCAAATCCAGATAATCACTTTGATGTTCTTGATTTTCTTGCGTAGGACCCTTTCGTTCTGGATTAAAATTATTTTAATTTATTTGGTTTTGAATTTGTTCAATACTTTTGTTTGAAATTGCACATGTATTATCTTTTCTTTTTTTCTTTGTTAATATTTTTTGTTTAATTGGGATTTTTGTGTTAAAAAATTGACATATGATTAGCTATAAGTCTCAAATACAAATGATGCTCAAATGATTTTTAAACAAACGTGAAAATGTTATTTTTACAGAACCTCGATCATAGTATTTGCCTCTTACCCCATATATGCGTCTGACGATAACCCGGTCAATTTCACAGTATCTGTATATGTCTCGACATATACTTTGAGGCATTTACTAGGTGAAAAAAAATGATACTGTGAAGCAAATAAAACAAACCTCAATGAACAATAATAAATGAAACTTAATCAAATTTAGCTGAACTATGTGCAAAATAAACTGAATGTAGGCATCTACTAGTACTCACTCCATTGTAGTACTCACTTTAGCGTAGGAGCAATAATTAAAATGTTTGAAATAATGATTAGGTTGAAATTAGTGTTTCTTAAAAACTACAAAAATGAAAGTGAGAGGATCAATTTGGTGTAAACTCGTGTATGATTAGGTGTTGGTTGTCGTTTATACCAAATTAACAAAAGAATAACCGACACAAACAAACCAAAATAAGGCTAAAAACCCATTCAGTTACAAATTCTTGAAAACTTTTCCATTTCTTATCATCCATGTCAGATAGGTTTTGATACGTTAATGAAGTGTTTGACTGGCAAAGTTTCTGATAAAAATACATACTTTTCCATTTGTTAGTAGTGATTCTCTAATTTTCAAGGCAGTTTCGGTCTTATTTAAATTTGTTGCTACAAGTATATGATGCTTAATATTAAGAACTTAAATTCTTACCCTGCCACAAGGAAAATGAATTCTAATTAAGGTGGAAAAAAGTTCAGGGGCAAAAACGCTCAATTTCAGGCAAAAAGTATACAATCAAATACCAAATGTTGAAACTGGCTTATAGTTATTTCCATCCACTATTTCTCTCTCTAGCGGTTTTGTCTTATAAGTTTTACAGGTGTAGGTATGTCTTGATTGCTCCTAACAGGTTATTGGAAAATTTGTGTTGATTTGTTCGTTGTAACTGTTTGCGTTTTTTTGCATGATGAATCAAGATATTGATAACATGTATGCCCGCCTGACTCTAGAAGAAGAGGAAGGTAACGTTTTTGATCTTCCACAATCAATAGTGGAGGATACGAGCCAAGATTTTAGTCGGTGCATCGTAGGTTTGTTCCTTACAGATAAAGCTATCAATTTTCTTGCCATGAAAAACACGTTAGCTTCTATTTGGCTTCTGGTTAAAGGGGCGTGGATCAGAGATCTTGGTTCAAAATTTGTTTTTATTCCAGTTTAATCATGATTTAAATCTGGAAAGAGTGATGAAGTACGGGGGGGGCATGGACTTTTGATCAACAATTGTTAGTTTTTACAAAGTTGGAGAATGAATCTAATCTTCATCATGTCTCTCTTACCCATACTGAATTCTGGGTGCAAATACATGATCTTCTGGTGGGTTATATGTCTGACAGAATAGCGAAAGAAATAGCTAGGTAACTTTGTAGGTTAGAAGCAAACCCTAATAACTTCATTGGTGCTTGGAAATCTTGTATGAGGATTAAGGTAGAATTAGATATTACAAAACCTTTGAAAAGGAGAATGAAGATACGAAAGGTGGAAACGGATGGTACATGGGTGAATTTTAAGTATGAAAAGCTACCGACTTTTTGTTTTTTCTGTGGCTTCATTAGGCATTCTGATAAGTTTTTTGAGAAATTTTTTAATTATCCGGATAAGAATGTAGAGAAATTATTTGGTGTTTGGCTTCGTGCTCCTAACTGAAGATTCAGCGCGATGACTCGATGGTGAAAGAGGCTGGTAGCAGTGGTAGAGAAACGATGGTGGTCGATAAGGAAAGACAAACAAATTTGACGGCTGTTAATGCTCATGGTTACCATACTCATAACAATGGGCGTAATTCTAGCACTGTTGGTCAACTTAGCAAGATGGCTACAGTTGGAGAAAATGGGCGTAATTGTAGTATGATTCATCACCACAGTGATAATGGGACAGCTGGCGAAGGGTATTTTTTTTTTTTTTTGGTTAGGAGGCATTGCTCCACGGGGTGTCCGGACCAGCTTTCGCGCACCTCGACTAATTCCCGCTCACGCGTAGTACCATTTGCGCTGGCCACAAACTGATTTGCTGTTGCCGGGAATCGACCTGGGGAGCTCCCAGTCGACCCCAGAGCTCGAACCTGGGGTGGTTAGCCACCAGGCCACAGCTTGTGGTTGGCGAAGGGTATAAAAGTGGGTTAAACGTGAGGAATAAGGAAGTTAATAAAGAATGGGACTTTGCTAGGCCGAACATGTTACTTGTTTTGGACCCTAAAAGTTGACGGATGAAAAATGGGTCGATTGATGTAGTGGACCAAATAGTTCAAACTGGTGAAGTGAACATTGATTCAAACGGGCTGAGTTCAAAAAACTTTGTCTGAGACGAGTTCTGAGATCCAAACCCACCGGACATTATGACAACTTTAAGTTGAAACTGTAGGAGTTTGGCAACCCTTAGACAGATCGAAATTTATTGGACCTAGTGTCCAAATATCAGCCTAAATTAGTTTTTTTAATAGAAGTAAAAAAAATCGAGAAATGGTGGAGTGGGTCCAAAAGCAATTAAACTTTGCTGGTCTTTTCTTTGTTCTGGGTAATAATAATGGGGGAGGTTTGGCTCTATTTTGGAAAGATAAGAATAGTACGAAATTATTAGGTTTTGATAAGAACTACATTGATGTCGTTATTTCTATTCCTAATTTGGTAAATTGGAGGCTCACTGGCTACTATTGTTTCCCAGAGCAGTGCCAGAGACGGGATTCGTGGGAGCTTATTCGAGTGTTGTCTCAAAAATTGAGTTTGCCATGGTGCTGTGTAGGGGATTTTAATGATATTTTAGCCCAATCAAAGAAGCAAGGTAGACTTCGTCATCCGATTTCTCTCATAAATGGGTTTTGAGCTACTATTGACGACAGTGGCTTAAGAGAGCTTCCATTAAAGGGCCATCAATTTACTTGGGAGAAGGGAAGCGGTTCTAATAATTTTGTTGAAGAAAAGTTAGATAGAGCTTTTGTGTCGGCAGATTAGGGCACCCTTTTTATGAACACCGAGCTTTCTAATATCAAAGTAGCAACGTCAGATCACTCAGCTTTAATTATGTCTTTCCCTACAATTTGGGTACAACGAGTTCGTAACTTCAAGTTTGAGAATCAATGGCATTTTGAACCGACTTGAAAGGAAATCGTTCAGCGGCACTGGTGTGATAGGATTCAGCTTGATGTTCAACAACATATCATTTCTTGTGGTATGGATTTGCATCGTTGGGGGGAAGATCTAAAAAATAGTTCAAGGCAGAAATTGAGTGTTGTTGTGCTCGTATAAGTGCCGATTCAAGAAGCCGAGATACATTATCCCAGTTACGTGTGTTATAAGAGAAGACGAGATTGAGTAAATTACTAAAACAACGTTCTGAGTATTGGCAGCAGCGGGCCAAACTGTTCTAGCTCAAATCAGGTGATTCCCATTCAAAAGTTTTTCATTCTTATGCCTCATCACGTAAAAGAAAGAATAGTTTCTCTAGCCTTGTTGATGATTCGGATAAGAAATGTACTTGGGGGGATGGTCTGCCTGAGTAGATCAAAAACTATTTATCTACCTTGTTCAACTCGCGAGGCTGTGTTGATAGAGCAAGTGATGGACTATGTTCCACGTAAAATTACTTTCTTACCGAATGAAATGCTAACCCAAAATTTTATGGCTTATGAAATTAATGAGGCAATTAAATCCATGCATCCTGATAAAAGTCCTGGTCCCGATGGTTTGAATCCATGTTTTTATTAAACGTTTTGATCAAAAATAGGCTCTAAAGTTACGACTGCGTGTTTAGAGTATTTGAATGTTTGTCATCTTCCTAAGGGTTTAATGATACCCACATTGTCCTGATTCCTAAGGTGAAAGCACCTACAAAAATTATGGAATTGAGACCAATCTCTCTCTGTAATGTCAATGTAAAAATTATGACGAAAGTTCTGGTTAGTAGGTTAAAGAGGGTACTGAATGAAGTTATTTCAGAGTCTCAATCTGCATTCATCCCGGGGAGACTTATTATAGATAATGTAATGATAGCATTTGAGATTGGGCACTATTTGAAACGGAAACATCAAGGTAGGGAAGGTTACGCTTCTTTAACAATTGACATGTCCAAAGCCTATGATCGTGTCGAGTGGGTTTTTTTAGAGCATATGATGTTGCGGTTGGGCTTTGAATTCAAGTGGGTTAAACTTGTTATGCTTTTTGTGACGTCGGTCAAATATTCAGTTCGTCACGCCAATGGTGGTATTGACCCGATTATTCCGTTTAGAGGATTGCGACAGGGATATCCAATCTCCCCGTATATGTTTCTCATTTGCGCAAAAGATCTCACGTCTATTTTAAATTATAATGCTCATCAAGGATTAATTCATGGTTGTAAGATTTTTACTTCTGCTCCGGCGATTTCTCACTTATTTTTCGCTGATGATAGTCTTCTGTTTTTACTAGCTTCTATAGTTGAATGCACTCGTATTAAGTTTTGCCTCAAACAATATGAGAAAGCCTCAGGTCAAGCTGTTAACTTTAACAAATCCTCAATCCTATTCAGTCCAAATATGAAAGCGGAAATCAGAACAAGCGTTTGTAGTATCCTTCATGTGAACGTGTGTGAGGAACATGGCAACTACTTAGGGGTTCCCTCATTAATAGGCAAAAAGAAACCAGCTACCTTCGCCTATGTTAAAGAGCGGGTTTGGAAAAAGCTTCATGGGCGGCGTTATAAAATGCTTTCGAGAGCAGGCAAGGAAGTTCTTCTAAAATCAGTAATGCAAGTTATGCCTTCATACGTAATGAGTGTATTCCTTCTTCCGGTTATTTTGTGCGAAGAAATTGAACGTATAATGAATAGTTTCTGGTGGGGTAGAGGGTTTTCTGGAGGAAAATGCATACATTGGAAAAGTGGAATAATTTATGTACTAAGAAAGTTACCGAGGGGGCTCGGTTTTCGGAGATTACGCTGTTTTAATCTAGCGAGGCTTGCTAAGCAAAGTTGAAAGATGATGTCTAACCCCGACTCTCTTGTGGCACAAATTTATAGAGCCAGTTATTATCCTAATTCGGATTTTCTTTCAGCTAAAATTGGCAGCAATACGGGCTACATATGGCTGTCAATTATGGCTACTCAAAATCTGATTTGTGAAGGGGTTCGAATGAGAGTGGGGACGGGTATTGCAACTCGTATTTGGGTTGACCCTTGGTTAAAGGATCATATTAATCCTTTTATTGAGTCGGTTGCTCCAGTGAGTATTTCTCTTGCCACTGTTGATTTTTTAAAGATGGACAATAATAGTTGGGATATTGATAAGCTTAATACTCTTTTTAATGAGAGAGACCAGATGGAAATTATGTCTATTCCTCTCTCTAAAATGGGTGTTGACGATTATCTCTATTGGGCGTGGGACAAGGAAGGAAAGTACACAGTGAAAAGTGGATATCACAGGCTCGTTGAGTCAAATTATGTTGTTTCCTCTGCTGCTATTACGTTGTGGCAATCTGTTTGGTCAATGGTTGTCCCTCCTAAGGTGCGCAATTTTATTTGGCGTACGCTATCTAATTCCCTTCCTACATTAGTGGCTCTTCAATCTCGCAAGGTATATACAAGTAATATTTGCCCCATGTGTCAAAATGGTATTGAGACTGATCTGCATTCTTTGATTTCGTGCCCTCTGGTTCATCGTATATGGAATGCCTCAAACTATGGGGATAATGGGGGTAGTAGTAGTTCTTTTATATAATAGTGGAACCAACTAAGAAGATTTAACTCTGTGAGAAAATTGGAGATTGCAGCTATTACGCTTTGGCAAATATAGTTGAATAGAAATTCATAGGTTTGGTATGGTAAAACTGATCCTCTAGCTCGGGTTACGCAAATGGCGGAGGAGCTCTACGTCCAGTGGAAAGCTGCTAATTCTTCTTGTGGGAATGTTTGCTCTAATTCCTCATCTCGGCAGCTTTCGAGGTGGAAGAAACCTTCAATGCAGTGGATTAAATGTAATGTGGATGCGAGTCTATTCTCCACGTTTAGCAGATATGGAGGTACTGTTAAGGACTCCAATGGTAACTTTGTCGCAACTGTTCAGGTTAAGATTTAAGGTTGTCACTCCCCTCAAATGTCCGAGGCTTAGGCAAGTAGTGATAATCTTAAATTTTCTTTGTTTGGCCTTGTTATAGATGATTGTAAAGCCCTTATTAGGAATATTAATCATTGTTAAGTTTCTTTTGTTCGTAGGTCAGCGAATAATGTAGCTTATTGCTTGGCCAAGGCTGCTTATATTGTGTCTGATTAGGAGAGTTGGATCCTGTCAACTCCACCGTTTCTTTTTGATCTTCTTCTTGCTGATTCGATTTAATGAATTTGTTTCTCTTGCTTTCAAAAAAAATATTTTTTGCCAAATGTTGAAAAATGAGTCATCACTTAATGAAAAAAGTACATGTTTTTCCAACTTAATGTACAAAATAGCGGGCAATCAATCACCAAATGTTTACTTAAATATCTAATACAACCACATTAGGCTCACCTCTCCTGAGAGGTGCACGGACCTACCAAAATGTGTTGATATATCACCAACTAAATTCATTAACTCCCTGTTCTGTTTTTCTTTTAACCTTACTCTCTAATTAAGTATGAAGCTCTTAATCAACCATACCTATATATATCACTCCAAAGACTTCTTGATATTCAATTTTTTTTTCAAAAACCAACACCCAAAATCATAATGCGATATCAATTGGCATTCCTAATTAAGTCTGTCATGCTAAAAAACAGAGGACAGTTCTCATCTCTCATTCTACTTTAACAAGCAAAATTGAAGTTACTATCTTAAAAAAAAAAAACAGTGATTGTGACAGCAGCTAACAATAATCTGATCTCGGGCTGTTGGCATTTACTCATCATCATCTACGTCTTCATCATATGTTAGCTTCGTAAGGTTGAATGTCTTGTGCTCCTTTGGTGGCTGCTTCTCAGATGTTTTTGGGGAAGGATCCCCGCAAATGGCAGCGTGGACATTCTTGTACATCCCCTCAATCTCACCTGCCTCAGTACCCTACTTTATGTACTCAAAAAAGTGAGTCTTGTACTTCTCTGGCTCATCAAGATTCTTCTTCTGCTTGTCAAAACCAGCAAACCACTTGTCACTGTGGGGAATGTCAATTCCACCATCCAATGCTCCCTTAAGGGCACCAAATACACGATTCCCGGTGCTTGTTCTTTGGATAAGATCAACATCAAGGAGCGCACGGAAAGGCCTCCTGCTTTCTGCTGATTCAACAGAAAATCCTCCCCAGTTGCCTCAACATTTCCCCGATATTCATATCCATCTCGAGCATTCTTAAAACTCGGCGAGCCAAGAGGAAAGCAGTACAGTAAGCTGAAGCATAATTTGTAAGGCCCACTTCAAGTCCACAATGAGGGAGTTCATGAGCACGGAAGCTGCAAGAACCATATCACCACATTAATGCTAGCAGATAAAATTTGTGCAACTATATGCTTGTTGGCAAAGCACACAAGAAAACCATATTTTGGCTTATCCTGATTAATCATGCGAATCCTGGTTCGATAGTCTTCTCCTGAATTTAACTTGGTACCACCTAAAGTAAAGATTTCGACTTCTGGGACTCGATATTATCATCTATATTTTGGGCATCATTTGAAAAGCCAAATAGTCTAGCATAAGAAAAGCCAGCACAGTAGAAACCATTTTCCTCTTTCCAATGATTTAGATTCCTTTGTTTGGGCATTCCATCTTCATTGAAAAGGTTTCCATCATCCTGTTTACGCAGTAAAAAAAAAATTTCACACACTAGTGTTATATTACAAAACGAAAAAATAGAAGAAAATGTTAGTTTTGCTTTGTTTGGTACAATAAAGAAAAGCGGAAGGGTAAATTCTTCTTTTTATCCACCAAATTAAGACTTGATTAACTTATATTAACAAATAATTAAGATGATTAATTAAGAAGTACTTACCTTAAGCCATTTTTTCACGGTTCTTCTATAGCCAGCAGCAATGACAATAGCATCAAATCGGTTGGTCTTGTAACGCATCATATATATGTTTATACATACCGTAGAATTAGCATTCCTTCCGTTAGAAGTCCATTTCTGCTGCTAAACAAGGAAAATAACTTTTAATATTAACAACAAAAACATTTGTTTTTAACATATTCTAGTTTGGAAAACATGCTTTAGGTAACTATTGGGTTAATAGGAGTATTTTTGTCGTCAAAAACAATTTGTTTATATTTTTGGAAGCCGCCAAACAATGCGACTAGATTAAATTAAAGCATCACAAGACATCCACTAGCCAATTTGGAAATAAGGAGTCCCAGCTTTCCAAAAAACAAAAAGAAAATGCATGGTGAGCCAACCCATGTGCAACTGAATTACAAATACGAGGAATAAAATAAAAACAAACTTCCACACCATGGGCGAGCTCTGCGATATCCTTTAGCATCGGCCCAAACTCATCCAAACAAGACTCGTGGGAAGATATAAGGTCAATAGTACCCTTCGAATTGCTCTCAACTACCACATGAGAAGACCCATCGCTAAACTGGTCGCAATCGCCTATAAAGCTCGGCCATCAAAACCGGAGAACAAACATAAATAAAGCGTGAGATAGCCCGGAGAATACAACCATTGTTACTTCTCAAACAGCACCCAAAAACCAACCCCAGACCTGTCCGACATTAAAGACACGTCGCAATTAACTTTCAACCAACCCAGAATGGGAGAAGCCACGATTGAGCATTATTAAAGGTGAACTAGAAGAAGCACATGGACCAAATTGAAAGCTTCAACATAGCCCAAAGCTGCAGCCAACAATTTTTCCGGGGACTTACAAACTTTATCAAAGGTCCACTTGTTTCTATCGTTCCAAATACCACACGCAAGCACGCAAAATAACTGAAGAAACGAACTTCCATCATATTTTGCTACCAACGACGCTGTATCAGTAAAATCCAAGCAATAAAATTGATTCCAAACAAGGGTAATACTACCAAATTTCCAGGCATCACAAATTTTGGGACTACAATATAGCATGGGCCGAGGATTCAAAATCCAAACCACATTTCTGGCACCAAAGATCAATGATCAAACCATGGGGATTCATATTTGAACAAATGGGAATTGCATTCAAGCGCCATACAAAAATAATTATTTTATGCGGCAAATTCAACAAATTACACAACACAGATACTTTAATAAATACATCCCAAATTACATCATTTCTTTAGTCAGTACAAGGACATGTACCTACAAAAATAAAAAATAGGGAAAATCGAACTTATAATTATATATTTCCTTAAAAATAAAAAAAAAAATTGGTTATAACATCGTTCGGGTTATTATTTATGAAGTAAGTTACATTTATAATCATTAGACGTGGACGCACCTGTGATTACATATTTTATTATTATATCACCTTTTTATAAATTAAATATGTTGATAAAATATTGTGCATGTGATCTCATCATATAGGTCATCTATAAAAAAAATTCAATCAAAAAATTAAATATATTACATCTCTTCTTTTTTTTTAGGTTACTCATATTGGCAAAACAATTATCCCTACTACTTTTTAAAGTTATAACATATGTTTCTAAAATTTTACATTATTCGGCAATAAGAATAATTGCTTTGGCAATATTAACACCTTTTGTTAAAATAAAATAAATAAATCCTTATGTCCACCACAGTAAAATTTGTACCATATGAAATTATAGCTTTGCCAATAACACCACCCATCATCTACGTAGAAAGACAAAATTGTTGCCGCTCAAAATGTTTACCTTGAATTTTAGCGAGCAAAATCTTAAAGGGAGCTATATTAATAAAAGTTGCATATACAAACATGAAACACTGCAGTTTTTCTTAAATGGAAGGTTTATATTTTTTTCCTTTGTTACAATAATAACGAAAATATCCTGTTCCAAATGAAATTCGAACCGAAAACCTCTCATAAATTCGGCCAAATTATAGATCAAAACACAAACACTTTATGTACTCCACTACACTAAAATTTTGTACCATGTGAAAAGAAAGAAATGACTACATAGACAAGAAACATTTGGATAAAAAAAATAAGAGAATGTTATTTCTCTGTCTCTCTACGTAAAGTTTATGAAACAAAATTTTATCTATGTTCAATAAATTTACTAAAAAACACATGCATGAAAATGAACGAAAAGAAAAATTTATCTAGAACCAGACCAAAAGGGACGTACCGGACTACGAAAAACAACTGAGGTATGAGCATTAATCCAGTTCCATAAATCATAAGCAATTCCACATCCAATTACCAACACGTCTTTATCGGTAACCATTTCCGACCTTCATACTCATTTGAATGTATCACTAATTTAGTCCACTAAAATTGGGAATAACAACCTGGCTATTTTCGCCAGTGGCCACCACCAAATATGCCCCCACGTAATCATTGATCAACACCGCCGATGACCGAATTTTCACCAAAACTTGCCACCTCCCAATGCCCTTCTGCATTCTCCATTGTCCAATTGTGAATCGGACGTAACCGTCCAAACTAATATTCATGAAGTCATTTTTAGACACAAATGTGGGTTCATTAGAAGGAAAGGCATGTGGGGAAGTTGGCACAAGTGTTTTGGTAAGTGAAACTTTAACCGCTTGTAAGCCTTTTTTCTTCCATACCGAGCCATTGCAATCTTCTCGCTCGAAAACTATATTTGGATACCGAGAAGGTTCAGGCATGCTGAGGTTGCTAAGCTAGCAGACCTTGCTCCAATTATCACTACTGCGGTGTCTCTCTTCATTCACTCCTCCCCCCCCCCCCCCCCCCCCCCCCCCCCTACTGTGAGCGCTCTAATTGTTCGCTCTATGTGACTGTGACCCTAACCTATCGACACATATTTATAGAGGAGCTGGCTGATTCAGAATGTTTTTAAAGTCCAACTGCGTAGTTACAATAATGCAAAAAAAAAAATATAGCATTCAATATTTTTTTACAATATTGCCATTTTATTTTAACTAATGTAATCAATAGACCGTGATCATTTTATGATTTAAAGTGTTTTTTTTTTCTATTTGCTATATATGAAAGTGTTATTATAAAGGTGTCTTTGGTTACACGGTTTTAAAATTCTATTAAAATTGCAATACTATAGAATTGCAATTCTTGAAATTACAATGCCATAAATTATAATACCTTTGTTTGGATTGTATGTTTTCATTTAGAATTTCTACTTTTTTGTTTGACTATTTGGTAGAATTTATTTCAAATTCTAACAAGACAATGAGTTTAAAGAAATTCCACCCACTCCTAGAGTTACGACGATCACTGTTGAAACTCCGGGTCCACTTCTAAATCTGTGGGAGGTCACTGGAGCTCCGGTGAGTACTAGCAGTGGTCTCCAGAGCTCCACGAGGGTGGCGACAGTGGGCAGTGGTGGCAATGAGTGATGGGGGTGGAAATTATATAGACTATCTACATATATATATACATACACATATAATATATATATATATATATGTGTGTGTGTGTACAGACACATTTACTACCTACATAAATATATGATATATTGTATATTTATATCTATATTATGATTATAAAATAATAATAAAGGACATTACATAATTAATGGTTATAATAAAAGACACTCGTTTAAAATTATTAATTTAAACGAATAACTTTTTAATCAAGGACAAAAAATTAATTATTTTATTATTTCAATTAATTAAGTTAAATTCTAATACTACCCTTCTTAAAGATAAATACAAGAAAATAAATTTGCAATTAAATTCGAAATTATATTTAAAGAAAATAAATTCAAACCAATTCAAACACATATCACAAAAAAAATCAAATAAGATAACGTAAGAATTATTTAAAAAAAACAAAAGTTCAAAGGAAGAAAATGTATCAAACTAACCAAACATTTTATAAGGCTAAAGCTGCAAATATGTCTAAGATACAATTCTCTCATAATAGCAAATTGACATATTAAGTTACGCATCTCTAATTAATTTTCTGGTAGACATATTAAATTGCATTCTTCTAATTAATTTTTTGGCAAACATATTGAGCTGTATCTTTTCAATTTTCAGCGAGACATATTAAGTTACATTTTTTTTTATTTTTTGAAAATCATATTAAATTATTTTTTTTTCAACAACACATGATTCGATGACTATTAGAGGACACGTGACTTTTTTAGACATATTATATCTTATCATTGTTCACCTCTAGATTAACAATGAGTGTTTTAATTTTAACTTGGTCAAACATTTATTATAAGTATTGTATTTCACACGCGTAGAGTATGCTCCAAAACTAATTTACATAAAGTAATTTAATAGAAGACAACATGAATACAATTTCTCTTAGTAATGTATAACAAATTACGTAACTAAACTTTATATTTGTTCAAAATATTTCACAATCTTTTATTAACATAAACTATTGTAATAGAAGATTACTACAAAACAATTTATATTACAATACCTTAGAAAATAATAATTATATTATCTTAAGTTATCGCTATCTAATAATTTCTTTTAAACTAGATTTGCTAGTTATATTTATCTTTTCCTCTCTATTTTTATCTCTCCCTCTCTAAAAGAAAGAAACAATATTTTTCTTCTTTCTTTGGATAAACTACATCTTCATTCACAAGTTTCAGCGCACGTAAGCAGTCAATCTACATCACAGTCTGCGGTTTTTGCTTGACAAATTGACCTGGGATAGTTATAAAATCCTACTCCCGAGCAGTCAATCTACTCCATGGTTTTCCCGATGACACAACCATATTTGCATCTTATACAACAATGAAGACGCTTATGTACCCAATTTTCGAACTCACCTATCACTTTTACGCCCTGTACCCGCAATAACACAGTGCATGCCCTTGCTAGATTTGCTATGGTAACGAGTTAGGACCCGTTTTATTAGAAGAAATGCCTCTCACTACACTGGAACTTGTAATTACTTATATCTTTGTTTAGTAGGGCTGCTTCGCCCCTTTTTGAACCCAAAAAAAAAAAACATCTACTCATACATTTATAATTTATGTAATATAGTACAGCAGAATCTTTGACATATATCATACAAGTATTTATACAAGTTGGCAGTAGATAAATATAAAAATATGCTGCTTTCATCCATACGATCAAAGTCAAAATACGGATTTACTAAGGTTGGTGTTTAGGGTGGCAAGGTGGCAAGTCCACCCCGTTTGGGGTGAGGGCACCCAATTAGCAATATGTACGGCAACACTGAGCCCTCCTACATGGACCAGTGTGTAGGATTAGGATATCCAAGGGTACGACCTAGACCAGACCATATACTACTAGACCCAACCGCCCATTGTTTTTCCCCTTCTACGACATGACCATCATACCTAGTCTCAACAAGGATCATACTTAGTCAAACCCTTCTTGTTATGGATGCATCAGAAATAATCCCAAAATATGATTACATACTTGGGTTTGGAAACCTACCTAGTTCATATGGTCGATCCTAGTTTGATTATACATTATTCAGCCCAACGGATAATTCATTACCTTGGCACAATCAAAAGCGCAAAATTGTCCCATTGAAAGTAATCACACCCTCTTAAAATATTAAACAAAGTCCGATAACATATTGAACAAATCTTCAGAATATCAAAAGTCCCAACAACACAAAGTTCTCGCTAAAACCTAGCCATTCATACCGGTTATAGTTTTCAACACAACCATATCTACATAGGCAGAGCCAACCCCCCTCTTTCTGCAAACCCAGGAAACCTCCTTTTTTGGGAACCCATAAATTTGAACACAAGGCTTTTTTTTTTACCTTGGGCACTTGTTTAATGAGCGGGATAAGATAGAGGATTGGCTGCACGGTGAGCTTGGACAGCACAGGCACAATGCACCGAAGTCAAGTTGAGGCAGCCGCTAATGATGAGAGAGTGCCTACCCGGGCACGTGTGGAGTGCCGGGAAGGAGTCGCATAGCGCTTGAACAGCCGGGGGAGTGAGAGCAGTGCACTGGCTGATGTTGAGATTCATAAGACCTTCCTCCTCCTTGTACCTGTTCTTCACAGATTCCCACATCTCTTGCTTGTTCTTCACTCGGCTATGAGCCAGAGAGTACATTGCTCTGTCTGTTATATTCTGGCAGTAGTAGAGTCCAAGGGATCTTAGATGGAGGCAATTGTTTGCCAATGCAATTACACTCTCATCTGCAACATATTAGAAAGGATCCTATGGTCAGCAATTTTATTACTGAAAAACCCATAAAAGATATGTTGGTTCCAAAGAAACAGTTATTTCACAAATTCGATACTATGTTGTGTTGGTTCAATTATATTAACAGTCTCTTGTTAACTATGTTGGTTCCAGATCTCAATGCCAGAACCACCACGAAGTAATAGCTATTTGAGGGCTCCATATTGCAATGGGAATGTAGAGAATAGTTCTGCATATCCTATATCAAACAAAAAGCGAGCAGGCGTTTTTATACGGACTTGTAACCAACTCAACCAGCCCAATTAGTTTCTGCCATGTCAACTGCATATATTGCTTAATCTTGTAGAATCACTCTGTCCATACTTCCTAAAATTAATAGGAAGTGACCGATTAGTATTTAATATTATGCCAAGCATGTGTCTCTCTTGGTGTACGTGTAGGTTAATTAGGTGGAAATGTATTTGGAGTATCTAGGTTGCATTTTAAGCTGAAAAGCAAGATATCATATTTTAATCTGCATTTCTCACTCCCTATAAATGAGGGAACATAAATAACAAGGCTGCTCACTAGTTAGTATCGTGTTGTTTCAATTTTTAATGGCCTAAAATACTATTTATTGTCTTTCTGTTAACTCATCTTCTAACATAAACATACTTTTAAAAGAAAATAAATAAATTAATTAATTAATTAAGGGAGGTCTAAGTCTCTCTTTTGACCCTACAAACAAAGAAAACCCCCACTCCCACCCCATGAGTTGAAGCCTTGACCTCAAGGCAAGGGTGTGGAAGCTGGCTACCACTGGGCCAACCCCTCTACATAAAGTTGGAACCACATGAATTAAGGAGGCTTTATACCAAAAATTGAGCACCAAAACCATCTACTATGCTTTGCTACCAATAAACCAGAAGAAGTGTAAATTTGTTGAGTTTGCATGGGTACACACACGTCTATATGTGCGTGTGTTGTGTGTGTACTACATAATCTCGTGAGGAACCAATTTACCCCCACAAACATAGATATGATACCTGTAATAAGAAGACAGCCACACAAGTCAAGGGCTCGTAAATCAGGGCATCCATATGCTAAACTCATTACCCCTACGTCACCAACCTTCTCACACCATCCCAGATTCAAAGACTGCAACTGATTGCAGTTATATCCAATTGCCTGCAAAGAGCCATCAATGAAAGTAGGAAATATTGTATCATGCAAGGTAAAATAAACTCCCTCCATCCCTAACTAATAATCCATGTTTGACTTTCACAATTTTTAGAATGCACTAAGTTCCTCACAATCAATGGTTTAGAACATAACTTTTTCCTCATTGTTAGTTTTTTTAATATATTCTGGAAAGGAAAGTGGAATCTCTAATTTGGCATGTTCCAAAAAGTAGTGGACTCTTAATTTGGGAGGGCGCTCACATAACAAAAGTACCAAATCGTTCATACCTTCAATGCCTCATCAGAAGCAGCTTTAACACAACCACAAAGATTTAAGATTTTTAATTTCCTGCAGAAACTAGTGAGATAGGCAAGAGCAGTATCACTGAAGGCAGAGCAGCCACTGATGTTAAGCTTAGTAAGATTTGGACAGCCATGTGCCAAGGCATATAAGGAACGGTCACTAAGTTTGAAGCTCTTGCTGAGATCCAAATCCAGCAGGTCATGGCAACAATTTGCGATAGTTTCAACAGCATTATCCTGAAGCTGCGGTTTATCTTGGCGGAGAACTAGAACCTGCAGTTTGGTGAATTTTGGAGCAAGAGATAGCACCAAGTTGTTCATGTTGTTCTTACACCTGAAAAAGATGGGTAATGGTCAGTGTGAGAATTAGAATGGGAAGAATCAATAATTCTTGAGAGACGCAGTTTGGTGACATGTTTTGAGGACACACTAACTTGATGGACCCAATTCACTGACCAATGTATTGGCGACACATCAGAATATCTAAAATGTGTCCCCAACACATGTCCCTTTAGAAAAATCGAGAAGAATTGAGAGGAAAATAGGAAGCAGAAACGGTATAAAGGTACCAAGCTAGTTCAGGATGGACAATAATTAGCTAATGGAATCATGGAGTTGGTTTAGTTATAGCCTTCACGCAATATTTCATGGCTCTCTATTCACTTTATACATCTAGCTCTCACTACCAGGAAGAACCATATAGTAAAAACTAATATTTTTTTCTTTAAGTGGGTAAGTTTATCACTAATATCATATTAATTGAAGATCAGAGGAGTCAAAGTTAATGCTAAATACTGATACAACTACTTTCTGAAATCAGGGGAGAGAATTACCCCACTTTAAAAAAGAGCGTCTCCGCCCCTGCAACCAGAGGATAAGCACCTCTATGGCTCCAGCCCAAAGACATACATCTGTTAACCTTGAGATATGCACGACAAAATTCAAAGTGAAATGATTTTTTCAGAGCTGAAAGCTAGTTTTCAATGATCATGACTTCTATCCACAATGGTACGTGTTTGCTATCATCTTACGTTAAAAACATTTCAAGTGTTGGTTTATAAAATTTATG
Source organism: Lonicera japonica (assembly GCA_021464415.1). NCBI lineage: Eukaryota > Viridiplantae > Streptophyta > Magnoliopsida > Dipsacales > Caprifoliaceae > Lonicera > Lonicera japonica. Next base: position 36,267,212 of record CM038469.1, on the reverse strand, counting down.
TATTGTTATTAGTCATTTGCATAAACTGCACGAGTTGTGATTGGCTCTACTGGGTGGAGAGAAAAACCTTTCCGAGTTTGATATGATCAATCTATCTTTGGTTAAGAAAGTCACTAGAAAATGAATGGTTACCTCTGTATCATATAGGTGGAAACAATAGATGTTAGATATTCTTATGACTTATGAAACATTGAAAGTTACTTTAGGTTTTTCATGAACAAATTCTTTTAAAAAATTAGTGCTAATGGATTCATCTATTTATGAAAAATAAAACCTGAATTTTTCTTATTGCCATTTCTCCATCATTTTAACTTTTGATCTTGATATTTTCCTCTAAGAAAAAAGTAATCCTCACCCAGCTTTGCTACTGTATACCCTAAATAATTATCAAGAAAAAAAGAAACCAAAACAAGAAACAGACCAATGGCACATGAAACAAAATACAATAGCTTGATAACCTAAACAATAGTATTCATCAAAGATGATAAAAAGGCGAAGAATTTATACCAAGAAAGGGAAAGATGAGTAAGACCCCAGCAAATAGCATCTCTCCACCCACTACAAACACCGGAAGCAACGATTACCGTTTGATCATCAACAAGCGATACAATTCGCAACAAAAGCTCCATAGGAATGTCTTTCCATTCAGTGATCACTCTACCGCCTCCCATCTTCCCACCACCAATTCCTTCTCCACCAAACACCGTCATCAATTTCTCAAAGCATAAATCTAGATCATCAGTCTTCAGACCCTCTGCTCCAATCATTTCAATTTTGCCTCTCTATTATAATTAAATATACACAATCCTCAACTTTATATCCGAAGAAAACTCCTTGTTACTGTCAATACAATTATATTAAGAGAAAGAAACAAATTCAGATGAAAACAAGGAAGTAAATCAGTTTCCAATGCATTGAAATTAGAGTATTTTTTGGTAGTAAAACGACAACAATAAAAGAACGAAAATCATCCATGTGTAAGCACAAACAAAATAGTAACACTTTCAGATTTTTAATTACAAAGAGTCATCGAACTCATAAAAACCCTACAACGATTCCCAATCAAAAAAATAGAAACTGAACAGTACTCTGTACAAAATTGAAAGCTTACACAACTATTGAAGCAAGTCTTTTAGTTAAAATACACTTTCAGATTTTTAATTACAAAGAGTCATCGAACTCATAAAAACCCTAGAACGATTCCCAATCAAAAAAATAGAAACTGAACGGTAATCTGTACAAAAATTGAAAGCTTACACAACTATTGAAACAAGTCTTTTAGTTAAAATTAAGCTCAACAAACAAAACAAACACAAAATTGAAAACAAATAGAATTTTTTTTTTCCTCACATAGGAAATTGATCAAATGAAAAACAAATTGAAAGCTTGTTTACTTTAGAGACAACTAAAGAAGTTTTTCAGGTAAAATTAAGCACAAAAGATAAAACAAACACACAATTGAAAACAAATACAATTTTTTTTCCTCACATAGGGAAATCGATCAATACAAATAAGCGAGTCTATCGATAACGATAATCATACATACATCTCAAATTAAGCTCAATAGAGAAAATAAACACACAATTGAAACAAATAGAATTTTTTATTTTTTTTCCTCACTCAGAAAAATCGATCAAATGGAAACCGGAGAGGAAATCATCAATGGATTATTCAAATAAAATAAATTCGAGTCTACAGATAAACAATAATCGTATGCATATAGGTACATATATAGAAAAAGCAACAAAAATAGAAAGCGGACAGAGCATAACAGAACAGAACAGTACTCTGCACAAAATTGAAAGCTTTATATTCAACTACAGAAACAAGTGTTTGAAGTAAAATTAAGCTCAATAAAGAAAATAAACACAATTGATAAGAAATTGAAAAAAAAAATACAACTTTATTTTCCCTCGCATAGGAAATTGATCAAATGGAAAATAATCATCAATGGATTATTCACACCTGAAATTCTGATGAGAAATACAAAGATGCCAGTCTATAGATATACATATATATTTATTATATAGAACATAGATGGAGGAAGAGCAAGAGAGAGCTAGGGTTTTCAGATACCTTAGAATAGATTATGGTGAATTGCTTTGCGTGAGTGAAGCAGTCGCTTTAAGACAGGGAAGGGGAGACTCTAGAGAGAGGATGGGTTATTTATACACGCATATAATTTATGTGACATATAATATTTGAATAGTTACGGAACTTAAAATTTTGGAAGGAGTTATAATGTGCTCATTTTATCTAATTTGGTTATTAAATTAGATAAAATGAAGTCATGTCATTTAACAGTTTTTTTTATCAAAATGTAATAAAAAAGAGTGTTTGATATATTTTTTGACCTAATATGTGAAGTATTTTGGCAAGGGTAGTCGGAGAGAAGTAATAAAATCATATGTTTTGCATTTGACAAATGAATTATAAAAAATGAATGTTTTGCATTTGACAAAAAAAACAATCGTTAAATAAAGTTATATGTTTCATATATGGCTTTGTTTTATATTATTTAATAGTTAAATTGGATGGATTAGTCATTTAGTTGTAATAAAATTCACTCCAAATTTGTTTTGAAGTTTAATAGTTAAAGTTGTGTACTTTAAATTATTGGTTTTTTTTGTTTCAGTCAGAATAGAAATTTGAAAATTCAAATCCAATTTGAAAGTTCAGTTTTAGTTTCGATTTTGGTTCGGTACGATTTCAATTTCTAAATAATTTGAACCCATAATCAAACTTTTTGGTTCGGTTTCGATTGGATTTTATTCGGTTTTCATATTATTTTTTTTTAAATCTTAAGCTAACACTTTTTTTTGTTAGAAAAAAATTAACTTTATGATTACTCTTATTTATTTTGGATATTAAAAAACATTTATTCTTACATTTATAATATGGCTCCAATATTTATAATATTTTTTAAAAAAAATCTCACTAGAATTTGTAAATAAAATTTAAGATACTGAATTAATATTATTTTCGAGTCATATTACCAATTATTCGTTTTGGTTTAGTTCGGTTTGATTTGGTTTTGCATTGACACACCCCAAAGCCGAATAAAATATATTCAGTTTCTATTTAGTTTGCCTTGTTTTAGTTTTTCTTCTGTTTGGTTTTTAACGGATTGATTTGGTCATTTGAATTTCGAGTTCTTCACAACACCTCGACTTTAAATATATTTATTAGAATTAGAAAATTGGTGTTTTACTCTAACAATTACTCAGAGATTTTGATAAGCGTAAATGCATTTTAGACCTCAAACTTAGATTAATATTAAAGTTTGATGCACGAAAAATGCGTCTTGTTCAAATATAAGTCATTTAAGTAAAAAAAAATAAATAATTAGCTTATCAGTTAACATATATATAATCCCGAATTTTGTTATTTACAGTAAACTAAAAAAAATAGAATTAAAATTAAAATTTTGTAAAGATAAAATAAAAAAAAATCAACCAAGCACAACCGTAACGATCCGAATTGACTTATAGTTCTATATAATAAAAATAAATCATTGTATTAGATATTTCAAGTTTTTTGTGTCTGATATTTTTTATTTCTAAAAAAAAGAACCAATTTAGTTAATTAAGTAACCATAGTTATATAAAAGTCTAGCATGGCGGAGCTTAGTTGCTCCCTTTTTAAAATTATGAAATATATATTTTTCATACTTAAAATATATATATTTTTTCCTTTAAAATTATGGGGAGAGGAGAAATGTAAGGAGGGAAGAAGCGTGAGGGTACGGTGACAGAACGGGCGGCGCAAGTGAAGCCACGTGTCCAGAAACAGTGAGGTGTTTGATTAAGGAATGGTGTGGGACCCGTGGTATGCATATATAGTGGTGCTTTGCTTTGCTTTGGTACACGGGAGAGGTATTGATGTGACGTGGCGTTTTGGCTATGCATCGAAATGGACGTCTATTGTCTACCAGGACTAGGATTTAGGTCTATCGTGTGGAAACGCTACTGCTCAATTTAACTCTCCTTTCCTGTTACGTTTTATTTATACTTTAAATATATTTTTAATGTACATATTTATTTATTAGACGATATACGTTAGAGGGGGGGTGCATTTCTAATGACCACACGTTTCTTTTTCTCATTTACTCAATTGTTAAAATTAAACTTAAATCTAGGCTTCTCAATTAAACCAAGAAAATCCAAAACTTCTAATCACCTAAATTCTCTTATAAAATATTTTACATCCTTGTCGAGCCGAAGTCACAAATAAATAATCTAAACTCTTGCTAGCTCGCCGTCAATCGCATCCACACATTAACATGATAATAATCCTAAGTTTATTTTGAAACCATATGTAATTAGCCGGGTTTTCCCTTAAAATGGTTAGTTCAAGTTGAAATTTAGGATCATAGTCCCCACATATAAACCAAGAATCTTTTTATTGCAATACTAATGTGGGATATTGTAAGTCATTATAATCTTCTTGTGTTAAATCCCTGACATCCTTGACACACACAAACAATATTGGCTATAATTAGTTGCATCTAATGATTCCAACTCCCGTCAACCGCATAAACACGACTCACTATATCAGCACGTCACGTGGTACTAGTCTTAGGTCTACTCTGATACCACCCGGGTTCCCTCCCAAATTGGTTAGCCCAAGTTATAAATTAAGGTCATTGCACCCATATATACACAAAAAAACTTTCCATTACACTATCGATGTAGAATATTTTGCGTCATTACAAAACTTGTCTGTTCAATCTGTTAAATTGTGGGTTGAGTTTAATTGAAGTTGAATTGGACCAAGTGTGAACAAAATCTTATAAGCCAAATTAATTGAACTTCAAGTGCTTAGTTCGAACTTTGCCCAGCCCACTTGTACTAAGTTATGTTACTGTGTCATATGTTATACCTATCTACTTTTATTCAAGTATAAACTCTATCCCCATGCATCACACCACTTTTACTTATATAGTCATTTAATAGTGTAGCAGTTTTTAAAAAAAAAAATTATGTGATGATATTTTAGAATTTTGATATTGCATAGAGTATTTTAAATTTTTCATATTATATAATGGTTTATATATACTTAATAGTAAATACGTGGTACTTTACAAATTTTTAGATCATGCGTATAAATTTTATATGAGCTGGTCCGAACTTGGGCTTGAAACTTGCTTTAAATTATGAGCTGAGCTTTAGCATTTAAGGTGAGTTTACTTTTAGCGGAGCTAGAGCTCAAACATGCTCAAAATAATTTGGGCTGAGCGTGAACAACCCTGAGCCCGATCCATATACCCCGATTGATAGGCTTATTCAAATCATTAATAATTAATAACTCTAAATTATATCAACCTAAATTATTAACTCTATTAATTAAACCCCCCCCCCCCCCTTTTCATCATCATCATCATTTGCCCAAATCATCACCCCTTTCCACCATGCCGCCGTTGTTACCTCCATCACTATCTAAAACATTCAGCTTTCTTCACTTTTGGAAACCACCCCCCCCCCTCCCCCCCCCCCCCCCCCGGCAGAGCTGGCCCTGGGGCAGGGCGACCACCCAGGGCCCAAAATTTTAGAGGGGCAGAAATATTTATATATATATATATATATATTAAAAATATAATTTTTTCTAATTAATAACAACTTAAGCTTCCAAAGTTCTAATTGTGTGTAGGAAAATAGTTTTTTAACTCTTCTCATATTCAATCTCAATTTTCTCACACTACTAGATAGAATTAGAGGGGCACTAATATTTTTTATTTCATTCATATTTATTTTAAAATAATAAAGAAGAATTTGATATTTAATTGTAAGGTATTTTGTAGGATTTTTTGCAATTGTAATGTATTTTTTGTGCCATGTAAATTCTTATTATTGGAATAAAATTATTTTTTTAATATAAAATTATATAAAAAATAATTTATTTACTTATAAGAGGGTATTTTTTTGGGTTTTGCCCCGGGCCTAGAAATGGCCAAGACCGGCTATGCCCCCCCCCCCCCCTGCCTTCTTCATCATCGCCATTTTTAGAACGATAAAAACTAGGATTATACATGAAAAAAAAAATTGTGTGAAGCTTTACTCAACCCATTCCTGTTAAGGATAATTAGATAGTTACCGAGTATCTTGTGCTTAATTTTTTTTTAACCTAACACTGACTTAACTCATGCTAGACTTACTTGACTGACATGGGCCAGTTTAACTTACTCGGTTGGCATGGGTTGAGTTAATGAACACATATTCAATTTACTTGGATCGAGTTAGTGTAAAAAGGGGGTTTTTTGTTTTTTTTTAAATAACATTCAATTATAGTGGAGGGCATGGGCCGAGCCGATCTTCATACGCATACACACTTTGTGCATAAATCAAAGAAAAAAGGAGAGGACATGTATTGATGGCATCAAAAAATACAAAAATAATAATATATGTATACAAAGGAGCGGAATAGTAGGTACTTTTCAGTTCCACCATAGGCTATGATCGATACCTCTTGAATTTTGCACATTTTTTTATATTTAGGAGTAATGATTCGTCAAATATTATTATATTAATTATATATACAATGATTAATGTGATAAACATTTGATGTTCTCGCTAAATTGTGGTGAATAATCGTGTGGTGTAACTTATTATAATATATATGTATACACTATAGTAAATATTCTATATTACTTAACAAATCAAAATAAATAGTTTCAATTATGAAAAAATATACTCAAATTGAAGAGTTGATCTTTTAACATTTTGTAAACATAATTAAAATGTTTAAATCAACAATTGAAAACCTAAAAATGTGTTAATTTAAAGAAGTACTCACTATAACATACGGTGGAAAGTATCAACCATTCTACTACTCTATGCATATAATGTATATAAAAGGTGGAAGAGCTAGGTGATGAACATGGATATATAAGTATATATGTGTGTGTGTGTGTATATATATATAAAAGCAACCACACCAGGTATGCTAAATGGGCAAATTTAGCATACCCCGTCTCACAGTGGGCAAATGTAAATGGTAAAAAATAATCTTGTATGGTATAAAACGAATAAACTTACCATATCCCTAAATTTTACTTATATAGCTTTCCTTCACTTGGATCAAACCATACGGGTGAGATAAACTTGTACCAAAATATAAAAAAATATTGTTACAAGTGTGGGACAAAAATAAATAGGAAAATGCTTCTCGTTTCACTCGTATGGGCTCATACAAGTGAGCTTTACTCATATGAAACATTTTCTTAACTTTTTTTTGGCTCAAAATTGATACGGGAAAAGCACACTCATATGAGCATTTTTATGCCATATTCGCTATATCCAAGCTTAAAATTTAGTAAGTAATTAGTAAATTTGGTTTTAAATTTTACCATAACCGATGTAGATGCTCTAAGGAGAGAGGGAGTGACGAAACTTTAGAGAAGAGATAAGATTTGAGGAGAGAGAGAAGGGAGATGATGGGGCTGGCTGAAGGATTGTAGTGTAGGACTAAAGTTGATGGAGTGTTTAGAGTATCCATACCGGGTATGGTAAATTGATACCTCTCCTCACACCGGAGAAATGTAGATGGACAAAATTTAGCTTGTATGGTATAGAAAGAGTAAACTTACAATTTCTTTATCATACGGCCATGCTTTACTCATATGACATATACGGGTGTGATAAACTTGTATCAAAATAAAAAAAATAAAAAACAATACGAGTGTCGGACACTCGTATAAGCCATACACACCCATACGAGTAAAGCACACTCATATGGAACTATTCCTATTTTATTTTATTTTTATGCTCAACACCATACTAAGTGATTAAGAGAAAAAAAAAAAAAAAAAGGAGAAGTAAGAAATCCATACGAGGCTAGCAGCCTCGTTTTGCCATTCTCAATTTTTTTTTTAATCTGAACACCCATACAAGGGTGGGTGTCTGGTATTAGCTAAATTTTTTTTTATTTATTGCACAACAGTCATACGAGGATAGCACGCTCGTATGACTATTTTTATGCCATATCCGCTGTGTAGAATTCGCAAATTTACTAACCAATTGCTAAATTTGAAATTAAATTTACTATATCCGGTATGGATGCTCTTATGAGAATAAAATTATACAAAAGGAATGTTTGTGAAATATATATGGTGTGCAAAAAATAGTGAGGGTGTAATTGGTATCACCCTAAATTTAACAAAAAAAATTAACATAATAACAAGTTGACAAAGACATTATACAATTGTATCGTCACGCTAAACTGTTTATTGAATGCTAAATTTGGCATACACTTAACAATTTTAGCTTTCATATTACTATTTTAATACATGCAATGCAGTTCTTGTTATGCTAATATTAGCATTTTATGGCCTAAAAAGGGCTGCCCGACTAATTTTAATGAAACAATTTTAGAGCAGGTAGGAGTTCTTATAAATTTGTGGCTAATTCGTGTTCATGATAATTTAATATATATAATATCATATGATGCAAGAGACTGGGGCGGGTCAAAGCACAATTTTTTGTGGGTTCAAATTACCTGTGCATAAAGAAAATATGCAAGGTAGTTTCGGGTTTTTTAAACAAGCCATAACTCTTTAGTTTTTGAGTAAAATAAATTTTGCAAAATAATTTCCATACATAATTATTAAAAGGTTTTGATTAACTGTGAATTTTACACTATAACCCACCGTTATTAATTAGTGATTACATTAGTGATGAACAAATCCAGAAAATTAAAAACTCACAACAAGATTGGAGCATCACAAGTTGGTATATCATTTTAGGCGGGTTGGATATGGAGTTGGCCGCATTAACCTCAACTCAACAATGTTTTCATACCTAAAGTAAGATCTCCAGAGCTAAGATCTTCCCCAACAACTTATTTATGAAGGTGTTAATCGATGATAAATAGTCAAATAAAGAAAAAAAAACCCACTCTCCAATTGGTCGTGTATGTATTGTGGAAATGACAATATGATAAAGTAATATTTTTTACATTGTGTAGAAGAATCTATATATGTAGAGTCTATATAGATTCTACTATAAAATGAAGATATAATGTGACGTTAAAAGATGGGACTCACAACTCACCGTACTCTCTCTTTTCATTGTATATAGGAATTTGTTTGTATGTATACGTAGATAGGCCAAAAAATATTAGAAAGACTTTTCTTTTCTTTTTTTAAAATGTGTCATATAGATATGAAAATAATGCCAACTAAATATACCCAATATTTAAAATAGCTTCATAGTCTTTCATGGAGAAGCTAAGCCATTGGAGAGGCCTAATTTAATTGGACCTTAACTTAAAATGGCTTGCTCACATTTGAAAAGTACATAATCAAAAAGCTAAAAACTCTTCTCGAATTGCTGGTCACAACATTATGGATATGATACGGCAGTCTACATTTAGTCTCGTATACATTGTGAATATGATGTGGTACACCAATATGATATTATAGATAAATCGGCTAGTTAGATGTTTTTTTTTTGGTTGTTGTTATTGTTGTTTTGGTTTCCAGGCAAATATATATATATATATATATAAATGATACACGGATAGATCAATTCGATATATATTCGATCTTGGGTAAGGGCCGATCTATGTGGGGTAGAGGGAGGGCAGCTGCCCTTGCCAGAAATTTTGAATTTTTTCACCTATTTATATATGATCGATACTAGATTTTGTACATGCAATGCACGCACTACTTATATATATATATATATATATATATATATATATATATATATTATGAGGATAAAAGTTCAAAATAATAATGAATGATGCATTGGTGGTTTAAGTGTGTAAATTGTTTCATTACTAAGGTTCAAATTTTGTTACAAGCAAATTTTTTGTCATTTTTTCTAGTACCTTAAAAAAATAAATTCAACATTTCTAATTTTTGGTTTGTATTTGGGCTCTCAATCGGGTTATATGAGTTGAGCTTGGAGTTACTTATGCAAAACCTGAATTATTTTTGTGCAATGTAAGATTCACTTTATATACTTAAATTGAATTCATAATTTATTACGAGTTCGACCGGTCCATATAAGATTGAGAGGCATGGTAAAAAAAATGGTATTCTTAAATATACCCACATAATCCGTCTTTTTCACTCCACCAAAAGTCAATATTACGTCAATCTTAATCTAAAAAGTAGCGTAAGATTCTTTCTTCTCATCTTAGTTTATGTACTTGAAAAAATTGCCACCAATTTATTTTTCTCACCCATTTAAATTTTTTAAAATTAAAAAGGTCCATTCTTTCCAACAAATAATTCTACAACCTTAGTTCAAATATATTTTAATGAATGATTTATTTTTATAAAAACTATTTTATTTTTCAATTCATTATATACAGCCATATGGGAGACAATAATATTACGAAGATTGAAATTTTATTATTAGCTAGTGAAAACAGTTGGAATAACTATTTTGTGTTAACTAATTAATTTTTACTTTGATCAGGTATTTCTTTTTAAACAGTTGGTCGCCTAAAAGTCTAAAATTATTGTTGTTACTATTTTTATTTTTCAAATTTACAATTTACTGTCTTTGAAATTGTCACTTATGGGGCTTGACTCTATCTCTAATTAGGAATTTTGTAAGGTCAATAATGAATTTTGGGGATGTGCAATAAAATAAATAAATTTATTATTTGATTTATAAAAAAGATATGGTATGTCGTTGGTGTGTATAAAAAAGATAGGCTAGGTTGAATGTTTTCAATAAAAATATTTTTATTAATTTATTTAAGATTTTCATATTTTAGTTTTAGCGACGACGAAATTAACGTCCCAATAGTACATTTAGTAAAATCACCCCACCATCGGGGTAAATTGAAAGTTTTTTTAAAAAATAAGTGGAGTGAGAAGGAAGTATTATCTTATTGGAGTGAGAAGACAGATTATGTGGGTTTATTTAAAAACTCCCTGAAAAAAATTGCAGAACACTAAGGGCTTGTTTGGTTAGTGTATATTTTTCCAAATTTTAAAAACTCAACTTAAAATCAACTTTACTTTTATACTTCCCAAAACTTATTTCACTTTACTTTCTTTCTCTAAAAAAAACTTTTAAAATACCCTAACATTAAATTAAAAAATCAAAATTAGATAAAAAAATATATGTATTTGAAACATAATCGTCGAGATCTATAAAATAAAATCCATTGTGACTATTTTTTGAAATTTTTTTATGAGGTTTTTTATGTTAGTTGAAAAAAACTCAAATAAAAACCAAATTCACTTTTTAACATATTTCCAAATTTTACCCAACACCATATTTTAAAAATTCAACTTAAAAATTCAACTCAAAATATCAACTAAACATCCATAAACCATTATAACTTATGAAAAATCTAAAACATTTTAAACAATATCCAAATTCCTGAATACTATTGCATAAAATCCCTCCAAAACACTAATAGACTGTTAGATGACTAATTAACAGTGGTGCGATGCATGGAGATGGGGTTTAAACCTTAACAATAATGGATATGCATAGTAAATTACTCATTGATGTAACTTAGTACAAGGGGGGTCGGATCATAGTTCGACTAAACACTTGAAGTATAAACTCAGTCCAAAATTAATTTGCGTTCAAGATTTTGTTCACACTCAGTCATGTTAAGACTCAATTAAAATTCAGTCCTTAATTTAGTGGGCCAAACGGACCAGATATATATTTGCTCAATCCAATTGACAGACCTATTTTAGAAGAAAAAAAAAGAAAGATTTTCAATTTCAAAAATGTGGTTCAGTGGATAATAAATAACTTCTTTTGTCGATTTAAATGCACCAAAAATTTAAAATGTTTTAATCATAAAATCTAAACAGTTCAATTTTTAAATAACACATCTTTTTTGCATTTTCTATCTGAAATATATGGTTTGAACCATTGACCATTTCTTATCAAATGTCAGTTATCACTTATTAATATATTATGGCTATGATTAATAACAAGATAAACAATAGTCAAAAAATAATATATTTTTGTTAAGAAATAAAAAATAAGTTAAGAGATGTGGTGATATTTACTCTTACTTTTTAGATTTTTTCATAAATTATTTTTCTTTAAGTGATGGTGAAATAAAAAAATTCACAGCATAAAAGAAAAATGTAAGACATATATTTATAAAAATAAATAGAAAATAGAAAATATCTCCTCAAATTTTTTAACTAATTTTCTATCTTCTCATTTAAATTAATTATTTAAATTTTATCATTTTTTTTATATTACTATTCAACAGAATCTTTATAAGGGCATTAGGTAATCACATTTTTCAAATAAAATTAGTTTATCCAGTGTACTTTCTTGTTAAATGGAAAGAAGAGGAAAAGAATAAAAGAAAGAAAAGCAAGCAATCAATCAATTTGCGGTAGTGCGGCAATTTCAAAGGGGAAAATGGAAATGGAGAAAAAGGGAGAAGGTCGAGAAGGTTCCATTTTGTCGAAACACGAAACCGCGCCAAAAGGGACAAGATAAAAAAAATGTCACAATATCTTTTCTGTATCTGTCTACATAGTACTGTTGTGAGTGCACCTACCGAAGGAATCAAATAACTTTTCTTTTTCTTTTTCTTTTTTAATTACACTACGTGTTGTCTGAATTAGTTTTTGCCTTTTTTATTTATATTAACTAGAAATTAGGTAGAATGGCTTATTATACATTGATTTTTACAAAAAATTCAATTAATAATATTTTTTTGAATGAATGACCTATTTTTAATTGGTAATTAGTGTAAGAGGCCTATTTTATTTTATATTTTAAATGAATGTATTTGAATAAATTTAAATATTATTTAATTAATAAAAACATGTTATGTATTACCTAAATTACCCTTTTTTATGAAATTTGCACAAAAAATATGGACTGCAAAGTTCATATTGCAATAAAATATAAACTGCAAAGTTCATATTGCAGTGAAATATGGACTGCAATATGAACTTTGCACTAAAAATATGGACTTCAAAGTTCACATTGCAGTAAAATATGGACTGCAATATGAACTTTACACTAAAAATATCGATTGCAAAGTTCACATTGCAGTGAAATATGGAGTGCAAAGTTCATATTGCAGTAAAATATAGACTGCAAAGTTTATATTGTAGTCTATATTTTAATGCATATTGGTATTTTTTAGTTTATTTTAAGGGTTGGGATGTCATTTTATAATGAAAAAAAAAACACATGTCATATTATCAATAAAATAAAAAATAGGCCCTTTATTTAAAAAAAAATTATTCCTTGGCTTTAGTGTGAAAATCTTTCTCTAATAAGCCCTTTTTTTTTAATTGCCCCTTATATTAAATATTGTTTAAATTAATTTTTGCACATCTAATTAATTCTCTTTCATATTTTAATTAATTCTTTCTTTTTTTAATTTAAATATTATAATTGTTGTACGAAAAACAAATTATGATAATCATTATGTGAAGATTAACATGACATTTTATGATTGATGTAATAAAATAATTATAGCGAGTTCTTACTTGATCAATGCATCAATTAATCAAGTGATAAAATTGCATTAGCCAATTAAATAATATAACTATGTTAACCTTCGCATAACAAAAGTTAATTAATTCTTAAAATAGTGTTTTGATTACTTGGAATATGTACTATTCAATGGGCATATTTTAATTACTTTTTCCAATTCGTTAATCTCAAACAACAATTATTTTTAAAAGAACGCATCATTTTATTAAAATTTTATTTTTTTAATAATCGGTCGAGCACATCTGGTACGTATGTGCTCCAATAAAAAAATTGAAATTGTTTCTTCTTTTTAAAAGTTTATGGTATCGATTAATCTGAGTTAGTGGTTTAAAAGGATTTGTCATATATGAAACCGTAATCATCTAAAATCAATTAATCGATGACATGGGTCCATCATATGTCAATTTCATATTAATAACTTTTGTAAAAATAGTTTTTGAACATATATACGTGGATCACACAATTCAAAGTTCTTGTTCACGACACAACTTGCCAGGAATGACCTAAATTTGCTGTCAATGTAATTACCAATTATTCAAGGATACTTTCGAAACTCGAATAAGTTTGCACGGAACATCTTCCATATACCAACATCTATATTTTTTTATTTTTTTTTAATGCACAAAAAACAATTCAAATGCTTGTTAAAGAATTATCTTCTTGTCCTTTTCCTTTCTAAGGGAAATTTTCTTTTCACTTAATTAAAAAAAAAAAATTAAGTCTCCTTTTCAATAAAAGAATCAAAACTCAAGTCTCTTTATTAATTACTAGAATAAAACACAACAAGTTAAGAAAGTAATCGTTGTATTCGCAATATTTTACTTATGAAAAATAATTACCATTGAGCCGTAAACTCATGCAAAACTTCAATTAATTTGAAATTAAAAAAGTAAAAACTACTTATTATTAGTGTGTTGTGAAACTAACAAAAGAGAATGCTAGCTCATTCTCTTCGCCAGCGACCATATACATAAAGAGATTGATTTATTATTTTTGATTTGAGAATTCATTTTACGAGATGTCTAGATAATTTTTACGCATCTCCACTAATTTACTCTCGCAATTGATGTGTCTCGTTGATTGCAATAAATTTGTTACCATCAAAATTCGATCCGAAAAACTTTTGGTCGAATTTAAAATAAACGAACCACTAATTATAGTTATAAAAAGTTTGATTGATTCAATGGTAATATTATAACTAATTATAGTTATAAAAAAAATATACATATATATATATATAAACAAACCGCTATATATATGGCCAATTTCCTCAGTCACCTCGATCTGTCCCTCTCCATTAGATGAATGGTGGGTCCATAAATTTTCGGTCTTCTCTGACTAGAATGTAAATTGTGGTGGGCCCTCATTTTTATCTTTAATTAGCGAAGTTGCCACTTCACTCTATCAATTAGTATTTGATCCCACACAAATCTAAATATCTAATCCTCTCCCTACCCTCGCTTTAATTTAATAATGTAGCGTACAAAAACTACTAAACAAGTTGTGGTAGGCCCTCACCTTCATCTTCAGAGTGATTGATGCCATTGATTTACTGCGCTTAAACCTAAACCAAAAGCAAAAACTTATGTAATCGACTCCAAATTTTTTGATCCCAACCTAAATTAATATTATGGATGAACTAAATCAATCCAAAACCAAATAATACGAATTTGGTTTGAATTATATTATCGCTCCCAAAAAATTAATGAAAATATAAATAAAAACTTATAGAGAATTAAGATGATAAAACATGTTCCAAATAACACCAAAATTTGGTGTATATATATATATTTTTGTTGTCTTTTTGCCTAAGAAAAAGCTACCAATACCATTTGGACATAAAAAATAAAAGAAAAAGAAAAGCAATCAACAGCCGTAAGCATAATTAATAAATAATGCATCACCAATTTCATATCATATTTTTACAAGATCTTTTGTGGCATACTCGATCGCAGACAAACAAACCAATAATATTAAGCCACGCATTCCATAATGACATATGTTATTCATATTACAATAACATGTTTGATTAAATTAGTTTGGATAATCTACAAAATTATCTCAAAACCAAACTAAACCAATCCAATGAGTTTTTGAAAATATGAATCCAAATCCATCTAATTCATTTGACAAACCAAATCAAAAAAGCGAGCATAGGAGGGATTTGTTCAGTCTCGGTTTTTCTAATACATCTTGCATATTAATTTTTTTTTGTACTATCTGTTTTCATGTATGCATATATCACTATTCGCTTTGATTGATTGCCTAGGAATCTTGTTTAGTTTCCGGTCTAGATACATTCTTCAACTCTGACAATCTTTGTATGATTGTCTTTAATGGAAGTATGAGTATTATATCTTCAACCCTGACAATCTTTGCATGATTGCTACAATATATGGAAGTACGAGTATTATTAAAACAGTGACAACACCCCTCACAATCTTTTATCCTTTTGGTACAACCCCTCACCATCTTTAATTTGCATCATTTTAGTGTAATGATAGTAGCTAGTAACATCAAAATATATAGTTGCAAATCCCATGCGATGGCGCACACAAATTGTACCAATAAAAACAGATATACACACAAAGAATAATGATATATCTTTAACCTTAAAATAAATTTGAAAAAAACTAAAAAAGTGTTACATTAATTTTCTTTTAAGATCCAAAAGTTGGAAAAATTTTAGTGGAAAAGTCAGGAAGTTCGATCCCTGACTCTCCCATTCTCTCCCCTTTTCTAAAGATCAAATATTGAATTAATTTAGAGGCTTGTTATTAACACACATTAAAACACTTTTCATTATTTTAACATTGACTTAGCTTTAAAGATCCGAGTGTATGTGCACGTACTCGGTTTTTAGGAGCTGAGCCAATGTATTTTTTTTTATCCGACAATGGTTCGACCTTTAAGTACCGAGTATGTACACATATATTTGGTTTTTAGAGTCCAAGTAATTAGGACAGAGTGTTAGAGTTGTTTTGGCGTGTGTCAATGACGCCCTCCTTAATTTATTTGTAATTCACTTATATTTAAAAAATTATGTATATAAAATTTGTTTGGTTGTTCTCCAATTTGCGAATTTGAATATTTAAACTTGCTTAATGGATGGATTATCTACTTTAATGTTTTGTTGCAAAAATAAACTAGTATAAAAAGTTAGTCATTACCTTAAGTTAAATCTTAAAATATTAAATAAGAAAACGTAAAGACACAGTTTAAATTATATAACTTTAACAATTATTTAAGTTTATGCGAAAAAAAATTAAATCACACAATTTGTTTATTAAAATGAAAAATTTTACTATTTGTCAATTTATAATAAAATGGAATATAAACTAGACAGTTATACAGCTAAATGAGCGTTCATATATTTTTAGCTGTCCACGACTATGTGGTGCATTTGGCTAAACACCAAAGTAAATGACAGTGAAAAACATTAAATAGCTGGTTGTAGATAAGAGCTATCTTCAGCAATTGTTGTCACTGAAAAAGCCGTGCATGCTATTTAATTTGATTTTATCTACGATAGTGGACCTTGTGTGGGATTTTACATTAAAAAAACAAGTATATAATTTACGCGATGTATGGGTATTTTAATTAATAGAATATATAAATATTTTAAATTATATAAATATAAAAATATAATGTATAATAATAAATAAAAATACTCATATAATGTAACTACAAAAATATATAGGTAAATTAATTACAAATAAACAAGTAATTCAATGACCTCAATTATATAAAATAAAAATTGATATGTATGAAAAGACTTTTGAATTAGTGCAAAATAATTAATATATCTGGTTGGGAGAAAATGATGAAATTATAAACAATAAAAAGTTAAGTACATATATATTATCATAATTATTAGTAATGAGCAATGTTATAATAATAAAGCGAAAAAAGACCAAACAATCAAGAAGAAATGCAAAAAAAGAGTTATTTATAAAAGTAATTAAAGATTGTATTAATTGCTACACTTTCTCCATTTTACTATATATTAATAGATAGTGAAAAAAAAAGTTTAATATTTCGATGATTATTTTTACAGAATAGTTTAATTCTTAAATTTTGCTAATTTTTTTTTATAAAAATAATTAACTATCAGTTTTAAGGGCTAACTACTAAAAAGTATAATATGTATAGTTGGTCCGTTATTCATCTTGAGCGACATAATGTTTTTTATTTTTTTTTTTTTTTAAATAGTTAACATTGTAAACGTTTTCGTTACTTTTTATTTATTTGTCGTTTCACAGTTGCACTGTACATGGAAAATTGTCATGCACCTAATCGTTTGTAAAATTTGATATGCAAATGTTACATGTCAGTCTATTTCTACCAAAATTAGAAATTGAAAAAAATAAATTGTTCATCACAATTACTTGTCATTTTATAGTATTTTTCATAATTTTTTAATACATACTTTTATAATCACAATTTATAAATTTTACACAAAATATAATTTTATACTACAACTAGAAATGCTTTAAATAATTAATTAATATAATTTAGTTTGTTTAAAATAATAGTATTACTCTGTAAAATTATAAAGTTTTTAAGAATATTTTATGGGTGAAATCATGATGTCTAAAAATACCAAGTGAATGATTTTTTGTCCGAACTCCCACCCACTTGTGTTGATATTTGGATTTGCATGAACCTTTAATCATGAAGCTAGAAGATATTTGTGGCGTATAAATTTCTAGCTATCAACATACACGAGAGTTCGATTGTCACTGGATTTTAACTTTGATTAATGGTGTGAGCACATCTAATTTTTAATTAGGACACATTTTATTAAAATAAAATTTGTCTTTTTTAATTTACAATTAATATGGGCACACTTTAAACTATTAGTAAACAAATTTTTTTTTGAGCATTACACTAAAAACCAAAATAATTTCTAAATAATTAGGATCGTGTACATCTTTACGTGTGTGATTGGCCATTTCTTGTGAATCTCTTTGAGTAGCCTTAGGCTACTGCAACACTATCAAAGTTTTTAGTTGGTGTAATGCTAGTATATGTGGAACCTTATGGAGCTACTACACTTGTTTGCTTCTTCTTTTGTATAGGAAAGTAAATGAATCTATTTTGCACACGAAACTCTGTTACTAATTAAACCACGCTCATTAGTGACAAAACACTTGATCAAAATTAAACAGTATAACCCGCTCAATATAGTTATTATACAACTAGATTTAATCATTTTTAGTAAAGTAACAATTAACTGAGCAGCTACCAGATGGTCAAATATTCTAGAGAGAGAATGAATTGTATTGAATTGATACAGGAAGACCCTATTTATAGGGATATACATAAGGGAAAAAGAAAACTAATTAAAACTAAACAACCCAAATTAATCTCCTACTCAACTAAGGAAACACAATATATTCTAACATTCCCCCTCAAGTTAGTGCATATTTATCGAACATGCCCAACTTGCTAAGTGAATCATAAACTGCTTTTCTGGAAACTCCCTTTGGAGGATATCTGCAAGCTGCTCTTCAGTGAAGACGAACAGAAAGCTAACAAGGTTGGCATATATCTTCTCCTTTATAAAATGACGATCAAACTCCACATGCTTAGTACGATCATGCTGCACAGTATTTTGTGATATATTAATAGCTGCCTTGTTGTCATAGTACAACTGCATAAGATTTTTAGGTTCGAAACCCAAATCACACATCAAATTTCTTAACCACAGCAATTTACATACTCCATGAGCCATTCCTCTATACTTAGCCTTAGCACTAGATCTAGCCACAATTTTATATTTTTTGCTTTTTCATGTAACAAAATTACCTCCTATAAAGGTAGTACCTTGATGTTGACTTTCTATCAATGATACTCCTAGCCTAATCTGCATCTGTGAAGCCACAAACTTCGAGGCAGTCGTTGTGTTTAGAAAACATCACTCCTCTACCTGGAGATGACTTCAAGTGTCTCATAATTCTAATTACAGCATCCATGTGACTCGCACTTGGGTTGTGCATGAACTGACTTACCGCATTAACGGCATATGCGACATCTGGCCTAGTATGGGTCAAATAAATTAACCACCCAACTAATCTTTGATAGCGAATAGGTATTTGGTTCGGATACTCTACTAAGCAATGATTCTGTTCAATAAAAGTGTCAACAAGTTTGTAATCCAACATACCAGTCTCTGCCAACAAGTCAAGAATATACTTTCTCTGGCATAGGTAGATCCCTTCACTCCCCCTTGCTACCTCAATCCATAATAAATACTTAAGTTCACCCAAGTCCTTAATCTCAAACTCGAAGGCCAACTGCCTCTGCAATATATCAGTCTTAGTAGTATCATCACCGGTGATCACCATATCATCAACGTAAATAATCAAAGTTGGTACTTTTCCTTGTCGATGCTTGATGAACAAGGTATGGTTTGAGTTGTTTTGTTTATAACCCACATTCTTCATAAATTGTGAGAACCTTCCAAACCATGAACGAGGTGATTGTTTGAGTCCATATAGTGATTTTTCTAGTTTAAAAACAAAATTACCAGGAGAAGCTGGCACATACTTTAGTGGAAGAGCCATATAAACTTCCTCAATTAATTCTCCATGGAGAAACACGTTATTGACATCAAATTGCCGAAGATGCTAGTTAAAATTCGCCGCAAATGATGAACAAGGTATGGCATTGCAATGATGAAGTACTCAGATTGTCCAAGAATTTGAATAGCAATTGAAAATGGAGCAAGATCACCAAGTGAAAAGAAAAGGGATGGTGGAATAAAATGATAAGGAGAAGATGTATACAAAATTAGGGTTTTTTAAATAATAGGCGTGCCTTTACTAAAGTGGTAAAAAAATAAATTTTACCTTAATGGGACGTGCCCTAATTACAAACTATATGTGCCCATACCATTAACCTTTAACTTTTGATACTTAATATGTTAAATTTACGCGTATTTAATCGCTCAACTATTTATTATTTTTATTTAATTTTTTTAATTACCTATACTCAAGAAAAAAAAGGTTCTTTTAAAATTAACTAGATAATTACATACACGTAATGCATATGCATGCATTTTTTTATGCCCACAAATATCTAATTTAAAAAATATTTAAATTAAGGGTAAGGAGGATGTTAAGAGGACTAATTTATTGATCCTTAAATATTAAACTATTATTTTAAGATATTAAACCGATGATTTTTTGAATAAAACTTAGTCATAATCCACCCAATTCAATTGAAAATTTCAATTGAAAAGACGAAAAGTGAATTAACTAAAAAATTAATACATTAGTACATTTCTAACTGTTCAAATTTTAGATATATGTTTACCTATCACAATTCTTGGTTGAATTTTTCGACAAAATTTGATTAAAATGGTTTACTAATTCATCTTTTTAGCCACTCAAAATAGTTGGCCCACATTTAAGGATAAAAAATTGGGTGATTTTGTTTTTATTCACTATATTTTGCAATTAATCGACTTATAAATTATGAAAATTTTAAACAAAGTTTCACAATATTACCCTTTTTAAAATTAATAAGTATATATACCAATTAAATTTATTTTATAATTCCACAAATTTAGATTCCATTTTAATTAAGATTCCTAATCCAAATATAATTTCTTTTTAATTTATTTCATATTTACATATCAAAATAATTCAAACGGCTTTTAGGTTTAGGGTTCCAAATCACTGTGCATGGATTAACTATGCGTGGATCAGTTTCAAAATATTAGAATGTATTTTATTCAACAAAAAATACAAACCCTAATATCAGTACGTAGTTGAAGCTTATAACAATAAAAAATCTTTTGTTAACGAGAGAATCGAATATTATTTTGCAACACGAAGAACACTTTATAGTAAAATGGATTAATGCGGTACTGGAAGTTGAGAAAGAACTAGGTATTAGTGTAAATGATGATTTATTTCCATCGCAATCAGCAGATTGCACGGTCAATGATATGTTCTTTTTTGTTTTGCTTATGAATTTATACTTAAGATTATATTTTTATTTGAAAATTAGTAGAGGAACTTAATTTCATATTTGACATTACAAACTTCAGCAGAACCTGAGTTAATATCTAATGTCGAATCCAAAACTAATTTGTTGTCCTGAAATAATAATTGTATTATTCTTTTTTATTGATTTTCAATTTACAAAAAATTGTTATGGTGTTTTTTAGGATTCTAAATTATCCACCCGAAGGAATTAATTATTCAGGAAACTTTATCAGTGTTATAATCGGTTAAAAGTGATGTCGATGATGTGCTGATGTAAGAAGTGGAAAATAGTAAACATGTGGGATGTGATTGTACTCAATTTTTTGCAACAGAGGAGGTAACTATTTGTTAAATCAAATGTTAAATTATAACTTGTATTATCAACATGATTGCACAAGATTTATTATATTTTAATTAAAGCAAATTTTTTACTCAAGAGATAATCTAACATCATGGTGTAAAGCTATTGGTAGGACTTGTAGGGTGGTTGTTAGCATAAAATATTGGAGTTTCCAAGATTTGGTCACAGAGGGAGAATCATTTATTGGTGCGAGAGAAGTGGGTCTTATAAAGAAAAACCTAGAAAAGTTTCAAGCAACCCTAATAAGCTATAAAATATTATAAGAACAAAGAAATATGGATGTCTATTCTTATTGAAAGGGAAAAAACTTGAAGATATCGACAATTGGAAGTTAAAAGTTGTATATGGTAGGCATAACAACCTTATAAATAATCAAACAATCTTTAAAGGGCATTCATATGTCAATAGACTCTCAAAAAGTGAGTAGATTATTACAGGCATGTGCGTGTTTAGAGTTAAACCTAGAGAGATATTTCATGTACTAAAATAACAAATTCACAATAATGTTTTTACTATTACAACAATTTACAATTTTAAAGCGAAGCATCAAATGCTTGAAAAGAAAGGAAGAACACAAATGTAACAGTTTACGCATATTTTAGATCAAAAGAAATATATATAGTTTCATAAAAGGGATGAGAACATAGATAAGATCATGGACATCTTCTTCGATCATCTATATTCCATGATACTTGTTAAGTGCTTCTCTCATGTGCTAATTATGGATTGTACCTATAAGATAAACCGGCACGGCTTACCTCTACTAGAGATTTTTGGTGTTACGTCAACCGCAAAAACGTTTATCACTTCCACAAGAAAATGGAAATTAATTATAGATGGGCTTTAGAATGCTTAAGAAATATTCTTTCACCAAGTAATCCTATGGTTATGATAACTGATTGTTACATGGCATTGATGAATGCAATTAAAATCATATTCCCTGATGCTTCTCATATGTTACGTACCTTTCACATCTCAAGAAACATTGAACAACACATGAAGGGAAACTTTATAACTAAGAAATCGTGGGACCTGTTCATTTAAGATTTTTATAATATAATAAAGTCTTCTACCAAAAAGAAATACAATGCAAATGTTGACAAATTCTGGAAGAAATATGAGAAGTAAAAAGATCTTCTAAGTCATATTGGTTGCACTTTGTTGAAGTACAAAAAGAGGTTTATGGCTACATGGACAAATAGGATTTTACATTTTGGCAATGTTACAACAAATATGGTCGAATCAAAGCATGCAAGTTTGAAAGGGCATTTGGGTTCATCACGAGGAGACATTATAAATAATTTAAATAAGATTGACAACTTTTTCGTATTACAACATGTTGCCATTATAGCGTATTTTTATAAATCTTTAAGCTCTAACTTGTACGTTCATCAGATATCTGATTTTAACAATTTGAGAGAGTTTGTATCCTTAAATGCTTTGGAGCTTATTAATGATGAAAGAAAGAGGAATGAACATATAGGCATTGATACTTCACGATGCAGTTGTGTACTCAGAACTGTGTACAATCTTCCTTGTGCTCATGAGATTTTACAATTTAAATGTGAAGGTCATGGAATTCCCTTATTTTCCATTCACCAAAGATAGATGAAACTAAATAGCATACATGGAGAAATTTCACATTATGCAATTGATCCGGAGCAAGAGATATCTTTCTTCAGAATGAAGCTTGATGAAGCAATAAACAAAAGATTAAGTTATTGAAGGTTATACATGAGTTACTTATACTTGTGTTACTATTTGAATATTATAATTACTTGTATTACTTAACTTCTCCTTCGAAATATATTTCAATATTGGTATTATAGTTATATATTATATTTTATCTTGTAGGCAACAAATCATGTATTAACAAATATGGTACCACCGGCAAATAACATGTTTTCCAAAAGAAAGGCAACGAATACGAAAAAGAAAATTTCATGTACGAAAGATTATAGTACAAAGTGGGATATATTTAGTTTCGAGTACGTAAAAAATTTAGAAGAATAAACAGAGGCTGTGTTCACTGAGCTACAAAATTTAAGTGAAGGTAGTTGAGGTAAACATATGAGAGAATAAAGTAAAGAATAAGAAAGAGAAATAATGTTCGTGGACTTAAATGAGCATCAATACTTCTCTTCACTTTTTGAGTTATTCCATCCAATTATTAAGGAGTATGTCCTCGTAAGTTTTGAAAATGTTCCCGCGGATGAGCATTGTGGCTATAGGTGTTGTGCAGGATTGCTAAATCTTAATGTTCATAATGGGTGGAGGGTGGTCAAAAAAAACATATTAATTGAACTAAGTGAAAATCAAGAATTATACACGAGAATTCTGGGCCGGTGAAGAAGGCTATAAGAAGGCTTCAGAAACTTTAAATTAATTTGAAGTGCACAATGTCCGTGTGAAGTATTGGATGCAACTTTCTGACATGTGTTGCTTATTTGCATCAGCATTTAATTGCATTTTTTGAGTAATCTCTCCTGGCCAAAGCTTAATGTACTTGCCATTGAGGACATGTTTAACACAAACCATGCAGATTGTCCAAAATGTGTTGTATGATGACATTCATTTTATGAAAGTCATTTTCAATGAGGGGTCTCTTCTTCCACATGTGGTTCCTAGTTAACGTAAACAGCGATACCCAGATGTAAAATATTGGGTTAAAGTTGTGCAAATGAGAATTTTTGACTAGTGCAAGGTTATTGGTGATCCTCCGGCTACGAATCCTTCTTCTTTTGAAATTATCAATGTACTTTAGCTGTTAATACTTTGATATGAAGGAAATAATATAATATGAACATTCATATTGCTTATTGATTTTTTTTAAAAAAAGGGTGCTTAATGCATTTATGAAACTTAAAGCTTAATAAATTTTGGTTATTGACCCAGTTTTACAATAACCAGTTGGCTGTTGGTATGTTAATGGTGGGTTGTAGGCCTTAACATATTTTTAGGCTTCACTTGTAGTTCTCCACTCGCGGAAGTAGAGGGTGAAATTGACATTTACTACAATTGAATTATGAATTATGATTTCATCCCAAACAAAGAATTATTTCACCTATTTTAAAAATGCATTGGTTTGAATGCAAAAGGTTAAATGTTTATTATCATAAAATAACATAAGGACATTTAAAATTAAAGAATTTGGACTCACATCTCAACTTTAAAAAATAATAATAATAATAGTAGTAGTAGTAGTAGCAGCAGCAATAATAATTTTAATAATAATAATTTGGGAGGACAGTGAATTTCGGTCTTGAAACTGAGAGCAACTGCAAAAAGGAAACTGAGAGCTTTTAAGATCGATATTGCCTAATCAAGATCAATCTTGGCACCCTGCCATAAGGAAACTGAGAGCTTACAAGATTGATCTTGCCTAACCATAATTTTAATAATAATAATTTGGGAGAGTAGTGAATTTTGGTCTTGAAACTGAGAACAACTGCCAAAAGGGAACTTAGAGCTTCTAAGATCAATCTTGCTTAATCAAGATCGATCTTGACACCCTGCCATGAGGAAACTGAGAGCTTACAAGATCAATTTTGCCTAACCAAGATCAATCTGGCAGCCTGTCAAGCAACTGCCAAAAGGAAATTAAGAACTTACAAGATCGATTTTACCTAACCAAGATCGATATTGGAAGGCAAAGTTGGATAAAAAATTGCATAATAACATGGTATTTAGAGCATTAATTTAAGACAAAATACTAAATCCAAACAACCTTAAAAATCCTAAATAAAACTTAAAAGTTGTATGAGTATGAGCTAAGAACGATCATATATTTATACAAACTAAAAGGCAAAGTTTGATTACAAATAGCATAATAACATAGTATTTAGAGCATTAATTTAAGCCAAAATACTAACTCGAAACAACCTTAAAATCCAATATGAAACTTAAAATTTAATAGTTAGCACAAGTATTTATAAATTGAAATTAAAGATCTTCATTATCAAAACATACAAGAAAAAGATATTAATAAGTTCATCACATCAGTGGTGGTGGTGGAGGTTGGAACCGGGCATCCCATGCTTGAAAGCAGTGAACGAGGTATTGATGATGGTATTCCTCCCTTTTGCTCAATGCCTCATAACGATTAAGGCTTTTTTTGGCGAAAATCTTCAACCTGTTTGGTTTGGCGCTCTTCCATGGCAAGTATCAATTGCTTGATTTCATCGAAACCCGTTGGTGGTGAAGCTTGGCTCGGGGAACCCTCACTTCGAGCCACATGTGTCTTCTTTAACGCTTTAGGGATTGAACTTGCACCTTGTGCCTCTCATATTGACCCTCTTATATAGCGATAGGACCCTGTTCTTCATATTGTATCTCGGTGGGATGTGTATGGAGTTGTCTTTGAGACTGTTTTAGCTTGATAACCCCAAGTTGCTTAATGATTTGAACCCCTTCCTTAGCCTTCACTCCATAATGTGCACAAAATCTTGTTATCGACACTCCTATTTTTATCGTCTCATTTCCCTTAATTTTAGTAGCGGGGTTACTAATCAATTTCACAAAGTATCTCATTAAACAAATATTGTTTTCTTTTGCAATATTGTAGACAATTAAAGCATCATCGAAGTAGAGGTGGATTTTATGGGTGGTGGGATAGATGCTATTACAAACAACCATCCAAAGTTTATGCATACGAGGTAGTAGGTTAGTGGTGTTAAATATATAAATCTAGAGAGAGATAGAAGAAATTTCATGAATTATTGTACTGATTGAATATATCAATGTACAAAGGAAAAGCCCTATTTATAGGGATATTCATATGAATGAAACAGAAATAACTTAACCTAGAGTAATAAGGAAATAACTTGAGCAATAAGAAAAAAGGAAAAAGCAATAAGGAAATAACTTGAGCAATAAGAAAAAAGGAAAAAGCAATAAGGAAATAACTTAAGCAATAAGAAAAAGGAAAATTAACAACCCCCTTAAACTTATGAAAGCTTAGAAAGCATTCTGAGTTTGGATACCAAAAAGTGAAACTGAGCAGTAACATGTGACTTGGTAAATAGATCAGTAAGTTGAAGCTCCGATGAGATGAATAGCAAATGAATTGTTCTTTGATTATGGGCTATCTGAATTGCACTTTGATTGTCATAAAATAAAGGCGTATGATTAGGAAGGTCAATTTCCATATATCGAAGTAACCAACAAAGCCAAACAATTTCGGAAGTTACATGAGCAAGGGATCGATACTCGGCTTCAGCACTAGAACAGGCAATCATAGTTTGTTTCTTACTTTTCGAAGATATGAGAGAATCACTTAGAAAAACACAGAATCCTATCATGGATCGGCGATCAATAGTATCATCTGCCCAGTTGGAGTCGGAATATATTTGTAACACAGGACTGGAAGCAAATGAAAGATGTAATTCTTAAAATAGTGTTCTTTTAAGTTACCGACTGATGCGTAGAACATCAGCAAAATGAATAGAGCGCAGTGCAGACATGAATTAGTTTACAATATGAACAGCATGACTAATATCTGGTCGAATGACGGTGAGATAGTTGAGACTGCCGACAAGTTGTTGATACTAAGTAAGATTAGGTAAAAGAGACCTGTTAAAAGCACAGTTTGACATTCATTTCAAGTGGAGTATCAGCAATCTTGTTGTTAGTTAAACAAGTGCGCTGAACAATGTTGGAAGCGTATTTCACCTGAGAAAGAAAATAACCTTTAGAGAAATGATAAACTTCAATATCAAGGAAGTAGCAAAGAATTCCTAAATCTTTTATTTCAAAGCAAAAGCACATATAGGTTTTAAGCTTGCATATTCCATCAAAATCATCCCTAGTGATAATCATATAATCGACATAAATAATAAATACAACAATGCCTTACTGAGAGGAACATGTAAACATTGCAGAATCATAAGCACTTTGAGAAAATCCATGTTGAAAAACGGTTATGGAGAAATTTTCAAACCAAGTTTTGGGTGCTTGCTTAAGACCATAGCGAGCACGACGAAGCTTGTAGAATTGCCTAGGAGAGTGAGTTAGTCCAGGAAGGGGCTGTATGTATATTTCTTCAGAGAAGTTGCCGTGAAGAAAAGCATTTTTGACATCCATCTGGTGAATTGTTCATTTATGGATGTAAGCAACTGAAATAAGTGTGCGAACTATGGTCATAAGGCCTACTAGAACGAAAGTTTTTTCATAATCAATACTATATTATTGGGTAAACCCTTTTGCAACAAGACGAACTTTTTATCGATCAACAGAATCATCGGCTTTGGTTTTAATCTTGTATACCCATTTGCTCCTAACAACATATTTTCCAGCAGGTAGGGTTACAAGGTCCCATGTATTGGTTTGCTTTAAGGCAGCAAGTTCATCGGCCATAACTTGTTGCTATAGGGGATCCAAGGATGATTCTCGGAAAGAGAATGGCTCATGTAGGAACAACAGGGGCAGAAAGAAAATAGTGATAATTTGATAACTTAGCTGGTGGCCGACAATCTCAAGTTGATTTGAGTGGAAGACCGCATTAGGGCATGCAGAGTCAGGGTAAGGCATTTGAGTTATCATACACCGAGTTAGCATTTGAGTTATCATACACCGAGTTAATGGGTTTAGCTAACACTGGATCAAGGACAATCACTAAGTAGGTGTAATATATGAGGCCTCTGTTGGTGGTGACTCAGGGAATTGATCTATAAATGGAGTAGTTTCAGTGGACAAGGTTGGATTTTTTGCTAAGGTGTAGTAAGGGGTATTTTCCCAGAAGGTAACATATCTGGAAAAGTGAAGTATTTTGGCAATTGGATCATAACAATGATAACCCTTTTGTTGAATCTCATACCCCAAGAAGAAACATATAGCTGTTTTTAGTGTGAGTTTAATCGGCTCTATTTTAAGAAGTAAGACAAAGCAAGTATATCCAAAGATACGAAGCCAGAATAGTCAGGGCGATTTTCATATAGACGCTCAAAAGGAGAAACACTATTTATAATAAGAAAAGGAATGCGGTTTATAATAAACACAAAGGTACGGATGGCTTCTCCTCAAAAGGTGGATGGGATAGATGATGACATAAGGAGAGTGCGGGTAGTTTCGATAAGGTGGCGGTGTTTATGTTCAGTAATCCCATTTTGTTGTGAAGTATCAGGGTAAGATAGTTGAGGAAGAATATCTTGAGATTTAAGAAAGTCAAGAAATGATTTGGATAAATATTCACCTCCAGAATCAGAACAAAATTTTTTGATGGTTATCATAATGGAAAATTCAATGTATACTTTAAGGAATCTGACCAAGAGTGAAACAAATAAGTCCAAGTGTAGCGAGAATAATCATTAACAAAAACCCTATAATATAACGCACCACTCATAGAAGCAATATGAGCTTTACCTCATATGTCAGAATGCACAAGATAAAAAGGAGATAATGAAATTATAGTACTATTATTAAAAGGAAGGGTCCGCTGTTTGGCCAATTTACAAGCAACACAAGAATGATCTTTGTCTAATGTAGCTGGTCTTAACAACCCTTGATTAACCATATATCTAAAGCGAGAAAAAAAAATGTCATAATCTAGAGTGCCAGAAGGAAAAAGATGATGTATGTGAAGTAGATGTTATTAAAGATGTATTAGTTTGTGGTGAAATTTGGAGTGTTTTTGTAACATATAAACGTTCAACTCTATGGCTTGTCCCAATTTGCTTGCCCGTCGAGCGGTCCTACATAACAAAACTCGAAGAATAAAATAGCTAGATTAGCCTAAAATCACATAATTACCCAACAGACAATAGTTGCATTAAAAGTTGAGGGGCAAAAAGAACTTCAGGAACAAACATGCCATTAGTGTTTTTAATAGAACCAATGTGACTAGCAGTAATAACAAAAATGTTAGCTGTGTGAATTTTAAAAGATGAATGCATGGGACTAAATGAGTCAAAGTACATATGGTCAAAAGTCATATGATTGATGTTCCGAAATCAAGGAACTATGGATAAAATATACCTGAAGAGACTGAAAAAGCAAAAGCAATAGTATGATTATTACCAAATGAATGAGTTTGTTGTGTCATGGCTTAAACATTGTCTGAAAAATTAGATGGAGCAAGTACTGCAGCAGAAGATCTAGTTGAGTTTTGTAGTCCCCGCATGTACTGAGATGTAGAAGAAGGACAATAATTAACTATATGTCCAAAGCCCTTACAGTAGTAACATTGAACCTGGGAAAGATCTCGAGGTGAATGTGCTTGGGTATTATGAGGATGTGTAGGTGTATATAATGGCTGAGGTGGAGTCTGATGAGGGCGTGGGGAAAAATTATTGTTGGATGATTTATAGTGTTGATTAGGCGGGCGAAGAGATGCAACATGCGATGTATTCGGGGCCAGTGATGCAACATATGAGGCATTCAGAGTCGAGGAGTCAATAAGCAATGAGGAAATATTTGAAATAATGCCCTTTCGAGTCTTTTCAATAATTAATTATGTTAGTGCCGATTCCACAAATGGGAGAGGTTTGCGGTGAAGAATAGATGCCCTAATTGGTTCAAATTCATCCTGTAGTGCCATAAGAAATTGTATAAGTCACGTTTCTTCACAGAAAGTTTCCCATAAACCTAGTTCTACTGTCCATTGAGATTCTATGAGTTCAAGTTAATCCCAAATAACGCACGTGCTGAAGTGAAACTCGGATACTGATTGGCCTAACTATTGTTGCAGAGCACGTATATCTTGTTCTAACTTATATCTCTTGGCAAAGTTGGTTTGAACATATATGTGTGCCAAAAAATTCCAAGCTTTATTTGCAGTATCGCATTTTTTAAGTTGGAGACTCATGGATGGGATGACAGTGTTGGCAATCCAGGTCAAAATTTTATTGTTGTTGATATCATAGTTAGCAAATTTTGCATCGGTTTTATCAAGACAACTTTCTTTCCACTAACATAATTCTAAAGCTCTTTTCCTTTCAAGAAATTGTGAAACATAATAGACTAGTGGCTATAATTACTTTAATCCAATTTTATAGTAATGAAAATTTCAGAGGTCTTCATAGTATATAATAGAGAGATAACTGATAAAAAATAAATAAACAGAGTAACAAATAGTGCACTGGACCTGGTTTCGTTACTTAAAGCTTAAATCTAGATAAACGAAGACTACGGTTTAGTCTGAAACAGTCAAAAACCTCAGGAACCATTTTAGGTTGTCAGAGAACCGGTAAAAAAGGAGCTAAACCGGTCAAAAGAAGAATATTGGTTAAATTTGATGGTAGGGACTAACAGCCGTTAGCTTTAACAGCAAAAGGCTAACGGCCGTTAAAGTTAATGGTAACAGCGGCAGTTAACAGTAATGGCCGTTAATTTTAACGAAAAAGGAGAAACACCATTAAAGTTAACGGTGGTTTGGCAAACGGTAATAGATCCGCGCGTAAGAGAGGCAGGATGGTGTCTGATTCACACACGCCGCACATAAGAGCGCATGTGATTGTATTTGGGGCTAATTTTTTCGCGACTAAGATCATTTTAAATAAACGAAGGTAATGGTATAATGGTTATTTGGTTTTGGTGTAGTATCAATGATAGAGGAATGGATTTGTGAATGGTTGATGGCATGAGATAAAGCAGCAGTGCGGCAGTGGTTTAAAAGAGGAACAGTGGTCGGCAGTGGCATCGGTTTAAGAGGAAAATTGGCCGAATGAACCCTCTGATACCATGTTAAATATATAAATCTAGAGAAAGTTGGGATAAATTTCATTTATTATTGTATTGATTGAATATATCAATGTACAAAAGAATAACCCTATCTATAGGGATATGCATATGAAAGAAAAGAAAATAACTTTACCTAGAGCAATAAGGAAATAACTTGAGCAAAGAAAAAGGAAAAAGCAATAAGGAAATAACTTGAGCAATAAGAAAAAAAGAAAATTAATAGGTGGATGGGATTTTGAATTTGTTAGCTAGTTTAGGAATTCCCGTTAAAGTCTCATGAACCGTGTATTCATCTGGTTTGTCATCGGAGGAAGCATAAGGTAGTATGCAATTCCTAATAATTAGAATGTGAAGGAAATTGCTTAAAGTATAAGGGCTAAAAAAATCTTCCATACCACAAACGAATGCAAAACAATCGTAGTCGGATTTTTCAATAGAGGAAACAATGAATTCTCGGTAAATTGTTGCGTTGCAATCGCCCACCTTCTTTTTGAGGAAATTGATCCAACCCACCTTTCTTGCAAATGTGAGTAAGGGCTCAAATTCATCAAGTTCTTCGATAACAGCAGCCCTTTCCGCCATGATCATCTGGTTACTAAACCAATCGTCATGCCAATTCTTTTTGATCTCACTTCGGAACCCTTGATAACCCTTTCATGGATTTGGTTTCAATTTAATGGGTTTAGTGACATTTTTCCTTTTTTGAGATGATGAAGAAGCCATATTTGAAAGGGTTTTGGTTGATATCTAGGGGTGGTGGCGTGAAATTGCAAAAACCCAAAAGTTAGGGTTTTGAAGATTTTTGAAATTGTGGGTGTGGGGAAAGAGGGAAGAAGAAGGAGGCTGAGGAAAGAGGGACAATGGGAAAAAGAAAAAGAGACGGTGGGAAAAAAACATTGTTAAATTTGAACTGGAAAGGTTAAGGGGTTAATTTTTGTTTTTGTTATTTTACTTCAATGTTAATTAAAATTTAGAATCTAAATTTTTAAAGTGGTTGTACTTAGTAATTTAGTTGATATTTTAATATTAAATTATTATTTAAAATAATATTTATAAAATTAAATTCATAATATTGTTTTGTCAGTTTATCCGCACTTACGGATTAATTTAATATGTAATGCGGATTAACTTGCCAGTGCTAATTAATTGCAAGATATAGTAGATAGAAATAAAATCACCCTAAAAAAATTTGATCCTCCTAAAATCCTTACTCTTTAGATTAATAGATGTTGAGTAGCTCAATGTGTAACTCCCATATTAATTTAGAGGTCAAAGCTTCGAACTGCAAAATAATTATTTTGTTTAATATATAAAAAACGCAAAGAAAGAAAAATTATAAACATATAAAATTGGTTTCATAGCTAACAACCACTAATTTCATTTTAATACACTAGTTAGAGATGTAGATCAATAATTAAATATCATTTTATTAACAAAAAAGTTGTAAGTTAAAATTATTGCATCAAAATATTATTTTTTTAACATTAATAATAATAAGAGTAAAATAAAAAAAATCACAAAAAATTAGTATGGTCACTAAATAAGTTTTTGGTTTATATATACATGGAATAGAGATTAAAGCAAAAAAACAACGATTTACATTAAAGTTGAAAGCTCAATTTTCTAGATATATATATATATATATAATACCTCTCACTTATTCCATTTTAGTGAAAAATACTTTAGCTACAGTCTTTTTCTTGACTGATCCGTCCTTCAATCAATGAAAAAGTAGCCGTCAACTTCATGATCGGTATTGCTTTCTTGACCATTTGGTCCGTGTACAGGTATTCTGTTTTTCTTCTTTTTTCCTTGCACAAATAGTGTTATTCATTTTAGCGTTTGGTTTCAATTTAAGTTGCATTTGGTATCTTGATCAATTTTATAAAATATTATTCTGAGAGAATTCTGAAAAGCTATTTAATCTTAACTTCTTTTCAGAGTTATTTCTTAATCACAGTAGTTACTTTTGACAACGTTTTTGCTAGCTTGTTTAATTAGCTATGAATTTTTTTAGATTACCAAAGAAGTGTTGACAGGTTTTGAAATGTTGAGAAAACTGTGCTTTAGAATCAATGCCAATTTTTTTTGTTCTTTTTTCTATTAATAAGAATAAAATTAATAAAATTCTCTTTTTTGAGAAAAGTATTCATAAATATTCGATTGTTATGTGCAAAAATATGTCTAATTATAATTTTGAAATTTTGGTATATAACATATTCATTTAAACATTTTCTTGACTTAGACTATGTTTGCTTCAATCTCTGATCGAATACTGTATCTAAATGATTTTAGTGTTTAGAGCTCGTCAAAGTCTTTTTGTTTGAGTCAAAAAAATATATCTCAAAAGTTGAAAATATTTTGAGTAGGTAAAGAGGTAAAACACCTTTTGAGTGTGCACAAATCTCTTAGTGGATAATAAAATTTAAAAATAATCCTTGTACTTCTGATTGATCAAAATTCAAATGACACGTTTGAATCACCTAAATTTGACGATCATCTTAATGTAATAATTAGCATGGCCCTTTCACTAAATTGCACATACGATGTAATAAAACCCATGATCAAAAGTTATTATTTTTTAATTAGTTTAATATATTTATCAATCAATGGAGATGTAACCCCAACCCCATCCCCAGAGTAAAAGAGTTGACAAAAATGGAGTGGTGATGAAGATTTTGATGGGAAAACAAATGTTGTTTAATACCAGGGAGGATGCTTGTACGTAAGCATATATGAAATTAGGCGTAACAAGTTGCAAGAACTTGGTGGCTTTGAAAAGGAGAAAAAAGCTGACCTATTCTTAATAAGAAATCAAGCAACTATGGGTTCATCATTCTTTTCTTTATAAAGATTGTACAAAAGATCTGAATTTTATTTTATTTGACAAATTGACTGGTAGATGTGAGTATTCGAATTAAAAGAAAAAGGAGAGGATCGGTAGATGTTTATGTCCAGTGCTTTAACATGGTTTATATAAAATATTGAATAGCTAGTAATTAACTTTAGTTCTCATCTATATATATATATTTAAAAAAAAAAATTAATACCACAACTTCATGTTTGTAATTATTAATTGGTTCACAAAATGATATGCGACTTACTCAATTAGTCAACGATTAAATAATTTTAAATGTTTACAAATCAGCCTAATTTTCAACCAATTATATGAATTTTGTGTAATAATCTTTGTAATGTATGTATTCTTTGGCTGATCAACATCACTTTAAAAACTTCAATTTGCATTAAGGTAACGTGCCATTAAGTTCGGCATGATGGTGAAGCAGTTAGGTGGTGATGATTCCAAACTGACCATTGCATTGCATGTATCAAAAGAATTAGGAAAGGTCATCTTGTGGTATATAAATATATATATGGAAAATGTGGAAAATTTTCAAGTACTGATCAGTATGTACGGACATGGCCTTTTTTACGACCTTTTTTCGTCGTCTGTATCAAAAATGGACTCTGGAAAATGTTACTATGAATGAAAAATAAATTCATGTATGAAAATATATATTTAATGCATGTTAGAATATATATATATATATATATATATGGTAGAAGGTGCCAGGGGATGGGTAAGATGAAGTTAGGCTATTGTATAGGCAGAAAAAATAAATTCTTCTTAGAATATTGATTTCGATATATCTTTGCCATATTTTTTGAAGCATGAGGTTGGCATGGCTAGCAATTTCTTTTTCTAAACTTTCGACGTTTTTGGGGAAAGAATTAACTTAAAGGTACTTGTCCTCGTTCGATCAATTCTACCTTTAATTTGGACTAAAAATTGAATGTACACCAACTAATTAATGAAGCGTGAATTAACTTTATGGTTATTTGATTCGAATTTTAGTTTGATCCTAAAATTTTAAGATAGAAAATTCACATTAAAAATATTTTGTATTTCATGTTAAGATGTCGAATTATAAGTTGATGAATCGTAATTTTTCAAGTTTTAGAAACAAACTAAAACTTGAATCAAATAAGTATTGAAATAAGAAAAATGGCTCACAACATCAAATATTCACATGGCCTCTGATGCATATAGTGCCAACTAGTCAAATAGGCTCATTTCGATCTTCAACATCAACTTAATGATACAGCATCTATGTTTTAAATTAACAGCTTAATATTTTATTTTATTTTTAAGAAAATAATAATTAATATTCATTTCCTTAACTAAATTGTAGAAGAATTTCCTTAATGTTCTCATACATGCAACATCATATAATTATTTTCTCAAGTTAACTCAATTGACTTTTTGTTGCAAAATAGAGTAGATATTGCTAGCTGTTGTGTTCATAACTTGAATGATCATCAAAAGTGGAAGCACATTAATTTTCATTTGTAAGTCTGCTTTAATTAATTAATTGAAGCAATCACATTTGCTTTTCTATTTTCCTCGCCAAGAAGTACGGAGGAAAGTCAATTCTGCATTTTTCCAGCTGGGCAATTTATTCAAGTCCATTGTTATGTTTGGATCTTAAGAAAACGCTATAATTTATTGTAGCTTTAAGTATATACACTCTTTCATTCTCAAGTTAAAGAGTCAAACAATTTTAAATTAAGTGTCTCACTTCTTCTTTAAAACATAATCAATATATGTTTCACCATAATAAATAAATTTTATTTTTCACCATTAATTATATTGTTCAGTGTTCTTTTAAAACGAACAAAAATCAAAATGAACTCATGCAAATAAATCATGGGTTGTCAAAAAGTTGGACAACCTATAATAGAAACTTTTCTTAGTCCAAAATAGAGGTTCTACCATCAAATAACCACAAAACCACCGGAAACAACCACAGGGAGACCGATATTTGTTTATAGGATGTTTCCTCTGGCCAGTTTTGCTGCTGGTCCTGTAGTACGTCCACTTTATAGTGTGTGTTGTTTCTATTAGTTCAAAGCGTAAATGAAAGGTTTACAATAGGTAACATAGCTCTCTATAAGTTGCATTGTAAAAATGCACATAATTTAGGCTACAAGTGGAATTATTATTACTTTTTTAGAAATAATAATATATAGTATCATATTAATTAATTATATTACTACTATATGAAATAATATTTTAATTATAATGTGTCAAAGCCAAAAAAATGTTTCAATTAAATATTTTATTATTTTAGCACATGTGATAGATTGATCTGGGTGGTTCTAAGTGATGGGGGTATGAATCAGACCATGATTCCCTTGTATACATATCCACACTCTACCACCTGGACTAATGCTTAGATCTGTGTTTCAATTAAACTTGAGAGTATTTGAATCAATTTTTTAATTTTTGGTGCTTTTAGATGAGAATTATTAAGAGTATTGATATTAACACTCTACATTAGTAATTTAGCAATCTAAAATCATTTTTAGTGAAATTTGATATGTATATTTTGGAACACTTTTTATACATGAAAAATACTTTTTGAAATAGTGGAATATCTATTTAAGTGCTAATATCATACCCATTATTAATTAATTTTGTCGCTTTTCCTTGAGAAATAAAGTTTAGGCAAATGAAAATGTTTTTACCATGATGTTCCTAAATTTTGTCTGCAGCGCTGTTAGTGCTTAAGGCATAATTGAAACTGAGAGCTTCTTCAGGGCCTTGTTCATATATAAACTAAAAAAAAATGCACGAAAGTGGGGGCTAGGCACCTGTCTAGATGGCCTATATTATTGGATTGGTTCTCTCATTCCTTTTTCACAAGTATAATAAAAATTCTATAAATTAATAACGTCAGGATTCGACTAATTTTATTAGTTAAATAAAATTTTAATTTATTAATTTATCGATAAATTAATAATTTATTAATTTACTGAAAAATTTGTATTTTTAATATTGTTTTTTTTATTTTCTTTAAATTTTATTTAAATTTAATTAAGTAAATTATATTATCATTTGATAAATAATTTGAAAGATTTATGTTTCCAATATTGTGATAATGGCCTTCTTTAAATTTTTATTTCCTAGAAACTTAATTAAATAATTATATTATCCTTTGACTACCTATTGAACTATTCGAGCGAACATGAAGAGAGTTTGAAAATTTTAACTGATGAAGAGGTTAGGCAAAGTTTAGGATGATAGTTTTGCTATGGAGCCCGTTTCACAAAAAGAACCTATCAAAGCAATAACGATACTAAATAATTTCCTCTTTCAAGATGAGAAATGTACACCTGACATACTTATAGTATTACAAAAAGTTAGGGCTGAAATTCAGTTAGATATAAATATTTAGCACAAAACAAATAACATTGTACACATATTTTGATAAGGCATAATAATATGTCTAAAAATGTGAATTATTAATTTATAAACTGATGGAGCTAAGAGAACTTTATAAAAATATTAATTTAACTCTTGTGCCCAAGTCAGGACCGGCAAAATTTATTAATTTAGCGAAATTATTATTTTTTCAATTTTCTAATGTATAGGATAAAGTCCCTATTACAGTTTGTACACAAAGTAAATTACTAGTAAGGATAAACTTGGACTTTACTCTAACTCTCTTGAATCTTGTTCACATTACTTTTAGAAATAACCATGTTTACGCATGCAATAATAGTTAATTTCCTTGATGAGTCAACTTCCAACTTAGCCATCTTTTGTCTGTTTGCCGACCTACCAAGTCGGGCAGAATCCCACACTACTTCGTTCTTACCAGATCGGGGTGCAGTGGTTGAGTTCGGATAAGAGGACTAACTTGGTCACTTCCGGACTTCCTTGTACTCGGTACTGGTTGACCAGTTTGATCGGCTAAGGCATTCTTCTAGGTAACAAATATGGGTATTTGAAGCATAGTGTAGTAGGCTCCTTAGCTATGGGCCGACCACCGTGGAGCATTTATGCTAGGCTTGGCGCCAAGTGGAGTTCAATTTTTAACCTCCCACATAAAGAATATTTTTCATTTTTTCTTTATTATTTTGAAGATCCAAAAACTTAACCGATTGATAATAAGATAGAGAAAAACAATGTATTTTTGTGAGAACTTGAAAAATATTTTGAGAAGTATGGTGAGATGTGTTGTGTCCGTCGGCACTCGGGTCGGACCTGGGGCACCAATCTGGCCCGCCGGTCTGTGCACATAGTAACAATATTGTCACCAACTTAAACACTTTTGAGTCACAAGTGTAAGGTTTTATCTTAAAATGTCTCATTACTATATAGAGACTCTCCCCCACTTATATATCCATGTTGAGTTCTATAATTTTTTCATGTGGGATCAATGGTTTGAGCCAATCATTCTCAATAATCTCCACCTTGGATCAAACCAGTCCACCTTGGTTTCACCTTGAACTAACATCGGTTCGGCTTCACCTAGACCTATACCATAATCCTCCATGAATCCACATCTCGAGATACACCCTATTTCATCTTACTCGAGGAACCTACACAACCACCTTGAGTCCACCTTGGCTTCACCTTGGACTAACACCGGTCCGGCTCTACTTAGACCTATACCATAGTCCACCATAAATTCACACAATGTCCATTCATAAGATCGTCCACCTTTTGATCAATGCACATCTCGAGATACACCTTATTTCATCTTACTCGAGGAATCTGCACAACCACCTTGATAGTAGCACCCCGGGTATATGTAACCTGCAGTAACTCCACCCCCGGCCTCTCTAAGTCTAACTCGACCATAGGCTCCACCAAGTCCAGTTATCGGGACGCTTTTTGTAACAACTTATCACCTTGCTTTTTGTAGCAACTTATCATTTTAGGCTTTATCGAGTTCTTTCCAACTCTATCAAGTCCAGCTACTGATATTGCTTCACAAGTTTGTGGATTCACCATCGACCTTTGATACTAATTGTTGTGTCCACCGGCACTTGGGTTGGGCTCGGGGCACCAACCGGGCCCGCCAGTCCGCCAACATAGTAATGATATTGTCCCCAATTTAAACACCTTTGGACCACAGGTGTGGAATTTTAACTTAAAAAGCCTCGTTACTATATGGTGACTCTCCCCCACTTATATACCCATGTTGAGTTCTACAATTTTTTCACGTGGAATCAATGGTTTGAGCCAACAATTCTCAATAAGATGTTCTTTTTCTCTTTTTCCATGGAGGTGGTGGTGAAAAAAAAAATTCACAAAAAAATAAAAGAGGATGGAAACTAGATACTCATAAAAATATGTATGAGATCGAGAACTTCTCACCGCACCACTCAACTTATTTTTCTTGCTTTCACACAAATCAATTCTTTTGCTATCATTTTCATATTAGAATCTTAGACGTTCAAAGAAAATGGGTAATATTGAAAATTTTTAAATCGGGTCATTCTTAATGTTGTTCTAAAAAATTAATTCTTATTTAAATGTATAAATATTCGATACAACCGTTATAACCATAACATACATGATACGCACAATGGATTAAATGATAACCATCAAATAATGGAATTAAAAGTCCAAATTACTTCGTTCCCCTTAATTTCGTAACTATCAATATCTCTTGCATGTAGGGAATCACAGCCCTTACTTTAGAAATTAAATTAACCCAATGCTTGATATGTATAAAATTCGTTGCACCATGCTGTCATTATACATTTGCAACTATTATATTGTACCAAATATTTACTTTGCTTTAGTTGGAGACTTGAAATAACGTCAAATACTTGCAGTTATCATGTGTTATTTTATGGGTATTTTTATATTGATAAATCACATTGTTTACGAGATTAGACTTTGTACCCTTTTTTCTTTTAAAAATAAAGACCCACAAAAATCTAACAGGTTATAAGTTTTAACTATTAAAAAAAAAAGTTGAAGGTACCCAATAAAATTATATACATTATTAATAATAAGTAATACTATTACTACTTAATTTTTTTAAAACTCTAGCAGGGCCGGGCCCCTCAATCAGCCACTGATTATAGTTATAAGCCGAAGTCTTAAAGAGATTCTTCCCTGAATTTTGGAGTTCAGGCCCATATATTCATGGGTCAAACAAACAATCTTTGGCCCAATAAATGTCATGCCTGTGGTTGATCTCCTAATAAATAAAAAAGAGTAATCCCTTTCTTTCTTTCTTTCTTTTTTGACAAGAGAAAACCCCTAAACGCGGGTGAACCAAAAAATACAAGCTTAACTTATCAAAAACATCAAGATTCGAATTCAGATGCTTCACATCAATATTTCATGATCTTGAAAAAAAAAGCGCGAACTTAGCCATCCAATTGGCAACACGATTAGCGGATTTACAAACCAAGACAAAAGATAACGAAGCTTCAATGGCGAACATCTTGATATTATGGATAATTGCCCTAATTTCCCAAGGAGGAACCCCATCAACCTCATGCACCAAGAAACCCTATCCAATAAAACTCCAGAATCATTACGAATAGCAGAAGCGATAGCTGCCTTATTGCCTTTCACAGTCGGGTATCAATTGACTTTAAAACCACCCCACGAAGGAGGAACCCAACTCATAAGATCCAAACATGAATCAACCAAACTAGACTCAAGAGGAATAGAGTCTTCAAAGATAGCAACGAATTTAAACGCGTGGGAACACGCGATTTAGAGATCTTCCAATGGTGAATAGCTTGCCCCTAAAAGATGAATTTATTATGAGCACACCAAATCTACTAACAAACAGTAGCGATTTTGCTAAGAGAGCTAGGCAGGAGCATCAAAATTAGAGGAGCTCAAGGCCCAAACAAATTCGGCCTAAGCTACTGTATATGTGCATAAGAAGGAAACCAAGCCAGATAAGCCATAATTCTTCCAAACATTCATCACCCAATCACACCTGAAAAGAATATGCTCTGTTGACTCAATCTCAAGAGAACAAATTGGGCATAAAGGGGAGGTAATGCACTTTTTAGCAAAAAGATTTTCCCTCGTGGGAATAGAATTATTAATAATCTTCCAGAGAAAATGCACAACATTAGGTGGGATCTTTGCATTCCAAATACACTTCCAAAACTTGGAGAGAATGATGATGAGGCTCCATTGCACACATCGGCTTCCAAGAGATTTTAAGCCACTGGGTACCCTGACTTAATAGAATAAATGCCATACATAGTCCAATGCCAAATAAGAGAATTATTCCTGCCATGAACTGAAAGAGGGATACGCTGGATGGTTTCGGCTTCGGGCTCAACAAATAAAGACTCAATGAGAGGCATGTCCCACCCTCTTTCACGCTTCGGAATTAATTAATCCACTCAGGAAAAGGAATTACCAAAAATGGGATTGAAATAAACTTTAAAATTCTTCAGATCCGGAACCTAATCATCAAACCAAATGTTCACCGATTTCCCATTTTTGATATGCCACTGAGATCCTTTAAGTAACACCTATCTCCCTTCCAAGATACTCACCTATATCCACGAAGGACGAGCCCCCTAAGGGCTTCAAAAAATGAACAGTTTGGACAATATATTGATTTCAGCAAATTAACACAAATAGAAATCGGGTTCATCACCAATCTCCAACCTTGCTTTGCCAAAAGCGCTTTATTGAACGCCCTAAAATGTCCAAACCCCAAGCCATCAATAGTCTTAGGAGAAGAGAGAATATCTCAACTTTTCTAGTGAATTTTCTTATCTTACATGGATTTACCCCACCAAAATCATGAACAATAGCATCAATCTTATTACAAAAACCAAGGGGAAACGAGAAGCATGGCATAATGTAAGTTAGGATAGCCTGAGCAACCGCCTTAATAAGCACCTCTCACCCTGCTTGAGAAAAGAATTTTTGCTTCCAAACTTGGAGTTTCTTCAAAATTCCATCAAAAATTAAAGCTAAAGACTCCTTTTTCGAGTTACCCATAAGCAGCAGAAGGCCCGAGCATGTAGGATTAATTGTTTCCTTTTTAACATTAAGCATTAAGTAAACCGCTTCCAAGATCTCGGGACCACAAGCCTTGGAGAAGCAAACTTCTTATTTCAAAAAAAATTAATACGTTGGCCTAAAGCTTTGCAGTAATAATCCAACTGATTTTTCATATTTGAAATGTCTCTAAAATATGCTTTAAGAAACAAAAGAGTCATCCATGGAAAAAATGCAATATCTGAGGGCAATTCCTTTTAACTTTAATACCCGGAATTTTCTTCACCCCGAGAGCATTATATCTGACAATAAGACATCTTAAACAAGCATGAACTAATACAAAGGGTTGCCTTGCCGAAGACCCCTTTTACAGATAACCCTACATTGATCATCACCGTTCACAACAATGTTAACAAAAAAAAACCGAGCTAATGCATTAAAAAATCAAAAAATCCGGGTAAGCGAATGAAATATTCGATTTCAGAGCCAACTCTCTTCACCTGCCTCTACTTTTGAGCTTAAGCGAATGAAATATCACGTGTGGCCAGGCAATAATAATATTGTCTTGAATAACTCTACCTAGAACAAACGCCGATTGGTTCAACAAAATAATCTTATCCATGAAAGGCTTAAGCCTGCCAAGGTCTTCATATGATTTTGTAGAGAAAGTTGCATAAATTAATTAGGCGAAAGTGAAACACTATATCGGCGTATGCAATTTTTGGAATGAGCACAAGATTTCTAGAATTAAGCTCTCGAAGCAAGAAATCCCCAATGGATTGGTACAAAAGTTGATAGCTCTATGTATGACAAGTTTTGTCGTCCTATTTCTAATGAGGAAGTTTTCAAATCAGTCTCTGAATTAGGCTCTCTTGAGTCCCCGGCCCCGGTTGATTGAGCCATATTATGAAACTGGGACACAATTAAATAGTCAATCTCATCTCAGCTATCCAACCAAATGCCAGATTGTTCATCTTTCATTTTAATAATATATTTCTTGATTTTCCTTTGGGATGCCACCATGTGAAAAAACTTAGTATTTTTGTCCCCGCGTTTAAGCCAATTCAAGCTCCACCATTGATGCCAATACATTTCTTGCTTAGCTAAAATCTCTACAATCTGCTTAATAATCTCCCTCTCTACAAGCTTATTAGTTTGAACAAGCTTGAGAGCTTGAAGCTCCGACAATTGAGCATTTAACAAGCATTGGTTTTGAGGAACTAAACTTCACCTTCTTCCGATCAATAAACAACTGCCTGCATCTTTTTAGTTTTTTCGAGGCCCAAAACATGGCAGAGCCTCTCACATACTCCACTATATTTTCCAATCTAATAATTGATGTCTCATTTGGTGAACCTACTTTTTGTTTACCAATAAAATTATACATGTTCATGATTTCTCATTTATTTCTGACTCCATTCTATTTTGCATACAAATTGATATGGCACCATCACTAATTGAATCACTTAATTTTTTCTTATTTCTGTACAAATTGATGTCTTGTAGAGACATGTACGATGATTTTGTTAATATTTCCTTATATTTAATTGGCGCCACATTAGTTTTTATGAAGTGTTTGTACAAAAACAACTACGTTTAACATTACTCTTTCAATATTAATGACGGGCACATAATTCAACATGTTGAATGGTCAACAATTATATAAATCTATATATCTTTTTTGGTCGTTGCCGTGATGTATCCTCGCATCCTCATTAGGATATGACTAATCCCCGTTTAGGAAATTGGTTGTCTCTTGGCCCGTTAATAGATTGGATGATATGAATCGGATCATCCTATATCCAAATTCGATGGATGTGTAAAAACACTATACATATCCGATTTGTTATCAAATGGATATCCAGTCTATATATTTAATCTGATCTGAAGTATATAGAATTATAGCAAAAAAACAAATAAAAAAATGGGACAAATGGAATTGAAATTTTACTTAGAATATAAAAATGAAAACACTTAAATTCATATACTGTATATGATTTTGGGAAACAACACATGAAACACTTTTTAAAAAATAAAATAAAACTAAAGAACACATGGAACATTTTTGTTACC
Source organism: Lonicera japonica (assembly GCA_021464415.1). Lineage (NCBI taxonomy): Eukaryota > Viridiplantae > Streptophyta > Magnoliopsida > Dipsacales > Caprifoliaceae > Lonicera > Lonicera japonica. The sequence goes on along the minus strand of CM038469.1, from coordinate 36,222,860 downwards.
ACACTTTCCTAACGATAGAATCCAACTCAACAAGTTTGTACCAAAAATCCAATAACATATTTTCTTAATTGAGTTGTTGAGAATTAGTGGCATATGTGATGCCTAGAACAATTTATTTGAGTAGTACAATAATCTCCTAGTATGATGCCTGGGAGGCTTAGTATATATAAGTTGGAGTTGATTTTGACAGAGAATTTGATATGAATAATATACATGCATATAAGAAAGAAAAAGAAATGGGGAAGTGCAAGAGTTGCATTAAGAATTGAAATGTATTTAAAAAAGTGCAAGTACTCGGGTAATGAACAATAAATTATAATTGGTTGAGCAAACAGTTGGCCTTAAAATTTTAAAAGATAATATATATTTATAAATATACAAGTATATTTATGTGTGTGTGTGTTTATGTCTTAGAATTTTAAAAGATAATATATATTTATAAATATACAAGTATATGTGTGTTTATGTCTTTGTGTATATGTCAGGTCGGGTCGTAAATGGATTGGACCAAGATATATCCATATCCAATTTGTTAAGTAAAGGCTAAACAAATTTGGATCAAATTTGAATCAAGATCCGATCCATTAACAGGCCTAATTATCCCTTGTTACAAGTGCTTCTAACCGAAATCAAACTCTTGTAATACGTAAATAGTTCACCCACTTGAGACACATATTACCACTTATATAATTTTATCTAGTTTCAGGTAGATCTCAATTCTGGACCAGTTAAATATAATTTACACTAAATGAAATTAAACAACTTGTATATAAATTTGGGAGCTTCCAATAAGGCCATGATCATGTACAATTGTAAAAGTCTGATACCATCAAAGTTTTTATTTCCATCTGAGATTTTTTGGTAACTTGAATTTAAATATAAACTATAAAGGAACATCCGAGGGGTAGTCTTGTGGGTGTCTCTTTACATCTTCTCTAAGGAATCTCTCTTGCTCATGGAGATTGGAGGGTATTTTGTCATAAACATCACTAAACATATCTTTCAGCGGTGGTTTCTCTGTTTTCTCAGCTACTTGAATTGCCTCTATTACCTGTAGCAAAAAAACTTAAGAGTCAATATAAAAAGTTGAAAAATGAAGACAAATAATTCTATTACTCGAGACAGAAAATGGGCATTAAAAGTGTTCGGATTATCATATGTTAGACATTTGACTGATTTAAGTATTTTGATAGGACTCACCACTCGACAAGACATGTGACAGATTAAGTAACAACTTTATAAACAAAAAATTGTGACATAAGAGGTTAATGCATAATTTTCTTGAACTTTGGGCCCATCTTGTTTGCTATAGTAGGTCCAGTGTCCAACCGATCACATGTTTGACAATTATTTTGTGCACACTTTCGCACCTGCACCATTTTTCCATGAAGATGCAATAACAAAATAAAGAAAAATGATGTTAATAACAGTGTCCCCCTTTTTTTACCTGTTTTCTGACATTGGCACGAAGTTTAGATTCATCATCGTCGCTCCACCACCCATTTCTTTCAACCCATTTTCTATATCTTGCTATAGGGCTTCGCGCTTTTTTCCAGTGTTCAATTTCGTCTACTGGCCGGTACTTGGTTGAATCATCGGATGTTGAATGGTGTCCCACACGGTATGTAAGGGCCTAATAATCAAAATCAACATTAGTTGCAAAATAAAAGACTTCACTTAGAAGTTTTATCTACAATTGCTTCTCTCTTTATCTCTCTCTCATCGCATGATGAGAGTATGAAAAAGGAAATAAATTTTACCTCAATCAAGACTGGTCGTTTTTCACTAACGGCCATTTCACGAGCCGCACGAATTGCACTATAGACGGCAAGAGCATCATTTCCGTCTACCCTAATACTTTGGATTCCGTAAGCTTGACCCTTCACCACGATACCATCACCTACCAATAAGCAAAACATAAACATGATCAAAATTTTCAAAATATTGGGGCTCGTGTCTCATTTGCTATTGAAAGAAAATAAAGGTAACAACTATAGTGAGGGACAAAAATCATATTTGACATAGCACCACAGTACCGGTCCGGCTATGAGCCGACGCCTGACCAACCTAGTGAGGCCACATGCCACGTCACTTGTTTAAAATTAGTTAATGACATTATATTGATATATGGGAATGTCAAAGGCTAAATTTAAGTCTCAGAAAATACTTTTTTTACTTATGGTTCTTATCACCTATTTTTACCGGGTGCATTACAAGAGTTGTACCTTTATTATATTTTGTGAAAGTACATCCCACATATTGCATGCCGGTAAGAATAACATGTCAGTGTAGCATGGCTCTTAAATCTCTAGATATAAAGAAATATTTGATGGTCAATGGTAATAATTACTTCGAAATTGTTCTGATACAGGAGTGCTGATGGCCCACCCGTTGTTGCGGCATATAAAAATAACGGGGGCTTCTGTAACCGCTGCAAAATTTAAACCGGCATGGAAATCTCCCTAACAATACTTAAAACAAAGATTAGAAACAATAACATATAAACCAAAATCTTTATTCCAAAAAAGACACTAACGAAAAGGACTACTAAGGGCATAGTTTTTTTTTGTTTTTTTTTGGGAAAGTTTCATAGTTTATTTGGTCTTTCAAAATGATCTTCTTGTTTTTTAGGCGCCGTTTGGTTCAAATTGAAGTATTTTTCATTTAGCTGGAAACTTGAAATACATTTTACCTCCACCCGCATGAAAAATATTTCACCCGGTTCAAAGTAAACTATTTTTCATTTAGCTGAAACTTGAAATACATTTTACCTCCACTCATGAAAATATTTCACCCTGAACCAAACAGAACTTTCGTCTATAGAAAATATCCCGTCTATCCCAAACTAAGAGTGCAATATTCTTTTCAGAATGCTCCAATTTAAGCATCTAAGTTCCTTTCTTTGACATAATAAATGTACCAATGCAGTTATAGTAACCAAGTTACGCTCTTCACCGTTGATTATATTGAAATTAGTGTATCCTTATCACAATGTAAAAGTAAAAAATGAACAAAGTGTACGGGACAGTGAATATAAATATAAAAAGACACTTGCCGGTTGAACCAAATAATTATACTAAATGCATTAATGCATTGTACATCTTTGAGTATGTACAACTCATCTATGCATCTAGTGTGAATGACCAGTTGATGAAGCCGGTAAGTATACCAACTCTCTCTGTCTCTATATATATATATAAATTGGAAGACTGTAAAATTACCTCACTGGTGCTGCCATCCCCAAAATAAGTGACAACGCAAGCATCCTTTTTATCCATCTTGAGAGAATAAGCGACGCCCACAGCTTGAGGAAGCTGTGTACTGAGTATTAAAGATCATAACGAACAATTTATTTGGTGATTATGCAAATAATAGCTGGTCATATACATGAAAGATCTATATATATAGAAGTACCAAAGGGGCTTTAGATCTTACGCTATAGGTGAGGAGACTGTGAAGTAGTTGTACTTATTCGATCCGTAATGAATCGGCATTTGCCTCCCTTTCCCATAATCACTCTTGTTTCCAAAGCATTGGTGTGCGAATTCTTGCAAGGTGAAACCGCGCCATAATAACACTCCAGATTCCCGATACTGTATTACATCAAAGACATATTACATCAAATTAAGATGTCCATTTTGTCATTTCCCACTGGGAATATTGCTCCCACCATCACAAATTAAAAGTCCAGTACTTTGCTTTGGGATGTGCCAAATTAAGAGTCTCGTTGTCTTTTTTAGACATAATCAATGTACCAAATTTCAATGAATGAGACAAGTTTTCTTCTCAACTATTGATTAGGTTGAGATTAAACTGTCGTCAAAAAGAATGTTAAAGTCAAATTGGATTCTTAATTTAGGACAAAGGGATTATCTAGTTAAAGTCCACTTTGGTCATTTCCCATTTGATGTACTATTTAAATATTATTCCATCTGTTTCAAATTAAGAGTGCAGTGTGCTTTTTAGAGATGTCCCAAATTAAGATTCTGGTTCCCTTTTTCGGGACTATCAATGTATTGAATTTCACCGTACTAGACAAGTTTTCTTCTCAAAATTAATGTATCTTTAAAAGAGTGTTAAAGTCAGAGTAAACTCTTAATTTGGGGCAGATGGAGTATCTAGTTGACGTACACAGAAAAGAAAAATGACCCAAAAAGATCTGATCCGATTCCAAAGAAATATGAAGATTTAAGAATTGAAATTATTCCGATGAGCTAAGAAAAGTGATATATTTACAGGAATTTGGTTAGTTTTTCACCTTCCTATGGGTATAAAAATGCTATTACGGATCTTCTAAAATTGAAGATATCTATTGTATAGCATTTGTATGGTTTAATTAGATACGATTACAAATTGACAGGAGTTGCAGAAAAGGGATCATTTAACACCCCGTTTGGTATGTGGTGAAATATTTTCACCAAGACCAAACAGGGATTTAGCTGATTTCAAATGCACATATATATATATATATATATGAAAACGTGTATATACCTGAGGCAATATAACATCATGTGGGCTGAGAGCTGCAGCTGAGGCTATGTTGATGGCCTCTTCTCCATTGGAAGTGACATAAAAGGAAAGCCTCCCTTGCCTTTGTGCCTCATAGAAGATAGTGTCCATAATTTGAAGGGTAACCATGTCACTATACATCTTCACTGCAATTTCCTTGCTCACCTAATGGATACAATAGCCCACAAAACTTACAAAACGAGTTCCCAAACAAGAATTTGACCTAAATTTCACACGTCCAAACACTACCTCCTTAAAAAGATATAAACTAATGTTGTAGCGACAACAAACTTGCTCTCGAGTGTGTTTGGATTTCACTTCTCTTCTGTGGAAAATGCCCTTGACTTAGCCCACAAAACTTACAAAACGAGTTCCCAAACAAGAATTTGATCTAAATTTCACACGTCCAAACACTACCTCCTTAAAAAGATATAAACTAATGTTGTAGCGACAACAAACTTGCTCTCGAGTGTGTTCGGATTTCACTTCTCTTCCGTGGAAAATGCCCTTGACTTAATAGCTTCAACAGTAGTTGTGTTTGATTGGATTTTTCTAGGTAATCCTTTCCATGATACAACTTACTTTATCCTAATTCCTCTCTTTTTAAAGAAATCCAAAAGTCATCTCCCTCCTAAGTTTATATTTTCCACTCAGGGCCGCTTATGAGCATGGCCAAGATGGGCAAACCGCCAAAGGTACTCAAAATCTTAGTACCGACCCTGTTTCCACAGGGTACTTTTCTACGTAAAACAAGTCCAAGGAATCCAAAATCCTATTCCTTTCCATGTAAACCAACCACACGTCTGTTACGAGATGAGGAGAAAAGCTATAAGAATGGGAATACATACATATATTTGTATAGGGAAAATTTGAAGTGCGGGTTACTCTTCACGAATTGTCCTACGGATTGGCCAATTTAAGGGGTCAAATGGATGCATTTTTTTATGAAACTTGGTGGAGATTATCTCCATAATGTGTAGATCATCTCCACCAAATTTTATCAAAAAATTCAACCGGGAAGTGGGTTGACTACAAGATTGAAACATATATGCTGAGAAATGCGCATATATATATATATCAATCTTGTAGGTAACGCACTTCCTAGTTGAATTTTTTGATGAAATTTAGTGGAGATAATCTCTACCAAGTTTCATCAAAATAGACACCCATTGGCCCCTCAAATTGGCCAATCTATATGGCTGGTCCGTGAACAGTAATCGGCATGTGAAATGCACTGATATATGCATATAAATACCTGTTCCAAAATGGCGGGCATAGTTGTATGACCATTGTCATCAAGAACTCGATAACAATGTACCCTCTTTTCAGGCGACTCGGCAATGAATCTCATTTCAGAAGTAAACGGAACTTTTCCACCGGGAAAATCCAAGGCCTGCCACATTAACATAATCTTCGGATAAAGTAAAGGCAAAAAATACAAATAATGGTAAATTCTATTTGAGCAAAAGATCATATAGCAGATTAAAAGTCGAAACATCAGCCGGATGGATAAGCACACATGTATATATATATATAAGCAACAGGGAACTTATTATTAGATTGAAAATTTGAGGAGAATTGATATTAAGGAAATTAATTCTTATTGAAAAGAACTGCTGAAGGTGGTCTAAATTATTTTAGGTGAAAAGGAAAATGGACATGGTTGGCCCAAAGTAAAAAAAAAATAAAAATTAACTCTTATCATTCACCACTTTTTCTCATTCGTTCTTTTTTAAACATTTCATTTTAGCAATACAGTGTATTCTAGATGAGCTACAGACACACATTAAGAACCCATATATTTACTTGTTTTCTCTTTGTATATATATACAATCTAACTCTAAAGATGAAATCTATACCAAAATTCATTAAAAAAAATCCATTCATTTACCATTCCAAATGGTCGGTTACCGTACTCTTCAGAGTAGGACTAGATGTATATGTGTATCTATATAATAAGGAGTAATGAATTTTAAATGTTAAAAATGTATAAGCCATAAAGAATTGTACATATAATTGAGATTTAAGATACTTTTTGAATGATTAATTGTGAATTTGATAAGAGTTACAACTTAGTATATATCTGTATAATAAGGAGCCATATTTTTTGAATCTTAAAAATGTACAAAGAGATAAAGAATTGTGCAAATGAGGGTAAGATACTTTTTTAATGTATAATAAAATGAAGAATTGTGTGTTAAAATTTAAAATATTTTTTAAATAATTGATATTTTTTTATCATGAGTTACAACCCAATGTGTATATATATATATATGGTGCTTTTCCGTGTGTTTTTTTCAAGACAACAAATCCGCTTCACTAAAATTCCCCATCCAAAGATAAATAGAAAACAGCAAATGTCATCATCCAGGATAGATGAAATCCCATCCATCCAAGAATCAGTTTTGTTTTACAATAAATCTCCACCGCTAGAACAAAATATTTGAACGAAAATTTACACAAATCCCAAAACATAGATCTTCACGAACACCTTAATTTACACATATAGCCCAAACAATAGAAGACAAATGAACAAACAATAGACACACCGTTACTCTGCACACAAACAAAAAATCACATACACACAGAGTGTCCAGTAAATTAATTTGATCACCTGGTAATTGTCAATTTTTCCCTCAGAAAAACAATGAGGTTGTTCTAAATCAGGTTTGTTTGATTTGAAACGAGGAAAAGAGAAAAGGGTTGATGGGTAATAACAAGAATTGGGGAGGGTTTGATTGAGAATTCGAAAGAAACCCAAGTTTCTTTTGAGATGATGGATAGCCATTGAAAGGGAAAATGAAGAAATTGATGATGATAATTTGGAATAAGAGATTTTTGATGAAGAAGCATATAATCATAATGATGATAGTAGGGGTGGGAGTGGTTATGAGATTATGAGAGGGACAGGAAATCCATGGCCTCAGCGCTTCACCGTACAGAATTCACGTAACTGCCATGTGACCACACTGTTATATGTTGGCCCCGTCTTAAATAGACGTACATATGTAATCAAAATTAATTTTCCTACGGGGTAATTGTCGAATTTTATTAGGTGAGTGGGTAATTTTTAATTTACTTCGATAAATAGTGTGAGTTTAAAATGGCTGGATCATAACCCGTTTTTAAGCGTAAAAATGTGATTTTAATTTAAAATTAAAAATTTTAAAAGTCTCACATTTTTTAGGGTAAAAACGAAAGACACATTTTTTTAATCTAAAAACGTGAGAATTTTGAAGCAAAATACACCGGATCAATTTCATCTTCTTTGTAATCCTTTTCCCCAATTACACCGACCAGTTTCAAATAAAAAAAAAAAAAGAAGAAGCCCTAATTGGTCAGTGCTCTCTCTTCCGGCGCTACTCGCTGTCGCTGCAATGACACCGACCAGTTTCTCTCTCTCTCTCTCTCTGCTCGCCGTTCCGCCTGCCGGCCATTTCAAATCCTCCCACTCGTCCCTAAGTCCGTTTTTCTCTCTCACCGATCTTTTTCGCAGCTTGCCGTTCTGCCGGCGCTACCTCTCGCTGCTCGTCGGAGGCCCAAATACACAGATTTCTATCTCGCGGACGAGGGGGGTGGAGTGGCTTCACTCTGTGTTTGTGCACAGAGGTTGGGTTGGGATCAAAGAGGGGCAGGCGTGGTTTGGGAATGGGGCGGGTGGTGGTGGCAGTGTTACGGCGAACTCAAAAAATTGTATCGAACCAATTCGTAAAAAACCGAATCAAAGAAAAACGAAAACAAAAACAAAAAAATCGAATCAAAATTGTGTGTTAAGTTCAGATTTGGAGCACAACATCAGAAAATCGAACCGAATGAAACCAAATTAAATTATTACATACGTGAATTAAAAGTAATATTACTTCATTACTTAAAATCTTATATTTCTAAAATTCATAAAATCAGTGAGAATTTTTTTTTTAAGATATCATGAATATTAAAATTATATTATAAATATAAGAATTAATATTTTTTTATTTAAAATAAGTAAGAATTATTATAGAATTATTATTATTTTTAACTAAAATAAGTGTTATCTTAATTAAGATGAAAATAATCTATCTACTTAATAATAATAGTAGTAGTAGTGATCTAATAGATTGGTTAAATACAGAGAGTTTCTATTTACGCTACCAAAATTATTTAAAACTACTTCAAGCAAAAAAGGTACAAAAGTGAACTAAGTGCACCATATTTTTTTGGTAGTAAAAGAAAAAAGGGTGTAGTATTTCAAGCAAAATATATAATAATTAATTTGTAATATATAATAATTAATTTGTAATATAAATAAGAAGATAATCGTGGTGTGTCAAATCTCCTTTCTTTTCTCCCTCCTCACTCAAACTCATACACAAACTAAAAAGAAACTCCAAATCAAATTTACATGCATTGCATTATATTTTAAAGTTATTTATGAACAAAATGATAATAATAATAATAATAATAATAGATGGTACATTGGTTAAACAAGGGGAGTTTTTATTTACACCACCAAAATTACTACTTAAATCTACTGCAATAAAAAAAAAGTACAAAAATGAACTACATACACCGCACATTTTTGTGGTAAAATTAATAAAGGTATATAGTGTTTCAAGCCAAAAATATAATAATTAATTTGTGATAGAATTAAGAAGATATTTGTGGTGTGTCAAATCTCCTTTCTCTTCTCTCTCTCCCCACTCAAACTCATACACAAATTAAAAAGTACACCCCCAAATCAAATTTACATGCATTACATTTTATTTTAAAGTTGTTTATGAGCAAAATATTGAAGTATTTGTACAGATATTTTACTTATTTTAGTGTAAATTGTTTAAAGACCGATGGTATAATCGTATTTTTTCATTCGGCAACGTAATGCCGAAATTGGTAAAATAACTCGGCAGGAGGTTGCTGAATTTAGTATGATCGGCTAATCTCTACTAAATTATGTATCTCATATTCAGCAACAAGCTGTCGAAATATCATATTAGATTTGGTACCTCATCGCCAATTTATTGTACTAAATTCGGCACTATGTGGTCGAGTGAAGAGAAACAATTATAATTTTGATTTTTGAACAATTTACAACAAAACAATCAAAGTATATGTATAAATACTTTAATATTTTACTTATAAACAATTTTAAAACATAATATAATCCATTTAGAAGTGTGAGTTGGGGATTTACTTTTTAATTTGTGTGTGTTTTAAGTGAAGAGAGAGAAAGAGAGGGGGGGAATTGAATTTTGTTTAGTAAAAAAAAAATTTGTGGTGGCATCTAGTAGTGTTTCAAAAATTTTATTATATTTTTTTAGTCATTTTAAGTATATAATAATTTTAAATTAAAAAAGTAGCTTAAATAGAATTTCCATTAGTTAAGGGTGAATGTTCAACTTTTATTTGGAAACAAAAGTATTACGTGTATTTTTTTTATTTTTTATTTTAAAATAATACATAGCCACTTCAACGGGTTGAATACAGTATAGATATAATCAATAGGGTTGATACTTAATAATCAAATTTAATCCAATTTATTTCTCATGAAATCAATCCCAATCTAGTTCAGCACTTCAGCCTATCTGCATATCATCCATTAAGTATGGATAATGAAGTATTAAGAAATAAAAAGTCTAATTACATATTATAATTTACTATGTTAAAGCTACGAAAAAATATACCTTCTCCTTTTCCAACCAATACAAAATAATATACTTGTACTTTATTAGGGAAATTTTATACGCACCTTAGATTGGTCTTTTAATTAAATAATATATATATATATAAACATATATAAAATTTCAATGTCTATAAATAGATTTATATATCAAATTTTTAATACACCAACTTTTATATTTAATATTTTAGCAAAATTTTGTGGAGATGATACTCATTATATTATATAGATCTCCATTAAATTTTATATGAAAAAATTATATGTTGCTTCAAGGATCTACTCTAGTCCTAAAGCCGGGACTTAAATATAAACATTTACGAGTATCATATTTCAGCTTTCAATGAACAAAAAAAAAAAATTCAACTAAAATCAAACTCTCACTACTAAATAATCTAGACTCATAGTTAACCACTATACTATTTTTATTTTTTTTTAATAAATAATTATTTTAACATTTTATACGTGCAAGTGACACGCATATTCTAAGTACCATAGTGACAAATAAAAACTCTTCCAAAAAAAAAAGTGAGAAATTGGTAACCGGAATTTAAGAGTATACTATTCTCTTCCCTCCTTCCTCCTTTGGGCCTATCGAAATACCAGATTTACTAGGATAAATTTTGGTTCAAGGGTTTTGGCCCAATGTAAACATATACAGTTTGGGTTTGCCACCATAAATTATACGGTCTGATCTTGAAACCCAAAATTTCATATAGGATGGTTCCGTCCATTAACCAATTTCAACTTTTAAATAAATTAAATTTTTGCACACGTAATACGTGTGCATTTTAGATATAAATTATATAAAAAAAATAAATTAAATAAATAATAAGTGGCCCCTAATGTTTGATGCGTCTTATATCTATTACAAGTGCAATGGTTTAAACTCATAGTTTACGATAAGATAATAATTTTGTTGTGCGATTAAAATTATGCGAGGGCAAAATCAAAAGACCTAAAAACTGACATAGCTTTAATAATAAACGAATTATCTTCCGACTTTATATAGTAGTATAAAATTATGCGAGGGCAAAATCAAAAGACCTAAAACCTGACATAGCTTTAATAATAAACGAATTATCTTCCGACTTTATATAGTAGTATATAATTATAATGACTAAACTACTCTCCAATTGAAGATTAAAAAAATACATATACTCATGTGATATGTTGATACTTCTCCCATCCTACTTTATCCCTCCAAGTTGAATTCACTATTGGAGGCAAGCATTATTCTCAATTTAGAAACATGTCTATTATTTCTACACAAATATTTTTTTTTCCCAAGACACGCAAATTGGTAAAGTATTTTGTTTTGTTGTTATGGTTTAATAAGAAGAACACATTTGAATAGGATACTGAAAGTGAACTTGATTATTGAATCAAGATATCAAATTTAACTAAAGCAACAAGTCCGTTTTACACCGCATAATAATTCTAGAGAAATATTCGTATTTTTTTAAAAAATACAAATAGTTGAAATTTTCTTAAATGTGTAAAATTATAAGAAAATATTTGATTTTTTTTTTTTTTAAAAAAAATCTTCACATTGAGAAAAACAAATTCAAAAATTTTAAAAATGAAAGATATCTTTCAACCTTTTTTAGAAAAGAAGTATCAAAAGATGATTTTTATAAAAAAAAAAATTGGGTCACCTCTTTATATACTAGATGTTTAATTTTTTATATAATTTTTTGGATGGTTATTATTAATTGTAATTAAAAATATTTACTATAGATTAATCAAACTTCATTAAATTAAAATCCTGTGCCGCGGCCTATTGATTCCCCGCACCCAATTTTCGTGTGCATCAAATACCGAAAACAGAGATGAAAAGAAGAAGAAGAAAAAAAAAGTTCAAGATAAGTAAGTACCTGATTTTTATCATCATCAGCTTCTTCTTCTTCTTCATCACTGAACCGGGAATTCACTGCTAGTTGCTCAGCTCTGCTGGATTCGAACCGACGAGATACGAAAAGAGCGGGCGAATTACTCGAAAATAATGGAGGTAGAAGCTTCCCACAGTTATTCTCACCAATTACAGTACTTGTGGATGCTGAATTCATGGAGTGGAAAGAAGAACAACTTGAAGATGTACTCTGTTTTAGAATCCCCATGAAACCAATCTCTGTCGTAAGGTAACGAGCAATTGTTCTTGATCTTTTGAGACAAATTGCCATTAAAAAACTCGAGATGTTACTTGCTTGATAGTCCTGAGGGAAGAAGAAGAAGAAAATGAGGAAGAAGAAGTGTATATATATATAGTTTTTTTTCTATCACAAGTTAAAGAGTAAAATTATGTCAAAAAAGAAAAGATAAGACCAAGAGTCTACGACATGTTGAAAATTAAGGTTGTGTTTGGTAATCGAAGGCAGGAATGAATTATTTTATGAAAATGAAATATTGTATATGTTTGGCTAGTATTAGAAATGGTAAAATTAAAATTGTATTACTTTCGCGTTTAGCTAAATTACATCAAAATATGTAAAACTTTGTGTAATACCAATCAAATACACTATTTTATATTTTTCATATTATAACAAGTAATTTAAAAAAAAAAGGGAAAAGAAGTTCTAAAATCTCTTTTTTTAAAAAAATAATACAAATCTTATGAAAAGGAGAACGTAACGTACGATTTTTAAAATGGGAGATGAAGGTCAATCTCATTTAAAGTTAAAGTTCTTGAGCAGACCAAAAACTAATAATTGAACAAAGCCTGAGAATTAGTTTTTTTCTTTAAATGTAATTAATATATTAAATTTAAAGATGATAAAAGTTTTTTTTTTTTTAAATTACTTGAAAATTAAACAGGAAATGAACTTAAGTAAGAGATTAATAATAAAATATTTGGGAAGGAGGAGAAGCCAACTCTTCGGGTTGGCTTCTCCGTACTGTTTCGAATGATTTATGTTAATTTGGGATGTTTGCTTTCAAAAAAAAAATTAAATAAATAATGAAATATTTGGGAAGGAGATTTCCACGTCTTCTCCTATTTCAAGTTTGTGGGTTGAGGGGACGGCAAAATATTTGTGTATCACATCTCCACGTACCTTTATGATGTCACAAGAGGAAAGGGAGATGGGTGCGTTTACGGTGTTTATCCTTCAAAGAATTAGGAATACGTCCCAGATCTTTTAAGCTTATTTACTCTTCTTTTTTTCGGTTTATGGCTGTCGTTATCAAAGAATTATTTTAACAGTTATAAGAATTGATTTGAAGAATAAATCTATTCAACTTTAAGATTTTTCCGGTGGTAAATATTATACCACTAGACTAAGACACTTAGTTCAACTTTATTTACTAAATGATATGTATTTTGGAGTCATTGTCTGCGGCCCTAAGTTTGTAAATTAGGACATATATTTGTGAGAAGTCCTATGTAATTATTTTTTTAATTTTGTAAATTAGGACATATTTTTGTGAGAAGTTCTATGTAATTATTTCTTTATAAATCAGATTAATTTAATTAAAACTAAGCATAATGTTTAATATATCCTCTACACCAGAAAATAGAGAGAAAAGAAAAAAACCATTTAAGAGAGAAAAAATAAAAATTCTAAGAAAATATTTTTGCTAAACCCATGTATTCTAGTTCTGGCAATCTCTAAGGTTATGTTTTTTTCACAAAATTTTAAAATTATGTGGTTTGATAAATCGTAAGATTTTAAAAGTTCATCATTTTCAGTTTTGGTGTTCTTTTAAAAAGTTTAGAAATTTTCAAAATACATAAATGTAAGTTGAGTTTAAGTGAGCTTGTTATCCATTTATGTATTTTAGTTAGAGAGGGAAAATTTTAGTGGGAAATAGGATGGGAGATAGGATTAAAAAGAGATGTATCAAAGTCAAACTCGATAATAAATCACGTTATTTACCAAATCTTATATCAAAATTACACAAAAAGAACATGCCAAAAGAACCCTTTAAATTAAGGAATAACCCATGGGACTTCAAATTAAATTCTAATTTATATGTGAGATGAAATAACTAATTAATTAATTAATTAATAAGATATGTCTCAATTATTATTGTTTCTCTCTTAGCTTTGGTATGTTTTTTTTCTTTATTCTACTCTCCAGAGCCTTTTCTTCTTCTTTTTTTCTCAATTGATCTGAAAGTGAGTTGGACAATTTTTGTTTGATGGCCAAGGCATTTTCCCATTTGTGGTGATTTGTTGCAGGTGCCGCCGACCATATATCTCTCTTCTTTCCACCGTGCCATTACCATCTTCGGCTGTCGTGGATGGCATTGCAGCCCTCTCTGTTCCCTTTTCTACCTTCTCGACGCTCCCTCTACCCACCCTTTGCAATTGCAGCCACCGCCGCACAAACCCTAAACCAAGATGCACTGTCTCATGGTTTTGTTATCGGTCAATTGCTTGCAACCATGGTAAAATGCAAATTTGATCTATAATGTCTATTGAGTTTTTAATGTCTGAATTTGTTCAATGAGGAACTCGAACCAAGGAACTTTTCTAAATTCCGGTGGGTGCAATTTCAAATATGCTAGCCCACTCGTTCATACATAATTTACTAGTTAATAGTGTTTATTCTTATTTTTTAAATTTGCGACAATAGTGTGTAATAGTTGATTAAGACTCTTTTCTTTTACTATAATAATAACGAAAATTCCCCCATTCCTGATGTCACTACAAGAAATAGTGGATGTCACGACATTTTTTAAACATTGGGAAAAGCTATATAAATAACATGATAGTTTTTCAAAATGTTTGTGCGACGTTTTTCACAAGCGTCATCTATGCATGTGTCACAAATTTGCAACATCTATAACAAGCGACGTTATATCATTTGCGATGCTTCTTTAAAATTTTAATTTTATGTTAATGCAAAGATCGACTTAAACATACACCCTCACACTTGATCTTATACAAAGCCACTATCCATTCACAAAATCCATACATTAGTCAATAATTAATATTTCATTAATTATATCCAAAATCTAAATAAAAAATCATATTTTAATTTAATTCATCATTATATAATTATGAAAAAAAAAAACAAAAATATGAGACAAACCCTTTAGAAATAAATAATTTTTTTTTCCAAAATTACACTAAGTTGCAACATTTTCTCGCAAATGTTATAAAATTTGAAACGCTTTCATTAACAAATGACGCAAAATTCATGGTGTTGTGAAAAAAGTGACTTTTCGTGATGTTTATTGTGCAACATTTTTTAAAAGGTTGTGGTATGTGACCAAATAGCGTCGTTTGTACACTTGCGGGCGTAAAATTTTGTAACATTTGTATCAAACCTTGCAAATTTTTGTGATGCAAGTGTACAAATGGCATGATTGGATACATACCATGTCGTTTTCATAAAACGTCGTACAAAAAATATCACGAAAAGTCATTTTTTTTGTAGTGTACAACTCGAACTCATGAACTCTCATATATTCAAGTGGGTGTGAGAATTCATGAATGCAAACCCCAGTGCTAACCTCAAATTGGGGGCCTGAAACGTTGGAAGAAGCTACGATAGTCCATTCACTTCCATTTTATGATAATTCATATCGTGTATTCATCTATCCTGTTTCTAAATACAGGAGGATTTATTCAAAATCGCCAATATGTTTTATGAGAAATGAACAAAAAGGTTATGTAAGGGAAAAACTATAGATAAACCTTTTCTTTACATGTTTATCTGTGAAACCAAGATTCTATAAGGTTCAAGAGCTATATTATGGATTAAGAAGATGTTACGCACCCGCTCTACCTTTTAGGTCTCTAACGGTCTTTTATGATTATTCTATGTTGGAAAACTTAAATGTTTTTACTGATTTTCTATTGCTTTTTGAAAATGTCTTATTAAAAACTTGATTTAGAAGGAAAATGGGATAATGGATGAAAATCTTATATTCCATGATCAGATAATTTTGGTTTTATCAAAGTCTAATTACTAGTGACAAAGTTATCTCTATCAATTTTAAAAATAAGAAATTGATTTAGTATAATTTTCTCAAATAACATTATTAAATATCTAGTTCTGATTTATTTTGAATCTTTAGAGAAGATTGGGTTTTATCAAAATTGATTTGATATATAATTATAATCTTAAGGTGAAAGTACCGAATATACCTCAGTTTATGTGAAAGATATGATATATTTGAATAGTATTCATTCGTAAAAACTTATCAGTTTGGATTTTGAAAACTTGATTTTGTCTGGATGATAATAATTTTACTTCTTCTAACTTTGAAAAAGGTTTATTAAGTGTTTTGAAAAGATTTTTATTGAAAACAATAAATTATTAGTAAACTAGCAAATAATTTATCTGACTAGAAAGTAAATTTAACAATAGATGTAAATAAGTCTACATAATGAATAATTTAAAACATGGAAATATACAATTTAATTCAAAGAGGGGTTCTATCCATATAATAATAATAAGAGAGAAAATAAAATGCAACAGAGAAATCTCCGGCGGATACTAGCTTTTCTTTTTCAAATATCTTCGGTGATTTGATTCTAGAATATAACACTCTGCACACCGAGACTAGACTTGAGTTTTCTTCGGAAATCAAATAATATATGAAACAAACTTTTATGATAACTTAAAAGTAAGAAATTTAGAGAGAGCAATAGAATTGTTAGAGCAAAAAAATCTCCTTATAATCCAGTGGGTGTGCAGGCCTATTTATACTATTAGGAGTGTTTATCGTGTGACAAACCCCAACAGTGAGCTGTTTGTCGTGTGATAACCCCCTCAGGTGTTATGATTTATCGTGCGACAAACTCTTGAAGTGATGAGTTCTCGTATAGTGATGAGTGATTGGTTTGTATTTAAAGAGTTTGTCATACTACAAAAAGGGTTTGTTGTGCGATAAACTCACACAGTGGAATGGTTTGTCGTGTTATAAACCAATCCAAAGCACTCTCTAGTATGTGGGTGAGTTCTGAATTCAATGTGAACTTTTTAAGGATTTTTAGGATTCTTATGAGAGTCGTGAATTAGGGTATTTACAGTAAATGCCTTTCTAAATAGGCTAGCAGACACACTCATACATAATTTAATAGTTAAAATGAAACTTTATTTATATAACTCAAGGATTATATTTAAGTATAATTGTTTTAAGAGTGTTAGAAAAAGCACCCTTAAAAATTAATTTCAATACCCTATTTAAAGAGAAAATAATACTAGTTATGTTGTATAGCTTTTTTCAAAGCACCTATATTTAACATAAATTTTTCTTCTTCCAAATCATCCTTTCAATTATGAACGAACATACTACACTGCATCCCCTCTCTTCCATCCTTAGGCAATTAATGGATGTATTTACAGTCATATACTCCTATATGAATAAATGATTAATTATTCTTTTGTTTAGATTTAAGTAGTTCAAATACACCAAGAACTAGTCTTTCTCTGTCAAATCCAATTCCATTTCAATCGCGACTCTTTGTTCGGTGTCTATATATTCTTCTACAAGTTCTGTCTTCACATAGGTTAAGAAGGTTATTTAGTGGTGGTTTTATTAAGGGTGCTCTTGTTATTAAGGATGTTCTTATTGAAATTAACACTTGTACGTATATGAGTACTTTAGAAAATGGTGTAATTAAAATTAATTAGTTTTTATGTCGTATCGGCATCCCTAGTTAACTTGAACCTTAATTAAAGTAACATTATATTCAATGGTTGGATAAAAGTTTGATAATTGCATGCTATAAAAACTATAATTCGCACGAAAAATGTTTGAATAGTGTATTGATAAGATTTCTTCATCCTATTGTGATTAAGAAGTTAAAAAGACAACTTAAATACTATATAATAGTTGTAAACATGTTTTTATTTGAGTGTTTTAATCAACAAGGGAACTTTAAAAAAATAAAAATTAAATATAAGTGCATAAAAAATTAATTTTTAAATTAATTTTTAAAGATACTTTTACCAACCCCTTATTTTAATTCAAATCCAATTTTTCCTAGACATAACCATTTTAAAGATACAGAACTGACGAGGAAGTATAAATTTAGGGAGATACTATTGACACACTTCACTTCACTCTCTAACACTCTATTTCTCCCAAACACTTCACAAGTACATTTTATATCTTTTTAACACTTCTAACACTCCATTTTTAATCTTAAGATTAATTAATACTAATCTAAAAAATACTCCACTCCACTCAACTCTCACTATTCCACTTTCTTTCTTTATGCAATTCAAAAAAACAAATCACACCACCCACCTTACAAATCTCATCTTCAATCTTCTTCTTCTAATTCTTTCCCAATCTAGTCGTTCCTCTCAAACTTTTTCGTTATTAGTTAAAAAGAAAGTTTCGTCATGTGTTATTGATAATAATATATTAATTCTGGTTTTTAAGAAGAACAAACAAGAGTTTTTGGTTTGGCCGGTGCACATGACACGTCAAAACAAGTTCTGCCATGGATGAAGGTTTACTCGGTTCCTAGGAACCGAGTGTTCTTCATTATACTTGGTTCTAAGAAATCGAGTAAAACACAAGTCACTCGGTCCTAAAGAACCGAGTGAAATTGAAAAAATGATCCAAAGCCTAACTCGGTTCCTTAGGACCAAGTAACCTGTATTTTACTCGGTTCCTTTGAGCCGAGTATGATGAACAACATTCGGTTCCTAGGAACCGAGTAAACATTCTTCGTGGTGTTTTCTTTTCTTTTTTTTTAATTTTTTTTATTCAATGATCTATAAATGAAAGAAAATGTAAATGAACAACAAAAATATAAATATCCTACTTATTTTGGAGAAGGAAGATGATCTAAATGGTAATGGTGGTGGTGGTGGTGGCGGCGGCGGCGGCGGCAGTGGCAGTGGCGGCAGCGGTGGTGGAGAGGAGGATGATGAAGAAGAAGAAGGAGGAGGAGGAGGAGAAGGAGGAGAAGAAAAGAGATTTTAATTAATGGATATATAATTAATTTGGGTTTAAATGATGAGTTTAATGTTTTAATCATTGATTAAAAATAAAAAAGTGGTGTGTGTCAATAGAATAATCAAATTTTTTTTTGAGGGAGTGTTAGTGAGTAAATTGGTCTGTGTCAATAATAGCCTCCTAAATTTATGTCCATTTTACACGTGTTGCACTTTATTTGTCCACTATTTTTTAAATACAACCTCTATAAATTTTAAGCACCTCACTTTTTTAGGGAGCATTTCTGGTAAGCATTACTATTCACGGACCAACAGTATGGATTGACCCATTTGGCATGCTTTTCGATGAAATTTTTTGGATGAAATTTGGTGGGGATGTTCTTCATTGTGTGTAGAACATCTCCACCAAATTTCATCAAAAAATTCAACCGAGAAGTGGGTTAACTATATGATTGAAAAATATTTGTCCAGAAATAGATATATAAAATCCAATATTTTTCAATCATGTAGTTAACCCACTTCCTGGTTGAATTTTTTGATGAAATTTGGTGGAGATATTCTACACACAATGAAGAACATCTCCACCAAATTTCATCAAAAAATTATATCGAGAAGCGTGCCAAATGGACCAATTTGTACTGTTGGTCCGTGAATAGTAATCTTTACCAGAAATGCTCCCCACTTTTATAAATCAAGTAATAGTGTAGGACTGTAGGATTTATCAACAACAATTTTAGTAGGAGTTTGTTCCTCTTTATTATTTCTTTAATTTATTTTAATTTAATGAGATTTAGTTCGAAATACAAATGAATGAAGTTTTTTATAAAATTTAGTAAACATGATTTTTATAATGAGTGAATTATTTCAGTAAAGTTTCACAAATAAATTTGAACTGAAAATAGGTGTAATAAAAATTTAATATATATATATTTATTTTCAACAATTAAAATTTTAGATGATTATTTTAGTCACTCCTTATTTAAAAACTTTAATAAAATTTTATAAAATTAATTTACATCATTTGGAGGAAAACATTAACCATTTAACTTTTAAACTATGGTGGCACACCAAAAAAGAAAAAATCGAGATGGTGAGGGTACCTTGGTAATTTCGCGTGGTGATATAATGGAGTTGGACAGACGTACCATCAGATTTTTATGGGCTGGTTTGAAAGTGGGTTTATTTAAAATATTTTTTCTTATATAACAACAAATTTAGGCAAGCATTGATTTATTATTCCCATTATTATTTCGTCTCAAATCAATATTGTTTTCTTATACCAAAAATAAAAGTCTCACTTTCATGAAGTCCAATTAGACAATCATTCTTTACAAATGATAAACTAATTTTAATTAGATTAATACTGAGAACAAAAAATTATTTACAATTAAAATTTTAGTAAATTGTTTATGTATAGAAAGAGAATTGGATTTTTATTTATAAGATAAAAAAAATAAATTATTAGTTTGGGATGGAAGGAATACTTTTTTTATAAAAAAAAATAATTTAACCAGTATTCAAAAATATAATTCAGTCGTTGCACATAATGCACCTATAAGGCTGACGTGGTTAAATCAGGAATACTTCTTCTGATGAATATTTTTTATATAATTATACAAAATTCAATAATTCACCTATAAATAACATAATGCACACATGACTAACGTGATTAAATCAATTGCAAAAATTAGTTTAATTTTTAGTAAGTGATAATGTTGTAATGAATAATCAAGCCTCTTGATCTAGTGATATAAAACTGTCACTGGAACAACTTTGGAGTTCGTAAAGTTGATTCCTGACAACAAGTTGAGGTGCGTGAACCCTGATGTTTCAAAAAATACAATATCTTCCTTGAAGTTACAAAAGTGGTTCAATTGAGACCGGACTCAAACTCCGTTAACAATTATGTTTAAATATTTTACACTTAACCCTCTAAAACTTTAAAAGTTAGTTTAAACCCCCTTAATTTATAATTTTTTAACTTTTAAATCCACCATTAATATATATACACACAATCTTCACCACCCCCTTCTTCCCAATCCGAATGAATTAATCTTAAACTCTAACCCCCAACAATTGCCTCTAATACCTCATATCCGTCATCGATGTTAATAACTTCGGCCTCCATCTCCGACCACCCCCTCAAACACTACCCTCTTTGGCTACCACCACCCGCGAACTTCACTCCCCCACTACCACTATTACCTCCGTCCCCTCCCCCACTACCACCATCATCACATCCTTTCTCTCTCTACAGCACATTAAAAATATAAATTTACAAAAGGTGTACAAAAAAATTATATAATGTATTTATTTTAATAATTCTTAAGTAAATATTTATAAATATACATAGGATTGGGTCATTTATATATATGTTGTATGAAAGCTTTTTTTTTTCCAACATATTTAAGACAACTTAAGTAATTACATTAATACAAGACATTTTTTCGGTCCAATCGGGGACCCGAATCCCCAACCCATATATCGGTTTATTTCGGTTTTTATATATTTATGCAACGGTATCGGTTCGTTCGTTCGGTTTTGTTGACAACACCCCAGCCCAATGCAACCTCATTACACTGTCCCTAACCTTTCACTATAATTAAGGACTAAGAATTATAATCAAACAAATGAGATGGTGAAAAAAGAGTTTATGTAACAAACAAAACTAAGGGTTTCGAGGTCGGACAATATTGGACTCGATTTGTGTTTCGATTTGCCCTCTAATTTTGGTGGGAAAATGGTAGTCCCGAAGTTGAAGTTCCATTTTAAAGGGGTGGATTTGGAATTACCGTATGAGAATTATATGGTAGCAAATCCGGGCACTAGCATGGTGTGCTTGGAAATGGAAGCCTTGGGTTCGATGTCGATTTTCGGGAATGTTCAACAACAAAATCTTCTGATTATACACAATTTTGAGAGGGAGAGTTTATCTTTTTTGCCTACTAAATGTGATCAGTTGTAATTGAGTTTTTTCGGAGGTTTGAATTATGAATGAAAATAAAGTTTTTGTTGGTGTTTTTGTTATAAACAATACAAAATTTAATTGGTGGGTTTTCAATTTCACTTAAACTCATCAGAGAAAATTTGATTTTTCAATTCAATTTGAACCCACCACGATTTGATTTGATCTCAATTAAAATTGAAATTTAAGTTTAATTGTTGCTCGATTTTGTATATATATGCGTATGTAGGGAGAGAGAAACGCAATTATATATAAATACATATATATATATAGAGAGAGAGAGAGAGAGAGAGAGAAACACAATGGTGGTGGTGGTGTTATGGCTCTGAAGGTGAAAGGGGTGTGTGTATTATGTCAATTGTGAATTTAAAAGGTAAAAAAATATAAATTAAAGAGGCTTAATGTCACTTTTAAAATTTTTGAAAATCAAGTGTAAAATATTTGGGCGGAATTGTTAACGGAGTTAGAGTTCAATCTCAATTGAAGCACTTTTACAACTTAAAAGAAGATATTATATTTTTTAAAACATAAAAAAAATAAAAATTAAATTTACACCCAAATTTTATAATTTAATTTATCTTTTTCTCTGAAATGATTTGATGATAAGATCAAAGAGACATTATATAAAGGACAAGGGCATGGGGCATGGGGGGTGGTGAGGTTCATGATTGATTTGAAAGAATAAGCTTTTTCGTGGCACCCTCATCTGCCTGCTGGAACCTGGAAAAGTATCATTATCTCTTTCATTTTAGCTACGCCAGTGAAATTCACCAAATAATAATATTATAAACAAAATTATTGCATTTGTACACAAACTTCTCTCTGTTTTTAGTTTATTTATTTTTCTAATATTACAAAGAATTAGAAAAATTATCTTTCTAAATTTTATTAAAAAATTTATTTTAAAAATAGACTAAAATAAAAGGTGCATGCGATATAGTGCGCACGTGAACCGGATCCTATATATATATATTTATATATTCTGACGCATTCATGATCTGAAAAGGAGAGGAATGAAAATTTTGAATCGGGTCCTTTTAATTATAACACAGTCTATTTTAAAACTCAACAGTTAAGCATATGTGTTCTTTGAAATCAAATATTATATACCTAAATTATTTTTAGTGCGTTCCACAAAAAAAAATTGATTAATTTTTACAATGCTTCTAAATTTTCGAAACAATCTAAATAAGAGTCAGTCACAAAATTACATTGCACTAAAAGACCACTGTGCAGATTTAGCAACTGCGCCCGCAAGATAAGTACTTCCTTAGAGTATCTTCAACTATAATATATAATTTTGGTTTATGTAAAATTTATACGTTTTGTAAAAACAAAAGTTTTTAGTAGTTTTTTAAGAAACTTTGCCGCTTAAGATTTGTGTAAAAAGATTGTGCAAAATACAAACCCAATTTACACAACCACGTCAAATAATCTCGCATCTATTTTCTCATCCCATTTCTAAAAATAAATAAATTTGAAAAGTAAGAGAATAAATATAAGATGAGTTCCACTTGTGCGTATTTAATTGGTAGTTAAATATTTACACAAAAGTTTAAAATAAACTGTTAGAATACAAAACAAATTATTTATTATTTTTGTGTAAATCTCATTTTAACATATAGGATTTACACAAAATTTATACAAGACGATTGAATATGCTCTTAAATCTCAAATTAAAAAGTCTACTGTTTGTTTTTTTAAACGATTTAAATTAAGAATTAAATTTCTTTTAAAATATAAGCAACTTACCATGTTATATTTTATTACGGTAAACAAGTTTTACTGCTAATCATTTTATTATATTGAAATTATCTTGCATGCTTACAAAAGTGCATCAAGCATAATCCATGGCTAATAGCGAAAATTATTTTCTGTTGTCAGATTTATTGAATTGATTGTCAAAAAAAAATTTAATTTCCTATTAGTTATTCCGTATAAGAAATAATCAATACAAAATTAAATAATGAGATTAGAGACTAAGTTGGGCCATTTGATAAGCAGGACTGTTAGGTTTAAATCGGAGTGATAACAAATTGGGCTTTGGGCCTTATCACAATTAAGTTATGCACAAGGCAACTATTGTAACATTGCATTAACACATGGGTCGAGAAGTATGACCATCGTTGTAAAATGAACCGAGCTACTTGAGAGTACTTCGAATAGAAGTTACTTATAAATTTATTTATAAAACAAATAAACAAGCTTGAATACATTTTAGAGCTCGACATGTTAATGAGTTTAGCTCGATAAGTTCAGAAACGCTTAAAATTGTGTAGTTAAAAGCTCGTTAGAGTTTGGCTCCAGAGCTAAACAAGTCGAATTTCAACTAATTTATAAGTTTAAAATGTTTTAAAAATTTATATCTAAGTTCATTTCATCCATTGAAAGTTTATCATCACCCACTTGTCAATTGAATTTTTTTATAAAATTTTGTGGAGATTATGAAAAAATTTATTTGCTTAGCCTCGAACTAGACCCTTGTTGAGAGAAATTAGGCTAAAAGAGTAAAGGAGAAAAGTCAAGTTCGAGCTATAGGCACCTGCGGCTTAGTGGTTTAAAGGGACTTTTTCTGCATTGTCATGTTTAAACCGTTGCGCCAGCCACAATTGGTCTAATGTCTGAGTGCGTATGGCGGTACATCTTGGCTTCTCAAACCACTACTGCTACTACTACTACTAGTACATAGAAGCTAAAACCCTTGCAGAACGTGGGCGCTTTAGGTGTGTGCGCAACGTTGGCCCTTTTGCTTGTTGATGGTTTTGTTCTAAGTCATTGGTCCGAGCCTTAGCTCCTCCCCTTCTTCCATCATATTCGAGCCATGGGTTCTATGAAAATTTACCACTTTGCATAGACAAAAACTACATTTAGCGACTTTGGGAACAATTTCATAACTTGGAATTGGACCATTGAATTCCAAAACCTGTGTTTAGATAATAGGAAAATGGAATTTGGAAATGGTATGGAATTCTAATTTTAAGAATTCCAATGCTAATAGAACTAGAGAACTCCAAAACTAATACCATGTCCATGCGGAATTTAAATTGAAATGCACATACATTCACACTCGCACACTCTTTCACACACTTGAAACAAAACAAAACGATTTTCTGACTCCCAACATTTTTTTTTCTCTCATGCACACGCACATCACCCCCCTCCTCTCCCTCTCTCTCTCTCTCTCACACACACACACGCACGCACGCACGCATGCACATAAAGTGAAAACATGTTTTTGAGGCAATGGAATTTGGAATTCTAAAATGCATAACGAAATTGGAAATGATGATTTTCGAATTCCAAATGAAATTCATAAAGTAACCAAAAAATGGAATTGCAATTATATGGAATTATAATTCAGAAAATTGCCCCCATGTATCCAATCACACCCTTATAAGTGAGCCTACTCAAATCCATGAAGTATTTTCCCAAAAAGTTCTTGCCAGAGCTTACATGCCATGCATGGAGGGAATTTCAGTTCTATGTATGCAGATAAATTACCTGAGTAATATTAACGACCTCATTACATCTCCCTTTCGGTTTTCCGTAAAGGTGCAATGCTTGTTTGCACGAACAAATCTGCTGAATTCAAACCCAAGCACAAAACTTAAATACCCCAAAGCGAAACCTGAAAACTGGTCACTTCATGCTTTCTTCCCACAATCGATGTCTCCTTTTGTTTTCTTATATATAATCAATAAGTTTACATTTTCTTTGCAACCCAAATATAAATAAATTATTATATTCCCCTAAACACATTTCCTTCGATATGTTCAATATCCAAATTGGTTGGTAGGAGAACGAGAGTGATGATATAAAGTTGCATATGTCTCCTCGTAGGCTTGCCTCATAATTCATACCAGAATTTTCTTTGCAACCCAAATATAAATAAATTATTATATTCCTCTAAACACATTTCCTTCAATATGTTCAATGTCCAAATCGGTTGCTAGGAGAACGAGAGTGATGATATAAAGTTGCATTTGTCTCCCCGTAGGCTTGCCTCATAATTCATACCAGAACAAAGGTTGCCTAAATAATCATGAAGTATCTTTATGTTAGCTCCACCATCCACTAGTACCTTGATCTAGAAGCCCATCATTGAAAAACCAGGAATAATATTCCAAAATTATTACACAAGGGAATTCTCCAATCCAAGGCAGCATATAGAAGAACACTGACTTGAGGTTATCAAGTTTCAAGTATGGAGGTTTTCTCAAGGATAATTCACCTACTAAAAAAGGTTTGATGTTCCACATTATCTTTTCATTTGCTTGCCTTGTAAGTAGTGGATAGCTTCTTATTGACATGAAAGTTGGTGCGAGAGTAACCTCCTGAAAAACACAGAAACCAGAGGAAAAAGGCTGGATGTAAGATAACGGAATTCATGGTCTCCGTTTTTGGAAAACGATGAAGAAGATATTCCCTCCGTCTCAAATTGATAGTCTCACTTCCTTTTCCAGGATGTCTCAATTTTATAATCCATTTCCTTTTTGGTGCATAATTATTGTACCAAATTTCACGAAAGAAAATAAGTTATATTCTTGAGCATTGATTATGTTGAAATTAGTATTTCCATAAAAAGTACCAAAGTCAAAGTGGGACTATCTTTTTGACATGGAGGAAGAAACATTTACAAAACTAAACATTGATCATATCCCTTTTTTGAAAGAAAAACTTCTTTGTATCTATCCAAGTAAAAGAATTTCTAATTATATTGGAGAATCATACTTTAAGAAATATGTCACCATGAGAGTTTTTGTTAACCATCACCCCAACTCCGACCAGGATTCTTTCGTATTTTCTTATCTCTCATTAATTTTCTAACTTCTGCCGAACTTTCCCAATCCCCAGAAGTGGCAAATATGCTTGATAACTGCACATAAGCACCTGAATTTTCTGGATCAAGCTCTCTAATTTTCTCCGCTACTTTTTCCCCAAGAATCTTATTTCCATGAGCTACACATCCTCTCAAAACTGATGTCCACATGCTTGCATCTGCTTCAAACGGCATCTGTTCGATAAGATTCATAGCTTTCTCAAGGCAACCCGCCCGTGCAAAAAGATCGACCATACAAGAGTAGTGCTCAATTCCGGGATCAATATGATAGTCATTTTTCATTGCATAAAACCATTTTTCTCCCTCTTTGACAAACCCACAATGATCACAGGCGGACAAAACGCCAGTAAATGTAATATCCGTAGGAGAAACATTGACAAATCTCATTTCATTGAATAGATTTAATGCCTCATCTCCATAACCATTTGTAGCATATCCCATCAACATCGAGTTCCACGAGACTTCATCAGATTTTTCCATGTGGTCAAACAGTTTTCGACCATTTTCAACAAAGCCACATTTGCAATAAAAATCAACGAGGGAGGCGGAAACGATCTGATCAAATTCAAGGCCGGAGATTGTGGCCCTACAAAATATCTGTTCGCCAAGTTCAAGTGATGAAATGCTAGCACAAGCACTAATAGCACTGCCTAGGCTAAATTTGTCCATACTTAAGCCCATCTTATTCATCTTGCAGAAAAGATCGAGTGCTTCGATTGGACACCCATTTTGACTAAAACCCCCAATCATCGAGTTCCATGAAATCAAGCTTTTGTATGGCATGGTCTCAAATATACTTTTTGCATCTTCAATTCTTCCACAATTAGAGTAAATAGTGATCATAGAATTTAGCAAAATTGTGTCATAAAAGCTTAGCTTGCTAAACAATTTGCAAGCGTCGTTAGGATTTCCACACTTGGCATATGTGTCCACAAGTGCAGTAACAACAATGAGGTCATTAGTGGTTCCAAATTTACAAGCATGAGCATGCATTTGCTTACCATATTCAATAACGCCAGAACTACTACAAGCACTCAAAATACTGGCAAATGTAGACGAGTCTTCTTGAACTCCAATTCTCCGCATCTTAACATACAAAACTAATGCTTCCACCATTTCCTCATTAACAATATATCCAGCAATCAAAGAGTTCCACAAAACAACACATGGTTCACTTCTTCTATTAAAAATTCTTCTTGCATCCTTCATTCTACCACAACTTGCATATCCCGATATCAATGCTGATAAAGAAAAGTCATCGGGATCTTGCATTACATTCAAGACATGACTTGCACTATCCATATCACTGCATTTTCCGTACATATTAACAAGTGAACTACCCAAGACACTGTCGAATTTTACATCACCAACTATGATCCGAGCATGAACTTGCTTCCCCAAGTCAAGGGCCAACATATCCGTACACGTACCGATCACCGTAGCCAAAACAAACGTATCACCATGTAATGCCTCACACGGGTCCAAATTCAAATCCATAAACAGTCTCAGAGATTCACTCGGACGCCCACTCTGAGCATAACCATGAATCATACAATTCCAAACAATCCCATTTCTCCTCGGCATTTCTTCAAACAACCCCCTGGCAATCTCCAACTCACCCAGTTTCACAAAACCGGAAACAACTAAATTCCAGGAGAAATCATTCTTGTGGGGCATTGAATGAAACAAACCCAGTGACTGTATCTTGTCCCCTGATTTCATATAGCCTTCAATCATAGTGTTCCAAGTGAAAGAGTTCCTTTGGGGCATTTCGTCGAACCACTTGCGTGCATCATTTAATTGGCCGCATTTTGTGTACATTTGTAGGAGACGGTTGCCTATAGTTAGAGCAGAGTTGAGAATGCCCCTTTTGAGAAAGAGGAGGTGGAGTTGTTTCCCCTGGTGAATATGATTGTGCGTATTGAGGGTTTGCAGTAAACGGGCAAATGAATGCAAATCGAGGTCCATTGTGGTCTTATAACTAAGTTTGAAGGTTTCATCATAGGCGCTAAATAGAACAGATTATAACTAAACGTCTAATCTTATCGTATGCGTACTAAAGTTGTATACTCCATGATATTTTTGCTTGTATTACAAAAAAACTATATTTTTGCACGCACGTAATACGGGTGCAATGCAAATATAAATAATCTTCAAAATTATATATTTTTTTAGAAAAGTAATAAGGTGGCAGTTTGATAAAATAAATTGAAAACTAAAAATTGAAATTGAAAAAATTACTTGTTCAGTTCTAAAATCTATATTTAAAAAAAATATTATTTGTTTAAATATAATACATCCGAAAACTGATTTTTTTAATCTAACAATTTTTTCCTTATTAGGTATTTTGAGTAGAGTATTTTAAGTTTTAAAGAGGGTAAAATAAGTGTTTTACAATAGATTGTTTTAAGTTTTCATATTTAAGTGGCTAACCACTTGAAATTTTTTATGCTAATTTTTAGTTTTAAGTAGCAAATCACTTAATTTTTTTGGCAAACAAACAACTTTGAAACCAAGTTTTCATAATTAAGTGGCCAAAACAAACAACCCTTAAGTATTCAATGGTGTTTTACAAGTATAAGGGTTTAAATCTTATTAATTATGCTTAAATATTTTTTTTTTTATGAACTTGAAACTCAAAGAGCCAAAATCGGACACTCAAAAACTTGACACGGGTTCAAACCCCTAACGAATTGCCTTCAATTGCCTTCCCGCTTGGATTAGGAGGGTCTGAAACTTTTACTATGTTGTCTATAATTGCCCTTTTTTTTTAAAGGATGTAATCCTTATAATGCTCTTTTTTATAGATGCAATGTTTGAAGATATTTTTTTTATCTCTCACACAGTGTAACAATATTTCAAAAATTTTTGTTCAATATTATTACATAATTAGTAGTTGTTGAAAAAATTGATATCTTTCATCAACAAAATTTGTATATGCTTTCTAGAAAAATATTTAGATTTGAGTTATTGCTAGAGGCAAATATTAAAAGAGATTATCTGTAGGGACTGCATTTTTTAAAAAAAGTTTGTAAATTACATTTTAAAAATTTTCAAATCCAAGGACCAAATCCTAAATGCCCCCCAAAAAATAGCAATCTGTACTATTGTACTAATTTAGGTTTTCCTATTGTATGTGTGCTGAAGTTGTATACTAGTTTGGCATCTCACATTTTGGATAATATTTCCGTGTACTCTTAAAACCAAACAATTTAAATCTAATATTGCAGAGAACATATTGTTACCCAAAGGCCAAAGCAAATAGGTCCATTTTTTTATATGGGACCTACAACTTTTGGATTGCTTGTTATTAAGCCCACAAAATAGAACAAATGCGAAAAAAATCGATGCCTAAACTAACTGACCGTTCAAGACCGAACCTGCAGAAACTGAACCGGTGTCGTCAGGTTGCAAATGTGAATAAAGCACGTGGTTAAGCCGACAGACCGATCAAGACTGAGCCGGCAAAAACCGAGCTAGTCTAGTCTAGTTGCAAATTTTTTAGAACCCATTATGCCGATTTGAACTGAAAAATAGTCGAGGTGCACACTTTGACTGATATGTTGGGCCTTCCCTTTTTTTTTTCTTTCTAATTTTAATTCTCTAAACATTACGGTTGGATTTAATGTTAAAAATGATCGTTAACCCTTCGCTATACAAAAATAACAAAGACCATCTTCAATGTTTTTGTCCATATTTAATGCTTGTATGCTACTTGTTCTTTTATATATGAATTTTTAATGTGTCATTGAGACAAGCGTTAACATCACAAGTTTTGTTTGAATTAATGATGATGTTAAAACTGATATATTCTTCAAAAAATGTGTAAAAATTAAATTGTACTCTTAATTTGAAGTGAAATTGAAATGGACTTTTAATATGAGATCCAGAGAATATTTGGGAACTTTTAGCCAGACCAATGAATTTGCTAAAAATTAAACTGGACTACATATTTGAAATGAAAGTACATAGACTCTCAATCTGGAATCACCATGAATATGCTAACCCAATGCACGACCTAAATTGCAGAGATGGAGTTGTGCAGTTTCGCGGGAAAGTATTTATTTTTTAACTCAAAAAAGGAAAAGATATGTTTGCATCCATGTGTGTTAAATAGCAAAAGACATAAACTTGTGGCATTAATAAATAGTCTGGTAACCATTGGAATTAGCGGAGTGGCGATAATAGAAGGTCACAAATTTGATTCACAAGATTTAAACTTCTAATAGTGTGTGTTCGTTTGATATTGCGGCACCTTTAACAACCACAAAAAATGCTACGAAAGAAAATGACTTACAATTTCAATTGTGTAGTGCTTATTTATTTTTGTGGTGCCTAAACAACCACAACAAATATAGTTAAATATGGAAAACATAAAATGCATTGGCGAATACAAAGAAATTGAACAAGTGAAATCCCATGATAGAGATATATGATCAACCATTTCCAAGAATGCCAACAACATGAACACAGTCTCAGGAATGTAATTGAAATGTAAAATTTTAAAGTACTGAAAAATAATATACATGCAAACACAATTAATTCTAAATAAAAATGGTGTATCTAAAATGATCCCTATATCTTTCTATCATCCCATGATAGAGATACAAGCGCGCTTTATATACAATTGCGATACTGAACATTATCTCTGTATATGTCTCAAATGGTCATCCGGATCAGATATGATGGAGTTCAAATAAAAGGTACCCATGGATACAGATTGGCATACCTCTGGTCTTCACTCTCCAGTACCTGAATTTTTCAATACAAACTTTAATTTTTAATAGCTGCTTTCAGCACTTTGCTTGCAGTTCAAACCCTTAAATACTGACGGAATAGGTCCCACTTGTCACCTTTCCAACCCAATCTAGTCTGAATACCAGTAAATATGATATTCACCTATACGTGGTACTCCTAGGCCAATAATGAGGTGCCAAGTAAGCTTCATCGTGGATCTGGCTCATCTGGCGACACTCTAGTGTAATGGAGTAGAAAAATTAAATCTGGTACATTACTTTAAGATTAGATGCCTTAGATTTTGAAAGATAGAGTTTGCCTCTGACGATGACTCATTTAGACCTAAACTACCTGTTAAAACATGTAGTATATGCCTCCAGCGAGGACTCATTTTAGGTAAAAGGTCAGAAACTACTTGTCAAGATCTGAGTCATCTACTTTTAAACAAAAGGTCTAGATTGCTTCAACTGTACTCTAGACTCCGTCACTCTAGAGGAGCACAATCCCTTCATCACATGGGCATGCCCCATCTCTCTAGAGGAGCTTCACCATTGGCTGGGCTTACAGAACATAAATGGCCTCCCTACTTGGCAATATGTACTTAAAATCTGCTTCTGTCTATGGTTCAAATCGAAATGAAACCGAAGGATTCAATTCATTCAGTCTATTAGTGGCCCATTCTCCCAACCTCGAGTTCCTATGTTCTCTACAAGCATCAAAGACACTAGTCAACATTTGGACAGTGGGGTCAAAAGGCATCTTCTTAACAAAATCCTCGAGCTCATCCATGAACCCATATCGGCCATAAAGCTCAATCATGCGATCATAATGCTCCAACCGAGGAATTATACAGTACTTGACGCTCATCGCATCAAAATACTCCCTACCCAACTCAACATAACCCCCATAAATACAAGCTTGCAGTATGGCTTGAAAGGTTATATGGTCTGGCTTTATGCCTTCCTTTTCCATCAATCCAAAAAGCTCAATTACCGTTTCGCCCCTCCCGTTATGGCAACATCCCAACAACATGGAGTTCCAGAGAATCCCATCGTGTGTACTTTCTTGTTTGAAAACCATAAGAGCGTAATCAATGGACCGACATTTTGAATACATGTCAACTAAAGCTCCTCTTACCACAATATCCATCTCATAGTTATTTCTTATCATAAAGCCATGGATTTGTTTCCCTGGCTCAAGTGCAAATATGTTTGCACAAGCGGCCAAAAGGGTACTGAAAGTAAATTTACTTGGTCTCGTTTCCCCAATCATTTTCCAGAAAATCATCATAGCTTCTTCGCTCAAACCATGTTGAGCATAACTGGTCAATAGAGCATTCCATGAAACCTTGTCCCTTAAATGACTCATTTCAAAGAACCAAAGTTGAGCACTTCTCAGGTTTCCACATTTCCCATACATGTCAAGAAGGGCATTGCCGACAAACAGATTGGAGTAGAAATGGCGCCGGTATGCAAAACCATGAACCTGTTTCCCCAATTCAACATCCGAAAGACCCGCGCACACATTTAGGATCAACCCAATAGAGACATGATCAATCTCTCTAGTCTCTCTACACATTAGAAGAACAAAGTCTAAAGCCTCCTCCCACTGCAAGAACCGCGTATACCCCACCAGCATTGCGTTCCATGAGATTATATTCCTCTCCGGCATCTCATTGAAGAGCTCCCTTGCCTCACTAGTTCTTCCTTTCATTGCATACCCGGAAACCAACGATGTCCGATTAATCAAATTCTTGGAATTCGGCATATCAAAAATCTTGTTAGCACTCTCCAAATCCCCACATTTTGCATACATGTCAGTGAAAGAGTTCACAACCACCTCATCTTTTACCATATTCATCTTAATAGAATATGCATGAATTTGACTCCCCTCCTTTAGTGCAGATATTCTTGAACAAGCAATGAGAGCATTAGACACCGTAAAAGTCAGCGGCTTTGCATTTTCCCGGATCATCTCAGCAAACATAAGCACCGCCTCTGTTTCATCACCCACTTCAAGATAACGCCTAACAATCACATTCCAAGAAACAGCATTCGGGCTCTCGATGTCATCAAACATTCGCCTCATATCACTCATAACATGGCATTTCCCATACACATCAACAAGAGAACTCCCCAAAATCACATTCCCAGAAAGACCAAATTTCACAATAAGCCCGTGTAGCTGCCGTGCAACAAGAAGCCCCAAAACTACACCACAACACCCAAGCACACTAGCAAAAGTAATCTCATTCGGACAAACCCCCGATTTATTCATCACCAAAAAAAAATCCAAAGCCTCCTCAGCCCTCCCACTCTTCGCATATGCTGTAATCATCGCATTCCAAGAACCCCCATCTCTCTCAGGCATTTCATCGAATAACTCGCGTGCGTCAACCAAACACCCACATTTCCCATAACTTTCAATCGCCCGGTTGAGCAAGAACGGAGGTGGAGTTGGGCAGAAGGTTACTAAATGGGATTCGAGCTTTCGGGTTTCGACAATGGCGCGATTTGAGGCGCAGAGTTGAAAGAGGTGGGTATATAGAGGGAAAGGGAAGGGTACTGGGGCAGCAAAGAGGATTGACACTGCTTTTGAGAGGCGACCGGCGGTGATGTGAGTGAGGATTGTGGTGGTTAAGGCTTTGGTTTTGGGGGTTAGGGTTGAGGGATTGTGAAGAAGACGGTTCAGTAGAGATGTTGTGTTCATACTCGTGTAAGAGACATTGAGGACGAATTTGGTGGTAAATTTTCAAATATTCAATTCAACCGTTATTTTTATTATTATTTATTTATTTTATTATTTTTTTAGGGGAATTATTTATTATTTTGTTTGAACCAAATAAAATTCAATAATAAGTGGGGCTTGTTATGGAGCGTAACATGTAGCAGGGTTGCGATGAACCCAAATATCCAACCATTGGATTGTATCGAGTTGAATAAATTTATTAATAATTTAAATAAAAAAATTAAAATCCAAATTGAAATGGATAATATGTTTGATTGGGGTTTGGTTTAGAGGTATGTTAGTGAAAAATCGAATCGAATCAAACTAAATCATTACGTATATTACTCGAAAATAATAGAGATAATGGGTTATAAGGTCTCGCTCCGTAATGTTTTTTAAGTCAAATGACGGACTCATGTTTAATAAAGGGAAGTAGTACCAATTTCATAATTTAGTTTTACAATAAGGACACTTTTCATAATATTAATTTATTTTAAGAAAAATGATAAATATTGATGGACAAAAATACCATACTATATCATTTATTCTAATTATACAAAAGACATATTATTCTCTCTTACATACACATAGTTTAAAGAGAGAAAACAAAAAACAAAAAAAAAGAGAAGTTATCTCACCAATAATTTCACATCTTCCACCACCACCAACACCACCTGAATCTCTGATTGTATCGTCTAGAAGAGCGAGCGCCATTCTTTTCTTCATCTTCTTCTTCTTTTTTATGGATGTGCAATCATAAAAGATATATAACTTTTGATCGAACCGTTGGATTTAGCTGATTTTTGGATATGTTGTTCGGAAGACAAAGTTACTTAAATTGCGTGAAAAATTAAGACGATCAGAGGTCGTTTTGCTATCGAAATCAACCAATTTTGACAGCCCAGCGGGATTTGAAAAAAAATATGATCGTAACTCTGTTTTTTTTATGAATCCTACGTCGATTCATATATATATACATATAAATAAATTAAGTATATGTTGATCTCATCAATTTTGATGGTGCTAAAATCATTTTAGCACCTTATAGTTTGTTGTCCAAGTGGTGCTACCTTCTAATTGTTGTTCAGAAGGTGCTAAATGCATTTAGCACCTTCTGGTTGCTGTTCAGGAGTGCTAAATGCATTTTGCACCTTCTGGTTGCAACCAGAAGGTTGCTGTCCAGGGGTGTTGCTGTCCAGGGGTGCTAAATGCATTTAGCACCTTCTAGTTGCTGTCTAAGGGTGCTAAATGCATTTAGCACCTTCTGGTTGCACTTTCTGGCTGTTGTCCAGGGGGTGCTAAATGCATTTAGCACCTTCTGGTTGCACTTTCTGGCTGCTTGATTGCTGTCTAAGGGTGCTAAATGCATTTAGCATCTTCTGGTTGCACTTTCTAGCTGCTGTCTAGGGGGTATTAAATGCATTTAACACCTTCCGGTTGCTGTCCAGGGGTGCTAAATGCATTTAGCACCTTCTGGTTGCACTTTCTGGTTGTTGTCCAGGAGGTGCTAAATGCATTTAGCACCTTCTGGTTGCTGTTAGTGTTATAATGAGACAATATTATAAATAAAGGGTATTAATGTCTTTTTTGTACAGTATCCTTAATTTACATGGCTAATTTTTAAGTGTCCTTTATAATTATATTATTATTAGAATGAGTCCTTATACCTAATTGCCTCAAAATAATATCACTCACTATTTAAACTTTAAAAACAATGTTTGTAAATTTTACAATTTCGAGAGAGAATTGGATTCTTTGAGTTATCATGAATGCTGGAGCTGTATTATAAATGTAAGAGTTAATACTTTTTTTGTTTGAAATTAGTAGGAACAAATATAAAGTTATTATTTTTTTGACTAAAATAAGTGATATTTTACAATTTATTTATTTTTAAAAAGAATGTACAAAAACCAAATATAACCGAATCGAAACCAAACATTTGGTTCAGGTTTGGGTATTAATCCTCACTCACAAACCTGAGCCTGTCGGCCACAACTTATAGTTTTTTCTATATATAAAATTGAAAATTGAATATACTATTTTTTTTTTTAATTTAGTTTTAATACAACTAGAAAACACCAAAAAATAAGAGATACCAAAAATAAGAAAATATAATACTAAAAACACTAATTATAAATTACCAAAAGTAGATATAGGCAAATTATAATAGCATATCATTTATACATTCACCTCTTGATACGAACCGAATAAAAAGTAAAACCCTAACCTCTTCAAACATTTGTGCCATTAAATAAATGGACTATTTATATATATACACAAACGATAGCAGGAATCCAACGCCGTCCGAATTATCATAACACTGTTTTCCTCTCGAATTTGGAACTGGCTTTGCAAGCTAAATATCACAAGATTATCCAGCGTGAAGAGATTTTCTGGTTTCAAAAATTGAGAACGAACTGGCTTAATTTGGGGGATAGAAACACTAGTTTCTTTCACTTAACTACGATTACTCGTAGATGTATGAACAAGGTGGAAGCTCTAAAGCTAAAAGATAATAGTTGGTGTATAGATGCATTTCAACTAAAAGAGCATGCCTCGAACTTTTTTAAGAATTTATTTTGTAAAGAAGCTTATGTTTTTCCTAATTTTCCTTTGCCTAACATTCTATTTGCTATATTGTATGAAGAAGAAGGTGTGTGTGTTTAACCAAAAGAGTGGAATTTTAGGAAACCACGTGCGCCATCAAATCTATGAAGCCTCACAAAGCTCTTGGAACTGATGGTTTTCACCCTTATTTTTTTCAAATTTTTGGCATGTTGTTGGCCCTTTGGTTCAGAAGTTTGTTGTTGATGCTTTCGAATTTAGGAATTTTAATCCTAATATAAATGAGATGCTCATTGTCCCCATTCCAAAGGTTGACAAACCGAAAGCAATCACTCAGTTTTGGCCCATCTCTCTATGTAGTGTGGTTTACAAAGTGCTAACTAAAGTTATGGTTTCTCGTCTCAAACCGGTTATGGATAAGTTCATTGATCCTCTCCAGGCAAGTTTTTTTCTAAGCCGTCAAGTTACAGATAATGTCCTTATTACCCAAGAATTCATTCACTCATTCAAGAAATCTTCGGCAAAAAATGATAGTTTGATGGTTAAAATTAATTTAAAGAATGCTTACTACAAGGTTGATTGGGGGTTTCTTCTCCATACTCTTGATTTATTTAAGTTTCCCTCGAATACTATCAAGCTCATTATTGCTTGTATAGCTATGTCTTCTATGGAAGTTACGTGGAATAGGGAAAAATTGGAGTCGTTTTCACCATCCCGTGGGTTACACCAAGGTGACCCTCTATCGCCGTTTTTGTTTGTCATATACTTATAGCGTCTATTTTTCCTTATCTCCTAAGCAGTGCATGAGAAGAAATGGAAAACTTTTAATTTATACAGAAGCGGTCCAAGTATTCCATACATTCTATTTGCTGACGATTTACTATTATTTATTAAAGCGAATGTGCATTAAGCTAAGGTGGTTTTCGATATCCTCAAGAAATTTTGTCTTGTATTTGGCCAAACCATTAGCACAACAAAGTTGGTTGCATATGCTAGCAAAGGAGTAAGTAGTGTTACAAAGCAGGCCATTCAAAATGAGACAAATATTCAGTTCACAGGTAGGATAGAAAAATACTTAGGCATCCTATTGGTTAAGGAAAGGGTGTCAAAACAAACGTATGCTTACATCATTGAAAAGGTTCAAAAGCGTCTTACGGGATGGAAGGCTAAGCATTTAAACTTGGCAGGAAGATGGACACTGGTCCAATATGTTGTTTTGGGTATTTTCACTTATGTTATACAATCGACATGGCTCCCTCAAACCACCTGTGAAGCACTGAACAAACTGAATCAAAATCTCATTTGGGGCTTTACTCCTGAGAAAAGAAAGCTACATTTTCTCAAATGGGATACGGTTACCAAACGTAAGAAGTCAAGTGGCCTTAATATTAGAGAAACTCGAATGGAAAATGTTGTGTAGTTGGTGAATATTAGAGGTAAAATGGTTAATGGCATTGACTTTCTTTGGGCCAACGTGTTTCGTGGAAAGTATGTGAAAGATCAAAATATCATGGATTGCATGGTAAACCCAATTGATTCGCCTACTTATAAGGGTATCAATAAAAGCTTCAATTTCGTTAAAGGAGGCTATGGATGGCATTTGGGAAATGGTAACCAAATTTCTCTTTAGTTTGACACCGGTTAAAGTATGAACCTTTGTGCCTTCCTGTCGATGACATGGATTAAAATAAGGTGACATGGTCTGTTGCTGATATAATCTCTCCCCATGGGTGGAATCTTGAAATTATTAAAACTCAAATACCTGTTCATATTCTTATAAAAATTTGGAGCATACAGCTGAATAGGAGTGGCGAGAAGGATAAAATCGTCTGGAAAGGTTCTAAAGATGGAATCATATATTCAAAATACTTCTTTCAGTTTATTTCAAGAGAAGAAGAAAACTAATCTAAATTAAATTGGAATAAAATTTGGAAACTGGAATGCCCTAAGCAGTTACGTAACTTTATGTGGCTCGTGGTGCATGGTAGGCTGCCAACTAATGAGTTTCGTGCGAAGATTGGTAATAAAATAGTGGAAGATTGTAATAGATGCCTTTCTTCCATTGAATCGCTAAATCATTTGCTAAGAGCTTGCCCCATATCACATCAGGTTTTGTTTAATATCATTCTTTTATTTAAAATAAATTGGTTTATGAATGCTCATTTTCATGAATGGATTAATGATAATTTGAAAGATGCAAAAAGAATTGGTTGGGGTTTAAACACTGATTGTGCTTCCTACTTTGTTATTATAATGTGGCATATCAAGATGGCTAGGAATGATCAATTTTTAAAAAATATTAATTTTTTCTCCTTTTAGAGTTGCTCGATGGGCAGTGATTTTCAACACATATATGTACATCAAGACAAGTCAATTGGGTTTTTTGCATTTAAACCCTATAAATGGTAGATGAGCTGCACCTCTTCCGGTTTATTTGAAACTGAATGTAGATGGAAGCTATCGTGATGCTCAAGGAACATACGGGGGTGTTCTTCGGGATGAAAAAAGCAATTGGTTATGGGGTTTTGTTGGTCAGTGTGGGAGAGAGGTTGACACTCCTTTTCAAGCCGAGTTAATGGCTTTAAATGTGGGTATGAAAATTATATATGAGAAAGGTTTACCTAGAGTTCTTATCGAAACAAATTCTTAGCAGGTGGTTAATTCATACATAGTTTTCCTGATAATTGCCACCCTTCCCTTTATTTAATTCTGGATCGCAAGCCCCCTTATAAAAGTATTTAGAGCTACGCCATTTCTCCCATACTCTTAATTTTTTTAATGTTTGTGCCCATGAGGGCATTTTGTTTGCACCATGGAGGGATCGGTTTGGTTTGTGGATCCCTCTAATAACGTTGTAAATACTCTTGTTTATAATAATATAAGTTAGTTTGGGCGTGTGCACCCCATTTTGGATAAAATATCTAATAATATATACACAAACGATATATAGGTACACTTTGTGTGTGTGTGGTGGGTGGGGGGACAAAAATTGCAATTCATAAGCACCTACCTTCTTTGCCAACTTTATTACACCGAGTGTAACAAATATGCTTTATGTTAGTTAAAACATATGAACCTTATTAGCTCCTTTTTAGAGTTTTAGTTAAGTATTAGATATTGAAGATTTTTATGTAAAGGTATTTTCGGTTTCGATCGAGGTAGAAATTAAGAGACCCAAATTCAAACTAAATTTGTAAATTCGGTTTTGGTTTTGAAATCTTTCAAAAACGTAGACCTGAACAAAACTTTTCGATTCTGTTTTATTCGATTTTCATATATTTTTTAAAAAAATTATAAAGCAACACTTATTTTAGTTAGAAGAATAATAAATCTAGAATTTCCTACTTATTTTGAACATAAAAAATATTAGCTCTTACATTTATAATATAATTCCAATATTCATGATAGCTCAAATAATTAGCTTCTCAATAGAACTTGTAAATTTTAGAAACTTAAATTTTTTAGTGAAGTAATGTTATTTTCAAGTCATATACGCAATGATTCAGTTTGGTTGGTTCAGTTTAGGTTTGCATTGGCATAACCCAAATCTGAACCAAACATAACTGGTTTCTATTCGGTTTATTTGTTTCAATTTTGGTATTTTCTCGATTCGATTTTTAATGGATTGGTGTGGTCATTCAATTTTCAGATTTGCCTCAACACCCCAACTTTTATGTTGACTAAATGGACTTAATTACTTATTGCAAATGACCTTGTAACCCGTCGGCATCCTTGTGTTCTTGTATCACAAAGGTAGATCCTATGTTTGACCCATGTGCCTATGATTTTGAGACCCTTTGTTGGTCCACCCTTTCATAATTTGAATAAAAAATATCTATATTGTATGCAAAAGTTGTATTATGAAATTATGACCTTATATTAAAAAAAAAAAAAAATAGACTAGCTTACTTATTAGTTTAACATTATGTACAAAAACAACATAAAATATATTTCATTTTTCCAAACTCCTCCTTCTCCAACACATAGGGTGTTAGCATAGTGAAAAAAATAATGGGGACGCTCAGATCCGAGCCACGGGAGTCCCATTTCCCTTCTTCCATCTTCCTATTAGTGACCACCATACGTATCCTTCTGATGCTTGTATCAAATTTTTTTTCCCTTATTCTCCCCATAGTATGTGCACAGCTCAAATGTTTTGCCACTTATTCGGTTTGGTTTTGGCATTTACTGAAAGTACCAAAAACCTGAATATAGCAAAAAAAAAATTAAAAAAAATTATAACAAAATCTGCATTTTACCCAAAAATATTGGCATCGATTAACAAATAAAAAATATCTAAAATCTAAATTAGCCTAGAATACCGAAAAACCAAACAATACAGTAGTGGCTTTTAGTTTCAAATATAAATTGGTATAAACTAGTAAATTTTTTATTGAATTTTTTATTTTACTTTTAGTATTAGTAAGGACGATTTTACTGAAATAAAACCCTAAATTTTTTTTTGAAGTAAAGTATAAAGCTTTGAATATGGAAATTTTATTTATTTTTGTCTAAATATAGTATAGGAATTCATGTTGACCATTTTACTTTTATTTTATCTCTTAAAATATGAGCAAAGTACTTAAGTTGATGAAAATTGTATTATGCATTCATTTAGATCTCATTAATCATGTTAAAGTGTGATACAATTATATTGATTGTTACTTTAATATATTTCAACTATTTATCACTTTCTCTCCTCCAAATTTTAGCGTAAATTTGTGATTAAAATTTATTTTTTACAACTTTTGGAATAATTTTGAAACTATGTATCTAGCCCTTTTAATGTTAAAAAAAAGTCTCCACGCAACATAATTGAATTATTTGAAGAAGGCGACTTGATTACACTAATAATGACAAAGATGCCATGAGAAAGAAATATTTCTCTCCGTGGAGAAATATTTAGTAGCAAAATTAAATTTTTAGTATTACCTGGCCAAATATTAAGAGCAGATAAATTCGTCACTAAAAATGATGTAATTACATTGTAACACCGAAGCAACTAATATTTTTTTGTCGTTGGACATATTATTGTTGTCGAGAATGAATCTTTAACAAATATTTAGGAATAAAAAGTGTTCTTTATACTGTCTTTTATTTTAAAAAAAAATTCTAATTTTTAATTCATTATGATATGAGTTGCATACATTTTGTTTTGAGAAATGTTAAACACTTCAAAATATCCCACAAATACATTTTTGACATTGATTTGGATAAAGTACGTGATATAATCAGGGTAGGTTTCAAATTAAGACATCAATGCCAGTGTTTTTGTGGTGTACCTTTTTGTGTGTTCATCATCTCTCCTTTCTGCTTCAATTCGAGAAGGTCAAATTATGTAAGATAAAAATAAGATAACCGAGAAAGAACCGCATTTGTCACGTGTTGTTTTTTTCGTAGTGAATCTCATTGTTGCAAGATTAAAGTTTATATATATATATATATATATATATATGTGTGTGTGTATTTTTAAGAGAAAGGTACACAAAAATTTAAAATGTTATAAAATTTTATAGGAAAAACACTTGAAGGTACCTAATATAGAATAACATGTTTATATACAGCAAATAATGCTACTACTACTAATGAAAACATTATGTATGTCAGTATGTATCACTTGTCCGGTCTTAAGGGCGGGTTTAGGGGCTTTGGGCTGGGCACAGGGAAAGAAAATTAATCTATTGATAGTGCTGCTTACAAAACCCAGGTTTATAATACAGCCCATTTTAGCCCAGCCCACTCTAACCCAAATTTGGGCTCACAAAAAAATTGGCTCAACGTTTTAAACTTTCTCCTCCAAAAAATCACGCACCATCAACTGATTCAACTCTAGCACAACCTCTCCTGCGAAATTCAATGCGCCGCATATTACTAGTGGTCCCCCACGTACAATTTTTAATTAAAATTTAACAAAAACCAAAGTTACATCTACTTATCATTTTCGTTTATTAGGAAAAAAACATAGTTTTTCTTTTTTTTTTTCCTTTTTCTTTTTAATCTCAGTTCTCATTTGGTTCAAATTTAAAAAAAAAAAAATTAAAATCCTGAATTCTAGTAAACTTTCTTTTCAGAAATTCAAGATTTCATTCCAATATTTGGTTTATATAACAATGCTAATTTTATGACATTTTAAATTATTTTTATTTTACCAAAGTACCCTTATAATATATATATATATTTTTCTTTTATGTTGAACACAGTTTGTTATTTGACACTGATATAGTTATTCACTAACCCTTTTCTATTGAGCAAACAAATCTATTCAAAGAACAAAAAATGAAATAAGAAAACGAAGGAAGAAATATACAAATAGACACACACACACACACATATATAGGATCCATTTTTGGTACGGACTAATCCTTACGAATTGGTTATTTTATAACACTTTGTCATCACAAAAACATTTGAAAGGTATTTTTTATGACGTAAAACCGTCATAAAAAGGATCAGTCCTTACGGATTGGTCCGCATGATCTTGGCCATATATATATATTTGTAGATCAGTATATATATGTACAAATACAACCACAAATCCAATAATTTCCACCGAAATCCAACCACAAATCTACACAACTAAACCACCATGTTGCACCTAACTGAACCATCAAACCTCACCTCCTTACCCCCAACGAACTAGCCGATGTACAATCAACAAATACAAAAGGTAAGCATGTCTTAAGTCATTGGTGAAGTTGCCCTGCGATAGTGTGTGTATGTAAATAAAACAAATAATCAAAGATAAAATCAACTGGGGGGGGGGGGAATATTAGGTAGAGAATTTGACGAAGATTGAAAAAAAATTGATTATAGATCTCAGAGATTCATTCAAGAAGCTTGAAAAGATGATTGGGTGAAGCGGTGATCAGAGTCGCTTTGGCAATGGAGATGAGAGTGAAGGCGTTGGTGGTGAGAGGGATGGCTGTGGTGGAGGAGCGAATATGAGATGAAAGTAATGGTAAATATGAACAAAAGTGGGTCTTTAGGTTGGGCAAAAAGTTATTTCATACAAAATAAAGAGGATTCTAAGGAATCCTTAACTTTCCTTCCAAATTTGAAGGGAATAAAAAATCTTAATTTGGGGGAATCTAACTCTCCTTTCCTAAATTCTTTGCCAAAAATTGAACCAAACATTTGAATTCTACCTAGAAAGGAACTGAAGATTCCAGAAATTACCAAAAGCTCAAATTAAACGGACCCTTACTTTATCCTTTGAAGCTTTTGCCATGATATTTTAATTTTGGTTTATATAAACTAGGTTTGGTTGGATGGTTGTTATTTAGCCCAAGAAAATGAGAACATACAACCTCAAAACAAGTGCAAATATATCTAAATTATTCATAATTTTCCGTTCTTTATATTTTAGTGTTGTTCAAATACATTTGAGATACAATTTATAAAATATTTTTAAATTATAAGTATCTTTGATTTGAAGATGGAATTTATTTTACAAGGTGCCTTTAATTTTAACCATGCAATTTTTTTTTTGGGCATTTTTACAATATCGCGCACACAAAATTTCATAATTTTTATTAGAAAAATTCAAATTTTGTTATAGCATTTGATCAAATTTTAGCTTACCCCATCCAAAAATTCTTGCCTTTGTCGGTTTCATATTCGAATCTTCTCGTCCCCATTTCTCTTTCCCTCAACTAAAATAATCTCAAGTCATCGAATATGTATGACTTGTAATAAAAGACAACAAATTAAATAAATAAAAGGAGATTTCAGTATTTCATCCCCTATTTTAAGTTTCGACGAGCCCTTGGGCTGGTGGATTCTAACTAACGGCTCATATATAATTGCTTTGAGCTTCACAACTACAATGCATTCATTTGAAGTTGACGTAGAATGGAATTTAAGGGAGTTAGATAACTGTACAAATCAATAAATCATCGTATTGTTATTGTCCTATTGAATTGTATCTGGTAATTGACGTTATCACCTCTTAAGTT
Organism: Lonicera japonica; assembly: GCA_021464415.1. Lineage (NCBI taxonomy): Eukaryota > Viridiplantae > Streptophyta > Magnoliopsida > Dipsacales > Caprifoliaceae > Lonicera > Lonicera japonica. The sequence continues at coordinate 36,178,042 of CM038469.1, read as the reverse complement.
TACTTGTTATCTCAATTTGGTCCTTAATGTTTTGTTTGTTACAATTTGGTCTTCAAAATTTTAGTCAAGTTTTACTATCATTCAAAAAAAATTGATAGGCCGTTCAATATTGGATGGAAGTGAAACTAGACTCAAACTTTGAGGAACAAATTGTATCAAATAAAACATTAGGGATCAAACTGAGATAATAAGTAAATTTGAGAGGCGTAAGAGGTTAATTACTCAATGGTCTTTAGTTGGAGAGCGTTGCACTCAATCTCAATGCCACCTTAGTGTATTGTTATTAGTGGACCCCTCTCTCTATCACTTCAGCTTGTGATGACAGCAAATCTGATGAGTCAATGATGAATCAACACCTGTGCTCGGGAGAGGAGGCCTCATTTAGTACAACATTAATTAAGCTTATGACTTTCAGGGCCTTGTTGGACACTTCTTTTTTTCTGGTACACTTGTTGGACACTTCAAAAACCAATTACGAATGTATATATATATATATATATAAACCATGATTCTTGGTCACTCGTATAATATTATTATTAGGGTGCGTTTGATTGCAAGCATGGAATTTGCATGGAAAGAAAATAAGTTACCGGTAATTGAATTGCCTAGAATTGAGTTGCATGAAAAATGAAGTGTAGTGTGTTTGATTGCCTTAATTTTCTACCCGGAAAATATTGGTTGTATTGTGGCATTTTTAATGTAGAAAAAATTATGGGTATTTTTTTTTACATAATTTTATAGTCATGATGGATCTTGTTTAATTGATCTTGATGAGTAGATTTTAAATATAAATTTTTTATTAAATTTTGAATTTTGTAGTTTAAGTTATAGCATTTTTAGTGTAAAAAATGGGTAAAATGTTGTCTCGAAAACCGTGCAATTGCCTGGAAAATAAAAACTAGCCCCCCCCAAAGAAAATATTTTCCTTGTTTACAAGGAAAATGTAAGTGTGTGAGCCAAAAGTGGGAATTCAATTGCCTAGAAAAAAAAGCCAATCAAACACCTTAAGTTGTCAAATCAAGTGGAAAATACTCCCAATCAAACACACCCTTATTGAAACAATTTTGTGATCGATTTTTTGTTCTTAAGATTTATTTTTAACTTTGTTAAAATAATATTTAGTCAATGATAGTCACACATCACAATTGAAAATTAGTTGAGATGTCCAAAAATTGCTCTAAATATTTCGTAAAATAATTCTCGAATTAAAATATATATATATATATAAAGTAATAATAAGATAAATTGTAAATGGATAAATATGTTGTACGAACCTGGGAGGCCAATGGAAATGAAGAGGTTTCGAATCTTGGTGGTGTTTATGAAAAAATAATTTAGATATCTCGTGAAGTAATTCTCGAATTAAAAAAAATATATATATATAAATAAAAAATAATAATAAGATAAATTGTATACGGATAAATAAGCTGTACGAACTTGGGAGGCCAATGGAAATGAAGAGGTTTCGAATATTGATGGTGTTCATGAAAAAATAACCTTTCAACGAACTAAAACTCGTTGATAAAAAAAAACGAACTAAAACTCTATTACATTTGTGAATTGTGATGCAACAAATAACAATAACATTAATAATAGATTATTAGCACTCATTATTGTCACTCCAACAAATGTCCTAATTATAACATTCCAATTATCAATTGAAATGATGAAAATATTTTCATATTATATGTATATATTTTTTACTTGTACACTTGTTGGACACTTCAAAACACAATTACGGAAATATATATATATATATAAACATGATTCTTGGTCACTGGTATAATATTATTATTGGAATAATTTTGTGATCGATTTTTTGTTCTTAAGGTCTATTTTTAGCGTTGTTAAAAATGATAGTCACACATCACAAGTAGAGATTAGTTAAAATGCGCAAAAGTTGTTCTAGATATCTTGTGAAGTAATTCTCGAATTAAAAAAATATATATATATCTAACTAAAAAGTAATAATAAGATAAATTGTATAGGGATAAATATGCTATTCGAACATGAGAGACCAATGAAAATGAAGAGGTTTCGAATCTTGGTGGTGTTCATGAAAAAATAACCTTTCAACGAACTAAAACTCTATTACATTTGTGAATTGTGACACGACAAATAACAATAACATTAATAATAGATTATTAGCACTCATTATTGTCACTCCAACGAATCGTCCTAGTTATAACATTACAATTATCAATTGAAATGATGAAAATACTTTCATATTATATGTATATTATATATAGGGAGCTACTATTGACACACACCATTTAAGTCACTAACACTCCATATCTCTCTAACACTCTATAGGTACATTTTCACTCTTCCTAACACTCCACCACTCCATATTTAATTTTAGGATTAATTAACATTAATCTAAAAAACACTCCACTCTTACTCTCTACCACTCCACTCTCCTTCATCTTCAATCTTCTTCTTTCACAAATCAACACATTTTCATTTAGCATTTTTTTGAAATTCTGGTTGGAATTAAGCATTCCATTCTCTCTAAAATTCAAAAAAACAAATCACACCAATCACTCTACAAATCTCATCTTCAATCTTGGTCTACTAACTTTTTTTTTTGACAATCTAGTCGTTCTACTCTTTTTCTCCTGAACTTTTTCGTTATTGGTTAAAAAAAGTTTAATCGGTGCATACACCATATCAAAAGAAAATTCTGCCATGAATGAAGGTTTACTCGGTTCCTAGGAACCGAGTGTTGTTCATCATACTCGGTCGAAAGGAACCGAGTAAAGCACTAGTCACTCGGTCCTAAGGAACCGAGTGAAATTGAAAAAATAACCCAAAGCCTAACTCGGTTCTTTAGGACCGAGTAAGTTGTACTTTACTCGGTTCCTTAGGACCGAGTAAGCTGTATAACACTCGGTTCCTAAGGGCCGAGTAAACATTCTTCGTGTTTTATTTATGTTTTTTTTTATTTTTTTTGTGTTCTTTTATATCCAATGATTTATAAATGAAAAGAAACATAAATGAATAACAAGAATATAAGTATCCTACTTCTTTTGGAGATGAATGATGATTTGGATGGTGGTAGGAGCAACAATGATGGAGGTGGTGGCGGCAATGGAGGCGGTGATGATGATGATGATGATGATGAAGAAGAAGAAGAAGAAGAAGAAGAAGAGGCGGCAATGGTGGTGGTGATGATGATGATGATGAAGTTGTTTAAGGGAGTGTTTAATGTTTTAATTACTAATTAAAAATATAAAAAATGGTGTGTGTCCATAAAATAGTTAGGCTTTTTTTTCAAGGGAGTGTTACAGAGTAAAATGGAGTGTGTCAATAGAAGCCCCCTATATATATAGACTCACACTATAATGAGGCATGATATTAGTCATTTCAATCGATTATACTATATCATAATTACAATGATTGGATTCAATATATTCATTATAAAAACAAGATGGTCCGGTTCTAACAAGACATTGAAAAATTAACTACACTCATGATTATGAAGCAATGTATGAGTGTTTAATTATGTGCAACATCTTACCGTCATGGGTTTAGCTCTGGGGTTGACTGAGAGGTCATCAGGTTGAACTCCGGCAGTTGCAAAAACATTATATGACCAACAACAAATGTGATCTAAATTGCAAAGGAGAATTAGTCGAGATGTCTAATGACTTAAACCAAAAAAAGTTATATGCAACATCAAAAAGCTTAAGTGTTTGACATTTCCGCCTTAAACAAGCGTCACAATTAAGGCAGTTGTCGTAAAAATTGTAAGATCGTACGAAGTTAAAAGGAGGTAATTCCCCTTTTTCAGTTTTAAATTGGTTTTTAAGATAGTTTTTGCTAAGGCAAATTGTAGTCATGTATTTAAAAGTGGACATTCTTATCCCACCTTCCACCTACTCCGTTTCAAACCACAAAATCTGTTCGAAGTACGCCTCTTGGATTCGATGTTTTTGTCCCATATGTATTAATTATATATCTTAACCCTCTCTTTACTTTTAGAAAAATAGTATTAGTGTATTACTAGTATACTAATTGTAATAATGCTGAAGTTACTCTCCTTCAATAATGAAAAAAAAGAAGTGAATTTTAAGCACCTCATAGTTAATTAAGCCAGGAAAAACCAAAACATGTATATATATATATATTTTTTTTCCATCTATTTTTTAATTGGTTAATAAATTAATTAAGTTTTCCAGCTAGCATGTTTTTACTATATTTAATTAGTTCATAAAATAAAATCATGCCGTCCAGCTTCATGCCACGGCAAATTAAAAATCAACAAGATATATCTATAATCATGATGTAGCTCCTTCCGCATACACGACAAATATATGTGAGTTATTTACACCTTACTTAAATGAAGTTTGACCGTATTTTTATTTTGGTCCATAAAATTCAATTTAATTTTATATATAAAGTTTGATCGTGTTGTCACTTTATTATAAATTTAACATATTGCTTGTTATGCGGATGGAATATAACACAGCACTTTAATCTTCAACCCACTGAACTGCACAAGCTATTTTTCTTCCAAGAAAAAAAGATAAGTTAGATTTTGGACTAAGATAATAACGAGATTAAATTTTATTAATTAAAATGGCGAAAATAAAACTTTAAGGAGCAAAATGAAAATGAAGTAAAACTTTAAGGGTATAAATTTAAACTACAGAATATATGTTTATTTAATTTTATTCTAATCTAGCTTACATGCACCATCCATAAACTAATATAAGTACTTAATTAATGGTAATGACATTTACAGATAAAGAGAATTTAAGTTGACTTGGCACACGAGTCCTTCCAGATTGTTGCTCAAGCAAAGCCTGATTACTTCTCAATCTTTTAAATAATGACGTGCTAATTAATAAAATATTTTAAGATTAAAAGAAATAAAGTAATACCCAATTAAAAAACAAACAACTATAATTTTCTGGTTGTTTTCTACTTTTCTTGGAGTGATGGTTAAGATATCTCAGTTTCCTCTTTTCGAAGTGATGGCAATGGCATGAGATATGATTGGTTCTGAAATTGAAAAACAAACTTTCGCATTTTTATCTTACAAAAAATAATATCTTATAGTGTTATATTTTTATACATTATTTTTATTATAATTTATACATTATACTATATTCCGTTCAAATAAGAGTGTTAAAAGTTAAACATGAGAGTATAAAAAGTTAAACATTTGTATAATAAACAATTGTCTTGAAAATTTTTAATTATGGTTTAAGAGTTGTAGTTTAAATGGCATCGAATTTTAAATCCCCGTTAGAAGGTTTCCCGCACGTGATTTATGGTATTTCCAAAACAAGAGATTTTGGACTTTACTTCTTTTTTTATATTGTTCACTTTTCTAAGTACGTTAATTAAGCACATCTACTATTAAAGTCCATTTTAGCAGTTATTGAACCCATACTAAATTTTTATTTTCTAATTTGGTGCTTGTGGACAAAAAATGTTTTCATTAATTATATTGGACTGGTGATCCTCAGGTTTAAAAGCAGATTACTATTGCTTGACATTGCGTATGTTCTCCGCTCGAGGTACTGGTCTGGGTATTTGTGCCTTGGGTCTACTAAATAGGGCAGCTATCATTTGATTTGTGTGGGAAACTATGCAAACTGGGTCCACTTGATGGGATTTCATGCAATCCATATTTGGCTTTTCTTCTAAGGCCAAGTACAAGACTTCTACTTTGTGGCTAGGTTTTAGTGAAGTTGTTTTGGTCATTGAGTTACATGCCAAATGGATAATTGGCGATGGCTATTTTGTCAGGTTATGGTGTTTTAATTAGTTTGGTGATACCTTTTGAGCACCTTTCAGACCGGGGATGAATAGGATATTTTTGCGTATGTATATGATTTTTCATTAACAATGAGAGGTAGGATATTTTAGTTGAGTTTTCAGATGTTTTCTACGATATTGTAGACATTATCATAAGGTTTCTTATTGCGTTTTGTAATGTTGAGGATAAATTTATTTGACTTTACTTCTTTATAGGTGACATGTTTTTCAGAGACGCTTATTAATTTTTTTTAACAGTTTATTTCGGTTTCTTGAGCCGTCACTTGTGGGCCCTGCACATTTCACCACTTATCCCCACATTTGTGTGTTGGTTATTGCATGAGCGTTTGTTTGCTTAGAATCTTTTATAATTGTGAGAGTAACTCAAAGTTTATAGCGCATTTGTTTCTTTTTACCCTTTTTGCGGTGGGGGCTTGGCAAGTTGTTTGTTGGTTCTTTAAGGCCCTGTTTCCAACATTTGACACGGTTATAAATTTATGGTTATTTGTTTCTCGCCGGTCATTTTGTTCCCATATTTTTCAGTTATGGGTGGTTGTGATTCTATACACGTGGGATTTTATTTGGCAGGCTCGTAATATGTGGAGTTTTCTAGGAGCGACTAGTTCACCTTTCACTATTATCTAACCTCTTTGACGGCTGGATATGTATGGTTTTAGTCATTGCCAATGGTCACATTGGTTATGCTATGTCAGATCTTTTTATTATCCGTGGTCTTGTTATGCGTAGGATACACCTGGTCATACTCTTTATTTATTCTGGTTTATTGCTACATCCTTAGATTGACTGGGTGAAACTGAATACAAGTTGAATGGTATGGCTCAGGGTGCCCCAGGTAGAGCGGCGGTTAGAGGTGTTTTTAAAGATCACAACAGGGTTGTTATTAAGGCATATTGTTTTGATGTTAAGATTGTTATGGTCTTCCTTGCTAAAATTTCAGCTTCTTATTCAAGAGTACTAAGTACGCTTATCGGCGTACTTAGTGCAAGTTTTAGATTGAGCTCGATTTGATGATAGTTCTTCAGTGCTTGCAGTCCTCCTTTTGCCGACTTCTTTGGCGTGTTGCCACAAGGTGGGATAACTCCAAGCAACTTTTCTCTAGCATGCGTTTCTATTGCTCTCATATCTACAAGGAAAGAAATGTGCAGTAGCAAATTGTATTGCTTCTATGGGGCCTGATCATAAAACTCCATTTTGGTGAGATTCGGCTCTTACACAGACGATCGCTTTAGTCGGACAGGACATGTCATTGTTCCCTAATTATATATTTAGATTTCATTAACTATACTATTTTTGTATTGTATGCTTCTTTTATAAATGGTCTCTTTTTAGACTAGTTTACTTGGTTTTGGTGGGCTTATTTATATAGCTTATTGGATTCTTTCGTTTTTGCTTTTACTATTTTTTTAGAGAGGTCCGGTCCATATCCCCTTCCTTTTTGGTTGTGTGTTCCTGAGCATGGGTTTCTAAACTCATTTTATTTCTTTATTTTAATAAAATAACAATCTAGCACCTTGATTTTTCAAGGGTTTGAACTTCTTTATTTTTTTAAAAAAGAAAAGAAAAGAAAAGGATTGTCTACTAAGAAATTTATAAAAATAAAATTCATAGTTTCATATGCATTATGGATCTTGTTTGGTAAGTTTCAATTTATACCTTTCAATACTATAATTTTTATAAAAACTTAAAAATTTATAAAATAAAAGTTAAAATATTTAAAAACTATAAAAATAAAAGAAGGTAGATAAACATATTGACGTAATATTATGATATTGTTTAAGAAGCCCTGTAAAACTAAGAGTAACCGGTCACCTTCATAATGTTAATTCTTTTTTTTTTTTGCCACATAAATTTGATGATCATTATTATAATAGTTGAATTGGAGAGAATTTTGTGGTTGGTTGTCTATTCATTATATGTGATATTTCTTTTTTTTTTTCAATAAATTATTGTATTGAAGATGCGCTAAACTGTAGTTTAATTTGTTTTAGTTTAAAAAAAAGGAAGGAAGAAGTCATGAAGGAAAAAACAAAAATTCCCTAATTATGGGTCGGTTGTTCCCTCACCAAGCATATGTAAAGCTGATTTGAACTTGACTTTCGAATTCAAATAAAAAAAACCCAAGCTTAACCTTGTGGGATTATAAATGAGGCGGCTTAATTTACAAAAGTAAATGATAATAATTGAAAACTTGGTGTTTGGTTAATGTTTCTAGACAAGTTTTTAAAAATTTTGTGTTTGGTTGAATGTTTTGAGTTAGAGTTTTTATGTTGAAAAGTGAATTTTGTTTTGTTTGACTTTTTTTTAACCAATGAAAAAAACGCATAAAAAATTTCAAAAAATAGTCACAATGGATCTTATTTTATAGATCTCAATGAGTAGGTTTCAAATATATATTTTTATTATTTTTTGATTTTTGGATTTAAAGTTATGGCGTTTTAAAAAAAAATTAGAAAGATAAAGTATAGTGAAATAAATTTTGGAAAGTGTGAAAGTAGAGTTGATTTAAATTGTGTTTTGAGAAACTAATATTAAAGTAAGGAAGTAACCAAAACTAATATTTTTAGTTTCAAATATTCTTAGTTCAAATATTCTTACTTCACAATAATCATTACTTCCTTCAAATATTCTTATTTTTACTTCCTTAGTTTTGAACTAAGGAAGTAAAAATATTATTCTTAATATTTTTACTTCCTTAGTTCTCCTTAGTTCCTTAAAATCGCTTGGAAAGTGTGAAAGTAATTATAAGGGTGATATAATATTATTTTTAAACTAAGAATATTTGGTTTTAGAATATTTTTAGTTTTGAAGTAAAGCGGCCAGTTACAAATATTTTTAAAGTACTTTTACAGGAATTATTAAAATCTTGTTCACAAATAGCAACCAAACACAACCGAACCCTTAGACGATCAGACTATTATTTTAGTTTTGGGAGATTTAGAGTATCTCTAAAAAACCTTTTCATTACACAAAATTTTTTATAATAATTAACATATACCTAAAAAATTAAGCCCAACAGTATAGATAAAATAGAGAGGATGAATAGAAAGCTTTATTTGACTTTCTATTTAATATTTTGCATTAAAAAAATGATATATTAAATACCTACTTTCTCATATATTTGTTGATAACCAATTATAATAACACAAATAGAGAGCATTGTTGGAGTCTTTCGCTCTCTACTTTAAAAGATACGCTTTATTTTGAAAAAAAATGCTTTATAAAATAGAGAACATCGTTGGAGATGCTCTTAGGATTAATTCCTAGAAGCATTAGCAATGCTACCAAAAATATTTTGGAGGGACGGACCACTGTTCTTTAAATAAAGATAAGTTGAAGGGCGCAAAAATTGACTCTAACACCTTGTGTTAAAGACAAAAAATATTTATTCTTAGAGTTCGATTCACAATTTTTTTTAGAAGAAAGATGTCTTGGAGAGATACTGCTTTATAGTACATGTCTCACTTAATTGAAAATATTGTCTATGGCGAAAAGCTGGATTGCGAGATAGTAGTAGCATAATTAATAAATATTAGAATACAGAGATACTTACCGCAAGGGTTCGTTTCTGGTACGAACCAATATTTACGGATTGGTTCTTTTACAACGATTTTCTGTTATAAAAATATTTAGTATGTGTTTTTTATGATGCAAAATTATCATAAAAAGGATTAATCTGTACGGACTGATCCGCACTTAAAATTTCTCGCTTATCGCAACACATGGAATACCGTAAATGTTGTGAAGGAGTATCTCCTTTATCTAAAAAGTTTTGTACCTCAGGGAACTAATATTATTATTATTTTTTTAATTACTGTGTTTTATGCAGTTTAATAGGTATAATAAAATATATTGACAAAAAGACAGCAGGACAAGACCAACATCAAGGAATTAGAATACAAATAAGCCGATCGCTTTAGCAGTGAGATCATCCACATATAATATATATATTTTTTTCAATATATAAGTAGATTTTCTAGTTTAGAGTATTTCTTAAAATATTTAATACGTGCGAAGTTGAAACAAAGCTAGCAAGTTCATTTACACAAATGAATATAATGTTAAATAAATTGTGAAAGGATGAGTAACCCAATTAATAATGATCAATCTGTTTTAAGTACTGAATTTATTATGCCAAATTGCCAATATCCACATGTCTACTCAAACACATCATGGCAATGGTTTAATCACCCCCAAATAATTAACATATAATTTTACTTCCTTACAAAAAAAAATTGTTTATAACAAATTTGAATCTTTACCTTTAAAAAAAGTTCAAGTCGATCTATACATAATAATTAAGATTCTTATCAGCGTATATTATTATCATGTTTTGGTAACAATATCACCCAAATTAAATGTATCTCCATTGACTTGGTGGCTAAGGATCTGATATGAATCATGAACATTTTTTTTTAATTAAAAGACAAAAATAATCAATGAGAAAAAAAGAAAAAATCAAAAGGGACAAGCAAGTCATTTCCATGCATACAAAAAGAAGTAATTATAACCCATTTGCCAAAAGTTAGACAAAAACGAGAAATTTGGGGGAAGATTAAAAAGCATGGGCCCTACCCTCCACCATCTAGAAAGCCTTGACTTTTGTAATCACCACAACAACAATCCTCAAGCGTCACAGAAAATAAATTTAAAATAGAAAAAAGAAAGACAGTGACAAATTTGCAATGGACCAAAAGTATTAGTCATCCGTGACATTAACAACACACCCACTTCCCCCTTCACACAAACTCAACCTCCTTTCCTCTCCACCCAACACCCTAAAAAAAAACCATGCTTGATCCAAGAAATGAACACAACACACATGTTAGTGACAATTATGGCGGTTATACCACCACGGATTTTGGTCCAAAAGCTCGAAAAACGGCTCAAAATTACGAGAATTATAGGAATTTCAATGGTGGGGGAGTCCAATTTAGGCCCAATGAACCCGAAGATGAATCCGGTGTATGTTCACCTCCTTTATGGAGGACTAGCCCCCCTCAAAGTCCGGTCCGCGCACGTGTACCTAACAACAATTACCGGCACCATTCTCCCTCCTCGCGTGCCCAAGCCATTGCCCGAGGCCAAAGGGAACTAATGGAAATGGTTAAGAACATGCCCGAATCTTCGTACGAATTGTCTTTGAAAGATCTTGTTGAGCATAATAGAGTTCAGGATGATTATAGCAAAAAAGAATGTTCGGTTGATGGGAAAATTTTGGGTGGTGAAAAAGTATACCAAAGGGTGAAAAGCAAGGGAAAGGAAAAGAAAGGGAAAATGATTAATAGGAGTGGGAGTATGGATCATAATAAAGGGTTGTTTCTACAAATGGCTTTTCCTTTCTCTATGGTATCAAAGAAGAAGAAGAATTTGGGGAAAACTAATACTTTTGCTAAAGTTTCTCCAAAGCCAGAGGGTGAGAATAAATTTTCCAAGGGTGGAGAAAAAGATTGGTGGAAGAAAAGATTTTCCACGAGCGAAAGTGGGGTTACGAGTAGTAATAGTGGGAGCACCGGTAGTAGTGACAGTAGCGGTAGCAGTGACAGCAGCAATCGCAGTAACAGCAGAAGGTACGCTAATTAATTTCAAGAAATTTTTTATTTTAAAAAATTAAATAGATTTAATTAGCTAGATCTTAAAATTGGAATTTGATGGATTGGGCAATTAATACATGAAAAAGAAAGAAAACCCATGATTTTAGTGATTTGAAAATTCAGTAAATAAGTGTGTAAATTAAGTAATTACATTCTAGTCGGAAGCAGTATTTAAGAAGAAGATCTTGATATTTAATGGAGACGAATTAATGGGTTATCAAGAAATGTCGGTTAGTGGTGAAGATTTAATCTCGACCTTATATTTAGTTGTTTGGTAGCACGTAAGTCAAAAGTCTCTGGTTAAATAACAGGGCAAGAATTAGAAGAAGACAGAAGTAAACAAGACAGAAGTAAACTGCATCTTAGGTTGTTTTTGATAACAACATCAAAATTGATTTGATAAAAAGTTCAAAAATAAATTGAAATATATGATAAAACATTTATCATTTTGTAAGTAGATATCTTTCATCTATCATAACTCTTTTTGGAAATATTTTCTCCTTCAAGCGTCAAAGAAAATTTTTCTACGAAAAAGTTAATAAAGTAAGAAGAATCTCAACACATGTTTCAACTTATTTTCTAACTTCTTAAAAAAATCAACTACTTTTATTTTCCTTTTATATGTTTTTATCAAATGGACCCTTAAAAGAATGAATATTATTGAAAATTATTTACCCCGTTATGAATCTCATTCTTGTTTTTAGTTCATTTTGTAGACATTATAAGAAATAAGTTGGAAATACATGAACCCTAAGCAAAAAGGAGAAATAATTGGATGCCTAGGGGAAGTAATTTCATGGAAAAGAATTGAATTTTCTAGAAAACAAAATGGAAATAGGGAGTGGTGATATTATTCAACAGAAAAAGGAAAATCAAGGTGAATATGGAAAATGTGAAATTTTGAACATCTTCAGGGCTGGCCCTGGGTAGAGGAGGCTCGACCGTCTCCTAGAATCCCCAACTTAGCAAGGTCCCTGATTTTTTGGTCCCTTATATATATATATATATATGTTACACTAGATAAATGTATTTTGCGTAAGGGGCAATTAAAAAAAACTTATTAGAGAAAGATTTTCACACTAAAGCCAAGGAAAATAAAGGGCCTATTTTTATTTTATTGATAAAGGTGTCTTTTTTTTCAATAAAATGACATCCCAACCCTTAAAATACACTAAAAAATACCAATATGCATTAAAAATGGATGCAATATGAACTTTACAAATCACTGCAATTGAACTTTGCATCATATTTTTCAATAGAACTTTGGCATATTTTTGGTGCAAAGTTCATATTCCAGCTGCAATGTGAACTGGTCCATATTTTTAGTAAAGTTCATATTGAGTCCATATTTCACTGCTCATATTTTTTGTGCAAATTTCATAAAGAGGGGGTATTTAGGTAATATATAACATGTTTTTATTAATTAAATGATATTTAAATTTATTCAAATCTCATTTAAAATATAAAACAAAATAGCCTCTTACACTAATTACTAATTAAAAAAGGCCCTTCATTCAAAAAAATATTATTCATTGGATTTTTGGTAAAAATCAATGTATAATAAGCCCTTCTACCTAGGGGAGTAATTTCATGGAAAAGAATTGAATTTTCTAGAAAACAAAATGGAAATAGGGAGTGGTGATATTATTCAACAGAAAAAGGAAAATCAAGGTGAATATGGAAAATGTGAAATTTTGATTTTTTGATCCCTTATCCCCAATAGCAATGATTTTTTGGTCCCTTATATATATATATATATATGTTACACTTGATAAATGTATTTTGCGTAAAACAATTGTACACAAAATTATCGTTTGGTTCAATTGCTAACTGTTTTAAGTTGAGATTATTTTGCTACAGCTACTCCCCAGTTCAAGCCCATTTAATTAGAGCAAATTTTGAATAATTAAACTTACATTTTATATTGGACACATCTTAATAAAAAGTCTCTTCCTCATTTTTTTAAATTGCGCACACATCTCTTTTATATGAAACTTATATTTTTACTTTGGTCTATCTATTAAAAGCACTTTCAATACAAATACATATATATATATATATATATATATTGTAGCTTTCGTTTCTCTTCATATCCACATTTGTTCTTCTTTATTGGTGTTCAATTAAATGAAGAAAATTGGCTATTTGATCATAAAGAGACACGGTGTTTTGACTTACAACTTTAAATTTTTTTGAAGAAAGTAGATTTTTTTTTTCTATAAAAGGCAACTGACTACACCTCTAACAAGTGTAGGTGTGTTGCAAGTGATGCAGTGACAAATATAATTCATGACCTATGTTCTCCATTAAAGTTTAATTTTAATTGTTTAAGACCATCATACATGAAAGCTTCGAACTAGAAAAATTCTATTTTGTTGTAAGAAAATTACTATTAACTAAATTATAGATTTGATATTCTTTTATCTGTGAAAGAGAAGTTTCATTTACCTAGATGTGCCCTTACAATATGTAGTAAATTTTTCTTTTTACCTTAAAAAGATGTGCTCTAGTTAAAACATAGAATTACCTTTAGCATCAGCCCTAAAATAATCCTACACCAAAATAAATCAAGCTAGCATAGCAGCCACTTAAAAAAAAAATGCATGGATATACAAAAATACAATTTTTTTTTTTTTTTTGCTTCAAAAAAAAAAAAAGAAATTCATGAATATACTAAAATACAAAAGGGCCCCAAAACAAAAATTTGTCTAGAACCCCTCAAAACTCAGGGTTAGCCCGGGCATCTTTAGTGGAAAAACACATCTTGCTAGGAAGACAGACAATTGACTACTTATATATAATACATTAATTTACCACACCCATACTACGTGAGATGAACTTCTCATAATGTGTGGCCTGCGGATGATTAAGCCTTGAGTGAATCATTCTAGTAGAACTAACTCACCAAAGCTGAACAAATAGCTTTTATACTTGTTGTACACAAAACACACTTGCTAGGAAGCATAAAACTGATGTGTTTCTGCACCCCCAGCCCCCAAAAGGGAAATTAGGAAAAATCTTCACGATCATTCAAGTCACTGATTAGGGAGGAATAAGTTTATGGTACACTTTGTGTGCTTGCATGAGGTATATCCGTGTCATTAGTGAAACTTTATGCCTGTGCCAACCAGTAGCAAAATTTGGGCCTAGAGAGCAAGTTCTAGTTCCGTCCAATAAGACATAATACACTTGTATATTGAATACATGAGCAAATGTCCACAACTCAATACTTTTCTAGTGCAAAATCATTTACCCAAGAGTACAGCCTCATAAAAATAGGGTCACACTTGATGCGAGTGTGCAATAATTACCTTAATGACCCAAAAGAGTGAATATTAAACATGTTGCCTAATTCATGATCTGGGCTTATTTCAAATTCCTCTGAGGGGCAGTTAATAAGGGAGGAGCCTTGTCTCAATGAGTGGACATAAAATGAATATTCTTCATAGATTATTATTATTATTCCAATTTGAGTATTGATGAAAAGTGCATGAATATTCAAGAATTCTCATGAAGTATTTACATGTAATGCAGGAAAAAGAGTGGATGTTTATCTGGCTTTTCGCAGTTATTCTCCCCGAAGAAAAACAGATCTGCGAAGTGAAAAAAAGCTGCGCGAATGTCGAAAATCGCGCTATGCTAGCTTCAGTTATATATATATATATACACGTATATATAATGCGTAACAGGCCTACTGCTAATAAATATGTTTAGGTAAAAGCAGTACCAAAGAAGAAATTCTGCAGTGTAGTTGTACTCTAGTACATGTGTACATTCTCTTCTAAAGATTTTCAAAGAGTTGTAAATCTTTTATTTTCTTTATTTTTTTTTTGGGGTGTGCTGTGGAGATTTTGGGCCTTTTTATGTTTGGGATTACTGAGAGGGTGAGTAATATTGTTGCTTCAACTTCAAACATGAAAAGTAGCGTGGAATAAACTATAAGAATTCAAGTTTATCATACATTTTGGGTCATACTCAAATGGATCTGTAGGGCCATACATATTCATTTAAAGTGCTTTCTTTCTTTCTTTCTTTCTTTCTTTCTTTTTTTATCTAATTAACGTCGTGTCAATCTAACAAAAAAAAGTAAAATTGAACATGTCGCTTGTTTCTTAGACATGAAATATTCATTTTGATATTAAGCCACGTTAGTTGCATGTGACATTTTTTGTCCAATAAACAAATGGCACATTAAAGTTTGAATTAAAGAAACAACGTAATCAAATTTTAAAAATTGTCAAGATAAAAAATAAATTTCATTGATAAAAGTGAAACAAATAGTTAAACATTATAGGGATAAAATATATAAATAACTCTTTTAAATAAATCTTCAAATTCAATGAAGAAAAAAAAATCAAAATTAGCCGACCCAAAGCAAAAAGAACATTATCCTGCAGAATTTAATCAAATGAGTATGTAGGGCGATACAATGATTTTTTATTTTTTTTAATAAACCATGATTTTATAAGTGCACAATACAAGTAGACGCACAAGGATCATTATAATATTGTGGTGAATACAACATGCACTTGGACTTTTATACATAAGGTATTTTGTTGGGCCCAGTAAAGATGCAAAAGTAAAGCCCAGCCCAAAATTTGATTAGGCCTATTTTTCCTTTTTTTTCTTTTGATGATAAACTTTATTCGTTTGGTCGGAGATTTGAGAAAAAAATAAAAAAATTAGAGTTATATATTTTAAGAAATATGATTTCTCGGAATAGAGGATTCATTTTCATTGTTTGGACTCAACTAAAAGTGAGAATGAAATAAATATTTAATTTACTAAAATATCTTTCACCCAATATGGGGTAGATATTATTATGAGAAGACTGTAATTGCCTTTTTAGGAACATATGAGACAATGACAAGAGAATCTTTATAATTTCCTCCCAAAATATATGGGAATAGAAAACATCAAAAATAGGTGAATAAATGGTTGCCAGGAATCTTAAATTCTAGGATAAAATGTTAGAAAAAACAAAACAATTTTGAATGCAAGGAAATTAAGGATTCTAGGAAATCTCAAAAATTTCTCCAATTAGGAAGACAAGGTGTGCACCATCAAACCTAGAAGATGTGCAACAAAATTAAGTTATGTTAAAAGCGGCGGTACTTTTTTTTTTCAAGCCGAGTGAAGGAGTATAATATAGATGTGTCTACTTGAAAATATTAGGGAATAAACAATTGAGTCCATTTTTAATGGGGGTAAAATTGGATGGGGTCGTGGGTCTCCAATGATAAAATAACACGTCCACTTTTATCTAAAATTAATTTCTTTTTCATTTTTTCATTTGATTTAAATAGATAAAAATGAACACGTGTCGGTTTTTTATTAGGACCCCATGCCCCCAGCCAATTTTACCCCCGTAAAAATTTTGCCATGAACAATTATACTCATCAACAAATAATTTTGAAAATCACATTCGGAGAATAAATTCTAATGCGTCTTTGTCACTGTCACTTTCTCTCTTCTTGATTGTAGTGTAAATTTGTAATTTAAAGCATTTATTTCACAACTTTTGATTGTTTTTTCTTTTACCATTTTTACTGGGGAGCGGGTCACGATCTCTTGAATTAAAGAGAGCATAGATTGTCAAGAAAGTGAAAAAGTTGAAGAGATCGATGTAATAAGACCATCCAAAATGAGCAATCAACTTGTACAAGTTTATACAAGGTTACCAGTAGTGAGTGGTAAAATAGTATAATACTATTTTGCGCAATAGTAAAGTGGTAACATAATTTTATACTATTAATATATTACTATTTTAGCAAAATATAAAGTTACGCGTTTATTATAATTTGGCAAGTAGTATGGAATTTTTTTACATAAAATAAAGATGTCAAGGTGAGTTAAAACAAAGCCTGTTTGATAGATGTTTTGAGTTAAGTTTTTAAGTTAAGTTTTTGAAATATAATATGGTGTTTGGTAAAATTTAGAAGTATGTTAAAAAGTGGATTTAGTTTTTTTTTGAGTTTTTTTTCAACCAACTAAAAATTTTTTTTTTTTTTTTAAAAGAATTGTTAGTCAAAAAAATTCCGTATACAAGTACAGAACCAAAATTGATCTTATTAGCATGAGATATCCCAGTATTAATACTCGACATGACAAAAGGGTATGTATTAAATTAATAATGATAATATCCAGTACTATTAATACTGTTATTTAATCCCACTGATTAATACCTGAATTTAAAGTTATGGTGTTTTAAAAGTTTTTTTAGAGAGAGAAAATAAAGTTAAGGTTTTTTTGGGAAGTGTAAAAGTATAGTTGTTTTTGAGTTGAGTTTTTTAAAATTTGAAGAAAAAAAAATAGAGAGGTACCAAACAGGGGCTAGTATCTTTCTAATACCCGAACAAATGAATATCTTATTGTTATTTATGCTTCAAACATGCATCATATTTCCGTTTGATTTCTTAATGAACACAACTAACTTAGCTAAACGTAAATTTACTCTACACTCAGTTCACATTATAAGGATATAAAATAAAGTTATCCTATTTATCTTGATATACATTAAATAAAGAATTCAAACTTGAAAAACAAAAACTGTTCGTAATTAGGGTTGGGAATTTAGAGCCGGGAACCGGAGAACCGGTCCGGACGGAACCGGAGAACCGGTCCGGACCGAACCGATAAAACCCGGTTTGATTCGGTTCTTGAAAAATAGGAAATACCGTTCGGTTCTTCGAATTGTTACTTTAAATTTCTTTCTTAACCGTTATTAGATTTTCCTTCTACTTTTTTTAATCTTTATTATAAAGTTAACCAATGTCTCAATACATTACAACCGGTTTTTATCTTGTTAACGGTTAACGATAAACCGAAAGAACCGAACGTTAGAACCGGTTCGGTTCTTAAACCGGTTCTTCACTTTTTTATAGGTAGAACCGAACACTTAACATAAAAATGGTTCCTCAAAATTTTTTAAATAACCGGACCGGTCCCAGGCCTATTCGTAATCACAATTAGTGTCTTTGGGAATCGAATTTGAACAATGATCAAACATTTTATCTTACAATTTAATACTCCCTCCGTCCAACAAAGATAGGCTCATTTTTTTTTCACATAGATTAAGAAACTTCATTTAATGTAATTGAAATCATAATTTTTTCCCACATTTTTTCTATTGTATCCTCATTTATTCTACAATAATAAATACATTAGATTAGAAGATGAACATACATTTTTTATCTTTCCTATGAGAGATGAGTATTTACTAAGTAAAGTTAATTATTTTAGAGTTGATAACAATATAATTAAATAAGGGTACATTAAAAAAATAAAAATTTTAGTGCATTTTTTAAAAGGCAAATTGACTATAATTTGAAATAAACAAAAAAAGAATAATGGACTATCGACGGATGAAGGGAATACAACTTTATTACTGGTGCTCCATATCTTGTACTTCTATTGTAAATTCCCTTGTACTCTCAAAAAATGGAAATTTCTTCTTAAACCCAAAAATGTAGTCAAATGCCATTCCTTCACAAGTTTATATTCAGTGGGGAGGGCCCGGTGCGGCAGTTCACAATGCTCACGCGCCTACACCGAATAATTATTTCCCCATCTACGAAGAAAACTCTGAAACAACATAAAGAGGATGCAGTGATCAGAACAACCCCAAAGAAAGCTATTAATGACACCAAAATCATCTACCGTTACAAACCACCGTGACAGACCAATGATTTCGATATAATAGATAAAAAAAAAAATATACTCTACCAATGAGGTAACATTTGTCTTGTGACATGCCGTTATTGTAGCATTTAGGAAGGAGAGAAATCCAGTCCACTCTAAAATACATTCTTTTATATTTAACTAAATTACACCAATACACTCTAAACGTATACAAGATTTTAACTTTCACCCCCAACATTTTTCTAAGACAAATTGCAGCCCATACATTCAATTTACTGCAATTAAATCTAATCAAGCCTTTTCGACCTATTGGTGTCCAGCACGAGCAGCACATGTGGCTTCTTTTCAAATGTATATTTGTCATACCATAAATTTAAATGGTTGAAAATACATTAACTAAGTAAAACCCTCATTTCCACAAATCCTTTAAGCCATAGAAATTGATTCGTTAGCGATGATGCACTCAAATTATAAACTGGGCAGTTTCTCTGGTTGATGATCCATGTAGTGATTTATATATAATATACACTGCAATTCTTTTAAATTGGGAGAGAGCAACATGTAGAAATTTTATTTTGTTTTCCAACAACTATACTCTTGAAAAGAATCCATGTGAGATGCCAATGAGTTATTTGGCTGGCAAGGATTGATTGGATTTAATTGCAACATATTGAATTAATAGGCTTAAATCTGTAATAAAATATTATGTAGGGCGCAAGTTGAAATATTGTATTAGTTTAGGGGAGCGTTAATGTAATTTTGTCTTTTAACATTTTTTTTACACAAAGCAGTTCAGCTAAAGGCTGACGCAAAGAAAAAGAAAAACCCCATAACTCCCGAAGTAAAAACAACTCTCCACCCTCCATTTTCTCTCTAAATCGGTGGATACTTTCCCTCTCTACACTGCTGAATCCCCCGGTCAGTCTTCTAGGACCCTGACTTATTTGATTTTGATTCCTCTTATCATTTTAATCTTCATATCAATTGGGGTTATATCGAGTCTTAATCTAGAATTGTAAGAAAGAAACATGATTTGGGCAAATAATTCTTGGGTTTCTGTTTGTATGCTCTCCTGGTGATCAATTTTGTGTTTTGAAGCTGTAATTCTTGTTGGGTTTTGGTTTTCATTATTGAGTTAGAGTTTGTTCAGTTTGAATCGTGATCTCATTAATTGCACCTTTTCATTTTTGTCTCGCAAATTTTTGCTTGGTCTTCCAATTTCCTGTTTTGAGATGTATCAAATTGATAGTTTCATTTCCCTTTTTGGACATGATCACTGTATTAAATCTCACAATGTAAAACATATTGTATCATTGACCATGTCTAAAGTGATGAAAATCTCTCGGGAGAGTTGAAGAAATCTGGAACACAATTCGATTAGTCCTCGATCAGTTTAAAATAATAGTTGAGTTGATAGGTATTTTTTGTCTAAATGAGTCCTCACAAGAGGTGAACACTTTTTGTCAAAATCTGGTATCAGGCTCCCCTCGAGTGATGGAAATCACTCTAGAGTAGCATTGAAAAAAATCCTGACCATTCATTTAAAATTGGATGGCTATAATTTTGACATTATTTTATATTTAAAATGAGTCATCACCAGAAGCAAAATACTACCTAATAAATCTGAGCCATCTATTTTTCAAGATCAAAACCCTATTCAATTGATTTCCATCACTCTATAGAAGCCGGATCCCTAAATCTGAGCTATCCAAGTTTAAAGTATCAGTCTAGATTTACTGCTCTAGAGTGAGTTCCGTCACTCTAGAGGTGCTAGATTGACCATGTTGAAATCAATGTTTTCTTGAAAAGTAATAAATTCATGTTCCTATCAATTTGACATGGAGGGAATTTGTTTTTCTGATTATGTTTGTGACTCTTGAAGTTATATGTTGATGAATTGATTTTGGTGGTGGGTTTTTGGTTTATAGGAAGACCAATAGTTGAACAGACAGTACAAAAATATGGCTAATAACGCAACTGCTTTTGCTGAGAGAGCGACAAGTGATACACTGACCGGTCCTGATTGGGCAATAAATATCGAGCTATGTGATATTATCAACACAGATCCTAGGTATCATTCTTTTTCTTTTATTTTCCCTAAGTTAAAGAATCTGTTTTTGATTGTTCATGTGATGCCATTTGTATGTTTATTATCGGTAGTATTACTCCTGGAAATTGGGAAGTTCTTGCATTTGTTTGTGTGAAGTTTATTCGTGTAATTGTTCATTTGTTTGTTAGAATTTAATGGCTTAGGGTTTTTATAAAAGAAGTTGGAAAAGAGACGAGCTACTTTGTGAGATACTTATTTACTTTTTTGGGTTTTCCGTGCAATCGAATTCTTTGGCTGATGTGTAATAAATTTTTCTACGAAAATGCAGAAAAGATGGAGAGCATTAACGTCTTTTTAAAACTTCTTATAAAACTTAATATTTTTCCGATCATTTTCCATCATTTTTATCAAATGGACCCTAATAGCTGCAAAAAGAAAGTAAAGTCCAGATCCAGATCCAGATCCAGAAATAGAATCACAAAAAGCCAATTATAATTTCCTACTCTTTAACTTTTCTTAATAAAATTAAAGTGAATTGCAGAATACGGCTTTTGATTTTTGATAAAAGGAAAAAGGGAATAAAAGAGTCCAGAACCAAAAAATTAAAATAATGAGATTTTTTTCTGAATTCTTATTTACTTAAGTGTTAAACCTTCGTTATTTATGTATTTTATGATAAATTTTTATCAAAAGAAATCACATGCATTTTCCAGTGGTGACTTGTTAGAGGATATAGCATTATGAAGCTGTTACTTAAACATTGTTACTCTATAGTCTATACTCCTTCTGAACTAGTTGTATACTTGTATGACTCTTAAATCTTGATCTGTATTTTATTAATGTCAATTTTCTTTCTTAATTTTACGCCATTTACATTTTCGTTAAATTCTAAGATGGTTCAGTTATCTCTATGCCTTTGGATATGACTGAATTTGCAGACAAGCAAAGGATGTTCTGAAGATAATCAAGAAGAGACTGGGGAGTAAAAATCCTAAAATACAGCTCCTTGCTCTTTTTGTAAGTATTCCCCGTTTTGTTATGCTTTTTCTTTATGTGGCCTCCGTCATTTTTAATGTTCTATAGCATGAATTTTATATTATGTAGAGTGTCATATTGTATTATATTCTCGTAATTATGGGACCTGAATAGTTGTTTCTCTAAATGCAGAACATTTTGCACTTTATCCTTTTATCTATGCTTTCTTATCTCTCTTGTCATTGTTTATTCTAGACACTTAGCACATTCAATGCACGTGCACGTGCACGTGCTCTTTTTATGTCTGCAGATATCGAAGTTAAAATGAAAATAAATGAAATAGTAGCCGAAAGTCAAAGTGCCTTCCCTTTTAATGTAATGCTCAGGGTTTGGAGTCCTGCCAAATGATTTTTTATTGAAAAAGATAAATGCTTGGGCAAAATAGGAAAAACACACATAATTTGGTGTCATAACCGAATTCAACACCTTTCAATTTATATATACATAGACACAGAAATGTATGCCATCTCTCTCTCTCTCCTGCTCCCCCTTCCCCTCCCTCCTCCCTCTCCCCCCTGGTGTTTGATTTTTTCTTCTATTTTCAGCAATAGTCACTCTATGGACTTGTTCCTTTTTGTATTTTCATAAGAATGGACTATCTGCATTGATAGATAGTTCAAAAAGCCTATATGACCTGATACATATCTGATACTCCAAATGAGCATAAGTTGACTTTTTCTGTAACTTTGACTTCTGGAACACGATATGGATATAGTGACTGTGCATTTCATTTTTTTTAATACTGTACTTTATCATTGTTAGAAGATACCCTTGTATACAACATACTCCCTCCATCTCAAATTGATAGTCCCACTTTCCTTTTCGGGATGTCTCAAATTGGTAGTCCCATTTCCTTTTCAGAGGACAGAATTAATGTACCAAATCTCTCAATAGAAAATAAGTTTATTTTTGACCATTGATTAGGTTGAGATTAGCGTTTCCTTGAAAAGTACCAAAACCAGAGTTGGACTACTGATTTGAGGTGAAGGGAGTTATACACTCCTTCGGTCTCAACTCTCAAGTGAAGTCTCATTTTGACTTTTATACTTTTTGACAACATTGCTTTCAACCTAATAACTAGTTCAAAATACAATTTAATTTCTATGGTGAGATCTGGTACATTGATTATGTTCCAGAACCCAATTTTTTAAGGATTATTGTAACACTCCGCATCATATTGTATAAAGTTTCTGGTATCCCTGAAACATAGGGAGTACCTAACAATGATTTATTTGTGGTTCAGGTGTTGGAGACTCTGAGCAAAAATTGCAATGAGATTGTGTTTCAGAGCATCGTTGAGCGTGACATCTTACATGAAATGGTCAAAATTGTAAAGAAGAAGGTGTAGTATTCTTCAGTGCATATATCTTGTTTCCTTTTCACACCGACAAAAACAAGAAAAAAGGAAAAGAAAAGAATGTCATGTGTTATTTATCATTTCTAATCTTGAGTGTGCAGCCTGATTTAAACGTACGAGAGAAGATATTGATTTTGATAGATACGTGGCAAGAAGTTTTGGGGGGACCCAGGGGAAGGTATCCCCAATACTATGCATCATATAATGAACTCAAGGTAATTTATTGGTCATTCATTTCATTTCCTTCCGATTTCATTTCCTTGCTTCTTACTGTTCTATTATTATCACGATTTTCGGAACATTTCCCTCTAATTGCGGTTGCAATTTCGTTTAATTTTTTTTATTTTCACTAAGCATTTAATTGCCTTTTGTTCGATAATTGACAGTCTGCTGGAGTAGAGTTTCCACCCAGAGAGGACAACAGTGTACCATTATTTACGCCTCCACAGACCCAGCCTATAGTAGACCCCACTTCAGCATATGAGGAAGCTGCTGTTCAGGCCTCTCTTCAGTCTGAAGTATCTGGTCTCAGGTATTACTTTAATCCTCTAACCAAAGTCTGTTATTAGGGTGAGTTTGATTGGCAAAGTTTTCCATGGAAAGCACGGAATATATGTACTTTTCCATCTTTTAAAGTTTGATTCCTCAATTATCTAGGCAATTCCAACCCACCTAATTCCATGTTACAAGTAAATGATGCATAACTCTAGAGAATACAATTCCTACCCTTCCTCTTCAAAAAGGAATTCTAGGTAAGGTGGAAAAGAGGTCAAAGGCAAAACAATTTCAGTTTTAACTTCTAAGTAAAAAGTGGGCAATCAAAAACATAATAGTAAGAAGTTGAAGTTAATATGGAGATTTGCTGTTCTGGCCTTGGCATGGTCGATTTGGATGGAACGAAATAAAAGGACGTTGAGGACAAAAGCAAGAGCGCTTATGAAATCTGGGAGCATACATGGTTTCTGATTGGTTTATGGACTAAAGCTTCGAACATTTTTGATGATACTGAGCGTTTTTTGTTTAGTTTGGATTGTGCTAGCTTTATGGATGGATATCTGAGTTAGAGTTTTTGTTCTTTAATCCTTTCTATAGGCTTAGGAATTGCTTTCGGTTGTTGCTTTTTGTTCTGGTGGATGTCTTATCCACTGTTCTTTAGCATTGCTTGTATTGTAATTCCTTTAACTGATCAATAAAATTTTGTTTTCTGTCAAAAAAAAAGAAAAGAAAAAGAAAAAGCGAATGTTGGAAATCTGTCATCATTGCATGGAAAATGTACATATTCTCCACTTAGAAAATGACTACAATCAAGCACCTTCTTTTTTGAAGCTAAAAGCATCAACAAACAGACCCAAAACTAAAAAAACCAACAGAAAACTGACCAAGAAAACTACATATACATCTCAAACTCAGGGTGGGATAAAAACCAAGGAGGAAACTCAGAGACAAGGACCACACTAAGTCCTCCGCAAACACCTTTAAATGCTTTTCCATTGACTTCAATTGCCTAGAAAAGAATTGCCAAGAAATTAAACATTTTCTACCCTAATTCCATGCTTGCTATCAAACAGACCCTTAGTTTCTTGTGTCTCTGTCCCTATCTATTTGTTGCTTGCACATTCTTGTATCCTATTCTAGTTAGAGTGTGTTTCCTTGCACTTCTTTTCCATGTTAAATGTTTGAAATCTTGTATTGTCCATCTTTAATGGTATTTGACTGTATAATTCCCTGTGATCAATCAGTGGTATAACATGGTTTAGCCCAATTTTCACCTTTCCTTGTAACTGAAGTACTACCTCTCCCCTGAGTTTTTGTATACAATGCAAAAGATTTTCATTGTAAAACAATTTAGCGGAATTCAAATCGGTTCAATGTGAACCAATCAAACCCACCCTTAATTTCTTCCCCTGAATAAATATGTTCTTAAATCTTCTTGAATTCCACTTTATGCTCCTTGTGTGCTTTCCTCTTCAAAGAATGTGTTTACTCCTTCCATTACATTTTCTTTCCTGATGTAAATTCACTTGTTGATGACCAGAATGAGCGACTAATAGTTTTTACTACTTGATTTGATTAGATGGTTTTAGCAACAGTTTGTTTATTGCGTAGTAAATTAACATTTGTTTTAGTAAATTTCAAAAGGAAAACTGAATTTTGGAAACAGTCCATCATACTTTCCATAAACTAAACTATACAATTATGTTTTTAGACTACGAATCTAAATCTAATTTTAGTAGGAGTAAGACGTAAAATCATATACCACTATAAAGGTGGTGTTTAACAAATTTAGGAAAACCAACATTATAGCCTGACTACCATAAACTCGTAAATTTATTTACAAGTTTACAACAAATAAGACTCAATATAATCGTAAAGTTCATCAGATAACGCCAAAAGTGCTCCAAGTGAAATTACAGTTTTACCTGTGTTATTGTCCTCGTTCCACATCAGTTCATCAATACAGAAACAGCCTCATTGGCACTTCCAGGGTTATCTCAACCCCCCACCCCCAAAAAAAAAAAAAAACTACACACACAAATCTTTTTGCCATCTCCGCCCCTGCTTACCTGTTTCTGTAACCAAATATATATGTATGGCCAGTCTCCTATGAGTATGGTCCGTATGGGGATCAGACTTTTGGCAACGGAATGTATCTCCATATGTATCCGAGGAAACCATTGTAAAAGCCCAGTCTGCATAGGAGCGGTCCGTACTGGAAGATGGACTCGTGTTAACGTTAGAATTTTCATGTGTAGTTCTCTATGTATGCGCAGGCTCTCAGTTTATTACTCGAGCTTCAACATTTTAGGTTATTTACTACTATTTCTTCATAGTTTACATTTGTATTATTAAAATGCAGCTTGGAAGAGATTCATAATGCTGAAGGCCTTGCAGATGTGTTAATGGAAATGCTCAATTTTTTGGATCCTCAGAATCCGGAGGTTAAAATTCTTTGCTTTTCTCCCTTGTGTACTTGTGTATATATATATACGTACTCCAATTGTGAGCACATGTTATGCGTGTGCGACTCAGGTTGTAGTCATTTACCGCGGAAAAAATTGATAAAGTGGCTTAAAGACAGGGAAGCATTCACCTTTGCTATGAGTTCAAATCCCATTACTTGCATATTTCTTCGTAATTTTATTTTGAACGAACCTTGGATTGTGAAAGGGTAAAACTGGAAAACCAAGAAATTGGTGTGCCCCTAAAAGTAGGTGCACCAATTCTCTTTCCGTATTATATACAGACGTATCTTTTCACTTTAGCAATATAGTGAACTTGGATTAGTTGCTTCATAGTTCTACAAATATTAGTTTAATGGGAAGGATCTTGGTTTTTTAAAATTTTATCAAATTTTCAGTTGTAACTGATGTTGTTACACACAAATCTGAAAAGGGAGGTCCACAAATAGCTTAAAAAAGGGTGCCTTTTTGGGGGCGGCCTGCTAGATATTACTAGGCTACCCTGCACATGCGATGACTGTGCAACTCACATGTATATATTGTGAAGGAAATTGTTCAACAAAAAATATAAGTAGCCTAGTAGTTAAGAACAAGTGCAAATTGCTTAACAGTAATGGTTCACTTCCTGTTGCAAGTATATTTTTTTTATTGAAAAAGAAGACTGCAGGGGCAAAATTGGAATCCAAATATATGACAGAGCCTTAAAACTGGTTGAAATCCATCCAGACTTTATTTATAAAGATTTTTATATATACCTATTTCCTTTGTATTGTACGTTAGTTGAGAAGGTCCAAAATAGTGTGCAAATTCTGAGAGGATGGAAGGTAGTTGGTTTAATATGAACTGCAACTCACTTTTGTAAGAGAGATGACGTCGCAAACCAAACTACAATATTAAATAGGTATATCGAATTTTAATTTCCTCTCGAAGGAAGATCTGAGGTCTCTTACAGTTCTGTTGTTTAATGTACCAGAGTGTAAAGCAAGAGGTGATTGTTGACATGGTTGACCAGTGCCGTACCTACCAAACGCGTGTCATGGTTCTTGTGAACAATACTTCGTAAGAATGCGTTCTGACTTCTTTATAAAAATCGAACTATTTTGTCATTTCAGATTAACAACTGACAATTTTGCTTACTTGACTTTCAGAGATGAGGATCTTTTGTGCAAGGGATTGACATTGAATGATACTCTCCAACGCGTTCTTAGCCGCCATGACGATATTGTGAAAGGAACTTCTTCAGCTGCCACCCCAAAAGTAGGAATCACAGAGACTTCAGTTGCACCCCTCTTGAATATGAATCACGAGGATGAAGAATCTGAATCTGAAGATGATTTTGCCCAGCTAGCTCACAGGTGATAATGACTGCTGCTTGTTTTATGTAGTTTCCAAATTTTTTGTCGAGCTAGGTGAAATATGTAGTGAAAACGGAAAATGAGAAGGAATGATCCATTAGAACATATAATCGTAGAATTACACGTATTGCATCCATGAGTATTTGGGGCACATGCCAAAATGATAATAAAAATTTAAAATAATTAACATTATTCAAATCACAAATGAATCATAATACATTAATCAATTACACATTTACAAAAAAATTCCCCTTTGACGTTTGATATATATTAGAATTTGGAAGGGTTAAGTTCCACGTAGACTTCTGTCTTGAGTTTTGCTAAATTCTCTAAACACCTCTCTTTTTATTTAGAAAATATTTATAAAATGACAATTATGCCCTTTTTGTTTGAACAAGGGAAGTTTCTGGCAAAAGAAGTCGTGCGTTTTGCAAATTACAGGGATGTTTGTTTTTTTCCCGATTTCTCTCTCTCCCCCTCCCTCCCATCCTCCTCCCTTTCTCTCTCTCGCGCGCGCTCAATGTTCAGAAAAGTGTGTGAGGCCTACTCCTTGAGTTGAGGCATTTGCCTCTTGGGACGAGTCATTTTTAATTATCAGATTAGATTGCGTTTTGTGCTTTCTAGCAGTACTGTATAATTACATCCAAGTTTTCTGTAACATTTTAACACTGAAACAACTATGGAAATATCACACGCATGATTCTTGTAACAACTGTGTTTTATGTCTTCATATTATGTCCAAATTTCAGTTTTCAGTACCGAACATTATGTTCGTTTTTTAACATTGGTACTGTCGGTAAAATATTTAACGGTAAAAGATTTGCATTTCTTCCCTTTCGATAATATTTCCATGATGATTTTCCTTTTTCTAATCAAATCATTACAGGTCATCAAGAGATACTTTGCAGGGACAGGGCAGAAAACCCTTCACCCCAAGTAAGGACCCGGTGCGCGCCAGCCCATTTCTTCCCCCTCCTCCCTTCTCAAGAAAGCCAACAAGTGCTGACACCGGAACAGTTGACTACCTAAGCGGTGACACCTACACCTCCGAAAGAGCATCTGGGTCATCGATATCCCCACCATCATCACCTCCAATGCGTGTAAACAACACAAGATCACCCGTCGCACCATCAGGTCTACTATCTCCATCCTCTGACTACATAAACCCCACGGCGTCCATGTTCAACGGCCAATCCTCCTCGTACAAAGCGCCAGCCCCACCGGCCAAGTCACCGGACCAGCTGCCTCCGGCCCCGTGGGACCTACCGGCTCCGGGCTTCCTCCCGCCACCACCTGCCAAGCACAGCCAGAGACAGCAGTTCTTTGAGCAGCATCAAGGTGGCGCTGCCGGAGGCAGTGCTGGTTCTCGGTCAAGTAGCGGATCTGGTTCATCTTATGACGGCTTAGTGAGCCAGACCCATAATCTCTCTCTTGGTTCTTCGACCCCACCAAAGAAAGGGAAATCTGAAGACGCACTTTTTAAAGATTTGGTGGATTTTGCGAAAGCTAAATCTTCGTCTCCTTCGAATGGGAATAATAATAATAATAATAGGTCATTTTGAGGCGAGTTTAGTGTTAGTATGAGGAGGTTGTGGCTGGGTACAGTTTGAGCAGTTTCAGCGTTCATCATCAGATTTCACATTTGGATTCATTGGAATAAGTGTGGGTAAGTTAAATGCTGGTTTATAGTAGATCTTTTAGATGGTTAGATTTGTGTTGTTGAATCATGCTATGCACTGGTTAGCAGTAAATGTTAGAGGACTTAATACTACCCTGATATATATATATATATATATATATATATATATATATATATATATATATATGAGTTTGTGGATATATATTGTTCTTTGTTCTGCTAGTTCGTGATTTTGGAGATGGGATTTTCATATTTTGTGGGGGCGGGGAGGGGTGGAGGTAGAGGCTGGGAACTGCCAATTGAGTCTACTGATAAGTCTCTCATGAAGCGTAAGTGCTTTAATTTTTACTGAAGTGTGGATCTTTGATTGGCCGAGTTTACGCGTGTTTTTGGAATTAAGTTTGATATCTATTGAGATCCCGAAGCTGTTCTAGTGGTTACAACTGTATGATTTCTATCTAGCTTTCTACCTATCTAATGTATCACTTTGTATCGAAGAAAAAAAAGTTTCGATCGATCTATCTATTTAGAATAAGGTGAAGTACTGTGAATTGTGACAGTGGCAACTGTTTTGTTGTGTGTGCAGTTTTTAAGGGCAAGTTTTCTCTTAAGGGTTTATGTTAATTAAGCAGGCATGCACCATGTCTAATATGAAGTCAAATGTATAGATGCTCTGCCTATACTCACGGCTTGGACTGTCATTTTAGCAAATGGAGAAACCTAGAACTTAGATTAATATCCATTTATGGTTATTGCGAAATTGGCAAAAACAAATTAAAACTGAAGATTAAGAGTTCGGGAAAATAAATGGTCGGACTTGAATTATTTATTAATTTTTTTTTTAGAACATGCATATTTAAAGGTAAAATGTATAATAATAAATCAAGAAGAGCTTGCTAATAATACCAATACAAGTAGGAAATTATGATGATTTCTAATTTGGAGTCTCAATATGATAACATTTCTGGTCCAATTAATCCGGTGAATGGTTCACAGACATTTTCGCACGTCATAAGCTTTTTATGCACTAATGAGCGGGCACTGATGTTCTGTCACTAGGGCAAGGCCATGGAATATAAAGGGACTTGTACAAGAATTGAAACAGTGAATTCTTCTCTTGATCATATAAAAGAAGCTTTTTGCGCCATTATTTTAACGTTGTGTTTAAATTGTGCGCTTTGCATAAATTACAAGAACTATGCTAGAATAATGGTCCTATACAGTCGTTCACCATGTACCTTTGCAATTCTAGCCCCAACTGTCACAAGCATTTTATGTAACGCATAAAATACTAGCAACTTTGCGGTCCATAAAATTCTTATTGACCTCACACTGTGTACAAACCAAATGTCCTCAAGACTATAACATATATAATCAAAGGGATGTATTTTTTTTTTTGATCGACTATTAAACAGAAAAATTACGAGTAGAGAGGGGAAGGCGGGATAGCTACCCAAGCTACAGGAAGACATCTTGCAACTGAAGAAGCCACCCAGTGGGCAACAGAGTTAACCATCCAAGGGATAAAATTAAAAGAGATTGAACATTTGCACAAGCAGAAGCCAAAGATCTAATGTTCGAATAAAACTGCTTTGATTTCCCACAGAGGCTCCAGGTCGGGCGAGCAAAACTCAATGATGGACTTGCAATCACTTTCAATAATAGCCTTGCTACGGCCTCTAGATATCACCAACAAACACGCATCCAGAACAGCCCATGCCTCACTAGCGAGAGGAGAAATGACTGGGATTTTTCTGGCGATACTGTCAATCAAAATGCCATAGTTGGACCACAATTTCAACTGAAGCTGATGAGAGAGGGGAGGAGAAGGTACCCTCGCAGTTTAGCTTAACACGGCCGTCTGGAGGGGGAGCCCAGTGAGCCATCTGAGACAGAGGGGGCCGAGAGAACCTCTTGAGGAGAAGAGCAGTGAGTTTTCCAGTACTCCACTGCAGCCTGTTGCGCAATGTGGTATATAACACCAAAATTTTCAAACGAAAAATGACTATCCCATAATTTTTTATTATAGTTAGATCACGAACATAAGTACATAACATACATATAGGAGATAACAATTCTCTGTGTAATTACATTGCAGTGCACTAATTTATTTATTTAAGTTTTCTTTTGGGTGCTTGTGTGTGTTTTCTTCTGAAATTCAAGCCAAGACGACAATATTACCATTTGGAACATTTTGTTGGGGTAAAAATTTAGGTCAATTATTCATTACAAAATGTTTTATAGAGATTTTTTTTTGTTACAACTTTTAGCTATGTCAGCAAACTTTGCTGAATATTTTATTCAGTTTTCGTGTATGATATTTTTTTTTTTAAAATAAATAAATTATACATATATATATATTAATAGATCCAAATTTGAGAGTTCCTTTAATTAGTACGCGAATTTTTGTGTAACTTTTATGGGAGATTAACTGATAACATAACCATAAATTATCTTTTGTTTAAATTAAATGACTGAAAATCTGAAACGATAATTCTAGTTCGTAATAATTTCCGAAAAACATGCAATATTTTTCATTTTGAGCTCATTAATTTCCATAAAATATATATTTCAGTACCTAAGTATTCAAGACACTGGTAATATGTTATTAGCAACAAGTAATCTCAATTCCAACAAATATAAAGATAAATTACAACAACAAATTATTTTGTTATATATATGTGTGTGTGCATATATTTGCTGCATAATAAAACAATTAATTAGTAACATGTATTTTGCCTTGTCTTCTTCAAGTTACTAAAAATGCTGGTGAAAATCCGTCGCTTGATGCTTCCTCTAACTGGAGGGAATCGCTTATAATAATTAGTGTGAAACATATTATCAGAATCTCGAGCTCTTGAGTGATTTAACTTGCAAAAAATGGTGGTGAAAATTCGGCGCTTGATGCTTCCTCGGACCGGAGGGAATCGCTTGTAATATTTAGTTTGAAACTTATTACCAACATCGTGAGCTCTGGAGGGCTTCAACTTGCGAAAAATGGTAGCAAAAATTCGATGCTTGATGCTACCTCTAACGGGAGGGGGTAGTAGCTTTCGTTTATTGGATGCGGCCCTTAGATGTCTCGACATTGATCCGAATCCTCTAACCTCAACCATTTGTTTATTTAGAGAGAGAGAGAGAGAGAGAGAGTTGGTTTGCATGAGGGGAACGAGTAGTGATTGCATAAGTTATAAATGGGCATGCACAGTGCTACGTGTTTTGAGATATTAGTTATGAAAGAGGAACCTTCGTGCCACCTTCGGAAACTTCTGTCAATATATATTCCAATGTGGTCAATTTTTGTAGTTACACATGTATACATGTTTGATCCAAATACTGAAATACCTATTGTTGTTTTTACTTTTCAAGTTCTTAACTATTTATGTCGTTTTCCTCTTAAAAGGTTGAGTTGGCCGGATTTAATCCTTTTCCGTGTAAAAAACAACTCAAAGTACATATCGTTTCAACTAGAGCAATATATATATATATATATATAATAAGAGAAAACGGTATGATAAAAGATTATTGAAGGGTTAAGATGTAAGTTGATTTTTTTAAGAGTTGGAATGAATATGTAATGGATAAAAGATTGCAGGGCGGACTTCGATTTTTTTAGGAGTTGATTTTTTTTTTTATTTTTTTTAGTATAAACGATGATCCTAATCTATTCCTACGGGGGTGGGGGAAGAGCCACTAATCAGGCTAAGTGGAGTTACATCAGAACATAATTTTTTCTATAAGCTTCCATCGTCAAATCATTCCAAACACGCCTATGGCGGGATTGGAACTCATGATCATTGACTAGTTGAGAGGCACGATAGCTAACTTGGCTAGCCCAATAACCATATGGCGGGATTGTATTATCTTCATTACCTCATTCCTCTAATTTTATTCATTGGGTCTATTTCAAGACTAAGGTGGTGTTTAGTAAAAAAACTGAAAACTGAAAAAGCTGTTTGTTTAGTTCTGAAAAATGTATCTGAAAAAATGTTGTTTGTTTGAATATAACACATCTGAAAACTGAATTTTATTTAGTTTGGCAATTTTGCCCTTATTATTTTATTTTGATCACATGATTCTAAATAAAAATAAGAAAGATCATATAATTTAAATCCTTTAACCAAGTATAATAGTTTTATAAGTTCAAATACTAGGAAAATGTCAATTACAAATGATAATTTGTAATGTTATCTTTAATTGGCTTACCAAAATTCAGTAATCAGTAAATGCAATTGGAAGAAACGAAACTGGAAAAATGGGAAGGGGAAAAGAATATGAAGAGAAGGAGTAGATGTGTTACGTGCAATCTTGCCATTGCATGCATGGTGACCGGAGAAAATGGTTTGATGGTGGTGGAGTAGGAGTATGAGTAAGAGGAAGTCTTCTTCCTCTTGTGGGCTCCATATATTTATTAGAAAGACCTTTGTGAAAGAGGAGTTTGTGTAACTGGATATGGATTTATCATCACCCACACCATTTCTTCTCACTACCTAGATGACCAGAGTTGAAGAAGGAGAAGAAGAGATATAGCGGGTCTTTGTGGTAGATACGGAGAATATGATGGCTGTGTAATTTTGTTAAAAGAAATAGGGTAAAATGGACATTTTACACCATTTAAAATTAAGTTTCAAATTTAAATGACAAAGTTGCTACTTAAAATTTTGGATGAAAATTTTAAGTTTTAAGTGGTAAAAATTAAGTGGCCACTTAATTTTTTAGGTTACTAAACAACTTTTTAAACCACTTAATTAAATTTGAAAATTTTAAGTTTTCAAATTTACGTGGCATTGTAATTGGCATTTTAAGTGGTAAGTGAATAGCCCCTAAGTGGATGAATTGTTTTATGAAAGTTGGTGTAAATAATCTTACTCTTATAATTAGTAGTAGATCATTTCCATAAATTTTCATCAGAGAGGGTCCAATTTGAAAGGGTGAGATAATCATACTTGATCAATATTATAGAGATCATCTTTATTAAATTTTATAAAAAAATATTCATTTAATTCTCGAAATGGACCCTATTAACAAAAATTGGGAGAATAAAATTTGAAAATATGTTATGAGCTAAATCCGTCTTAATCAATACCATTCTAGTAATTATCATTTATAAATCCGAAAAGTATTTATCAGAATTTACATCTATTTAGATGCCATTTGTATAAATTTAAAAAGTCCGTACTAGTGTACTTTCAGATGGTTAAGAATATCCCCTTCAAGTATGGGTATAAGTGTAAAAAGATGATTCTTTATTTATTAAAAGGGTCATAAAAAGGAAGAAGAGAAAGAAATGGGTCAAGCAAACATTGATTTTGCCAAATTAATCTTATCTCCATTTAAAAGAAAATATATCGCGACGGTGCACTTACCGTGATTATAGCATAGCAGAATTGGAGACTATTACGGTCGGCCCCGCTGTGGCTATCAACTTGGGTTCTCCCAGAATGGTGGTAGAGAGAGCAATTGTAAAGGTGCAGTAATTGATCTTATTCTTTTGAGTGATCGGTGTTCTAACAAGTTCGGTTTAGTTTTAGAAGATATATATTGAGCTTTTTCCTGCGTTGATGTGGTGTATAATTTTGTGCCCCATGCTTGTAATGATTGTTTGGCTTCATAAATCTTCAGAAAGCTAGCTAGAACTATTTTTTCTGAGATTGGTTATTAGAACTCGTGTAACTTGATTAATCAATTTGTCATGTCTTTGTGATTTTAAAAAAAAGAATAGAAAGAAAATATATTTGTAGGGCTCATTTCCAATATAGCTTTTATCATCGAGACAATTTTTTCCTAACAAATTAAACTGATAGTATTTAGCTAACGATTAATTACTTTAGTCATAAGAACATGACATCACACAATATATATTATTCACAAAGATATTTAACTTCAATTTTCTCAATAGTCAATTCTAATATTCTTCAATCTAAAAATTTATGCTGCCGGCTGGGCCTTACCACCACCACTTCAAAAATTATATAAGTAGGGAAAAAAATTTTAAGTATAGATAGAAGGATTAAATGATTCTCAATATAAGGCGTATTAATATTAAAGGCAAGGTTAATGCAAAAAGCAAAATTTCAAGCACCCTATGTCGAGACAAACGGTTCATTTAATATACATTAACAGCAATTTAATTAATTAGTATTAACATTTACAAGGCCCAAAGCCAAAATTTATAAACAAAAGTAAGAGGAAAGCAAATAAAACCACCTATACAATAAAATCATATTACAATCCAATGTAAGTATAATGGACTGGTTCATTCACGGACCTACTTTTAGAAACTAAAAGAAAAATATTGGCAAAAGGAGATAAAACATCATTCATTGTACTAATCTATGTATAGGTCGATAAAACACGGTCCGCAAATGAACCAGTCTGTTTGAGAACTGTACCTGTCTGACAATTATAATATTTTTTTTGTATCAGACAAGCAAGTGTAGGGGCTCTGGATCTTCATTTTTCTTCATTGGTGCTGAGAAAGAGACGAAAGAGCTTGCACGTGGTGATTTTAATCCAACAAATTAAAGTAACAAAGATTCGACGCTTAATGTTTCCTCTAACGAACCTGTTTGATCCCAACTCACGACAATTTCTAATGTTTTTCGCCATTTCCTCAGCTTCGGGGCTATGGCTATGGAGAAGAATAAGGAGGAGCTAGTAGAAAGAAATTAATTAGCAATTATTTATGCACAAAGAAGTGGGAGAGTTTGAATATAATTTTATGATGAATTTATAGATGACCAATAATATAATATAATTAATGGAGGACTACAAATAGAGGGGTGTATGTGTGATAAGGAAATAATGTGTGTGTTTGTATTTATTTTGAATAAAACAAATGGTCAATGTCAATATTATATATATATATGTATGTATGCGTGCTAGCTGGCTAGTAGCTCGTATAGTTATCATCAATTGATAATGTAATTTAGAATATTAATACATGCAACTTTCTTGTAGTATAAGTTTACAGGAATATAAAAGTGTTTACATAACCACATTTAGGTACATGATCAATATATCATATCTTATAATAGGCGATTGACTTTTAAACGCCTAAGTTTAACTCAAGTTTCACTCTCAGGTTTTTAATGTATCAATTTCTTTATTTTCGTCATTATATATATAGTTTGATATGAGTCGCAATGTACTCCAAAAATTTGAACAACTCGTCAATTTGTTGGCTAGATTATCGTGCCACACTCGGCTCTATTGAGTGGTACACACCAACTGAATGTACATTCCTTTGTAGAAATTAGGGCTTCTAGTAAATTCTTGATACACCAATTATGTCTTCAAATGTAGTGAACTGCCAACCTTTTAGTAAATTAAACTAAAAAATTTACGTACACAATGCATATGTTACTGGCATTTGACAAAGGTAAAAAATAGCCTAATTGCTAACTACAATTGTACGTAGATTGCTTAGGATGCGTGAGGCTTTGACTCCTATTGTAAATGATTTTTTTATGAAAAACAAAAGTTGCATGATTAAAAACAAACATTTATAAATTATGATAGAATCATAGAATTTCACTAATCGTTAAAATGTTTTTTCCCTTTACAATACAATAGAGATTATTCACTCCACCCTCAACAAAGGATCTGACAAAAGTTGCGAACATTACTCTACTATAAGTAAATAAAGCCAGATCATACTTGCGTGTCTTCTTTTTAATTATGTTTAATTGACTTGGTCTATAGTTGCAGAATTTAACTTTATATAAATGCACTTTCCTTATACTTTAGGTTTTCCACAACAGAATTGAAGTTTGATTTTTCTGCTATGTATATAGTGATTAAAAAAGTATATATGTCATCTCTTTGAAGAAAATTTCTAGGAGATGCTACATCCACCAAGATTCTTAATATATAGAATAACAAAAGATTCGGTCTGAACAATAATAAAATAAACACATGCGTGCTTTTTATTGTCCTTTAGATTTTTTTCCCAACAAATAGTGACATTTACGTTTAGACAATATAAAATCCAAAAATCCTAGCTGTAAATGTAATTGCAATTGTTATTATCAATTCTTTTAAAATATAATTTAGAGTCTGGAATATTCTTTTTTGGAACTCATGTAAGAGTACTTTATTCTCCTCTTCATGTTTTCAATATACTAATTTTTTTTATAGTAAACCAAATTTTTTAATTGTTAACTATATTAAAATCGTTGTATCACTAAAACAAATTGAAAAAAGAGAATATGACACAGAAGAAATATATATATATATATATATATGCAGTATTGAAAGATATCAAGTGTTAATTGTCTGTATATGAACTGGCCCCTTTAGTAACAATTTTTATTACTAAAAACATCTCTCAATATTTTAACAATTAACAAAAATTCATCTCTAAAAGATCAATATGTATTCAAGCAATTCCTATAAAAACAGAACTTTATGCATGCATTGTATGTCAAGAAAGAATTTCATCCTGAAATAGGTTTATGTATTAATATTGAATTTTTTAGATAACTATGCTGATTTTTTAACTTATTTAGTAAAATAGGGTTGTTTTAAACTTATTTGTGAAAAGAGGGTAGTTTTAAAATCGTGATTGAATGTAGATATTTTAGTTGAAAAAACGCGACTCAAAGTAGCGGTTTTAAAAAAAAAAAAATCAATGTGTAAAATCAAGATTCATTATCGCGTTTTTAATGGTAAAGACGCTACCCAAACTCGCGTTTTTACCATTAAAAACGCTACCCCATATCGCGGTTTTAAAGTTGATTTTTTTAAATCGATATTTGTGATTGCGTTTTTTAACATAAAACCGCAGTTCATTACCGCATTTTTAATGTAATTAATTTACCTCCCCCAACCCTACGTAAATTCTATTGCGCCGTTTCTCACATCTATTTCTTATTCTTCTTCTTCTTGCTCTTTCTTCCTCATCTTCTGCTACTTCGTGGGTGTTGCTCTTTCTTTCTCATCTTCTGTTGCTTCTTCTTTCCATCTTCTTCATAATAGGTATGTCTATTTATAGTATTTTGATTATTTATAGATTTATATTTTTTGTTTATGTCTAGATCTATATATTTTGATTATTTGTAGATCTATATTTACATAATAATTATATAAATGAAATAAATGAGATATTATTGTAGATTTATGATATATATTTGTTTGATTGTTTGTAGATCTATGTATGCATAATATGTGTGCGTGTGGGGGGGGGGTGTTTAGATATAGATTTGTAGATTTGTGAATGTATGTATTTTTGCAAATTTATAGATTTATTATCATATTATTGTAATATAGAAAATTTGTGTATAGGCCAAGTATTATGATTTATGATTTATAATATTTTTGAAATTAATTTCAAGTTCCCTAATTAAATGGATGTTTCTTTTGTAATTTCGGATATTAATAGATTTCAAAATTCAAAAGTTTGCTATAAGTTAAATCTTAGGGATAATTAAATTGTTTACTTGAAAAGTCAATTAAGGGTATTTTAGGAAAAATAAAAACAAGAAATTAGTGATTATCCATTGTTTTGGGTCATTTCCTAATTTCCTTAAACAGGTGGGTTAAATGCAAAACTATTTGAAAAAAATGGTCCAAAAACAAAAAAACCCATTGTAATACTTAATAATTATATTTGTAGTGGTTTATAATTTTTTTTATTTGCAAAAAATTATTTTATGATTTTAAATAAATAATTTAATATAATATTTCGTAGGGGTTGATACTTAATTTTGTTTTTTCAATAATTATATAACTATTTTGAAGAATGTATATACTTATTTAATTTTTGAGAAATTATATTTTATTTTAAAGAATGTATTATTTACCATCATAATGGAGGGCAAGCTTGATTATTTTAAATAAATTATATTTATTATCAGTTTGTGATAAATTTATTTAATTGTGTTGAAGGTAAATAATGATGAGCAGACAAGTATTTATGCTTTTATACTGCGGCAGATAAATTATTAATGGAAAGCATGGACAATGTTACAATATGCAACATAAAACAGGAATTATCGTTAAGAAGGTACGGACGTACTCGGAATTAGTTGGAATGATTTATTCTGCTATAAATGTTGACATCTCGTCGTCCATCTTAAAGATTGTATGTAGATGTCCACTATTTGTGACCATAAATGTTTACAGTTTCTTCCTCCATAAAATTAATGATGACAGAAGCTTACATTTTGCAATAGGTATAATTTTAAATGTTCTTTCTGTGAATGCAATCGATTTGTATGTGGAAAAAGTTGATCTGAATTATGATGTGTTCCCACTTGCTGAAAAATTTCCAGCCTCAGCGTCATATAGTTCACCACCATCGACACAATACACTTATGTTTCAAACTTGCCTTCTACTTCACGACCATCAAAAAAGCTTAAATTTTCTCCCGAGACATGCGGCCATACCCGTAAGAATTACATACCGGACCAGCCAATGTTTGAGTACGAAGATGGTATAGAATATGATGACTCCACTAGAGAGGACACGGATTGGAACTCGGAATCTGACAGTCGTACAAAAGAGAGTGACACTAAAAGCGATGAATGTGAACAATCAAACTAAATTGAGGTGGTTGCGGAAGACATACCGTCATTGTACACACAATTTTCTGTTACGTATGTGGATCAGGAGGTGACAATTAATGAGCAGTTGGTAGATCAAAATGAATTACGGAAGGGGCTCACTTACAAGACTAAAGATAAGTTGAAGATTGCCGTGAAACAATATACAATTAAGAATTCAAATGAATTTATTGTTGATAAATTAAAGGCAGATACATGGGCAATAAGGTGTAAATTGCACGAAAGAGGGTGCAAATGGCGGCTTCGTGCTTGTAAGAGGAAGAAGAAACATGGCCAGTTTGAGATAACCAAGTACGAGGGTCTCCACACATGCACATTTGATTGTTTGAAACTAACTCACAAACATTTGGATTGCAAATTCATTGCCAACAAAGTAAAACACATGATTAAGGTTGACCCTTGCCTTAAGATTGGCGTTATCGTCGCATTTATTAAGGATCAATATGGTTACAAGATTTCTTATTGGAAGGTATGGAATGAGAAGCAGAAGGCTATTGAAATATTATTTGGCAATTGGAAAGAGTCTTATGCTATTATGCCGAGATATTTGGCCGCAATTAAGTACAACAACCAACGCACCGTCCACGAGTATAGAAGCAAGATGTATGATGGCCATTATCGTATTTTTTAGAAGAACTTTTGGGCTTTTAGTGCGTCCATTGAAGGCTTTGTGCATTGCCGGCCTGTTATAAGTGTAGACGCGACACATCTACGTGGCAAGTACAATGGGAAATTATTTGTTGCAATGGCTATTGATGCAAGTGAAGGAATATTCCTACTTGCATTTGGATTCGGAGATGAAGAAAGTCATGACACATGGAACTTTTTTCTCACGCGACTTTGGCATCACGTCGTGAGGGGACGGGATGGCATCTGCTTACTTTCTGATCGGTATAGGGGCATACTGTTTATAATTAATTCTGACCCACAATTTCAAGAGCCAATGACATACCATCGGTTTTGTATGCGACATGTCTGCAGTAACTTCACAAGTAAATGTAAACCAGACAAGACTTTAAAGATACTAATGTGGAAGGCTGCAACTGCTTACTGCTTGCCGAAATTTAATAAGTACATGAACATAATCAAAGAGTATGATGATCAGCAAGAGAGCAAAGGAAAAAAACCATGGAGGTGGCTAAACTAAATTCCCCTAGAAAAGTGGACTTTTGTTCACGATGGAAGGCATCATTATGGGATAAAGAAAACAAATATCTCAGAGGTTTTCAACGGAGTTTTAATTGGAGCAAGGTCTTTTCTTGTTACTGCGTCGGTATAGCTCATTTTTCATTGCCTTGTTACGTGCTTTTGCGAAAGAGGCAAGTAAGGGAAAGATAGGCTTGACAATTCGGAGGTAGAACACATGCCATTCATGGCACTGAAATTATCGAAGCGCATGAAGGATATTGGCAAATATATTATTTTTATGTATAACAACTCGGAGGGACTTGCCTCTGTCACGTCAGCTAAAGGAAATGTGAAGAATGTAAACATTATGGAAGGTACGTGCAGCTGTGGGAGGTGAACAATTTATAAGTATCCTTGTTTACATGTATTGGCAGTGTGTACTGAATTAAGATTAGAACCGAAGTACTTAATTCATCA
Source organism: Lonicera japonica (assembly GCA_021464415.1). Classification (NCBI taxonomy): domain Eukaryota; kingdom Viridiplantae; phylum Streptophyta; class Magnoliopsida; order Dipsacales; family Caprifoliaceae; genus Lonicera; species Lonicera japonica. The sequence continues at coordinate 36,136,453 of CM038469.1, read as the reverse complement.
ATACTTGACTCTTGAGGCGTACGTGGCTACATATTCTCCTACTTTGCATCATGTTTTGCCAAAAGAATACTGGGAAACCCATTTGGTTAATACAATTCCAGGTGTTTTGATTCCTAATCCAAACTTGTTCGGCAAAAGGGTAGTCCATCTAGGCGTATTCATAATGAGAAGGACGTAAGTGATCGTCGAAGATATAACCATTGCGGGACTTGTGGAGAGGCGGGGCATGATCGCCGCAAGTGTCCTCGAAATCAGATTAAATAATTGTTGCATTGTTACGTAATTAGATATCCAGTCTTACTTTATTATTTGATAATGTAGCAGATTCCAGAATATTTGTTATTAAGATCTTTATGTTAAAACTTATAATGTAATGTTAATTTACATAATAAGTTTAATTTTAAGTAGTTGTTGTATTTATTAAGTCTGGTGAAATTAAAATTATTAGATATAGATATTTGAACCCTATAACGTGATACAATGAGACATCATAATTATCACTCGTAATGCGTAGCGTATTGTCAGACCCACCATCGAATTGTCATCTCAGTCATATTGCTGCGTGTTGTCATAGCAGTCATAACTTAAGCAGTGTCTTGCTATCTCATTGTCATAGTAGTGCCTGGTGATCTCAATCATATAGCAGTGTGTTGTCATAGCAGTCATGACAGGGCAGTGTCTTGTTATCTCATTATCATAGCAATGTCTTGTCATCTCATTGTCACACCAATGACGCCTATGAGGGAGATTATATAAGCACAACATCCAGAAAAAAAAGTTTATCTCACTCTCAACAAACAAATGGCTTCTTCTAGCTCAAACAATAATCCATCCGTAGACATAGATGGATTCGCAATACCTGACACCATCTTGCTGTGTGATGCTCGGAAACAAGTTACCCATGATGGTAAGTGGTGTGACCGGGATAACCAGCGAACATGGGAGAAAATGACTAGAATTTTTAATGAAGCACCTAAGAAAGATAACTCCTTGTGGAAAAACAGGATTGTGTTGCCTGATCAACTTGCTCAACTGTGGGCAAAGGTTCTACCAGCCGTGAAAAAATATAACCGCTTTTACAATGAGAATGAAAGGCCTATTCCCCATCCAAAACATGTAATTGAATCTCCTGCAAGAAGGGGCTACTATCTCGCAAAATTCTATGCCGCTGTTGATAGCGAAATGGTAAAACCTGACGTTTGCATACCATAAATTTTATTAAAATATTGTTGATTTTTATTTTTACAGCGATTAATGCATATTAATTTTTCTTCACTTTCCTGCAGAGAGAACACGCCAATCTCATGTACTTGGTGGAAGAAGGCGTCAACTTTCCTTATCTAATGTACTGGCAGTTTCTTAAGGACACTCTCAATTAATATTTGGTTTTAGTATATAATATTTAAGTTGATGTCTTTGTATGCTTTACTTTGTTTCATGTCTAATGTATTATTTTGCTGTATGTGTAATGTTGTAACCACAACCTTTGTCTAATTAATTTAAAGCAAAATGTTTGTTATTTTTCAAAAATTATAATTATAGAGGTATGTTTTTATCATATATACCAAAATTATAAGTTCATGTACATACCAAATCATACAACTAAGCAAAAATAAATATCCATGTATAACCATGTGATACAAGTAATGAAATGACATTTTTTCTCTAATAACTAACAATCAACCTACTAAGTACCACAACTAGGTTTTTTCCTCTTCCTCTTCGGCCTCTCATCCCTCTCGACCTCTGTATGGGTGTGCTCCTCTACACCTTTTCCTCTGCCCTTATCCTTGCCCTACCCCTCGGTCTACCTCTCCCTTGACCTATATCGATAGGTAGCACATGTACATCTACAACATCTGGTATACCCAACTGTGTCAATCCGTCATCATGATCCGTGGGTGTAAGTGTCGGTGACTGTGAAAATCTGAGTGGAAGCTGATGTGACATGGCTAGTGAAATAAATGACGAGCCTGTCGTCAATATAGACATATAATGTGTTGGTCGGATTTCAACCCTAGAGGGGGGGTGAATAGGGTTTAAAAAACTTAATGCGAAATTTTAAAAACTTTTCGAAAATGGTTTAAGTAAAACAAATTTGCTAAACAAATTATCAAGGAAATCAATCAAATAAGCAAACAAGCAAATAAACAATCTCAAGCAAACAATAATGTAGCAAGTAAATAATGAGATTGAGTTAGAAAGATTGAACCGATTTGAAGTCTAAGACGTTTTGTCCACACGGTTTTGGTTTACTAAACCATAATCCGCGCTCGGTTAGTTCCCCGAGAATTTCCACTAATTCCAATCTCCTTCCGGGTGAAGATCAAACCACTACAAGTGTTGTTGTCTCACTACACTCTTTACAAATATTGCTTGACCACAATATTCTCACAAGAATCTCTCTCTTGCTAACCTTGTGAGATTTACCTCTCACAATATCTAAACAAGAATTTACCTTCTTGTTTTTCCTATGAGATTTACCTCTCACAATTTGAATATAAAAGTTTGGTGATTCACACCAATTTACAATAACTCTCTCAAGTGTTTGTAGAATACAATTTAAGCTCACACTAGAGTTATCTTGAATGATCAATATGATATAGCTCAAATAAAAGATGATTGATCAAAAACAATTTCTTGAATCTTTGAATAATGAAGATAGATGAAGTATAGAGTATAAGAGTGATTCAAGGTATGTAAAATGATTCTTGGAAGTCATATTTATAGTCCCAAAAGTGATATAGCCGTTTGAGAGGTTTGGTGGAAGTTTTGTACCAAAAATAGTAAAAAAATAGAGATCCAACGGCTATATTCAGGTCATCAGTCGACTGAGCAAGGCTCCTTAGTCGACTGAGTGACCATCAGTCGACTGAGCAAAGCCCATCAGTCGACTGATGCCCTCTGCTGGTCTGATTTGAAAGATTGCTGCAGACAGCAAATTTTTCCCGATTTGTTTTGATCATATCTCATGATCCAGCCGTTGGAACTTGATGAAATTTTGTATGTAGGTACTATAATGTGTTATCTAACTTCTGTCAAAATTTCATAATGATCGGAGTCCGGGAAGGCCTCCAACAAACCGTTAAATCAAAACTGTGCAAAAACGGAGCGAGTCTAGAAAGGGAAAAATAAACATTTTTGCAATTAAGTTCCAAAATTAATTTTGATGCTTGGGATAGGTTAAATATATTATCCTAAGACACCTATTTTCATGAGAGCTCAAAATATGCTCAAAACAATTTAATATGAAATTATTTCAAAACCGGTTTTTGCCAAAATGATGTTTTGAAATGATTTTCGATTCAAACTGATTTTGATCAATCTAAGAATGATATTTCAATATGTATGAGCTATATAATCAATCAATGAAGAAACTTTACATCAATCCTAAGCATACACTCAATTACCGAATATGTGAGTCTTTGAATGCTTTGAATAGTTTCTTCAACTTGATTCTTCTCTTGAAGCTTTTCCATATGATCCTTGATCTTGATCTTCATGGATTTGTATTGCTAGCATGTGAGTAATGAATTTGATCTTCTTGCTAATCCAATGCCTCGTTGACTTGATCGGATATTGATTGAATGATCCTTGTCATGCTTCCTTTGAGCAATCATGCTATTCTTGATTTTCCAAATAAGAAATCTATAATCTTAAATCAAGAACATGTTAAATTACACATGATTGATTTATTGTTATTATCAAAATAAGATTAAGACCTTTAGGTCAACATAATGTCCTATGTCAAAATCCTCGTATATGGTAGGTAGTGTAGAGAAGTCTGTCGTACTCGGTTGCGGTAAGCTGGCTGGTGGTGGTGAGGATAACGTATCTGACTGTAATAGGCCGGGGGGCAATGGAGAATAAAACACAGATGTAGCAGTAGCAGTAGCAGTAGCAGTAGCAGTGGTGGTGGTGGTGGTGGTGGTGGTGTGATCAGGTGGGGAAAATAACGTATATGGCTGTGATAGGCTGAAGGGCGATGGAGAAGAAAAAGCAGTAGTAGTAATGGTGGGGGTGGGTAACGTACTAGTAGTAATGGTATCTGCTAAGCTAAGGGGATCATCTGCAGATACCATAGTAGTAGTGGTGGGTAATGTAGTGGTAGTAGTAGTAATGGTGGTGGGGGTGGGTAACGTACTAATAGTAGTGGTATCTGCTAAGCTGGGGGGGTCATCTGCAGATAACATAGTAGTAGTGGTGGGTAACGTAGTAGTAGTAGTAATGGTGGTGGGGGTGGGTAACGTACTAGTAGTAGTAGTGGTATCTGCTAAGTTGGGGGGTCATCTGCAGATAACATAGTAGTAGTGGTGGGTAACGTAGTAGTAGTAGTAATGGTGGTGGGGGTGGGTAATGTACTAGTAATAGTAGTGGTATCTGCTAAGCTGGGGGGGGTCATCTGCAGATAACATAGTAGTAGTGGTGGGTAACGTAGTAGTAGTGGTAGATGTAGGGTCCGGTGGGGAAGAGACATGCTGTGTAGAGGTAGACGGCCCAACATTATGTGATAATGTATCAGACTGTGCTAAAGACGTACCCGTAGTAGTAGTAGGAGTAGTGGCAGTAGCATGCCGCCTCTGACGACGACGGCGGTGGGGTCGTGGGATTTGCTCGGGTATAGGGCCGTGGACTTGAAATGGATCAACAGATAATCGAAACTCTTGTCGCGCCGTAACAAGAGCTGTATGTGCCAAGTCAGACATCTCCTCGGATGTAGAATCTCCTGTGATCGACCGCAAAGGATGGTTCATAGCCAATGAATATATTTTAGCAAGCGCATCACCCTGGAGAAGAATTTTTTTTATAAATATTAAATTTAAAACAGAAAATAAATTGTAAATTACATTTAGCTGATGCAATTCTAACTTCCCAGTATCTCCAATGTGACTCCTACTAGCTCAGGACCAAACTCGGGAGGCTGCTCCGGCGCCGCAAGTATGAAACGATGAGTAACAGTACGAAACCAAATCATGTACGAGTGGTCATACTGAACCGGGCCATGTAACACATCCGCAGTGACTACGTGGTCATGTCTGCGATCCTAAAAGGCGATATAATCGCAGTGCTGATGCCTCCAATCAATGGGATCTCCGCGCCCCCTCCCACTCATATCCGTATCGTGCAACTGCTCACTGGTGTCAAAATCAACGGGGATATTCTGGTGTAAACCAAATTGTGCATCACTCTGTCAGGGAGGTACCACTCCACTATCTCAAAGTAGATAAGGGGTGACCTGCTCCGCCATATAGCCTGACCGACAAGACAATAAGGAGGCAAACCAGCCATAACATGTGCAGTGTACGACTGCTAGATCATCTGTAAATGAATAAATACAACTTATAAATTTTAAAACTTACATCAAAACATTCGTGTCCTTGAAAGATGAAATTTGCAATTTTTCCAAATTTCGGCAGAGTTTCGTTTGTTTATAAAACAATCCATTTTTTTCATATTGACATGTTTAACAAGTTTATTATAACTTTCCAAACAAATTCATCTCCCAATCAATCCAAAAGTAATCTATACATAATTATCTCCAACTATAAATACAAATATAGTTTTACTAACCAATCAAGTTCATTTCCCAATCAATAAATAATTCAATGGCTATGAGATATATAGTCACACAACAGTCTACCATAATAATTAGATTTACCTGCTCCGCTCGTATACGATCTAGCTGGTCCCTATAGTAAGTCAAAACATGTATCGGCGTTCGCTCTAGTGAGAACCTCGTCCGCCACATGTATTAAATAAATGTAGGGTGTCAAAAAAGTAATCATAGCATATATTGACACAATAGTCTTGTTACAATTCAACAAACCTGGCTCCGTGCGGTGGTCTATCAATCGAATGAATGACTTCCTGCTCAGCAATAGCTACATCGAAGCAACGAGGACGAATGTGATAATCGCTCCCAACACCATAACTATCAAAAATTAAATCACAATATATTATTGACCATGTAAATTCAAATTATAAGATTAAAAATTTTGTAATTCAGCCTTTTATACCTGTAATAAGATAAGTGGACCGACAATCTGTTTTGATCCTATACGCAAGGCTCGACACATCTCCCTGTACAACACCGCAAGTGCGGCGCTACCCCAACTATAATGGCCCACCATATTTAAATCCTGAAGTAGTGGGAGTAAAGAAACTTTGACGTATACCAAGGACTTATCAGCCAAAACAGAACCGCCTAGCGATTTAATAATCCACGCACGTACGTATCGCTCGACAACAACATCATGGGCAGGTATCTCTCCAAATGTATCTGCTACCCAAGAAAGCTTCAATTTCAAACGCTTGAGAGCGTGGTTCGATGGTCGGATACCCAATACATGCTCACAAACATCAGCTGGAGGGGCATCCAATAGAGGGCCAGTAACTGCATGGCCATCAACGGGTAATCCAATAAGTATGGCAACATCCTGGAGTGTGATACTACACTCCCCAACAGGTAGATGGAATGTGTGCGTTTCCTGCTACCAACGCTCTACCATAGCCGTAATCAGTGCATGATTGTACTGGATGTGCCCTATGCAGTACAGTCTGTAAAATCCTGTTCATAGTAATACACGTTGTACTCTCTCAGGAAGAATAATTTGCTGTCCATCAGGCCCACTAAACTCAGTAGCGCTCCTACGTGGCTCCAACAGAGTAGGATCATCGCCAACCCATATAGCAGAAGACCGATGTTGGTCCTGTAAATATAAGACACGGCGATCCACAAGAGTAGGATCCATCGACAAATACCTGTTTAATGTACGTGTTAAATAGATATAAAAGAAGAAACAATGCATATTAACGCGTACATATGTGTACATAACTTAACAAACTGCATAATTAATACACATCCATTCATTACAAAAAAAATTGCATTATAATGTCCCATTACATATTGCATGGGCAATAACTAATTTAGCATCCTTACATAGTTAATTAACCAAGGTCCAAACAGATACATATACTAAAAAAATACACATAACAATAATAGCCATAAGTCTACACCGCCTAGTAAAACAAATTACATAAAACTGACACAACAAATAGGAATAGAAGCAAATAGATCCTATTCTTTGCACACTTTAGTGATTTCTTACATTGCTCGTATTTTCTTTGTACTTCTTCTTTCTTTTCCTTCTCCCTTTCTATGTCCTTTAACAAACGATTATTCAAGTCCTTAACCCCTTCAGCAACTGCCCTTCAATCTTCTTTTTGGACCGATATGTGCCTTATTTGATTGTAAATTTCTTTCATCTCTTCCTGAATTGTTTTATCCTTGTCAACTTAATCAAAAAAGTTGCATCAATTATTACCATAACTCTTGTAACCAAAGAATCTCCGACCCGGGTTTCTCGACGTCCATGACACTTTAATTGGAGCAGGCTCTCCACAAAAACAAGTGACATATGAACATGATTTTCCGGAACTAAAACCAGAGTTTAAAGACATTTCTGCGAAAAATAAAACAAAAATATAGTTTCATATTACTTCTAAACATGAAGGCTAGTTTGTAATTAATAAAGTTTAATGCAAACTTGTAATAAATATTTACTATCTGAAAGGGTTGATTACAAAATTTTAATGCATATATGGTTTAATTTGTTATACGCTTTTACCCTATGGTAGAGGTATGCTACCGATTTCACCAATTGCAATCTATGTATCTGTGAAATGTAGACTTTATTTGATAATAACTGAAAGTTTTTATCACTCATTTAACTTGTATGAAGGACTGAAATACTTGATGCTGTAAGAACTTATTGAAAAACTTACCAAAGGTGAACTACCAAAGAATGAGTACCCATGTATGAATCCAACCTTCCATGGGACCGCACAAACCGCATCATTTCGAACAAGTCAATCTTGAAGCTATAATGATGGGTATTCTAGGTACTTTCTTATTATGGTTCAAAAATATCTTAAAAATAGATAAAGAGTTTGGATATATGCAAAGCATGATAATACTCTGCCAGTCTAAAA